>CM019176.2:15969494-17413877 GCA_009739505.2 Apolygus lucorum
CCCTCCGCATAAGTCGTAATATAGAGGTGTGTCGGTCAATAGTGAACGTATTGAAAAGACCTTATCTTCAAAATGACCTTGTCAGAACTGAACGGGTTATCAAAATGAACACTGTGAATGACTGATTTATAAGATTCGAATCGATCTTTCATTTGTTTTTGTCTTTTAGCTCATTCGATTCATTCAAATCGCCTACTCATTGTAACCTATTCCGACTCGTTCGGTTTTTCGACTCAGCGTTTTTTCGTGTCACGATCTGGACGTTTCGACTCGTTCGGTTTACAGACTCGCTCGTTTTTGTTACTTCTGACCGGTTGGTTGTTTGTCTTGTGAGTGAACGGGTGAACGGATTCAAAAGACCTGGTCTCTGTAATGAGTGACCGTTTGGGATTCGAATCCGCCAAATGACCTTGTCTTACACACCTCTATCCTAATACAAACATCTCAAACCATCTGGTTCATTGCCATCAGAACAAGATAGTGCGCGTTACACTGTCCTGCCTACAGTGCAGGTTATTCCCCTTTCATCCATCACCAATATGGCCGTAGCAATATCAGTTCGCTACCTCATTGAGTATTGCCTGTTGCAATAATGTATTGTCTATTGCAATAACAACACCTTCTGGGTGTATTCGATTTCAGGTCAGGTGTAACCATCGCTGGGAGCAACGCTGTAGTTCTTGGAAGGAGCAAAATAGTGGGCACACCTGCTGGAGAACTGCTCAAATGGCACAATGCCACCGTCACTACTTGTCATTCGCGCACTAAGAATATAGAAGAACACGTAGGTTTCATTGGTTTCATTGATTTTGTGGTATCTTCCCGCTGCGTTGTTGCATACATTCTCAAAACTATATTTCTTGTTGTTTTAGGTTTCCAAAGCTGATATTCTGGTAGTAGGAATTGGTCAACCCAAATTCGTAAAGGGATCATGGGTTAAGAAAGGGGCAGTAGTTATTGACTGTGGCATCAATTCCATACCAGGTTAGTTTCAACATTTTGTTGTTGGCCGTATTCTCTAGTTGTAAATAGCATACTATTGTATTGCCTATTGCTAGTTAGGCTTTCCTCAAAGAAGGATAAATTGATAGAAGATTTATTCTGATGATGTTGTATTTCACTTTTGAATCGGGAGTGTCATATTGAGATGATTTTTCCGTCGTTGACCCTGAGACCCATTTGTCATAGATGCATCCAAGAAATCTGGACAGAGACTGGTGGGAGACGTTGACTACGACGAGGCCAGAACCAAAGCGTCGTTCATCACCCCTGTACCTGGAGGAGTTGGACCGATGACAGTTGCCATGCTTATGACCAACACCGTCATTTCAGCTGAGCGTTCTGTTGCGAGACTTCTGACGTCAGCCTGGAGGATCTCCTGTTTGCCACTCCTGCCATTAGCTCCTGTTCCTAGGTTCGTGAAATTTTTGGACCTATTCACTTGGGTGATTACAGTTTGTATGAACATTTTGAAGAGTGAGAGCTTTCTTTTTGTGAAGGGGGTATTTTGTTCAGGCCTTTCGCCAGCTTGTTGGAACTGAATTTAAACTAAACGCAGAATCTACAGTTCTGCCTGTAAGCTTTTGTGTCGAGGGTTATGTTGGGCTCACTCGGTGGCGAATTCGTGATCGATCCGTGGATTTGACTTCACGTGTCGATCGCGAGGTCGTCAGTCTTGTGAGTTCTGACTGATTTAACCCAACTGTCCCTCGTGGCGATAGACACAAAATCTCTCCCGGAGATGTGTCTATGCCCGATGGACGGAAAGGTAAAATGTGGTGAGCTCAGGGGGGAGTTGTACAAGAAAAATATCGAAACAAAGTTAAAGTTAATAGGGGTAGCGTGTATATGTTTACCTGGATGTTGCTCTGTAGCGGCAAATTGGAAGCTTCGTGGCGGAGAACCTGAAATGTAAGCCTGATGCGCGTTTTGAAGAAAGAAGATGGAATCATGTTATGTGTCCATGCCGGCAGGGCCTAAGATTGTTCCTGAAGGGAATCTGTATGAACCTGTGGCGGAGTGTGTCGAAACACCAACTCCGTGTACATACTGAGAAACCAGGTAGAGACCAAATGAACAACTACAATGGTTACAATTAGTATGAATTTTATTGAATAGAATTTGACTAAAAATCGTCACGAAGTGTGGCGTTTTTCCTGAAGGGTTAATAAGCAAATTATGGCACAATATGGCGAAAATACACAGTTTTTATCAATGTTCAACAATACAATCCAATATCCAACAGTTACTGTTTAGGCAATGTTCAAGTTCCGTGTCTGGTTGTGGCGAAATATCAATCAAAGGTTTTGAGTCTACGAATTTATGTCTAAGTTTACAAAGTATTTCGTGGCGAATGTGTTCAACTATGATTTGCTCTACTTCTACACTGTGTTAACAATCTCATTGGCCAATGGAAAATGTATTAATGTTAGTGCACTCACGCTTCTGGGCCCGAAGGTAACCGTGGTCGTGGTTGGCGGTTGTGGCGAAGATTCCAGCGTCGATGTAAGTAGGGTGGTTGTGGCGAAGATTTTGGGAAAATAGGCTAGGCAGTTCGGCTCACGGGCTGCTGGGCTCACGGTGGCTTTACTGGAGGGTTTTTGAACTGGGACTGAAGAGTGGGGGCTCTGCAGCCTGGTTTTGTCGAAGGTGTTCCCCCTCCACTCCGTTGAAGGATGGGCGGCGGCTCCAGGGTGGTGGAAGCAGGTGGCTCGCCATCTCCGACGGAGGGACGCTCAAGGTGGACGCGGCGTCTTGTGGAGCGAGGAGGGGGGGGGGTGACGTCATCTTCTGAGCTGACCACAGACCGAGAAACCGGACAATGATGATCGCTGGTGACTATGCCAGTTTTGGGTCAGAAGGAAATTGATAAATCAATTTAGCTCCGTCACTGGGAAGAGACCACCAGTGAGTGGGAGCTCACATGCCTAAATGGCTCTCTCAATTCTACAGTCAACTTTCTGGGTTTACAAATCGACAATGCCTGTCATGGAGCTCGCATCTACGTTCTAACCCGGATTTAGATGGGAAATTTAACGTTCCTTCCAACAACATTTACATGGTAAATGTAGGTAGTTATGGTAATTTTAGTGATATAAGGTCAAAGACATGAAAAAATCTTAAAAATTGAAATACAAAAACTAGGGATAAGAAAAAACTGTATGAGAAACTTTTTGTTGGAAATTAGTTGTAGAATTGATCCCTTGAAAGTTGAACACTTTGGGTGTTCACCCTGAATAAAAAGGCTTTACTGGGCTTCCTGAATGTTACAGTTGAAACAAAACCGTTTACACCTCTCCAAAATGTTTCAATTTGGAAGAACAAAAAATATAAAAATGTTTTGAAACATAAAATGTTTCAATTTAGAAGAAACGCCTTCATTGTAGGGATGGGACATCGATATCGATAATATCGAAACATCGATGTTTTGCTCGTAATATCGATGTTTCACATTTGATGTTTTTCAAACATCGATGTTTCGGTCCGATGATATCGATAGGTCGACGAGATGGTCTGATAACATCGTTTGATAAATTTGACCTACTATGTACTATGTACTTGAAGTGGCGAACTGGTATAGCCTTGACAAGTACGCAACAGTATTTCAGACAGAAATACTCGCTATTAAAGAATGCATCACAACACTAATACAACTTGGTGTCAACAACAAGAAAATTAACATCTTTACCGACAGCCAGGCAAGTATAAAAGCCCTTCAAAATCCCATCACTACCTCAAAACTGGTATGGGAAACGAAAAGGCAAACAAATAATCTATTTTCAGGAAATAATAAAATTTCTATAAAATGGATGGACATTCCAATCAGCCCGGAAATGAATATGCCGACAACCTTGCCAAAAAGGGCTCAAGAAATAATTTCATTGGACCCTCACTAGTGATCGGCATTTCGAAGAATGCTTGTAAAGAAAAGGTAAAAAATGGGAATCCCAAGACCTTAATAAACTATGGTCTAAAGAAACTGATAAATACAGACAGACCAGAATGCTCATCACCTCGTATGATGCAAAACAGGCTCTATGGTTGACCTCAAAAAGTCGAAACACCATCAGGCTAATGATAGGCATTCTAACGGGACATTACGACTTCCGAAGAATGCTGAATATCATGGACAGTCGTATTTCATCAATATGTCCATGCGAACAAGAAGAAGACACAGCTGAACACTTCTTGTGCAGATGTGACCGATTCTGGAGATCCAGAACGGAAGCATTTGGTCACCACATAGTGGAGCGCGCATCTTTGCGTCTAATTTCGTGGAAACGCATAAAGAAATTTGCTGATCTCAGCAAAAGATTTACCAACTCTGAAGTGGGGTAGCCCGCGGAATCCTCTTTTAACTTAAAGGGGCCTCGAAAGAGGGAGAGTATAAGCCATCAGAGCCTGAAACTCTTTTCCAATGGCAACCCCAAGCAGTGAGTGAGTGAGTGAGTGAGACCTACTAGGTACTCCAAGGGCATCAGACAAAATCCAATTTCAGACCAGATAACTTCATTGAATTTACTTGGAATTTGAAGAACATCTCCTACCTTTCAATTGTTGTGATCAGCTACCTCTTCGCATTTCTGTCCATTCACTCCCTTATCTCAGTGGTGACGAGCTCCAACTCAGAAATGTAAATATAGTTTAGTCGGTACGATAGGAGGTCCGATCCCCGGTCGAGGGACGTTAATTTTTGATGATTCAACACAATCATCACATTCAACACAATATAATTACTGGAAAACAATAGAAAAAAGTCTCTTTATGCTTGAATCAATAATGGAAATGGGGAAGGTATGGGATATCGAAATGAAGTGCAAAGAATTGGATAATTTATCACGAATGAAAAAAATTATGATGGAGTTATCTAGTAAAATGAAAGCACGCCAAAAGAAAAAATATCCACTTCTAATGAATGGAGGAAGAGCAGCCTCGTCAGGTTTTCTCCCTTGATTCTAATTGGTTGACAAATGAATTAAATTTCTCGCTTTTTAAAAACATCGATTTTTCACCTAACGATGTTATCGACATCGATGTTTTTCATACGATGTTTCATCGATATCGATGTTTCTATGAAATATCGACATCGATGTTTTCTGTTCGATGTCTCATCCCTACTTCATTGAGATCAATTAATGGGAAAACGGATGAGTACCTGATTTGTGACCGTTTTTGTTTTCATAATTTCATAAATCAAAATCCATATTCTCCTGGATTTTTTAGGTCCCGTGCTGTCGATTGTCCGGATATGTGTCGTATTTTTTCTATGTAGATAACAGGAGAAAAATAGTTTTATTCAATTCTCTGATCCTAAGTCCTAGGCCTCCCACCCATACGTAATTACCTCACTAGTCCACTAAATTTTCACCTTGCAATTTCTGCAGTGATATAGAAATATCTCGGAGTCAACAACCGAAGAACATCTCTGACCTCGCTGATGAAATTGGAATAGCCAGGAATGAAGTGGTTCCATTTGGTACAACCAAAGCTAAGCTGTCTCTTTCTATCCTAGAGAGGCTCAAACATCAGCCCAACGGTCATTACGTAGTCGTCACAGGGTGAGTAGTAGTCGAAGTGAATGGTTTCTGTTTGTACTCGAGTTATTTTTGAGGAATAATAGAGTCTCTTTGTTTTAGGATCACTCCTACTTCGTTTGGTGAAGGTAAAACCACTACTACGCTTGGACTGGTTCAAGCACTGGTTGCCCACAAAAATAAGAACGCTGTAGCGTGCATCAGACAACCTTCTCAGGGTCCAACTTTTGGCATTAAAGGTAAGATTTAGGTCATCTATCCTCATTGTATCAATAAATACTTTTGTAGTTATGATTTTGTTATGAAAAATCACATTTTGTTGTTCAACTGTGCACTTATCGCTGATTAAAGTACGTATTGAATCGTTCTAAAAAACTACTTAGAAATAATATTCTTTGGATTAGGTTGTTAGTTATTCATTCTTCAATACAGCCTATTTCTAGCACTATGTGATGTTTTTCCATTCAGGAGGTGCTGCAGGTGGTGGCTACTCTCAAGTAATTCCCATGGAAGAGATGAACCTCCACCTAACTGGAGATCTCCATGCCGTCACTGCAGCCAACAACCTTCTGGCTGCTCAATTAGAGACCCGAATGTTCCACGAAGCCACCACACACTCGGACAAAGTACTCTTCTCCAGGCTTGTGCCTACCGTAAAGGGGAAGCGATCATTTTCTGAATGCCAACTTCGCCGCCTTAAGAAGCTGAATATCCTCAAGACTGATCCTGACTCACTGACTGATGACGAGATCCGTCAATTTTCTCGATTGGATATTGATCCTCAGACCATTTCATGGACTCGAGGTGAGTCAAGTTGGCCTATGAAAACTTGAAAATGTATTAGCTAGCCTCTACTTATGCTGCCCCTTGCACTGCTTCGAACTTGATATCCAGCAAGTTCAATAAGTAAAAATTTTCTCTTCTCTCAACGAATACCGGAACATGTCATCATTTAACACCTTCATTACTCCAATGATTATCTTTCTTATTAGCAAAAATGATTGCAGCAGTAACAACTACTAACGTATTTTTCGTTGATAATTTTGGATTGAACTTGCTCAAAATGCCTCATTTACAAAAATACACTGTCAAGTAATTCAAATTAAAATTCGAAAGTTTTTATTTGCTAATCCTAAAAATAGGCATTAAACGTCAGTAGTAAGGAGAATAGGGGGTTTCGGGACAGGAAATGACGTCACAGGGACATCTTCTCCTTGTCTCGAAACCCCCTTGGGCTCTGAGGCTCTGACGTCATTATCTCTGACGTCAGAACCTCTGACGTCAGAACCTCTAAATTGATGACGTAATGAAAAAATTTTCTCTCCAGCCCAGGAATCGAACCTGGAATTATTGTACCAAAGTCGAGTGCTCATCCAATGAGCTATGTGGTACTTCCTACTAGAGGTGGAAAAGATCTGTCCTATAAGGTGCAGGTGTGAGGACGAGAGGGGTGGTGAGATGTGGGCCCAAAGCAGGTGCCTCCCCCCCCCTCCCCCTTCAATCAACACACACAACCCATAGCTCAGTAGTAATTAATAACTCTCACCTGCACCATCTCCACTATGGTCTCCACCGAAAAAACTACCGAATTTCCTCCAAATCATGAGAGTGTTGGCTTGATTCGATTACAGAAAATTCCTACCTATTGTTATTATAAGAGATATTGGAACACTAATCCTGCCTTGATATCTAGGTTGGAAGTTTTGATCGAACAATTGTATCAATTGGAGATGTCAACTTTCAGACAAGGCAATTACACTTGGGTTACATCACCTCAGGGGAAACATGGCAACAAGTGCACCAGGGAAAAAGAAAATTGCGAATGTGTTCAAATGTATCTCTTGTCTCTCGAATGTGAAAGGATTTTGCATCAACTTGAGCCGCCACCAGAACAGCAGGAAGAAGAAGATGTATATAAAGAAGACTAGAACCAGTCTACCGCGGTAAATATGACTGGTAGTAATTGTGAATCAGTCAATGATCCATCTTCCCTCTTCAGTGTATTGTGCCTCCCAATATTGTCAAATTTGCTATATAATAAAACGAATGAGAATTGTGACCCATCCGTTGATCTTATAGCATTTTGTCAACAGATACACTCTGTCATATACGACGCCGATAAGCCATCAGAAAGTAGTGAGAATTGTCAGTTGCAAAATCTCTCCCTGCTAGTATTATGTAATATCGGTTCAATCATTCTATATTTCGCAGTCAAGGTATACATTTTGCGCTGCTCTCGTCGGGAATATGGAACCCGTAAAAATACTGAGAAACCACGCCTTATATCGAGAATTTCTTCAGATACCAATTAGTACAGTGATAAATTATTACAATGTTTTCAATCTTTTAAAAAGAATTCGTTCTCTGAATGTTATGGTGTGTAGCATTAGAGATGAGCAACATATCACCTCATATATGGCCAAAGACCTCAAGGAAAGAGTTATAGAAATCATAACGCTGTTATACGCTCTTTACTATCCAGAAAATGATGGTGGTGGTGATCGGGGAAGAGGAGATTTGCTAAAGATAATACATCAAATACAAAGAAACGTACAGAAACGACCAGTAGGATTGTTTCCAGTCAAGAAAATGCATGTCGATGACCTTCCAGATCAGCAGACCTTGCCTCCTGCACCTTGATGCACCTGCACTTCATGAAACTTCCTCCATAGGGGTGGTGGCGGTGAGGTCATCGAACTAAAAGGTTTGTTGGGAAACTAACCACCACCCACCACTACCACCTGCTGAAGGGGGGGGGGGGTAAACAGGTAATATAAAAGAGATACTCTCTCACTCATTATTAATAGTTTATGCAATTGTGAAAATGGTTCGAAGGCTTCTTCAACGTTTCTCTGGTGTCAAGTGTTTTTTCGCGGAATCCTCTAACGATGGGAATGGAGACGTTGGACATCTAACGTTCATATGGAGGAAGAATCGCATAACTATTTGGCAAGATGAATTCAACACCATATACCCTGAGTTGATTGAGAGGATTCCAATCATCTTGAGTGCCAACAAGAAGAAACGGATCGACTTGGTAGTGATCTTATCAACGGAACGTATGGTATTTTCTACCATAAACTCGAAAAATGGTGTTAGACGCTCCCTCGGCCTTTACTTGCGGAACATTCCTATAAATTTAATACCATTCAGCCGGCCGGAGCTTGAAGTATTTTACCAACTACTTCCGGAGCTGCGCGAGATAATTAATGGTGACACTACGTGCAAAGAGAAGGCAGAGGAAAACCTACCAGACAGTCCTCTATCACCCACTACACCCTATGACCGTGGGTTGATGAATGATGAAACACCGTTACCACTTGCACTACCACCACCGCCGCCCCCGCCGCCAGCACTACTAACTCCCAAGAACGAAGAAGATCAAAAGGAGGTGGAGGACAGGAATTTCTACCATCTGAAGAGACCATGGAACTTCTACACTCCACCAGATTTCATGAAACTACAATCAACAGGTGATCAATTTGACCAGCTTTGTCGTTCCACGTTAAATTCACCCTCTTACCAATATATTTATGCTTCTCCAACTGTAAATAATATACCTACCAAGAAAATGAAATATCTGATGAATCCTATTCATATAAAAACGTAATAAAATATTTTCAATTTTATCTACCGTTGTACCATTATTTCATTGTCCATGGTATTCATTTTATACATGGTATTTTCTTCCTACTCTATAAGTGAGGGAAACTAAAAAATTAAACTAGGTCGTATAATTTAATTTAATTAATAATGATCAATGTACATGGTCATTTGAATCGTTCAAACAATTTCCGTCGTCTTTCCACTCTCTCTTCTCTCTCGTCGCTGGAATAGTCATAGATCATGGGTATCTGGGGAGTCGGTGGTACTTCTTCGTCTTCGGAGAATACGAGTGGAGAGGAGGTCTGCTGCTGCTCCGATGGTGACGAGATAGGCGTCCGTAGATCTATGATGTTCGGAGAGGAGGTCTGCTGCTGCTCCGATGGTGATGAGATAGGCGTCCGTAGATCTATGATGGGGCTGACGATCACTGTGGTGTGAGGTAGGTCCGTCGTCGTCGTCGTCGTCAGGTCGATGACAGGAGGAAGTCCTGTCGGAGGTCTCTCCACTCCAAAGATGTCCAGGAAGCTCTGGAAATTCCGTACTGCTAGGAGATCCTTTTGGGAGTTTACATTGAGATAGTACTCCTCATATCTATCAATGTTGTGCATCACAAGTGCACAGCAGGCTTCTGGAAAAATGATGTAACCAATACAAGTATTAGGTTTTTCGTTTTCGTTGATTGACAAGTAACGAGTTGAAAAGTTATTAGGAAAAAATCCCCTCAATCAGATCATAGTCGCTGTGAGTTAGGTATATAGCATCTTTGTGTCCGTAAGGATATGTCTTATAAGGAGTCATTAGGTCTGGTACTCTTTTCGTGTCATATTGAGTCAACGCTTTTTTTCTTTGACACACCTCCTTTACAACATGATTCTTAGATTGAATTCTCGATCCTTTTACGTACACGGCTTCTATTTCTCCACTCAACACGTTCTTGTATGTGTTATATGTTATGTCTCGAGCTAGAGCAGCTCTAAACACGCCTTTTGCCTTTTTTATGCACTCTTCTTCGCGTCCTCCTCCTCCTATTTTTACTGTATACATTTTAGGACCTAGTGCTATTATTGATTGCATAGGTTTCGAAGCCAACTCATCCTTTAATTTTCCTACCACGAGTTTATTCACGTCGCTATATTGCGGATGATTTTTAGGATAGTTTGAAAAATCCATCAAACCATCTATTGAGGCCAACTCTTTGTACACATTGGTATTCAAGTCTGGTATTTCTATCGAGTAAATCAATGAATCGGTATCCGTATAAATTAATTGTACCTGGTTAGGTCCAAAATGTTTGATAATTTTTTCATAATGAAGGTGGTACATTAAAGTTTTGCTAATATCGAGGACACAAAAACCTATGTATATCGGTTTATCGAATGAAGTTATTTCGGGAGAATATGTCACAATTGAAGAGTTTTCGTCTAAAATTAATCTATGTTTGAAAGTTGGTCTTTTAACTAATTTATCGAGTCTATATTCCGTGGATACCAACTCAGCTTTTACTAAACCCCGAACCGATTGGATGGATTTCCCAAATATTACGTTATTTGCCAATTTATATGAATCTTTTTCTAGCGCCGTTGTACTCATTTGACGCTTAGCCGTATTGTAATTAATGTAGTCTATCAACCACACTTTTTGTTTATACTGAAGAACTCTATGGATTTTAGTAACGATTAATCCGGCATGAATAGCTTGTTGGAGGTTTAAATAATGAATAACGTAATTTTTCTTATCGTGTAAAGTTAACAACAACTTTTTAAGTTTTTCCCCAGGGGGACATTCTTTTACTGGACAAAATGGCATGTCCCGATGTTTGTCATGAAGACTTTGAGGGTAGAACAAGTCGACTTCTAAAATCATGCCTGTGGGTGAATTTTCATCCATTCTCATAACTTCGTCTATTGTTACATTGAAGGTCCAATGGAAATCCTTATATGGTAGGGCGCGCATGAGTGAATATGAGTACAAATTGTTACAATCGAGGTAGATGAGGAAAGATCTAGGTTCATTTTCATTGTAGGTTTCTGGTATAAATTCGTTATTTGCTTCCGAATACTTTGTGATTGCATTTACTATCCCTCCACGTAACCCTGACTCTATAAATAAAACCTGATCTATGTCTTTTAAAAGCTCAAGTTCAATCCGAGTTGTTTTTAACATAGCTTGCCACCAAAATGATGGACCTGTGCATGCATGTGCAGGATCCAACTGATAGGCTGAAAAACATGAATCACGGAAAGATTCAAATATTGAGCAAAGCAATAAAATGTCGCTTCGAAGATATAATTTTGTATAATCGGCTAATGTTGTACACTTGAACGTGGTCCAAACACGATTTGCATGAGCTAAATCGTCATCTGTTATGTCACTTTGAGTCAACGAATTGAAAAAATCTTCTTTTCTGGGGAGGGATGTTTCATTAAATTTTTCCCAACTATCCATATAGTTGTAAGGATAAACGCCTTTTCTAGTTATGAGATTATACTCTTCATCTTGAGGATGAAATTTTCTAATTTCTAGATGTTCATTTAAAGAAGCTGCCAGTTTAGAGAGCGAGAATGGTAGAAAACGTAGAGAATCCAAAAACATTGCTTTCAATTTACACTTGGTGAAATGTTTTGTGAAACTAATAACTTTTTGAGTAGAGTCGGGTATAATTGTTACCCTGCCTGGTGTACAACCCATGTGTTTAAGGATTAGGTGGGAGTCGTAGCCAGAGAAATTATGCGTGAAAACACTAATTGAATTGGACCGCTGAAGTTTGCTATTGCATGTAGCACATAGAGTGTAGCGGTAAGATTTAGTGTAATGATTATGGTCGACAATTTTTTTGTTCGTGCTACTAAAAGGCGTTAAACAAATTTCACATACTTGCGCATTTTCATGTTTTTCCCTTTCCTCGGCTGTTAGGGGATTTTTTCCATAGTCAGTCATCAAAACGCTTTCCACTTGTACAGCTATATCTTCTAATGAGGTAATAAACTCTTTTACGCAGTTGGGGCCAAAGAAAACTTTATACTGATCGGATATTTGGGGGATTCGTGATTTTAAATATAATCCCACGCAGGATGGTATATGAGTGTTTTGTTCCTTCGTCCAACTGTCCTGGCTTACAGTCCTCTGCTCCCCCTCTACTTGTAAGGTTTCATTTTTAACCAATATGCTCTCAATATCACAATACACAACTACAGGCATGTGACATAACCATTTGTATTTTGAGAAACATTCTACCGATTTTGAGAAATCAAATTTTGCGGGGTCATATTCCTTGCATAGTTTGATATGACGTTCTAATTTCTCTTCTCCAGTAAGCCTTTCAACATTCGTTGCGCCCCCTGATGATGATGGATTTGAATAGTTATAACCAGCTCTATATGATTTAAAACAGCTTCTGCAAAACAACATTCTGTTTGTAACGTCATGGCTCTGTGAAGAGATTAGTCTTGACAAATCTTGTATGTAACACCAATGGTACTTGACATTGTTTGCTTCTTTCCCCTCTTCCCTTTCATCTAACATCCTCCCATTCTTCTCCTCCTCCTCCTCATTGAAAAGTAATAAATCAATGTGCTTACTTGCAACGTTACTTTTTGGGCTAATATAAACAGGATAAACTATACACTTTGGTCTTGTGAAAGAGTAGACATTTAGGGAAACAGAGGGATTGTGTTTTTCAAAGGTTTTGACTGCATCAAGATGAGCAGGGAACTTGATGTCCTTGAAGTTGAAGTCGTGGGATAGGTTTTTGTAAGTACTTGCTCTGTGAAGTGTTGTCAGTTTACGCTCTATTGCCACTGAGGTTAAAATTGCATAGCGAAAACACTCGTTATCCTTTTTATTTTGTACGTTGATACACGCACGTTTTTTCTTGATTAGAGGTGGCAAGTCTATGTAAGAAGATGCTTGCAAGGGTGTATATTTTGTAACACACACCAACAGCCCGTACGTAGAAACATAACTCCATCCCGAACCTTTTGTGACAAATTCTTCCTGTTCACGTAATAACTTTTTGAAAGATTCTTCTACTAGTTCGTGAATAGATTCTTGCGTTAAAATTGGCACAGTCTTAGTTTTTAAATTTACATCCATGTATTGCGATTCAGTTTCTACATCTAGTTTTTCCCATTTAGATTCGAGACTAAGCGAAAACTTGACCCCCAGCCATTCGTGTACAGCTTTATTCAGCTCCCTCTCCAACAGAGGTTGTACTCTATCCAAGAAATCTTGAATACGTAACGAGTTGTGCATATCTTTGAAGAAAATGTCTCTCGCAGTTGTGTGAAATTTTGCTACAACCACTCCATCCTCTTGTGGAACGGCATAAAGCCTAAACTGTTTCAAACGGGTATCCATTTCAGTTTCATGCAACTCTATCAATCGACTGTTACTGTTACTTGTTACGCTAATTTTTATAAGATCGACATAAGCTTTGTTAGTTGAGAGTTGACTATTGGTGTGTGTTACAACACTTTTCCTACAGTTAACTAGATGAGATTGAAATGAGAGCGCAGACTCAAATGTAATGGAACAAACAAAACACGTATTTATAGGGAGAAGGGTGGTGGTGGGAAGGGGTGGTGAAGAGCTAGAAGCTGGTGAATTGCTTATTTTAGAGCAAAAGTAGGAATTATTGGAGTTGATGACTGACCTGATAGATGGTTGGGAAGGATTGTTAGTATGAGCAATAATACTAGGTCTACAGTTAGTGGCATGTAAATTAAATGTATCTAACGAACTAAATGACAGGGAACAAACAGAACACGTATTTATAGGTGAGGAAAAGTGCAGAAATACTTCTTTTTTTCCTCGCAGGTTCTTCTTGCAGTTTTTACATGTGTAAAGTTTACCTGTCACACACCTTCGAGAAGATGATTCAACCTTACCAGAATCCCAAACCATGTTTGTATTACGACCTGACCCAGATGAAGTTTGCCCCGAGCTCGTACTAGCACTCGCTTGATCAGCGTTGAGTACAGCTCCCTCCAAGTTGAAAAGGTTGTTGAATTCTTGGCTCATTCTAAAATATTAGGAAAGAACAGTGGTAATTAGGTAAATAGGTAATGCAAACATCCTACAAGGGGAAAATTAAAAAAAAGAAAAAAGTATATTTTACAGAATTTGTTTTTTCCTCTCCCACCACCACTTAACTCGTTTTACGATCTACGTATGTTTTTGCACATTTCCACTCAATGGATTGTAACTCATTAAACGATCGGAAATTATTAAAGCTATAAGAGATGTGTTGGGTCGAATTTTATTCTTAGTTTTAAATTCAATTTTAACGTCAACTTGTTGTGCAGAATGGAGATACTCTTTTTGATATGTAGCATCTAAAACAACGATAGGTCTTTCCTTGAAGGTCTTGTAGGATAGTGCTGGTGAACCAAAATGCTGTCCGTAGAATGACCGTTGAAAGTTGGTGTAATTTAAATAAAGTTCGGCCATTTTCCCCTCTGCAGAATCTAAATCAATGGGGGTGTTTGGGTATGGTGTTTCATTAAGGAAAAGTCTAACGTCCGTCAAATCTACTTTGCTGTTATAGGCCAAGCTTTTATCTAAAACATTGAAGATTCCCGTGTACCACGAAAGGACCACGATGCGTGGCCTTGCAAAAAATGATGTGCTTTGTATCGTCCATACGTGATGGGTAGTCTCGGGAACAAGAGGAAATTCTTGCAATGACCAACTTCTAAACGCAATGGGAAGACTTGGGTCTTTTGAAATTAAATCGTAGTATTTCCCTCGTTCCTTATCACTAAGCTTCAAACTGGGGACAACCCACGTGATTTTTTCAATTTCCACGCTGGACTGTTTTGCCTCATCTGACGCCCTAAAAATGTTTACATCGGATATGGATCTTTGTAGAACCAGCTCCATGGTTTGATTAACAAAGGGCGTGGTATGATCTTCAAATACTCCCATTATATATTTCAGCGGGATGACTACATTGAAGGAAATGGTCGCCTCTTGTTCTGCTGATCCAAAAGCCCTAGAAAAGGGTGAATCAGGCATTATATCAGAAGTGTTTGGATCTTGAAAGCCACAATGCTCGAGCTCCTCAAATTTCTGCTTAGGAAATGAAATTAAACTTTTCAACCAGGTTGTAAGATAAGGTAATCTCGCATTATCCACTTCATGTCCATTCAAATAGAAAACTATCGAATCAAATAGAGCGAGAAAACCTCCATTAATGAGGGGACATGTAGCTGAGGCAAGTGTAGCTTTTTTGTGAACTTTTCCCACTATGTTCAAGAAACTATCATGTACAGAATAAATCCCGTTGGTATCGTTGATGGATATTCTAATCTGGTCTGATTTATCCAAAGCGCTTGTGTTGAATGGATAAAAATAAACATTCTGCCGAGCTTCGACTTTATCTTGAAACTTGGGTTGTGAGGTAAATGCCAACTCGTTCATTATTTTGGAGCAGTTACAGTAAATCCGAGAGACTGTAAGAACTTTACGTTAGCCTTGCTCAACTTGTCTTTTCTACTAGTACCAATATTGTTGTAGGCGCAGTTTGTGGTGGTGGTGGTGGTTGTTGTGGGACTCGATGAAGTTAGGTGGTGGTGGTGTGGTCCAGTTGAGAGAAATAATAGACCCATCCGTCTTTTTTTTTGCTTTTCCTTTTTCCTCCTCTCCCCCTTTCTATAATTCCGATAAATGAAGAGTAACAGTCAAAATCTCGCCCAAGAAGTCAATTAATTGATCTTGCTCGTTCACAACACTAATTTCAATACAACTGATGTAGTTGTCACGTATTTTTAAATATATAACAGGCGTTGGGGTACAGTCAATGCGAAACCCAAGAGGTGCATTAGGCGAAAATGTGTAGAGGACAGTAGAGGGATCTCCATTCAAGTAGCTATTTGCTATTAGTGGACATTTTACGCAGATTGCATTGTAGCCCATTATATTGACAGGTGAATCTGACGTATACCATTGATTGGGTTTTACCAAATCCATTTTTTCGCTGAATCCTATAACTTTACCTATAGAATTTGCCGTTGTAAAGTCGATATGAAAAGATGCTTTGATCTTAATTTTACCCAACTCAGGAATAATTTTGTACTCAAAGTCGAATGAACCGGTGGGATTTGTTGCTTTAAGATTGGACAATTGAGACTCCAAGTTTTCAAACAAAGATTCAAGAGTATAGCAACCCTTTTCAAAAGTAAATATTGCACCAGTTTTAGTTGCTCCCGAGCCAAAAATAATTTGCAACGTGTTACATGTTTCGTTCAAATTTGCTACAGTATTAAAGCAAAAGAAATTTAACAATCCTATTCCATAAGTTTTGGATTCGTCTAATTGAATTGGAGGGAAAATATTCTTTCTCAGAGTACTCGATTTTCCTGAGAGAATAAATAATTGGGAAGCCATATGTTATCGATAATTAAAAATGAGAGACAGAGATGTCCACAATGAATACAGTTGAAAGACTGGAATATATCCCTGTTGAAGTATAAATTCAACGATTTTGCATACCGCCTAAATTCTAAGGGAGGGGGAAACCCATAGGGGTCCCAATAGTAAATAGTTCTTTTGAACTTTTTCCAAGCGCACCAATGTGTTCCTTCATCTCTATAAACGGATAAGTTTAAGATGCCACATTCGTTAATTTTTCTATGTTTAGGTAATTTATCTCTACTGAACACACCTCTAAAAACACCATTATTCCTTCCCACGTGATTTTTTCCCACCTGTTTTAAAATATCTTCCGATAAAGGTTCTTCAGGAAGAGACATTAACACATCTTTTTGGTGGGTAGGTAAATTCCTGAGCCGAGCCGGGCGGAAGTGGTCTTCCAATCCATGCCTGCATGTGATTTTTTTTTTGAATGTCTCGTCTTGCGTCTGTGCAAACCGCTACCAGTTTTTTCAGCTGCTCGATTAGCCAAGCGAATGTCGTTAATGTTTCTTGCCGCTTGAGTTGCGGCTACCGCTAGGGATGCAAGACCTGCCAGAAGGGGCAAGAATCCTCCACGTTTCGATCTTTTCTGTTTACGAAGACTATAACGTTTATTCGTATTTCTAGACACTGGCTGAAAGGGTTCTATTGGTTTTAAAAACATGGGTAGTTTCGATTTTCGAAAAGCTCCTCCAGCTTTACTGACCCGTCTTCGGCGTGGTTTATACCCTGCCCCTAGTCGATGTTTGACAGCCATAGTACTCCCTACGCCCAATGCGAATAGTCGCTCCTTGAGCGGTGTTTTACTAGACTTTGCCAAACGAAATGCTTTGTCGCGTAAAACTTTGTCGGCTTCGTGCCTATCAGCAAAATTTGGACTGTTGTAACTGATATCGTGCTCTCTACAGGCCTCGTCCAATTGGTTAAAAGGTTTTTTTGTGAGGCTTTTTGTAAAAGGTCCGCAATAAACGTAACCCCCGGGCAAATGTAGTTCTGGTATACCCTTAAGATTAAGAAGTTTGTTCAACAACATACCATTGGAGACTGAGTTTAGTTATATATATATAAATTAGATATATACAGGCAGTGCAGTAGTTCTGAAAGACAAACCGAGATACGTGGAGGACGGGAGGGTCAGAGATGAGCGCTCAAGAAAAAGGGTTTAGTGTTAGTAATTATGACACCTTTGCAGAAGGGGAAATTCGGAAACTTAGACAGGGACCCAACTTGGCAAGAGAACTTCGTTGTATCATTGCTGGCAGGTCAAGTAGTGGTAAGTCGAATCTGGCCATGTCATTGTTACTCCATGAAAAAGGATTGCAATTTAAGAATCTTTATCTATTTTCTAAAACATTATCCCAACCCAAGTATGTGTTTCTAGAAACAATAATGAAAAAAGTTCCCGAGATGAAATTTTACGCCTTTTCAAATTTGAGTGAACTTGACAGAGATTTCCTTCCAAACAGCTTGGTATTATTTGATGATGTGGCAATGGACAAAAATTTCGATCGAATTACCAAAATTCTATTCTCGAGAGGACGTCATTATTATATAAACATTATTTTATTGGTACAATCATACGCCTCGTTAGGAAAGTGGTACATTCGAGAAAATTCCAATCTTTTAATTTTATTTCCTACGGACGAATTGAATTTGAAACTTGTTCACAGAGATTGTGCAAGTGACGTCTCCTACGACACATTCGTCAACATGGCAAAAAAAGCTTGGGAAACTCCGTATTCCTTCTTTTCTATCGACCAAACTTTACCCAAAAATGAGGGTAAATATCGTATTCAATTTAACGAATACTTTAATAATGTTTAATAGATTTTCTGAATTTAGATTAGTCTTCAAATGGGTCCTTTACATCAAACAGCGCTTATTTTCAAAAAAGTTGAAGAAAGTAAAAAGTCCCTAAAGAAAAAATATGCAACTTTGCAACGAACGTTGAGGGATGAAAAGATGAGGTTGGATCGACAGTTAAGGAGCATTACCGACCCCCTTAATAAAATTGCTTCGGCAAAACTAGCTGAGGGTACACTGAGGAAGCCAGGTAAACAAGGTAAAATCTTGGTAGACAAAGGGGTAAATACGGATAAGGGGTTACAGCTAAATTGGGGTCATTCCTCAGTGAACAGCGAAAGTGATGGTTCAATTAAACAAGAAGAAGAAGAAGAAGAAGAAGAATACGGAGGGGAAGAAGAGATTGGAAACAAATATATCGGTTCAACAGTTGAGAGTTTCAGTGGAGTTTCTACGCCTGTAGTTAGTCCATTAACGCATAAAGAAATTTTAACGAAGAGGCTTAGAGCTCGTGCTACATCATCGTCATCAGACCCTGGTCCAAGCGAAAACGTTGAATCCCTTTGGAAAGCAGCTAAGGAAGAAACTGAATATGTACAGAATAAATTATCGCAGTACCCATCTTACGCTCGTCCCTACATTAACTTTTTGATTACGAATGATCAAACACACCTGAACGGTGGTGAAGTGGATAAAGAATATGGACCTGTTATCACCGGAAGTGGGGGAATTACTTTAGGGGCATTTCCTCTGCATTTCTCGGCTTTTAACGTAAGTCTAAGAAATCTAAAATATCCCATGACACCCGGCCTAATGTCTCTCTTGTTTTTGAAATCTCCTAATAATTTCACACAGGAAGATTTTTCAGTGTACTCGGATATTGTGAGGGCTAGTCGAGTGGCACATGCAGGGTTTTCTGCACACAGACCAATCCGGAGAACAGGAAGCCAAAAGTATAAAACCATTATTTCGAGAATCTACAAACCACAAGACAGGGCTCCATCCTCAGAAAGCACTCCTACAGGCCCAAGACTTACTCGGTCCCAAACGATAGAAGCAAGGAGAGAGAAACACCTAGGCCTTGGGTTACCACATTTTTCTCCTAGTGATTCAAAACTACCATCAAATGTCAACAAATTGGTAAATTTATTAAGGTTGTGCATTGCAAGCCGTTCTGCAGGAAACTTGATTGTCCAGGAAAAAATTCACCGAATTATAAACACATTAAAATTGAACGGATATATTTTCTAAAAGTAACTGCGCGCCGCCGCCGCCAGCCGCCGATAGACTGAGGTGGGTCTGTTGAAAATGAGGGAGGGAATCGGAGGAAAGATAAAACTTAACCGTTTAGGTCATCACGTTTTGCAACAAGAAACATATAAGCACGTGTTGTCAGAGTTGAAAAAACACACGTTCTGTTTCCAAAATCCAAAAAACAGTCGTTTAATTTTTCTGGTGCTCAACTGAAGGGGGTAGGTTTGCCTACTGATCCTCAAGATGCGATAAGTAAGGATTTTTGTACAAGATACGTTACTACTCAATAGTTGAGAAGAACCGGAAGCTACGAACGGAAATGGAGAGTTGGGTAAATAAAAGACTTCAAGAGGTAAAGGTAGGTATTCTCAAGGAGTGTAGAGAGAAGGAGACTCCAAAACCCGCTCCTAGCACAGGTGTTAACAAGGATACCTCCTCTAAGAGTGGTAAACCGCCAGTAAATAAAAAACCAAGTTTGTGATGTTTTCTATTCAGTTTGTCGTATGGTTTGAACACATCGATACGACGAGATACATTGGGTATTGAAGATGACTATTCTCCTACCAAATGTTACAATCTGCGATATTACCTTATGTCAATTTGGTAAAAAAGCGTACATTAAGGAGATTTCCTTATGCAACCTGCTTCAACCATCTGTGATAAAACACTACATTTTTAATTTGAGTGAAGAATCTGGAATTCAAGATTTTCCTACATCAACTTTTCACGGCTTGACGCTCGAGTCTGGAGAATATTTCTTGAATGAACTTCCCTACATCTTGAGTGAAAATGCCTCGGGTGTCACATTACTCAAAGGACATCAAAAGGTTAAGGTGCTGAGCCAGTACACGAGAAGAAATTTCATCTATGATCTTCATGAACTTGGTATACCAAATTTCAATGTGCTCCTGGAAATGTTGAAAAACCCACCTCTACCTTGTGTGCTGCACAAATGCAATAGTAGATTTTTCTGGCATACGTGTAGTTATGTCAAACTTCAGGCCTGTTTATATTTCATCCTACAGAACCGTGATATGGTGAATTTGAATTTGATGGAAACTCGATTGTCAACTTTTAAAACGGGGAAATTCCCATGTGAACTCGGTGTTTTGGCAAAAAATGGTTTTATAAGGGATATTTTTCAAAAATCAAATATTATCTGTGTCAAATGTAAATCTAGCTTACCAAGTCATGATTACAATGTACACGTTTGTTCCTTACAACTGTAAAATATATTGAATTTTTTTTCCCTCGACATTCTTCTGTTTTCTGACAACATTCCACTCCCTTCTACCTCCCTCACTCCCTCCCCCCTTACGATTGAAAATATGTGTGTGTGCAGCAACATAGTCGTCAATTTTGTTGTTGTGTAAGCCATTACCAACAAAACCTAATACTAAGTTCAATACTCACGTTATACGAGATTGAGATCCAAAAGTTTCTTGCGTTGAGAAGTTTGAAGGTTGATTGAGTTCTTTCAGGAATTAACTCTACGAAATTCGTCAGAGAAAATTGATTGAAGTAGGAGGAGGAGGAGGAGTAGTTGGTAGAACGAAAGCTATAACAAACAAAAAACAGGGGGGGGAAAGTAAATCTACAATTACTACTTTACTGTACAAACATTCTAACCATATTTCTAACGTGTGATAAAGACCAAGTGGCCGCCATATCATTGTCGTCTACAGGAATGGATACTTGAAATACAGGTTTAACGCAATTGGAACAATAGAAAGGACCACAACGACCGCCGCGACCATATACGAGATAAGGCGAAATGTGTGAAAAATTGTGCACTAGACAAACTCTAGAAATTTTCTCAAAGGTAGTGGCGGGGGTAAAACGAAATAAAAATTTTCCGTATTTAATGTAACATGAGAAACAGATAGAATTTCTATATGAAAAGGTATCTTTATCAAATTGTACGTAAAAGGAAAATTTCACATCAAAAGGGGTTGGTGGTCCTGGAGGAGACAAATTTGGCAAAACACTAAAATGAGAGTGGTGTACTCGTTGAAATTCACTTTCCAAAATATCAGTGATCATTTTTGGTAACTTTAACATTTGAATTTCATGTTTAAGTGTAATATTTTGTTCAACGTAAATTTTAGCACAAAGTGATTTCAAAGTCGGAGGAGGAGGAGGAAACATTTGGAGCGGCAAAAAGAATTACTATGAATATAGTAAGAATAGTATAGTACTTACTTAGGTTGTAAACACCGCACGTTGTAACACCAGAACTGCATACAATGCAATGATCTTGCGAAATCACGCGGTGAGCTTATATACACAGATTTTTGCACCTGTCTTCAAATGCCGTTTGAGACAAAGTCGAGGTGCACCTGCGCGAGGAGACCGCCGCCGCGGTAATAAAAAATTGCTTGGAGGTGCACCTGCACTTCGTATATATCGTACGAGAGTACACGGTTCAACCGCAGTTATTCACAACACACACACACACTTTCCAAATGGAAGAACGCAAATTATTAATTAAAGAACTTTTGAGAGATAAACGCGTTAATTTTCGAAGACGGCACTATGTCTTGAAATCTCCATGGGATACTTTCTCTATTGATTTAATTTCCCTACTTCAATTCAAGCGTTATAATAGGAATTATGGTTTTATTTTGTGTGCCATAGACAATTTTTCTAAATTTGGATTTGTTCGTCCAATCAAAACGAAAAAAGCGCAAGAGGTTACTAAAGCTATGGAATCAATTTTTAAATGGAGAGGACCACCGAGAAATTTGCTCGCAGACGATGGAAAAGAATTTAGGAATACAACTTTTGAAAAATGCATGACACATCATAAAGTAAATTTCTACAGAGTTTACAGCGGTTTCAAAGCCTCAATATGTGAAAGATGGATCAGAACGTTGAAAAACAGGATTTGGAAAAAATTTTACGAGACTGGCGCATATGACTGGTTATCACAAATCGACGAAATTTGCGATATTTACAATAACACGAAAAATTCACGTAGTGGATATACGCCAAATGAAATTTTGAAGTCTAAAATTATCCAGAAAAAATTGATGCAGTCTCTTTACAAACATACAATAAATGTGAATAAACCAAAATTTAAAATAAACGACTTGGTACGTGTGTCACTGGCTAGAAATATTTTTGCTAAAGGCTACGAACAAAATTTCAGCTTCGAAGTTTTCAAAATTAGTAAAATCAATTATAGTCAACCAATAACGTATTTGTTAACTGACCTAAATGGCGGCGAACACATAAAAGGGTCTTTTTACGAGGAGGAATTACTTAAAACCAAAGTACCTCATGTTTACTTGGTTGAAAAAATATTTAAAAAGACGCCCACACATCACTTTGTGAAATTTTTCGGGTTTTCTGATAAATACAAGATAAAAAACGAGGATATGATCTAATTATTTATTTATACGAAAGAAACATCTTGAGTATTGTTGTTTGACATTCCATTGTAAATAATATGTATATTTTTCTGTTTCATTTGATTAAATTGTAACACATCATCTTCATCTAATCGTCTACCTATTCTTTGAGGTAGAAATACCGAAATAATTTTCTCTTGAGAATCGTTGTCCCCCCCTTGAGTAGAACAGTTATCTCCAGAGGTCTCCTTTTTCAGGTCTGCAATCAACGACGGACCGAATCTGGTCTCTCTAAAGTGAAGTCTGCGAATCAAGTAGGGGGTTCCAATCTCTAAAGAGTCGATTTTCTGAATTTCGTTAATCGGTTTAGAGATTTGTTTAAGTTTCACAAGCAGTGAGTCACTCATTTTCGAAATGTTTCTCATCCGAAGTTTACGAGACATCTTATACGTAGGGTAGACGACTACCTAGCCACTGGCAGGTGCATGGCCACTGCAGCCAAGGTTATCTGGTGAGCTTGGGACGGTGGTACTAATTGGTATCTGAAGAAATTCTCGATATAAGGCGTGGTTTCTCAGTATTTTTACGGGTTCCATATTCCCGACGAGAGCAGCGCAAAATGTATACCTTGACTGCGAAATATAGAATAATTGAACCGATATTACATAATACTAGTAGCAGGGAGAGATTTTGCAACTGACAATTCTCACTACTTTCTGATGGCTTATCGGCGGCGTATATGACAGAGTGTATCTGTTGACAAAATGCTATAAGATCAACGGATGGGTCACAATTCTCATTCGTTTTATTATATAGCAAATTTGACAATATTGGGAGGCACAATACACTGAAGAGGGAAGATGGATCATTGACTGATTCACAATTACTACCAGTCATATTTACCGCGGTAGACTGGTTCTAGTCTTCTTTATATACATCTTCTTCTTCCTGCTGTTCTGGTGGCGGCTCAAGTTGATGCAAAATCCTTTCACATTCGAGAGACAAGAGATACATTTGAACACATTCGCAATTTTCTTTTTCCCTGGTGCACTTGTTGCCATGTTTCCCCTGAGGTGATGTAACCCAAGTGTAATTGCCTTGTCTGAAAGTTGACATCTCCAATTGATACAATTGTTCGATCAAAACTTCCAACCTAGATATCAAGGCAGGATTAGTGTTCCAATATCTCTTATAATAACAATAGGTAGGAATTTTCTGTAATCGAATCAAGCCAACACTCTCATGATTTGGAGGAAATTCGGTAGTTTTTTCGGTGGAGTCCATAGTGGAGATGGTGCAGGTGAGAGTTATTAATTACTACTGAGCTATGGGTTGTGCGGGGAGGTTGAAGGGGGAGGGGGGGGGCACCTGCTCTGGGCCCACATCTCACCACCCCTCTCGTCCTCACACCTGCACCTTATAGGACAGATCTTTTCCACATCTAGTAGGAAGTACCACATAGCTCATTGGATGAGCACTCGACTTTGGTACAAAAATTCCAGGTTCGATTCCTGGGCTGGAGAGAAAATTTTTTCATTACGTCATCAATTTAGAGGTTCTGACGTCAGAGGTAATGACGTCAGAGATAATGACGTCAGAGATAATGACGTCAGAGCCTCAGAGCCCAAGGGGGTTTCGAGACAAGGAGAAGATGTCCCTGTGACGTCATTTCCTGTCCCGAAACCCCCTATTCTCCTTACTACTAACGTCGATACAATTACAAATTTCAAGTTCAATAAGGGCAGTGCCGATCACATGTGGGTGAAGGGAGCGCAGGCAAGAGCCACCCGCCAGCCGGCGCCACCACACCGGCCCCAGGCCCCACCCACCATGACGGCTCCCTGCATAAGGATACCCACGTGGGAAACGGCTGCCACGCCAGTGACCAGCCGCCCCCAACGCAGGAAATCCCCACGGATCCCATTCCCCACAGGGAAAAGAGAACAATAGAGCCGCCCCCAGGACCGATAGGGCGACCACCGACCAACAGGAGAGGAGAACCCACCCATACACTCATTCATTCAATAAATACATTCACACCACTAATAATTAATTTTTAAATATAACAAAAAAAAAACACGAAGACAACAAATATCACAGATCAGGCACTTACCACTATACCAGACAGAGTACTTATAAAAAAATTCCTCTGCTAGACAATGGGGTATTTCGGTGGGTCGGAAATTCAGGTTTTTGACCTCAAATTCGGATTCAGCACCCTTGAGAACCTATATACCACAACTTTAAGCCCGATGATACTATAACATGTAGTAGAAAAATTAATTAAAGAGATCACACGTTTGAAAAAGGCGGGTCGCTATAAATGCACACACACTAGGCAAGGACTACGCGGCGTGCGTGTGTGAGTAGTATTTTGTAGTATCCAAGAGCTCCTCCAAGGGTTTCTGTGCATGGATACTTTTATCAAAGACAGTTGGCTAGCTACGTCACACCATTCAAATCTTCAACTTTCCTTAGCTTCTCTGATTTTTTAAAAACATTTTCTCGACGAACAGACCCGATTACCGTTATTTCTGAGCCATACTCTTTAAAAAAAAAAATGAAAAAAAAAATTGACTGAAATACCCCATTAAAGTCAATTAAATCTAAATAAACCCAATTATTATTATTATTCATTCAATTCTTTTGAGTGATGCGGGTTTAGAGTAGAGATGTAGATGCTGACGTGAGATGTAACTTTAAACCCTCGATGCTGGAGCCAAAACCATGACTATAGCTCCCCTCTGAACTCCTTCAATTACATGATATTGTTTCAAAACGTCTAAAATGTCATTAGAACTATGTTGGTAGTATAAGCAAGATTTTGGGTTTTGACAATTTTGAGTACCTGCTCACTATGGGTGGACCGTCAGCATGTGGCGCTGAACTACTGGATACTCACCTCCGAACTCAATAGGTTTGTTCCATCGCAAAAATTTCATGAACTCGGTTCTTGAACCCGCTGGGTGTGAGAACCCGAGAAAGTTTAATGAGTTCATAAACTTTTTAGGTTCAGAAACGTGTGCGCTGGAACGTTTTAGTAGTTAAGATGAAATTAGGCAGAGAGAGCGGAACTCGGCTTTCAACAAACCTTGAACAACCTCCTTTCATCTCAATCTTTAGCGGGATTTTTTAAAGTTTAAGATTGAACGATTCTTCACAATTTTTAACAAACAATGTCTCGTAGCTATTTTGTTTTAACCCCTTGTTTTTCAAGTTTTCTCAATTTTAAGATTTTTTCGTGTTTACTGATTACGTCATTAAAACTGTCGTAACTCCTGATATTTACCAAGTAAACTCAAATTTGAGGATATTGATAAAAAAAAAAAAAAAAATCGTTAAATTTCCAAGCTAACAAGTACATTTACAAGCAATAAAACATTTTTAAAAAATCACTCAAAAAGCCAATTTCAAAGTTTTTACTCTGAATCCCTGCCTATTTCGATGGGCGCTCTTCGAAAAAACATGCTCAAATTGTCAGTTTTCCAACGGCCATCAATTTTTCTTCTTTAAAATTCATTTTGGAAGAGTAGGTACATAAATCAAGTTTTAGTGCCAAAAAAAGTGTGTTTTACTTAAAAAATCGAGTGCTATACACGGTTTATCATGGTCACCCTTGATCTCCAGATGAATTGACAAGTTTTTGGCATCATTAATTTCCTATGCATAGGAATTACATGTAATTTTTTATGCTGAATCCAATAGTGATACTTCCGAATGGTAATACTTCTTGACTGCTAGAAAGTGGATATTGGAAAGTGGCAGTTGGACAGCAGTTGGACCACAGTTCACAGCCTTCTAAATCGCCGTTCAAAACTGTCAAACTGTTCAACCGTGCGGTTGGAACGATTTTTACCGTCAGGTTACTTAATGTTTCACAAACTGAAGCTCGTTTGACTTTCAGTTTAATGTGTCATCTTTGGTATTGATAGTAATTTGTTTCTCCTTCTTCATTCCTTGCTCATTTTTACAAAAACCTGCAGGAAAATAAACTACCTATAAGCAAATGAGGATTGAAGATCGAACTAAAAACGAAAAAAACTATACCCGATTGGTTTCATATGGGGAAAGGTTTTCTTATCGACAGGAGCCCTTGGAGCTTGTTTGACAGCTGTTCAACAATGGTGAACTGAATCATCCTGTTGGGAATAACAGTTGGTTTGATCCGTTCAACTTTCGTCCTGTAGGAACAGCTGTTAAGGAGCCCCTACACTATCAAGCCGCTTGATCAAATGATTGACCAAATTGATTGTATCAAGCGTGATTGATAGTTTAGAAGCCCGTTTGACGCTTGAACCAAGCGTTGACGGTGATTGATAGAAACTCTGAATGACTCAAGCGGATGATCAAGCGGCTTGATAGTCTAGGGCAATATTCGTCAAGCATTGCGTCAGTAACTCGGTGGAAGCCATGGCGTTGATGTGTTGTTGAGTCTGTGGGGCAATGGCGCACGTGAATTTCAGGTCTTCCAAATCCATGCCAGTGTAATAGACAATCTCTGACTTGCAGGAATCGCTTCACGCATCTTTGTATCCTTCTTCTCAATGTCAGGGCGGAGTGAATCCAGTAGATAATCAAAAGTGTATTCAATCTCAAAAAGTTCCAGTAGTCTTCTGGTTCCGAATCACTCAGGAAGTTTAGGAGGTGTTCATGAGTGAAGCGGTTTCTCAGTTTGTACCACTCCTTATACCGCCGTTGTTTTTTCTTTTGCTTCTTTTTCCGCTTCCCAGCAACCAATGTAGCGTTTAGGAAGCCCAAATCTGAATTTGACACCATTGTAAATTGAAAAAGCGAAAGCACGATCGCAACACACACTGTTCCACTTCTATGCTTCGATTGACGTGAGAGTTTTGATCAAAAGATTGAAGGGTTGATTGAAGCACGCTTGAAGCTTCCATCAATCAGAGGTTCAGGCATTTGATCAAGCCGCTTGATAGTGTAGGAACAGCTGTTACACTACTGCCCATGGGCCAGTCACTTTCTGTTCGACTGTGGTCGCTGAAAGAACAAACCTAAAACAACTTTTTTCCCACTATTCGGTTGTAGTTCGCTCCTTGTCCACCCGTTATCGACAACTAGGTATTTTTTTTTATTGCTGACAGACTATACCTGATCAGCAGCTCTTATTCTGCTTGGTATGTACTCGTGTGACTATAATATCTTGTTTCTTGTAATAATGTGACGTCATCTTGGTTTAGTAATTGACACCAATGACCGTTTCCTGAGGAAAATCACTGTTGGACAGTCTCCGACTGAAAAAGGCTACACACGGGAAACCTGTTTCACAATCACCGTTGCCAGTGAAGTGATGGCCATACTGGCGTTGGCCACAAGCCTCGAGGATATGAAGCAGAGATTCTCAAAAATTGTCGTCGCGCTCAACAAAAAAGGAGAGCCTGTAACTGCCGATGATCTGGTAAATTAACAGCGAACTTTCTTCACTCATCAATGGTTCTATGTTTTTAAACAATTGACCATCTTGGTAATTACTTTGCTCAAGTAACCAAGGACCATTAATTGGGTCTCAAATACTAAAAGGAAAAAAATCATTTGTCCGGGCATCGCCGTAGTTATAATCGATTCTGGAATCGGATTCCTTTATTCAAGAGGAGCACGATGCAAAAATTCCCTTCGAAATAAGTCGTCATTAATAAGTTGCTCACAACGTGCTAAAAAGCTTCTTCCCTTCTGGCGGACATACAACTTCGGTTCAGCCTTTAGGCTTGTCAGTTGTCAGTTGCAGACAGACAAAAAAATTTACATATTTTTTATAGATATACTCGTGTCATTATTAAATAATGAAAAAAATTTGTTCATTCGATATCACATCTCTTACACAGGGCTGTTCTTAATGGAAACTCCCTCCCCATTTTCGCCATAAAATAATTGCCCACGAAACATGTGTGATGAACAACACTGATTATTAAATCCTTACTTTTTTCAAAATACAGCTTTAGAGTTTATGTTTTGATGTGAAGATAATTTTGTTCTTTATTGTTTAGGGAGCCACAGGAGCCATGACAGTTATCATGAAAGATGCCATTCAGCCCACTATGATGCAGAGCTTGGAAGGTGGTCCAGTTCTCGTACACGCCGGTCCCTTTGCCAACATTGCTCATGGCTGTTCGTCCATTATCGCTGATCAAATTGCTAGGAAAATCGTTGGGAAAGAAGGTTTCGTAGTCACAGAAGCTGGCTTTGGATCTGAGATAGGTTAGTTTTCACAATTCTTACTGGTTTGTTTTTCTAGGCGTTTTCACGTTTCTAGTACCTCTTGTCAGTTAGAGCTTATTTATTTGAAATAAGTAAGTATAAGTTATTTGAAGGTAGTAGTTTTTATTTTTAATTGATTTCATCGATATTTTCAGTGTTTGTGGTAGTTAAGGTCTAGATCAGTGGTTCTCAAATTATATTTGACCATCGCCCTCTTTGGCCGTCCAAATTTCACCATCGCCCCTCCGAAAATGACGAAGACTGACCAAACCCAAGTTGTACTCAGTCATCCCAAATTACCTATAGGACTTTGAAGTTCTCAAACTCAATTCATTTGCAGCAATATATGCTTTGTCAATTTCATCTATAGCAATATATTATCAACAATACAGGGTGGCCCTCGAGGGGGGGGGGGGGCAACTCGCAGGACACACTTTATATTATACCTAACAAGATGAATAATTAATAATAGACATGCGATCAAAATAATAACAAGACTGTGACCCATAATGGTAATATAGCATAACAACATGAGAACAACAGGTGAACTAAGAACGCTGCCGCATGTGCAGACCCACCACCCACCCACCATGGTTGCTCTCGGGGCCACCAATTCATTTTTGGAGAGGTAGCCCTATTGAGAATCATGTTTATCTAATGGAACGGCCCCTGGAACGCATGCATTACTAAACAATATGTTTTTAATAAGAAATTAGTAGCATCCGTGGCGACTCCTTTGTCAGCAGAATAGTTATTCCACCCCCCCCCCCCTGTCCTATTTTACCATCAGCTATTATGTGACAGAGTAAACCGTACTACAACTACTCATCTGTTTCATTTAATGATTAATCACAGTCTGCACCTCTTGACGAGTTCGGTTTCTAAGGTTTATTCTGCTCGCACTGACGATTTGAAGTTGAAATAATTAGTTTTTATGAGATGATGTTATCCTCATTGACTTACAGGTAACGCTCATCTGATGGCTTGATCCTTACTTTCAAGCTTTCAAGTTGTTTTGGTTTTTCTTGAACTACTTCCTCTTTACCAATTTACTGTAATTATCCAAATTCCTCAGGAATGGAAAAATTCTGTGATATCAAATGCCGCTCTTCTGGAATGCCTCCAAGTGCTGCTGTGATAGTGAGTACCATCAGGGCCTTGAAAATGCATGGAGGTGGACCAGAGATCGTCAACTCCAGCCTTCCCAAGGAATACCTTGAGGTAAGTTCCAACCAAAATTTTCTGGAGCATTACTTTGTTGTAAGCGAGGGGATGTGAAAGTATCTAGGGGTAGGTGTTACGATAGGAATTCTATTTACTAAACCTCAAAACGTTTGACGTTTGAGGGAAGGGGGGGGGGCACGTCAGAGTGTGGTGCGTGTAACTACAGAGTCCTGAAATATTCTAGTTAAACTACTAAAGAAAGATTAATTTCCTTAGACTTCTGTGAGAGCTGGGACAGAGGTCGCGTAGTTCATGAACAAAAATATGACCTGAAGGGTCGTTTCGGCAGTACTGTTGAACTTGAATACAAAATTGATTCGTTGGACATTTTGATAAATTGTAACGTTTGATTCGTTGGACAGTTTGATACGTTGGAGAGTTTGATTCTTTGGACAGTTTGATAAATTGGAAGCGTGGGTTCATTGGACATTTTGATACATTGGAAGGTTTTATTCGTTGGACATTTTGATACGTTGGAAGGTTTGATTCGTTGGACATTAGATACATTGGAAGGTTTTATTCGTTGGACATTTTGATACGTTGGAAGGTTTGATTCGTTGGACATTTGATACATTGGAAGGTTTTATTCGTTGGACATTTTGATACGTTGGAAGGTTTGATTCGTTGGACATTTGATACGTTGGAAGGTTTGATTTGTTGGACATTTGATACGTTGGAAGGTTTGATTCGTTGGACATTTGATACATTGGAAGGTTTTATTCGTTGGACATTTTGATACGTTGGAAGGTTTGATTCGTTGGACATTTGATACATTGGAAGGTTTGATTCGTTGGACATTTTGATAAATTGGAAGCTTGGGTTCATTGGACATTTTGATACATTGGAAGGTTTTATTCGTTGGACATTTTGATACGTTGGAAGGTTTGATTCGTTGGACATTTGATACATTGGAAGGTTTGATTCGTTGGACATTTGATACTTTGGAAGGTTTTATTCGTTGGACATTTTGATACGTTGGAAGGTTTGATTCGTTGGACATTTGATACATTGGAAGGTTTGATTCGTTGGACATTTGATACTTTGGAAGGTTTTATTCGTTGGACATTTTGATACATTGGAAGGTTTGATTTGTTGGACATTTGATACATTGGAAGGTTTGATTCGTTGGTCATTTGATACGTTGGAAGGTTTGATTCGTTGGTCATTTGATAGATTGGAAGGTTTTATTCGTTGGACATTTGATACGTTGGAAGGTTTGATTCGTTGGTCATTTGATAGATTGGAAGGTTTGATTCGTTGGACATTTTGATACGTTGGAAGGTTTGATTCGTTGGTCATTTGATACTTTGGAAGGTTTTATTCGTTGGACATTTTGATTCGTTGGACATTTGATACATTGGAAGGTTTGATTCGTTGGTCATTTGATACTTTGGAAGGTTTTATTCGTTGGACATTTTGATACGTTGGAAGGTTTGATTCGTTGGACATTTGATACTTTGGAAGGTTTGATTCGTTGGTCATTTGATACGTTGGAAGGTTTGATTCGTTGGTCATTTGATAGATTGGAAGGTTTTATTCGTTGGACATTTGATACATTGGAAGGTTTGATTCGTTGGTCATTTGATACGTTGGAAGGTTTGATTCGTTGGTCATTTGATAGATTGGAAGGTTTTATTCGTTGGACATTTGATACGTTGGAAGGTTTGATTCGTTGGTCATTTGATAGATTGGAAGGTTTGATTCGTTGGACATTTTGATACGTTGGAAGGTTTGATTCGTTGGTCATTTGATACTTTGGAAGGTTTTATTCGTTGGACATTTTGATACGTTGGAAGGTTTGATTCGTTGGACATTTGATACTTTGGAAGGTTTTATTCGTTGGACATTTGATACATTGGAAGGTTTGATTCGTTGGACATTTGATACATTGGAAGGTTTGATTCGTTGGACATTTGATACGTTGGAAGGTTTGATTCGTTGGTCATTTGATAGATTGGAAGGTTTTATTCGTTGGACATTTTGATACGTTGGAAGGTTTGATTCATTGGACATTTGATACGTTGGAAGGTTTGATTCGTTGGACATTTGATACATTGGAAGGTTTTATTCGTTGGACATTTTGATACGTTGGATGGTTTGATTCGTTGGACATTTGATACATTGGAAGGTTTGATTCGTTGGACATTTTGATACGTTGGAAGGTTTCATTCGTTTGACATTTTGGTACGTCGGAAGGTTTGATTCGTTGGAAAGTTTGACTGTTATTGAAAAGATAAAGTAGTTTCAACTTTGTAATTTTATACCTGTAGCAGGAACAATTGGTTCGCTGGCAAATAAGAGGCATTTTTTGTTGGAAATACCTTGTAGAATCGAACCCTGAAGTTATGCTCATCTCGAGTGTAGACACCCTGTATACCTACATTTTTCATCTGAATTTGATGAAATTTACCAGGATTGTTCAGATTGGTTACCAACAAGTAAATTTATATATTCTGTAATCCGAACTTCTTTTCACAGGAGGACCTTTCACTTCTTTCTTCTGGACTGGAAAACCTCAAAAAGCACATATCTAACGTTAGAAAGTTTGGCATCCCTGTTGTGGTTGCCATTAACCATTTCTAGTAAGTGAAACCAATGGTGCCCTTTCAACTACATTAGAGAACAACGAGAATCCCTTCAGAAAGTACGAGTATTACTAGCACTATCTGAGGTCTTCTTATTAATTATTTTGTTGAAGTTTTGTTAATCTTCCTCAGTCGTTGCTAAGACAGTTTTGCATGATGATTGTTTCAAACTCATATGAATATTGCAGTACGGACACAGATGCTGAGTGCGAACTCGTGCGTAAATCTGCGGTCGAGGCTGGAGCTGATGCTGCTGTCGTCAGCAAACACTTTGCTTTGGGAGGTGCGGGTGCTGCTGATCTTGCGGAGGCCGTTGTGAATGCTTGCTCGAAGCCTTCTTCTTTTAAGTATGGTTGATACGTTCCCAATTAAGGAAGTAATTGTATTAATTATTAAGTGTTTAAATCCACCTAGTGCTTTCAGGGCACTAGTACCTTATCATAATACTTAACATGGTGTCTTAAGTCGAATGTACAATACTTCAGGAGTTGACTCTACGACTAATTTGCAAATTTTTCTACTCAGCACTCTCCTTAACCCGCTGAAAACGCCACTTTTAGCATGGAACATGCTTTAGCCTTAGACTCACTTTTTTAGTGTTTCCTATTGTTTAATCTTCAGTTTTTATCAACATTATTTTTCCTGTTTCAGACCGCTGTATGAGCTTGCAAGTAGTCTCAAATCGAAAATAGAAACAGTAGCCAAGGAAATGTATGGTGCTGGAAACGTCCAATTCTCCACCACAGCTATTGAAAAATTGGAAGTCCTCGAAAAGCAAGTATGTTCTAACTACGGATACAAAGTTGTTCGAAATTATTACAGCAATTTTGATACGAAAGGAATGCGATATTTTTAATTCTTTAGTTCAATGACCAACTCTGATGTATTGAACCTGATCAGGAGCCCAACTCACAGAAAACTATCAGCTACAAGATTTCGCAGATCAAGAGAGTTTTCGCTCTGTTTCGATCGTAGTTGTCTGATCGTGACGATTCCAAGTCTTCATAGAAGTGAAACAATGATGGTACCGACCTGTGAAGTGGTCGGCCATCATCAGCTGACACAGCCACTTATGAGTTAGAATTGTTGATAAATTGTTGATGTAGAAATCTTAATAAAAAACTAAATCAACACTTTTTTGTGGGATTGATTAGCTCTATTAAGAAAGGACTCGACATTTCTCAGTACTCTGGATAGAAAGCAACCAAGACAGGTACTGTCCTTGTCCAGTCGCCAGGAACACATCTAATTTCCTACTTCACTGTTCAACCATCTTCTGGTTCTCCAAACCCCAATTTTGGAACCTACTACGACTTATTCTGGTATACAGATGGAACCAAAATGGGGAATGGTACAGGGATTGGAATTTACGGGACTAATCCCAGATGGAGCCACTCAGCTCCTCTGGGAGAATATGCCTCAGTATTTCAGGCTGAAGTACTTGCAGTTAGAGTCTGCGCTGGGGAAAGTCTGCGGAGAGGACAATGTGGTGTTCACATCCGCATTCTCTCGGACAGCCAGGCTGCGATCAAGGCTTTAGCCGCTTCCTCCATTAACTCAAAGTTAGTGTGGGACTGTTCCAGACCTTCTGCTTCCTATCGCAACACAAAAGGGTTTCTCTGGAGTGGGTGACAGGACATAGCGGAGTAATGGGAAATAAGAAAGCAGATGCGCTGGCCAGAAGGGGCTCACTAACCCCGTTCATTGGTCCAGAGCCAGCCATCGGCATTCCCAAATCTTCCTTTAGGGCGACCATAAACCGGTGGGTCACTAATGAAACCACTAGTAGATGGTCAAACCTTAGAGGACATGCTCTAAGTAAGCGCATGGTGGCCAAACCCAACACCAGCGCCACAGAAGAGCTGATGCGGCTAAGCCGCAGGGAAGTCAGGTTAGTGGTCGGCCTGGTAACAGGCTTCACTCCACTCCGATTCCATCTCAACCGCATTGGGGTAAATCAAAATACAACCCTCTGCAGGCTGTGTGGAAAGGGCGAAGAAAAAGCCTCTCACATAATATTTGACTGTGAAATGCTGTCAAATCGCAGTTTTCACCTCCTCGGGTCACCTACACCCATGGAGGCTTTTCCCAGCCAAACCTAGCCAAACCGCTACTGGTCCTTACCAAAGGGCTAGGACTCTTTGACTAGGAACAGAATCCGCGGAGTAGCACAATAAGCCACTAGGCTTCTGCGCTTTGGGCTTTCATCACCCTGATCCGCGGACTCATCTTCAATCTACAATCTTTGGAACCTACTATTTATTGTAGGGTTGTGCAATTTTGAGCCTTCTAGAAAATAGCCAACTAATAACCCCTCACCAAACCATCCGCATTTTTTCCATCTGCAAACAGTACTTGTAGAGTCAAATTCCTCTGCTGCTTGTAAAATAACTTTTGGCGAAAGGTGTTGTGTGGGATCTTGATAGGATGCCGTGGAAAATCTCTAGGTGTAACGTTGTTCCCAATTACCAGCTAAATGATCTAGATTCCAAAGGATCGGGAATCGCCACAAGCTTATTCTAATCATTCAATTAATTTTTTTATACATACATTTCGTCTTATGCATTATTCAGAGTAAAATGACGCTAAGAAAACGTGATTTTCAGGGTTTTGGAGGACTCCCCGTGTGCATGTCGAAAACACCATTGTCATTGAGCGGTGACCCAAAGTTGAAGAACGCTCCTCAGGGTTTCAACCTTACTGTGTCCGAAGTCTACCTGTCAGCTGGCGCGGGTTTCGTCGTTGCCATGCTTGGAGAGGTGAGCTGAAATTAACTTACTATGACTGCTGAACCATTAGCAGCTATGGATCAATTTAATCTAGATTTTTCGAAAATCACGAGAAGATTACAAGGTATTAATAAATAATCTACGATGAACACTTTTCCAAGTGAACGACAGAGGGCAATTTGTACGTCAGTGTTTGCACTCAGTAAATGCAAAACATTCGGATGGCTCACTGTGCTTCCCTTGAAGAGTCAGCATTTTGATCTCTCTGCAAATGAATTCCGCGATGGATTGGCACTGAGATACAAGCTGAGACCACAAGGGCTGCCACTGTCGTGTGATGGCTGCGGTTCAGAGTTTTCCCCCGAACATGCGCTAAACTGTAAAATGGGTGGCTTGGTATCCCGGCGTCACAATGAAATAGGGATGTTTTTGGGGAGCTCATGAGTTGCGCATGGGGGAATTGTATAAAGAGCCTCTAATAAAGGAAGCGACGGCCTCAAGTCCTGCTTTGCGAGGAGACCTTGCATGCCGGGGGGTTTGGGAGGCACAAATAACTACTATTTGATTTCAAGGAGAGCCGATCCAAACTGGATTTCGCAACCCCCTCCATCTGCAAGCAGATAGATGAAACCCCGAAAACCCTAGAAGGGTGATCGAGGGAGTGGAAGGAACTCACCACACGAGAGCCCTAGGGGAGCTAGTCATGACTATCAGCTCCTCTAGGTACCTGTTTATATTAACACCACAGGTTAGGCCGAACTAGCTAAGGTTCTACCAACTAGACAGGTTGGTGCCCGAGTTCATAACAGAACTCACATGCCGAGAGACATCTTCAAGGGGCAAGCCCTTGAGGAGGCCATCTCTCCCCTTGTAGCCTTCTTGGTACAAGCCCATGAAGTAGGGTTTGCTCAACCACGACCACCACGAATCTAACCTCAACTGAGGGGCAGGCAGGTGATGCTTTGACCGAGGTCAGCGCATCTGTAGCCTGGGGCTCCCCTCGCCCGTGGTACAGGTATTTGAGATGAGTAATGAGCCTTTTACGGCCTTACTGCTATCCCCAGAAGCCCGACCAGGTAACAGGCCCGGAAGCAGAGAATTTGTACCTGCTCCCTAACTGCTCTACTCCTGTCAGAGGCATGAGCCGGTGCCCTAACATTAAGGGGGTACAGGAGAGGGAGGCATGATGCACTTCGGTACCCATAACCCCACTTCGCCTCCCATTTGGGAGGCACAGAGGGATGCGTTATTTGATATCCGTGTTGTTCACACCGACGCTCCCTCTTATGTCTCCCTCCTCGTCCCGGCAGTGCTGTCCTCTGCTGAGCAGGAAAAAAGAAGAAAATACGCCGACGCATGCGAAGAGCGCCACGCTACATTTACCACATTGGTGTGCTCTGTAGATGGGATGTGGGCTCCACAAGCGATAGCCTTCAGCAAAATTCTGGCGGAGAGGCTCTCTGAAATTTGGGTAAGACTCAAGAAGATTGCTCGTCTGGCCTTCGCTGTACTACGAGCAAGCAGCTTATGTTTCAGAGGCGCTCGGAAACGTTGGAGGTGTGCTGACAACCTGTTAGGCTTCGATGGGGATGCAGCCATCCAGCTTGGCTTGGACCCATCCTGAGCAGGTCTTTCTTCGAAAACATTCTTCATCTCCGGCTCTCTCTTTTTTAAATCATCTCTCACGCGGCTCCTGTTTTGTTTTTCCCTAAGTTGTTGAAATATATATATTAAATATATATTTTCAAATATTGAAAATTAAAAAAAAAAAAATTAATAAGTACTTATGAATTACTATTTTTTGAGAAGCTTCATTGGTCCGACAAAAGCAAAAGCGGAAGATTCAGTCAATTACCTCTGGAGTGTTGTAAAAGTAACATAATTTCATTTTTGTGATACGTAAAATTACGTTTTTCTCACGATAAATGTGAGCATCCAGTCGATGCTCGCCCTATCAAAAACGCTGCAAATTATTACACAATGGTTTATTATTTTTCTATAGATCACTCGTCGGCAAAGCCACCAACCATCCAACATGAAGAAAAACATCGATCGTATTTCGGTCAGCTATAATTTGAACGGAGGTTAGGCCTCTTTTGCAATTCACACTCGTGTTTCTGATTTATCGTACGTACAAATCTTAAATTCTCGTAGAGAGCGAACGGTTTGTCCTACGGAGCTCCGGGTGGTCTCAAAAAATTTTAAAAATTCTATAGAATCTTAATTTGAAGGAAAAACAATGTTTTGAGTTAGGGCGTTTTCAAAATTTCAAAATTTATTTTGGAACCCTTAGACGTAACCTACATCAACCAAAATCTTCGGGGCACAACTAGACCCAACTAGACCCCAAATGGAGCCAACATACCAAATTTCATCAAAATCGGTCAATGCTAAGTTTCAAAAGTGCCGCGTACGGCGGACGGACGGCCAAATTTTTATTCGATTTTTGGATTTTACGTACCTTGAAACGTAAACCATCAAATTTTGAGGGGGTGTTGAAATTTTTTTGACATTTTATGTCTTTACTATGGCACATAAATAAAAAATCGTCACGCGGGGAATGTCACGTGGGGAGCGTCACGCGGGGAGCGTTACGCGGAAATTTCTGATGATTTTCGCTTACATAAAATGTCTCTAGTGGTTGCGTACTTGTACGAAACCTGTAGCTAGAAATAATCATTTTTAATTACACCATTGGAAAGCTGAGATTCTGACGCAGTTTTTACTGTTCTTGCATCTTGAAAGAATATCGGTTCTTGTAGTTCAATTTGCAATTGAAAATATGCGAGGTTTCCAAAATTACGTAAAACTCTCTTTTCAGAGGACGTTTTCATGTCTCAAACCGTTACTCAAAAAAAGTTAAGGCATCCATCCGACAGGAAATTTAATGCTCTTTCTAACGGTATCCTCAAATTGTGATTTACATAGAAAATTAAAGGAGTTATGACCAATTTAATGAAATAAGGTCAAAATCACGACAAAAAAGTTTAAAGTTGAAATAACTTGAAAACGAAGGGTTTAAAAAAAAAAGAATTGGAATTTTTCTTGGTCGATTCCAAAGGTTCATTATTGAAAATAATAAACCAAAAGATATAGAATGGCGTTCCTAATGTCGCTGTAAATCTCTAATGTTTCATATAAATTGTATTTATTGCAGATTTCGAGGATGCCAGGGCTCCCAACTAGACCTTGTCTGATGGATATTGACATTGAAACAGATTCTGGACTCATACACGGTCTTTTCTGAGAGAACAGCAAGAACTAACTCTGTCCGATCAGTCATGTGCGGCTCAACTTCGGGGACTTCTAGCAGTGTTCAATGTGGCGGGTCAGGATTTAAAATAAGGCGTTATTAGGGAGCACAATCAGATGGTAATCCCCGAATTGTACCAACTACAAAAAAAAAAAAAAAAAAAAAAAAAAAAAAAAATGTATCGACCCACGGTATGGAAATATTGTCTCAACTATCGGGACTGGGGTCATCCAGAAAAAAACGCCGTTATTGCCTAGATTTCGGAAAATATATTTCCTTCATCAGGACTCAATGGCTTTCAAACATGAGGATATAATAACAAGAATGTGATATAATAACATGAGGATGTAATAATTATATATAATAAATAATATTATGACTGCCATTGAGTCCTGAGGAAGGAAATATAATTTCCGAAATCTAGGCAATGCCTGGATGCCCCCGTCCCGATAATTGACAACAAAAAAAGGGTGTGTAATGGTTATAATGGAATGCGTTGTTCTTTTGTGTTAAGTTTTGTCATTTTGAATTATCGTTTACTTTTTTTTATTGAAATTATAAACTTCTCTTTGTTCTTAAAAACTGTTCTCATCTTGAAAAACATCCTAGGTTATTATTATAATCCTTGAAGAGAAAAAATAGTGTTAAGCTGGGTTCACATAGGTGCGTAATGTCCGTAATGCGCAAAAAGAGAAGTGGGGGTGGTCCGTAATGCGTAAAAGAGCGTTCACATGGCCAAATGATTACGCGATTAAGCAGAAGCGCGCAGTAGGTTCTGCGCAGAATTGTTTTCCCGCTCGCCTTTTTTCCCGCGTTCAGCTGTTTTGCTGTTTCGCCCTGTTCATCGATCGAATAATTTCTTATTAATTATTAACTTCGAAAAAAATTATTTTCATCGTCTTCTTGGTGATTTGCCTACTTGTAGGCCCGGTGAATGGTATACCCAGTGTTGGGCAAAAATTAGCTATAGCTAACAGCTAAAAGCTACAGCTAAATTAGCTACGATTTAGCTGAAGCTAGCAGCTAAAATTTCTAGCTAAAGTAGCTATTAGTCGAAAACTTATAGCTAACAGATTTAGCTGCGGTGATTTAGCTGTTCCTCGACAGCTAATAGCTAAATTTATCTTTTAGCTATTAAAAAAAAGCTATAAGCTAATTTAGCTATTAGTTGAAAAATTAACTAGCTAATAAATTAGTTAGCTAATGCCCAACTCTGGGTATACCCTAGGGATGGGTATCGTTATAAAAGTATCGATATTTTGTATCGATACTGTATCGTACCCGAGTATCGATATCCCAAGTATCGTTGGGCTTGAGTGTCGATATTTTAAAATATCGAGTATCGATACTTTAGTGTCACAAACTATCAATATTGTCCAATATTCTCAAGAAAAATAATTTTGTCAACAACTTTTATCAATTTTTTACGATGAAGAGTCCAAGCAGAGTGATTTTCTCCATGATATAAACGTTATTTGTGCAACCAAAGAATAATGACCCAAAAGCCTCTTTACCTTCTTCATTTTTTAGCCATTATGTTGAATTTTCCGCGAGGACTACATCGATACTCGATATTTAGAAATATCGGATCCAAAGTATCGATATCCAAAATTATCGGATAGTGCAGTGTCGATACTAAAATATCGAGTATCGGTACGAAAGTATCGATATTTTGAAATATCGAGTATCGATACCCATCCCTAGTATACCCATTTCGGAAAACGAGGTTAGTACCTTTGATGTACAAAAATAATGTTATTGAATTGTTGTGAAGAATCGCAATGTTCAAAGCGACCAAATTCTCTCAAAAATGTATTTTAACCCAGGTTTTTGGAAGTTGAATCAATTGAAAAATAGGTTTTCGGAAGTTTAATAAATTGAAAAATAGGTTTCCGGAAGTTGAATCAATCACATTTCCACATAATACGCAGACTTCTTTCATGCGGTTATTGAAGAATGATTTGATTTCTGAGAATTTATTGCCATAATTTGATCGGACGAGATCAATGAGGCTCTCATTAAAATCACTTAAATTCATATCCAGCAAAGCACGATGCAGAAACGAAAATGAAAACCAAATAACAACACGGAATCCGGCAATCGGATTGTTTGGTCAATAAACCATAAACGAGACCGAGTCAACGACGAACAGCTGAACGATGAACTGACAACGAGAGCTTTCACGAAGTTTGCCGAAATTTATCGAAGTTCATCCGTAATGCGTAAAATATCTAATTTTCAAAACGATACACTCAGCTAGGGGTGTGTCGGTCCAGGTATTTCCCTGGAACGGTTCCAATGGTTACGGTGACAAAGATGTAACCGTTCCAAATTACCGGTACAGTTCCATTACCAGTACAGGCGATCAAATCCCACTCACATGGCATGGATGAAGCAGGCAGTCAAATCCGTATCGTCCTTCTTCCATGCTTATGATCTCAACTTGCAATACAATAGCATCATTTTCCTTGACAATTCGCTAAAAGGAAGGAATTTGAACAAGTGTTACAAAAGAGGCAATTTATTATAACTAATACTCGTAGTTACCAAACAATTCAAGGAAAGAATAATGACGTTGCAGTTCAAGAACTTAACATGACAATAATAAATTAATAAAACTGGAGCAACTTCCATGCTAACCTGTCCAGAAGATAACTTCCCGCTCAAGAGCCATTCCATGAACTATTCTCAGTCCATGGAAGTAGTAAGGGCGCTTCCAGGTACAACATGGAACAGAACTGAGAACAAGATCCATGCTTACCGGTCCAGAGCCATTGAACCATTCTCTATGATATCTTATTGGTCCGGTTCCAACCTTACCGGTCCAGTTCCATCCTCACCAATCAGAATGATCAGATTGATGAGATGATTGATCAGATCATTCTGATTGGTGAAGATGGAACTGGACCGATGGAAAAGATTCTCTTCCCGGTCCAGAGCCATTTCAAGATATCTTATCAGTCCGTGGAACTGGACTGGTAAGGGTCGAGTTTTTGTCACTGCGTGGAACCGTTCCAACCTGATACTCGGTTCCACAGTCCCGGTACAGCTGTACTGACACACCTCTACACTCAGCTCCAAAAGTCGACGTCCGCAAAGATCAGTCCCGCCCCCTCAATTGGCTCCAGCCAATAGCATCCAGTTACACACTACGGATTATGGACATTACGCACCTATGTGAACCACGCTTTAGGTGATTGGGTTGAATCAGTAAAGAAGTAATTTAACATGGTCAGATCTCATGTAATAATCTACAAAGTTAAAGAATAAATCCTAGTTGATAATAATTACAGAAACGTGGCCCTTCGGGCCTCTCCTTACTACTTAGAGCCTTTGGCTAAAATTCAAGAAACATGGAACATGCTTTAGTCGCGCTTTTTGGCGGGGTAGGGATGGGTTGGATGGGTGGAGAATTACCCGCGCGTGTCACACGATCGTCACCCTTTCCACGTAGCCTCCTCTGCGTGACGTTTTTCGGGCATTTAGTCCAAGGCTAAAGCTTGTTCCATGCTAAAATGAGCATGATGTAAACTGCGTAAAGAAGCAGAGGCCTCCTGGTGTAGGTGGGGGATTGACCAGAGTGAAGGAGCCAAGAGTTGTGTAGGTCACATGGGTTTTGTACTTGTTCTGCTAGCTCTGTCTCAACCCATGCAGCCTCACCTGTTAGGGGATTGAAAGAACTCTTACAATTTCACTTGATGTGCCATAAATGCTGTAGTCAACACTTTTTTCCTTCTTCACGTATCATGTATTAATTTCACTTGTTTTTCTTGGTTATTCCTATTTACGATAACCAACAAAATATATTCGAGTACCTGATTCAGAGTAAGCAATGTACAGACTTTTTATTCTACTTCCCAGTTCCACGCGAAGGTTCAGTAGAACCTCTGTTTACTGCTCTAGTTGAAACCCTGGCATTTACCTTTTTTGTCGGTTAGTCTGACGTTTCCATGATAGATAGATATATTTTTAACCCTGGAATAGAAACTTGGTGGAACATACGCTTTATGGAAACGTAATGTAAATTTTACTCCTCACGCCATTGAAGCTGCTAGAACTGAAGCGCTGTTTATTGTGCGATTTTATGAAATTTAAAATCGAGTTTTCCCTGAAACTAACGGTCGTAGCGCAATTTTGCAATCAAATTTGGATTCGTCGTTAAAGAATCTGTGTGAAACCATCGTCGAAAATTGAATAAATTGAGTTTAAAGTGAGATTTTTGACATTTCATAATCGATTTTTCTCGGAACCTAATGGTCGTAGCGCAATTTTCTCGGAGGTCCTTTCAGATACCCTCAGCGCTATTTTTTCCTTCTTCCCAACTTATTTGTTTAAAATTTAAAGTGTGGCCAAAGCTACCTGGCTAGTTCTGGTAGTTTCGGCCTAGTTTGGAGTAGTCCCTCAGAAATGTGAAAAAACACGAAGACAACAAAGCAATTATACAATTTTTGACACTCCTGAACTTTTTTAAAAAAGCTACAGTGTTTTAAAAACGCGTTCAAACATATTGTTGAGTAATGCATGCAGTCAAGGGGACGCCCCATTGGATAAGCAAGGTCAATACCAGTTGATATCGATAAAACACGCATTTACCTTTCTACTGCACAAAAACTGTTTCACTTAATGTAATTTATTTGGTACCTATTTTGGTATGAAATCGTCTCCCCCCGCCAAGAGCCGCCTTAACAATCTGTGAGCCCCTGCTCACTGATAACACCAATAAAATGACGGGGCTGGGGTAATGTAACACCCCCCTTCCTGAACCACAAGACGTTGCCCCCGCATAGCCACTTGCAGTGAGGATTTTGGAGGGGCAATCTGTGCCAGCTCCAGGGGCATGGTCCGTCCCCACTGCAGGATGCCGAATTCCACCTGAGGCGTCCATCCCAGAGTTCAACCAAGATGCTCCATGGATGGGGCAAGACACTTATGTCAACACCAGCAGTGGCATATCACAGTTGGCAAAATGCCAGATTGAGAAGCACTGGGTGACGTCACCAACTGGAGGGGAGTCCTTATGATACTATTGCCAGAGGAGGCCATCTTCACTTCCCGTACAGAGCTCGACAAGTAGGTCCAGGCCGAACGTCTCCCCATAAAAAGCGCAATTGGTAAGTTCCGGCTGAAAATCATCCCCGTCCCCCTTCTCAACAAATCAGCGCGAGAGTATCAGACCCCCTGAATTTGACGAGTCATATCCCCAACTATTCTCCAATTTGGATTCAAGATACCGTCTGGAGGACACTTTCTCATCGCATCAAGACCGTCGATGTTAAGTACCTACGGGCCCAACATGTGAGTGCACGAACAAATATTGCTAGCTAATTTTGGCCAAAATAGTTAGGCAGGTGAAAACGAAGTGTAGAAAGTAAATTGATAAAAGTAGTAAATTGGTAAAGATTTGTACTGTTAACTGATAAACGAGTAGAACATGCAATTGTGAAACTATGACACGAAGACACGGCTATTGAAATTGTCTTCAGATTGAAAGTGGAAGGTATTGTTAACCCAGAAATATTATTCATTGTATTCTCATTGCTTCATTTTGCCAGAGTAATTTAAATTCAATTGTGTTCATGACGACTACACCCTTCAGGCTTGTATGCTTGTACGTTACCATTCAATCACATCATACTATTTATTGTAATAAATCCTTGTACCTGGTATTTTACTCCATCTCGTTGTAAATCATCACCCTGCATCAGCTCAGCTCAGAGTAATGGGGGGTGCGCCTTGATTTTTTTTAGATTTTTAATCTAAGGCAGACCTCATCCTGAGAATTTTGGCACCAAACGCGACCTTCTAACGTGAGTAGATCTGTTTCTATGATTTTTCAAAGTTTCGACCGTTTATGACGTCACGCGCCCCTCCCGCCTGGGCGGGACCCCCCAGCCCACTGTGACGTCATAAACGGTCGAAACTTTAAAAATTCACAGGAAAAGATTTACAGACGCTAGAAGGTCGCGGTTGGTACCAAAATTCTCAGAATGAGGTCTGCCTTAGATTAAAAATAACAATAAACAGTTTTTCCTACCCAGGAGCACACCCTATTAGGGGTAAAGAAAATAACGATTTCATTTTATTCATTTTTATTACAGTAAAACCCTTCAGGTTGTGTCCTTAGGACAAGTTTAAACACGTCCACGTGGATGTCAGGTTAGCTTCGTGTCTCAAGACATGCAGAGGACACACCCTTCAGGCAGAGGACACATTAGGTGATCCGAGATAAATAACATCCTCTCAGGCTTAACAGTATTTTTATTATATCCTGCGGAGTCAACACCTTCGAAGCACTACCATAACTTCAACAGGTAATTACAATTCATTATCCTAATTTTAACGTATCTATAACTCTGTTTCGGTATTTGCTTGACTCCCCCCATTTCACAGTACGATCACAGAGGAAATCCTTTCAGGATCTTCCTCGAAAACTACCTAAGTTTGGTAATAAATTTAATTCTACCAACTATTATCCAACTAAAGTAGCAGCTTACAAATTGGTGGCAGCGGTGGGATCCTCCTATCACTGCTATTCAATGGGGTATTTCAGTCAATTTTTTTAATTTTTTTTTTTAAAGAGTAAGGCTCAGGAATAATGGTAATCGGGTCTGTTCGTCGAGAAAATGTTTTTAAAAAATCAGAGAAGCTAAGGAAAGTTGAAGATTTGAATGGTGTGACGTAGCTAGCCAATCATGACATAGCTATACTCTTGCCTTTATTTAAAGAGCTCTGGACTGCGGGTTCCAAAACCCCTTCCCTGCCAAGAGGTGGCAACGTTGCAAGGTGCTCACCTTGCGGTGAAAACCCTAGCGGTGAAAACGGTCACAACCCTTCGCGGTCAAAACCCATCATCCCTCTTCCTTCTTCCTCTTCTATCAACATACAATTTAATTATTTATCGTTCGGTGAACATTTTTTGTAATTTAAATTCGTAACGTACTAATTATTCTGATGAAAATGAGTCCAAATTTCCTGTAATTCGGCGAAGAGGGCGTAATTCGTTTGGGTGGATTGGCCGGGAGAGGGCTGCTGAGTTTTAATCGTACCTGCCTCGAGTTTATACTCGATATGTTCAATTTTTCTCGCTGATCACGATTTTGGTGATGGGATGATCGAAATAATTTGTGAATCAAGTGTGCATTTGCAGAAGAGGGTAAACTGTTGGGGGGCTGGGGGGGTTCACGGGCGGAGGGGTCGCGCAGGTGTACCTCGACCTTCCGCTGGGGCTCGGATTCTTGCAGCGATGCCGAACCTTCGGGGCCTTCAAAAATCCCAGAGCTCTTTAAATAAAGGCAAGAGTATAGCCAACTGTCTTTGAAAAAAGTATCCATGGACAGAAATCCTTGGAGGACCTCCTAGATACCACAAAATACTACTCACACACGCGCGCGGCGTAGTCCTTGCCTAGTGTGTGTGCATTTATAGCGGCCCACCTTTTTCAAACGTGTGATCTCTTTAATTAATTTTTCTACCACATGTTATAGTATCATTGGGCTTAAAGTTGTAGTATATAGGTTTTCAAGGGTGCTGAATCCAAATTTGAGGTCAAAGCCCTGAATTTCCGACCCACACAAATACCCCATTCTGCTAGCGAAAATAGCAGCTTACACTACCTAGTTCATGTAACGTTAACTAAAATCACCACAATTTCAGTACCAACCAACAAATCACTATCTGTATCGAATTAAAACAGAATCTTGCTTATAAGTTAATTATAATAATATTATAATTAATATTAATATTAATTATAAGAATATTATATTATAATATTCTTATATCTTATATTATAAGATTAAATAAGGATCTTGTTTTTTTATTTTACCAAAATTTGTTCAACCTCAAGACAAAATTTAGAAATGGGAAGGTCGGTGGCCAGGAAAAGAATAGAGACCTAGGGTTGGATACTTTCAAAACATGAATGTAGAGTGAAGTTGAAGGTCGGGAGGGTGGCTGTTAATTGATCCCCCACTTCATTAATGAAATAGGAGGGAGTGAAAATAAGAACTGTGGAGGGAAAACTCCACAGTTATACGGCAAGACATTTAAGAAATGAAGACAAACGGAGAAATAACAACAAATTCCAACCAATTTCTTCTAACACCACTTCGATTCTTCTTACAACAACTTTAATGCCTACTACGGATTTCCATGGCAACAAAAGTGGAGAATCACTCACTCACTCTATTCCAGTCTCCGGTACTCAGTGGATTTCTTATAGCATGTTTTTATTTATTTTCTAAACTTATTTACTCGAGTAGCAAGGAGTAATGTTTTTATCAAAACGATTTCTCATGTTTTGAGTTTGAGTCACGATCACGTTCGTTCTTGATCGAGCAGGGCTGAAGTTTCCGGGTGATTGTGTAACAAAAACATTCTCTGACATTGAGCATCCCCTCTTCGTTAAAATGGACGTATCTTGTTCCATTGCACACAGGGATGATTGTGAAACTTTGCAGGACGTTGCTGTGGTTTGCAAGGACACGAAAGAAAAGGCTTGTAGCGAGTACATAAGTAAGTTGGCTGACAATTTAATAAATAAATACCCTTGTAAGTAGTGTTGGAGCGTATTTCGTACCATGATGAATAGGGCAGGTGACGATCTGTGGCGCATACTGACGAAGTCTATCCGTTGAGCTCCTTGTGTAGCTTCATCTGTAGTTTACAGAGGAGGTGAAATCACTTCTCCTTGTAAATCTGGTAGAGAACATAAAACCCAGGCGTTTCTCATCGGGCTCACCCCCTAGTTGGTGGGTACTCACTGTGAATTTAAGGAACGAAGTTAAATCAGGATTACAGCCTACTGGACCTTCAATAGTTTTTTCCCCTCCAATAGATTGATTCATATTATGTACACTGCTGTCCCCAGTCGTGCATGACTAACTGAAACCCTCAGGGCAAGAATACTCTAGAGGAGCATGTTCTTTCTTTGCTGGAACTAGTTGAATATGCCAGTAGTGCTACCAGGAAGCTAACGAGTCGACCAGGCATTTCTCAGTACTGGGAAACGCGAGGTTGAGGTGCCTTGGACCTGTGCTCGACCTGGAAGGGTTGCTGAAGACTTTGAATGATTGGACCGGTCTGTGCCAGTACTATAGGGAAGCCTGGAGGTATCGAGAGTTTTTTTTGTAGCTGAGTACAGCTACAATCAATAGCATATTTTTAAAACATTTTTTTTGTAATTATTTATTATGTAAAGTAGTATTAATAATGTCGTATTGTTATCGTATTAATTATGTCGTGAACCCTCCCAAATATAATATTATATTATATAACATATTATATAATAAAAACATATTATATAACATATGGGTCATTTCAAAATTTGGGGTTATTTCTTGTCACGCAGCTTTTGTGAACACTCTATTTGTCTTGGAAATTCAGAATTTTTTCAGGGAGATACAGCAGGTTGGTGTCTACAAAGATCACATAGAATGAATTTCACCAATCAGTCAACTCAGATAATTATAAATCATTAATGATCCCAATTCTCTCTCCCTACACCTGTCACAGAGGGTAGGTTGGGAAGTTTGGAAATTTTTGGAGAACTTTATATTCATATTTTAATTTAAGTAAAAAACGTTATTGGTCCAGGATGCTCTCCTCTTCAGGAATAAATTAGAAACGAACGAAAATTCCATGAATTGGAAGGGTTTTTGCTATGTTTTGATGCTGTCACAAGGTTTTAATTTCTCTCCCTACAATTTTTTTGAAATGCCCGCCCACTCCTGGAAAACGATTATTTTGTGTTATGAAAAACAAAAGTGAACACTGCTGCAAGATGGCTTCCGAAGCTACTGAAGTTTGTTGAATTTCCTAGCTCCCAGTTGTGTGGGTTATGTTGTGAAGTGTTGAAGCTTTGCGAGTAGGTAAATACTTTCTTTCTCCCTACAACCACATCACTCATCAGGGTAAGTGTTCAACTAAGTTTAATTAAACTCAAATTACAATTATGAATGCCATAGTGTTATGTATTTTTTCTAGCGTTCAGAATCAATAATGGTGAGGCCAGCAGAGAGTGATAACCTCACAAATCTCTCTCCCTAGAACCTCTCTACCTACAACTTCTGGGAAGAGGCTGGTTTGTAGGAAGAGAGATGGAATTGCAGGGAGAGAAGTTTTTTTTTAAGCCGTTTACATTTTTAAGAGTTACTTACCTGAACTATTTACACCGCTGGGTCATATAATTCTGACTTTTCATTAACCCACATTTTACGAACGATTAGACTGATTGAAAGACTTGAAGAATCTGATAATTCTGATGTACCTAGATTATAGCTTCGGCCTGTGATTGCGATAAGTAAAAGAGACTCCTAAACTAAGATTCTCGTATTTTGAAGGAATAAAAAGGTTTCATGAGTTCAACTCACACTTGATTTTCTCTCTCCCTACAAAGTCGAAATTATGGAAAAAAATTCAAAATTCTATAAAATTGAAACTACTTGATAAAGTGTGCGCCCACTTCAGGATCTGCCTCAGTGGCCAAAACAAAGGACGTTTACGGGAGAAAAAACATAAAAACTTCAACAATAATTTATGGAAAAGTTCGAGGACAAAATAACCCCAAATTTTGAAATGACCCATATTATATTATATTTTGTTTTTGATCTGTACTTAGTGGCTTTATTAATCAAAAACAATTTGACATGGATATGTCTTAGTTCTGGGGGTCATTCGAAAATTTTCGACACAAACAATGCAACGTGTTTTTTCTGGTGCTGTTGAACGCAGGAAGCTGAAATTTGAGAGGCAGGGTCAATCGCTACATACTTCTATACTGTTCGCAGATAGAAAGAATGCCGTTGACCAATTTCTCGAAGGGTATACCTGCTAACATAGACGACTACCTGTTCCAAAATCTTAGGTAGCCTGTTGAGTCAGGCTGGGGAAGGCCGATCCTCAGTAATCGTAATCCAGAGATCAAGCAACTCGAGTCATAATAAGGTAGAGAGCCCCTCCACTCAGCCAATTGTTAGGAAGTATTATTTTTATCTCTAATGTGAGTTCACTTGCCCTTCTGTTTACCCTTCAGTCGCCTTTAAAATTTGAAAGAAGCATCATCCTTTAGGTACTGGTACTTTTATTTTTGAATGAATGAATGTACATTCTCTTAATTGATAAGACTTTCCCAAGGGTAAGGAACCTATTTTATTTTTTACCTAGTGTTCTGTATTTGTTTTGTTTTGCCTGTAATAAATCAATCCTTTCACTTCATCATCTGTCGATAGTCAACAACCCTCGGTCTCATTTTCCCTGGCTTGAGTGGCAGGTAGTAGAAGGACGATGTTTTTGGGATTGTAATACACATGGACACCTCACCAAACAATCCGCATTCTTTCTATCTGCAAACAGTACATCATCAAAGTTGATGATCACTGATCAGCTGAGTGAGTTCCAAGGCCATTTCCTCTCCTGTTGAACGCAGGAACCTGAAATTTGAGAGGGCGGGTCAATGGAGAATGCTGAAGGCGCCTGAGTGGTCACTGATCAGCTGAGTGAGCTCCAAGGCCATTTACTCTCCTGTTGAACGCAGGAACCTGAAATTTGAGAGGGCGGGTCAATGGAGAATGCTGAAGGCGCCTGAGTGGTCATTGATCAGCTGAGTGAGCTCATAATTTAAATTGCCATCTTAAGACATATCCATATACAGATGTATCTGCATGCAGTGTAGATACCTACTCGTTTGTATAAGGAGCCTCCGCTGATGGTCGGAAGACTAAAGCGTTCCATGATCGTATTGTCATGTTCAAATTGTATAAATAAACATGTTTAAAAAAATGCCAGTCGCACTGCTCATGGTGGGACTAATGACACTAGAGAACTGAAATTTGTAAAGTGTCCTTAGTTGGAACAAACCATAGAAATACTTGAGTAGGTACCTACAAGAATTCAATATCAGTCCGAGAAAAGCATAACATTTCCTTTACTGTCTGAAAGTCTTGTGTAAGTACTGGAACAAACCTATTCTATTCTAGGAATGAAGAGTTGTGAACACCTAGGTTTCTCTCCTGTACTTGTGGGACAAGAGATCGTCAATCCACATTATTTTTTTTTATACAGCAGAACGCACAAATTCGAAACATAAAATGTTTTGGAGATTGTCAGTGGCCAATGGATATTAATATAATAAAATGGATAAGTAAACAATAACAAGATAATAAATAATAAACAAGATAGTAAACAATGGATAATTAAATATAATAAAATATATATTATATTTGGGAGGGTTCACGTGAGTTTTTGGCAACCACTAACGGGCCCGTGGAACCTCTTCACAAAGCACGGAGTTTGCGGGTGACGATGAATTTGCCTCCTGACAACAGCGGGCGACGATGAAAGGGTGCCCCCAGACAGTCACCCGTTCCTAGAGGCCCACCCTCACGAGCGCCTCCCTCCCCCCCCTGTCCATAGTTAACAGGCTTCCTCCTTCAACTGGGTAGCATCCTCTGTTGCTCGCGCTAGTCTCCTCCTAACGGGGCCCGTGAGTTTCAGGCACCATAAATTCTCTATTTTGTCGTCTGATGATCTTCTTCATGTCACGCAGGATCTTGGGCTGGAGTAACTCGAGGAGTCGACGCCATGGAAATAAACTACAGGAGTGTAAGTCCTGAGACAACGCTGAAGTTTGAAATAGTTTCAGCCAGAACTGTTGTCACGGAGAACCAGAAATACGTTGTAAGTATCTCATGAATAGTGTTTATTTCGTGGTGTTCTCTAGTTTCATCGCTTGCCTGAACGTAGTTACATATCATGGAAGAAGGGAAAATGAGAGGTTAACTCCTTAATGTATTGCATTGATACTCCTCAGTTCAGATCAGGGTTGCTAGGTGACATAGAACTGGAAAACCTGTAAGGAAAATTAAAAATCCGTCTCGTATTTTAGACAAATTGACGGGTGTATTAATTTATGGTTACTTCAGTTTCACAAAAATCGATTTAATCTGGTGGTTAACATCAACAACATCATCTTGTCTTGTCACTTGGCATGAATGCCTGGATTTGTACTCACTATCACAAGCTATGGCTTTCCGCCAGTGTGAGTCCAACTGTGCCAATCGAGTAGGCTTATGGCTGTGTATTTGCCAGAACATCCCAATGGCTTTGTACACAGAACATCCTTATGGCTGTGTATTTGCCAGAACATCCCAATGGGTGGATTGGGCTGTGGAGGGCATTGGGGCCCGCGACTACTGGAACTTCCACGCCGTCCACGTGGCAACACTGCCAACAGCGGTTAGGTGTTCAAGGGGTAGTTGTGGGACAACAGATACCCTTTGAGTGGGAATGAACACCTGTATCACGTAGTGCAGCAGAGTCTGCGGACTCATGGAGGCTGCATCCTACGTCATGATGCGGTTGCCAAGCAGAAAGCAGGTGCTTTGTCATCTAGCGGCTGAGATGTTGAGAGGGAGAGATTATACCACATGCCAAGAGAGCAGAGTAAGAAACCAGACATTGTTGCCATCAAGCCCGACAGGAGCAGCCAGTTTCTCGAATGTCGCACTTTTCCACAATCAACAAACGCAAATAGTTTACTTTACTTTAATGTAAACTACTCATCGTACCTACACCACTCCTAAGTAATCACAATACTTTGAACAAAACGGTGTGTACCGAAACAGTAGTAAACTGAAAATGTAAAACGGAATTCCCTTATCAGGTTTGTTTGTTTACATATTTCTCTACAAGGAAATCCGCATTGCAGAGCTCTCTGACGGGGGAGCAACGAACCAATTCTGCTCAAGAAGAGAAAATGTCCTGCTCTCTGGTTGGTCAATCTCACGTGCCTGCCTCCTTCGAAACACGTAATCTTGACGTCACCCTCCCCAGAAACGGTGCAGAGGAAAGATTTTGCTCCAAATGGGTGTGATTGGTCAGAAAAGAGGGGGCTCCCCGCCACAGTTTTCGCGCGTAGATTCAACTAGAACAGTACCTACGATCATGTCTTCTGTCCTAGCCAACTTACTCTTCAAACAAAGAGGAACGAACTTTGCTTTTTTTTTTAAATTGGCTGGGGGTGCACATGCGCCTATGCTCCTATCAGTAGCCGCCCCTGGAATGAATACTAATACTCCTATTAGTATCCGTCCCTTAAAAACCGGTTCACACTATATGGTTAGGCAGGGCAAGGACTGGCTGACAACCAGACAAAAGGTGACAAAAAAAAGGTGGCTTTGGTTGTGACTCACAACCAAAGCTCAGTCCTTGTCCTGCCTAACCATATAGTGTGAACCAGTTTTTAAGGGACGGATACTAGACTGAGAACTATGAATGTTCTTCTCGTTCTTACATTATCCCTTCTTCCGTTGTGAATGAGTACTTTTTAGTACTTTTTAGCCGTGGATGTTTGTTTATGCAGTTAGTTGGCTGTAGTATTTCACTGCATGATGTCCCCTCCTGTTTTATCCACCTACCTGATGGTATCGTGATTTTGGTTTAAAACTTACCTGAGTAGCATATTTCCAAATATCTTACTAAGTACTTTATTTTTAGTACCTAGTATTCATGGTATTTTTACTTCCTTCTGATGACTCACTCAGAGTTCTAAAGTATTTTTTCATACGTATCATCACATGAAATTTTTTATTTTATTTTTAAAGATGTTGATTTTATAGGGACAAAGAACTCATGAGTCCTTAAATATAATCTCATTCCTGAGTCATCCATCTAACCTCCATTTTCACTCGTTTTCGTTTTGTTAGTTTTTTTCTTCTTCTTCTCGTTTTGAGCTTGATTGGCTTAATCAATTACCTACCTCGCCTGTCACCTCATCACCACGAATATTGCTTGCTTGCAGCACTGAGCATTCATTACGTATCATACTCCAACACATTTGTTTGATCTGGCCAGAGAGGAGACTGATCCGAAACAGGTATTTTGTGACTGCTACATACAAACTTCATTACTAGTGTACTTTTGTTTTTTGTGTAATTTCTACCGGTTCATGTTCAGGTGAAGGGAAGGAATGTGAAGCGAAAGTTGGCCGAATGAGAACTTTGAATCAGAGAGAAAATGAAAATACCAAACCATGCATTTTTTGGCCTCAGTTTTAAGGGGGTAAACAGTTTAGGGAGGGGTGTTCTTTCCTGTATGTATATCCTTGGCCTAGAGCAATAAAGAGTTGTCTCAAAAAACCCAAATTTTCAGGAGAGCCGTTTAAAGTGTCTGCTTCTTTCTTTTTATGATACCCACTTCCCGGGTAATTAAATCAAGTTGAAAATTTGAGGGGATCATCTCAAAGAACTCTCCTATCAGATGCCAGTGGGGTTTACTGCCCCTCCTGTCCACAAGTTTTCAACATCTCTCTGCCCAGTTGTCATGGAGTCAACTTTCTATGCAACATAGTTTCACAACATGTCCTATGAGGCTCAAAATATTAGACCACATGTCCTCTCATCATAATAATTTATTCTCTTTAAAATGGATCAAGCTCTTCTGTCAGGTTGTCTCGTGCCTAGACATTGAAAATTATTGAAAATTTTATGGAAATTAAAGATTTTATAAGTTTTTTTTCCTCTCCTGAAAAGTTGCCCCAAACTTCACAAGACATGTGGCTACAGCGTCGAATTATTTTCTCTGTATAAGCTCGCATTCATTTGTCAGGGTAAATTTGGGGATACAAGAATCGGAAGGGGAGTAATTTGCCCTCAGCTATGCACAGTTTGGTGCGGGATGGTGGAGTTATCGGACCTTTTTCAAGAAGCAAAATAGAAATGACATTGTGAATGGGGAAAAGTACAGGGAAATGATTTCTGGATGGTTTTGGCCCCAACTGGACGAAACTAGTGGATTCGAAGGATTCTGGTTCCCTACCGCATCATCTCGCATCGAGGGCCAGGAGTGACCAATGCGACTTTACCTACTCGAGTCAATGGTTTACGCAAACAAACCTCAGACGATTGATCTTTTGAAGCAGAAAATCAGGAGAAACAAGCCACCATCGATCCGGAGACCTGCTGGCGTGTGATCAAAATTTTAATGACTGGTTGATTCAGAGTAGGGCAATAGGGAATTTCGGTGGGTCGGAAATTCAGGTTTTTGACCTTAAATTTGGATTCAGCACCCTTGAAAACCTATGTACTCCAACTTTTAGCCCAATGATTCTATAACATGTGGTAGAAAAATGAATTAAAGAGATCACACGTTTGAAAAAAAGGCAGGCCTCCATGAACGCGCACACACTATGCTGCGCGCGTGTGTGAGTAGTATTTCGTAGTATCCAAGAGATTATCATCGGATAGTGTTACTTTATGGTTCAATCGTTAGCGTTGCCTATGTCTGTCATCTGCAATGAGGTATTTCAGTCAATTTTTTTTTTTTTTTTCAAAAGAGTATGGCTTTTTTTTTAGAATGGCTGTTCGTCCCAGAAAATGTTTTTAAAAAATCAGAGAAGCTAAGGAAAGTTGAAGATTTGAATGGTGTGACCTAGCTAGCCAATCGTGGCATGGCTAGCCAACTGTCTTTGAAAAAAGTATCCATGCACAGAAACCCTTGGAGCACCTCTTGGATGCTACAAAATACTAACTCACACACGCACGCGGCATAGTCCTTGGCTAGTGTGTGTGCATTTATAGCGGCCCGCCTTTTTCAAACGTGTGATCTCTTTAATTAATTTTTCTACCACATGTTATAGTACCTACCATTAGGCTTAAAGTTGTAGTATATAGGTTTTCAAGGGTGCTGAATCCAAATTTGAGGTCAAAAACCTGAATTTCCGACCCACACAAATACCCCATTGGTTGTTTTCTGTTCGCTTCGTTTGTGGTTCCGACTTATCATATTTTCAGCTAGTGTGTCGCCCATGATTTCTTCTCTTTCTTTCGTTTTAAATATGACGGAAAAGAAGAGGAAGATCAACGTTCTGGAGCCTCAATTTGAACCTGCTACCAGTGAGAACATTCCAATCTCTTCTCTGTGCATGGATACTTTTTTCAAAGACAGTTTTGGCTAGCTACGTCACGATTGGCTGCTATGTCACACCATTCAAATCTTCAACTTTCCTCAGCTTCTCTGATTTTTTAAAAACATTTTCTGGGACGAACAGATCCGATTACCGTTATTCCTGAGCCATACTCTTTTGAAAAAATTTAAAAATTGACTGAAATACCCCATTGTGGGTGGACATGCCCGAAGTGATTTTACACACTTCAGATCTCAATCGGAGTTCAAATAGGTACAACGTTTTTCAAACGTTTGATCAAAACTTGAGTTTTTTTATTGCAACTTAAAATTTTGGCGCTACTTTTGAAACACCCTATACGAATTAATAAGTAGAGGAATTTGCGCTTGAGATATCTACATTTCAGCTTGAGAAACTTCCCAAACTGGTTTGTCTCCCCACCGTATATCATTTGGTAAAAGTATTCTTCAATTTGTCTTTTGGCGAATCTGAAAGTCTGCTCAATTTCTGACAGGCCTACACTGTGATGGTGACCATGGCAGGACCTGAAGAAGATCCGTACCCAGCAGTTGTGGAGCGTCGCTACACTGAGTTCCTCAACCTCTACACCTCGTTGAAGGGAGACTTTCCGGAGCTTCTCCAGACCGTTCAGTTCCCGAAAAAGGCGCTCGTTGGTAACTTTTCACCTGAAACGATCTCAGGAAGGAGTGACAGTTTCGAGCAGTTTCTCGAAGTCGTAGGGTCGGCCACGCAGGTTAGAACTTCTGCGCAAGTCGCGGATTTTCTGCAAAAACGGGAACTGACCTATGCTTTGAAGCTCATAGATAACGAAGAATACTTGCAGGTAAGCTCTTGTGGTATCAAATTGCACGTGTTATTAATTTATTTAAATTTTTAAGGAGTATCTAGGATGAGAAGTTGGTGGAACGGCATCAGCGCTGCTTGGCGACGATTAGATGAACCTTCCGGAGCCCGAAACATACGTTATCTCTCGCCCAATGTGATTTGTGAAGTAGGTATCGTGTGCCGTGTTCCTAAAGCCGGGTTCCGTTGTGCTTAATAGGATTCGCGGATGTCAACTTTTGAAGGAGGGTGTAGCGTATTGGAAAATTAGGTATTTTACGGATTATGGACAGCTACTTTGATATACTTCGTAACAAACTCCTGTCGTTTGTTTACAACTCGATCTCACTCGAACGTTGTTTCGTTTTGCATTCTGGTTGTTTCCGAACCATGATCAAAAACATATTGTTTAGTAATTCATTAATTCCAGGGGACGTTCCATTAAGGCAACTGGTTGGTAGGCGATTAAACTCGCAATTTATTTACCTTCTTCCTGCACAAAACTGTTTCACTCAGTAATTTAGTTAGTACCTACCAATTTTAAAACCTGAATTTTTAGAAATTGTGATCACAATTAATTATATTTGAGTTAATTTATAACTCTGGAAAAGAACGAATATTGACCTTAGAAATCCTGGAGAATTCAGGGAATTTTTTTTTCTAGGAATCGCTAGACACCCAAAAACGAATTAATAGGTAGGTACCTACGTGGTAATTTTTTTCTGTTGGGTGTTTTCCAACTTCACCCCAGAATAATCCAATAAAGGAAAAAAAACAGCTGATTGCGGAAAAAAAGGCGAGCGGGAAAACAGAATTCTGCGCGTAATGTAAATTTTGTGTAAATGAGTCAACGATGTACCAAGCTGTCACCACATCGGCCGATTGATAAGTGTGATAACGTAGGTTTTGAGTTCCGGAAGGTTCATCTAATCGTCACCAGGCAGCGCTGATGCCATTCCACCAACTTCTCATCCTAGATGCTCCTAAATTTTTAACTCATTAGTTGTTCACTTGTTGCTAGAGATCCTCGTCATGTGCTAAATTTCCCATAAGGCCTCGTTTTTACAAAATTCCCACACTCGAAAAATACTCGTTGTACCGAAAGGTAGACATTGTAATTATTTCTCAACACAGAACCCACTTCTCATGTAGAGCATAGTAGAGCACAAAACGCACCTGCGCCACTCTACAACGGGTTATGGGCCCAGTCGAAGATGAATTGACGTCAGCATTCAAGATAAGGAATATTGGCAAGCTCAAGTATTGTCTTGGAATTGAATTTAAGAAAGAAGAAAAAAGATGTTCGATTAACCAAGCAAAGTACCTCAATGAACTCCAGAAGAAATTAAGAAAGTCCATTCATGCAACATGAATTAATGAGCGAATTTTCAAAGAAATCTTTCAGTTGAAGGTATGCTTAAGAAAAGGATAACGTCATCAGTAAAAACCCTGTCCATCAGAACCTGCTCTCCTTGATGAACATAACGATCTCCTCATTGTTATGTTCAGGTGTCTTTAAACTGTCATGAGCCTTCAACCACTGCTGCCAGTTTACACGCAGCGACCACAGCTGGGACATGGATGAAGGGTGGTGGTGCTGATAGCGGTTGATAAGGGGCTGTCAACCCCAACCACGAACTCCAATGGGAAGACCACGAAAGTAGGCCAGTCCCCTTCCAAAATTATATGAAGTGCAAGGAGTGCAGAAATATGAAAAAGCATGATTTTGTAAGTGGCAAGAGGCCTCATTCTGATTTGGATGACGATCAATACGGTCAAAACGGATTCCCCTCTTGTCCGTGTGATTTATTCAAACACCTAGACCTACTTGGACCGAGATCATCACAGCCTGGCACAGTCGCAATTAACGGACCTATTCTCCTAAAATACAACAAGTAAGTATACTAGTTAAGTTTATTACTAGTCCCTGTTTACTATATTTGAATAAATCACACGGACGAGAGGGGAATCGGTTTTTTTTTTACACTGTATTGATCGTCATCCAAATCAGAATGAGGCCTCTTGCCACTTACAAAATCGTGCTTTTTCATATTTCTGCACTCCTTGCACTTCATATAATTTTGGAAGGGGACTGGCCTACTTTCGCAGTTGGGGTTGACAGCCCCTTATCAACCGCTATCAGCACCACCACCCTTCATCCATGTCACAGCTGTGGTCACTGGGTGGACACTGGCAGCGGTGGTTGAATGCTCATGACACAACCATAGACCCAACTTCTTGTGGTGACTTAGACACTCAATAATAACATTATTCCTTTTTTGGGAGTGGTTTCTTTAAGTGTAATTTACCTGATGCAAAACATGCAATAGGAAGGACCACAATTGCTGGAGGTGAACACCCACTTTTTGGAAAAATTTCGTTATGAAGGCACCCACAACTGATCTGGTGGGTAGGTCCTAATATGGAAGAGCCGTGAGAGGTGATCTAAACAGTAAAATAATAAACTCTTGCGTTGCAATTTACAGCGCTTCTTATTGTGAGTATTGCAACTAAAGACAACTTTTATTTTTTAGGCATCCACTCTTATCGAGAACTGCTTTCGAATAATGAACAAACTCCAAACAGACAGATCGATAGTTGTTCTTCAAAACCTGTGCTTACTAATATGTGTCTATGAGAAGCTGCACGACCCTAGAGCTATGGACCTCGCTTGTTTAGCTGTGAGACGATTCCAAGGTGTCAGTGATTCAGATTTGTTGAGGTACGAAATTAAGGTTTCTGCTACACTCATCAATTTTGACTAAAATAAACATCTCCCAACTTTTCATTGATTATTTTCATGATTTCTCCATATTTTAGGTATTATGTACCTCTGTTGAATATATCTCTCAATTTATCGAAGAAATATGGCAAGGAAAACGCAACAGTTGGCTTGGAGGAGAGGTTGACAGACTTGAGGACACGTGGAATTGCCCTCAACGACTCGACACACCTGTTGACACTCCTCGTGGATGACATTAGACCAAGCTGTCCGAAGGAGTAAGTGCACTAGATCTGTCACATTCTAGTCTAATTACATTTTTTGGACGATTACTGGTATATTTTCAGGAGCTATATGTACATGAGAGAGAAAAACATTTATTGAACATTTTAGGAGTAAATAAGTTGGACAGGGACCCCAGTAGTTGTCGAAACGTGAGGGATTAGCCTAAAGTTCAAATTGGGTTGCCAAAAATTCAAATTGATTTATGCCAAAGGGTTTTTTGTCTTTATGTGCGTGTGTACGAGGCGATAATCTTCTGATAGCCAAATGGGTGCTCTGTCCTCCAGTCGAGTCGTCGGACATGTTTCCTTGGGCCTCTTAGCCTCATGGAAACTGCTCGATGGTCGGAGAATTGAGTTATCACTCGAGCCCACTTCATCACTTGAGTGTAGGATTTGAACCATTTGTTGGCCAGGCGTTGGGAGGCATTCTTGAGAAAGGCGTCTTACTCTAGTAATGCTCCATCGCATGAAATTACGAGTGGCGCGAAAGACCATCTCAGATCTTTGGCTGCTCTGTCGTATTACGCGTGTTTGGCTTGGACAGCATGCGGAGAGATGGTCCATAGAAGTGTAAGAGACGTGTCGCCGTTTATAAAGCTGGTATATAAAAAAAGCAGGTTTCTCACGGTCCCACACTCCATGTCTGCCACCAGGCCAGAGCTGCCATCAGCACTGCCACGTAGAACTGGTTCTGTGACGTCACCGTTCCATGCGAGGCTCGCTTTCTTGGCGCATTCGTGTCGAACGAGGTCGTGTCCCTGTTTGATCAGGCCTCCCTTCATAAAATTGAGTGCGTGGTTCATCTCCATGGAACTCCAGCATCCATCGTACCATACTGGCAACCTCCTCGGTTCCCAACCGTACCGAATGGCTAGTCCATCACGGAATTGGGGTGACGACAAGTCGAAGTTGCCTGCTGCCCAAGTCTTTGGACAATACGATTCTGAAGTTGTCTAACATCAAATTTTAGAAATTATTTCAACGTGATAATACTCCTAGTTTTGCAGTTGCTAGATCCCATGTTGTTTAGGCTTTCCTAACCCGCTCTTGCCCACTTTTTGGAGCAAAGCGCTGCAACTCTTTCAGGGGCGTCAGGTGAGAATATTCGTCAGGCAAACAACTTGGCCAGTCTTAGAGGAATAAACAATAATGAAAAACGCTGCAAATTATTACTGATTTGATTACTGGTTGCTAAGGAAATGAAAATCCATGACATCTTCCAAGTTTCTCTGCTTTCAAGGTCACGAAACAGCTCCTCGATGATGCAGTGGTAGTGGGGGTATGGCAGAACTTGACACTGTGCTGATCCCCCGCCTACCAGCTGATGAATGATTGAATGAGTTGTCTCTCATTCAAAACAGTCCCGCAAAATTCTTTTTTTTTAACTGCTTGCCTTGCACCACCACTCTGAGGCCCCAGTTGATCGTAGTTACCGACCTCTTCAACTCTGGTGTGTTTGCGGGCTAGTATCCAATGCAAAATACTACTTATTCCATCTAACTTCCTTGGTAATAACGAAATAGTCCCTTAATTTTATAAACGTTTTCCAAAATCGGCTATAAATTACTTGCAAAAATTAAAATATTGGTGAATCTCAACAAAAATTAATTTACTCATTTTGCATATATTTACCGTACGTACGTACGTATGTCGCCCGAACGTAGGAGTCCCGGGTTCGATTCCAGGCCGCGACATCAACTTTTTTTTTACATATCTACAATTTTTTGCCTGCGTTTAGCAGGCTTTTCAGCTAGTTTTCAATAAGGCAAACAGTGTTTGCTATGTTTGCCTGGAGGAGACGCCACTGAACTCTTCTGATATGTTTCATTTCTTTAAGATGGCCAGCGATTTCAATTTTCGCGTGAACGCATCTTCAATTTCGCAGGTCGCCTATTTAAGACTGCTGAATATGAACAACAAACTTTCACGAAACATGATCCATTCGTTTAATCTAAATCTGAAATTCAAGTTTTTATGAAAATTCTTTTAAAATGCGAAGATTAGTTTTTGGAAAATTCTAATTTATTTTTTTTAGTTTTTTTTAAATATTAAATTTGTCAAACTCTAATGATACGAAGAGACGTTTTGGTTTATTATTTTCAATAATGAACCTTTGGAATCGACCAAGAAATTTTTTTTTTTTTCAACACCCCCTCAAAATTTGATGGTTTACGTTTCAAGGTACGTAGAATCCAAAAATCGAATAAAAATTCGGCCGTCCGTCCGCCGTACGCGGCACTTTCCCCACTTAGCATTGACCGATTTTGATTAAATTTGGTATGTGGGCTCCATTTGGGGTCTAGTTGTGCCCCGAACATTTTGGTTGATGTAAGTCACTTCTAAGGGTTCAAAAATAAATTTTGAAATTTTGAAAACGCCCTAACTCAAAAAATTTTGATATAAAGATATTGTTTTTCCTTCAATTTAAGATTCTAAAGAATTTTTAGAATTTTTTGAGGCCACGCGGAGCTCTGTAGGACAAACCGTTCGCTCCCTACGAGAATTTGAAGGTTGGACGTACGATAAATCAGAAACACGAGTGTGAATCGCAAAAGAGGCCTAATCTCCGTTCAAATGTTAGCTGACCGAAATGCGATCGAAGTTTTTCTTCATGTTGGATGGTTGGTGGCTTTGCAGACGAGTGATCTATATAAAAAATAATAAACCATTGTGTAATAATTTGCAGCATTTTTTCGATGGTTGTAGGTAAGATCCCAACCATACAGTTTTGAGGAAACCTGCATCAGGGAGGTCACAATTTTTAAAAAGTCGAAGCTTGCTTTATTTATCTTTATGAACTTTTATTTTCAATTTGTTTATCGTCTTATTGAAATTACGATTTGCCTACCTCTGTTGAAAATTTTCATTCGACGTCATTTAATTTGTATGTGTTTCTTAAACATGTCTAGCTAGGATAATTTCAACGACTGGGAGTAAGTCACTGCACACTTATTCACCTTACTGTAACGTAAAACTCGAGCATTCTGTACTGATGATGGGTTTATTTGTCGTGGTTGCAGAAGAACTTCAGTTCGTCAATTCTCAACTTCCGTACCCCCGATAGTTGGACTAGTTTTATTCCTGTTTGGTTCTTTGGAACGACGGTGAGTAGCAGGTACGGTATACGTATAGGTCTTTCTATGTTCCTACTACACCTACAGATTTTCTAGACCATTCCAATTTCGTTATTAGGAGATTTCCCATTGAATTTTGGGGTGACTTGAAACACTTTTGCAATTTGAAGAGATGTAATTTCCGATACGTTCCACTTATTATAATTCTAAAATTTTCTACTACATGGTGGTGTGATCAGGACTCGATTCCACGCCCTTTTAACATGAATAATGTTTTTGCGGTGGCCTACCAGAGTCGAAAAGTGTCACGAAGTTTATGTTACTAAGTTTATGTCACGAAGATGAGCACAAAGAGGAATATGATAAAGATGAGCACAAAGCGGAATGTGATAAAGATGAGCACAAAGAGGAATGTGATAAAGATTAGCACAAAGAGGAATGTGATAAAGATGAGCACAAAGAGGAATGTGATAAAGATGAGCGCAAAGAGGAATGTGATAAAGATTAGCACAAAGAGGAATGTGATAAAGATGAGCACAAAGAGGAATGTGATAAAGATGAGCGCAAAGAGGAATGAAGAATTACCAACGTTACCTTTGTTACCTACGAATAACTAGTTACCTACGTTTCATGGTAGTACCTAAACATTTCAATGGCTTACACATCTTATTTTTCTCATCATCGCCCATTACTGAGTATTACCACATCTGACGAGTCGCACAACGTGGATACCATTCAACTTCCTACTCTGAATTAACAACATGTTATTAAGTAACCATGGAACACTCAACATTCTCGATAGGTAGTTGCGAAATGTCTCACGATAATTCTCTCAGGGGATATCAACTTGGACCTCAAGAAACCCGAGAGTCGCCAATTCGTTAATTTCATGCGACATACATTCGAACTGCTGCTCAAGACTGATCCATCGCTCTCAACCACGCGCGGTGGATCGTGCATCGACGCTGTGTTCACTCGGCACGTGGATAAAATTGACACGGCCAATTATGTCAGTTACTTTAGTTATCATAAGCCTCTGTTGTCTATTACTTCGTCAGATTAAGGAAATAAAAATAATAATCCATTTTCCCAACATTTTTTATTATTTTTCATACAGACGAAGAAAAGGGATAAGGAAAAGGGGAAACGGGACGCAAAACAATTATTCATGAATTGTGATGTTAGCCATAGGCTCAAAGTAGGGGCGAGGCGCGGAGCGCCGAGTTTGTCTCAATATTTTCCCTTTTGAAATTAACATGGGTTTTCAAGTCGCCCCTTAGATTGGGATGACTTGGAAACTTGATTTAATATGCATTTTATTTCATATCTATTGCGCGTAAGGGGGAACTGAAACTGTACGTCTTTTAAAAAGTACCAACAGTATCGAGACGAAAAAAATGTATTTCAATAAATAGAACGTTGTTTTACTTTCACAAAGTTGTTTGTCTTTAAATTTTTCTAATAGTAGAATTTGTGCAGAATGTTTTTGGTCAGAAAACCACATACCCATTCGTGATCTGGCGTACTTATTAATGAATGAATGAATGTTTTATTTGTTGTGGAACAACAAATTGACTATCCGTCAATAGTCAAAATAGATATTAAACAATGGCTATCAAATTAATATAACAAGTGATAATACTAGGACAGGTAACGTATGTAAAAAACGCTGCAAATCATTGCTCAAAGGTTTATTATTTTCTGCATAGATCACCCTTCTGTATAGATCACTGGTTCTCCATCAATAGCACCTACCACCATCTGTATTCTCCCTTGACATTCCCTTTCAAATTTCAGCTTCCTGCGTTCAATAGGATTGAAAATGGCTTCGGAGCTCACTCAGCTGATCAGTGATCTGAGGGGTGAAGAAGATCTCCTCGAATGCTGGAGACGCCTGGAAGAGCACTTCCATTCAATAGGATTGAAAATGGCTTCGGAGCTCAGTCAGCTGATCAGTGATCTGAAGAGTGAAGAAGCCTTTGAGCAATGATTTGCAGCGTTTTTTACCCACCAACATTTTTTTTTACCTACCAACTTTTTTTTACCTACCAGCTAGGTACTACCTACCACACCATACTGGCTTCACACCTTCACAATCAAGTTTATTAGAAAGAACTAAACGCTTCACACTCGATTGGAGAAATAGAAAGCTTCATACGGAAATTTGATTACTGGTTACGCAGAAGGCAAAACTGTATACAAATCGAAGAAATGAACAGCGATCGCATTTTAGTCCGATAAAATTTGAATGGAGATTAGACCTCTTTTGCGATTCACACTCATGATTCTGTTTTATCGAAGGAAAACCTTCAAGTACTCGTAGGGACCGAACGGTTTGTCCTACAGAGCTCCGGGTGGTCTCAAAATTTTTTAAAAATTCAATACTATTTAAAATTGGTGAGAAAACGATACCTTTATTTCGAGAGTTTTCGAGCTAGGGCACTCTTGAAAATTTCAACCCTTAATTTTCACCCCTTAGAAGTGACTTACATCAACCAAAAGCTTCGCGGCACAACTAGACCCCAAATGGAGCCCATATACCAAATTTGAACCAAATCGGTCCAGTGTTGCTAAGAAAAGTGCCGCGTACGGCGGACGGACGGAAATTTTTTTATTCGATTTTCGTATTCTACGTACCTTGAAACGTAAACCATCAAATTTTGAGGGGTGGTTACAATTTTTTTTTCTTGCTCGATTCCAAAGGCTTATTATTGAAAATAATAAACCAAAAACAAGTGGGTGTGGCACATAGCCTCCATCCATCCGTAACCCGATCCTCGCATCCATAACCCGATTATATAGATGATCCGATGCATAGTAGTTAATCTCAAAACACTAATCTCTAAGTACCTTCCACTACCCTCATAGGGGACCATCTACACGCTAATCTGGTCAATCCTAGAAAATTTCATCGGATGAAAATTGTAAGTGATTAGATGTATGTGAATGGATCAAAAAAATGCTTAGCCTCGGCTAGGATTCGAACCCGGGACCCCTGGGGGACAGTTCTATGCGCTATCTCTGAGCTATTGAGGCCTAGTGATGCAATGAATAGGATTTGAGATTCTCACAGGGGACCATCCCTCTATGAATGAATCCCTCTATGAAAAACCATTCTCTATGATTTTCATAGGGGACCATCTAAACACTACTCTGTAACATCCCTGGAAATTTCATTGAAATCGGATGGAAAATGTAGAAGTTATGGCTGTTACAAGGAATTCACGTTTGCGCATGCGCAGTGGCTACTATCCGTCCGGGAGTGATGATCTTCATTGGGGACCGTCTACACACCAACTCGCACAATCCCTGAAAATTTCATAGAAATCGGACAATAACATCGTATAGTTATGCGCGTTACAAGGAATTCATGACAGACAGACAGACATGGAACCAAAAATGTTCAGGAAGATCTAAACCGCAAAACGCGAGTGAAAATTTTGATTTTGGAGAACTTTTTTTCGTCCTTGAAAAGTGAAAACAAAGCTTCCGCTACCTTGGTAGACTCGGAAGCAAAAACAGAAAAAGGGGAAGAAGAAAAGTAGGTAACAAGAACACTCCAAGCCACAAAAGCAGCAGGGCCCGGCAGGGGGTACCCAGCCGGGCCCAGACCCACCCACCATGGCGGCTCCCAGACCGTATGCCCAAATGGGCAACGGCCAAGTTTGCAACGCAGACACTGCAAACGAGGGAAATCTACCGCCCCCGGGCTGGCCAAGACACCCCGACCGGGACACCACAGCCGACGGCCTCGAACCGGAGGTACTTAACCCTTATTAGCCCACGGTATCTTTTTGGAAGACCAACTTTAGAACGTTTTCTCGACGGTACAAAGTAGTTCTCAACCCTACTTAGTGTCACAATGGCTACTCTGACATCTCTAGAATAGCAAAGAAGAAGAAGAAGTGTCAAAACAACAACAACGTTGATATAATAATTATAAGTAACAAGGCGACTCAAAATTGACATCAACACTCTGAAGGTCAGTTTCATACATTTAGACAAGTTTTTCACAGTTTTTAGTGATATTACTTGAAGAATCTTGTGTAAAAAGTAGGTATCTAAGATAAAGTAGAAACTGTAATTTCTACATATTGTTAGTTGCTAAGTAGGTAAAAGTAGGTTTTTGTGATGGTATCTTTTGGATACTGTGAACAAGGGGGTTCCCAGTAGAGCCAGGTTCATGATGGGACTTATGCTTACTTTTATTGATTTTTCTCACTCTATAACTGACTTTTTTCCTTTTTCTGATTCTAAATGAAGATTAGAGTAATAAGTAGCAGAGGATAGTGCACTGCTACCTTGGTTCACAAGATGAGCATGGGTTCTGAAATGGAGGACTCGGATAGCGCTCCAAAAAGATACCGTTATTTTTCAAGATTACGGGCCCTGTATGGGTCCAATATTTTTTACGTATATTAGGCACTAAAATGTAACAAAATATGAACAAGAAATTGGCGAGGGAGAATTTTTTTTTTCTTGGGCTAATAAGGGTTAAAATGACTAGAAAATATGATGATGGAGAATCGGGCGCCCAAATCATTTCCAAACAATAAATGTGTAGATGGAACATCTCGCGAAATGGTCGTGAGGGCCGATGAACATACATTTTGAATGAGCCTCCTTCTCGTTCGATTGATATCGAAAAACAAAGCCGTCATAGCCTGCCCAGCGTCGCACAAATGTTGGAAACTTGGTCCGAGGGCTGACGCCACTTCGGTACCTTGGTCAATAATTTTTGAAAGGCCCATGCCCAAAGCAGTCACGGCAGTTGCACATTGTTATTGAGTATCAATGGCCTTTTGGGCAGACCCAATAGATGCTGAAATCTCCGGATTCAGTTGCAGGGGACCCAGTAACTGTAGGTTTGAAGGGAACACATACTGTCTGCAGATTGAAAGAATGCGGATGGTTTGGTAAGGTTTCTATGTATATTGCAATCCCAAAAACATCGTCCTTCTTCTACCTCCCTGCAAGCCAAGGAAAATGAGACTGAGGGTTCTAGACTACCGACGAATGATGAAGTGAAAGGATTGATTTATTACAGGCAAAACAAAACAAATACAGAACACTACTAAAACAGGTCCCTTACCCTTGGGAAAGTCCTATCAATTAAGAGGATGTACATTGATCCATTCAAAAATAAAATCACGCTTCCAGTACCTAAAGGATGATGTTTCTTTCGTTCTTTCAAATTTTAAAGGCGACTGAAGGGTAAAAAGAAGGGCACACTCACATTCGAGATGAAAATCCTTCTTAACAATTGGCTGAGTGCTCTCTACCTTATTATGACTCGAGTTGCTCGATGCCTGGATTACAATTACTGAGGCTCGGCCGTTTTCCCAGCCTGACTCAACAGGCTACCTAAGATTTTGGAACAGGTATGTAGTCGTCTATGTTAGCAGGTATACCCATTGAAAAATTGGCCAGCCGCATTCTTTCTATCTGCGAACAGTACATCTCCATCAACTTATTAAACGATTCCAAAGAAATGCCGTACTGAATATGGTGTTCCCATCCATTGACAATACTGTTATGCAGAGCTGGTGCAGGGGAAACAGAAACCAACGGGTTTTACCCTAAGGCTTTTAATCGATCCGGGGCCAGATCCTTGTCAGAATGCAAATTCTCAGGTTCAGTAGCTGGATTAACGCCTTCCGCAGGTGGAGAAAAACCTGCAAACTCCGGTGAACTAGGGATTGACGCTTGCACATTCCCTGTTCCACCCCTGCGCAGGCTCGAAGCCTGAGTCGGAGGTCCGGACCCGGTATCCTCGATCGGGAGTGCACGATCTTCCGGGTGGTCACTCAGTCAGCCCAACACGCCGTTTTCGATCACGTGGAGACCTGGATCGTTCATTTCCATTTTGATCACGCCGATATTTAGGCCGACTGATCCTTGAAGTTATTCTATTGCGAGGAATAATATTCAACTCACGATTACGGCGATCGATCCAACACGATTCCGGAGCTTCTTCCAAATCGATTGACATCCGACCGCCCGATTCCGATCTCGCTCGAAACATCGGAAAAAACCGAAAAACCCGGAACACCACTCGAAACTTTTTAACCTAATGAGGGAACTTTGTAGATTCTCAACCTACATTTAATTGGTTCAGGCTCAAACCCTCCGTTTCTAAATTCAGTTTCACAATCCTCTGGAATTACTACGATTACATCAGGGAGTAAATGGGTGCTTACAAATTGGTGGCATTCGTTGAGATTTTTTTATTGTCATCCCTGTCATAGTCGAAAGGAACGGCGCTTACAAAATTGGTGGCAGCGGTGGCCTGCCATTACTCCTTTTCTCCTGGTTTCTTTTTTCTATAACTATTACGATAGGACAGAGCGTTCAAAATCGTACTCCACAAGTAATATTGATGAAGTGCAATTTTAAACATATTGTTTAGTAATGCATGCATTCCAGGGGACGTCCCATTGGATAAGCATTAGATCAGTTTAACCAGTTGGTAAGCGATAAAACTGTTTCACTCGATGTAATTCATTCATTACTTTAGGGAAGAAATAGTGACCCCCCCCCCTCCCCTCACCATTATCCTCCATAAAATTTCTAGCGACGTGGGAGACTCGAATCTGAAAAGCATTTTAAAATCCATGATCTACGATACCCAACATGCGAATTCGGGTTCACCCCCCCCCCCCCTCCTCCTCCTCCTCCAATGGTGCCAGTCTGGCACCAAAGCGGAAATACGTCGTAACATTGAGCTTTCATCTATTAGTTTTAGTGGGCGGTCCGTCGAGGTTCACATCCGTATTCAAAGTGAAACACACACAAAAAAAAAAAAAAAAAAACACGAAATATGCGGTTTATGGTGTCCTGGCACCACGGTGGCACCACTATTAGTTCCATGGTGGTACAGAGAATAATTCATGAAAATCCGGAGGTATAATGAGAATTTTTCCTCAATTTCAAAGGTTGGATACAATTAGTAAGCTATAAAGGAACCGAAATATTGAAAAATCGGATATTTTGTGAATATTATCCCCCCACTCATCCCCTCCCCTTGCGAATTTTGGTACTCTGGTGAAATTATGTACAACTCGGTAGATTTTAGTCAAACAAAAAAAGAAACACGCAAATCGGTTGGAAATTGAGGCCTGGGCAGAGTTTACAAGATTATGCACGCAAACGCACGTTTTTCGAGCATTAACCCCCCTTTCCCCCCCTTAAAAAGCAAAATTAAAAATTCCGGCGCCGTAGTGCACAACTAGATAGTTTTCCGCGTCGATGAAAAAAGAACCACAAAAATCGGTTGAGAATTAAGGCCTGGGCAGACGACACAAGATTATGCCCAAAAACGCACGTTTTTTGAGCATTAACCCCCCCCTTTCCCCCCGTTAAAAAGCAAAATTCAAAATTCCGGCGACGTAGTGCACAACTAGATAGTTTTCCGCATCGAACAAAAAAAGAACCAGGAAAATCGGTTGAGTACTAAGGCCTGTGCAGACGACACAAGATTTTGTCACACACACACACACACATACACAGACATACACCTATGGTTTTTTCCGCGGATTTGGATTCAGAATGGTCTAAAACGGATTACTGTGTGGAATTTTTTTTTTCTGTTGAGTGTTGTCCAACTTTACCTCAGATCGATCGCATAAGGACGCCCAAGTCTTACTGTGGGACGTCCTAAAAAAACCCATGGGAATGAGCAGGAGGGACGAAGCTGCACTCTAGCGACTGAGTGGTATACTATCGGAGGACTATGTTTTTCTTCGCCACCTTTCTTCGGGGGGGGGGGGGGGATTTTTCGTCACGTTTTTTAACGTTCCTCACGTTTAGCTTAACGTTTAGCTTTCCTCCTATCTTCTTCCATGGTTTAGTTCAGCCAGTCCCCAGAGAGAGGGCGGGCATGGCCGCCACACGGGACAGTAAAATCAGGAAATTCACCTCGTCTTTAACTAGGTGTTGAAAGATCAAAAAATTCCAAGTGCGACTAGTAGGTGCCGCAACTCTGAAAAGTGTTTTCTGTTGTAATTTTGTCCTGATTCTCCTAATAAGGGAAATGGAGTGGTCCAATTTATTCTCCTCCGCCTTATATTCATCACAGTAATATTTTTTTATTTTCCATGGCTCATAATTTATGTTTTAGAATTGGATGTATCATGCATGAAACTGAGAATTCTGTTCCAGCGATGTTGAATTATTTCATCTGAAATCTTGATAATACAACCTTTATTGTATAGAAACTTGGCTACTCCAGTTTTGTAGCATTTTTATTCGCAGTGCATTGTATCGGTGAGATTTGCATCGGTTTGGGCGACGAAGCATGTAGGTATGACGGCCTACTAGAGTGCAAGTGCTGTTCCCTAGTGCAATTTCCAATATCTTCATCTTCAACGCAATCTGTGTACAGAAACCTAATTTATGGTGTTACGTACTTAACCAAATAATCATAAAATAGCACCAGTACCTACTCTAGTCAAAATAATACTGGACAGGGAGGCCAACAGTCGCTGAATTGAGCAACTATCCTCAAAAAAAAAAAAAAAAAAAAAAAAAAAAAATAGGGACGAAATGAGGTCATGGGTGTGAGACAAAGCTCATTTTATTATTCAAAGTACACCTATTTTTGAAAAATTTTAAACCAGTGACACTACTGCTAATATTAACAGGGATATGATTTTTCAAAGTTGACGACTTCCCGGGTCGTCAAATCTTCCCGTAAGGTCACATCGCTGGCCGAATTCAAGACCGGCTTAAGTGCAAATTCCCAAATTTTTCAGAATTTGTGGTTGAAAATTCACTAAGAATTCAATGTTGAATATCTTTGGAGCTAGCGATTTGAAACTTGGACCACCAACTCAGTACAGCCGAGGTATACTTACTTGCAAGTTTCAGATTTTTCTGCCTATTAAATGGGTATTTCGGTGGGTCGGAAATTCAGGTTTTTGACCTCAAATTTGGATTCAGCACCCTTGAAAACCTATATTCTCTAACTTTAAGCACAATGATACTATAACATGTGGTAGAAAAATTCATTAAAGAGATCACACGTTTGAAAAAAAGGCGGGCCTCCCTTAATGCACACACACTTATGCCGCGCGAGTGTGTGAGTAGTATTTTGTAGTATCCAAGAGGTTCTCCAAGGGTTTCATCGGTTCTCTGTGCATGGATACTTTTTCAAAGACAGTTGGCTAGCTACGTCACACCATTCAAATCTTCAACGTTCCTTAGCTTCTCTGATTTTTTAAAAACATTTTCTCGACGAACAGACCCAATTACCGTTTTCCTGAGCCATACTCTTTTGAAAAAAAAAGAAAAAAAAAATTGACTGAAATACCCCATTCAAGAGTTATTTAGTAGGTAGATGAGACAGTCTTGTCCTGAATATTTTCGGCTTTTCCGAAAATTGATATCGTGCAAGAGCGTCTTATATACAAAATCTGCTACATTTAATTTGTTTGAATTCGGGTATAACAAAAATTTCGAGAAAATAACATTGAATAATTTAATTTGAATATAAATCTTAACAAATATCACAAAAATAATGGTTGAGAGGTCAGCATCCCAAACGCACGTTTGTTCAGTTTTTACAATCTCTGCTAATAATTCACTGTTGTCGTTAGAAAATTCACTTGAATAACGAGAAAAAAAAACGCCTTTTGCCTGGATTGGATTTTCTAAGTAATTTTTGCAAATCTAAATGATAATGAAACGAAAAGTTATCAATTTCTGGTCATTCGAAAGGATTTGGAAAGAAGCGGTATGAAGAGTGAGGCCTCTCCCCCCACCACTTCCGTAGTAGTTCCTTAATCTTAGCTGAAAGTAGATGGCGCAACTGAGGCAGCCTCAAAAATGCTTGCACGCCATTTTAACGTTGGCTTTCTTCTCTGTTAACTTGTCTCTGTTACTCTGTGCCTACCAGTAGGCAATCTGCGCTGGCGAGAGAATTACTTTTGCCTGATGGTAGGCAATCCGCGTGGAACGTGTTAAGCCGGTCTTGAATTCAGCCAGCGACATCGGCCTTCACGTCTGAATAGCAAACATTGCATTGGTTCTATGTTTTGGGTTATTACAGAACATTGCTTGAGATCGTCAATAAGATCAAATTGAACATTTGAATGAAAATCATCGTACTTTTCTTCCATGCACAACTTACTTGAGGATCCACTACCTACTTCTTACCAATGGGGAAACTCGAAGTTTAATGAGTAGCCTGAATTTCACCTGCACTTTCCTTCACAACTTTAAAAACTTTTCGTTTTTTTTTTTGGAAATATTTTTCGGACGAGTCATTTTAAAAAGCAACAGAAAACTAAGAGCTAAAGAAGAAAAGCTAAAAATTTGAACTCATTCTCAATACGGCGTAAAAATTCGGAATAGGTAATTGGTTGGTTAAACGTGGAACGTTTCATTGTTTTTGGTTACTGTTTTCTATAAACTTGTTATTCTCATTTGAAGGTAGTCGATGATTTGTATCATGGAGGAAACAAATCCGTGAAACTATTGAAAAATGAAAGGAAGTTACATGTGAGCGACGAACAGCCCGACAGTCTTCATGAAAAAAACTTCAAAGGCGTCTCCTGGTAAACTCAAACTCATTTGTGGTTATCGCTCCCCCTCCCTCCCGTCAAACCGTCGATTTCGTTGAAAAATATCCACGTTTTTTCGCGTTCAAACAAAACTTTCTCCCCTAAATTAGATTGTAAAATATTTTGTGATTGTACCAATGTAAAGCTGAGATCTTTGCGCAGTTTTTGGTGGAGGTACGTGAAAAACCATGGGGAGGGAAAACTCTAAACAACCAAAAGAAAAAAACGTCTGCCAAGTGGGTGTGGCACATAGCTTCCTCGTATCCATAACCCGATTATATAGATGATCAGATGCATAGTTGTTAATCTCAAAACACCAATCTCTAAGTACCTTCCCCTACCCTCATAGGGGACCATCTACACGCTAATCTGGACAATCCTAGAAAATTTCATCAAATTCGGGTGAAAAATTAAGTGAGTAGATTAGATGTATGTGATTGGATCAAAAAAATTTTGATTTTGGAGAACTTTTTTTTTTCATCCTTGAAAAGTGAAAACAAAGCTTCCGCTACCTTGGTAGACTCGGAAGCAAAATACTTAGCCTAGGCTGGGATTCGAACCCGCGACCCCTGGGGGACAGTTGAAGTTACGGCTGTTACAAGTAATTCACGTTTGCGCATGCGCAGTCGCTTCTATCAGTCCGGGGATGATGATTTTCATAGGGGACTATCTACAACCTAATCCACATTATCCCTGAAAATTTCATCGAAATCGGGTGGAAAATGTAGAAGTTATGGCCGTTACAAGGGAATTCACGTTTGCGCATGCGCAGTGGCTACTATCAGTCCGAAGGTGATGATTTTCATAGGGGACCGTCTACACACCAACCCGCACAATCCCTGAAAATTTCATCGAAATCGGACAATAACTTCGTATAGTTATGCGCGTTACAAGGAATTCATGACAGACAGACAGACACGGAACCAAAATTGTTCAGAAAGGTCTGAAACGCAAAACGCGAGTGGAAATTTTGATTTTGGAGAACTTTTTTTTTCGTCCTTGAAAAGTGAAAACAAATCTTCCGCTACCTTGGTAGACTCGGAAGCAATATGAAATTTCGCCAATTCGAAAAAAATTACTTTATGAGGTGTTTTTTCACGGTGCCTTTATTTTTACATTTCTACGGTAAATTATGGTAGTTATGGAAATTTTAGTGACATAAAGTCGAAAAGACTAACACATTTTGAAATTGAAAAAACTTTGAAAACAAGGGGATAAAACAGAATTGCTAAGAGACATTTTGTTAATTGAATTAGTTATAGAATCGACTTCCGAAGTTTTCCAGTACCTACTTACCTACTTAACATGGGACGCTTCTTCATGATGGATAAATAAGTCACCACTTCGAGTTACATTTCTGCTTTTAAAAGAATGATATTGCTCCAACATTGTTTTTCGTGTTTACGCCTGTTTTTAAAACAATGATTTTTTTCGGATTTATTAAAAAATTAAAGGTTGAAAATCGATTTTAAAAAGAAATTGATGTTTATTCCTAAAACTTGGGATGTAGGTACTGATTGCTACTTACGTCGCCTCATCCGATGCAATTTCTCCCTGAAATTGTTTACTTTACTTTCTACTTATTTTACTTCTACTGCTTCCCTAGCATAATTTAGTTAAAGGAAAACTCGTAACTCACTTTGGAGAGTTGTGTCGTACTACTGTAGCACTCCTTGTTTTGATGTAGACTGAACCAAAATAGTGCGCCAAACATCACTAACTACCCACAAAGCTTGATTGTTATCTCGATCTCACCATTTGCTACTTTCGAATTCCGTTCGAACTTTATTTTAGTCGTTAGTTACCTGTGCATCTGATCTAATTTATTGTGTGCCAGCACGACTGCAGTGTAGGTACGTTTACCTTCCAAATTTTGTAAATAACGATTTCCAGTGTTTAGGAATTGTTATTCTCGTCAGGGAGAATTGCTAGTGTAATGACTTTATGGTACTAATAATTTTTTGTGAGTTGTAAAGTAGGAACACTGGAAATTGCTAGTCTTACTCATAATTGACCAAGTTGTAATTATCTAATCAGAGTCTGCGTTATAGATTTGTCATGCCCTACGTCATCATGCTAAATACCTATAGCGAACTATTTTTTTATATTCCAAAAAGACGAACCGAAGTACTACTTTATGTATAACAAATGTTTATGGTTTTTGTTATGTAACTATGTGAAATTGAAGAAATAATCAAAAATGTTGAAGGATACTGGTTTTTAATCACCTTTCCTACTCCACCAATCGTAATGGATGTGGCTGCGAAGGAACGAACACCGAATAGAGAACCTCCTCCTTCGAGTGTTTTGAAGTGGGTCAAAAAGAGGAAGTTCTGTGAGTTGTGTTGGCTTCATTGGTTCGCTGTTTGCTGAAAACTGCTGTCATCTCTCATGTTTCGTTTACGATAAATAATAAAGAGTTCCTAAAGATGATTTTGGCATAACAGCAAAGCTAACGGCGTCCGTAGATCACCTTCTGCGCATGCGCAGAAAATTACGGCGATCAAATAACGTCCGAGCAAATAACGGCGAACGTTCTGGCCGCTAACTTACGGCCATCTTGCTAACGTCCATGTGACTAACGGGCTGCCGTTAGAGCAGAGTGAACCTGACATTCCGGTAACAGTTTTGCAACCACCAACATCAATTTCAAAACACAATAATTTGTAGCGTTTTTAAATTCAAGTTTGTTTTTATTTTCGTGTCAAATTCAATTTCTCTTGACTAAATTCAGGGGTTTATTCTTCCAAATTACGGTTTTTTTTTCCAATTCAAATTTGTAATGATTTGCGGGAACTCGACAAATATCCACCTCGCTTCCTTAGCACAGTGGTAGAGTCTGGGTAGTAAATCGGTCATTGTGGGTTCAAACTCACGGTCACGAAGAAATTTTTGATGACAACCAATTTCAATTTCTTTTTCGTTAAAATTTAAGTTTTTTAAAGGATTTTAATGTCAAATTTTAGATTTTTTTTTTCAATTAAATTAGAGGTTTTTTCAATCTGAAGGTTTTTTACTGAGTCGACTTTTTTACTGAGTTTTTTCCCTTTCAATGTTGAGTTTTTTTTATAGAACAAATTCAAGGTTTTATATTTTCAATACAGGGTGTCTACAAAACAGTTGTAAGGAATTCAAGGGGTCGATTCTACAACTAATTTCCAACAAAAAGTGTCTCTTAGAAATTTTTTTTAAAACGCCTCTTTAACCGACTTTTTTCACTTTCAAGTTTTTTTTCGTGTTTTCGACTTTACACCATTAAAACGGTCATAACTCTCTTAAATTACACTCAAAAATTAAAAATAAGGATACCGTTGGAAAGAGCGTCAAATTTCCTATCTCCCTGATACCAAATAACAAATTTTCAGTCGAATTACACGGGGAATAAAGCAACCTAAAAAGTGAACTTAGTAAATTTTCGAAAAATTCCCGTTTTTCAACGCCTAAAATCTCCAAATATTACCAGGTAAAGTTCTGTTGCCGGAAAGCCTAAAAACTGCACCAGAATCTCAGCTTTCCAACGGTATAATCAAAACATATTTTACAACCGAATTTAGGGGAGAATTTTGTGTTTGAACGCGGAAAAACGTGCATTTTTTCAACGAAATCGGCGCTCCGCCTAGTCGATCTGAGGGGTCAGACGATGAGAGTGGGTGGGCGGGTGCCGCAGTTGACTGCGAGGCCTCCGGAAATAGGAGGCCAGAGCGCCGATTTCGTTGAAAAAAATGCACGTTTTTCCGCGTTCAAACACAAAATTCTCCCCTAAATTCGGTTGTAAAATATATTTTGATTATACCGTTGGAAAGCTGAGATTCTGGTGCAGTTTTTAGGCTTTCCGGCAACAGAACTTTACCTGGTAATATTTGGAGATTTTAGGCTTTGAAAAACGGGAATTTTTCGAAAATTTACTAAGTTCACTTTTTAGGTTGCTTTATTCCCCGTGTAATTCGACTGAAAATTGGTTATTTGGTATCAGGGAGATAGGAAATTTGACGCTCTTTCCAACGGTATCCTTATTTTTAATTTTTGAGTGTAATTTAAGAGAGTTATGACCGTTTTAATGGTGTAAAGTCGAAAACACGAAAAAAAACTTGAAAGTGAAAAAAGTCGGTTAAAGAGGCGTTTTAAAAAAAAATTTCTAAGAGACACTTTTTGTTGGAAATTAGTTGTAGAATCGACCCCTTGAATTCCTTACAACTGTTTTGTAGACACCCTGTATACTTAAGGCTTTTTTATAGAGATAAATTCAAGGTTTTCCTCATCACATATAAGGTTTTTTGTACAAATCCAAAGTTTGGCGTTTAACATTGAAGGTTTTTTGATTTCCGAGTCAAATTGAAGATTTTCTCAACCATATTCAAGGTTTTTCTAATCAATTTAAGGTTTTACGAATCAAATTCAAGGTTTTTTACGACAATTTCAGGGTTTTTTTTACAATTTCAGGGTTTTTCTACAAACTATTTGAGGGTTTTTAGGACAATTTCTTACTAATTTTTCGGTAGGTTTACATTTTCGGCTTCAAGGTAGAGCTAGAAAAACTTACCTCAGCGTATTCAGCCAGCTTTTCCTGGTCCAACCACGGAATCCTGCCCAGTAGGTCGATTCTGTAACTCGCTATTTGGTTGACGTTATGGCGTCGGATTCGGTATCCCTCCCGTGCAACGACAGGTCGATAACGAAATTGGAATTCTGTTATCGGGCATAGCGAAGTTTGGTCGTTGCATTTCAAAATAACGACGTCGCTATGTGATCCGACAATATTTCGATCTAGAGCGAGCGAAAGGTAGCAACGCGTGATTTTTAGCCAATGGGAAGACGTATTGATAATAGTTTCCAATTTTTATCACGAGTAGTTCACTGCAGTTTGCAAAATGTCGGATTCATATTTTTTGCCGTGGTGAATATACAAAGGAATGACGCGTAAAAACGGAATTTCTTCTCGTGATTCGTGCTTTTGTATCATGGAATAATGATAAATGGAAAGAATTCCTTTTCATAAATCGAATTCATCAGTCACATTGGTATGAATTTCGTCCGTCCACGATGCTTCGAATAATCAACTTCCTGTCCATCTTACTACAAGGTAATGAATCGTCTTGTTATTTATCATTTATACATACCTACTCACACATCCATACTTATTCGTACTTTCAACTACTTTGAGTGAGAAGACCATAGCAAACTGCCTAATTGTGTGCGGTATACATTATTGTTACAGATTCCGGGAAACAAGTACCTACCCGCTACTAACGAACATTTCGGAGTTCCCGATGTCTTTTCAGAACAAAATAGACATCTATTTTACTCTCACTGGTATAAAAACCTAATATCACTTCAAAATGTATGAATCGTTGTTTCAGTCTTTAAAGTTTCATGTACATTATAAGACCGAATGAACATAATGTTATTGTATTCAATAAAGCGTAAGATTCATGACGTAATTTATTCATCTACCTTCCCATTCATATTTCTTTAAGTAAGAATTAAAACGGCGAATAAACTGCTCATTATGACGGTCGGATATTATTTTTAAAATATTCTCCATAAATTATGTACGAATGTATCAATTTTATTCTCAAAATGATTTGATTAACAAAACGAATAAACTACAATACGGAAATGCACACAGCAACTCAGAAACTGAAATATCACTTCGAATAGGTTAGGAATTAAAGAGCGTTCTAAGCTCCTTTTTCATAAGGACGGTTGTCGTAATCCATACCGGCGGGGGGGGGGGGGTTCGAGCCGTCGAGATGGTAACGACACTTTTCGGCCGAAATAGCGACGACTGAGCGACAGGTGTCGCTATTTCGCGTCTGCAGAATCGCGATCGTCGCTATTAATCGTTATTGTTATCATAACGACACTTCGGTGTCGCTATTATCCCATAGCGAGTTAGAGAATCGACCTACAGATAGGAAATCAGGTGTCCCTTCGTTGTTTTTATGAAGGTTGTCATCCAAATCGCTATGGCCGATAGTCCTGAAGATTTAATCTGGAAGATCTGCTCTAGATCAACAAGCCGGTTTGGATAGGCCAAATGACGTAGAAGAATACACAGGGCAGTGATGCCTGGCACTCTGTATCCTTGCGCCCTTACGATATCAGGAATACCCAGGCGCTCCCGCAGCTGGCATAATATGTCCGATTTCTCGAAACGGAATTGCAGACGAGCATCCGCATCCGAAATTTCGTCCAGCGAGAAACGCCAGTACTCCGAGAGCCGCCGTCCTCGTGGAACGTTTTCGACGTACGTCTCCAGTGGAAAGTAGACCCGCAACGTACAAATTCATAAAATGATCCATCTTGAACAAACACCTTGACAAGATGTACTTGAAATAGCGAACAACGAACTTGAAAAACGAAAGCAGTCAACAATAGAGAACTGAGGATCTCACGGCAAAGCCAGAAGTTCCTGTCACTTTAACTTTCTTGTCACTTTTGTCATCGCTGTAAAATTGTTCAACATCGCCGTTATTTTCGCTAACGTTCATCTAGGGTTAGCATCCGATTTGACTCGCCCTAGACAGATTCATAACGGCGATGCCTGTAACGTACGCCGTTAAGCAAGATGCAGTTTAGGAACTCTCTAATTACTTACGAGGGTAGTTCGAAAAGTAAGAGTACTCGATTTTTCCAGACTTTGCAAAAATTTTATTAAAAAAAAAAAAAAAAAAACAGGGTATTACAGGCATACATTTAAGTTATTTTTCCACGTGATTGCCTTCTCAATCAATGCACTTTTGCGACCGTGAAATGAGCTTTGTAATCCCCTCGTCATAAAAACTTCCCGCCACCTCCTTGCTCCAGTTTGCGACACCTTTTGAACCTCCTGGTCGGTTGAAAAATGTTTCCCACCAAGGTGCATCTTCAGAGAAGTGAACAGATGGTAATCAGAAGGCGCCAAGTCGGGGGAGTAAGGGGGGTGGTCTAAAATTTCCCAACCGAAGGAGTCCAAAAGAGCCTTGGTGAGGTTCGCCGTGTGCGGTCGCGCATTGTCATGCAAAAGCAGACTCCCTTCGTCAGCATCCCTCTTCGTTTGTTCTGAATTGCCCTTCCGAGTTTCTTCAAGGTTTCACAGTATTGTTCCGCATTAATGGTTTCTCCATGTGGCAAATATTCGATCAAAATGATGCCTTTTCGGTCCCAAAAAACCGAAGCCATGATTTTTTTCGCCGAAATTTGGGTTTTGAATTTTTTTGTCGACGGTGAGGTGGTATGGCGCCACTGTTGGGATTGTATTTTTGTCTCAGGAGGCTACCCAAGTTTCATCGCCTGTCGCGATCGAGTCCAGAAATGCCTCACCTTCCACTTCAAATCTCTCCAAAATGCGGCGCGCACCTCGCACTTGGCGGGATTTTGAATTGACATTGTTCACGCAAACGCTCACCAATACCAGAGTTTTCGTACTAGCGAGGTGGTTGACCTCTCAATTTCTTCAGGAGATCCCCCCTACAACGCAGTGCAGCTAACTTAGGGAAAAAATTGCCCCATCCCGTGAGAGCACCAGTACTCATACTTTCCGAACTACCCTCGTAAGTTTGTAGCTGTTCGATAGCACACAGAAATTAAATAAGTGACATGGGTGACATGAAAATTTGTGTCCGACTGTGGCTTGTCAGTACCAACTTTTCTTAATATGGTACAGAGGCGTTGCAAAAGACCATTAAAAGTCATGAAAGGGAATATGACCCTGGAAAAGCACTCAAGAGACATTTCGAATAATATGTAGAATTTTTTAAGACACTTTTTCTATGATCTCGTCTTTGATGAAATTATGTGCTTTTCGTTTTAAAAAAATGAACAGTTTATGTTTTAGTAACAAATTAACATTTTTTATCTTTTCGAGTTCCACAAATGAATTTTTTTCCATCATGAAGTAGTTGAGATGTGATTGTTCCCCACTTTGTCCTCCGTTTGACGCAAAAGTATGTTTGTGTGATCCTAGGGTCAAGTTCTTGTATTTTCTGGTTTGGTGCCCCACCGCTTTCGGAGGTCACCCAACGCCCCTGTGTATAAACCATCCATGAGTTGAGTGGTACCTTCAATATTTAACGAAACTGGGTAGGTACTACCTACTAGGTAGTAATACATTTATTGGGAGGTTACCTATTTTTACATTGAAGCAATGAGTTCTAGAAATGCAGAAAACATGTTGAAACCAACTCGAGTTTGGAGATAGGTCCAACTTGATTACAAGTCTTTTTTGCCAGAAACACATTTCTCATCTCTATGAACTTGGACTACTGTGGCACAACAAAACGAGTTTTAAAAAAATCGCCGAATTTTTTCTAATAGTTCAACACGACAAATGATATCAGTAGCTAGAGTGGTCAAAAACTGATTTCAAAAGTGCACGGTTTTCTGATTCACCAGAGTCCACCAAAGTCACAAAAGCCACGTTGAAGAACATGGAGGGAGAGCTTGTCTCAATAGGCTTCAGGTCCGTTGGAATTCCTCTGTATTCGTGATGAGTGGAAACAGATTTCTTCAAACGATGTTACTCTCATAGAGTGGCTCATTGTTCAAGTAGCGTTCTATCCCCAGTCTCGACAGGTCTATCGTCCTGAACTCGCCGTCCATAATTATCTCCATCACAGCTCGACCCACAGCCGGAGATTGCTGTATACCTGAAACACGATAAAATCCAGTTTATAATGGATGGGACAACTCGCAATACTAGTCATCCTTTGTCAATACTGTGCTGACGTTTGAAAGTGGAATTTTTATGTAATTGTTGGGTTTAAATAAGAATCCAAGATTATTTGGAAAAAATTTCGTCGAAATTCGGACATCAGTGTACTGGTACTGGATGGAACAAGGTACTTGATCTTCGCGGAGTAGGTACTTATTTGCAGCCCCACATGTCTGTGTATTGCATCGTCATCTAGTAAATTTCATCTATAGTAATATAGTCACAACATTATATTATAACTATGATAAATAATTACGAATAGACACGTGATCAATACAGTAACACTACTGGGACCAATAGTAATAATATTATAACAAAACAACATAGGATCAGGTGTAATTAGAGCGCTTCCGGATGCGCACTGCACCTCAGACCCACCCACCATGGCGGCTCCCAGGGCCATCCATGAAAGAATGCGTGTTGGATGAAATTCGCGCATTCAAAGCTGATGTCACAGCCGACCCTCCACCTGGTCTGCCCAAACCCTCAGGGCCTAACTAGCGACCTTGCCAAGCTCGAGCAGTTGGTCAATCCAATCGCGAGCCTCCACTACTCAAGAGTGGTCTGATGACTGTCTCGAAGCAATGGAGAGAATTGCTGCTTGAGAGTCGATGAAGAGGAGTCCTCTCCAGTGCAAAGCAAACTGCCCTGACTTTACCGTCAAAGCTTGTGGCCTGGCCACCAACTGGAGCAAACAGCTCAAAACCTACACAAAAGTCCTCAGCTCCTGCGCTTTTGTTCGCTTCCTGGGCTGAGCCATCAGTGTATAATATTATGTGCATTAACTCACTGCTATGGTATCGAAGGGTTTCCTGAGCTAGGCTTTGTAATATAAAAGTGGAGATATATTATGCCCTTTCTTGACCTTTTTAACTGGCTCAATCTTAGTAAGTATGGGCAATGTTTCTGCAGGGGAGTTTGCGTGGTGGGATGGACTGCCAGGGTTCTCTATCGATGCCATACTTCTCAACAACGTCTTTCACTTTGCTTATTATTGGGTGACCAGGTGCTTCGAGGAGGTCTCCTGCGTATCACAATGGTCAACTCCAAGACTCTTCATGCTGTCTACGGATTTGACAGTTGCAATGTCCCTTCGAACCTGCATTGGCTCAACACTCGATTGGATTGGAAGTGACATGGTTCACTACCGTGTGTTCTGAGAACTACTCTGCCATGACCTCGAGATGCAACACCCACACCTTAGGAACCGCAGGTGTCTGGCCGACCCACCTTTTTTCCTCGAGTTGTTGGGGTTGTTGTCCCGGGTGAATATCCTCGTCCCACGGTTGAGCTCGAGATCTTCCTACGTTTTCTAGGTTCTTTTTTCGGCGTCGAACTACCTACGCCATCGCCCAATTTCGAGGATAACAAGAGTGGGGAACCTACTCATCGATCAGTGTCCTGAAATTGACTTCTTCCACCAGTCATCAGCTATGTTTCGTCTTACAGCATTGAATTATCTTTTGATGGATCCCTGCCAGTTTACCAGAAAAAATTATCTTAGTTAACTTATACTACTGTAGTACCTACAACCTTTGATCTAGATTAATATAACCTCTAAGGCCCACTTTCACCAAACATTCAAAACGAGTTTAAACCAAACGAGGCGAGAGATAAACGACGTTCAGTAAAAATCGTCTTTCACCAGAGCGATTTACGAGTTTAAACACCATCTTGGGGGGTTCGAGTTTAAAAGGTCGAAAATCGGCCGAATAAACTAGGAAACCTCGTTTAACTACCAATTCAATATGGCCGCGCATTGATTTGTGATTGTTTTCGAAATGAAATTGCGAATTATTTTTGCATTTCGAATTATTTTTGACTCGCCTGACGATGACGACGACGTCCGAGTCGAATCCTGGATCGGATTCCACATTCCGAGATTATGTACGTTACTGAATTTCCGCCTTTCCAAGCCCCGAGTCGTCCAAGTGCTCGACTAGATTGACACTCGCCTCGAGTTCCCGTCATTCAAATAAGTTCAACGCGTTAATTTAAAATGAATAATGGTTTTTTCAATAACATAATAGTGCAACCTACATTCCTTGGTTGTTCCTAGGTATCTATTCGGACCAATTATACAAATTGACCATCATAAAAGACCAGTTCGACCAAAATAAATTTTTATTGAGGTGAAATCGGGGGCCCTCATCTTCGAGTTTACATCCATCGGTAATCATTCAAATTATCGAAGTAAATTCCTACCGTTCAGAACAAGGCGGCGGTCACTGTGTTTCACTAGGATACATCAAGGAAGGTACTTGAGTCTGGAGAAATACTGGAGTTATTGCGCTCGTTGTGGCTCAAAGTGATGATGTGTAATAACTCAATAGGTAGGTGATGAAAATATTCAGCAAAATAAAACGAAGGGAACCGGAAAACTCGAAACAAACCGCAGGAATTCGAAAAACTGACACTGATGAAGATAAACAAGGCGGCAATCTGCTGATATCAAGTGCGGGAGTGGTTGTTGTTCAACGTTTCTATTGCCCAAATACGTCATAATGTCCAACTTTCATTCGTTTTGCTCAACATTTCAAGTTTAGACAAACTCGATTGCCTTAAACAACGTTTAACGATGATTTGGGTTGGTGAAAGACGCTCGCCATCTTGCCGGGTTTATTCCTTCAGATATATTAACGCGTTTAGCTAAGCAAGTTTAGAACAACTTTTGGTGAAAGTGGGCCTAATTAGATAAATATAATTATTGTATCGGGCTTGCCCGTTCGAAACAAATAAATAAAAACATACCATGCCCACTGAAACCTGCAACCACAAGAATGTTGTGGAAGCCTGGATGAGGTCCAATGAAAGCGTTTTCATCAAAGGAATTGAAGTCGTAAAACCCAGACCAAGCATTTTTCAGCTGAAAACAACATAAAATAGAGAATAATAGAATAGAGTAAAAAGGTCTGCCAAGTGGGTGTGGCACATAGCTTCCTCGTATCCATAACCCGATTATGTAGATGATCCGATGCATAGTAGTTAATCTCAAAACATCAATCTCTTAGTACCTTCCACTACTCTCATAGGGGACCATCTACACGATAATCTGGACAATCCCGAGAAATTTCGTCGAAATCGGATGGAAAATGTAGAAGTTATGGCTGTTACAAGGAATTCACGTTTGCGCATGCGCAGCAACTACTATTAAACGGGGGAGATGATTTTCATAGGAGATCATCTCTACACACCAATCTGAACAATTAGAATGAAAAATGTAGGTGTTATGGCTGTTACAAGGATTTTACGTTTGCTCGTGCGCAGAGGGTACTGTTAATTTTAAGGCCTTGATTTTCATTGAGAACCATCTACAACCTAATCCCCATAATCCCTGAAAATTTCACCGAAATCGGATAGAAAATGTGGAAGTTATGGCTGTTACAAGGAATTCACGTTTGCGCATGCGCAGCGGCTACTATCAGTCCAGGGATGATGATTTTCATAGGGGACCGTCTACGCACCAACCCACACAATCCCTGAAAATTTCATCGAAATCGGACAATAACTTCGTATAGTTATGCCGGTTACAAGGATTTCATGACAGACAGACAGACACGGAACCAAAATTATTCAGAAAGGACTGAAACGTAAAACGCGAGTGGAAATTTCGAAAGCTTCTGCTACCTTGGTAGACTCGGAAGCAATAATAGAACAATAAATTATTCGATAATCTGTAAGTAAGGGATTATGGACATGATTCAATATAACGATGAACTACTTCTAAACCCTCCAAATGAGTTTCTAGTGTGTTAGGACCAAACAAACAGCGTTCCCTGACATATAGAAGGTTTCAAGCCATAGAAAAAAATCAGCTGCTGCGATGTGGAAGGAGATAATCTTTCCCCTTAACCATCAGCTGATTCGATTTCGAATTGGAACTTACGAGGGGTTAGAAGTAGACCACCGATTCTCAAGGATCGGGTCTCTTGATTCGAATGGCTGAATGCTTAACATCAATGATCAGGCAGAAACTGGTTATTCTCCCAGATAGCTGCTGGTCGTACTTGACGACGAAATACACTTTCCTGTGTAAAATTCAGTAGGTACAACTCACCTTCGCTTTTTCGAAAGCTGGAACTCGGTGGGCAATGATTGGCCAAAGTTTGTTTTCGAAGAATTCATAATCCACGTCCATGTTGTCGCAACTGGGCTCTTGCTCTTCATCTCCTGGCGAGATGCCACACAGATAGTTCCCTCCTACACCTTCCCTCCTAAAAACCAACAATAATACTCGTAGTGCATATCAACATCTAGAAAGACGGGGCACGAAAATCGACCCCAAAAATTTGTCAATTTGCCCTAAACCATCAATGTCAATTTGTAGAAATTTTGAGACTCCAAGTGACGGACATTCCGTTACCTACTTATGAAAAAATTTCAAAAACGGAGTGTTGAGTAGGATTCACATTAGGGGTATTCATGGTCTGGGAGATTCGACGTCGAATCTTCGAATTTGGAGATTCGTCGAGAGTCAGCGCGCATGCGCACCGGCTAATACGACGATTCGATTTACCACGGGCTGAAGGCGTCGTAAATCGAGATTCGACGTCGAATTAAAAAATGTGATCCTAGCGCTAGCGGCAGTTCTGTGAAGCAACTATCATAACATCAACAAACAGATCTCTAGTCTTTTTTTTTTGAGTTTTTCTTTTAACACCTTTTTTGTTTTTTATTCCGTTTTTCCGTTCGTTTGATTCTTTTTTTATTCTGTTCGAAGTGGGTTTTTTTCTCGATTAAATGAGTGGAACTGATCCACCCAAGTGGCTAAAGAACAACGCGACCATCTGATAGTCCGCAGGAGAAGCGTAAATGTTGCTTGCTGGCATTAAAGCGAGCATAGCATTCTCCTTTCTAGCATCAAACATGTTTCAGCCATGAGTTAAGGACCAAAATGCGTTCAAAATTGTGTGACGGAAATAGCAAGGGCTTTTCTTTGAGACAAGACTCCTCATGTTAGGTGCCCATTCAGAAGTCTGAAGCATGATCCTTTTGGTTCATTATTTTCAATAATGAACCTTTGGAATCGACCAAGAAAAAAATTATTTAACACCCCCTCAAAATTTGATGGTTTACGTTTCAAGGTAGTACGTAGAATCCAAAAATCGAATAAAAACGCTGCAAATTATTACACAACGGTTTATTATTTTTATATAGATCACTCGTCTACAAAATCACCAACCATCCAATATGAAGAGAAAAAGAAAAAAAAAATCAATAAATTTTAAAAAATTCAAATAAAAATCAAAAAAAATCAAAATCACCAACCATCGATCGCATTTTGGTCAGCTCTAATTTGAACGGAGATTAGGCCTCTTTTGCGATTCACACTCGTGTTTTGATTTATATATATATATATATATATATTTCAATATAAACCCTTAAATTTTCGTAGGGAGCGAACGGTTTGTCCTACAGAGCTCCGCGTGGTCTCAAAAAATTCTAAAAATTCTATAGAATCTTAAATTGAAGGAAAAACAATACCTTTATATCGAAATTTTTTGAGTTAGGGCGTTTTCAAAATTTCAAAATTGATTTTGGAACCCTTAGGAGTGACCTACATCAACCAAAAGCTTCGGGGCACAACTAGACCCCAAATGGAGCCTACATACCAAATTTCATCAAAATCGGTCAATGCTAAGTGGCAAAAGTGCCGCGTACGGCGGACGGACGGCCAAATTTTTATTCGATTTTTGGATTCTACGTACCTTGAAACGTAAACCATCAAATTTTGAGGGGGTGTTAAATTTTTTTTTTTTCTTGGTCGATTCCAAAGGTTCATTATTGAAAATAATAAACCAAAATTTGGCCGTCCATACGCCGTACGCGGCACTTTTGCCACTGAGCATTGACCGATTTCGATTAAATTTGGTATGTAGGCTCCATTTAGGGTCTTTTTGTGCCCCGAAGATTTTTGTTGATGTAGGTCACTTCTAAGGTTTCAAAAATGAATTTTGAAATTTTGAAAACGCCTTAACTCAAAAATTTTGATTTAAAGGTATTGTTTTTCCTTCAATTTAAGATTCTATAGAATTTTTAGAATTTTTTGAGACCACGCGGAGCTCTGTAGGACAAACCGTTCGCTCACTACGAGAATTTAAAGTTTGGACGTACGATAAATCAGAAACACGGGTGTGAATCGCAAAAGAGGCCTAATCTCCGTTCAAATTTTAGCTGACCAAAATGCGATCGATGGGTGGTGATTTTGATTTTTTTTTTCTTTTTTTCTTCATATTGGATGGTTGGTGATTTTGTAGACGAGTGATCTATATAAAAATAATAAACCGTTGTGTAATAATTTGCAGCGTTTTTAATAGGGTGTGCGCCTGGGTAGGAAAAACTGTTTAATGTTATTTTTAATCTAAGGTAGACCTCATTCTGAGAATTTTGGCACCAACCGCGACCTTCTAGCGTGCGTAAATCTTTTCCTATGAATTTTCAAAGTTTCGACCGTTTATGACGTCACAGTGGGCTGGGGGGTCCCGCCCAGGCGAGAGGGGCGCGTGACGTCATAAACGGTTGAAACTTTGAAAAATCATAGAAACAGATCTACTCACGCTAGAAGGTCGCGGTTGGTGCCAAAATTCTCAGAATGAGGTCTACCTTAGATTAAAAATCTAAAAAAAATCAAGGCGCACCCCCCATTCTAGCCGTATATTTTTCGTTCGGAACTTTGTTAAGGATTTTATTAGGAATCTCTAGAGTATTCTCATTTTTCAACTGAAAGGAAATTAATGAACATGCGGTACTTTTGTGACTGACTTGGTTTACCCCTATTGAGCAGAACGAGCGTGAAAAGGAGAAGGATGGAAGCAGTCTGATTGGATGGTTGGACATCACTAAATGATTGAGGCCGCCATGTTGGCGAAGCGGCCATACACTGGTTGGCAGTAGAAATTTCTGGTTCCACACACATTTTAGAACTGCTAGTAGAGAAGCAGAAATTTATGAATTTGCGGTACCATTCAACTCCTATTTTTCTGTACATTTGATTCAAATACTGGAGGTAGAAGCTCCATTCAGACATCTCTAGCTGACATTTGTCGATTTGTTGTTCCATTTGAAGGGATTCAGAAAAAGTTATGATTCACAGAGACGCTAATGTGAACGCTCTTCCAGACTGGTTTTTGCGTCTTTCCGCTTTCTGCACTCATTCCACCCCATGCGAACACATTAACTCCGAGACAAACGTAATTTTACGTATCACAAACAGAATTGACGTTACTTTGGATTTGAACTCTCCATAGGTACACTCAATCTGCCGTTTTGAAAATGTTCTCCCTAACTTTTCTCTCCTTAGAAGACACTAGAGAGTTCCTAGTGGTTTTTGATACGGCGTGACGTATTACACACACACCCTCAACATGGAAGATTTACTTCTTCCATGCTCTCAATCCGGCGCCGGATTGTGATAAGAACACGCCAACAAGAACAGGCAATCCGGCGCGCTGTATTGAAAACATGGCGGACGATCCGGTTCCGGCGCGCCGGATCGACCCTACTAGGAACTCTCTATTGACAATAACCAAAACCTTCTGGGCACAACTAGAACCCATATGGAGCCCATAATATAATATACAAAATTTCATGAATATCGCTCCATGGAAATAGGGCAAAGTACCGCGTTTGACAGACAGACGGCAAATTTTGTTTATGATTTTTGAATTGTTCGTAGCTTGAAACAGAAACTATCGAATTTTGAGGGGGGGGGGGGGTGGTGCAATTGTGTTCTTGCTCGATTCCAAAGGTTCATTATGGAAAATAATAAAAAACACATAATAATAGTTGTTGAGTAATCAGATTACATAAATAAACCCAAGGAATGTGGGTAGGTAGCGAGAACTGATCAACAACAAAATGTAACGATCGAGACTGGAGGCGACTTTCCTCCACCCATCTCTCACCTATCCTAATAATAAAGGCCACTCTAGAGACCATGATGCCACCAGTCAACAATCCCGTCTTGTTCCTTTCGACGCCTTTCTCCTTATAGGATCAATAAACAGTTGTGGGTTGGGTGATCATCCTAAACACCACACCACAACCACTAACGGTTCCCTTCTAGATATATCCACCCTCACTCTCACCCAAGTCGTGTAATCTAGTTCTGGGTTGGCTGACGCGCTCTCGTCATTTTAAATTCCACTTCTTTTCCCTGCTCGAGTAAATTATAATATTCAGTTCAAATTCAGTAAAAATTTAAGTTTCAAGTCAGGCAAAAAGAAGACCCGCGACTAGGTATGACACTTAATACTCACCTAACATAAGCACCAGTTGGGTCAATGATGAAAGGCATAGCGAGCCCTGGAGCATCGGGGCAATGCACAGCAAATACGTAACGTTTCCTGAAAATTGAAATATAACTGAAAGTTACACAATGTCATAGAGATACTAAGTACAAATGAATCGTGGTTCTTCGATCTTCGGATCTTTTGAGATTGGTGGGTAATGTTCGGAAAAATCGTTTTTTGTTTTTTCAGAAAAGCGAGAGAACTGCGGCTCAGTAAAAATTAATGAACGGCGAATCTTTGATCTTCGCTTTTTTTGAGATCGGTAGTGTTCGGTAACGTTCGGACGTTCAACTCACTGTTGCCAGCCCATACGATAATTCAGAGGAAAAATACAACATTTTTGTAGAATTGTACCTCAGTTCTTCAGTGAGCCGTTTTGCCCATCTCTAAGCTCAGTCAGTGTGATATTATGAACTGATATCCTTGGCGAATCCTATCACAAGTAAGGAAACCTATTTAGCTAAGAGTTGCTGCTGTTGACAACGTTTACCTTGGTTCTATGGGAATAGGCGAGCCAAGAGGACCTGCTCCAGAGCCCATTCCTACAAGCTTTCCAACTTCTCCCGAATTGCTGCCGGCTGCGATAATCATTTGAGCGAATTTGATTGACTTGACTGTTCCATCCTGTAATTTAATCTGAAACATCATAAACATAAAATTGTATGTAGTAACAACCAATTATGCATTTATATGCATTAACCTCCAAATATAGGCATAGTAACGAATAAAGAAAAACATGTAATCATAAGGACTTGAAAGAAAAAACGCTGCAAATCATTGCTCAAAGGTTTATTATTTTCTGTGTAGATCACCCTTCTGTATAGATCACTGGTTCTCCATCAATAGCACCTACCACCATCTGTATTCTCCCTTGACCTTCCCTCTCAAATTTCAGCTTCCTGCGTTCAACAGGATTGAAAACGGCTTCGGAGCTCACTCAGCTGATCAGTGATCTGAAGAGTGAAGAAGATCTCCTCGAATGCTGGAGACGCCTGGAAGAGCACTTCCATTCAATAGGAGTAAAAATGGTTTTGGAGCTCACTCAGCTGATCAGTGATCTGAAGAGTGAAGAAGATCTTCTCGAATGCTGGAGACGCCTGGAAGAGCACTTCTATTCAATAGGAGTAAAAATGGCTTTGGAGCTCACTCAGCTGATCAGTGATCTGAAGAGTGAAGAAGATCTCCTCGAATGCTGGAGACGCCTGGAATCTAGCTTTCAAATGAATTGCAATGGTAAATTTCAAAGTTAACCCACGAGTAAATAATATTGTAAATCACAAAATGGCTTCGGAGCTGACTCAGCTGATCAGTGATCTGAAGAGTAAAGAAGCCTTTGAGCAATGATTTGCAGCGTACCCACCAACATTTTTTTTACCTACCAACTTTTTTTTGCCTACCAGCTAGGTACTACCTACCACACCATACTGGCTTCACACCTTCACAATCAAGTTTATTAGAAAGAACTAAACGCTTCACACTCGATTGGAAAAATAGAAAGCTTGATATGATAATTTGATTACTGGTTACGCAGAAGGCAAAACTGTATACAAATCGAAGAAATGAACAGCGATCGCATTTTAGTCCGATAAAATTTGAATGGAGATTAGACCTCTTTTGCGATTCACACTCATGATTCTGTTTTATCGAAGGAAAACCTTCAAGTACTCGTAGGGACCGAACGGTTTGTCCTACAGAGCTCCGGGTGGTCTCAAAAATTTTTAAAAATTCAATACTATTTAAAATTGGTGAAAAAACGATACCTTTATTTCGAGAGTTTTCGAGCTAGGGCACTCTTGAAAATTTCAACCCTTAATTTTCACCCCTTAGAAGTGACCTACATCAACCAAAAGCTTCGCGGCACAACTAGACCCCAAATGGAGCCCATATACCAAATTTGAACCAAATCGGTCCACTGTTGCTAAGAAAAGTGCCGCGTACGGCGGACGGCGTACGGCGGACGGACGAAAATTTTTTTATTCGATTTTCGTATTCTACGTACCTTGAAACGTAAAACATCAAATTTTGAGGGGGGGTTAAAATTTTTTTTTTCTTGCTCGATTCCAAAGGCTTATTATTGAAAATAATAAACCAAAAGCCTTTGTAATCTACTCCTAATTTGCTGAGAAAAACGGTTAAGTACCTACGCTCATTTATAGCAGGTTACATTTTAAAATAATAATAATAATAAATCAATCAATGAATCAATGTAGCTTTACGCTCGTCGAGATTCGTACTTAATGAAAGACCACGGACTAGATTTGTTGTCAGTGAAGGTCTGTTTGGAACAACACGATCTGGTTCTTTGGGCCACTAGCAGCAACGTGCCAGCACTCAACAACTGTATGAACATGGCGTTAAAACTGGTGGACGATTGGGCTAATGACAACATGATGGAGATAAACTCATCTAAGACTGTTTGACAGCTATTCACCCTCTATACTCGGATGCATGAAATTTCTCTGAAAGTTGGTGGCAATGGAATAACCTAGGCTGACTGTGCGAAATACCTGGGAGTCGATCTTGATAGTAGGCTGAATTGGTCCAGGCACATCTCCAGGCTGTGTAGCCAGGGCGAAAGACGAATGTCTCTTCTTGCACGTTTGGCTGGAGTACAATGGGGCGCATCCCAGGTTGTACTTGCCACAGCATTCAAGACTTATGTACGGCCCTCAATGGAGTATGGTGCTGAGTTGCTGGTCACAGCATCTGATGCTGCTCTGTCCAGGCTGGCTACCACTCAGGATAGAGCTCTCCGCCTCATAACTGGTGCCCCTAAGTCCACTCCAATAGCAGCGATGGAGTTGCAAAGTGAAATTGAGCCATTGGCTCTCAGACGGGAGGCTGCAGCAGTAAAGCTGCATGAACGCCTGAAGAGAGGCAAGAATGGATACTGGGAGAGGTACCAGCCTGCAACCTTGAGATTGTCAACCCAGCATACCTTTACATCAAAAGTGCAAGACCTGGCTCTTTATGGGGTGCTTCGAGATACTGAAAGACAGTCGTTCCCAGCTGTAACAGAATTGGCTCCACAAATGCTTGCTCGAGGATCATTGACCTTGACAGAGCCTGTTGACAAGCTGAGAACGCCTACAGCTATGCTTAGGGCTGTGTTCCTGGAAACCCTGCATCTATGGTACCCACAAGAGGATTGGCTGCACATCTATACAGATGGCTCAGCCAGAGATGCAAGATCCAATGCAGGGGCCGGGGTATACTGCACACTCTTCGAAACCTCACACCCTGTAGGAAAGCTCTCCAGCAACTTTGAGGGAGAAATCTGTGCAGTGAAGCTTGCTGTGGGGCATCTGCTTGTGCGGGGCGATGGCCAAGTCGTGTTTTTTGTCAACTCACAAGCTGCCATTCAGTCACTCACAAGCAACGTTTCGACTGATGTCGCCCTGGTCTTCGAGTGCCGTCTTGCCATTGAGAAGTTGTAGATGAGGGGCTCCCAACTGGTGCTGCAGTGGGTTCCCTCACATTGCCAAATAGAGGGAAATGAAGAAGCAGATGCGTTGTCCAAAAGAGGGTCACTCTTGCCGCAGCCAGATGCTCCTCTCCCTTACAGCACAGCCAAACTCCTGGTCGATGCCAAGATACAGTCAATAGCTCGAGAAGGCTATTAGAGAGCAGCAGCTGGAAAGCAGTGGGCCACCCTACTGAATAATCCCATACCTAAAACACTGCCCAGAAGGCAAAGTGTGGCTTGTATCAGGATTCAGACTGGGCATGACTTCCTGGCCAAGCATCTAAACAGAATCGGTGTCTATGACAGTCCAATCTGTACACTTTGCCACATCGAAGATATGAAATCCCAGCATTTAGACACATGTCCTGCACTGCAAGACATAAGAGAACAGATTGCAGACGACGAAACCATCTGGTATAGGAAAGCAAATATTTATTGGGCTGCGCGTGAACGAATGGCCGCAGAGCCTCGTATACGGCGTAATTAAAAAAAAATAACAACACGAGCAAACAAGCAACTGCACACTGTGATTTCTCTCAAAACGTTCAGGTCAATAATTATTCAAAATTAATTTCGAGTCATCTTAATATTCATCTCACATCCTTCATAACCACAAACATAATTTTACCTTCCACCTAAACAAAAAACTGCGTAGCGACTGGAACCTGAACCCTGAGCTGAGGGAACTCGAGTTCGTCCGAGCGTTCCCGATCTTAGCAGGCAGGGAAGCCGTTGTTCATTAGAAATTCTATCCCGGTGTTAGGTTCATCACACAATGGACTAGATTCTTGATCAACTCCTTCAACTGACTCAACTGTTCAATTGAGATGGCTTCAAACTTCAAAACTTTCTTTAGGTGTAGAGTCAGCAAACACTAACATTCTTTTCGACGAATTTCCAAAGGAAACTAAGTTTTAGCTTGAAACTTTTAGAATGGACTTTTTGAATTTTCATTTTCACTGAAATTCGGTTTGGATCATTCTAGAACAATTCCTGAAGTTTTTCCAAAAATCACACATGCGTGAGTGTTTGTTTTATCCAGACAATAACTTACGTAATTGTTTCACCAAAATTTCAAATTTTTGCCAAAATGTTCATAATAACGATCTAGTAACCTTTTTTCCACTGTATAGAATATTTGGCACGAATCTATTGCCACTAATTAACCAAAAGGCAAACAATTAATATTAATTTTGAGGTAATTTCATAACGTGAAACTTGCCTGAATCGACATTATCATCAACTTGTCTAGCATTCTCTCTTACAGCCGTGCGTCACGACTGAATCTCTACCTAATTTTTCCTTCATTGGGTAGTCGCTAAAACCCTTTCAGGTAGGAACATAGAATTACCTACGTACCTCCGTTGTACCCACATGAGAATTAAAGAATTTGGTGATGAAACAAAACTCAATTCGGACGAAATCGGGTCCCCTCAGGGTTCAGGTTCCAGTCGTTCCTTTTACTATCTACTGGTAACTCACATTGGCTTTTTCGGCGTGCATGTATTCTCCTGGGGCGAAATACTGGTTGTAGATGGGAGATTTATTCATAAAATCAAAATTTATGACTTTCCCGTTGATTACTTCAGTGCCAAGGTCCACAGCTTTCCTTTTGAATGCATGAAGTAAAGACCACGGATCGAACCTATAGTAAAACCATGAATTTAATAACTGAATACTAGAAACTCAATGTTGATACTCATGGAGTGTGTAATAACATCAATGTCAATAGAAATTTTAGCAGGTCAACAACATGTGCTCTCTGGCCCTCTAAAGGCTGATGCCCACAGCATACAGTGGTTTCCTATCCCTGCCACGAGGGAAAAAAGGGCTAGCAGAAGAAAACTGTGGTCATGTCTTCTTCCATAGACATATAACATCACGTTGGTAGGTTAAACGTTAGCGTGACTTTCCAGATTAGCGTTATTCTTACATTTGAACCTCCATAAACACTAGAGATGGGCGAAACGGTTACATTTGCGTATTAGGTTCCACTGTCCTGTGCGTTCATGTTCTATGTTGTTCTTAATTATGATTAATTGTGATTGTGCTTGGTCTACTAGTTCATCAACTCTTATAGATCTAATACCGGCCTATTAGTTCTGAATGCAATAACCCATTGAATGTACGAGATGATCTAATTTGGTTCATTCTAGGGGAACTACTTTGTTGGTAAAAGGGACTACTTTCTCTTTGGACCGACTGCCCACTTTTGGCGGGAAGGTTCAAACAATAGCAATAAAACATTTAAAAAAATTGATCCATCTTCGAGAAGTTTTGTTTAAAACCTCATGATTTAAAATGTTATAAGTTGTAGATTAAGTAAATACAAATAAATTTGTCATGACTCGCTTAGTTTCTTATTATTGCCTCCTGAAATCGTAAAGGAAGTTTTGCCTCACCCTGTAGTTATGTTCCAGAACCTGCCTTCTTACTCTACTAAGGTTATGCCTGTTACAGATTTCTCCTTCAGAGGGAGGTTATTTATGTACAATAAGTCCACTCACCATCCTTCGTTTTCGAGGCCGAGGCACCCGAGAGATACTCCGTCTGTGTTCATGAAAGGAAACTTTTCTTTCAGTTTTTCTGGTGAAAGCAGCTCGACTTTGGCACCTAAAGTTCTGAAAAAGTACTAAAATATTAACGAAATTGTAATATTTCCAAACAATAGATCAAACAATGAGGAATTTCACCGAATTCTGTTCGCATTTTTCCTGAATAGTTAATGGTGTGGGATAGATGAAAATCGGGTTGATTTCGGAAAATAAGTCTCCTGTTATTTCTGGGAGACAATCAAAATTTATGATTTCAAAAAATAACCGGGAAAACGGACCTTTTCAACGTGAAGTGGGAACGCTCGCTGATTGGCTATTTGGATCGCCATCTCGTCACAGTGTTGCCCGATGGTACGACGAAATCGTGTTATCTGAGAGGAAAGTTATCAAACAAAAACAGGGGAAACCTAATTTTTCCCATCTTGCTTTTTCTATTTTTTTCTTCAGTTTTTCGATTTCGATCTTTACTGGTTTTGTGAATTGCAGCATCTGAGGACTATAGATTTCACGATCTCAGCGCTTCAAGCGGCCATAAATGAACTATTCCAGGATGACGTCATCCTCCTGTTTTTTTTTTAAACGTTCATATTTTCTACACCATTTTGTTTATTCGTAAATTAGGAAGTACGGGCTGAAAGTTAGCAATAGGTGGTTTTTCGAGGTGCTGAATCCGATTTTGGGATAAAAAATAGGAAATTCCGACATGGTGAAATTCCTCATTCCAAAGAAAGTCTAGCTTTTTGAGGCTTTACGGTAATAAGCTCAAAATATTAATGACTTCTTTCTTTATAAAAGCCCTTCGAAAAGCTGCGAGATGAACAACATATTTTATTTCAATTAAGGCTGAAGAATTCGGATGTGAAATTACGTCTGAAGGTTGTAGTTCTCCTGGAGTATGTGAGTGCCTCGTTCAGAGGCAAGGAACAGGTAGCCACAAGGGTTGAAGCAGATATCAGGTGGGTCGGCACCTTCCACGCTCAAGTGATGTTTGATGTTCCTCAAGAACTCAGCTGATGCCATCGACAATTCGATGTTCTCCTGCAGTGAGAACTGCTGCCTGAGGCCTCCAACGGACAGGACACTCGTAGACTTTTGGTACTGAAATCAAGCAAAACTATTCCAAGTTCGAATAGGGTTGTATAGTAGCTTGTAGCCTTACTTCTCACATCATCAGACTAAACTACCGATAATATCGACAGTTTTGGACTACCAGAAACTATCGATAGTATCAAACTATCAATGATATTATCGAACAACAATGACCGCGTTTATTACAGACTCCAGAAAGGGCGATTGGATTTAAAAGCAGAACCACAAGAGTTTGTTTGGTAGTATCGAGTGTGGTACCCAGGGGTGTTTGTGAGGTGAAATCGGATGTTTTTTCATGATGGTTCGAATCGCACTCGTAATTAGTGACTTGCGATGCCGCATATGCTTAACCAGTGCAAAACGCCCTCTGACAAAACCCATAAGACAAATCCATGTCAAAATGTCTCCCTTCTTGGGAGAAACATTAGATCATGGATATGTCTTTTCAACTTTGTCATCAACGGGGTCAGTTCAGTACTTCGGGGAGCCGATTTTTTTATCTTTGCTGATGACCTGAAGCTATTTGCCTCCTTGAGGGACTCATCTGCCTGCTTGCGCCTGCAGCTGTATATTGATGCCCTTAGCCAGTGGTGCCTCCTCAATGGCCTGACCCTCAACCAGTCTAAGTGTGCTCACTTCATTAGTCACTTCATTTCACCGTTCTCATTCGCCAGTACTCCACAATTATACCATAAATGGAGTTGAGCTACCACGCAAGACTAGCATTGTGGACCTTGGAATCAACCTTGACTACCAGCTCCCATTTACGGACCATATTGCTCGGGTGGCGGCTCGAGGAATGCGCATACTTAGATTCCTGAAGCGGAGTACAAGGGAGTTCAATAACGCGTCAGCATTGGTAGCCCTCTTCAAGACACTCGCCCAGCCAATCTTTGAGTATCGTTCCATCATCTGGAGCCCTCAATACGAATACCACATTGAACAGATCGAGCGGGTTTTCAGAGCCTTCCTTCGCTACCTTGCTTTTAAGCTTGGCATTCCCCGCGATCGATTTAATTATGCTGACCTTTCTCGCCGCTTCAATCTTCTCTCTCCTCGTCACCGTCGCATCTGTGCGGATGTTACCTTTCTTCATGGTCTACTTTCTGGAAGGACGGATTCGCCCGATCTACTGGCCCACATTGGATTTCATGTTCCCCGCCCTGCATCCCGTACAGTCCTTTGCCGTCCCGTTTTCCTCTACCAACTACCTACTCCATCGTCCCTTTAGTCGCATTCCTCGCGAGGTAAACCTTCTTTCAACTTCTCCTCCCTTCATAGACATCCTCTCCTCGCCACTCTCCTCCATCAGAACGCTTCACATAAACCACCTTCACTCAGTGACTTGAATCTATATACCAGAAAATACTACATCTCTATATTGTAATAGGGCATGTCCCATTTCTATCATAATAAATAAATAAAATAAAATAAATGTCTTCCTTCAAATAAAATAATCGCTGGGGTTTATCCAAAATTGCTCCTCAAACATCACTATTTAACCCCGATCACACCTTTAGGTTCTTAAAGCCATCTATCACAATTTAGATCTAAATTATTTATTTGTAATAACTAGAATGATTATTCGTTGATTCACGCTCATGAAACCCCGGAAGAAACGCGAGTAACCATAAATCTTTATTATTGGACAATATTTTCTACCTGTACAGACATCATAAATGTTGAATTTAAGTAACTGTAGTAACTGAGTAAGAAATTATAAGAACCAAATGTGATAAGGGCGCTAGGCTTACGTATTTCCAAGTTTTAACAGCATCATTCGGTCGTATTGGAAATCTGAATCCTATTCATGTTGCTGCCAAACGAAAATGTTATTTATATTCCGATCAAATTAGTTTAGAAATGTAGCCAGGTGCATAAGGAGGGGGAAATTGGTCTTTGAGATGTGTAGATTTTTCAAGTAAATATGATAAAAGCAAGTGGAATTTCGGTGTTGGAAAAATAATTTTTTGCTTCCTCTACTCTACCCGGTAGATGAATAAACAAACGTATGACGTTGCTTTTCATTTATATCCAGAAGGTCACTTTAGTCAGATCTTGAGAGGCACAATCAAGAATGCCCTGAAGTGCCCCATAATGGATGTTTATATGTTCAGTAAACAATTCAGAAACCAGTGAACAATGCAGATACAACACTTAACAAAATAATAATTTGAGACTGTATTATCTTTATAAAACGATAGAGATAATGCGAGGTTTTTTTGTAAACAAGAATTTATCTTCTTGGATTAGATTTTCGATGGGATGATACGTAACAAAAAGTTTTTCTGAACCCCGCAGGGTCATTGTGATACTGACAGTCAGTTTAAAAAAATAACATCGATAAACACAGAGAATGCGAGATGGGTGATCATTACGCACATCACCTAAATCTATTTCTACGCCTCAATAAGACAAGTGAGCAGCCGATTCAAATAACAACAGCCGGTGTTGCAATGGGGTATTTCAGTGGGTCGGAAATTCAGGTTTTTGACCTCAAATTTGGATTCAGCACCCTTGAAAACCTATATACTACAACTTTAAGCCCAATGATACTATAACATGAGGTAGAAAAATTAATTAAAGAGATCACACGTTTGAAAAAAAGGCGGGCCGCCATAAATGTACACACACTTATGCCGCGCGTGTGTGAGTAGTATTTTGTAGTATCCAAGAGGTCCTCCAAGGGCTTCATGTCTTCTCTGTGCATGGATACTTTTTACAGACAGTTTGCTAGCTAAGTCACGATTGGCTAGCTACGTCACACCATTCAAATCTTCAACTTTCCTAAGCTTCTCTGATTTTTTAAAAACATTTTCTCGACGAATAGACCCGATTACCGTTATTCCCAAGCCATAGGTCCTAGCCTAGCCTACTCTTTTGAAATTTTTTTTTTTTTAAATTGACTGAAATACCCCATTGCCAGATGGTTGCGGACAGTTATAAAGAGACTAGAATTCCTAGAATAATCAGCATGATTTCCATTTATTAGTGGGTATCAGCAAATCAGCCTAGTTCAGTTGTCTAATAATTGTTGATGCCGAGGATGTCTACCTGCAACCCAACTCGGATTGAAGAACGTTCAAAGGCTCCAGAAGTTGCAGGATGCAGCACTCAAATGATGATGCAAGACTGTCAGTCAAAAATCCCAAGTTATTTAATGTATAGGATTAGTTCCACTAGTTATAAGATTAATTGTTTTCTACGTACTGTTTTGGAGAATCCGTCGTAGCCAGCAAGTCGAGATAGGAGGCGAGCGCTTTTTTTGGCATAGTTTATTTAACATTTAGCCACGATACATTTTAAATCATCATATTCTGTTCATCTATTTATAATAATAACATTCTGTTTATCTATAATATAGTTATTACAAATTACAATAGTTCACACTTCAATGTTGGCATCTCTCATGAAGGTAACTATTTCCTGATAAACATCGCGGTTTCTTGAGCCGATAATACATGAGTAACTGAATGGGTGGATAATCATTTTGCTCATTTTGTTAAAAAAACCTATTCCGTTCACTGTCGTATTCGGGGCACTCTATTATTACATGTTTCAGTGATTGGGTTGGTTCTCCACAGTTATCACATTGCTCAGTTTGAGATACACCTATTCTCAATTTGTACTCCTGACAGAGCCAATGATTGGATCTCAGGCGATTTATTCTGATTATTGAATGCCTTTCTAGTCCACTGCCCCGAAACCAAGGATTTCTTTGGATTTTTGTCTCATGGAATTTATAAAATTGGCCCTTTTCACTGCGTGTGTATTCCTCCTGCCACATGTGCCAAAATTTTATTTTAATTAGGGGATAAAAATCTTCCCTGGGAATGGGCATAATTAACACTAATCCATTCCGTGCTCCCCAGTGTTGTCAACAAGCGGCTACCAAAACCCCCTGAGCCAACCTCGAAAAACCCCCAAATCCCCCCAAAAAAGAAAAACCCTAAAACTTAAGGATGAAATAACAATATCAATGAATACAATGCAATTTTTTTTTAGTAGTAGATTGTAATTCATTAATGATTTGAGAGCGGAGTGGATCTTGAAGACAATGCAATTATTGTATTAGCGATATAGGTTTCAGGTCATACAGGTTTTGAAAAAAACATTAAAAACATTTTTAAAAATAAACTAGTTTCTTCAGGTAGGGTAATTTTTGTACAAAAAATCAAAATGTCAAACAGTGAGGTCGCATTCGACCCCCATATCCAAAACCTCCTCAATTTCTTCAAAACTTCAAGTTTGCTAATAGTAACGAGCGTGAACGGACGAATAAACTTCAAGAATTTATCAAAGTGTGTGCTTGCGAAAGATCAAAGATCGAAAAAAGTTTGTCCTCCAAAACTCCAAAATTATAGTCCCATTGAGTCCCACGATAGACATTGGTAAATTCGGTGAAGTTTTTCACTCCATTGAATATATATATTACCCGCTGCTATTTTAATTGCTGATTCATTTTTATTCTAACCAAATCCCCCCGACTCGTCGGTAAAAACACCAAAAGATTTCTCCCCCCAAAATGCCCCCGTCAAGAAAAAAAACCCCAAATTTGGGGGGGAAACCCTCAACTTGGCAACACTGGTGCTCCCTTCTTCGCAAGGCCATCAACTCGTTCGTTCGGTGTCAAACCTACGTGGGCTTTAACCCAGACGAATTTTACCCGTTTAGCTTGTTCCTTCAGTTCGTGTAATTTCATTATTATTTGTGCTATTATTGGATGTTGAGCTCTATTAATTTTATTCGAACTTAAGGTTGTTATTGCACTTGAAGAATCTGTACAAATGAGATTGATATTGTCGTCGGGAGATTGTTCTAAAATTACATCTAATGCCTTACTGATGGAAATCACTTCAGCGTTGTAGCTTGATATTGTGCAATTTAATTTGAAAGATGCCTCGAACTGATTTGCTGGGAATAATATTCCACAACCAACGGAATTTGCAATTTTAGACCCGTCTGTAAAAATTAGATTGGAATTGGGCCACGCTTTCAATGTAAGGACATAATCTTCAGGCCGTCGAGAGAGTACAAAGGTTTGTCAGTCCGTCGTTCTACCTATTTATATATTCAGGGTGAAGGGGATGTGAAAGGATCAGAAAGGAAAGGGGACCACGAGGTAACCGGACCACTGACAAAAATAGATGGTAAGTTAGAAGTACCTAGCATAATCATTTTACCACTTGACATGACAAACAAGCAACCTTTTATCACGTGGTCTGGTTACCCCTTTCCTTTCTGACCCTTTCACATCCCCTTCACCTAGAATATATTAATAGAACGACGGACTGACTAACTTTTGAACTCTCTCGACGGCCTGAAGAAGATGTCCTTACATCGAGAGCGCTCGCCTCCTGTACTCGACTTGCTGGTTACGACGGATTCTCCAATACGGTACGTAGAAAACAATTGCATTAGTCACTTTGGAAACAGTAAGGAAGAGTCCACCCACCATTCTCCCGATTTTTCCATTACTAAGAGCATGACCCCATTCCACTTCACGTTTTCTCTATTCATGCAACTTGACTGGCCAGAACTCTTTATAGCCACGAGTTGATAACAGCACATACCAATTATTCATAACAATTAACAAACACATGAAGCAACGAGTGGACGAACAAAAACCATATGATTTATATAGCTAAATAATGTAGCTACTTGTCTACTCTCTAAAGAGCCCTGTCACGGTACCACAGTTGAACAAATGAGTGAACGAGCAAGATTCAAGGAGGTTCCAATTCAATGAAATCAACAGAATATAGGCGATTACAAGTATATATCAACATACAGGGTAAAAAAGGTTCCAAGTAACTACGCTACACCCCCCCCCCCCCCACCACCACCTAATCTTATTTTCGAGAAGAAAAAATCTGTCCAACGCTATTCTTCATAATTTTGGTTTAATAATATCAATAATGAACCATAGGAATCGAGCAAGAAAATTTTTTTTAACCCCACCTCAAAATTTGATGTTTTACGTTTCAAGGTAGGTACTTAAATCGAATAAAATCCCGTCCGTCCGCTTTTTCCAGGGTTTTCGCACATTTTTTAGCAACCATGGACCGATTTGGTTGAAATTTGGTATATGGGATCCATTTGGGGTCTAGTTGTGCCGCGAAGCTTTTGGTTGATGTCAGTCACTTCTAAGGGGTGAAAATTAAGGGATGAAATTTTCAAGAATGCCCTAGCCCAAAAACTCCCGAAATAAAGGTATTGTTTATTATCACCAATTTAAAATAGTATTGAATTTTTAAAAAATTTTGAGACTGTAGGACAAACCATTTACTCTCCACGACAACTTTTGGTTTATTATTTTCAATAATGAACCTTTGGAATCGACCAAGAAAAAAAAAACTTTAACTCCCTCTCAAAATTTGATGGTTTGCGTTTCAAGGTACGTAGAATCCAAAAATCGAATAAAAATTTGGCGCCGGTCCGCCGTACGCGGCACTTTTGCCACTTAGCATTGACCGATTTTGATGAAATTTGGTATGTAGGCTCCATTTGGGGTCTAGTTGTGCCCCGAAGATTTTGGTTGATGTAAGTCACTTCTAAGGGTTCAAAATAAATTTTTAAAACGCCCTAACTCAAAAAATTTTGATATACGAGTTAAGATATTGTTTTTCCTTCAATTAAAGATTCTATAGAATTTTTAGAATTTTTTGAAACCACGCGGAGCCCTATAGGACAAACCGTTCGCTCCCTACGAGAATTTAAAGTTTGGACGTACGATAAATCAGAAACACGAGTGTGAATCGCAAAAGAGGCCTAATCTCCGTTCAAATTAAAGCTGACCGAAATGCGATCGATGTTTTTCTTCATGTTGGATGGTTGGTGGCTTTGCAGACGAGTGATCAGTATAGAAAAATAATTAACCCATTGTGTAACAATTTGCAGCGTTTTTTTTAACGCGCGCAACCCGCTCAGCGAGCACTCAAAGATGCGCAACCCAGGGACCTCAAGTGTGGCACATCACTAAGCACTGTTTTTCTACGCTGAATAGATTTTCCGTGGAAAATTTTCCGAGAATCGTTTCCTTCACGAATTATTTCTCCTCTGACACAATTTCATACATTTTACAGTTTTTTTTACACTTTATTGGGATTGATTCATTACCATTCATTAGAAAATCGAAGATTTCCTCCTCAAAAAGTGACTTTTTGTGCTGTAACTGCGGTAAAATTAAACCAAATCAAGAAAGGGATATCACCACTTGATTCAGCGGAAAAAAACAGTGCTAAGTGATGTGCCACACTTGAGGTCCCTGGGTTGAGCATCTTTGAGCGCTCGCTGAGCGGGTTGCGCGCGTCAAAAAAAAAGTTTTGAAGCAAAATGTTCATGCAATTTGACGTACAATCCGAATCTGCAATAAAAAATGGGGGTTTCCATTTTAAAAACAAAGTTGATCATGGCTTATCCCATTGGATAAGCATTAGGTAGATCAATTTAAACCAGTTGGTAAGCGACAAAACTGTTTCACTCAATGTAATTTATTTAGTATTTACTACGTAGTTACTTGGACACCCTGTATACCAAGTGTAATCAGCTCTTACGCATAGTGAAATGAGAAGTAATAGCGATAAGCCAGTGAATGTCGGCCATCACTGACCAGTCTCTCATCTCTCGCCTAAAAACATTCCATCTTCCTAGATTCCTTGAAAATGAACTCATCAACCTATACTTGGTCTTGAAGTGCAATATTGAAGAACACACAGAAATAAGGTCACTAGACTTAAAACCGCTTAAATGGGGAATTTGCCTCACATTATTTCTTTTTTTTCGAAAGAGGGTTCACTGATATTGAAGAAAACCATAATGTGCTGCTCGAAAAAGCATCCAAAAAATTTAGAAAATTTAAGGAAGATGGAAATTTTAAAAGAAGCGGCAATCTGTTCATGCGGGTATGGGGTTGCAACATAACGGAATTTCTGACCAATCTGACTTCATAGAAGGAGCTAAGCCCCTCCGAGGTAGCGCTACCTCTGGAAATGCAAATGAAACTGTAGCTTACGTGATCTAAGACAGAAGCGCGCAACTGGGGAAGAGAAAAAACCCGGACGTGCAAGTGACCAAAAGAAGCAATTTTACTCACTCTTTTTACAATCCGATTCTACTTATTGGTTTAGCAAACATTATCAGTTTTCATCCTTTCTTATTTAGTTTCTATATTAAGTTAGTTTCGTTATTTGAATCATTATTTGAGTCGTCATTTGACTGGATCGTTTTGTATTGTCCACTTAGAACTTAGAAGGCCGTTTAGAACTCTACTTTTTTTTTAACTGAACTCCCATGAAAGACGCAGGGGGCACGCCATAAATAAAAATAAATAAATTAATCAAATATAATGGGGAGGACGCCCAGGACTCACCCAACGCCAGCCCTAGGGATGAGGGATGTGGAGGTGGGAGAGAGGGATGAAGGGAAGTGCCTCTATAAAACGACCACCAGTTCAAATATGAGCCGAGTAGGACACGGGTGGTGATACCACGGAGTACGCCTACTGAGATGCCCAACTCGCGCAACTCCGTGGCACTTTACCCGCACCACACCACGCGCCATGATAAGATTGCAGCCATCACCTTGATGTTGTTGAGTGCCACTCCTTTTAGCTCCGACACTGCTTGCCGTAAATCATCTCTATCATACTTTCTTATCTTAGCCCGCCAAGTCCGAGCTGCCATTGACAACTTGGACATCCAGGATAATGCAAGACTGGTCGGGCTTGATGGCGACGATGTTGGGCTTCTTACCCTGGTCACTTGGCATGTGGTATAATCTCTCCCTTTCAACATCCCAGCCGCTAGATGAAAAAGCACCTGCTATCTGTTTGGCGACTGCATCATGACGTAGAATGCGGCCCCCATGAGTCCGAGGACACTGCTGCACCACATGATACAGATGTTCATGTCCACTCCGACAGGCGCGGCAAAGGGGTAGAGCTGTCTCACGACTACCTCTTGAACACTGTACCGCAGTTGGCAGAGTTGCCATGCGGACGGTGTGGAAGTGTCGGTAGTCACGGGCCCCAAACCCTCCGAAGCCCAATCTACCCATTGGGAAGAGAAAGGGCTTTTGGAGCACTGTCGGAGTTCTTTACCATCTACTGACTCATGCAGGGCAGCAGCGAACTCAGCAGACAAACTGGGTTTTGGAGCATATGGTAACTTGGTCGCACCATGCTAACTGCTGCCTGACAAAATCAAGATCAGCAGCCGCATGGGCGAGCTCCCAACTCGACCCCTGAAGGGCTAGCAGGCGCTGGCGGCGCAGAGAAGGGATACATGCCGAGAGAGACACAATGCCAAGCCCACCGGATTAGACCGGTGCGTGAACATAGGCACTTGGGACGCCAGGTGGGAACTTCAGCCAAGAGCGCACAGCAGAGCGAACTTCTAATTCTTGCAGAGTATCTAATTCTTGCAGCCTCCCCGCCGTAAGCCTGCAAAAGACTAACCCATAGGTCAGCTCTGTTGTTTATCTGCGTTACTATCTGGAGTTCTACGCCAGAGCACTCAGTATGTGAATCCGGTCACTTTTCGCGTAGTTTTTTTTTTTTTTTTTGTGGGACGTGAACGATATTCCTCGATTTTTGCAGTGTTTTTTGACACAGGCTTCGCTTGTTAGACATTTTCTTCTATGGTAATTTTTTTTCCTTGGGTACTCCTGGTGTTAAAGCTTATTCTAGGGCCCTATTATAGAATTTGACTTGAAATTCCAGAATCTAAAATTGAGGCAAATTCCCCATTGTTCAATGATGGTGGACATTAAAGGAAGGTCGGTATATTCGATTATTCAACCCACATCATCACCCAGGTGAGTAGAGGAGGTGTGTTAACGCTTCCGGGTGCGGGAAACATGACGTCCCGTGTCCGACAGCTGCATCTGCCTCCTGTCCAACTGAGCATTCCGCTTCTCGGTTACTTCACCCGTGCATCCATTGTTTATATACCGTTTGTTCTGTTTGCATTTCAGTTTCTGTTGTTAAACGCAATTCTCTTCAATTCAGAAAAATGTATAACAAATAATCAAGGAGATGATTTTGGAGTATTGCCTATTTCAAGTATTGTGAATTTCCTCAAAATTCCAGCACAAATTGCTGGTTGAAGTACAAGATTTGTAAAGTGGATAAGCAGTAAGGCAAATGGAGGCTGGCCGGAGCGCCAGAGAACTCTTGTGACGTCACACCCCTTCCCAACCACACATCTCCTCTACTCACCTCGTTAGAAACCCACCATCTTTGACAACAATGCTCACAGTGGACTCCTTACAATTTTCTCATGCAGCAAGTCAAAATATATCCACTCACTTTTTGAGCTTCAGAACTTTTGCAATTAGTAGGAGACACGGAAACTGGCGTACGTTGTTATAACAAGGATTAACTGTACAATGACAGACCCCGACATAATGTAGGGTAACAAGGAAACGACATTAAGCAGAGCAGCAGACGAACATACCTCAAGCCATTTGGTCTTATCAGAGTTTACCGTCGGATCTTGTTCAACAACAACGATTCTGAGATGCTCGAGAGCCCGCTGTTGGAGCCAATAGGCTATACTGAACCCCATCACTCCTCCACCGATGATTAGAATGTCACAGTGATGCGGGAATATTTCCTGTTAAAAAATAACAAAACAATTAAAGGCACTTTCAAAAACTATAACTGATCATTATAAATATGATAAAATAACAAAATCGAAGACCTATGGCTCACGAAACTGAGGCTCCTCCTCCTTTGAATTTGATAAGGTGTTTTGAAGTCGGCCAAAAACCACTACAATTTGATCGCTAACAGGTTGAGTGCCACAGCTGTCCACTCTCAACTTTTAAAAAATGTCCTCAGATGCCAAGCCTGCTTCTTTATTTTGGTTTATTATTTTCAATAATGAACCTTTGGAATCGACCAAGAAAAAAAAATTTTAACACCCCCTCAAAATTTGATGGTTTACGTTTCAAGGTACGTAGAATCCAAAAATCGAATAAAAATTTGGCCGTCCGCGGCACTTTTGCCACTTAGCATTGACCGATTTTGATGAAATTTGGTATGTAGGCTCCATTTGGGGTCTAGTTGTGCCCCGAAGCTTTTGGTTGATGTAGGTCACTTCTAAGGGTTCCAAAATCAATTTTGAAATTTTGAAAACGCCCTAACTCAAAAAAATTGTATATAAAGGTATTGTTTTTCCTTCAATTTAAGATTCTATAGAATTTTTTGAGACCACGCGGAGCTCTGTAGGACAAACCGTTCGCTCCCTACGAAAATTTAAGGGTTTATATTGAAATGCATATAAATATATAAATCAAAACACGAGTGTGAATCGCAAAAGAGGCCTAATCTCCGTTCAAATTAGAGCTGACCAAAATTCGACCAATGGTTGGTGATTTTGATTTTTTTTCATATTGGATGGTTGGTGATTTTGTAGACGAGTGATCTATAGGTGATATCCGTGAGACTCAATTTAACCTACCTTAGGTTATCAAACCTAACCTTCTCAGCTTACCCGATCAGCTGGTCGTGAAAGGGCGCCATTTTGACTCGCTGTCAGCAAGGTCATTATATTTACATACCACACAGGTCCTATTTCTTGGTATGCAAACAGAATGATAGTGGTATATTCATTATTTTCTTCTTTCTATTCTTTTATAGCAATTATGTAATCGTAAGTAGCGATCAGATTGCAAATAGCTGATACAGACTCTGAGGGGTCTTGACACAAAGAACAGGGATATGACAGGTGTCAACTGTCATGCTGACAAGCAAACCAGGCTGACACAAACATTAGTGTCAATTAAAAACTCTCGAAATAAGTTTTTCAGAATGAAAATTTGAATATTTATTCGCCACATTGAACAAACGTATTACTATTTGGATACCTATTTACATGGAGAACTGGAGACAAGTGCCTATTTACATCCTTTTCTGACCCTACATTGTGATATGAAACCTTCCTACCTTTTGATGATTTTGATCGTATTGACCTTTAGAAAGTACCAAGTGAACACCAGAAACCTAGATTTTCCAGCGTTCTTACTGCATTTTTTTGGGTCTCAAACATAACAACTACCGATTTTGCAGTGGCTCTCTGTCTCCTTGTTCATTGTTTGTCCAACAACATATCTCTGGATAGTTTAGAGGAGGTGTTTTGTTTCTACCTATCACGGACGTACAGACTTTCACAAAAAAGGAAGTACAGATCAAACCTACTACGATAGATATAGTGATATACGAACTTACAGACAACTAACTGCTAAAGACGGTATTTTTCAAAGGTAAATTTTATAAATGTTGTACCTACGAACTTCTTTTCTTGAAACCTTAAATTGTACCTACTTATGTGAACTGATATTCTGTTTATTGTAGATCTGTAGTTAGGTGGGTTGATCGATAATAGATACCTACTCACATAGAGAACCAGAGACAAGTGCCTATTTACACCCCAATCTGACCTTAGATTGCAATATAAAACGTTCCTACCTACTGATGGTTGAGCGTATTCGCCTTTAGAAAGTACCTAGTGAACACCACAAACCTAGATTTTCCGGAGTTCTCAATGCATTTTTTTGGGTCTCATATAAGTAATAACTACCGATTATTCAGTAGCTACCTACCTACTGGTTCATTAGTTATCCAACAACATATCTCTAGATAGTTTAGAGCAAGTGTTTTGTTTCTAACTATCACGCATATACAGACTTTCACAAACAGGGAAGTAGTACAGATCAATCCTACTATGATTGATACTCGAACTTATAGACGCAACAACTAAATGCAGATATCCATAATGAACCAAATACCTACCATTATTAGGGAAGAAGGTATTTTTCAAAGGTAAACTTCATAACTATTGTAACTTCTTTCCTTGAAACCCTAAATGGTACTTACTTACGTGAGCTGACTCCCATCGTCTGTTTATTGTAGATCTGTAGTTAGGTGTGTTGATATAATGGAATAATGTACAACATTCAATGAAAAACACGCAATTTATTCAGAAATTTCATTGTACATTGAAACAATATACAATTCGCACAGAATTAACGATAGGCAGTACCTACACCATGAACTTGATGTGAAGATTACAGAATTTTCGTGATGAGCAGTTGGTTTCAAGAGGTGAACAACATGATATTTCCCGGGGAAACAAACAAATACCTAAATGATGAAAAAGAAAACGTGTACAAATAATAATAATAAGATGATTTGAAGCTGGTTATAAAAGTGTCAGTTCATCGAAAATCATGGTTGTCAGAAGGCTGGGAAGCAGCGACGTCAAAAGGCTGATATTCTTCTTTTTTCGGAAAGTTTCTTGTCTTTGCACACTGTTTCTAATCACTTTTGGCAAACCAAAAAATGAATACCGCTTCCGGGACGAGAAGAGCAACTAATAACCGCACAGATTGGCATAATGAAACACCTAAGCAATATTCTATACAATCTTTGTTTACAACGGAGTCGACATGGCCGCCTTTCAGGGAGATTACTCTTTTCTTCTTCTTCTTCTTCTCCTTCTTCTTCCAACATCCATTCTGTGTGACGTCACACGGATAAAACGAATATAGAAAAATAATAACCATTGTGTAATAATTTGCAGCGTTTTTCCTCTTCAGAAGACCTTTCTTTTAATGGTAAAAGAGTTATTGGGTGGTATTTCACCTGTTTTCATTGAAAGTGTTATTTCAAATCTACGGTAGACCTCATTCTGATAATTATGGTACCAACCGCGACCTTCCAGCGTGAGTAGATCTTTTCCTATGAATTTTTAGTTTCGACCGTTTATGACGTCACAGTGGGCTGGGGGGTCCCGCCCGGGCGGGAAGGGCGCATGTCGTCATAAACTGTCGAAACTTTGAATAATCATAGAAACAGATCTACTCACGCTGGAAGGCCGCGGTTAGTGCCAAAATTCTCAGGATGTAGTCTACTTTCGATTTAAAATCTTTAAAAAATCAAGGCGCCCCATTGAGAGAAATTTTAGCCTGAAGGTGTGATTTGAGGCGATTTATGTAATCTTCATCGCTCCCATCATCTTCAACCCGGTGTTTATTTGATTACTTGCAAAAATATATTAAATTATCGTAAACTAAAAAAAAAAAATATTTGTAAGTACCAACCTTTCTGTACGTAAGGCTTTTTTTCCCCAAAGCCTTGTCCTTTATTTCTGATAAATCGCTGAGAATAATGCCCGCACTCCGGCTGAGAGGATTCTCCTTGCAGGGGTCAATGATTTTCTCTGTACCTGGGGAAGCGACAGGAGTATCTTTGCTAGAGTTGAATCTTAGCTGCGAACATGCACATCTGAGTTGCGAAAACTTCGCTCGACTGCGCCGTAGAACGTTCATCTTGGTGTTCAGCACTCAAAAAGGCACATGTAAGTGAAGTCAGTCGAGTTTATTGAGAAGTCCGCGAATCGAAGATAAATTTACTCTGAACATGCAAACCGTACAGGCCACTACAGAGTACCGGAAGCACAGAGCACCGGAGACAAGTTGAACGAATGGAACCACAGACCGAAATGATATCTGAGGAACTTCTTCTTCCGATTTCACTGTTCAGCCCGATGTCATGCCAGACACAATGATTTTGGTGTGGTAGATCTTGGAAGTGAATGACGATGAAGGTGTTATTGTACTAACTTCAGACAAGTTGGCACGCTTGGCAATAATGTAGAGAAAAACTTAGGTAATTGTGAAAGAAAACTAAAAGCGAGAAAGAGAAAATGTGAGTTTACGAAAGAAATGTGAAGTTTAAGCATAGATGGTCCGCTATTATTTTGTATTTACGCGGGAACCCTTCCCAATCGCCAAACACCACTCTAGCGAATGCATTTCGTACTACTTCTGTTGACATTCCTTGTCGTTGTTGAACTCTCACGTAAAACATGTGCCGATGTAAGATCCGTGAATATACCCACCGTTTTACGAAGATACCTACCTACGTAGGTACCTACCTAACACTCTTGCACAAACTGTTGATTGAAGGAGCTTAGCACTTATAAATTCTTCAAAAAAAAAACATTGTTTAGTAATGCATGCATTCCAGGGGACGTCCCATTGGATAAGCATTAGATCAGTTTAACCAGTTAAGTGATAAAACTGTTTCACTCGATGTAATTTATTTATTACTTTAGGCAAGAAATACTGACCCCCCCCCCCCCCCCCCCGCTCACCATTATCCACCTTAACATTTCTAGCGGCATGGGAGCCTCGAATCTGAAGAGCATTTTAAAATCCATGATCTACAACACCCAACATGCGAATTCGAGTTCATCCCCCACCTCCCCAACGCCAACAATGGTGTCCGTCTAACACCAAAGCGGAAATACGTCGTAACATTGAACTTTCATCTATTAGTTTTGGTAGGCAGTCCGTCGAAGTTCACATCCGTATTCAAGGTGAAATACAAAAAAAAAAACACGAAATAAGCGGTTTATGGCATCATGGCACCATATCCTGGCACCATGGTGGTACAGAGAATAATTCATGAAAATCCGGTGGTATAATGAGAATTTTTCCTCAATTTCAAAGCTTGGGTACAATTAGTAAGCAGTAAAGGAACCGAAATATTGAAAAATCGGATATTTTGTGAATATTATCCCCCCACTCACCCCCTCCCCTTGCAAATTTTGGTACTCTGGTAAAATCATGTACAACTCAGAAGTTATTTGAGTGAAACAAAAAAAGAAACACGCAAATCGGTTGGAAATTGAGGCCTGGGCAGAGTTTACAAGATTGTGCACGCAAACGAACGTTTTTTAAGCATTAACCCCCCCTTTCCCCCTCTTAAAAAGCAAAATCCAAAATTCCGGCGCCGTAGTGCACAACTAGATAGTATTTCGCGTCAAACGAAAAAAGATCCACGAAAATCGTTTGAGAACTAAGGCCTGGGCAGAGTACACAAGATTTTGTTACACACACAGACGTATGAATTATTATGCCTATGGTTTATATGAATTATTATGCCTATGGATTATGCCTATACACACACAGACGTATGAATTATTATGCCTATGGTTTTTTTTTTCGCGGATTTGGATTCAGAATGGTCTAAAACGGATTAGTGTGTGGTTATTTTTTTCTGTTGAGTGTTGTCCAACTTTACCCCAGATCGATTGCATAAGGACGCCCAAGTCTTACTGTGGGACGTCCTAAAAAGCTATATTCAACAATGAAATTTATTTGAATCTTTTACAAATAAATTTGAACCTTTTACAAATTATATTCAACCTTTTACAAATTCAATTCAGCCTTTTACAAATTATATTCAACTGTTTACATAGGTATCCTTTTCAACTTTTTACAAATTCAATTCAACTCACCAGCAATTTAACTCATCCCAACCCTTCAACTGGTCTCATTTTTTTAAAATCGTTAACAGTGATAGGTACTGAGTGACTAATGAGAAAGTTTTGGCTTTCGAGGGCATGCAATAATAAGCTATTGTCGACATTGCACACAGAAGCGATTGTATACATTGAATGGGGTATTTCGGTGGGTCGGAAATTCAGGTTTTTGACCTCAAATTTGGATTCAGCACCCTTGAAAACCTATATACTACAACTTTAAGCCCAATGATACTATAACATGTGGTAGAAAAAATTAATTAAAGAGATCACACGTTTGAAAAAAAGGCGGGCCTCCCTTAACACACACACACTTATGCCGCGCGTGTGTGTGAGTAGTGTTTTGTAGTATTCATTCATTCACTCCAAGGGTTTCATCTCTTCTCTGTGCATAGATACTTTTTTCAAAGACAGTTGGCTAGCTAGGTATGTCACAATTGGCTAGCTACGTCACGATTGGCTAGCTACATCACACCATTCAAATCCTCAACTTTCCTTAGCTTCTCTGATTTTTTAAAAACATTTTCTCGACAAACAGACCCGATTACCGTTATTCCTGAGCCATAATCTTTTGAAAAAAAAAATTGAATGAAATACCCCATTGGCAAGGCTCTGAGGTCACGTAGGAAAGTACTATATACATACCTTTTTTTAATTAATGAAAAATAAAAAACAAGTCAAATGTAATGAGTAAGATGCCCTGGACTTACGGAACGCCAGCCCTAGGGATGAGCGATGATGAAGGCGGTGGGAGAGAGGGATGAAGGGCGCATTCTACACTGAAGGAGTGTTGCATTCCAAACGCTTACCTAACCCTTCGTACCCAATCATCAGTTTTCATTTCTCTTACATTTTGTTTAATTTTGACATTTTCATGTCTTTGCTTTGGCACATAAACTGAAAAATCTTCACGAAAACTTGCTCACGCGATACCAATAAATAAAATAGACTCACTGTGTTGCGTAGAGAACAATCAACTGTTTTCTTATTTTGATGCTTGGGTACATGAACTAACAACCTTACTTCACTACCTTGTTGTGTAGTGGTTGACATGAAAATGTCCCAATGTGTTGCAGACTTGTATTTATTAATTAATTTTTTTTGTTACTGTCTTTTTACAAATTATTCAATGCAATAAGCTGTTATTAAACTGTAAGCATGATCTAATTACGCTGGTCCATCCACCTTACTAATAAAATTCATTTTAACAAAATAAACAAAACAAGAAATTCAGTTTTAGAGCGGAAATAGCCCAGTTCCTATTTGATCATTGGAAAAGAAGCCTCGATGAGTGTTCCCAAGTAGTATGAATGATAGTAGCAATACTAATAATAATCCAGCAACAGAATGAAAAAACAATATCCAATTCTGAATAGTACCGACATACCAAAGAGAAATCGAGGACTTGATTTGCAATAGTTTCTTTATCGCAATTCCACTATCTATAAATATCTACTAGGTGAGTTGATGGAAATAAAGATTATATTCGTTTAAAAGTAGACGGTTAATCAATCAATCAAGTACTAGGTAGGCATTTGAGGAGAAATATGTCTACTGGTCAGGTAGCCTAATCTACAGTATGTACGAATGAAAGAGTAAATATATTTAATTCGTGCTTAGGTGAAGATGATCACGATAATGATGAAGATTCACTATTGTATTAATTGTTCTTTTCACAAACTGATAAGCAACACGATCAAGACCACCTTATTCCCAATACGTTGACTTTTCTAGCTGTAAGTGCCGGGACTTGAGTCCCTGTGATCCGGTCGCCGTAGAATGAGGAATTTCACCGATTTCTGTTTGCATTTTTCCTGAATAGTTAACGGTGTGGGATAGATGAAAACCTGGCTGATTTCGGAAAATAAGTCTCCTGTTATTTTTGGGAGACAATCAAAATTTTTAATTTCAAAACTAACCGGGAAAACAGACGTGCAGCGGGAACGCTTGCTGATTGGGCTGTTTGGATCGCCGTCTCCTCCCAGTGTTGCCCATTGGGACGACGAAATCGTGTTTTCTAAGAGAAAAGTTATCAAACAAAAACAGAGGAAACCTAATTCTCCCCATCTCGCTTTTTCTATTTTTTTCTTCAGTTTTTCGATTTCGAACTTTACTGTTTCATGAAATTTTGCATCTGGGGACTATGGATTTCTCGATCTCAGCGCTTCAAGCGGCCATAAATGAACTATTCCAGCATGACGTCATTTTCCCGGTTTTTTTAAACATTCGTAATTTCTACACTGTTTTGTTTATTCGTATTTATTTTGTTTATTCGTAAATTACGAAGTTCGGGCTGAAAGTTTGCCTTAGGGGGTTTTTAGAGGTGCTGAATCCGATTTTGGGGTCAAAAATAGGAAATTCCGACATGGTGAAATTCCTCATTCTCGGAGCCCCGGGAATTCGAGCCAAATAGGGTATAATTTTTTTTTTAGGTAAAAGGTTTCTTATGTGTATATATATATATATATATATATATATATATATATATATTGTTTTTTTATAATTTTTTTCAACACTTTATTGATCATTGTAGAAGTAAACAAGGTGGACAAGGACTCCAGTAGTTGTCAAAACGTAAGTAATTAATAAATTTCTTGGGGCAAGCCCCTTGACCTATCAGTAACGATTTCCAATTCGCTACAACTGTTTTCTCATTCTACTAAAATACGCTCCTGTAGTTGTGGGATTGGCCCTCTGCCAATCCACACCAGAACTTGTTTTCGCTGCAAGCAATCCGGCGCCAACAGGTTGGCGGGCTTACCATGGGAAACGGAGTAGGTAGCGTGAATACTGTGACACTATTTTCGAATTTTGCTTCCGAGTCTGCAGCAAATTATTTCAACCTTGGAGAAACGTTTAAAAAAATGTCTCCAAAATAAACATTCCACTTTTATTTTACGTCTTAGACCTTGAACAATTTCGGTTCAGAGTCTGATTGTCCACAAATCCTAGAATCCGACAAAACAATTCCAATGAAATTTTCAGGGGTTGTGCGGGTACAAGTGTAGATGGTCCTTTACGAATTTGGTCGAAATCAATCGTATCCACTGCGCATGCGTAAACGTGTATCCTTGTAACAAGCACGTTTTTCTTAGTTTATGTCAGATTTCGATAAAACGGTTTTAATTGTCCGGACTCTGATAGGTAGTTTCCTATAAATGTTATCGTCATCTAATCATCTAACTAGAAAGGTCAATATGTATTTGGCGATTGGAGCTTTGATTATTTTCTACTCTTTCTTCGTATCATCTGTATAAACTAGGGACGGCACGATACCACCGATATATCGGAGTATCGATACCGATATTTGTATCGATACTTTTGATTAAAAAAACTCATACCGATATATTGGTATCGATACTTTTGCTAGAAATATCGGAGGTATCGATACTAGAGAGTTCCTAAACTGCATCTTGCTTAACGGCGAACGTTACAGGCATCGCCGTTATGAATCTGTCTAGGGCGAGTAAAATCGGATGCTAACCCTAGATGAACGTTAGCGAAAATAACGGCGATGTTGAACAATTTTACGGCGATGACAAAAGTGACGCGAAAGTTAAAGAGACAGGAATTTCTGGCTTCGCCGTTAGATCCTCAGTTCTCTACTGTTGACTGCCTTCGTTTTTCAAGTTCGTTGTTCGCTATTTCAAGTACATCTTGTCAAGGTGTTTGTTCGAGATGGATCATTTTATGAATTTGTACGTTGCGGGTCTACTTTCCGCTGAAGATATGATCACCGTGCTGGAGACGAACGTCGAAAACGTTCCACGAAGACGGCGGCTCTCTGAGTACGGGCGTTTCGCACTGCCAAGTCTATCTTACTACAAGGTAAGGAATCGTATTGTTATTTACTGTGATAGGTACTCACACATAGCCTACCGACTTATTGGTATTTTCAACTACTTTGAGTGAGAAGAGAATAGCAAAATCCCTAATTGTGTGCGGTATAAATTTTGTTCCAGATTCCGGGAAATGAGTACCTACCTACTAACGAACATTTCGGAGTTCCCGATGTCTTTTCAGAACAAAATATATTTATTTCACTCAACCCAATATCTCTTCAAAATTGATGAATCGCTATTTTACTCATGTAAAGTTTCATGTACCTAACTTAAAAGACTGAATGAACATTATAATATTATTGTATTCAATAAAACGTAAGATTTAATATAACCTAAGTTATTTCTACCTTCACATTCATATTTCAATATCAAGTCAATTTCATGTTACAATTTTTATCTATCTCGTCATACGTCATCTAACTATGTCGATTACGGATATTAAAAGAATCATAAATTCGTGGTAAATAGTTTTTCAGGTAAGAGAAGGTAAGTTGGTATAAAATACAACTATCAGCGTGATTATTTGAGCAAAAATGATCAATTTTAGTGTTTTTCTTAATTTTTGGAAGTTTTTATGCAGATAGGTACACATTTTATAGAATAATTAAAAATTAACTACCTGTTTTTTAACTCAACTATTTTAATTTTAAGGTACCTAACAATTTCCAAAAATGACGATATAATTATTTTTATTGTTTTAATCTCACTTACTGTCACATGGACATCATCATTCAATTTCGATATAAAAAATTCTGTTGATAATTTGCTGGGTTGTCAAAAACTCAATTCCATTGGAAATACTTTCTAGACTAGGTTTAATAAAGTGCTACGTAGTTATATTAATTAATATTAATAATAATATCAATTAATATAATTAATTAATAAAAAAATCAGTTCGAAAAATAATAAAACGTCAAAAAACCACTCATTATGACGATCGGATATTATTTTTTAAATATTTACCAGAAATTATATACGTATGTATCAATTTTATTCTCACAATCATTTAATTAACAAAACTAATAACCCACAATACGGAAAAAATGCACACAGCTACTCGGAAACTGAAATATGACTTCGGATAGGTTAGAAAATAAAGAGCGTTCTAAGCTCCTTTTTTCATAAAGACAAGCTACCAAGGTACGTTTAATTTTACACCTAACTCCCCACTGACATGCATCATCAGATTCTGTTAACAGAGTACAAAAATATCTAAAATGAGGTGAGGCTTTGTTTTGAAATTGATGTTGGTGGTTGCAAAACTGTTACCGGCATGTCAGGTTCACTCTGCTCTAACGGCGGCCGTTAGTCACATGGACGTTAGCAAGATCGCCGTAAGTTAGCGGCCAGAACATTCGCCGTTATGTGCTCGGACGTTATTTGATCGCCGTAATTTTCTGCGCATGCGCAGAAGGTGATCTACGGTCGCCGTTAGCTTCGCCGTTATGCCAAAATCATCTTTAGGAACTCTCTACTTTCTTGACGATATTATCGATATTTTTGCCAAAGCGGAATAGTAAAAAAAAAACCAAATATAAAGTACTTAGATACCATACTATATCTGCCACTGAATAATACTCAAAATAATATACACCCTGTATATTATTGAGAACTAAATTATGATGAAATGGATAAAGGACGACAAAATATGCATGTTCAGAAATTAACATTGGAACCAAAATATAATAGCCTAGTTAGATACCATATGGATAGAAATCAGCGTTTTACAGAGAAAAGATCGCATTTTAGTGAAACACCTATGAGTAAATACCACAGAGTCTCTTCCAGGTTTGTTTGTTACCATCTCATTGTGGTAGTTGAAGTACTGGAACTGCATCAATTCTGCTCTCAAGGCACAAAGTAACATTGCCCTGAGTATAATCAAATTTTAATAATTGATTAATAATTGAATTCTTCGTAATTGTTCTCGTGCTTTTGGATGGCAAGTCTAGGCGTCCCATTACTAGTCTTGTCATACTGGGTTCAGTTCAAATTCTATTTTTTATCATAAAAATTAACTTCGCTCGACCGGGGATTGATCTTCAGACTTTCCGACTATTGGTCTGTTCGGAGAGGTTTGGAGGAGCCTGGAGGAGTCCATTCGCCTCTATCCCCTCCCCTTTTCAGTTCCGGTTTGATTCTGAACTGGTTCCAGACTGCCTCTCCAAACAGACTCTATACTACCTTTACAATCCTGAGTCGAGCTCGCTACTACTGGAGCCATGGAAGTAAATGGTGCGAAAAGATAGCTGATCACAACACTATTACACCTGGTGGTGTAAGGAGTGGAGGGGAAGAAACGTCAAATTAACTCTAAAATGGTGGCAATAATAGCCTTTAAAGGCCCATTTCTCCTACTTATGGTAGGCCCAACTGTGCTGATGAACAAATTCCGGAAATAATAAGTCGCTTTCTTCTTTTATTTTGGTATAAATAAAATAAAATCTTAGGTGAAAAAAGGTAGGTATCGTTAAGGTAATAAATGTGTTCTGAAATTATTAGATAGTACGTCACTGCTGTCGTAAGAAGGAGGATATGAGAGGGACAGTAAGAAAAAAAAATGAAAAGTAAAGTAAAAAAAAAAAAAAAATGAATCCCTGTACGAAATGTTGGTATTCCAACATACTAACTTTTGATTAGACAATATATGTTCAACTATCATTTACATCAAGTACGTTTGTGTACTGCATTGTACTGACGTAGCACGTAGAATCATCAAGATTATGATGTGGGTTTGGGATATGAGTAAGGGTGCATATTCACATGATCTGTTTAGTTTTACAACATGCGCGGATAGTGCAATACAAAACAGGAATAAGAGTAGGTATGGGTGTATGGGTGGATTGGGCTTCGGAGGGCATTGGGGCCTGCGACTACCGGAAATTCCACGCCGTCTGTGTGGCAACACTGCCAACAGCGGTACGGCATGGAAGAAGATAGGAGGAAAGCTCAGTCAACGTTAAAAAACGTGACGAAAAAATCGCCCCCGCTTTCAGCGCAACCTCTAGGTGGCGAAGAAAAACATAGTCCTCCAATATTATACCACTCAGTCGCTAGAGCGCAGCTTCGTCCCTCCTGCTCATTCCCGCGGGTTTTTTAAAATTGCACTCCATCAATATTACTTGTGGAGTACGATTTTGGACGCTCTGTCCCCTATAACTATCGTGATAGTTATAGAAATAAGATACCAGGAGAAAAGTTGTAACGGCAGGTATTTACATACCTACCATAAAATGAAAAACAAAAATATTGTGTTAGAAAACCACTGATTGGCACAAAATATGACAAGTGTAATTTCTTTTCAATATCAAAAACACAACAACTTTTTCAATATAACAACTAACTAAATTCCTACAAAAAATTATATCCAGAGCCTGTAGTTACAGTACAATATCCTCATCTATCATCTGCATCACTCTTATCACTGCATTTCTGCCGAGACGTACCTACTGATGGTCTCAAGTTATTAGAATCGACATCTACCAACACTACTTCATGTTTGAATAAGTGAAAAGCAAACCAGAGACGAACCACTGTAGATGAATAGAAAGACGGGAAAATTAAACTTGGATACGAACCACTATCAAACAGAAAGACGAAAAAACATACGTTAGCAACAAGAAACACATCTGAAAAGTACGTTGGAGTAACTGTTATCAGGGCTGGGAGGAGGGGAAGCGTTACGAGCTCTAGTGACTGTGAATAGTACTTCTTAACTCTGTTCGCCACCTAGAGAGAACACTACTTTCGCCATAAACGAAAAAAGCGCACGCATCCGCCCATTGAAGTGAGCTTTCCTCCTATCTTCTTCCATGGGTACGGTGTTCAAGGGGTTGTCGTGGGACAACAGATACCCTTTGCCGTGCCTGTCAGAGTGGAAATGAACACCTGTATCGTGTAGTGCAGCAGTGTCCTCGGACTCATGGTGGCCACATCCTACTTCATGATGCGGTCGCCAAGCAGATAGCAGGTGCCTTGTCATCCAGCGGCTGGGATGTTGAGAGGAGAGATTGTACCACATGCCAAGTGACCAGGGTAAGAAGCCTGACATTGTTGCCGTCAAGCCCGACAGGTCTTGCATTATCCTGGATGTCCAAGTTGTCAATGGCAGCTTGGACATGGAGCAGACCTGGCGGGCTAAGATAAGCAAGTATGATAGAGATGATTTACGGCAAGCAGTGTCAGAGCTAAAAGGAGTGGAACCCAACAACATCAGGGTTATGGCTGCGACCTTGTCATGGCACGGAGTGTCGTTTGGGAAAAGTGCCACGGAGTTGCCTGAGTTGGGCATCTCAGTAGGTGCACTCTGTGGTGTCACCAGACGCGTACTGCTCGGCTCATATTTAAACTGGTGGTCATTTTATAGAGGCACTTCCCTTCATCCCTCTCTCCCACCTCCACATTCCTCATCATCCCTCATCCCTAGGGCCGGCGTCGGGTGAGTCCTGGGCGTCCTCCCCATTATTTTTGATTTATTTATTTATTTTCGTTTTATGGCGTGTCCCCTCCGTCAGATAGACCTTTAGTATTTGAGGGGAGATTATTTAAAAGAAAAAAAAAGAAAAATAAATAAGTAAGTAGGTAAACAACCATCTCATGTTGAATTTTTGTCCAACTGACATTCCTAGCGTCGCGGACGTCTTCAGCTGTCTTTCAAGGGAATATTCGTGCGGGGATTCTTTTTTTTTTTTTTCTCCTCTTACTGTCACTCTCATATCCTCCTTCATACGACAGAAGTGACTACTACCTGTTTTGTACTGCACTATCGTTGCATGTTGTAATACCAACCCGATGGAAGTAGAATCTACTTGGGTATGTTTGTGTTTGCAAATAAGCACGGCGGCGACTTCAATGCGAATCTAACTACTTACCAACCTATCTGAATACGATGTAATTTTTAATTTATTTTAATTTATTACCCACTTAAAAGGTAATTTATTCCTTTTAAGTGGGTTGCCATCATCAGTTCTGAGGTCAGTCCGTATTTTTTTTAAAAGGTTTTTATTTTATTATTTATTTAATTTTCTGGGCCAGCTTCTGCTCCATCAGAGGTTTTCAAATGACCTAGAAACATGGTTTATACAATTCCTAATTCTGATTTGCTGAGATTGATTTTTAGTCAATAACTATTGAGGTTTTCATGAATTTTGCCTTTCATAAATTCTTCTTTGTACGAAAAGCAATGCATGTCGTCTAGGGAGTCAAATTAAAAAATCAAGTCCTAATATGAAGCAATTCGAGACCTAAAAATCGATAAAGCGACTTATTATTTACGAAATTTGTGAATCAACATAATTCATTTCACCGAGTTCAAATAAAAAATATTAAGCACCACACCGACCATCCAAAAGCGCGAGGTCAGTAGCTCCACTGATCACGTCTTGCGGGTTTCCGTCGTTCAGCGATAATTTCGACAAGAGGAGAGACACGAGGGTAGAAGTACTGCGGTCTAGTGGCCCAGCCAGTTCAGCATAGTCGACGTCCAGACTGGCAGTGATCGTTTTCAAAGCCAGAAGTTCGTCCACGATTCCTTCGTCGGCCGATATTTCTTCCACAAGCAGCTTCAGCTTTTCCTCCATGATCGTCAGCTGGGTGACAGAAAAAATACCTTCAAATCAATGCGTGACTAAAAGACCGAGAATTTACAAGAAACAGATCACCAAAAAAAAAAAAAAAAAAAAAAAAAAAAAAAAAAAAAACGAGAATTTACAAAAACAGATTACCCAAAAAAAACCGAGAATTCTAAGTTTAACCATTCAGATAGAGCAATAATTTTAACCGTAGAGCACGAATGTGAAAAACTGGTTCCAACTTCTTGATGATCCAAACAGGGTTTTCGGGGAATAGGACTGGTAGCAATCAACGCAGAAATGTTGGGGCATCCAAATATCATAAAGTCATGTACCTGTCTATTTCCTGGGAGAAGTTCTCTCAAAATTTTGCACTTTTCAACCCCCTTTGAGTATACGAACTTGATGTTTTCTGTCGCTTTTTTCAGTATCTCTGGAATACGAAAATAGGGTGTGTTTCCTGAATTCCATGATAGTCCATGTATATGTTCTTGGTTGTATCTTGATTGAATGATGGAGGAGCTGCTGATCAGATGGGTTGGAGGCAAGAATACGTAATGTTCCAGGATGAAACTTGAAGGACCATCGTGAGCAATAACGGATAGTTCTTTTATAACTTTCCCGGATTGCAGCGTCAGATCAATAATAACTGAAGACATGGTTACTTCTCTTTCAGAGTCTGGTTAGCAACTGATTGAAATCTCTACAGACTATTGTTTTTCAACATTTTTTCTGCAATGGAGGTGGAAACAAAGTCTTTCAGAGAAGAATCGAGATTTCTGATTTGTTCTCTAATTTCATTTTGTAATCGTGACGTCATTTTCCATAGCGCTGTGTCAACATAATGTTTGCTTGTTGCGTGGAAAGATTGGGTGGGGGATTCATGAACAGAAACATGCTTCCTCCTCCTTCCACCAAATTTATCACTAGGCATTCTAGCTCTCCAAGTTCAATAAATGTAACCTAATTCTTCCAAGCGATCGCTAATTTTGTTGGCTGTGCTCTGAAGTCGTGAATTTCCGGCATCGAACGACCCAAGGGACAACTCTAATTTTTCGACTAGCAAATTTGGATTGTCCTCAGTTGAAATCCAATCGGGTGATATGTTAGCATCAAAACCCCTGAAGTGAGTGAACAAATTCGTCACTCCACTTCCCTTTTTACTCCCAACGTCGTGTTTCACCCCAATATTGTTATTTTTACGTTCTTTAGGGTACATGAGCGAAATGATTGAGGTATATTTTTCCCCTCCAAATCGGTTCAATGGACGATGTAGATCGTAACCGTGATGAGCTACACGGCTCATCTTCACTATTTCGGTATAGTTTTCAAAATCCTGTTGATCGAAATTTACCGTTTTTTTAGAAAAATTAATTCGTACAACCCAGGAGTGGCATGGTAGGGTTTCCCATTTACGTACATGAAATCATCATCAAAAGCAACTTTAGCAGCTCCAAGGTTCACACCTTGCCGATTAACAGTTGGCCCATAGTACTTATCAAGCTGTTGTCCGTCCACACCTTCCCAATTACCAGTTGTGAGATAGGTCCAGTATACTTTGGCAAACGATTCTAAGATTTCTAAGATTCTAAATTCTACACAAAGTATCAGAATTGTACGTTAGTTTTGGCAGCACTCTGTCACCTCCCACCATTGTGTGAGAGGACATTTTGTCTAGTTCAGTTCGTCTAGTTTCTATGAAGTTCCTCTGATAAATCAGCTCTCTCTTAATATTCGTATTTTTCCTTGCTATAACTCATGGTTCCTTGTTTAAAACATCTTGAGTAATTGTCACCACAATGGCAATATCCTTGATTGGATCTCAAAATGATGCCAGCACAAATAATCCCAGTTTGTGTGGTGTCTTGGTTCAGACACCTTCCAGACAACAGCTCCTCGAGTTGACAGTTTTTAAGTCTAAACAAGCACTCGTCGCTCAGCCGAACAGTTCTGTGGTTCCAGATCCGTGGAATGCGCCAGTGTCATGGAAGACGACCCCAATTCAATTATCACCTCCATTACTGAGGTAATTGACAAGGCTAGATAACGCCTTCACAAGCGCGCCTTCCACCAACCAACTTGCTCCCAGCCGGTGATTAATATTCACATGAGCAATTCACTTCCAGAAATGTGAGGTTCAAACTTCCTGCCAGAGAAAGGCTGGATTCACACTTGCTCCAGTTATTATAGTTAGACATGCAGGCAGTTAGTTTATTAGATGTTGTGTTTATCAACCCACGGCACGCACAAACTGTCAAGTATCGGGAATGGGGTCATCCAACAAAATGTATTTCCTTCATCAGGGCCTGAAAAATACAACGTGCACACTCAGGCAACAGAAGCTGGAAGAAACAGAAATACACTAGTCATACAAGTTCAATCAAATTACCTATTGAGATCAATACAGATATACAAATTTTGTTACTAATGAATCAACAAACGGATACGAAACAAGAACAAAACAATTAACTCACTCAAAGCAGCTACATGTGAGGAGAGTGAACCCACCAACTCATACTCTCATTGTTTCCAACTTTGTCAAAACTAAAAACCAAAACTCATCATTAAAATTGAAAACTAAAAATCTAAAAAAGGTACCATTTCCACACAACTCTGTAATCACAAGCGTCACACGCTCTACAGTCATAACTACTACATCAGTAATAACCACAATGTCCCAAAGTGCCTTCAACTACTTAAAATTATATCAACTTTTAAACTTAACAGGATATGTTTTTTTTGTTTTTTTTTTTAACCATGCCACGGCGCGGTTACGGCAGTTGTGCCATGCGCTCTCGAGCAGCTCAGTAGAGCGCAGCGGTTCGTTCCCACCGGCACTCAGTCGTCAGCATTGATAGTCGTGCATCTTCTAGGGCAGGGCACGTTTCGAGATGGGTTGATGTCATCTCTTCGTCAGAATCACAGAGGGGGCACAGTGGGTCATCTGCCAGCCCAATGCGGTGGAGATGCTTTCTCAGGTAATCGTGTCCAGTAGCAGTTCGAAAACATGCCACCAACACCCCCCTGGGGGCGCCTAATGGGACTCTCTGGTTCGGATCGTTAAGGATGTCCCATTGCTTACCCTCCGAAGCTCGTCTCAAACTGGCTTTTGTTTTCTGGCTAAGTCTTGACTTTATCATCCTTTTAGATGCGGTGAAAGCTACTGCAGGGGTTGGGTGGTCCATCCCGGCTCCTCTCCTGGCCAAATCGTCAGCGCGCTCGTTGCCATATACTCCACAGTGGGAAGGTATCCACTGGAAGGCGATAATCTTTCCTTGCGTTAGAGCGCTTTCGACGAGTGATCGGCAGTTCAACACATCTTCAGAGTCGGTATAGGAACTGGAGGTCACTGCCAAGATTGCAGCCTGGGAGTCAACCAGCATCGCAATGTTTGGGGCCTCCATGGCAGCGATTCTTTCTAATGCCAAAAGGGTTGCTCTTATCTCGCCATCAAAGTTTGTAGCAAGGCATCCCACTGGGCAGCAAATCTGGAAGTCACTGCAATAAACTCCAGCTCCTGCGTTGCTGTTTGCTCCCGCTGCTGATCCATCCATAAAAACATGGAGCCAGCTGTGAAGTGGGAAGCGAGTGTTAACAGGATATGTTAACAAAGCGTAAATAGCAACCACAAAAACTCACCTTTTAAAATAAATAAATAGCATCAGGCTTTAAACAATAACAAAACAATAAATTTAAACTTGTTATGACTAGTGTATTTCTGTTTCTTCCAGCTTCTGTTGCCTGAGTGTGCACATTGTATTTTTCAGGCCCTGATGAAGGAAATAAATTTTCCGAAAGCTCGGTAATAACAGCGTTTGTTGGATGACCCCATTCCCGATACTTGACAGTTAGTTAGTTTATTCCCACTTTTACAGACTGATGACTGTCTAGGAGTGTGTGGGTGTGGATAAAAATGTGTCTGGGCATCCCGAAGATGTTGTCAAACAAAAATCTACAAATAGTTCCTGAATTGGAAGTCGTCAATCGTTATCGAACTTACAACATAGAAAAACAAGTGGGTGTGGCACATAGCTTCCTCGTATCCATAACCCGATCATATAGATGATCAGATGCATAGTTGTTAATCTCAAAACACCAATCTCTAAGTACCTTCCACTACCCTCATAGGGGACCATCTACACGCTAATCTGGACAATCCTAGAAAATTTCATCAAATTAGGATGAAAAATTAAGTGAGTAGATGTATGTGATTGGATCAAAAAAAAAAAAAACTTAGCCTCGGCTGGGATTCGAACCCGCGACCCCTGGGGGACAGTTGAAGTTACGGCTGTTACAAGGAATTCACGTTTGCGCATGCGCAGTCGCTTCTATCAGTCCAGGGATGATGATTTTCATAGGGGACCATCTAAATACTAGTCTGTAACATCCCTGAAAATTTCATTGAAATAGGATGGAAAATGTAGAAGTTAGGGCCGTTACAAGGAATTCACGTTTGCGCATGCGCAGTCGCTTCTATCACTCCGGGGATGATGATTTTCATAGGGGACCGTCTACACACCAACCCGCACAATCCCTGAAAATTTCATAAAAATCGGACAATAACTTCGTATAGTTATGCGCGTTACAAGGAATTCATGACAGACAGACAGACACGGAACCAAAATTGTTCAGAAAGGTCTAAAACGCAAAACGCAAGTGGAAATTTCGATTTTGGAGAACTTTTTTTTTTCGTCCTTGAAAAGTGAAAACAAAGCTTCCGCTACCTTGGTAGACTCGGAAGCAATAAATACCTACAAATAATTTTTAAATCAATCGAAATACGGTTGAGTATGAAAGAATTTTGATTTTTATCACAGTTCATCCCTCCTCCTTAAGGTTCGTCTGGAGAAGCAGTCCCGAGGGGTTCGGAGCTGGACACGCCCATTTTTGCGTGTCCTGAGGAATCCAGAAGCCTCCATCCCCTTCCCCTCTAAGTTCTAGTTCGGTTCCAATCTGTTTCAGGACTGCTTCTCCGAACGAACCTTTAGTTCGTTGCCCCTGTGTTTATCGCCTTGTATCGTACGATAACACCAGCCACATAGGGAAAAAATCTATTCTCAGTTATCTTCTCACTATTACTGACTTTGGAATCAAGGAAGACAATACACCCCCCTAAACATTTTTATGTACGTTTCAATGCCCACGTAAAATCTATTTAAAAAACGCTGCAAATCATTGCTCAAAGGTTTATTATTTTGTGTATAGATCATCCTTCTGTATAGATCACTGGTTCTTCATCAATAGCACCTACCACCATCTGTATTCTCCCTTGACCTTCCCTCTCAAATTTCAGCTCCTGCGTTCAATAGGATTGAAAATGGCTTCGGAGCTCACTCAGCTGATTAGTGATCTGAAGAGTGAAGAAGATCTCCTCGAATGCTGGAGACGCCTGGAAGAGTACTTCCATTCAATAGGATTGAAAATGGCTTTGGAGCTCACTCAGCTGATCAGTGATGTGAGGAGTGAAGAAGATCTCCTCGAATGCTGGAGACGCCTGGAAAAGCACCTCCATTCAATAGGATTGAAAATGGCTTTGGAGCTCACTCAGCTGATCAGTGATGTGAGGAGTGAAGAAGAAATCCTCGAATGCTGGAGACGCCTGGAAAAGCACCTCCATTCAATAGGATTGAAAATGGCTTTGGAGCTCACTCAGCTGATCAGTGATGTGAGGAGTGAAGAAGAAATCCTCGAATGCTGGAGACGCCTGGAAGAGCACTTCCATTCAATAGCATTGAAAATGGCTTCGGAGCTCACTAAGCTGATCAGTGAGCAATGATTTGCAGCGTTTTTTACCTACAAACATTGTTTTACCTACCAACTTTTTTTTACCTACCAACTATTGGTAGGTACTACCTACCACACTATAATGGCTTCACACCTTCACAATCAAGTTTATTAGAAAGAACTAAACGCTTCACACTCGATTCGAAAAATAGAAAGCTTGATATAGAAATTTGATTACTGGTTACGCAGAAGGCAAAACTGTATACAAATCGAAGAAATGAACAGCGATCGCATTTTAGTCAGATAAAATTTGAACGGCGATTAGACCTCTTTTGCGATTCACACTCATGATTCTGTTTTATCGAAGGAAAACCTTCAAATACTCGTAGGGACCGAACGGTTTGTCCTACAGAGCTCCGGGTGGTCTCAAAAATTTTTAAAAATTCTGTACTATTTAAAATTGGTGAAAAAACGATACCTTTATTTCGAGAGTTTTCGAGCTAGGGCACTCTTGAAAATTTCAACCCTTAATTTTCACCCTTTAGAAGTGACCTACATCAACCAAAAGCTTCGCGGCACAACTAGACCACAAATGGAGCCCATATACCAAATTTGAACCAAATCGGTCCAGTGTTGCTAAGAAAAGTGCCGCGTACGGCGGACGGCGGACGGCGGACGGCGTACGGCGGACGGACGGAAATTTTTTTATTCGATTTTCGTATTCTACGTACCTTGAAACGTAAAACATCAAATTTTGAGGGGGGGGTTAAAAATTTTTTTTTCTTGCTCGATTCCAAAGGCTTATTATTGAAAATAATAAACCAAAATGAATGGATTTTTTAAAATTCTGTCCTTCGGCCATACGCGACACTTTCCTTAGGAGGAAATGGACCGATATTGATGAAATTTGGTACATGGACTCCCTTTGGGATACAATAGGGTGTGCGCCTGGGTAGGAAAAACTGTTTATTGTTATTTTTAATCTAAGGTAGACCTCATCTGAGAATTTTGGTACCAACCGCGACCTTCTAGCGTGTGTAAATCTTTTCCTATGAATTTTTAAAGTTTCGACCGTTTATGACGTCACAGTGGGCTGGGGGTCCCGCCCAGGCGAGAGGGGCGCGTGACGTCATACACGGTCGAAACTTTGAAAAATCATAGAAACAGATCTACTCACGCTAGAAGGTCGCGGTTGGTGCCAAAATTCTCAGGATGTGTAGTCTACTTTCGATTAAAAATCTAAAAAAAAAATCAAGGCGCACCCCCATTGTGCCGCGATTGTTTTTCCACCAATTTAAAATAGAATCGAATTTTTAGAATAGAATGGGACCACCCAAACTTCTGTTGGACAAATTGTTCGCCCCCCATGAGAACTTAAAGGTTGGATTTACGAAATCAGAATCATGACTGTCAATCGCAAAATAGGTCCAATTCCCGTTCAATGTTGTTCGTTTCTTTGAGTAGTATTCAGTTTTTCGTCCTTAGCAACCAGTAATCAAATTTTCAGTAATCCTCACGAAGGCACTCTCAGCTCTTTATTTCTTTGAATTGAGCGTGAAGCGTTTATTTCTTCAAAATGAACTTGATTGTAAAGCAAAAACGCAGTAAATTGTTACACAAAGGGTCATTATTTTTCTGTGTAGATCACTCGCCTGTAAAGAACACAGCTTTGCCATTGCAACTACCTCACCTACCATATTTTTGCTGAAAAATCAAGTTTAATTTGAAGAAATGAATGCTTCACAGTCAAGAAAATAAAGAGTAGGTAAAGAGTGCCTTTTAGGAAATTTGATTACAGGTTGCTAAGGACCCTTTCTGCATGAAGCAATTCAAATGCCCTTTGGTACGTTCCAGACTAACGATCTCCATTACGACCTCAAATTCCAGATGGTAGATGAAGTTGTTGATGAAAGTCGAGCAATGGACCACGAAGACCTTCTCCACAGGCACAGTCGACGTACTGTTCGTAGATAGAAAGAATGCGGTTGGCCAATTTCCCGAAGGGTATACCTGCTATCATAGACGACTACCTGTTCCAAAATCTTAGGTAGCCTGTTGAGTCAGGCTGGGGAAAGGGCCGAGCCTCAGTAATCGAAATCCAGGGATCGAGCAACTCGAGTCATAATGAGTTAGAGAGCCCCTCCACTCAGCCAATGGGGTAGTTGCATGGGTCGGAATTTCGTGTTTTTGACTTCAGATTCGAATTTAGCGCACTTAAAAACGTATCTGTACCAGTTTTCAGTTAGAAATTCCATTTAGTTAAGCCGTATTTCAATAAAGAAGTACCGTCCCTTTTAGTGTTGGCGGGCCACTCCTCTTACGTCATCCCTAAACGAGAATCTCACAATAGAGTGCGTTGAGATCACTGCAATCGTGGACAATTTGAGTCAGAAACGTTGAAATGTAGTTGCAAAATAATGGTGATGATTTAAAAAACTTTGAAATATATTTTCCAAGCTTTACATGTTTGAATTAATCGTTTAAATTGAAATTTTTGAAGCATATTTTGGTTATTTTTCTTGTTTTTGCGTTGGCGCTGAAACCTCGCGTCACTTTAACAGTCATGTTATCACGTTATCAGTGGACACATTTCTGGTGGTGCGGTCTGAGTTGAGTGCGGTCTGAGTTCGTACCATAGTTTATACCGGTATTTACCTACCATAATTTATTAGTTGATTGGTTTGGAAAAGATAATGTTCTCTGTAAAGTTTCAAGAAGCTTTTAATAAACACTTGCATACGAGTCTGCAACACATGTCTTCATTTTTTTCCCGCTACCTACCCGATAATCTGCTTTCGAATGTTGTTGACAGTTCTTTTTTCTCAGTTTCTTCCGTAAGTACAGCGGTTTTGGCAGCATATAATTTATGCAAATATTTAGGGCTTTCCAACGAATGGTGAACGATTTTTTTACGAACACGAATGACGAAGATAAAGTTAAGTAGGAACGACTTGGTTGTAAGTAGAAATCATCAAAAAACCAACCGTAACTTTTTTCGTTTATGTGCCAAAGTATTGAAATAAAATGTCTGTATGCCAAAAAGGAGAGCCATCGATTAGAGTTTCGAGGTGGCTTCCCTGGAAAATATTCCGTATATCGATATTGGCATGTAGCACGATTTTTACGTCAATAAAAAGTTCGTCAGCGCCGAAATAAGAGGAGCCAAGAATGAAAGGTAAGTTGACACTTTTGTAGAAAGTAAAAGATCAGTTGTTTTCTTGAGTGTAGTACTTCTTCATCAAAATGGTTGCAGTAGCTCATTTATTGGAAGTTTCATCGTAGTGTCATTATCCTGTACAACGTAGTACCAATGAGTGTTTGTAACTTGTTAAATAAAAGGATGTTGGTTATGTCCAACTTGGAAGAATCTAGCGAGGTTGTGGCTCGAGTATCACCAGAGCACCGCGTTTCTTCACAACCATATAAGGTTTCAGTTACAGTAGAGGGAATGCCAGAAGGAAACGAAATCTTAGATGCAACATGTTACGATTGCGCTGCTAGCTAAATTCAGTATGATATCGCACCTCAAACGAACGTAAACAAACAGAGGATTGCTATCAAAGGACCCCCAGGCAAAGGATCCCTCCGGCACAGTACCCCCAGGTCGATAACCTTGCGTCAGGGTAACAGTGGTGTAGGGGTCTTTTAGCCCCCTTCACACCCGTGACGTAGCCCCCACCCTGCAGCATCCAAGCCGTGTGTAGGTTTTCCCGCCTGAATCCGAGAATCCCGTTCTTTGAAAAAATCTCTAAATTTTTAGGAAGCGTTTCTGGGAGTTTTATTTGCAGATTCGTAGTTCAATAGAGATTCTCTACACAGAAAAAATACAAAAAAATATCATGCAACTACCCCATTGTAAGGAAGGATTTTTATCTCGAATGTGAGTTCACTTGACTTCTGTTTACCCTTCAGTCGCCTTTAAAATTTGAAAGGAGCATCATCCTTTAGGTACTGGAAGCGTGATTTTATTTTTTAATGAATGAATGTACACTCCCTTAATTGATAAGACTTTCCCAAGAGTAAGGAATCTGTTTTATTTTTTATTAGTGTTCTGTATTTGTTTTGTTTTGCCTGTAATAAATCAATCCTTTCACTTCATCATCAGTCAGTAGTCAACAACCCTCGGTCTCATTTTCCCTGGGTTGAGTGGCGAGAAGAAGGAGGACAATGTTTTTGGGATTGTCACACATATGAACACCTCACCAAACCATCCGCATTCTTTCTATCTGCAAACAGTACAGGCTCCCTTAGACAACACTCGAGACATGCGAAAGCTCAAAAGGACCAATCCTCTGGACTTGGTTACAGTTCACTGAAGTGATGCGATTAGGGGGAGTGATCTATGAACTACAAAATGTTTATTTATTAATTCAAGTTGAGTTACTAGATGTACGTAAATATGCACAGTCGTAACAATAAAGATTACTTTAAAAAAAGTTCGCGTGGACAGCCAAACTTTAAAAGACGATAGCTGGGGAGCTCTTCGGGTGTCTTGAATTCACTATTTAGAAAAAATCATCTGTGAGGCCCTCTTACAGCGTACCAATCACCAACGCCTTAAAAGAGCATTGATAGTTTTTCGTCAACATCTAGCTCATCATTCAGTTGATGTACGATCTTCCAATGTTGTCTACCCACCTTGGTACGAATAAAAAGAGTAGGAATGAAACTCACCGCAATGAGTTGGTTTTTAGCATTGCTCAACTCCTTGTCAAGATTCGCCTCGTAGTTTTGGTCACAACTGTCCAACTGTATTTCATCCTCAGGAAGAAGGAACGAAGGGTCGATAGAGAAGCACTCTTCCACTATTTTCTGAAACATATAGATAGGCACTACAAAATAATGTGAGGGTGAAACATATTATTGAAATTCATGTTATTCCACGGCTCAGCCATGGCTTTGAACAGGAGATGTCAAACAGCAACTGTGCAAAATTGGAGTAGATTTGGATTCACCATTCGAGAAAATGGAACTAATTGAGTTTTAGCTCCAACAAGCTTCTCTGAATAAATCTACAACATCAACGGCCTTGGTTGAGAGTGTTTGCTTACTTCCAAGTATTCGAATAACCCATACGTCTGTTGGGAAGACTACCTACTACACTACATGGAAGATCGACATTGGAAGACCAGGGTGGAACAATTAGAAAGAAACTAGTCCTTCTACACAAATTTGACACAATGGATAAATTAATCGATAATACAAGTTTATAATAATCGATTATTCAAGTTATATTAATCGATTGTACAAGTTTATTTAACACAGTTTTTCTTACCAAGGTTACATAACCTTGGGGTAAAATTCAAAAAACTTCAAAAAGTCTGGAGTCTTTTCACTTTTGAAAAGTTATTATTCTCTGAGAGCTGGAGTCATTGTGTTTTTGTTGTTACATTGTTCTGTACTGAAAAGCCGGTGTTTTTAATTCATTTTTGGTTTATTATTTTCAATAATGAACCTTTGGAATCGACCAAGAAAATTTTTTTTTTTAATACCCCCTCAAAATTTGATGGTTTACGTTTCAAGGTACGTAGAATCCAAAAATCGGATAAAAATTTGGCCGTCCGTCCGCCGTCCGCCTTCCTTTGGTTTGACTTTTTTTCTAGAAGTTCTGACCATTATAAAGAAGCTATAAAAATCGCATCGCCGTATTCCATCGAATTCAGGCGTAATGGATTAATGTGAGATTAAAAATAGAGCGAGACCGCCGTCTCTGCCGTCACCGCAGCTTCAGAGTAAAACCCTTCTAAGGGCTGTAACTTCTACATTTTTCTCTCGAATTCGATGATATTTCCTGGGATTGTGAATGTTGGCATGTGGAAGGTCCCCTATGTGGGCTGTCAGCTACAATCACGGAGTAACGGAGACAAGTTGAGGCTGCAATGATCGGATCATCTATACAATCAGGTTATGGAAACTGGGAAGCCAAGTGCCACACCCATTTGGCAGACATTTTTTGTTACATTTTTTATTGGATAACAAAATTATGTAAGTAAGGACGTTTTCGTAAAATATTTCTGTTTGAACAAAATAGTTCTGTTTGAACAAAACTTGGGCCTTAGGATTGTCATTCGCAGTAATGTGGTCTGTTCGTACTGTCGTGACCGAGAACATGTCATCGTTGAAAATCTCTTATTCGGATTTAGCAAATGTTTAATTTGGATTCGTTCCAATATTAAGGTGAATTTACACTTTGCGAAATTTCCTCGCGAGGGATTCTCGCGAAACAAGTTTCATGGTGTGTAGACGCTTCTAGAACCCAAATCACACCTCTGCGAGGATCCCTTGCGAGACGAGGGAGCGAGCGGTCAGCCAGTCAGTCTCTGGCGCGCAACAAAGGAGTTTCGGCCTTATTGTTTCTCGAAGTGTAGACGTGTATATTTGTTTGTGCGAGGCAGGTCTTTCGATTATAATTTTACTGCAGACTTGTGTATGAGTCTCCTGTAGCCAAATATCTCAGTGTGATGGCAATTCTTTCCTTCACAGTGATTGCTTCTCTCATGTGCGTGTCTACCCGTTCAATTTTGGGTCCAATAACTAACACCAGATAATCGAAGTCAGTCGATTTAATTCGCGTGAAATTCAGTATTATGTCTTCAACCATCTCCATCTGCATGTCCTTTATTAATCTATTGCCGTATTGCAACCGTTTGCGAAAGATTTCTCTGACCCACCAACGACGCCGGCGTTGTTGCTGATGTCCTTTCCTCTTTTTGACAATATGAGCTGTGACGATGAAAGCAAAAGCACTGGCTGCACGGCGAGGAAGAGGAACTATAGAAACACTCGTCATGGCCGCCTCGCGCGTCTGTTTCACGGTTTGTTTCATTGTGTAGTCTCGGGCGAGAGCTTCACCCATCAGTCTCGCGAGGAAATTTCGCGAAGTGTAAACGCACCTTTAGCGCTTACTATCCGATTTTCAGAAGTTTTTATGACTCAAAATTTTGTCAAAATTAAATATGTAAATATATTTACATATATAAATATTTACATACATATATATGTATAAAGAAACAAACGTATATATGTATAAAGAAACCTCAATTCAATCATCACTATCGTATCCTATAACCTCTGAAACGAAGAAAAGAACAAAATAACACACACCCATCGCCTGTGAAACCGCTTTTCTGTTTTTTTCACATGCTTTTTAGGACGTCCCACAGTAAGACTTGGGCGTCCTTATGCGATCGATCTGGGGTGGAGGAAGACAACACTCAACAGAAAAAAAAAAATAACCACACAGTAATCCGTTTTAGACCATTCTGAATCCAAATCTGCGAAAAAAAACCATAGGTGTATGTCTGTGTGTGTGTGTGTGTATGTGTGTGTGTGTAACAAAATCTTGTGTACTCTGCACAGGCCTTAGTTCTCAACCGATTTTCCTGGTTCTTTTTTTGTTCGTCGCGGAAAACTATCTAGTTGTGCACTACGTCGCCGGAATTTCGAATTTTGCCTTTTAAGGGGAGGAAAGGGGGGGTTAATGCTCGAAAAACGTGCGTTTTTGGGCATAGTCTTGTGTACTCTGCCCAGGCCTTAGTTCTCAAACGATTTTCGTGGTTCTTTTTTCGTTTGACGCGGAATACTATCTAGTTGTGCACTACGGCGCCGGAATTTTGGATTTTGCTTTTTAAGAGGGGGAAAGGGGGGGTTAATGCTTAAAAAACGTGCGTTTGCGTGCATAATCTTGTAAACTCTGCCCAGGCCTCAATTTCCAACCGATTTGCGTGTTTCTTTTTGTTTGACTCAAATAACTTCCGAGTTGTACATGATTTTACCAGAGTACCAAAATTCGCAAGGGGTGGGGGTGAGTGGGGGGATAATATTCACAAAATATCCGATTTTTCAATATTTCGGTTCCTTTACTGGTTACTAATTGTACCCAAGCTTTGAAATTGAGGAAAAATTCTCATTATAGATGCCATAAACCGCTTATTTCGTGTTTTTTTTTTTGTGTTTCACCTTGAATACGGATGTGAACTTCGACGGACTACCTACCAAAACTAACAGATGAAAGTTCAATGTTACGACGTATTTCCGCCTTGGTGCCAGACTGGCACCATTATTGGCGTTGGGGAGGTGGGGGGGGGGGGTGAACTCGAATTCGCATGTTGGGTATCGTAGATCATGGATTTTAAAATGCTCTTCAGATTCGAGGCTCCCATGCCGCTAGAAATGTTAAGGTGGATAATGGTGGGGGGGGGGGGGGGTCAGTATTTCTTGCCTAAAGTAATAAATAAATTACATCGAGTGAAACAGTTTTATCACTTAACAACTGGTTAAACTGATCTAATGCTTATCCAATGGGACGTCCCCTGGAATGCATGCATTACTAAACAATATGTTTCACTTTGAGTAGGTAACATTATTTCTTTCAAAATTCAAGATTTAGTAGTAAAATAATCAATTTAAACGTCAGAAAACATATTTTTCTCGTGTATTTTCGTATTCGAAATCGAATGAAACCATTCCCAAGACGATACAGTAATTCGTTCAAAAGTTTTTTTTCGCTTTTTGGCCCATTTGGACGGACGGAAAATTGTTTATTCGATTTTCGGATTCTACCTACCTTGAAACGTAAAACATCAAATTTTGAGGGGGGGGGGGGGGGTTAAAATTTTTTTTTCTTGCTCGATTCCAAAGGCTTATTATTTGCTTATCCAGTCCCCTGGAATGGATGCATTACTTAACAATATTGTTATCGCTAAGTTCCATTGATATTGACTTATTGAAGAAAGATAAACACTAACCTCAAGGTTGGAAGTGTGTTTCTCAATTGAGTTGTTGTAAGCGTTCAATAACGCCGTTTTGAAGTCGTCAATACATTCTTTACTGTATTTTGTAACCAATTTGTTCGACACACTCTCAAGAACATTCTCCAATGTTTCTTTGAAAGTTTCTTTCACTGAAAATAGATAGAAACCGTACAGTATATTATGTAATCTAGCCAAGAAAAGGACTAGCAGGTTTAAATTGACGATCACTTTTATTTCACCAGAGAGCTGTCTAAATTCAAGTTCCGATCATACACATGGTGTATCAGAAAATGTGGTCATTACTCCACAGCTGAGTTGCATTAAAAAATGTCCTATGACATATTATGTCGGTTTGCTTCCCAGCTGTATCATTAGATGTAAATTGAGGTAATTATGGTAGTTTCAGTTGTTTAAGTGATACTTCCTAGGTCGAAATCACGATACAAAAATCCAAGTCAAGTCGAAAAAAAAATCGGACATTATACTTATTAAGTATAAACTTATAAGTATTATTAAGTATAATGTCCGATTTTTTTTTCCGACTTGACTTGGATTTTTGTCTTGTGATTTCGACCTAGGAAGTATCACTTAAACAACTGAAACTACCATAATTACCTCAATTTACATCTAATGATACAGTTGGGAAGCAAACCGAAATTTTTTGATGGGATTTATTTAGTTAAAAACTGCCTGAAAATTTCTCATCCTCGAGGAAATTCTATGTTCAGGCAGTTTTTTCATCAAATCAGTCCCATGAAAAATGTTGGTTTGACATCAGGGAGAAAAGAAATTTAAGGAGCTTTCCAACGATATCCTCAGATATCAACTTACTGAATTAAAAATGTGAGTTACAGTCATTTTAGTGATGCAAGGTCACAATCAAGTTAGAAATCTTAAATGTGAATTAAAGTCGGATTTTGAGTTAAACATATAAATATAAATGTTATAAGACATTTTTTGCTGCGAATTAGTTGTAGAATCGCCTCCTGAAGTTTTCAACTCATCATTTGGTACACCCTGTATATTAAATTCTTTGGTGAGCGTACACAATATCTACCTGACGTCACGACAGTTTTCTGGGTCACGCCGTAGAGCTGCATCTCATATTCATCCCTACTCATGTAGGAAGGCATCATGTTCAAATCCTGCAAAAGAAAAAAACGTATCTTTAATGTTTTTATGAAAAGTAGAAACCATTTGAGCAACAGAGGTATAAATGACTATCTTATTTCCATTTTTAATAAGCTTGATTCCCAAGGGGCGACTTCATTTTCACAACATGTGGTCGATTTCTTTTACATCAATGACGAAACGAAAACCTTTGAGAAAAATAAAATAACAATAAATTTAAGAGGAGCCATCAAACATGAACAAACATAATTTCCATTCAAGAGGAAGACTAAAACGAAAAATGAGGATGAACGAATAAAATCTGAATATTCCTAGTGAAAAATAGAAAAACCTGTACAACTTCTTAGGCCCTGTCAAGAAATTCCTGTCAGGGCCTGTTTGGTGAGAGGAGGTGTTCTCACACTCCTCAGCTGGGAAAGGGCGTGATGTCACCCGAGTCCTCCGGCGCACCAGTCTCCGTTCGCCTTATCACTTTTCCCTCTATAGATGTTTTGTAGGTTGTGACGAAACCAACCAGCAAGTTGTGACGAAATTTTGGGAAAATTCACTCAAATTGTTGTCCCGGGCCAAGATAGTACTGTGAGCCCCAGCTCACTGACACAACCAAATAGAGATGGGGCTGAGCCACCTCCACCAGGCTGCCTTCCAGCCCTGGGGGCGGTAACAGTGGGCACCGTACCATCCCCACCCAAGGATGACCCAACTCCACCTCGGGCGTCTGCCACCAGGCGCGCCAGCTGCTGATCACACCACCCCCTCCAACGTAGGAGAACATTCTAGAACGATGCTGCGGCGGAGTGGGGGAAGGTGGCTAAAGGAGGCAGTTATACCTCGTGGACAACATTCTGTCCCCAGGCCTTGAAGCTATCACCCTTACAACTCTGCTCAGTCTAGATACGTTTATCGAACCCCCTTTGCAAGTTGAACGTGGTAAAATCATTCCCCTCAGACAATGAGGAATTTCACCGATTTCTGTTTGCATTTTTCCTGAATAGTTAATGGTGTGGGATAGATGAAAATCGGGCTGATTTCGGTAAATAAGTCTCCTGTTATTTTTGGGAGACAATCAAAATTTTTAATTTCAAAACTAACCGGGAAAACGGACGTGGAGCGGGAACGCTCGCTGATTGGGCTGTTCGGATCGCCGTCTCCTCCCAGTGTTGCCCATTGGGACGACGAAATCGTGTTTTCTAAGAGAAAAGTTATCAAACAAATACAGGGGAAACCTAATTTTCCCCATCTTGCTTTTTCTATTTTTTTCTTCAGTTTTTCGATTTCGAACTTCACTGTTTCGTGAAATTTTGCATCTGGGGACTATATCTGGGATCTCAGCGCTTCAAGCGGCCATAAATGAACTATTCCAGCATGACGTCATTTTCCCGGTTTTTTTAAACGTTCGTATTTTCTACACTGTTTTGTTTATTCATAAATTAGGAGGTTCGGGCTGAAAGTTTGCGTTAGGGGGTTTTTCGAGGTGCTGAATCCGATTTTGGGGTCAAAAATAGGAAATTCCGACATGGTGAAATTCCTCATTCCGACGAGAGCCCTGCTGCCCACGAGTTTTGTTCTGCAGTTCCCCTTAAATTCAAATCCCGGTGAGACCCACTGGACATCCCGGATTTGGATCGACACACCAACCTTCTTCATCTCCGTTTAGGATTTCCTACGGGCCCGACGACGTGAGTTATAAACTAATAAATTTACCTAGGCCAATGGTACCGTGCACAAAGTGTATATTTAATACAAAACAGCGTAATCAGTATATTTTTGAATTCATCAAGAGGTTACAATAAGACCAACAACATAATTCCATTTGTTTATTACGAGGGTGGATCAAATATAAACGGGACTTTATTTTTTTTTTTAATTTTATTTGTTAGAAAATAAAAAGCGGGTATATGTCACTTTTCTACATAGTCTCCTGCTTTTGTGACACATTTTTCCCAGCGAATAGGAAGTTTTTTAATCCCAGCATCAAAACATATTGTTTAGTAATGCATGCATTCCAGGGGACGTCCCATTGGATAAGCATTAGATCAGTTAACCAGTTGGTAAGCGATAAAACTGTTTCACTCGATGTAATTTGGTTTATTACTTTAGGCAAGAAATAGTGACCCCCCCCCCCCTCACCATTATCTACCAAAACATTTCTAGCGGCATGGGAGCCTCGAATCTGAAGAGCATTTTAAAATCCATGATCTACGATACCCAACATGCGAATTCGAGTTCACACCCCCCCCCCCCCCCCCCCCAACCACCACCAATGGTGCCAGTCTGGCACCAAAGGGGGAATACGTCGTAACATTGCACTTTCATCTATTAGTTTTAGTAGGCGGTCCGTCGAGGTTCACATCCGTATTCAAGGTGAAACACAAAAAAAAAGCACGAAATATGCGGTTTATGGTGTCCTGGCACCATGGTGGCACCACTATTATTTCTTTGGTGCTACAGAGAATAATTCATGAAAACCCGGAGGTATAATGAGAATTTTTCCTCAATTTCAAAGCTTGGGTACAATTAGTAAGCAGTAAAGGAACCGAAATTTTGAAAAATCGGATATTTTGTGAATATTATCCCCCCACTACACCCCCCCCCCTTGCGAATTTTGGTACTCGGGTGAAATTATGTACAACTCGGAAGTTATTTGAGTCAAACAAAAAAAGAAACTCACTAATCGGTTGGAAATTGAGGCCTGGGCAAATTTTAAAGGATTATGCCCGCAAACGCACGTTTTTTAAGCATTAACCCCCCCTTTCTCCCCCTTAAAAGGCAAAATTCGAAATTCCGGCGCCGTAGTGCACAACTAGATAGTTTTCCGCGTCGAACAAAAAAAGAACCACAAAAATCGGTTGAGAACTAAGGCCTGGGCAGACGACACAAGATTATGCCCAAAAATGCACGTTTTTTGAGCATTAACCCCCCCTTTCCCCCCCCTTAAAAGGCAAAATTCGAAATTCCGGCGACGTAGTGCACAACTAGATAGTTTTCCGCGTCGAACAAAAAAAGAACCAGGAAAATCGGTTGAGAACTAAGGCCTGTGCAGACGACACAAGATTTTGTCACACACACACACACATACACACATACACACACACACACACACAGACATACACCTATGGTTTTTTTTCGCGGATTTGGATTCAGAATGGTCTAAAACGGATTACTGTGTGGTTATTTTTTTTTTCTGTTGAGTGTTGTCCAACTTCACCCCAGATCGATCTTATAAGGACGCCCAAGTCTTACTGTGGGACGTCCTAAAAACGATGAAGGTTGCGTCTGAAGCCAATTGCGCACGAACCCCTCGACCCCCTCATCATCCTCGAATCGCTGTCCGCCTAGGGCTTCTTTAAGTGGCCCAAACAAGTGAAAATCACAGGGCGATAGGTCAGGGCTGTAGGGAGGATGATCAAGTGGAGTCCAATGCATTTCTTCCAATTTTTGAACAGTTAGAGCTGCAGTATGGGGCCTTGCATTGTCGTGGAGGAGGATGACGTCACGAATTGGTTGATTCCGTCTTTTGCTGCGATATGCAGCCCTCACCTGAGTCAGCAGCTCACAATAGTAGGCAGCATTGATTGTTCTTCGCTCATGCAAAAAATCAATGAGCAAAACGCCTCGATAGTCGAAAAAACAGTTGCAAGGACCTTGCCAGCAGACAGTCGAGTTTTTGCTTTCACTGGGGCTGTCTCCCCCTTCCTCCGCCACTCCATACTGGCTTGCTTCGATTCGGGTGTGTAATGATGGACCCATGTTTCGTCGCAGGTGACGATGCTAGCCAAAAATGCTTCCCCTTCTTCCTCAAACCTTGCAAAAAGCCTCTGACAGACCTCCAAACGTCTCAACTTCTGATCTGCAGTCAAAAGGCGAGGGACCCATCTGGCACACACTTTACGGAATCCTAGGTGCTCTGTAATGATCGTTTGGCAGCTCCCATAACTTACCCCTACCTGCTCAGCGATTTCGGAGACAGTCACACGTCGATCATCTTCAAGAATGTCACGAACCGCTTGAATGTTCTCATCCGTAATGCTGCTCCGGGGACGACGATCGTGTTCCTCATTCTCTACTCGTTCTCTTCCCTCCTGAAACTCTTTGTGCCAGGCAAACACACGGGTCCTAGAGAGGGTTTGGTCCCCGAACTGGGCAGTCAACCTTTGAAAAATTTCCGAAGGTTTGACTCTTTCACGGGTAAGAAATTTTATGATAATTCGTTGCTCAATGGAAACGGGCACCTTTTGTTCAGACATCGCGATAACTACTCATGAAAGGTTGTAAAGGGGGAGACGCCCCCCTCATCCACCTTCTAATGAACCTGTTCAAACAATCTCGAAGTGACGGGCCCGCTTCTGTCAACCGTCGGCGCTCAGAGGTCAGAGTCCCGTTTATATTTGATCCACCCTCGTATATCAGACTAGTAATTCATCATACATGGGAAAATCCCCATAATCGTTAGTGACTATAATATTGCTCAATCTTTCATCTTTCAACATTCGACGTAATCACGTGCATCAGTGCACTCGTTTGTATTTGCAGGATCTGTAAATGTGTATTTGCAAACCTAATTTAAAACAATATCATTAAAGTTCCTACTAGTTGTATTTGATGTTTTCTCAATCACTATACCCAGTTCCAGGTATCAGACAATAAACTTGTGCAGTTACATTTTTATAATTAACTTCATTTCGTGCACCGATAGGATAAACGTGCGCAGATAGGTTTTTTGTGCGCACCTTCGTTTTCATGCACAAATAGGACTTTTGTGCGCAGATACGTTTTCCGTGCACTGATAGGTTTGTCATGCACAGACTTGCCCTTCAGGAATAATCATCATTAGTCCTTTCGACTCGTCCACATTTGGTGGATCATTTTACATTTTTGGTCCTGTGGGCGGTTTTCCCGACAACAACCACGACGTAACTTTGAGAGCGCTCCATACCACCTACCAGGTAAATATATACAACTTATTTTCTCCTAGTATACCTTGTGTCAATGTAGATTCTCAACCTACATATAATTGGTTACGCTCAAACCCTTGGGGAGTAAATCTCTTTGAACTAGATAATTTTGTTTGAAAGCCATAATTTATAGGAGTAACAACGACTTACAAAATTGGTGGTGAACGGTGGAAGTTTATAGTTTCCCCGTCCTCCACGACTAGATCAAGGGCATAACCCGACCTGATTAGACTTTAGAAACAATCATCATTTCTCGACTTTATTCGTTTTAGAGCATGAGTCCCGGGTAAGATTATGTGTAAGGTGTTGATTCCTTGTAATGGGATGATAAAGAATTAGTGATCTGATTGTGATGACATTTTAGCCGGTTAAAACATAGTTTTTACAGGAATTTTTGATTTTGGAGTAGGTATTTTGAATAATTTTGCTTCCAAATCTACCAAGGTAGCTAGATTGTATTCACTTTTCAAGGTTAAAAATTAAAATTTCTTTCCGGGTTTTACGTTTTGGACCTTCCTGAACAATTTTGGTTCCGTATCTTTATTTATGTACGCCACGAGAAACTTGAACTAGGTAGGTAGCTATGTTGAATTTAGTTCGAAATCTGTTCGATCAGGATATTTTCTTACTTACCTTGTGAGGTATCAAAATTTCAAGTGTCGAAATTTATTTTTCTAAGGTCCTGGCACCTACGTACAGTTAACAAAGGCGAAATTTCGATCTACTTCCCTATCCGTTGGTTGGATTACTGGAAGCGACATACTTAATCCCAGAAACCCTGGGACTGCTGCATACCCATACCCATACTGCTGGTATGTTTTGATTTTAATACTTACCTATGCATTCCTAACGAGATCCCAAAGTATTTTATTTCACTTAATTTTTCTTTCTTGGAATTCATTTCAAATCTGAAACCCAAAGAGAATTTGGTTTTTTTTCTGTTTAGGGGTTTTTATTACCTACCGGGTTGCGATACCTACCCACAGAAATTTTGGTTGGAAGAAACCTGCAGTTCTCACCACGACTTGAGCCACCTACTTGAGTATTATAGTGTTAGGCTAAGAATTCCATTTAGGATTAATATTATAAGTTTAGGTTTAGGGCCCTAGTTCCTGGCGAAGCCCAAAGCCCGTCATCGCATTTTGAGTGGGTACCTATTCAAATTGTCCTCTTGATTTATCTACCTTACTAATGTTTGTTCTTTTGATTGAGAAGTTCAATCCCGTTCCCGAATTTATTGATTTATTAATATTGATTAAATATGAAACTTATCATTTGATATACCTAGTTTATTACAAAATACCTCGTCCTTGGCCAAGTCTGGGCAAATTAGAGTTTGACAAAAGGTTTTTCGTCCGCTATGACCTCACCAGTAGCTCCTCGTCAAATTCATTTACTTTGCAAGCGGACTGGCGCCCTAAATTTCCATCAAAAATTTGAACAGCAAGGTAGCCGAGAGCACAGGTCAAGTCGACGTGTCCACTCACTTTGGGCAAGTTTGGGTGACAAAAAATTATATACCACTTAGGTACCACTTTCCTGAAAATAATAAACAGTAAATAATGCACCTTTTAGGATAAAGTCCTTAAACCGGCTTTCAATGATCTGATAACAGTATGATAATATCTGATATCTGATAATAGTATGAAAATATAAGAGTTTTTCCCCCGAAGGGTAAAAAACTAGTATTTTGGGTCTTGCTGAAGCTTGACCCAGGCGGATTTTAAGTTAGCATTTAAATTAATAATTACTTACTAAATTAGTAATACTTATTAATAATTAATTAATTTCTTAACTCACCATTTTAGGAAGTAATTTCACCGAACAAGTTAGCAAGATAAAAGATGGAATTGAAATCGAAAAATGATTCTAATCAATGTGAGAGTGGTTTCTTCGAATGCAGCAGACACTAATAAATCAGTCTTAAAGGATTTTTATAATGTTCTAGTCAATTAAATCTGTTTAAATCAATCAATCCAATAAGTACCTATTCCAATGTTGATGTTCCCGGTTCCCGCTTTGTACGTAGTCCGTGGTGTAGGTTAGGTGAGAATTTCTTCTTCTTCTTCTTCTACTTCCAAGTTAACTGTCCTGGCCGCAGCCATGCCGGACAGAGGTATTAGGTGAGAATTTGACTTTTTCTTCTTGTTCTATTTCGCTGTTTTGGCCGCTGCCACACCAGACGTTGTCGAGTTGATCATGGATGACCATCCATGATCAGTGGATACGATGATCGGTGATACGATACGATGATCAGTGGATACGAGTAGTGGTTGACATTTCTGTATTTTTAATGTCAAGAAATTTCGGTAGGTTACATAAATAATCGTATATTTGAGAATACGGTCTTATATTTTGTAGTGGTTTTGGAGTTGTTAGCGCTATGACTTTATAAGAAGATTAAATTGTCTACTAAATTCAGAAAAATATATTTGAACTCTTAACCTTTTTCTATTGAAAAGACTTTAGTTTTCGAGAAATATATCGAATATCCGATGATAATTTTTAAAAAGCAGTGGCATCATACAAATTTCGTTGTTGTTTTGTTGGCTGCATTGGAAAACACGATTTTCAGAGCGCTCTCGTGGAAGTTTTGCAAAGTTCCACTTCTCCATTCAGTTCGCCATCCATTTTCTTCCATTAGTTTCGTAGTCGCTTAGTTGCCTGGTTGTCCCGATCCCCTTTGTTTGTGCTTTTTTATTTCCCTTCACCGCTCGGTTGTGTTTGATTTTTCGATACTTTTAAGTTTGCTCCACAGTCTCAACCGATCGCCAAGTAAGTATGAATCTTTTCACGTTGCTTTATTCGTTTCTCCGAGCTGACCATTTCGTCTGAACATCGTTCTTTGTTGTCTTGGTTGAGGTGCCCCTTCTATAAAGGTGGGAGGTCGTACGTAATCAGTCTCTCCTCTCCCAAACTTTCCGTTTTAGAAAGTTCTCGAGTTTTCTGGTAGACGTGGCTCCCGTCTGGTTTCACAGTTCCTATCCTACAATATTTTTTCTTTTCCGTAGTCTTCCAAGTTTCCAAATTTCGCCGTAGGTAAAATACCCCATAATTTCCACACCCGTCGGATCCTCTCAAGGCTTGAGGTTCACATCTGCGAGGTAAGTGCTCCACTGCTAATTACCTAATCGTGTCCCCTTTTCTGATTGTATGATCTCGATGTAGAACTTGCGTTAAAATCAATAAGTAGTTCTCTCCTTATGTTTATCATGAAATCTAATTTTCTCTCGAATCTTGACTGGGTAACCTCGATCGTTCAACAGCTCGTACGTCTAATATAAATAGCTTCTTAGGTACCTAAACTCATTGCCTATAGGTAATCATGTATTTTTATACTTGACCGTGTAAAATCTTGCTCGTATTATGGGGATACCTCACTCCTTGTTGCCCCTTGTAAGGATACCTAACAATAGTTACCAGCTTGATCTGACGATGCTCTTTCATAAACTGGCAGCTCTACGAAGATCTGCTGATTGAAAATGTTCATATCGTTTATTTCCTTTCATAAAGCTAGACACTGCAGTAGCGTACCGAAGTAGTTACCTCTCAAAATTATGGTTCCATATTGTGACACTTGTAACATACCTACTTAGGTATTGTGATCCTTTGGGTAGGTTCATAAGTTTCGTAATCATTTTCCTCAACTTCTGTACTATATATGGGTCATTTCAAAATTTTGGGTTATTTTGTCCTCTAACTTTTTCATAAATTTTTGTTGAAGTTTTTATGTTTTTTCTCCCGTAAACGTCATTTGTTTTGACCACTGAGGCAGATCCTGAAGTGGGCGCACACTTTATCAAGTAGTTTCAAATTTATAGAATTTTGAATTTTTTCCATAATTTCGACTTTGTAGGGAGAGAGAAAACCAAGGGTGAGTTGAACTCATGAACCCTTTTTATTCCTTCAAAATACGAGAATCTTAGTTTAGGAGTCTCTTTTATTTATCGCAATCACAGTCCGAAGCTATAATCTAGGTACATCAGAATTATCAGGTTCTTCAAGTCTTTCAATCAGTCTAATCGTTCGTAAAATGTGGTTTAAGGAAAAGTCAGCATTAAATGACCCAGCGGTGTAAATAGTTCAGGTAACTCCTAAAAATGTAAACGGCTTTGAAAAAACTTTTGAGAACCCATAGTTTATTCAGTTTCTTAATAGTACATTGGTAACTCATTTTCTTAATAATACATAGGTAACTCAGTTTCTACGTAATACATAGGTAACTCGGTTTCTTGATAATACTTAGGAAACTCAGTTTCTTAATAATGAAATTCTTACAAAAACGCTCGATTCCAAAGGTTCATTATTGAAAATCGACAGTGAACTTGCAAAACCATGTAAGTCGTTTTCCAGAAATTTTACAGGAAACGAGAAAAACTTGCTTCAAAGTGGACTTAACACGTTGGTTCATATTTGTTGCTTTTGACGCATAGAGAAGAGATAGTCGAGTTTTTGCCAGTTTGGCTCCGTTTGATGGATCAAGGGGGTCTCATTCTATCCAAATAGCTAATAACCTTATTTTTGAAAAAAATCGGTCTTACATTGTTTTGCAAGTTCACTGTCGAAATAATAAACCAAGTGTCCAACATTTGGGAATCAGAGCCTAACTAAAATAAAATGAGGTAAGGATCAAAAATCTAATGGGAACTGGAACTAAATGGGAAACCTGACTCGAATTATTGTCATTAACCTCAAACTGTGCATGGATCCCGGAAACGCCTTAATCCATTTTTTACTAAAATAGCACCATCGTCATTAATAGTATCGTTGCTGTAAACATAGAGATAAGGCGTAATGTTTTCCTTCCAAGTCTACCAAGGTAGCGGAAGCTTTGATTTCACTTTTCTAGGTAGAAAAAAAAAGTTCTCCAAAATCAAAATTTCTACTCGCGTTTTACGTTTCAGACCTTCCTGAACAATTTTGTTTCCGTGTCTGTCTGTCATGAAATCCTTGCCAGAACCATAACTTCTACATTTCTCATCCGATTTTGATGAAATTTTCAAGAATTTTACGGGTTGCCTTGTAGATGGTCCACTATGAAAATCATCACCTCCGGATTGATTAATAGTTATTAATAGAATTCTTTTTTTTTTGGACTCGCTCTTCAAGCTGGCCAAAATGAACATTCCCGGAGAGAGTGTTTCGGGCACAGGCGGTTTAGCTGATGCTGGAAGTCCAGTGGAGGTAGAAGGAACAGCAGACGTAGACGGTTCATCCAAGGTTGACTAGAACTTCTGCACATAAAATGTTGTTGTAATTACTGATGTAATCTATGGATAACTACTAATACCAAGAATATACAGTAAGAGCTCAAACCATTATCTTGGTGAACCATGAGCAAAACTTCTCTCCCTACAATTCCACCTCTCTTCCTACAAACCAGCCTCTTCCCAGAAGTTGTAGGTAGAGAGGTTGTAGGTAGAGAGGTTGTAGGGAGAGAGATTTGTGAGGTTATCAAACTCTACTGGCCTCACCATTATTGATTCTGAACGTTAGAAAAATACATAACACTACGATTAAAGAAATTTTAACCCCCCTCAAATTTTGAAAATGAAGGGTAGTAATGGTCATGAGTGCCCTAGCTCGAAAACTCGAAATAAAGGTATTGTTTTTTCACAAATTGAAAATAGTATTGAATTTAAAAGAAAATTTTGAGACCACCCGGAGCTCTATAGGACAAACCGTTCGCTCCATACGAGTAGGTACTAAAGGGTTGGACTTATGGTAAATCAGAAACACGAGCGTGAATCACCAAAGAGGTCCAATTTCCGTTGAAATCTTTGCTAACTAAAATGCGATCGCTGTTCGTTTCTTCGAGTTGTCTTCAGTTTTGCTTCCTTAGTAACCAGTAATCCAATTTCCATATGAAGTAACCACAACACCCTTTTTAGGACGTCCCACAGTAAGACTTGGGCGTCCTTATGCGATCGATCTGGGGTGAAGGACGACAACACTCAACAGAAAAAAATAACCACACAGTAATCCGTTTTAGACCAATCTGAATCCATATCCGCGAAAACAAAACCATAGGTGTATGTCTGTGTGTGTGTGTGTGACAAAATCTTGTGTTGTCTGCCCAGGCCTTAGTTCTCAACCGATTTTCGTGGTTCTTTTTTTGTTCGACGCGGAAACTATCTAGTTGTGCACTGCGGCGCCGGAATTTTGAATTTTGCCTTCCAAGGGGGGGGGGGGGGGGTTAATGCTTAAAAAACGTGCGTTTGCGGTCATAATCTTGTAAACTCTGCCCAGGCCTCAATTTCCAACCGATTTGCGTGTTTCTTTTTTTGTTTGACTCAAATAACTTCCGAGTTGTACATGATTTCACTAGAGTATCAAAAATCGCGTATCAAAAGTATCTGAACTCCTTATGTATCACTTTTCACAAAAACAAAGAGTAAATAATTAAAAAATCAGGATATGTGCAATACACGAAACTTGCTTTCCCGACATTGCATATTTTTTGCTTGTCATAATACTATTCTCGAGGTGCGATATCAACGGATCATCTGTTCTGAGGATACGAGGAAACTATGTGCCACACTTTTTTTCTTGCTCGATTCCAAAGAATATAATTGATTATTGGAAATATTAAACCAAACACAAACTGCAAGCCAAACAAAGAAGCGGCGCATGCCAGGATGGAGAAACTCGAGTCCAGTTGCACGCCACACCTGTGGAACTGCTGATCCTGCTGGGGATGGGGCGCAGAAAAGGTGTGCATTTCTCCCCTCGTGAGTTATTCAAAATAACAAAAGAGCGCGCCAGGTGTATACAGCCAGATGCCAACCCCCCTCGTCGAAACCAGAAATCTGTCCTTTTGAGGAAACTCGGAGGAAGGGTTGGACGGAACACTGACCTCAATTGTTTGTAGAGGCCCTTCAAATATTCGTAATTAATATTTATTTGTATTATATTTTTATGTATTTATTACACTACGAACTGAATCTTTTAAATATATACAGGGTGATTCAAGAGATTAGGACGAATTTCACAAAACCATAACTCGGTTATTTTACAAGATAGAAAGTTTTTATTGGTCTTAAAATGTTACTTAGATATGGAAATTAAATTATGTACATCACTTTTTAAAAATCACATCGAGCAAATGGTGTCCATCGGCCTGGATGCATTTCTCCAACCTTTCGTGAAAGTTCCTCATCACCTCAGTCAAGGTTTCCACAGAAATGTTAATAATTTCTGTGGTGATGGCCTCTTTCAAATCATTCAGGGTTCGTGGCTTATCTCTGTACACTCTTTCCTTAAGATATCCCCACAAAAAAAAGTCACAGGGAGATAGGTCGGGAGAGCGGGGGGGGGGGGGGGGGGGCAAGGAACGTCGCCTCGTCGGGAAATCAAGCGGCCAAGAAATTTTTCTCCACTCTGTTGATAGTCACCTTCTTGCAATGAGGAATTTCACCGAATTCTGTTTGCATTTTTCCTGAATAGTTAATGTTGTGGGATAGATGAAAATCGGGCTGATTTCGGAAAATAAGTCTCCTGTTATTTATGGAAGACAATCAAAATTTATGATTTCAAAACTAACCGGGAAAACGGACGTGAAGCGGGAACGCTCGCTGATTGGGCTGTTCGAATCGCCGTCTCCTCTCAGTGTTGCCCATTGGGACGACGAAATCGTGATTTCTAAGAGAAAAGTTATCAAACAAAAACAGAGGAAACCTAATTTTCCCCATCTCGCTTTTTCTATTTTTTTCTTCAGTTTTTCGATTTCGAACTTTACTGTTTCATGAAATTTTGCATCTGGGGACTATAGATTTCTCGATCTCAGCGCTTTAAGCGGCCATAAATGAACTATTCCAGGATGACGTCATTTTCCCGGTTTTTTTAAACATTCGTATTTTCTACACTGTTTTGTTTATTCGTAAATTAGGAAGTTCGGGCTGAAAGTTTGCCTTAGGGGGTTTTTCGAGGTGCTGAATCCGATTTTGGGGTCAAAAATAGAAAATTCCGACATGGTGAAATTCCTCATTGTTGGCACACCATCATTTTATAAGGATGCAATTTCATGTCCAATTTCAAAATGCGACGCACTGTCGAATAGTGTAGGTTGAGATGTGCAGCTTGACGTCGAACCGAACGGTGAGGGCTTGTGAGGGCTGCTACCCGGACTCTATCGACATTTTCTGGCGTCCGAGCTGTACGGGTCCCACCGGTCCTTTTTAGGACGTCCCACAGTAAGACTTGGGCGTCCTTATGCGATCGATCTGGGGTAAAGTTGGACAACACTCAACAGAAAAAAAAAATAACCACACAGTAATCCGTTTTGGACCATTCTGAATCCAAATCCGCGAAAAAACCATAGGTGTATGTCTGTGTGTGTGTGACAAAATCTTGTGTCGTCTGCCCAGGCCTTAGTTCTCAACCGATTTTCCTGGTTCTTTTTTTGTTCGTCGCGGAAAACTATCTAGTTGTGCACTACGTCGCCGGAATTTCGAATTTTGCCTTTTAAGGAGGGGGAAAGGGGGTTTAATGATCGAAAAACGTGCGTTTTTTTGCATAATCTTGTGTCGTCTGCCCAGGCCTTAGTTCTCAACCGATTTTTGTGGTTCTTTTTTTCATCGACGCGGAAAACTATCTAGTTGTGCACTACGGCGCCAGAATTTTGAATTTTGCTTCTTAAGGGGGGGTTAATGCTTGAAAAACCTGCGTTTGCGGGCGTAATCTTGTAAAATCTGCCCAGGCCTCAATTTCCAACCGATTTGTGTGTTTCTTTTTTTGTTTGACTCAAATAACTTCCGAGTTGTACATGATTTTACCAGAATACCAAAATTCGCAAGGGGAGGGGGTGAGTGGGGGGATAATATTCACAAAATATCCGATTTTTCAACATTACGATTCCTTTACTGCTTACTAATTGTACCCAAGCTTTGAAATTGAGGAAAAATTCTCATTATGCCTCCGGATTTTCATGAATTATTCTCTGTACCACCATGGAACTAATAGTGGTGCCACCATGGTGCCACAAACCGCTTATTTCGTGTTTTTTTTTTTTGTTGTGTTTCACCTTGAATACGGATGTGAACTTCGACGGACTGCCTACCAAAACTAACAGATGAAAGTTCAATGTTACGACGTATTTCCGTTTTGGTGCCAGCCCGGCACCATGGGGGGGGGGGGGGGGGTGAACTCGAATTCGCATGTTGGGTATCGTAGATCATGGATTTTAAAATGCTCTTCGGATTCGAGGCTCCCATGCCGCTAGAAGTGTTATGGTTTATAATGGTGGGGGTGTCACTATTTCTTACCTAAAGTAATAAATAAATTACATCGAGTGAAACAGTTTTATAGCTTACCAACTGGTTAAACTGATCTAATGCTTATCCAATGGGACGTCCCCTGGAATGCATGCATTACTAAACAAAATGTTTTTCAAAACACTTCCTGATTCGTTGAAGTTATTAACCCAACGAAGGATTGTGTTTCGACTAGGAATCACTCCGCGTGGGGGGATCGCGTATTCAACACGAAAATCGCGCTGGGTCTGTACGATCGACTCGTTATTCACGAAAAACCGCAAAAAAAATATTTAAAAAAAAGAAATTTTAGAAAGTGACGTAAATTATTTAATTTCCATATCTAAGTAACAATTTAAGACCAATAAAAACTTTCTATCTTGTAAAATAACCGAGTTATGGTTTTGTGAAATTCGTCCTAATCTCTTGAATCACCCTGTACTATAATTTTATATTTTATTCAAACGTAACAATTGTATTACTGTAAATAACAAAAGGGGATTTGGTTTTTTTTAATTTCATCGAAAATAATGTGTGGAATGCCACATTCCATCTACATCCTCTATCGAACCATACATTTCATAATCCGAGGCGTTAACTGTCAAGGACCATGGATGCAATGAATTCGATAAGCAACAATGTTTCTGTGCACAATGCATTTTTACAAATTTTTGAATGGTCAACTAGCTTCCGGAATCCTACTGATTTCAGCTTTGGTTTTGCAATGCATTGAATTTAGGAACAGAAATGTGGCGATGAGAATATTAGTCAATCAAGTCGATTTCTTCATAGCAGGCAGCGATATTTTTACGTTCACATTGTACTCCATTGTCCTATTCCTTTATTCCCATACCAGCTCGGCTCTTGGTCTGTACGCATAATCGGTTTGTCCTCGGACCCAATCGACAGCTCGCCGTGGATGATGAGTTCATATTTCTTATTCATTCTTCTCATTGCTCAATCAGCCATCAATTTGTGCGGTCTATTTTTGAAGTTGATTTTGACGACCAGTGCAGACGTTGAAAATTCGATTCAGTTTGGAAATGTTATCGAATCAAATAGAAGTTAGTCATTCCGTATGCGTTTGTGAGGAAAATCGAATTTTCAAATTCATAATCATTCTATTCATTTTTTAAACTCACTGAGATCTCAATTTCCTTGGTCAATCCCCAATCCGATGGTTTTTTCGTCAATGTTTCAAATCGTTCGCATTCACCCCGTGTGAATATAATCCTGAATTCCTTGGTCAATACCCCAAGGAATAATCCAATTTCCTTGGTCAAAGTTTTAGAATACCTACCTACACTATTTCTGACAAAATAAAATTGAAAAAAATGAGCTGAAAGATTGAGTAAAACCTGAGATTTAGACACATGAAGGTTATGGGATTTCATTAGTGACGATTCTATACTTTCGATAGGCTATTTATTGATATCGATATTTTGTTCCGATATTCCCGATATTTGTATCGATATTTTTCTTGCGATGTTATCGAATATCGGAAGGAAAATATTGATATCGAAAGAAATGAAATATCGGTTGTGATGGTTATATTTATTCCCACTGTAATTTATCAATTTCCCCTAAAATATGAAAAATAATAAAAACGCGAAGTAAATAGAAACGGAAGATGAACGGAACACAAACAACAATGTTGAAATAACATGACAACCCACTATGTCCGACATGCAGTCCTCATGCTCCATAATCGATATAAGAAGAGTAACAAGACATCGATCAAAAAATTTGCTGAAACATATTCGATATCAGTGAAATTTTTTCTTTCGATATCACTGATATTGATAAAAAATAATAATGCAAAAACATATTCGATATAGGTGAAATCAGTATATTTCTTTCGATATTCTGTCGATATCACTGATATTGATGAAAAATAAATAATATTATTTATATGCATATTATGCAAAAACATATTCGATTTAGGTGAAATTAGTATTTTTCTTTCGATAGTCTATCGATATCACTGAATTGATGAAAAAATCTGCAAAAACAAACTCGATATTAATGAAATCAGTAGGTATTTTTCTTCCGATATTATATCAATATCGCTGATATTGATTTTAATAAATATGCAAAAACATATTCGATATCCGTGAAATCAGTATGAAAAAAATATGCAAAAACATGTATGATATCCGTGAAATCAGTATTTTTCTTTCGATGTCCTATCGATATTTTTCTTCCGATATTTTATCGATATTGATACTGCTTTCCGATATTATTTTGATGTTAAATATCGCATCGAAAGGTACATCGAATCGTCACTAGATTTCATCACTACCGGGAAATTGTCAACTACCCTTAAATATGGAGAAAATGTATAAAACATTGACCAGCTGGATTCCTCGCTTATTCTATTACTTTGGTTTATTGTTTTCAATAATTAACTTTTGGGATAGACCTAGAAATTTAAAAAAAAAATTTTCTCGTGAATCCGATTCCTCCCCCTCCAGCCCCTCCGAAACCTCTCGCCTCCAGTTGGGTTTTACTTATTAGATGGAGGATGGTCCCCTATGAATTGGAAGTTGGTCTGAAAAAGTTAATAATATTGCATTGTCATGCGATTTACACATGCATTCAAAATTTCAGCTCAATCGGATACCGGGAAGTAGATCAAATTCAACTCTCAGTCAGTCGCCGTTCGTTTTTAGTATTTAGCGAAATCGAAGGCGCAAAAACGTAAAAAGTTGTACCTGATTTTTGCACGGCCCTTGGGAATTGAACAACTGACATATTGCCGCCGGAATCATCAAAATCGAACAATAATTGCCAAAGAAAAATGAGGAAAACTGCTGAATAAACGGGTTTCTCCATGTTTTTCCCATATTTCTCTGGCAATTATCGTTCGATCTTGATGATTCCTGCGGCAATCTTTCAGTTTTTCAATTCCCTAGGACCGTGCACTAATGAATTTCTAAAATCTTCGAAAATTTCAAGTTTAGCTACAAATTATGGGAAAACCCTAACTGAATCCAACGGTTTTTTGATGATTCCAGCGGCAACATTTCAGTTTTTCAACTCCCTAAGACCGTGCACTTATGAAATTCTAAAATCCTTCAAAATTTCGAATTAAGGTAGGTACAACTTTTTAAGTTTTTGCGCCTTCGATTTGGTGAAATACTAACCCGGAACGAGGAAAGAATGGCGACCGACTGAGACCCCTTTAATAACAGACTGACAGACAACGGGACAGGTGAAACTAAATAAAAGCTTTTAAAAACGAAAACGAAGTTGAGCACTGAGCAATTTTGTCATTTTTGGATTCTTCGCAAAAATCTATGAAGAATAAGCGTTGGTCCTATTTTTCGTCCATAATTAGAGAAAATAAGTGGGGTGAGCGTAGTTACTTGGACACCCCGTACAAAGAAAAACGTCTGCCAAGTGGGTGTGGCACATAGCTCCCTCGTGTCCATAACCCGATTATATAGATGATCCGATGCATAGTAGCTAATCTCAAAGTACCTTACACCAATCTCTAAGTACCTTCCACTACCCTCATAGGGGACCATCTACACGCTAATCTGGACAATCCTAGAAAATTTCATCAAATTCGGATGAAAAATGTAAGTGAGTAGTGATTGGATCAAAAAATTTCTTGGCAAGGCTGGGAGTCGAACCTGGGACTCCAGGATGGGAGTCTAAAGCGCTACGTCTGAGCTACTGGGGCCTGGTGATGGGGTGTATAGGATTTGAGATTCTCACACGGGAGGGCGACAAATGCACGGCTGTTACAAGGATTTTACCTTTGCGCATGCGCTGAAGCTACTGTTAATTTTAAGGCCTTGATTTTCATTGAATCTGTAACATTCCTGAAAATTTCATTGAAATAGGATGGAAAATGTAGAAGTTAGTTAAGTGATTTTCATAGGGAACCATCTAAATACTAATCTGTAACATCCCTGAAATTTTCATTGAAATCGGATGGAAAATATAGAAGTTATGGCCGTTACAAGAAATTCACGTTTGCGCATGCGCAGCGGCTTCTATCAGTCCGGGGATGATGATTTTCATAGGGGACCATCTACACACCAACCCACACAATCCCTGAAAATTTCATCGAAATTGGACAATAACTTCGTAAAGTTATGCGCGTTACAAGGATTTCATGACAGACACACAGACAGACAGACACAGAACCAAAATTGTTCAGAAAGGTCTAAAACGCAAAACGCGAGTGAGTGAAAATTTCGATTTTGGAGAACTTTTTTTCATCCTTGAAAAGCGAAAACAAAGCTTCCGCTACCTCGGTAGACTCGGAAGCAAAATGAACCTTTGTGTAATAATTTGCAGGGTTTTTTCCTATTAATATAGATTATTGATTCCTTTGGGTTTTTGTGTTGTTTCAGGAGAGGTGCCAGCAACGAAGAAGATTCCTAGTCCTGAGGGGAAGAAAAGAAGTGCTTCACAAAGTGTTGAAACTATAGTTTTGGCACATTTCGAGTGTAATCCGCCACATTCCCGCCACACACGGTATTTTAGGTGCTTTGGGTTTCTGTATTGAAGCCGAGTGCGCGTTCGTTCATATAGTAGAGTGCACGTATGTTCGGGGCATCGGTAGCAGCCAGGCTCGCACACCCCACGACACCCGCCACCACGAACAGGACTCGACAGGATGAGGGAGGAGATCTCGGCGGCCGTCGTCTTCTTGGGACGATTGCTCGAGAAAAGCGCCGGCTGTAACCCTGACAAACTCGAGGACTTCAAGGAGCGACTCCGCGAAGCCCTCGAAGAGCGGTTCCAGGACCACTGGTTCCCTGAAAACCCGGACAAAGGGCAGGGCTACCGGTGCATCCGGGTGAACGGCGTGAACCGACGGGAGCCGACGTTGGAGAAGGCGGCCTTTGCTTGTGGCATCCGCTACGAGGACATGAACCTCCCTTGCGAGCTCACCATCTGGGTCGACCCGAATGAAGTCTGTTGCAGGTAGGCCTCCCTTTCTTCTGCTTATTTACTGTCAATCAATCAATATCTTTTTTTATTGTCATAATACGATAAGTACAGAACAATCGTCAAAGTTTAGTAGGTTATAATCTAAAATTTGAGGTATATATCATGAAGAAAATAAAACGCATTTAACACTGTGAGAAAAATAAATAAAAAGACGTGAAGCAGGAACATATGTGGATTAGGAACTATGTGATCGGTCAGTCCAGGAACTAAGGCATGTGTGGAACGCCACTGCGCTGGCCGGGTTGTCCCGACTGGCCCGGACCCACCCACCATGGCGGCTCCCGGGGCTGCCAAGAGAGGCAGACCACCCATCACCAAGGGGGCCGCCCCCAGGCCAGGAACCCCGGACCAAGAAACCAAACTTTGAAGATTGCAATTTGGCAGGTTTATTTTGAAGAATTGAAAACCCAGTATCGAGTCGAGGCTCACAGGAGAAAATCTTCCAGAAAATTTGAACAATTAAAATCTTTTTAATAAACCTCCTAGAAGAAACTAAAAAATCTTCCTGATACCTTTATTTGACTGGAAAAGAAACCACAAGTCAATAGTCAGGGAATTCTGTAAGAATTGTCAAAAGCTAGAAAATTTGATCAAAATCGTCAGGGCAGGAAATTTTGTAAAATCGTCTGTCAGGAAATTTTGTAAAATCGTCAAAGTAAGGAAATTTTGTAAGAATCGTCAAAATCTAGGAAATTTGATCAAAATCGTCAAGACAGGAAATTTTGTAGAAATTGTCAAAGTCAGGAAATTTTGTAGAAATCGTCAAAGTCAGGGAATTTTGTAGAAACCGTCTGTCGGGAAATTTTGTCAGAATCGTCAAAAGCTAGGAAATTTGATCAAAATAGTCAAGACAAGAAAATTTTGTAAAATCGTCAGTCAGGAAAATTTTGTAAAATCGTCGAAGTAAGGGAATTTTGTAGAAATCGTCTGTCAGGGAATTTTGTGAGAATCGTCAAAAGCTAGGAAATTTAATCAAAATGGTCCAAGTCAGGGAATTTTGTAAGAATCGTCAAAATCTAGGAAATCTGATCAAAATCGTCAAGACAGGAAATTTTGTAGAAATCGTCAGTCGGGGAATTTTGTAGAAATCGTCTGTCGGGGAATTTTGTCAGATTCGTAAAAAGCTAGGAAATTTGATCAAAATAGTCAAGGCAAGACAATTTTGTAAAATCTTCAGTCAGGAAATTTTGTAAAATCGTCAAAGTAAGGGAATTTTGTAAGAATCGTCAAAAGCTAGGAAATTTGATCAAAATAGTCAAGACAAGACAATTTTGTAAAATCGTCAGTCAGGAAATTTTGTAAAATCGTCGAAGTAAGGGAATTTTGTAGAAATCGTCTGTCGGGGAATTTTGTGAAAATCGTCAAAAGCTAGGAAATTTAATCAAAATGGTCCAAGTCAGGGAATTTTGTAAGAATCGTCAAAATTTAGGAAATCTGATCAAAATCGTCAAGACAGGAAATTTTGTAGAAATCGTCTGTCGGGGAATTTTGTCAGATTCGTCAAAAGCTAGGAAATTTGATCAAAATAGTCAAGACAAGAACATTTTGTAAAATCGTCAGTCAGGAAATTTTGTAAAATCGTCAAAGTAAGGGAATTTTGTAAAAATCGTCAAAATCTAGAAAATCTTATCAAAATCGTCAAGACAAGACAATTTTGTAAAATCGTCAGTCAGGAAATTTTGTAAAATCGTCGAAGTAAGGGAATTTTGTAGAAATCGTCTGTCGGGGAATTTTGTCAGATTCGTCAAAAGCTAGGAAATTTGATCAAAATAGTCAAGACAAGTAAATTTTGTAAAATCGTCTGTCAGGAAATTTTGTAAAATTGTCAAAGTAAGGAAGTTTTGTAAGAATAGTCAAAATCTAGGAAATTTGATCAAAATCGTCAAGACAGGAAATTTTGTAGAAATCGTCAAAGTCAGGGAATTTTGTAGAAACCGTCTGTCGGGAAATTTTGTCAGAATCGTCAAAAGCTAGGAAATTTGATCAAAATAGTCAAGACAAGAAAATTTTGTAAAATCGTCAGTCAGGAAAATTTTGTAAAATCGTCGAAGTAAGGGAATTTTGTAGAAATCGTCTTGTCAGGGAATTTTGTGAGAATCGTCAAAAGCTAGGAAATTTAATCAAAATGGTCCAAGTCAGGGAATTTTGTAAGAATCGTCAAAATCTAGGAAATCTGATCTAAATCGTCAAGACAGGAAATTTTGTAGAAATCGTCAGTCGGGGAATTTTGTAGAAATCGTCTGTCGGGGAATTTTGTCAGATTCGTAAAAAGCTAGGAAATTTGATCAAAATAGTCAAGGCAAGACAATTTTGTAAAATCTTCAGTCAGGAAATTTTGTAAAATCGTCAAAGTAAGGGAATTTTGTAAGAATTGTCAAAAGCTAGGAAATTTGATCAAAATAGTCAAGACAAGACAATTTTGTAAAATCGTCAGTCAGGAAATTTTGTAAAATCGTCGAAGTAAGGGAATTTTGTAGAAATCGTCTGTCGGGGAATTTTGTGAAAATCGTCAAAAGCTAGGAAATTTAATCAAAATGGTCCAAGTCAGGGAATTTTGTAAGAATCGTCAAAATTTAGGAAATCTGATCAAAATCGTCAAGACAGGAAATTTTGTAGAAATCGTCTGTCGGGGAATTTTGTCAGATTCGTCAAAAGCTAGGAAATTTGATCAAAATAGTCAAGGCAAGACAATTTTGTAAAATCGTCAGTCAGGAAATTTTGTAAAATCGTCAAAGTAAGGGAATTTTGTAAGAATCGTCAAAAGCTAGGAAATTTGATCAAAATAGTCAAGACAAGACAATTTTGTAAAATCGTCAGTCAGGAAATTTTGTAAAATCGTCGAAGTAAGGGAATTTTGTAGAAATTGTCTGTCGGGGAATTTTGTGAAAATCGTCAAAAGCTAGGAAATTTAATCAAAATCGTCCAAGTCAGGGAATTTTGTAAGAATCGTCAAAATCTAGGAAATCTGATCAAAATCGTCAAGACAGGAAATTTTGTAGAAATCGTCAGTCAGGGAATTTTGTAGAAATCGTCTGTCGGGGAATTTTGTCAGAATCGTCAAAAGCTAGGAAATTTGATCAAAATAGTCAAGACAAGAAAATTTTGTAAAATCGTCAGTCAGGAAATTTCGTAAAATCGTCAAAGTAAGGGAATTTTGTAAGAATCGTCAAAATCTAGGAAATCTTATCAAAATCGTCAAGACAGGAAGTTTTGTAGAAATCGTCAATGTCAGGGAATTTTGTGGAAATCGTCTGTCGGGGAATTTTGTCAGAATCGTGAAAAGCTAGGAAATTTAATCAAAATCGTCCAAGTCAGGGAATTTCGAAGAAATCTTCAAGGAATTTTTTGTATAAATTGTCAAACGTCAAGGAATTTTATTCTAATCGTCAATAGTCGGGGAATTTATCTAGAACTCGTCTAAAGTCAGAGAATTTTGTAGAAGTCGTCAAAAATCAGGACATTTTTTTGTAAAAATTGTCGAACGTCAAGGAATTTTATTCTAATCGTTTAAAGTCAGGGAATTTGTAGTAATCGTCTGTCGGGGAATTTTGTAAGAATCGTCAAAAGTTAGGAAATTTAATCATAATCGTCCAAGTCAGGGTATTTTGTAGAAGTCGTCAAAAATCAGGACATTTTGTTGTAAAAATTGTGTTGTAAAAATTGTTGTAAAAATTGTCGAACATCAAGGAATTTTATTCTAATCGTCAAAGTCAGGGAATTTGTAGTAATCGTCTGTCGGGGAATTTTGTAAGAATCGTCAAAAGTTAGGAAATTTAATCATAATCGTCCAAGTCAGGGAATTTTGTAGAAGTCGTCAAAAATCAGGACATTTTGTTGTAAAAATTGTGTTGTAAAAATTGTCGAACGTCAAGGAATTTTATTCTAATCGTCAAAGTCAGGGATTTTGTAGTAATCGTCTGTCGGGGAATTTTGTAAGAATCGTCAAAAGTTAGGAAATTTAATCATAATCGTCCAAGTCAGGGAATTTAGTAGAAGTCGTCAAAAATCAGGACATTTTTTTGTAAAAATTGTCAAACGTCAAGGAATTTTATTCTAATCGTCTAAAGTCAGGGAATTTGTAGTAATCGTCTGTCGGAGAATTTTGTAAGAATCGTCAAAAGTTAGGAAATTTAATCATAATCGTCCAAGTCAGGAAATTTTGTAGAAGTCGTCAAAAATCAGGACATTTTTTTGTAAAAATTGTCGAACGTCAAGAAATTTTATTCTAATCGTCAAAGTCAGGGAATTTGTAGTAATCGTCTGTCGGAGAATTTTGTAAGAATCGTCAAAAGTTAGGAAATTTAATCATAATCGTCCAAGTCAGGGAATTTTGTAGAAGTCGTCAAAAATCAGGACATTTTGTTGTAAAAATTGTATTGTAAAAATTGTCGAACGTCAAGGAATTTTATTCTAATCGTCAAAGTCAGGGAATTTGTAGTAATCGTCTGTCGGGGAATTTTGTAAGAATCGTCAAAAGTTAGGAAATTTAATCATAATCGTCCAAGTCAGGGAATTTTGTAGAAGTCGTCAAAAATCAGGACATTTTTTGTAAAAATTGTCGAACGTCAAGAAATTTTATTCTAATCGTCTAAAGTCAGGGAATTTGTAGTATTCGTCTGTCGGAGAATTTTGTAAAAATCGTCAAAAGTTAGGAAATTTAATCATAATCGTCCAAGTCAGGGAATTTAGTAGAAGTCGTCAAAAATCAGGACATTTTTTTGTAAAAATTGTCAAACGTCAAGGAATTTTATTCTAATCGTCTAAAGTCAGGGAATTTGTAGTAATCGTCTGTCGGAGAATTTTGTAAGAATCGTCAAAAGTTAGGAAATTTAATCATAATCGTCCAAGTCAGGAAATTTTGTAGAAGTCGTCAAAAATCAGGACATTTTTTTTTTTTGTAAAAATTTTCAAACGTCAAGGAATTTTATTCTAATCGTCTAAAGTCAGGGAATTTGTAGTAATCGTCTGTCGGAGAATTTTGTAAGAATCGTCAAAAGTTAGAAAATTTAATCATAATCGTCCAAGTCAGGGAATTCTGTAGAAGTCGTCAAAAATCAGGACTTTTTTTGTAAAAATTGTCAAACGTTAAGGAATTTTATTCTAATCGTCAATAGTCGGGAAATTTATCTAAAACTCGTCCAAAGTCAGGGAATTTTGTAGAAGTCGTCGCTGGTCTGGTAAATTTACATGCTGTGCACTTTCCAATATTGTTTCCAGTTCCCCAAATTTGAAAAAATCGCGAATTTTAAAACAAAAAGTCACCAAAATTTTGATCCAGTTTTAGTTTTGTGCAACTAAACCTCCCTGTAACATCTTGGTTCTGTTTGATTTTGCAGAGTTTACGCGGTTGCTCAATCATTTCTATTCGATCTCTGTTTCCTACGTATTTCCAGCCAACACCGAAGGGAGTAAAATTTGGGGAATTTCAAACTTGAAATTCAGCATTAAAAATCGATTTAAAACTGCTATAAAACTGGTCTCAAATACACGGTTAGAGCTATGAAGTGTATACCATCTCAATACTAAAGTATTTTTCCTTTAAATTGAACCTTTTTTACTTAAATTTATTAAATCTTTTTTACTTTGAATTGAACCTTTTTCTTTGAAAATAAAATTTGTCTATTTCCATGTTGGAGTGTAAATTGTTGAGGAAACATCATTCACACACAAGAAATTTATAGGGGGCCGTCCTCCAAATCAGTGGCCATCCTCCAATAGGGTATTTCAGTCAATTTTTTTTCTTCAAAAGAGTATGGCTCGGGAATAACGGTTATCGGGTCTGTTCGTCGAGAAGATGTTTAGAAGAAATTAGGGAAGCTAATAAAAGATTTGACGCAGCAAGTTGTGTGACGTTGCTCGCCTTCAGGCGTTCAGGGAGGCCTGTTTTCAAACGTGAGATCTCTAATTAATTTTTCTACCACGTGTTGTTGTAACATTGGGGAAAAGGTTGGAGTATATAGGTTTTCAATGGTGCTGAATCCAAATTTGAGGACAAAAACCTGAATTTCCGACCCACCGAATGAGGAATTTCACCATGTCTGAATTTCCTATTTTTGACCCCAAAATTGGAATCAGCACCTCGAAAATCAAAAAACTTTCAGCCCGTACTTCCTAATTTACGAATAAACAAAACAGCGTAGAAAATATGAACGTTTAAAAAACGCTGCAAATTATTACACTAGACCCCAAATGGAGCCTACATACCAAATTTCATCAAAATCGGTCAATGCTAAGTGGGGAAAGTGCCGCGTACGGCGTACGGACGGCCAAATCTTTATTCGATTTTTGGATTCTACGTATACCTTGGAACGTAAACCATCAAATTTTGAGGGGGTGTTAAAAATTTTTTTTTCTTGGTCGATTCCAAAGGTTCATTATTGAAAATAATAAACCAAAGAAACCAGGAGGATGACGTCAACCTGGAATAGTTCATTTACGGCCGCTTGAAGCGCTGAGATCGAGAAATCTCACTTTGTATAGTCCTCAGATCAACATTTCACAAAACCAGTAAAGATCGAAATCGAAAAACTGAAGAAAAGAATAAAAGCTGGTCCACTAAGAATTAAGGGTTGGTCCCCTATGAATTGCTTGTGTGTAAATGAAGTTTTCATGCGACATTGCTTCCGAGTCTACCAAGGTAGCGGAAGCTTTGTTTTCACTTTTCAAGGATGAAAAAAAAAGTTCTCCAAAATCAAAATTTTCACTCGCGTTTTGCGTTGTAGACCTTTCTGAACAATTTTGGTTCTGTGTCTGTCTGTCTGTGTGTCTGTCATGAAATCCTTGTAACGCGCATAACTTTACGAAGTTATTGTCCAATTTCGATGAAATTTTCAGGGATTGTGTGGGTTGGTGTGTAGATGGTCCCCTATGAAAATCATCATCCCCGGACTGATAGAAGCCGCTGCGCATGCGCAAACGTGAATTTCTTGTAACGGCCATAACTTCTATATTTTCCATCCGATTTCAATGAAAATTTCAGGGATGTTACAGATTAGTATTTAGATGGTTCCCTATGAAAATCACCACCCCCGGCCTGATAGTAGCCGATGCGCATGCGCGAACGTAAATTCCTTGTAACGGCCGTGCGTACGTCAGAATCTCAAATCCTACACCAGCTATTGCCAGGCCCCCATAGCTCATATTCAGTCTGATTCCCAACCAGGGGTCCCAGGTTCGACTCCCAGCCATACTGAGAAATTTTTTGATTTTTTGAGTAGTGACTCACTTACATTTTTTATCCGAATTTGATGAAATTTTCTAGGATTGTCCAGATTAGCCTGTAGATGGTCCCCTATGAGGGTAGTGGAAGGTACTTAGAGATTGGTGTTTTGAGATTAACTACTATGCATCGGATCATCTATATAATCGTGTTATGGATACGAGGAAGCTGTGTGCCACACCCACTTGGCAGACGTTTTGCTTCCGAGTCTACCAAGGTAGCGGAAGCTTTGTTTTCACTTTTCAAGGACGAAAAAAAAAGTTCTCAAAAATCAAAATTTCCACTCGCGTTTTGCGTTTTAGACCTTTCTGAACAATTTTGGTTCCGTGTCTGTCTGTCTGTGTGTCTGTCATGAATTCCTTGTAACGCGCATAACTATACGAAGTTATTGTCCGATTTCTATGAAATTTTCAGGGATTGTGCAGGTTGGTGTGTAGACGATCCCCTATTAAAATCACCACCCCCGGACTGATAGTCGCCGATGCGCATGCGCGAACGTAAATTCCTTGTAACGGCCGTGCGTACGTCAGAATCTCAAATCCTACACCAGCTATTGCCAGGCCCCCATAGCTCATATTCAGTGAGTCTGATTCCCAACCAGGGGTCCCGGGTTCGACTCCCAGCCATACTGAGAAATTTTTTGATTTTTTGAGTAGTGACTCACTTACATTTTGGTTTATTATTATTTTCAATAATGAACCTTTGGAATCGACCAAGAAAAAAAAATTTTAACGCCCCCTCAAAATTTGATGGTTTACGTTTCAAGGTACGTAGAATCCAAAAATCGAATAAAAATTTGGCCGTCCGTCCGCCATACGCGGCACTTTTGCCACTTAGCATTGACCGATTTTGATGAAATTTGGTATGTAGGCTCCATTTGTGGTCTAGTTGTGCCCCGAAGATTTTGGTTGATGTAGGTCACTTCTAAGGGTTCCAAAATCAATTTTGAAAACGCCCTAACTCAAAAAATTTTGATATAAAGATATTGTTTTTCATTCAATTTAAGATTCTATAGAATTTTTAGAATTTGTTGAGACCTCGCGGAGCTCTGTAGGACAAACCGTTCGCTCCCTACGAAAATTTAAGGGTTTATATTGAAATATATATGTATAAATCAAAACACGAGTGTGAATCGCAAAAGAGGCCTAATCTCCGTTCAAATTAGAGCTGACCGAAATGCGATCGATGGTTGGTGATTTTGATTTTTTCTTGCCTTCATATTGGATGGTTGGTGATTTTGTAGACGAGTGATCTATATAGAAAAATAATAAACCATTGTGTAATAATTTGCAGCGTTTTTTGAGTAGTGACTCACTTACATTTTTTTTCCGAATTTGATGAAATTTTCTAGGATTGTCCAGATTAGCGTGTAGATGGTCCCCTATGAGGGTAGTGAAAGGTACTTAGAGATTGGTGTTTTGAGATTAACTACTATGCATCGGATCATCAATATATTCGGGTTATGGATACGAGGAAGCTATGTGCCACACCCACTTGGTAGACGTTTTTTATTTTCCTGCGAATAGAAATTGTTTAATTCAAAGTGAAAAAGTTTCAACTAAAAGGTAAAATACTATGTAATACCTAGTTGATTTGGGGTCAACTGGATTACAGAAAATCTGAAACAGAGATCTTCATCAGATCGACATGAATGTTGTAGCTGTCGTGTCCTGGTAGTCGATGTAGATCATGGATGTAGATAATTAACCCGATCGAACTATGAAGGTGTTATTAATGCGGCCGACGATCGAACACAAGTCCTTTGTCACCTAGAAGTTTTCACCTTGAAACCACCGAACAAAACGGCCTCGCTTTGCCCACCGCTGGATCGTATTTTGACAAAAGCTTCGCCGTGTTTTTTTCGCCTAGAGCGGGGATCGCGTGCAAAACAATAGTTCGGCCTTCTAGCTGAATCATTTATCGAAAACACGTCACTTCAGCGTTCAACAAGTATGTATTTCAGCAACGCAAGCAACCGCCATTGTAGGTCAGGAGAATTTCATCGTCGTCATTTATCGATATCCGTTTTACCTTGAAATTGACTGTTCAAGCTTCGAAGCTCAAACTCTGAAATTCCATTTCGGTTTTCACCAGTTTTGGTTTATTATTTTCAATAATGAACCTTTGGAATCGACCAAGAAAACAAATTTTTTAACACCCCCTCAAAATGTGATGGTTTACGTTTCAAGGTACGTAGAATCCAAAAATCGAATAAAAATGTGGCCGTCCGTCCGCCGTACGCGGGCGGCACTTTCCCCACTTAGCATTGACCGATTTTGATGAAATTTGGTATGTAGGCTCCATTTGGGGTCTAGTTGTGCCCCGAAGATTTTGGTTGATGCAGGTTACTTCTAAGGGTTCAAAATTGAATTTTGAAAACGCCCTAACTCAAAAACTTTTGATATAAAGGTATTGTTTTTCCTTCAATTTAAGATTCTATAGAATTTTTAGAATTTTTTGAGACCACCCAGAGCTCTGTAGGACAAACCGTTCGCTCACTACGAGAATTTAAAGTTTGTACGTACGATGAATCAGAAACACAAGTGTGAATCGCAAAGAGGCCTAATCTCCGTTCAAATTTAAGCTGACCGAAATGCGATCGATGTTTTTCTTCATGTTGGATGGTTGGTGGCTTTGCAGACGAGTGATCTATATAGGAAAATAAAAAATAATAAACCATTGTGTAATAATTTGCAGCGTTTTTGCGTCAGAGTTTGATTGTGTGATGTCACGAGGGTTTGGTTTTGTCACAAATCCTGCACTGAGAAAAAAGTTTTTTTTAGGGGATCGGTTAAAGCAGATATACCCGTGAAAAAAAAAGAAAAACAACCGTGAATCCATTGATTCAACCGTGAAAAAAAAGAATCCCGGTTGATACAGCAGTGAAAAAAATAGAAATAACCGGGACCAATAGTGAAACAACCGAGACCAATACAGTTCACTCGCTGATCACAACCTGGAGTGAAAAAAATTCAACCTGGACCAAATGTTTTGACCTAGAAAAGAAAAGTTGCAAGCCGTGACATTAATGATTTAACCGTGGCTTGTAAGTGGGGTGAACCGAGATCGAAATGATTTGACCTTCCATATAATTCTCCCTCATTAAAGTCACTGTTGTATCACGAAAATTAACCGAGAAATTTAAAAGAAGCAACCGTTACTTCAAACATATACCCTAGAACAAAAAAGGTGACTTTCAGTCTCTGTTAAAACCACTTTAGTGTCACGGTTGTTTCAAAGACTTCCAGGATGAAACAACAGTGATGGAAATTTGAAACTGCCCCCAATCTGGTCACGGTTATAGCAGGTTTATTGTCGCGGTTAAAACAATCTAGCATTATAGGCTGTGAAATTGAATAACGGTTACTTCAACAGGGAATATCAATCAACCCTGCCCCCAACTTTACTTCTCGGTCGAAACAACGTGGAATTTATAGATGAAAAATTAGATCACGGTAACTTTACCAGCGAATATTAATCCACCCTGCCTCCAACTTTACCTCTCGGTTGAAACAACGTAAAATTTATAAACTGATCAATCAGATCACGGTTACTTCACGAGCGAACATTATTCCACCCTGCCCCCTAATTTACAACTCGGTTGATACCTACAACGAAGAACTTTACTGACCAATCAGGTCACGGTTGGATCATCATAGACAATAAACACCCTCCCACCTTATTTCGTTCTACATTATATCAGCAATATTTTTCTAGGTTGAAACAACGGTGATATTTAATTCATACAATAAAATGTTGGCTGATTCAACCGAGTACTTCAATTTTTTCTCGATTGGATAATTTTGTTCTAGGTTAGGTATATCGGCAATAATTTTTTAGGTTGATAGAACGGTGATAATAAATTATCCATCCAATAAAATGGCGGCAGATTCAAACTGATTCAGAAGTAACTCTTTGGCTTTGACTAGATTCCACAATACGGCATTTCTTTGATGGGCTTGATAAAGCAAAATGGATTTTCTTCATTTCAAATTTCAATTTCATTTCCACCGCGAAACTCTCTTGGCTCATGTTGAGACAAAATTGTCACAGATTTCTTCAATTGAAGCCATCACGTTATCAAGCACTCGTCTCTCTTCTGGAGTATTAAATGTTTTATATAGTTTCATTGTCAAATCTCAGAGCAAGCAATGAAATTCGGAAGCAGTACCAAGGCTTTATCAATTCCAGGTGTTGTTCCGTCTGTCGTCCACAAATCACTGTCATGGGTTTCAGCCGTTTTCCATGAACCCATCAATTAAAGTGGGCCAATCAAGGATAGAATTTTATCAAAATTGGTAGGTCGGTATAATGGCTTTGGATTTCATTTGCTACAGAGATCTTTACCAGCTTTTGGTTCACGTAGACAGTACCTAATATTTGAAATCGTAATCTTCGCAGAAAATATATCTGCCAAATTGAAAATTTGTTAGGGGATGCATGAGCCAAATCCACTTGAAGGCGCACAGGGGGAAAAATATTCCTGAAGAACGGCACAAAATTGCAAGAAGTGTAGGGTACCTACATATACCGGAAATATTTTGCATACTGGTGACAGTTTCAGACCTCCCCGACTGTCAAGTACATATAAGATTTTCAACCTCTTTCTAGTGAGTAACGAAGGTCGCTCCCAGCCCTTGGAGGTCTGCATTTCATCATTCGATTTAGCATGAAAAATTGCGTAAAATTCGATTCCGAAATCATTAGGTCGTGGGAGATAATGTTTTCCACAAAAACTCTAGAAAAATACAACGTTTTTTGCATTATTATCCTACTTAACCTTCAAGCGTTTCATGATACTGCATTTCGAGATGGTAAATTTGTATTTAGTCTGTCCTCCGTATGTCACGAAGAACCCGTTCTATCTGATTTCGTTGTTATAAACATGGAAAAATACAGATGTCATGTTGATAAAGTCAATTTAATGCAATTTTTTTATCCATCTCGGGTCACACAACCGTCCACAAAATCAGTTATAACCGAGAACGAAATTGGTAGCCAAACATCCCAAACATTATGCACGTGGAACATAACCTCCAAACGGTTCATATACTGCAGTTCGAAAAATAAATTTGTTTAAGTCCGTCCTCCATATGTCACGAAGGGACTGAAACCCGTTCTATCTGATTTTGTTGCGAGAAAGATGGAAACATACGGATTTCATGGCGATAAAGTCAATTTAATGCAATTTGTTTATCCCTTGCGGTTGAAACAACCGTCCATAAAATCGTCATAACCGAGAACGAAATTGCTAGCCAAAAATCCCAACTATTAAGCACGTGGTACATAACCTCCAAACGGTTCATATACTGCATTTCGAAAAATAAATTTGTTTAAGTCCGTCCTCCATATGTCACGAAGGGACTGAAACCCGTTCTATCTGATTTTGTTGCGAGAAAGATGGAAACATACGGATTTCATGGCGATAAAGTCAATTTAATGCAATTTGTTTATCCCTTGCGGTTGGAACAACCGTCCATGAAATAAGATACAACCGAGAACGAAATTGTAAGCGATCCCAATCATCCTCCAAGCGTTTATTCAAGAAAAGTTGCTTTGAAAGTATGTCTCCTTTGATGTAGTGACGTTTGCTTTGTTGAATTCAATCGTGAAAACAAGGTAAAATTGTTAATTTATTGATGATATAACCATTTGAAAATGTTGGTAAAATATTCACTTGGTTGATTCAACCGAGACCGAAATTATTTGGTGGCAGTGGTGGGGCAATCCGTATATAAACGCGCGTGCAACCTACCCCGATACCCACTTCCAGTTTACAACTTCTCACGTGTCACGTCCTATAACGCTCTCTTTTTTTATTATACTCAACTCATTATCATCTTCATCTTGGTTGTGACTTGTGTTATAATATTTTCTTGATTGAGTATATTGGTTCTCCCTCTCCCGATATGGAAGATGTGACAGGCATGTTGGCTGAATGGGGCCTCTCAGCTGCGACTATCGAAATTTTCCGAGGTGAGCTACTTCCTACAATATTATTACCTATTGCTCATTAATATTAAGTAAATTAGGCACACAACTATTACATTTTGCTCATTTATTTTATGTAAATTAAGCACACCTATTCATTATGAACTCGGGCGACCGTCAAAACCCCCACGTGTTGAGAGAGGTGTATCAGAATCCCCCCGGTCGAGTTCGCAGAGTATCCCCCCGTCAAAACATGAGTACAGTGATCTCGAAATAGTGATTAAAAAAAAGTCCTAGTGTGCAGGACTTTTGTATTTTTACAAGCTTTTATTTAGTTTCACCTGTCCCGTTGCCAGTTTGTTTGCAGTAAAATATTTCAAGTTAAATTTGATCCACTTCCCGGTTTTCTATTGAGCTAAAATTTTTCAGGTATGTATAAATCGGATCACAATACAATATTACCACATAAGGGGGTGCATATTAAGGGGGGGGTGGGGGTGAGAAGAGGGTTACCCGTCGAAATATCGACGTAAAATTTGTCCATTTTCTCAGTTTTTTTTTTCGTGTAATCTAATATTTTCCGCATCTATCCGTTAAAATTATATAAATGTATAATAAAATTAGGTAAAGAAAAAAAAACATTTTATTATTCGTTAATCAGTAAAGTGAACTTAAAAGTTAGAAAAATTAACTCAAATAAGAAAATTAAACTTTAATTATTAAATGTTACCGTTTTTATCAAAGTCCCAATTTTATAAATAAAAGTGTGTTACATTTTGATGGTACAAATAAAAACATTTAGCACCATCTTTTGCCTCTTGCTATCACAATGTAACACGCTTGTGTTTATAAAATTGGGGCTGTGATAAAATCGGAAAGGTTAATAATTAAGGTGGATAATATTTCTTATTAGAGTTATTTTTTTATAAACTTTTTAGTTCACTTTATCAACAAATAATAAAAACTTGTTTTTAAAAAAGGTTCAAGGTACGTTTCAAGGTACGTAGAATCCAAAACGCTGCAAATTATTACACAATGGTTTATTTTTTATTTTTTTCTATATAGATCACTCGTCTGCAAAGCCACCAACCATCCAACATGAAGAAAAACATCGATCGCCTTTCGGTCAGCTTTAATTTGAACGGAGATTAGGCCTCTTTTGCGAGTCACACTCGTGTTTCTGATTTATCGTACGTCCAAACTTTAAATTCTCGTAGTGAGCGAACGGTTTGTCCTACAGAGCTCCGGGTGGTCTCAAAAAATTTTGAAAATTCTATAGAATCTTAAATTGAAGGGAAAACAATACCTTTATATCAAAATTTTTTGAGTTAGGGCGTTTTCAAAATTTCAAAATTGATTTTGGAACCCTTAGAAGTGACCTACATCAACCAAAATCTTCGGGACACAACTAGACCCCAAATGGAGCCTACATACCAAATTTCATCAAAATCGGTCTATGCTAAGTGGCAAAAGTGCCGCTTACGGCGTACGGCCAAATTTTTATTCGATTTTTGGATTCTACGTAGTACCTTGAAACGTAAACCATCAAATTTTGAGGGGGTGTTAAAAATTGTTTTTCTTGGTCGATTCCAAAGGTTCATTATTGAAAATAATAAACCAAAATCGAATAAAAAATGTTCCGTCCGTCCGCCGTCCGCCGCACGTGGCACTTTTTTAGTTACCACGGACCGATTTTGATGAAATTTGGTATGTAGGCTCCATTTGGGGTCTAGTTGTGCCCCGAAGATTTTGGTTGATTTAGGTCACTTGTAAGGGTTCCAAAATCAATTTTGAAATTTTGATAACGCCCTAACTCAAAAAATTTTGATATAAAGGTATTGTTTTTCCTTCAATTTAAGATTTTATAGAATTTTTGAGACCATCCGGAGCTCTGTAGGACAAACCGTTCGCTCACTACGAGAATTTAAAGTTTGGACGTACGATAATTCAGAAACACGAGTGTGAATCGCAAAAGAGGCCAAAGGCAAAAGAGCGTTCAAATTAAAGCTGACCGAAATGCGATCGATGTTTTTCTTCATGTTGGATGGTTGGTGGCTTTGCAGACGAGTAATCTATATAGGAAAATAAAAAATAATAAACCATTGTGTAATAATTTGCAGCGTTTTTAATTGTCAGTCACTTCTAAGGGGTGAAAAATAGGGGATGAAATTTTCAAAACGCCCTAGCTCAAAAAACTCAAATGTAACGGTATTGTTTTTTCATCAATTTTAAAATAGAACTGAATTTTTAGAATCGAATGAGATCAACCAGAGCTCTGTAGCTCCTTATGAAGATTTGAAGTTTGGACTGATGATGGCCTTCGTAAATGCGTCCCTGTGATCGTCAAATCCGCCGAAAACTGCCAGAGATCGAGGTATCATACGGATATACCCATCCTCAACGCAGCTCTCTCCTGCTACCGCAACAAACAAAGTGAGCACATCGATGTTGTTTTTCATCCTGTCTTTTTTTATGTTTCTAACCAACATTTCTCCCAGTTTAGGGAATTTTCGAAGCATAATGACACCCCCAGTGCATGCAGTAACAAATACGACCACCCTTCTATTTGGATCACTGGTTTTCCATCAATAGTACCTACCAACATCATTATTCTCCATTATCCCTCTTTCTCAAATTTCAGCTTCCTGCGTTGAATAGGATTGAAAATGGCTTCGAAGATCACTCAGCTGATCAGTGATCCCTCAGGCGTCTTCAGCATTCGAGCTCCGAAGCCATTTTCAATCCTATTCAACGCAGGAAGCTGAAATTTGAGAAGAAGGTTAATGGAGAATAATGAGGTTTGTAGTTACTATTGATGGTACCAGCGATCTATACAGAAGAAGGGTGATCTATACAGAAAATAATGAACCATTGTGTAATAATTTGCAGCGTTTTTGAATTCTACGTACCTTGAAACGTAAACCATCACATTTTAACGGGGAGGGGTCATTATTTTCCATTAACCCTCTCTCTCAAATTTCAGTTTCTTGGGATGAGTAGGAGTAAAAATGGCTTTGGAGCTCACTCAGCTGATCTGTGATCTCTCAGACATCTTCAGCATTCTCTCTTGACCCTCCCTCTCGAATTTTAGCTATCTGCGTTGAATAGGAGAGAAAATGGTTTCTATACAATGGACGTTAACTTGCGATTCACACTCATATTTCTGATTATCATTAGTCCTAACCGCCAAGGACCACTGAGGGAGCTAGCTGTTGGTCCTACGGAGCTCCTTGTATTCTCATTCGATTCTAAAAATTCCACTTTTGGTTTATTATTTTCAATAATAAGCCTTTGGAATCGAGAAAGAAAAAAAATTTTAACCCCCCCCCCCCCCTCAAAATTTGATGTTTTACATTCCAAGGTACGTAGAATCCGAAAATCGAATTAAAAAATTCCCGTCCGTCCGCCGTACACCGTACGCCGTATACCGTACGCCGTACACGGCACTTTTCTTAGCAACACTGGACCGATTTGGTTCAAATTTGATATATATATGGGCTCCATTTGGGGTCTAGTTGTGCCGCGAAGCTTTTGGTTAATGTCAGTCACTTCTAAGGGGTGAAAATTAAGGGTTGAAATTTTCAAGAGTGCCCTAGCTCGAAAACTCTCGAAATAAAGGTATCGTTTTTTCACCAATTTTAAATAGTATTGAATTTAAAAAAATTTTTGAGACCACCCGGAGCTCTGTAGGACAAACCGTTCGGTCCCTACGAGTACTTGAAGGTTTTCCTTCGATAAAACAGAATCATGAGTGTGAATCGCAAATGAGGTCTAATCTCCGTTCAGATTTTATCTGACTAAAATGCGATCGCTGTTCATTTCTTCAATTTGTAGACAGTTTTGCCTACTGCGTAACCAGTAATCAAATTTCCATATGAAGCTTTCTATTTTTCGAATCGAGTGTGAAGCGTTTAGTTCTTTCTGATAAACTTGATTGTGAAGGTGTGAAGCCAGTATGGTGTGGTAGGTAGTGTCTAACAATAGTTGGTAGGTAAAAAAAGTTGGCAGGTAAAAAAAATGTTGGTAGGTAAAAAACGCTTCAAATCATTGCCCAAAGGTTTATTATTCCTGTATAGATCACCCTTCTGTATAGATCACTGGTTGTCCATCAATAGCACCTACCACCATCTGCATTCTCCCTTGACCTTCCCTCTCAAATTTCAGCTTCCTGCGTTCAATAGGATTGAAAATGGCTTCGGAGCTCACTCAGCTGATCAGTGCTCTTCCAGGCGTCTCCAGCATTCGAGAAGATCTTCTTCACCCTTCAGATCACTGATCAGCTGAGTGAGCTCCGAAGCCATTTTCAATCCTTTTGAACGCAGGAAGCTGAAATTTGAGAGGGAAAGTCAAGGGGGAATACAGATGGTGGTAGGTGCTATTGACGGAGAACCACTGATCTATACAGAAGGGTGATCTATACAGAAAATAATAAACCTTTGGGCTACGATTTGCAGCGTTTTTTGAAAAAAAACCATTATATTCAAAGTTTTCGAGATAGACCGTTTTAAAAATGTCATTTTCTTGTTTTCACCCCTTAGAAGTGACTGATAATAACCAAAATCTTCGCGGCACAATTAGACCCCAAATGGAGTTAATTGTGCCGCGGACGGCGTACAATTTTTTTTCAACACAATGTGTTTTTACGGAGTTTTAACGGTTTTCTTGCTCAATTCCAAAAGTTCATTATTGAAAATAATAAACCAAAAATGCGAAAAGAACAGTTAGTTCCCCCCTCCCCCCACCCCCTCTCACCACCAATGATGCAAGCTGTGTAAATACGTTGAACCTAAAGCTACTTCCTGTGTTTCAGCGGACGAACACGAACGCTCCGCAAACGCCAGGTTGTATCAAAGCGCGATCCTTCATCGCCTTCTTCGAAACTCCTGAGCAGAAGGGGGCTCACCATCAGGAGCTGATATTGGCCAATAGTGGCTTTGTCCAGCCTTATATTGCTGTTTTGGGTAATGTTTATAACATATAACAAGTATTTGTCAGAGTTTTCGATTTCGAATACATAACCGATAATTTATTGACAGGAGTGGAGCTCTGCTTCAAAGTGTTTTACACTTTCAATTTGAAATACACGTTGGAGTATGAACACATTTGGATTTCTATTCAAAAGCTCTTTTACAATATTCCTAGATCTACAGTAACTCCCGAAAGAGCCGCTTACTTAGCTACTGTGATTTACGAGTTTTTGGATTTGTATTTGCCCCTTTGCAATGAAATTGGTGACAAAACTGCTACGTTGCAACCCAAATTTCACTTTTTAACGCACAACCCTACTATGATGATGAGGCACGGCCCACTTAACGCACTCTCTACCATGCGTTTTGAGTCGAAGCACACAGTTATTAAAGCAGCAGTTACCTCAATTCGCACCTCAGTGCGAACACTCCAAAATCAACTGCTGATAAACACCATTATCAACTGAAGTCTTTTTTTCAAAAATGAACTCCCGCCTGCTGTGAATGTATATGGTAAAACTATGTTTATACCTCCTAACGAACTTATCCAAATCTGCCACTCTCTCAATGTTCCACTGTGTGATGATTTGAAATTGGTCGAGTTTGTTACAACCGCTTCCAACGTGTATTTCACCTCTGGTTACGTGCTATGCACAAATATAGACGAAAACGGAAATCCTAACTTCATACTTATCACACATTTGTATTGTAACGAAAACACTAACGATGTGTACGTTAGAGGCTACAATCTCATTACGTTAGGTTTTGTCGAGCACTTCCGTGCATACGAAGTTGTTAAAGTCAAATTGAAGCCTTCAGCTCGCTACCAGTTGCTGGATTTCCCTTTCCAATCACTTTAACTAAGGCTAATGATGGAACTGTCTATGTAACAATGAGAAACACTTATTAAGGGGTGCAATTTTGAAATGTTATCATTATTACTAATACTTAATTTGTAAATTGTACCTAAAGCTTTACTTTATGATATTAAAATGTTTAAGTTAAAATTTATTCATTTATTTACAAACAATACCTTACCATGTAAAGACAAGGCATTAAAATAAAATTACTCATTAATAACATACCCTGTTGTTATCTATGGAACCTATTAATGACATCAATTTACAAAAGTTGTATTTGGGTATAAAAAGAAAACAAGTACTTAAAAGGTTGGCTTTTTAGCTAGTAACAGAATTTGTTTTGTAGTATTTTCAAGATTTCTTCATATAGGGTACTTCTGTATTTCTTGTTTTATTCGCTTGTGACAATTTAGCTTTTCCTACAAGAAAAAAATCAAAAAGGGTTGGCTTTCTGGCGGATAACAGTACCTACTGTCTTTTTCAGATTTTCAAGATTTCTTCGTTTTTAATGTTGTATTGTTCTTGTTTTAATCAGTTCTGTCAATTTGCTTATTTGTACGCATTTGAATTAGAAATTGTACTAATTGACAACCTACTATAAGGACAACCTAGACAGAACACGGAACGACCTAGACATTCAATAGGAACAACCTATACTTTTACTCGAGTTTACCTAGACAGAAAACGGAACGACCTAGACATTTGATAGGAAAGACCGAGACTTATACTCGAGGCAACCTAGCCAGAAAACGGAAAGACCTAGACATTTAATAGGAAAGACCGATACTTTTACTTGAGACAACCTAGACAGAAAACAGAACGACCTAGACATTTAATAGGAACAACCTATACTTTTACTGGAGCCAACCTAGATAGAAAGTGCAAGAACCGAGAGATTTAATAGGAACAACCTATACTTTTACTGGAGCCAACCTAGATAGAAAGTGCAAGAACCGAGAGATTTAATAGGAACAACCTATACTTTTACTGGAGCCAACCTAGATAGAAAGTGCAAGAACCGAGAGATTTAATAGGAACAACCTATACTTTCACTGGAGCCAACCTAGATACAAAGTGCAAGAACCGAGAGATTTAATAGGAACAACCTATACTTTTACTTGAGCCAACCTAGATAGAAAGTGCAAGAACCGAGAGATTTAATAGGAACAACCTATACTTTTACTGGAGCCAACCTAGATAGAAAGTGCAAGAACCTAGAGATTTAATAGGAACAACCTATACTTTTACTGGAGCCAACCTAGATAGAAAGTGCAAGAACCGAGAGATTTGATGGGGAGAACCGTTAAAGAAAGGAATGTACCCTAGCAAAATAAGGCAGGCAACCTTGATAATAAAGGGACACAACCTAGAAAAAAATTGGAGGCAACCCAGTGGAAAATACTCCAATTATTGAATACTAGGTTGAATCACCCTGGTTGTAAATTATTTGTGCATTAAATTGGCGGTTAGAACTTTTTGCTTCTAGGTTGCTTCACCGTCCACGAAAGTAAAACCCGATTATAAAATAGGATGATAATAACCGAGACATTATTAAGAAGTTATGCAATTAACCGTGACTCTTAATTCATCGTTAGCAACCGTGACCTAAAAATCCGGGGGCGGCACATTTTAATTCACTGTTAAATACAAGTTGAGTCTAACCTAGAGATTAAATCCGGGGGCGGCACATTTAATTTCACGGTTGTAGCTTCGACCGTGACTTTAAGTCCTTTAAAATCACGGTTGTTTGCATTTTGTGGTCGGTAAATTCACAGGTGTTTTCAGTCTCGGTTAGATGATATACAACCGTGACATTAAAAAGATCCACCCGTGACTGAAAATACATTAAATTCTAGGTTGGCAGGATAGGACCTAGCAAAAAATCGTGTTTTAACCGAGAAAAGGCCCTTTTTTTTTCTCAGTGTGGTAATAGAATAGATCACGATGATGATTCATCATCACCTCAATAATTCTCCATGACTCGTGTATTTGGTTATTTACCTACGTTGCTTCCAAAATGTAGGATTGTTGTTGTTCCTAGATTGTCGGCACGTGGACTCACCTGGTAGTGATTTCTAGTTTAACGTCCCCCGTGCATATTTCTTGCGGAGTTCTTCTCCGTGATGATTTAGGTATCCTTTTTGCACCTCAGGTCTAGAACGCAGTAGATCTGTCCTTGGAGTCTCCCCCCGTTGAGGATACACGCCGCAACCTGCTAAGAACCTGCCTGTCCCCATCTTGGTCAGGTCGCAGTGTCCTCAGTTTTTGCTCTTTTTGGGTCACCCCCCTCCCCTATCAGGAGGTTCTACGTGATTTTCTCCTCGTGCCATTTTTTTTTGTTTTTTGCGTTGGCCTTTTGAAGTACCCAAACCGATCTACGTTGAATGGTACACGGAAAAATCATCACCTGGATCATTTGGATACCCTGCGCATGCGCAAAATTATTACCACCAAAGCTTTTCCCCAATCCGATGAGGCCCCAACTCGTATAATATAGTATTTAACTTGCAATTAAACTTTTTACTTTGAATGAAACCTATTTTACTTCCAGTTAAAACTTTTTTATAGTATTTTACCTTTTAGTTAAACCTTTTTCACAATGAGTTAAACCTTTTGTACTTTAAATTAAACCTTTTTGTCTTTCATTTACACCTTTATCACTGTCGTTTAAACTTTTTTTACTTTCATTTAAACCTTTTTCACTTTCGTTTAAACATTTTTCACACAGAATTGAACCTTCTATTCCCAAGTGGGAAAGTCAATTTTTGAACAAAATGAATGCATGGAAACTTTATTTCACACACTAGAAACATCAGGTGAAAACTTGATTGTATAAATATATACAAACAACAAAAATTATATATTAGGTATATATACTCCTGCTCAAAATTAGTGCACCACCATCTATTTCTTAATTTGCCCCCTTATTTTTTCCCTCATCAAGTTTTTATCTATTTGCACACATTGTTTGCAAACTCAGAAAAAAAATGTAACCAAAAAAGGCACAAATTCGAGAAAAAATATGTTTTTAATGCATTATAGACAAATGTACTTCTTGTGGTAAAATTATAAAAATTTAAAAAAAGGTTTGAATTATGCCAGTTTAGCTTTTCAATACTTGGTATTACCTCCTCTAGCGAGGATGAGGGCTTGCAGCTATCGACCGATGCCTCTAATCAAGTTTTGGATACCTTCCTGGGGATATTGTCCCATTCCTCTTTCGCTGCTGTTTCCAGCTGCTGAAGATTGTCTGATGGTGGATCTCTGGCTCGAATTCTTCTTTTCAGCATGTCCCAAACATGGTCTATCGGATTCATGTTTAGGCTCCTTGGTGGCCAGTCCAGGATACAAAATTTATAAGGGAAGAAGGAAAGAGATAAACGAAAAAATGGATGGTGGTGCGCTAATTTTGAGCAGGAGTGTATATAGCGTACGCTCATCGTTACACGCAGTAGTAATGCTCGTCTTGACACACAGAAGGTACCGTAGTTACACAGACATGGGTAAATACGGATCGCCTTCTTCTTAGGAGAAATGAGGGACTGAATGTGTTTTCCTCTATTTCTACCTAGATCAGAACCGGAGTAGGCACCTGCTTTCGACGGTGACAGCCAGCATATGAGTTAAATTTTTATCCAAATTCACATTCTCTTCCAATGTTTAATTCAATACGAAATTGGTTTAATTCAAAGTAAAAAAGGTTTAATTCAAAACACAAAAGGTTTAAATGAAAGTTAAAAAAGTTTAATTAAATACGAAAAAGGTTTAATTCATAGTAAAAAAAAAGTTTAAATTAAAGTAAAAAAGGTTTAAATCAATGCGAAAAAGTTTAACTAAAAGGTAAAATAGTATATTTAGAAGTTAACCTTTTTCACTTCTACTTGAACGTTGTTTACTTTGAATTTAAATTTTTCTATTCCCATGTAGGAAATTAAATTTTTGAAGCCAGCGGGCAGGAAATTAACGCATGAAAACTTCCATTATACACAAGATATTCATAGGGGACCATCCTCTAATTTAACTCTTATGTAAACCATCAAAGTTTGATGGGTGGAAGAAGGTGGGTTGTTAAAAATTTTTTCTTGCTCGAATCCAAAGGCTCGTTATTAAAAATAGTAAACCAAAATGTTCATTTCAACGTCAAAAGGGCTTAATAAAATTAAAAAGGTTTAACTAAAAGGTAAAATACTAAAGTTGAAAACTAACATTCTAACCATCTTCGACAAATTTCATCATGATTGGTAGCCACTGCGCATGCTCTAGACGATCCTCTGTTAGATTGCAGTTAGATTGATTGTATCCATTGCAGCAAATTCATGCAGTTGATATGAATATGAGTTAGATTTAGGTCATTCTTCATTCATTGTTGTGAACCTGTTGAATACAATTCAATTAATTAACATTAAATGTTAATTAATTGAATTGTATTCTACAGGTTCACAACAATGAACGAAGAATGACCTAAATCTAACTCATATTCATATCAACTGCATGAATTTGCTGCAATGGATACAATCAATCAAATTGAGCACCATTCTTTAAATTTTAAAGAATGGTGCTCAATTTGAAAATGGGAAGGTCTGAGGTGTAACATGAGGGCCGTGCACTAATAAATGTCTAAAATCCTTTAAAATTTCAAATTTAGGTACAATTTTTCAAGTTTTTGGCCCCTTCATTTTCGCGAAATACTGACGAGGAACGAACGGCGACCGACTGAGACCCCCTTAAACAAAATTTTCTCAATTTTCGAGAAAATCGTGTTTTTGACTTTTAAACATAATTTTCCTTAATTTTTGAGAAAATCAAGAACAGATCGCACCGTTGGAAAGAGCGTTAAATGTCCTATTTCCTATTTCCTATGTGATACCAATTTTTTGAGCTGAATTTGGCGGCCTCTTGGGGACTTCTGTATAAATTTAGTTCGCTTGAAACCTGAAAAAATTTGTGTACCTATCTAAAAGAAACATTATTATTCTAAAATTTTATTGGACATTTTTATTGGATAGATACATTTTTGGTTTATTATTTTCAATAATAAGCCTTTGGAATCGAGCAAGAAAAAAAAAATTTTAACCCCCCCTCAAAATTTGATGTTTTACGTTTCAAGGTACGTAGAATCCGAAAATCGAATAAAAAAATTTCCGTCCGTACGCCGTCCGCCGTACGCCGTCCGCCGTACGTGGCACTTTTCTTAGCAACACTGGACCGATTTGGTTCAAATTTGGTATATGGGCTCCATTTGGGGTCTAGTTGTGCCGCGAAGCTTTTGGTTGATGTAGGTCACTTCTAAGGGGTGAAAATTAAGGGTTGAAATTTTCAAGAGTGCCCTAGCTCGAAAACTCTCGAAATAAAGGTATCGTTTTTTCACCAATTTTAAATAGTACAGAATTTTTAAAAATTTTTGAGACCACCCGGAGCTCTGTAGGACAAACCGTTCAGTCCCTACGAGTATTTGAAGGTTTTCCTTCGATAAAACAGAATCATGAGTGTGAATCGCAAAAGAGGTCTAATCGCCGTTCAAATTTTATCTGACTAAAATGCGATCGCTGTTCATTTCTTCGAGTTGTATTCAGTTTTGCCTTCTGCGTAACCAGTAATCAAATTTCCATATCAAGCTTTCTATTTTTCGAATCGAGTGTGAAGCGTTTAGTTCTTTCTAATAAACTTGATTGTGAAGGTGTGAAGCCATTATAGTGTGGTAGGTAAAAAAAAATTGGTAGGTAAAACAATGTTTGTAGGTAAAAAACGCTGCAAATCATTGCTCACTGATCAGATCACTGATCAGCTGAGTGAGTTCCGAAGCCATTTTCAATGCTATTGAATGGAAGTGCTCTTCCAGGCGTCTCCAGCATTCGAGGAGATCTTCTTCACTCCTCACATCACTGATCAGCTGAGTGAGCTCCGAAGCCATTTTCAATCCTATTGAATGGAAGTGCTCTTCCAGGCGTCTCCAGCATTCGAGGAGATCTTCTTCACTCCTCAGATCACTGATCAGCTGAGTGAGCTCCAAAGCCATTTTCAATCCTATTGAATGGAAGTGCTCTTCCAGGCGTCTCCAGCATTCGAGGAGATCTTCTTCACTCTTCTGATCACTGATCAGCTGAGTGAGCTCCGAAGCCATTTTCAATCCTATTGAACGCAGGAGCTGAAATTTGAGAGGGAAGGTCAAGGGAGAATACAGATGGTGGTAGGTGCTATTGATGGAGAACCAGTGATCTATACAGAAGGATGATCTACACATAAAATAATAAACCTTTGAGCAATGATTTGCAGCGTTTTAGTATATGTATTGCATACTCAAGAAGGGAATGAATCCTGGGTTGATGAATAGCATTGTACCTACCTATTACCTGCTTGTATCTTCCTTTTGAGGTTGCCTATTTCAGGTGATGACCTATTTCAATGAGGTGGTTTTATCTGCCATAATCGCCGAATTCGCTCACACCATTAATATCAATGATACTTAAACCAACTAGGTATCACTAACGACCACCATTGGTTGGCAATACGACCGAAAATTGGAATCGATAAAAGGCAGCTCATCTGGTGCGTAGAATCGTCCGTTTTATCGCAGTTTCCATTTTGAGGTCGAACGCCATTGTCGATAGCCTCACCTACCTATTACCTGCCTCTTTACATGGATATGGTATGAAACAATTGGGACAGCTACTGCGGTAGAAAACGACGCGTTGCAACAGAATATGGTTCATCCTTGAGCTGAAACAAAATAATTCAATGTCTATCGGGGAATTCTTATCAGCAGCTAAATGATCTGACGAGCTGACAGCTCTGGGTGGTCTCATTCGATTCTAAAATCTTCTGTATTTTAAGATAAGAGATTCTCTGTCGGGTTTCCGTTCGTTCATCGTTCCGGGTTAGTATTTCTCTAAATTACAGTGGCGGACGGACGACCAAATTTTTATTCGATTTTTGGATTCTACGTATCTTAAAACGTAAGCCAACAATTTTTTTTTTGGGGTCAAAAAATTTTTTGGTTGATTCCAAAGGTTCATTATTGAAAATAATAAACCAAAACGTCGAATAAAATAATGGGGTGGTTTTGCAAGATCCGGTTAATGAAATGGCTGTTTCTTCTAATCAAACCGTTTTGTGAACTGTAAGCAAAATATTTTTGTTGAATAATATAAAAATCCTTAACAACAAGGGGGAATGCACTGTCAACAAGATCCTCCAAGGAAATTCTCGTATATTTGAGAGTTGAGAGCGCAATTAGAACGCGGGTTCGACGACCTCCGACACAAACACCCCTTCCCCATCACATGTTGCTGTTTCTGTTCCCCACCAACACTCCAAACCCACCCAAACTCACTATCCCTTCTTCATGGAATGTTTTTCTGCGTTGAAAAGTTTGAAGGACTGGGAGAGGGTGCCTACGTAGTTCGACAGCTTGGCAAGGTATCCACTTGTAATGGTAATTGAGATAAGATGATTTTATCTCTCGGGCCGGTGTGGAGAAGTGTGTCATTGATCAAATTTTATCGCGGGGGTGGTAGACTTTATTTTTTGTTCGTGTTAGAGCCCTGTGACGTCAATGGAAGGTGGATCCTTCCCAAGAGATAATCGGATAAACCTTTAATAGCGTGAACGAAACCCCGCAAGGAGTGAGGTATGCGTTAAATTCGAGTATTGAGTAGTTTTTACCATTTCCTGCTCTACAGTCCTTCAGTGCAGTATTCATGATAAATTAAACCTACGTAGAATGAATCATCAACCAACCTTATCGAACGAATTTGAAATTTGACGATATGGAACCGGACAAGAAGTGCGCTAATGGTAAAGTGGAGTCAGAATTTCGTATTTTTGACATCGGACTCAAATATAGCACACTTGGAAATTCTAATTAGTTTAGTCGTATTTCCATATGGAGATACCATCCTTACTTGTGTTGGCGGGAGAGCCGGGAACAACGCTGACGTCACCAGGCAAATAAAGAAATCTCCGATAGCGTGCTTTGAGATCACTGGAATCGAGTATAGATTCAAGTCAGAAAGATTGAAATAAGGATGTGAAATTATGGCGATGATTTAAAAAAACGCTGCAAATTATTACACAATGGTTTATTATTTTATATAGATCACTCGTCTGCAAAGCCACCAACCATCCAACTTGAGGAAAAACATCGATCGCACTTCGGTCAGCTTTAATTTGAACGGTGATTAGGCCTCTTTTGCGATTCACACTCGTGTTTCTGATTTATCGTACGTTCAAACTTTAAATTCTCGTAGTGAGCGAACGGTTTGTCCTACAGAGCTCTGGTTGGTCTCAAAAAATTCTAAAAATTCTATAGAATCTTAAATTGAAGAAAAACAATACCTTTATATCAACATTTTTTGAGTTAGGGCGTTTTGAAAATTTCAAAATTCATTTTGGAACCCTTAGAACTGACCTATATCAACCAAAATCTTCGAGGCACAACTAGACCCCAAATGGAGCCTACATACCAAATTTCATCAAAATCGGTCAATGCTAAGTGGCAAAAGTACGGCGGACGGACGGCCAAATTTTTATTCGATTTTTGGATTCTACGTACCTTGAAACGTAAACCATCAAATTGTGAGGGGGTGTTAAAAAAAAATTTCTTGGTCGATTCTAAAGGTTCATTATTGAAAATAATAAACCAAAACAGTCTTAGCCATGTGAAGGTTTTCCCACTTGAATCAGAAAACTCCCATTTTTGAAAGACTATCTAATTTTTGGGAAGCGTTTCTGGGAGTTTTAATTACTGATTTGTACTTCAATCAAGATTCATTACACAGAAGAAGAAAATAAAAATGATCGTGCAGGTACTCCATTTTTGCTTGAGTTTGTACCTTTACGGAGATGTAAAACTATCGCTAGTTTGGCTCACCGATACTATCGGTCGGGAAACTTTCTATACAGGGTGTCTACACCTAAGATGGGCATAACTTCAGGGATCAATATTCCAAGGTATTTCCAACAAAAAATGTCTCAGCAATTTTTTCTTAACCCACTTAAAATGCCTTTTTTTTAACTTCGAAATTTTCTTTCGCGTTTTCGACTTTACGGAATTAAAACTGCCATAACTCCTGTTATTTACCAAGTAAATTAAAATTTAAGGATATCGTTGGAAAGAGCGTTAAATTTCCAAGCTACCCAGTGCAAAACCACGATCTTCTAGCAGTAAAATAGTTTCAAAAAATCAAGGCAAATAGCAAATTTCAGATCTTTTTTGAAATATGACTCTTTTCAAATCGAAGTTTTCACTTTTAATCTCTGGCTATTTCGATGGGCGCTCTTCAGAAAAAAATGCTCGAATTGTCAGCTTTCCAACGGTCTGTCAATTATTCTTTTTAAAATTCAAATTGGAAGAGTAAAAAAGTTTGAATGCCAAAAAACGTCTGTTTTACAAGAAAATCCAGTGTTTTGAGCGGTTTATGGTCCCCCTCGATCTCAAGATGCCTTGACGAGTTTGGTATCATTTCCTGTGTAATTTTTCACGCTGAATCCAATGGTGATACTTCCGAATGATTCTGACAGCTAAAAAGTGCATCATTTCTAGATATGGTAGTGAGCATAAAGTAACACATTTTTACTCAATAAAAACATCAATCAGCTTGAAAGTTGATGTCTTTATTGAGTAGAAATGCGTTACTTTATGCTCACTTCCATATTTATGAATAATGCGTTTGTTATTGTCAAAATATGAAGGTTTTCCTCGAAAAATCCAATTTCTAGCAGTCAGAATTATTCGTAAGTATGCCTATTGGATTCAGCCTAAAAAATTACGTAGGAAATGATACCAAACTCGTCAAGCCATCTTGAGATCGAACACCGCCTAAAACACTGGATTTTTTTGTAAACCACACGTTTTCTTGCATTCGAGCTTGATTTACTCCTCCAATATGGATTTTAAAAAGAAAAATCGATATACCGTTGGAAAGCTGACAATTTGAGCATGTTTTTCCGGGCGAGCGCCCGTCGAAATAGCCCGGGATTTATAGTGAAAATTCGATGTAAAAAGTTATATTTAAAAAAAATTTGCTATTTGCCTTGATTTTTCAGAAATGGTTTATTGCTAAAAGATTGTGGTTTTACACGGGTAGCTTGGAAATTTAACGCTCTTTCCAACGATATCCTTAAATTTTAATTTGCTTGGTAAATAACAGGAGTTATGACAGTTTTAATTCCGTAAGGTCGAAAACGCGAAAGAAAACTTCGAAGTTAAAAAAAGGCATTTTGAGTGGGTTAAGAAAAAATTGCTGAGACATTTTTTGTTGGAAATACCTTGGAATATTGATCCCTCAAGTTGTGCCCATCTTAGGTGTAGACACCCTGTATAACCAGACTAACGGTATTTTGTCAATTTCAGCGGATTTTGCAAGTAAATCGGTAAAATGTTTGATATTATGTAATACTTTTTTGCTCAAAGATCCAACGCTGTCATCTGATTGTGTCACAAGGGAATGCGGGAGTTGTTAGGAAAGATTAAACTTCCTATCTTGTTCAGTTTTGCATTTGTTCTGATAGTGATTTCCCCTCATAGATTGATTTTAATATAATATAATATGATGCACTTAATCTCATGACTCTTACTCTTAAATATATTTGAACCGATTGTTTGGGCCACTTTTGATTATAGTTTCATAAGGAACGAAATCATTAATTTTCAAGGTTACTAGTTTTACTACGTATTTCTCCTAATCTACCTCCTAACATCAGGCCGATCGATAATACGCGATCGACTTCACGAACTTATTCAAGGCTAATATCAGACCTTCGCTTAGTGGAAACTTAGTTCGGACCGGCAAGGGCAGAAGTCGAGGGTAATCCGCTGGATTTCTATTTATTTATATCGACCGGAGCAGGAGGTTGGGTATTTCTATTGGCTAACTGGGGGGTAAGGGTAAAAATATCCAGAGACCACAACCAAGGTGAAAAGAACTTAGTGGGACGTACAATATCTGTATTTCACAGATCTGCCTTATCGATTTTTCCTCTATCTGTCTTACGTAGGTATTTGTGAGACCTCAATTTGTTAAGTTCTTTCAAGTAATATGTGACTACTGTGATGGTTGGTTTTACTAGTGTTCCACTGTCCATACGTGAATCGTCTATTCAAATATTGCCTTCAAACTTTATTTTTCGTTAGATGCTGTTCAGCTATACAAACCATCAAAAGCTGAACAGATATGAAGTAATGTGATTGAAAGTCAACCTTTCGCACTTGGAAAAAGGCTGGAAATTATTACACAGCGGTTTTTATTTCCCTGTAATTATCACCCGTCTACGAAAGATCCCTTCTTCCTAACCCCTTCTAAGGGCGTGGGGAATTCCTCTTGGGCTCACAGGGATAACAGTCTGATAAATTTTCACAATAATTGCTGATTTAACGATAGTTGGTCGTCTGGGTGGTTTCATTCGTTTCTAAAAATTGAACACTATCTTAAATTGATGAAAAAACGTCGTGGAACATTCATAAATAAGGTAATTAATTATTCTCATAAGTCGAACGTTTGTGCTCTGGGTGGTATCATTCGACTACAAATTCTTGAATATTCTAAACTGATGAAGAAACAACACCTGAATATCGAAAGTTTCCGAGCTAGGGTGGTTTGGAAACCCTCACATTTTACCCCTTAGAGGTTACTGAAAATAACCAAAACCTTCGGGGCACGATTAGAAATTTCCTCTAAATCGGTCCATGGGAACTGGGAGAGTACGGCGGACGGATGGAATTCTTTTAATTCGATCTTTGATTCCTACATTGATTCCTAAATCGTAGTTTGAAAAACGAGCCATTTGAAGGGGGGGGGTTACAATTTTTTTGGGTCGATTCCAAAGGTTTATTATTGAAATTAATAAACGAAAACGCGTCTAAGATCTACAGATTAGAATATATTTTAGTAAATCATTGACGTGTGAAGCCTCAATCGAAATCCGTCGTACATCTGGCACCAATTATGTAAGTGACATAAATTTAGTACATTTCAACAGAGATGGGCGAATTCTTATTCATAAATACGATTATGAATGCAAATCAAATCTGCGATTTTATGATTATGAATACGAATACAAGTATGAATATGAATACGAATACAATCGTATTCACACTTTGAATACGATTTTATGATTTTTTTCTACGATTTCCCCAAAAATCGAATTTTTTAACGATTTTCCCTGAAAAGCATACTTTTTTTAAAATGATTTTCTCCCGAACTCTGGACATATTTCTAACCTAACATTGTCAAAATAACCAATCGAAAATCGAAACGCTCATAAATTCTTATAGGATTTTTCACGCAGAATTGAATGAGACCAACCCCAGGTCGCTACGACCAACCATATAGAAACTACGACGACATCTCCGCTAAAAATCGTATTTTTTTTTTTTTTTTTACAATTTTCACTGAAAACAATTGAAAAATTATGATTTTTACCGCAATTTTGGTCGTATTTATTCCCTAAAATTGCCAAAATAATTAATTAAAATTTGAAACTCTCACCAATTCTTATAGGATTTTTCACGCAGAATTGAATGAGACCAACCCCAGGTCGCTACGACCAACCGAATAGAAAGTACGACGAAATTTCCGCTGAAAATCGTTTTTTTTTAACGATTAGCACTGAAAATCATTAAAAAATTATGATTTTTACCGGACATTTCGTCTTACTTTCTATTCGGTTGGTCGTAGCGACCTGGTATTGGTCTCATTCGATTCTGCGTGAAAAATCCTACAAGAATTTATGAGCGTTTCGAATTTCGATTGTTTTTTTGGCAATGTTAGGTTAGAAATGTGTCCAGAGTTCGGGAGAAAATCATTTTAAAAAGTTTGATTTTCAGAGAAAATCGTAAAAAAAACTCGATTTTTGGGGAAATTATAGAAAAAACGTCTGCCAAGTGGGTGTGGCACATAGTTTCCTCGTATCCATAACCTGATTGTATAGATGATCCGATACACAGTAGTTAATCTCTAAACATCAAAACAAGTTAATCTGTAACATCCTTGAAAATTTCATTGAAATCGGATGGAAAATGTAGAAGTTATGGCCGTTACAAGGAAATTCACGTTTGCGCATGCGCAGTGGCTACTATCAGTCCGAAGGTGATGATTTTCATAGGGGACCATCTAAATACTAATCTGTAACATCCCTGAAAATTTCATTGAAATCGGATGGAAAATGTAGAAGTTATGGCCGTTACAAGGAATTCACGTTTGCGCATGCGCAGTCGCTTCTATCAGTCCGAGGATGATGATTTTCATAGGGGACCGTCTACACACCAACCCGCACAATCCCTGAAAATTTCATCGAAATCGGACAATAACTTCGTATAGTTATGCGCGTTACAAGGAATTCATGACAGATACACAGACAGACAGACACACAGACACGGAACCAAAATTGTTCAGAAAGGTCTAAAACGCAAAACGCGAGTGAAAATTTTGATTTTGGAGAACTTTTTTTTTCGTCTTTGAAAAGTGAAAACAAAGCTTCCGCTACCTTGGTAGACTCGGAAGCAAAATTATAAAATCGTATTCAAAGTATTAATACAATTGTATTGGTATTCATATTCATACCTGCATTCGTATTCATAATCATAAAATCGCAGATATGATTTGTATTCATAATCGTATTTATGAATAAGAATTCGCCCCTCTACATTTCAATTCACATCCCTCGCCATTCTACGATTCTTACCATAAGCCGATGGATCTGGGCAAAATCCTACTTAATCGTGAATGAAATATTTTGGATGGTTTTCCCTACCAGCCCTTGGGATCGGTTGCATCCATAGTGGGGAAACACCCGAAATAACGGCTTCAGCAAACGGTCAGTTTCCAATACTTTGGTTCTACATCCACCACAGTTGAGAAGCCTGTCGGCAGCCATTTTTGGACGAGCAGAATTTGAATCGGTTTACTGAAAACTCTACTATAGAGTATTTATAACTAATTAGAGGTTGCCAGTAGTCATCGAATGGATGACCTCACTTTTAATTTATTGGTGGTCATTAAACAGAACCAACCATTCAGTTTTGTTGAAATTAATGGCTTGGCACTGAACGATACTGTTTTATGGCGGGTAAAAGAGCTGTCAGTCATGTGTCATAAACGTGACTCGCGGTCTTGAGTGCGATATGAAGAGGCATGATGTCTTCGGTTCTCGTTGAAACGAACTCGATCGTTGTTGTTGGAATAACTTAGCAGTGCAAAACACTGAACTTGAATCAACTGTTCCCTTCAGAACGTTGGCTCCTGAACCAAATAAGTTCGAGCGAATATCTTTCCAAAAATGGTTTAACCCCTGGTGTGTATAAAGTGTCTGACAGACACAAGGGAAATTTCAATGAAGTATGTTGATAGTAATGAGAATATCCCAGGCGCTCAGTACTTGTCCCCCCTTAATAGAAGGTTCCATTTCAAACCTGCAGCTGTGATCTAACCGCCACGAAAGGTACTTTGTTCCCTAGTTTCTGAAAACCATGAACCAAAACACCACATTATTTTACCAGAATAATGTCGCAATTTACAGTATTTTTAGTCGGTCGCAATTTTTTTAAAGTAGGACTCGAAAAGTCGAAAGTAACCCTAAACATTGAAATTGTGTGATTTTTTTTTTTTTTTTTTTGAAATTGCTACTTTCTTTGATCCGGTGTGGATTGCGATAGCCGCCTTCCCATCTCCTCATAACGTCAGCTATCCAACGAAGTACTCAAAAGGCGGGATACACCCTGTTAGGATATTTTCTATATGTAGCCCCAAAGGTATCAGTTTATCCAGTGCTGATTCTCACTATCACCATTGTACCCTTCCAAATCGTATCTTGACGTGTTTGCGAGATTGCTTATTAGGTTTTGAGGACAGATTATCTACGTTGGATAGTGGCAGGGAATAATTGTTGTTCTTCCTAGTTTGAATCCTTCCCATTTATCAATTGATTTTTCTGTGACTAGTTCGGTATCGGATCTGGAGCGATTCGTGATGATAAGGTAATTCTGATATAGGTGTCGATAGCGCTCATCCAGTCCAGTGCCTATTACCAGAAGTGAATAAATAAGTTGTTGAATGATTATAGAAGGACCATGAAAATTTCCCATGTATGGTCTTGAAATGGGGAATCTGGTGGTCTTGAGTACCAAGTTTACGGCTTCTACGCCGTAGAGGCCGCAGCGTTGCCGGATCTCGGACCTTCCATCATCTGGCAGAGGAAAAAACTACCCCCTCGCCTTTCTATCTCCACCAGGCTACTAGGCACTCCCTAGGCTTCCACCTTGTTTTTTGTTTGTGATCTTCTTCCTTTTAAAGACACCCTCCCTACTCTGTTTTTGTACGTCGTTCTACACTTCTGCTTCCCAGCAACACTAGATTCAACCCCTTCTCACGATTCTGCCCAGCAATGGAATCTTGTCCTGTTTCTATCACGTTTTATTGGTTCTCTCCTGCCGTTGCGCAATTATCTTTTTTTCCTCCCTTTTGTTGTTACTTCTCCCGAGTTTTATTCTCATTCCCTCAACCCCCTTCGTCGTCCGAGACGTGCCTCTAGGTGTGTAAATATTCACGTTTTTCCTTAGTCACGGCTTGGTCTCAGTCTGGGGGCTTCCCTGACAATCACGTTCTGTAATATCGGAAATGAGGTAACAGGGTTGAGTACAGAACGTGCTTTTGATTTTGAACTTTGTTTTTCATCATTTCCCTAACTTTCTGTACTATGTCAGCGCTATGTCAATCCACAGGAATAATGAAGTTTAGAAGAGATGTCCGTAATTTGGTAAAAAATTCCTTCTCAGTTCACTCGTCTTTTTAAAAAGATGAATTATTATTTGTTTGCAGATAATGTTTGCCATCCACTCCACCTACAAATTCAATTCTACGAAGTTAGTAGTCTCATTAAAAAACGTATATACGTAATATAGAATAATTTCGATTCCAACACTTAATTCCTTCCTATTCAGCCTTGCTTCTAGAGATGTCCACAGGGTTATTTGAAAGACACTAGAACAAACTTCCTTCCTATTCAGCCTTGCTTCTAGAGATGCTAGGACCACAGAGTTATTTGAAAGACACTAGAACAAACTTCCTTCCTATTCAGCCTTGCTTCTAGAGATGTCCACAGGGTTATTTGAAAGACACTAGAACAAACTTCCTTCCTATTCAGCCTTGCTTCTAGAGATGCTAAGTCCACAGGGTTATTAGAAAGACACTGGAACATCTGGTGTGATCCTGAAGCTTCAAGGAAGAATTCGAGATCCTTGTGTGTCCCAAATTAGTCAAATTACTTAACTGTGAATGAAACAGTGAATAAAATAATGTTTCATTTGTTTATGCAGATTATGCTCACTACACTTTGTATGATAGGTACCTCGTACATTTACAAAAGGGAAAATTCATCACGTTGGCTGATTCATTGTGAATGGTTGGAGATCGACTTTGGTTCTAGGCAAGTCTCTCTTTCTAGATTTAAAAAAAAAGAAAAAAATCGGCCTTCACGCCATTTGCTGTAAGATTTTATCCTAGAAGCTAGATACATTTTGCGTCAGTTTTTTTTACGGCATGTTGTTTAATTTTCGTGAAAGGAGGACTGTTCATAACCTATATTTAGAAAATAAATCTGTATATGACTAAATTCATTCCCCAACCTGAAATATTAATTATAGTATATCAGTGTCTTGGGGAAGGTAGATCTGATTGTTAGGTGTTAATTGACGTTCCTTAATGCTCAAGTTTTTTAAAGGCTCTTTTGATCTGAATGATACTACATTCATAGGGAACGATCTGAATAAGAAAGAAAAAAAGTAAAGCATGTTTACGCATACTTAAAATTTTCATCAGATCTCCAGTTGCTTGAGATACAAGGTTTCTCTAACCTCTACAGTGTCACAGTAATCATACTCATCTTATCTTGACAAAGTCGTAGGAGTTTGTGACCTGAACGAAGAACAAAATTATGAAAAGCTAAAACCTTGAATAATACATGACCTGAGACGGTGCAAAGTGGAGCTTCAACCGATGTTATCGATTATCGATTGTGTTTAGGGGCCGTTTGGAAATGTAAAAAGTAACCTTTTATTGTGCGAAGAAGGTCGTAAGTGGCCAGAGGAATGAGTCACGTAGATAACCAACCAGAGATCCGAGGAGAACCAACCTCAGCCTTCGATTACTGGAAATCGTGGTTCCTTCGTAGCACGCCACGTCAAATGAAATTGGCTTCGTCTCCTGGGTAGTTTTTTTTCTCCGATGATTCGAGTTTTTGAGGGTACCTGAGAGTCATTTTCCTGAAGAGATGGTTCCTGAAGAGAAAAATTGGGACCGCTCGTCAGCATGTTGAATCCTGCACACGTGAAAGGGAGTGGAGAGGATAGTTTAGTCTTCCTCCGAGAAAGGTTGCTTGATTGGCAGGTCCCCATCGAATATCATCGTAGTCGCTTCTGCCCTTCCACTAACATGAAACGCACCATACAATGGGAATTCCAGACGTTATATTCCTCTGTGAGAACTGCTCGAAAAGGTACATGATTTCAATGAGGTTTCTATGGTTGGAAACTGGTTACGAAATTTCGTAAGCAATGACGCCACCCACCCTGCGCGCAAACCACACAATCGATATCTCTCTACAATTATGACGTCACGCGGAATCTACAAACCTGCTTTAACGGCAAGATAAATGGATTTTGACCCGGATTTGGTGGTTGAGTTTTTGTGTTTATGTCGTTTAATACGAACGTGTGATTCGAAATGAGAAAAGTAAATTAAATGTTCAGGATTTTTGGGGCTTTACGCAATTGGTCTCTCATGGATTTCACGGTACTGAAAGTGCGTTTCTTCAAAAGTCAATAACTGCTAAATAAATGTGAAATTTTGTTTTTCTTGAATGTTGGGTGTAGGAGGGACGAGTTTTCAATATTTTTGGAAGGTTTGGAGCCCTCTTTTCAATGACCTACAGGTTTTATACCTATAAGTAAAATATACGGATACGTATACAAAAAAAGCCAAACATTGCAGTCGCGGGGATATCTAAGATTCTTTTGTATCGATGGTGGCAGGACATATATTGAGTTATAAGAATTTGGCTGGATTTTTGGATTTTCTTACACCACATGTAAACCCTGTGCTACTGACGTAATGAATTAAACCCCGATAAATTTTGGAAGTTTTTCAGTTTTATAACGATAATTTCTAAACTGTAATAACTTCAATAATTTATGCCCCTTAACTTTTTAAGTAGGCCAAACTTGCTACAGTTTGAGACCGATTTGAGCCCTGTGGGTCGAATAATAATGGATATACATCAATTCAAAAATAGGTGGTTTTCTGTTTTTATTTATTTTTGGGCAACTATGGCGGTTTGAAGTATGAATTGAAGCTGATTACATTCCCTTCAAATTTCTCTCTCTCTCTCTCCTTACTTTTCCTGAAATGAGTAGTTTTACGAATCAAAGGCTCAAAACTGCCCTAACACGAAAATTTTGGAAAAAATCACCTATTTTTGAATCGCTATACCTTCGTTATTATTCAACCCACAGAGCTCAAGTTGTTCTCAAACTAGCAAATTTAACCTGCTTTGAAATGTTCCGAGGCATAAATTATTGAAATTATCATAGTTGAAAAGTTATGGATAAAAAATCAAAACTTGTTCAGGATTTTCAGCGCGCTACGTCAGTAATAGGGGTTTTGGGGTTGCGAATGAGGAATTTCACCGAATTCTGTTTGCTTTTTTCCTGAATAGTTAATGGTGTGGGATAGATGAAAATCGGGCTGATTTCGGAAAATAAGTCTCCTGTTATTTTTGGGAGACAGTCAAAATTTTTAATTTCAAAACTAACCGGGAAAATAGACGTGCAGCGGGAACGCTCGCTGATTGGGCTGTTCAGATCGCTGTCTCTTCCCAGTGTTGCCCATTGGGACGACGAAATCGTGTTTTCTAAGAGAAAAGTTATCAAACAAAAACAGAAGAAACCTAATTTTCGCTTTTTCTATTTTTTCTTCAGTTTTTCGATTTCGAACTTAATTGTTTCATGAAATTTTGCATCTGGGGACTATGGATATCTCGATCTCATCGCTTCAAGCGGCCATAAATGAACTATTCCAGCATGACGTCATTTTCCCGCTTTTTTTAAACATTCGTATTTTCTACACTGTTTTGTTTATTCGTAAATTAAAAAGTTCGGGCTGAAAGTTTGCCTTAGGGGGTTTTTAGAGGTGCTGAATCCGATTTTGGGGTCAAAAATAGGAAATTCTGACATGGTGAAATTCCTCATTTGGGGATGAACTACTCAGAGGGGTCCAATAGCTTTTTCCAGTGAAACTCATAATTTTTTCAACCTATTTCATATTTATTTCAACCAATTTCATAATTTTCTCAACCAATTTCATACATTTTATTTAATGAGGTATTTTTTTCAAGAAATCATAGGTGGAAAGGAAAGAAGGAACACACGTTGTGATTCGCAGCCAGACGTTTTTCTAGGAACTGTCCTCGGCGGAGCCTCATCATTTACATCTTACAATTTTACATTTAAATTTAAATTTTACCTTTTATATAATAATATTTCAATTCAAATTTATTTTTTATCGTCCTTTCCACATTTGATTACTTGATTTATACAATGATACATCATTAAATAAAGTGTATAAAATTGGTTAAAAAAATTATAAAATTGGTTGAAAAAATTAAAAATGGTTGAAAAAAAAATTATGAAATTGTTCGAAATAACTATGAAATTGGTTGAAAAAATTATGAGTTTCACTGGAAAAAGCTATAACAACATGTAACAGTGAATACCCCCACTATTTCAATGTTAGATGTGTAAATTAAATGTGCCTTGCTTGATGTTTCTGGTGTAAATGGAAGTCTGATGGGAAAGAATCAAACAAGCTTGTTATCTTGCTTAAATGCAAGTTGGTGTACCTAATATTATTTCCGAAACATGAATTTCATTTTGAAGGGTTAGTATTATTGTATCATCTCTGTGCGGGTAGCTATTTAAATTCTACATTACGTATGAAACATGAATAATTGATGAATTACCTGCTGAATGACGTCAATTACATTCACGTATTCCACTATTCATGAAGCTTTCAATATTCACGATTCCACTGCCACATCTATCACATCCCGGAATCTCATGCGAACATTTGGATAGGTTTCCAAATTAACCCAAAATTGAGAAAATACAATTGTTATTGCCTTTCACTAACATCTTTGAAAAAATGTGAGTTAGGTTCTCTTCTAAACGTGACGACGAGCCAACGTCGCACACAGCTGGAATTTTATTGTAGGCGAACCATTCAAAGCCATGTTTACTGTGGGCACTAGACATTTACATTATACAGTTTCACATGTTTTCAGTGCTAAATTGGAGTGTTAAGATACTGTGAATAAAAATTGAAACAATGCAATGTAGTATTTTTGACGTATTTCTGAAGCAAGATAAAACTGCCTAATTGAAGTATTATAAAATTGCTACTTTGCTAATTTTGTATTTTCCTGTTTCAGGTAAGTGTCTTCACAATATACTTCGTAAGTATTCATTAATCTAAGTAAGAACAGAATCAAAGCAAGTTATTTTCTAGCCTCCTGAATACCTTTGTTTCCTCCTGAATTGTCAGTAGGGTTTATCCTACATCCGATTATTGAATTATTCAATTGAATAGCTCGGCTAAATAGAGGACTATGTCACTTTTGCCAACTTTTCATGAGAGCAAAAATAAGATCGAATTCCTCGGTGAAACTAATCGGCAAACTTACCCAAAAAGAGCGACATAGATCCTTCTTTCAACAGTTTTTAAAATGTAATATTATTCAATAAAACAATTCGTTGATAAAAACATGTTTTAATGTACAGGATAAAGATTTTTTTTATTAATTCATTTGCTATTTTACACTTGAAATTACAAGTATAGCAATTGTCAGTAGGTTATGCTGTATAAATACTATTAAAATATTCTAAAAAGTATAACAAGTAGGTACATGTATAACAAATTTCTAGGTTTAACAAGTCGTCATTAATTAAGCTTATAATAGTCCAGCGTGGTATACAGTTCTTGTTCTATTAAGTTCGCTTTGATTTTCTTTTTGAACGCTGGAATCGGAGACTCGAAGTTGCATACTTTGGACTGCAGGTGCAAGATGAAATGGTTAATGATGGAGACCGCATTATACCTTAGGCTTTTCTTGTAAAATTCCATTCTATGTTGAGGAATCTTCATCAACTGGGGTCTATTGCGCGTTGCATATGAGTGCTGGAAAACAGCGTCAGAGAAGAGAGTCCTTCCTTACAAAAAGCAGCACCTCCATTATATAAAGTGAGGCCTTTATATAATAGGTTAGGCCTTCTGCCTCGAAGCGACCTCTGTCCTCTCTGCTGAAGATTTTGCAGCCTCTTGAGGCTGATTTTGAAAGTTTCAAAAAGAGTCTTTTTTTTGTGTGCATATTTTGATTCCCGGAAGATTATTTACAGGAATAAAGAAGTCATCTTTTTCGACGTGGCGTTGGTCATCCCTTTTCTTCTCTGGGTAGGTTCGGTAATTTTGATGCGGTTCATAAGATAGGGGGATTGTTAAATGTAGTACATTTGAAAATGGAATTTTCATCGCAATCGTAATGGCATTTTCCCCCGTAGACTCGTCCAGTTTCAGAAGGTATCTTACCTAACGGAAAACAGAATTTAGAGGTGGTAAAAGTAGCAGAGTGTTACAGTACACTTTATGTTGTACCTAAACGTACTTCGCAGAGAAAAAAATATATTCGTGTTTTTCGTTGAGATCACACAACCAAGTGAAAATTTTATATCGGGAATGTCGAAACCAAGATAAACATAAATAATAATAACGTTGCAGTGACCCGTGATCACAACTCTACAACACTCCTCCTCACGGGTGCTGCATGTTTAGTCCGAGATCACTCCTGAGATGAGAGAAAATCTTGGTCCTGGAAGTCCCTTGGTAAAAATATCCGCGGTTATCTCTTCCGTCTGTAAATATGTGACGAGAACATCTTTGTTCTGAATCTTCTCTCGGATGAAGTGTTCTCGGAGAGATACATGTTTAGACTTCGAGCTTACAATTGGGTTTTTTGCCAGGTTCTGTGCTGCTTGGTTGTCACACTTTATTTCGACAGTTCCTGTGTCGATTCCCAAGTCCTGTGAAAGTCTTGAGGTATAGAGCGCAGTGGAAGCGTGCTGGGCCCATAACCCTGTAGCAGAGTGTTACAGTACACTTTTGGTTGTACCTAAACGTACTTCGCAGAGAAAAAAATATATTCGTTGAGATCACGCAAGCAAGTGAAAATTTTATTTCGGGAATGTCGAAACCAAGATAAACATAAATAATAATAACGTTGCAGTGACCCGTGATCACAACTCTACAACAGTAAGGATAAGGTATACTGTGGAACAAGGCATAGTAGGTAGGTCGAAAGGTATGAGATCGTAGGGAGTTTCAAGAGTAAGAATTTCTCCTTACCAGGGACTGGGATGGATTTTCTTGAGATGTATGGCTGTCCTGAATTTCGTATCATTAGCGACTGTTATCTTTCCACTGTATCAAGTCAATTTTCGTCTTTCGCGATTTATTCAGATGGTCTAATCCATTAAACCACTCATCATAAAGAAGTAATAATAATGATAATAGAAGAAAAACGAATGAAACTGAGATATGCTTAAAAGTCGTGTTTTGCCTACCCCTTTCAAAACATCATCGTGCAACTGGGTCGTTCCAAAGCTGATATTATCATGTTGCACGTGTAAAATCGAACTTAATACTTTAATAATTTCGAAATTACAGGAGGTACGAAAATTGAGACAGAAACATTAATATGAGCTTACAATTAAAAAAAGAATGTGTACGCGAAATATTCTCTTTTTAATCGTAAGTTTATATTAATTTTTCTGTCTATTCTCGTAGCTTCCGTCATTTCGAAATTGTTGTGTGGACTTCGACATCAAAGCATCCCTGATTTCAGTAGTAGTTCCCTATTATCGAACGTGTTGACTAGTCGCTGAGTATCAAAACAACTCTGTTTTCTGTGCCATGATATCAGTCGTTGACGTGCGTTTTTCGAGTGATATCTCCTGGAGAAAAAAGGCAGAATAAAGAAAAATAGCTGGCGAGAAAAATGTTTTTGGGACCGACGAGAGCGCTGGTGATGAGGGAACGTTTTCGAATCGGTTGGAAGAGCAGCCTTGGAGATACCCTTATATGGGCTGGTGATTTCTCTCCATCGTTGGATAGTTATAATCTGCGTCGAGTCACGTAGGCAACCAGCCTTTTCGTCGCGGTGGTTTATTGTACCATTTTGAGGGCGCAAGACGAAGCGCTCGTATTATTTTTCGATAGAGCCGCGGCCTTCGATAGTCCTGAACCGATTGTTGCTCTCCAGACAATGGAGCGGTGTTCCACGAGGAAACCTTTAACTGTAGAAGTAAATGAATTGTAACACTCGTTGAGAACTTGTAGAAAATTCCTGTTTCCTGAGGAAAGCGATACTGGTTTCATGCCAATATATGAGGATTGGTCATGTATTTCCCCATTTTGGTTTATTATTTTCAATGATGCACCTTTGGAATCGACAAAGAAATTTTTTTTAACCTCCCCCCCCCCTCCTCTAAATTTGTTGGTTTACGTTTCAAGGTACGTAGAATCTAAAAATCTAATAAAAAATTTTTCCGGTTTTTCTTAGTCACCTTGGGCTGATTTTGATGAAATTTGGTATATGGGTTTGGGATAATTCAATTGGCAGGTACTATAAATGAATAAAAACAGCGTTCTTCGCAAATTGGTGATATTTACCGAAAATAATAAACCGCTGTGTAATAATTTGTTGTGAACAGCCATGTTTTTCCTCCATCTCTATTTGGAAAATCATGGTAGCCTGCCCTCCAGCTCTTCATGTCTATTAGAATCCGCCAAATGTTCATTTTGGTTCACCCTCATACCGCGTTTCCGCTCTCATTCGTGGCATTGCTTCTTTATGGTTGATTCAGTCCAGCCTCCATCCGTCTACTCTCATTAGAAAGTCAAAACTGCCTGTTGTCCGTCGACTTCCACAATATTTTCATTTTTCCGTCGACCCTCGTGTTCTTCTTGGGCGGCGCACGCTATCCGATTGTCTTGGAACTCTTGTGGGGTTCCACACCAATCATTTTTGCCTCATTTCACATGCATGCAACAATCTCTCGGGGTGGTCTCTGTCTTTGTGAAACCTCCTATTGTTTTGTTTCTTTTGCAGAAGGAGCCCGATTTCGAAGTTTTTCGAATGAATTCTTACCTGGTTTTCACGAATATCTGACTGTAGGGCGATCTGGAAACGATTTCTATAGAAAATATTGTGCTAATAAAGGGGTTTTAAAAGTCTTTTTCATTTCTATTCTTTGATGTACGATTGTTCAAGATCTTTATATGATTGATCTTCTGGTGGAGCTCGCATGCGGTTTTGAATTTCCTCCAAAATTTTCGTCACCTAAAAGATTTCAAGACGATTGTAACTAACAACGGCCCACAATTTGTATCAACTGCTATTAAGAAATTTGCAACGGATCACAATATAACTCTCAAAACAACATCTCCTTACCACCCAGCGGGCAATGGCTTGGCTGAGAGAAAGATTCGGGACATCAAGCAATGTCTAGCTTCCTACCCAACTCATGCTGGAGGCTGGAAGACTACGCTAGATGCAGCGGTGAAACACCTGAACAGGTCCCAATCAGCAGGTTTAGGATGTTCGCCCCATTTCAAATTATTCGGAATACCTCCTCTCTTCCCAGCAGATTCGACATTTGGTATCTCCAGCGATATGTTGAAAGAAATCCCATCAACAGAAGCCCAACAGGACGCTTATCGCCAGAAGATGAAGAGTTATTTCGACAAAAAGCACTGCAAGAAAGTACCAAATATCGCGGAAGGTGATCAAGTTTTGATACAGTTCGGAAATAACGGCAAATCACCAATCATTAAGGGCCCATTCACCGTAGTAGAAATAGTGAGAATGGAGGGATTCCCGTTCCCGAAAACCATCATGTACGACAGTGAAGATGCCAAGAGATCGATGCTGCAATAAAAAACGTTCTTAGGTACCATTGCAGGAGCAATGTTGGAACTTAAGTGGGGAAGTATGTTAGGAAACTACTCCATTACTACTCTAATGTAATGTGGTCAAATCCCTATCTTCCTTCTTCCATGCTTATGATCTCAACTTGGAATACAATAGCATCATTTTCCTTGGAAATTTGAGCAAGTGTTACAAAAGAGAAAATTCATTATAAATTATAGTGACCAAACAATTCAAGGAAAGAATAATTTCGTTGCAGTTTAAGAACTTAACATCAGAATAATAAAATAATAATACTGGAGACAACTTCCATGCTAACCAGTCCAGAAGATTCCTTCCCGCTCAAGAGCCATTCCATGATACTATTACATTCTCAGTCCATGGAAATAGTAAGGGCGCTTCCAGCTACAACATGGAACAGAACTGAAAGCAAGATCCATGTTTACCGGTCCAGAGCCATTCTCCATGGATCCTTATTGGTCCATGGAATCGGCAAGTGCGCTTCCCGGTACATGGAACTGAACTGTAGACAAGTTCCATCCTTACCGATCTGAAAGATCCCTTCCTGGTCCAGAGCCATTCCAAGATATCTTATCGGTCCGTAGAACTGGACCGGTAAGGGCTGAGTTTTTGTCACTGCATGGAACCGTTACAAGTTGATACACGGTTCCACATTCCCGGTACAGCTGTACCGACACACCTCTAAATTAATGTTAAATACATAAGATAAACAAAAATTAAAAAGTGTTGTGTAGTTTGAGGTTTACGATGGAATGACTTGTATTTTATTATAAGTATTTCTGGATTCATTCCGACCTTAGACAACAGTAACGTAACAAGATCAGCTCACCAACACCATAGAGTTTTTGAAATGGCAATCAATCAAAACTTTACTCATCTGCTTCTTGGTGCGAGGAATTCAACATTTTTCTGCTTTTCCTCCAACACTGTAGCTCTTAGCTGATCCAAATGGAATGGAATTAGGGATACCCCCATTAGTTTGAACAGTGCAACTGTTGCTTTTTTTGAGTTACCAGTGAACGATCAGTCAGGTACGACTTCATGACCCCATACGGTAGTTTTTGAGTTACCAGTGAACGTTCAGTCAGGTACGACTTCATGACCCCATACGGTAGTTTTTGAGTTACCAGTGAACGATCAGTCAGGTACGACTTCATGACTCCATACAGTAGTTTTTGAGTTACCAGTGAACGATCAGTCAGGTACGACTTCATGACCCCATAGGGTAGTTTTTGAGTTACCAGTGAACGATCAGTCAGGTACGACTTCATGACTCCATACGGTAGTTTTTGAGTTACCAGTGAACGATCAGTCAGGTACGACTTCATGACCCCATACGGTAGTTTTTGAGTTACCAGTGAACGATCAGTCAGGTACGACTTCATGACCCCATAGGGTAGTTTTTGAGTTACCAGTGAACGATCAGTCAGGTACGACTTCATGACCCCATACAGTAGTTTTTGAGTTACCAGTGAACGATCAGTCGGGTACGACTTCATGACCCCATAGGGTAGTTTTTGAGTTACCACTGAACGATCCGTCAGGTACGACTTCATGACCCCATACGGCAGCTAAGCTAAAACACTGTAGCAATCTCTGTAACATCGCATGACGTGGGGAGGAAGTTGGACCATAGGAGTACATTCGACTTTCGATAAAAGGCGCATATTTTATTAAATTAAATAAAAAGATGAAAGAATGAAATTGGCTTCGTTCTTCACAATGTGTTAAGCAGTAGGTAAGGAGTTTTCATGACGAGTCCCTCCCTTTGAAGGTATCAGAAAGTGGCGTGAAAAAGAAGCTGAAGTAGATGAAGAAGAGGATGTCAGAGGAGAGCAGGCGAGGGCAGACTGAAAGGGGCTTTGTAGGAGTAGAAAGTAGGCTAGTCGGTTGTACCTACATGGCCGATGGGGGCCGAGCCTTGTAGTGCAGCGCAGAACCCTGAGAGAAGGAAAGCGACATCAGCTGTTCTCAACTCGGTTGCATTCAATAGCTTCCAATCTATAACCGAAGGAATCGTTTGAAGAGAACATCATGGAATTTAATCATCTTTTGAATCGAGCAAGAAAAACGCTGCAAATTATTACACAAAGGTTTATTATTTTTCTGTATCGATGACTCGCCTGCTAAGAATATAGCTGTGCCATTGTCACTACCAACCATATTTTTGCTTCACAATCAAGGTTATTGTGAATACGCGAAATAAAGAGTTGTGGAATATGGAAATTTGAAGGACGCAAAACTGAGTACAACTCGAAGATACGAACTGCGATCGCACTTTGGTCAGCTATCATTTGAGTGAAGAATAGGCCTCTTTCGATTCACACTCGTGGTTCTGATTTATCCAGTCCAACCCTTTAGTTCTCGTAGGGAGCAAACAGTTGGTCCTACAGAGCTCCACGTGGTCTCTAAAATTCTAAAAATTCAATACTGTCTTAAATTCATGGAAAAACAATACCTTTATATCAAAAATTTTTGAGTTATCAAAATTTCAACCCTTAGAAGTGAGCTACATCAACCAAAATCTTCGGGGCACAATTAGACCCAAAAATGGAGCCCACATACTAAATTTCATCAAAATCGGTCAATTTTTATTCGATTTTCGGATTTTACGTACCTTGAAACGTAAACTGACAAATTTTGAAGGGGGGTTAAACAAATTTTTTCTTGGTCGATTACAAAGGTTCTTTATTGAAAATAATAAAGCAAAACGTCTGCGAAGTGGGTGTGGCACATAGCTTCCTCGTATTCATAACCCGATTGTATAGATGATCCGATGCATAGTAGTTAATCTCAAAACACCAATCTCTAAGTACCTTCCACTACACTCATAGGGGACCATCTACACGATAAACTGAACAATCCTGCGAAATTTTGTCGAAATCGGATGGAAATGGAATTCGAAATGGCTGTTACAAGGAATTCACGTTTGCGCATACGCAGTGGCTACCATCACTCTAGGGGATTTTCATAGGGGACCATCTACATTCTACAACCAAATTCGCATATTCCCTGAAAATTTCATCAAATTCGAATGAAAAATGTAAGTCTTATGGTTGTTACAAGGATTTTACGTTTGCTCATGCGCAGAGGCAATTGTCAATTTTGAGGCCTTGATTTTCATTGGGGACCATCTACACATCAATCCGCACAATCCCTGACAATTTCATAGAAATCGGACAATAGCTTCGTATAGTTATGCCGATCACAAGGATTTCATGACACACAGACACGGAATCAAAATCGTTCAAGAAGGTCTAAAACCTAAAACTTGAGTGGAAACTTCGATTTTGGAGAACTTTTTTTTTTCAACCTTGAAAAGTGAAAACAAAGCTTCCGCTACCTTGGTTGACTCGGAAGCAAGAAGTTGTCGAAGTGGACACCCGTCCATCGATCGGGAAAACCTGGAATACTCAGGGAATTTCATTTTTTCTCCGGAAAACCCCTGGAAAAAGCCTGAGCCGAACATTTTTGTGGGAAGTTTCAGCAGTCTGAGAGAGACAAGTTTAAGTAGGTACGGTTTTAGTAGTATTTTTCAATAATGGGTGTTCCAAATATTGTTCCAAAAATTTTCTCAACTGTAATATTTCAATTACATATTTCTATGTAAAATTTTTTCAAAAACATATTTGGTATTACAGTTTATGCTATTGCTAAATTTGTTTCTCGAAAATTTGCTAAAAGAGTTTATAAGGGCACACTTGCAGCTAATGAATCCCAACCCGCACCGCGTATCTACTCGTATTTTCTCCTCAACTTACTAGTCTGATTCTGGTTACCTTATTAATTTTCATGAGATTTCTTTCCGAGTCTACCAAGGTAGCTTTGTTTTCACATTCCAAGGTTTTAAAAAAATCCAAGGTAAACCAAACGAATTTTTTTCCAAACCAAATTAAACTTCTTCCAAACCAAAATTAAACTTTGTCGAAGTCAAATTGACCATTTCCCACAACCGAATAATACATTTCCGTAAAGTACCTAATCTCACTAAGTAAATATCAGATCATCATCTTGGAAATTGAATTCAAATTCGTGTCAATTTTCAAAGAAAAAGCATTAGGTAGAGAGAAATTGCATCAGGAAGGAATACTCATCAGCGGGAGACTCCGAAGATATCGGACAGAAGAATCGTAAATTCTTCAGCTAAAAACTTCTCAAGTTTTTCCAGAACGCCTAAAATTCGCAAACATTTTCACTTGGCTAATTTTCGCGAAAGGATTAATTTCGGAAAAAGTTTAATTTGGTTTGGAAAAAGAATTATTTAGTTTGGAAAAGGATTCATTTGGTTTGGGAAATGATTAATTTTACTTGGAACTGCAATAGATGCAATTTTCAGGGATTATGCGGATTGGCGTGTAGTTGAAAATCATCTTCCCTGAGTGTAGCCTTTGCCCATGCGCAAATGTAAAATCCACAATTTCTACATTTTGCATCCGAATTTGATGACATTTTCTAGGATTGTCCAGATTAGCGTGTAGATGGTCCCCTATGAGGGTAGTGCAAGGTACTTAGAGATTGGTGTTTTGAGATTAACTACTATGCATCGGATCATCTATGGAATCGGGATATGAATGCGAGGAAGCTATGTGCCACACCCACTTCCAGAAGTTTTCTTGTGCTTTTTCATATCAAAATGTCCTAGAAAATCTGAATTTGAGAAATTTTTATCACATTTATTTATATTCTATACTATTTATAACCCTGGAAAAAAACAAATATTGATCCTGGAAAACTCGGGGATTTTTTTTTCTCGAGGAATCTGATAAAATTTGACGTAGAATCCGAAAAAAATGATAAATGGTGTCTTTTAGGACATTGTGTGATTATTTGTCATCATCGAATTATATTTCCTGAGAATGCACTCAGTCAATGGAAATTATCGTAGTTTGTGGATGGTTTAGATCCCAAAGAAAAAGTAGTTATTTTGGATTAAATTGAATTTGTTCAGGTTTTCGAGCGGATGACATTACTTTCCCTCAGCAATTCTGGTCGAGTGAGGAAAGTACGTTCTGCAGGTTTCGGGAAGTTTGGCCAATACTCGAGTCTCGCCGAGTGTGACGTCACCACCGTCGTGGAACGGGTCGGGGAGGAGGAGTGGGGGGGGGGGTTGTTCCGGGAAACCAACAAGTCCCTCCTCCCGCCCGCCTCCTCATTATCCGCGAAACGGCGAATGTGACCTGTACTGGGAATGGATGATGACGAGGTGGAAGAGGGAATGGGTGATGTGGTGGAGGATGGGGAGGGAATGGGCGATGCGGTGGAGGAGGAGGGCGGCGCAGAATGAATCACCCTGTCCTATTCAGGTTGGAGGACCTTCGCCGCCCCCGATTAACATTTATCGGCGGTGAGTTAACGGTTTTCCCAGACGAGGCTTCGACCCGCCAAACTCCGACTACTCAGTTTCATCATTGAATTCAATTGGAAACATAATTTATTCCGATCATCCCTAAAAGATTACTATTTTATATTTTAGTTTAGCCTTTTTTACCTCCAATTGAATCAATTTTTACTTCGAATTAAATTTTATCTAGTCCCATGTAGGAGATTCAATTTCAGAAGAAAATTAAACTCTAAAAAGTCCATTCATGCAGCATGAATTAATGAGCGAATTTTCAAAGAAATCTTTCAGTTGAAGGTCTGGTTAAGAAAAGGAACAATGCTGTTGCAATTTCTTTTAGAAAGTTTTTTTTTATACGATTCTTGTTATTTTCGATTTCAGTATAGCATACCAGCATACTGTATGCACTGGGTATGCTTTGAAGATGTTAGGAGTTCATATTCATGTTCTACTCGTCTCCACGAACTCTTAGAGCACCCACACGGCTACTGCATTTCTGGGACAACAAATGTACGCACGTATTAATTATATATATAAATAGATTCATACTTTTCTTAATTGTGGACAATTTTCTTTTTTTTGAAAAAAAGCATTGATATCAGAAATTTTTTACTGAATCCGAATATACAATATATTACCATGATTTTGAAAGTAATAACCACAAAAATCGGGAAAAACCCCTTTTTTTGGACTTTTTTTGAATTTTGTACCACTTTGGATTGTCCAAGATTGCTGGATAACGAACTTGACCTATTGTTCATTGTAATAAACATTTTGGCAAAAAATAAAAAACAAAATTTCTAAATAATTACTCAAGAAATCGTGCGGAATGACACACACACATACATAAGATTTTTGGAAAAACTTCAGGGATCGTTTCAGAATGCTCCAAAACGGATTTCAGTCTAAAATTTTTTCGAAAAAGCATTCCAAAAATGTTGAGGCCATTGCAATAGCTTCATTTTCCTTGAAAATTCGCTAAAAGAGTAAACCCTAAAATTCGAGTAAAAAATTTGTTGGTTTCAAGGTACGTAGAATCCGAAAATCGAATAAATGGTATGGGTTGGTCGAGGACAGAGTTGGTTAGAATTGTCAAAGGAGGGGTTCTTTTCAAAATTATTACTATACTACCTACCAGGGAATTTTTGAAAATGTCAACCCTAAATTTCTATTTCGGATCAACTTGTGCCGCGAAACTTTTGGTTGATGTCAGTCACTTCTAAGGGGTGAAAATGGAGGGTTGACATTTTCAAAAATGAGTAGTAGTTAATAAAAACGTCTGCCAAGTGGGTGTGGCACATAGCTTCCTCGTATCCATAACCCGATTGTATAGATGATCAGATGCATAGTAGTTAATCTCAAAACACCAATCTCTAAGTACCTTACACTACCCTCATAGGGGACCATCTTCACGCTAATCTGGACAATCCTAGAAAATTTCATCAAATTCGGATGAAAAATTGAGTGAGTGGATGTGTGTGATTGGATCAAAAAAATACTTAGCCTCGGCTGGGATTCGAACCCGCGACCCCTGGGGGACAGTTGAAGTTACGGCTGTTACAAGGAATTCACGTTTGCGCATGCGCAGTCGCTTCTATCAGTCCGGGGATGATGATTTTCATAGGGGACCGTCTACACACCAACCCGCACAATCCCTGAAAATTTCATAGAAATCGGACAACAACTTTGTATAGTTATGCGCGTTACAAGGAATTCATGACAGACAGACAGACACACAGACAGACAGACAGACACCGAACCAAAATTGTTCAGAAAGGTCTAAAACGCAAAACGCGAGTGGAAATTTTGATTTTGGAGAAATTTTTTTTTTCGTCCTTGAAAAGTGAAAACAAAGCTTCCGCTACCTTGGTAGACTCGGAAGCAAAATTTTGAAAAGTAGGTAGTAGGTACCTACCTATGGTTGGTTTTTTCCTATTTTTCTCCGGCAATTATTGTTCGATTTTGATGATTCCAGCGGCACCATTTTAGTTTTTCAATGCCTAGGCTAATGCATTGAAAAATTTCGAAAATTCCTGGAAAATTTCAAATTTAGGTACAACTAAATCATTTGAGCGCTACATCAAAGTTTAGCGCCGGTAATTTCGTGAAATACTAATCAGGAACGCGCGACCAAAAAAGCTAATTTACTCAAATTTATTGGGAAAATGAACAAATAATATCCATCTTGATTACAAGATCTGTTTGCTACTTGACCAAAATCAACATTTTCATGTCTAGGGATGGCAACGATATATCGATTTATGAAATATATCGATATATTACGTTTGATATATCGATATATTTGTATCGATATAGAGATCCGATATTATCGGTCAATATCGACATATTGACCGATATATCGCGACAAGTAAACATTAAATGTTGAAATGAATGGATGAGAATAAGTAGTTTCTAATAAGTAATGGATAAGTAATTTTATTCCAAATTTTGTAGGTACCTACGTGATGGGAAGATTTCAGACTGTTGACTTCATTGTGTACATAGTTTACACCTACAGTTGCTCTCAAGGCTCAATTACTTGACTTGAGCCAAAATTGATGGAGGCTAGTCTAGATTAAAACTACCTACTATACAAAGTGAAGTAGGTTTTCACAAAAATTATTTTCAATTTTGAAGGATCATGATTGTCTACAGTACTATACCCCTGTCAATTTATAAATTAATTCAACATTGCAATAATATTTTCGCACTTTTTTTTCGTTTTTAAACTATGAATTTTGATAATTCACATCCAGTAACTTTTGAAAGTAGGTTAATATTAAGTAGGTTAATAAGTCTTATTTCACCCGGTTTTTCCAAATAGATCTTCCGATATGACGAATATATCGATATATTTCTTCCAAAATGATGTTAGAAACGTTTCAATCCACCTACCTACTTATTTATTTTATCTTATATTTTATTTATTTATTTTATCTTATATTTTATTTATATTTTATCTTCAATTTCTTCCAAAGTACATCTCCCTATACGTCGATAAATGTCTTCCTAATTCAATTTTTTATATTTTTAAAACGTTTTATTTCACCTACCTACTTCAACACGTTTTTCGAAATTAATCTTCCGATATATCGAAATATCGATATATTTTCTCCGATATATCGTAGGTATCGATATCTCATTGACGATATATCATTTGACCTGTATATCGATATATTTCATTCGATATGCCATCCCTATTCATGTCTTTGCTTTGGCACATAAACTGAAAAATCGTCTCAAAAACTAAAATGACTGTTTGCTATGGCTGATAGTGAGGTAGTGGGGGTATGGCAATACTTGACACCGCGATGACTACTCGCCACCAGCCGATCGTCACCTCTCACTCAAAAACAGTCCCGAAAATTTATCAAATGCATACGAGTCTGCAACACATTGGGACATTTTCATGTCAACCACTACACAACAAGGTAGTGAAGTAAGCCAAACCAAACACCCTCAATATTTAAAGTTATTGTCTACTAGAAATCCAAGAAGATCACCTACTAGATTTACTCTATGCTATGGGGAGTTCAATTTCCTCAATTCTGCATAACTGAAGGGATTCTATCCTTACAATTGGCGCTTCTATATTGCTAAACCAGTCTTCGAGAATTCCTCCGGGGTCTGCGGTTTCTTCAAAACGATCGTCTTGGCAAGTGAGGAAGGATGTTGGAGGAAGGCCCGGAGTGTAGGAAGCTGCCGGGCGAGAAGGGATCCTGGAAGGCAAGTCCCGAGGCCAGCTCTTTCTTTGTGGCCTCTTCAAATGGGGCTGCCTCCAGATAGCGGGTCTGCTTCTGTCAAATCACTTCCTACTTTTGGTCAACGGCTTTTCAAATGTCTCATTGTCCAAATATCTCGGTGATTTCCTCGTTCGATATGGAGGTTTTTGAACTGGATTTTGATATGTACCTTCCTATAACTATTTCATTTCGCTTCTGGACCACTCATAGGTGGGAGAAGTAACCCATAATGTAGCTTAGACATAGCTCTATGGTTGGTTAATGGTTTTAATTCTTGAATTGGATGCATTACCAAACAATGCGTTTTTACTTGCTGCTGAAATAACAATGGATATAATCATCTAAAAATCTATTCAGTTCTTGGATGGTTGAAACATTCTCAACTTGGAAGCCTATGACTAGCTGGCAGATTCTTATATCTTCAAGGCGGACTTTTAAACTTTCAGAAAGTGTAGTTTGAGTCGTTATCCAAAAAAAAAAAAAAAAAAAATGTGGTCAATGTTTTAAAAGATCAAAGGCTTTTCAATGAATAAGTAAAACCTTTTTTATTCTGTTCCAATTATTTTTTCATTCATTCATTTTATTTTATTTTTTTGATTAGTGCCTGTTTTAAGTCATTTGCAGGGTCAGGTGTCTTGAAACACCACTCGAATTTAATTGTTTCCCAGTAATAATAGCCCATGATGACTGTATCTGGAGAATAAAAAAGATCAATCTCGAGTTCAAGTATGAATTTTTTTGTCAGAATTCGAAAAAATAAAATAAATGTAAATTTTCAGGTTTCTATTCGTTTTTTGAACGAAAATCACGTAGTTTCTTATTACAATCACGTTGTTTCTTAATTATTAAGACTAGATCAAAGAAAACATTGTCTTGAAAAATTCTACAGGTCAGTCAAAATGTTTTGAGTGTTTAGGCAATAAAATAGAATCAATCTTCAATTTGAGGAATTAAAATTGTCTCAGGAAAATTAGCAACGTGAACGAAACTTAATAAATTCTAGAAAAATCTAATCTAAAAAAATGTCGGTTCTGACGAGCCCCTTGCTGTCTCTTGTATCCCGTTGGTGAAATCTGGAACGGAAACGGAAAACGCCGCACATTATTACACAAAGGTTTATTTCTTTTCTACATAGATTACTCGTCTGCAAAGAACAAGGCTCTGCCATTGCCACTTTAAAAAAAAGAAGGATACACTCGCATACACTCCTTTTCTTATTTTTCATATATAATCTATTATACATACACACATATAAATATGTATGTGTATACGTATATACCTGTAGGTACAACCATAGTAGGTACCTACCTACTACATTTCTACTTCACAATGAAGTTCATTTAGAAAAATTAACGCTTCACACTTAGTTCGAAGAATAAAGAGTTGTGGGTGCCTTCACTAGTTACCTAATTTTATTACTGGTTGCTAAGGACGCAAAACTGAGGACAACTTGAAAAACGCTGCAAATCATTGCTCAAAGGTTTATTATTTTCTGTATAGATCACCCTTCTGTATAGATCATTGGTTCTCCATCAATAGCACCTACCACCATCTGTATTCTCCCTTGACCTCCCCTCTCAAATTTCAGCTTCCTGCGTTCAATCGGATTGAAAATGGCTTCGGAGCTCACTCAGCTGATCAGTGATCTAAAGAGTGAAGAAGATCTCGTCGAATGCTGGAGACGCCTGGAAGAGCACTTCCATTCAATAGGATTGAAAATGACTTCGGAGCTCACTCAGCTGATCAGTGATCTGAAGAGTGAAGAAGTCTTTGAGCAATGATTTGCAGCGTTTTTTACCCACCAACATTTTTTTTACCTACCACACCATACTGGCTTCGCACCTTCACAATCAAGTTTATTAGAAAGAACTAAACGCTTCACACTCTATTCGAAAAATAGAAAGCTTCATATGGAAATTTGATTACTGGTTACGCAGAAGGCAAAACTGTATACAAATCGAAGAAATGAACAGCGATCGCATTTTAGTCCGATAAAATTTGAATGGACCTCTTTTGCGATTCACACTCATGATTCTGTTTTATCGAAGGAAAACCTTCAAGTACTTTAGGGACCGCACGGTTTGTCCTACAGAGCTCCGGGTGGTCTCAAAAATTTTTAAAAATTCAATACTATTTAAAATTGGTGGAAAAACGATACCTTTATTTCGAGAGTTTTCGAGCTAGGGCACTCTTGAAAATTTCAACCCTTAATTTTTACCCCTTAGAAGTGACCTACATCAACCAAAAGCTTCGCGGCACAACTAGACCCCGAATGGAGCCCATATACCAAATTTGAACCAAATCGGTCCAGTGTTGCTAAGAAAAGTGCCGCGGACGGCGGACGGACGGAAATTTTTTTCATTCGATTTTCGTATTCTACGTACCTTGAAACGTAAAACATCAAATTTTGAGGGGGGGTTAAAATTTTGTTTTTCTTGTTCGATTCCAAAGGCTTATTATTGAAAATAATAAACCAAAAACGATCAACGATCGCATTTTGGTCAGCTAAAAATGAACGTAGATTAGGCCTCTTTTGCGATTCACATTCGTGTTTCTGATTTGTTATAAGACCAACCCTTGAATTCTCAAAGGGTGCGAACGGTTGGTCCTACAGAGCTCATGGTGGTCTCATTCGATTCTAAAAATTCAACACTATTTTAAATTGTCGAAAACAAAACCTTTATATCGACATTTTTTGACCTAGTGCGTTTTCAAATTTTCAACCTTTATTCTTCAACCCTGAGAAGTGACTTGCATCAACAAAATGTTGCGGGGCACAACTAGACCCAAAATGGAGCCCATATACCAAATTTCATCAATATTGCTCCATGGAAACTAAGGAAAGTTTATTCGATTTTTGGATTCTGAGTACCTTGAAATGTAAACCAACAAATTTTGTGGGGGGATTGAACATTTCTTTTCTTGGTTGATTCCAAAGGTTCATTTATAAAAATCATGAACCAAAGTTAGGATAATTTCTACATATTATGTAGGTAGGTAGGTACTAATCAGTGATCAACTCCAGAAACGCGAGTGTGAATCGCATATGCTCGTTCAAGACCAAAGTGAGGCAGATTTCAGCTGATGCGATCTTTTGCAGACGGGTGTTCTCTGCAGAAAAATAACGAAACCGTTGTGTAATAGTTTGCAGCGTTTTTGATATCTGGCTGTCAACAATTGGATTTTGTATAATATTTGCCTCCTGTCGTGTCCTGGTCTACTACTAATCATCAAGCTATTAGATGCTAGTTACGACATGAAGAAATGTTATGTAAGAACCTAATCAAACTTCGTTGACTTTTCGAGTCAATATTTTCAGGTACTGTATCGTGAAAGGGTCTCTATCAACATCGATCTATCTGACATATTTACTTGAGTTTATTTCTGCCCATATCAGCCATCTGAGGCCCACATTACTGTACACAGTTACATACACATAAGGCTGCTGTGTCTACCTTCTATCAGTAGTCTCCCGCCTCTGTACGTGCGTTACGACGTACGGGTGCAGCCGTAACCTTTGTAAATAGTTGAACCAACACGAGTCGAGATATCGGACCATGTTATATAAACATTCGTTTAGATTAGGCTAACTGATAAAGGGGCCTCTGAAATATCGCTGCGCCGCGATTAGATTGTGAGGCGTTCTGTTTAGTCGCATTTATAGTCCGTCAATGCATTTCGCACTGGAAACAAGATTTTGTCGTCTCATGAAATCGAAAAAAAAATCAGTAGGTGACGCACATAGCTTCCATATTATCTATAACCCCATTGTATAGAATATCCAATACATAATAGCTGGTCTCAATATAACGTCAATCTCTAAGGGCCGTTTTCACCAACATTTTGATCGGAGTTCGAGGGCCGATTCAACTACTGAACCGAGAAAATGGATTTCACCAGAGGCGATCAACGCCTTCCTCGGTTCATCCGGCGTTTGGCGCTGATCGCTCAATTTTGGCTGGTTAATCGGTTTGATCTTCGTTTAAAGCGACGGACGTGGACGCCATTGTTATTTTTCCTATTCCGTCGAGCTGTAGTTTTTTCGTCCGTGTTTTGCTGGAGTTTTTATCATGCCACGAGCTTTGGTGCGAACCTTCTCGTAGGTATCATACGGGAGTGAGAAAGGCTAACGAAATTGTGAACCATTTCATTATTCGTGGTCCCAAACAAACCCATCGCAGGACGTCGCTATTTCAGCCTACAAGTTTCTTTACCATCTCAGTTTCCCAGTTGCTGTGTGCATTTTACGTATCTTTTGTGAGTAGTTGGTTTTGCTGATGTTAATCATTATGAAAATAAAATTGCTACAAACCTATATCATTTCTGGTCAATACATATTTTTTCACAAGATCCCCCCTTCATATTTCTCTTTAGGTGTTTACTAAAGACTGCTTACCTAGGTACGTCGTTTATAATCTTGTATTGTTGTTTGATTGAATCATTATTATTATTTGATTACGCATTATCTCAAATAATTATGCTGAAAATTCTTTTCTTATTACTTACCTACGAATTTATTTTTGTTTGCACCATAATCAGCATCGGTAGGAGAAATAAGAACCGAGTTGTTGCAGCATTAGTTGAAAAATGGCTTAATTGGGTGGAATTTTCAAAGCACTCACAGTAGTAGTAAGTACGTACATCTCTATTGTAGTACATTCCTGTTCTCAACTGCCACCACCGTTCTCTGAAACCACTAAAAGTTGAGGGGGAGGTCGTTCGAGTCGTAAACGTCCCTCGGAAACGGCAAGTGGAGGAAGAGGAACTTGTGAGTGCGACGGACCTTGAGTGCAGATTCGCCCGACGCTCAGCTTGGAGCGCTGCTAAACTGCTTGGAGGACGAACGTATTCAATCCTGACCTGCCGGGTTCATTTACCCATCGGCCCTGGAGCGGCCTGGCGACGATACCCATCACTCTACGATGTATTGGAAACGAAGGTCCGACACTACTTGCCGTCGTCTAATCGAGGGTTGCGTGGTAGAAGTGACCAAGCCCATTTTTTCCAATATTGTGCTTTGAAGGCTTCAGATAACTCATAAGCCTCCTCTACACGCTAGCATAATTAACTTCTCGATTACCAATATATATAATGGAGATGGGATAACTCTTCTTCTAGTTGGTTGTCAGGATCATAAATCACTCGCGTATAAAGAAACAACTGTATTCTACAATAACTTGGTTCAAAACGGATTATAAATCGATTACATAGCTCTAGACCGTCAAACTCCCCTTGCGGTCAGTTCATTGGCTCGTCCTGAACCCGACTGACGATTGAAGAAGTATCTAGGGAGAACTCAGGGCCCTCACACTCTTCTTCCAGGGTGCTTGGCATGATGATCCCTACTCGGGATAGGTCTCTAGACTATCTGTGGGGGCGGCTACATATATAAAGTATCCAGTATCTTCAACCACCCTTTTTCAACCCTTTTTGTGTTCTCCTGGCACAAATGACCAAGAGCTATTTTCGTATCATTTGGTCAAAAGGCGAGCGTCACCAGTGAAAAACGGTCTAATAGTCACTTCTGCCGGCCAAAATATCGCAAATACATTGGTTGAATTGACTAATTTGTGTTACGTTAAGGGGGTTCATGACAATCGAAAAATTTTCGACATTTTCGTTTTTATTTTTATAAAATTCTGCAGGTTTTTCCTGACATTTTGGTATATAAAAATATTAAATTTGAGCAGTGGAAAGCAGAGATATGAGTTTTCAAAGATTGCGGAGCCTAATGCTGTTTCCGGGGGATTGCTGTTTCCCGCTCCAGGAGCTCCACTGTTCATAGTTTCTATATTTCTGTAACTACCTACCGTTCTTTCGCTGTTCATAAGTTCTGATTGATACCTACTATGTCCTACTGCATGGTTCCAGCACTGGTTCCCATTCCACCAAGTAGTACACAAATAGCATATCACTAGACTAACGAAGAAATCAAGTGAACCAATAGTGTATAACCATTATTCTTGTCAGTACTACGTGATATGAAGTAAGCTTACCTGACTGGTGCAAAAAATGACTGATAAGAATCATAGATAAGGAATAATCAGACCTCATTTTCAATTTCTTCAATATGAAATGATTACGAACTATCGATCAAATACCTTGAAAAACGGGAACCTTTCACAAATCGCGGTTTTTCTCAAAACCGGAAAACCCTTGTTTTTCGTCACTTGGGTACCTCTTTCTGGACAGCCAATAGAGCTGGCAACATTTGAAATTTTTTTGATATTGTCGAGAGGGGTTTATTACAGTCATTGAACAAGTTTGGACGGAAAACTCCCAACAGAAACATGGCTAGAATTAAAAAATCATTATGAAAAATATGAAAAAAACTGTTTGCTATATTGTCTCTAGGTAAAATAATATTAACTCAACAGAGTTGAAACTCGCTCAGCGGTTATATGAAGAGTAGATAAAGAATTCAAAAAAATATGAAGATATCATGAATATATCCAGAGAAACAGGTACATGAAAAAGTATTAAATTAGAACCGACTCATGAACCCCCTTAATACGTTGTAGATTCCCAAAAGAGGTCTCACACGCTGGGGACTCCAAATTTAGTTTTGTGGATTTCATCATGTACACACAAATAGTGTTTACTAGTCAAATCATTTCTACACCACGTACTCAACAAAGTAGAATTCTCAATGCTCTATGGGATATCTGGAAACATCACACTGATAGAAAATTCATAGCATTACCTAGTTGATTGATGCAAGTACTCGTTCGGTCCCATTTTTTCAAATTCTAGAGAATTTTCAATACGGTTCTCATCAAAGAAAGCGTTCACAGTCTCTTGAAATGTTTACCTTTTTGTACTGAAACCTTATATTATTAAAAAATGCGTATTGACACTGAAAACCGCCACAAGTGTATCAATTTCTAACAAGGTGTGAGCAAAAAAATACCCTCATCGTCGAAGTTGGTATAGAGGTGAAGTTATTGTTAGTTTTACGATAAACAGGCATTACCATAATGGAAGAGGATGCACGAAGTTTTTTCATTAAAACTAGTGGGAGGGGGTCGAATTTCAGATACGCATGCGGGATGGATGGAGGGCCGAGTGGGGGAGAGGTCATCCGATACCAGGCAACAAAGAGTGACGGATCGCTTGACTTCCCGTCTCTCTCACTTCCTACACATCCATCTTGCGTTTTGACCTGCAGTATCGCATCCTCGTTTTCTCTTGGAACCAACCAACCGGTACAAGCGAACTGACTATATTAAAAGTTACTAGGCGGCCGAGTAACAGTAACTCTTCAGGTTCTCGGAGAAAACAATGAAATACCCGGCAAAAACATATTGTTTTAGTAATGAATGCATTTCAGGGGACGTCCCTTGCTGAGACAGGGGAATTTGCCTCAATTTTAGATTCTGGAATTTCAAGTCAAATCTTATAATAGGGCCCTAGAATAACGTTTAACACTAGGAATAACCAAGGGGAAAAAATTACCGTAGGAGAAAATGCCTAAACAAGTGAAGTCTCTGTTACAAAACACCGCGAAAATCGAGGAATATTGTTGACGTCATACGAAAGAAAAAAACGACGCGAAAACAAGTCCGACAACAGACAGAGTTCTAGCACGCCACACAAAACGATCCAGTGAAATGGCTACTCGAATAATGTGATTCAAATCTTGAAACTAAATAAGAGAAGATGAAGACTAATAATGCTTGATAAACTAGTAGGTAGAATCGTATTGTAAAAAAGTGAGTAATATTGTTTCTTTTGGTCACTTTTGTGTCTGGGTTCTTCCTGCCAGTTCGCGGCGCACTCTTGTGCGCACTACTCATAAGCTAAAAGTTTGTGTATGTGCCGCTTCTGTGGTAAGCGCCACAGAATCCCCCTTGAAATCAGATTGGTAGAATATCCGTTACGTTTCAAACATGGCTGCCTCTTACACATTGCCACCACATTTAAAATTTCCGTCTTCCTTAAATTCTCTAAATTTTTTGGATGCGTTTTCGAGCAGCTCACTATGGTTTTATTCCATAAAAATAAACCCTCATTCGAAAAAAAAAAATGTGAGGCAAATTCCCCATTTAGGTTGGGCGCGATCTGGTCGATAACAACTCCATAGTTAGATCAAAAAGGGTCGAATGGTTGAGTCATTCGGGAACTCGATTTGAAAGGCATACCTGGATACTTATTTGTTCGAAAGGCAATCTGTAGAACCTTTGATAGCTGATCCGATTCACGAAATGTTCGGTCGTGTCCCCCCAAAAAGCTTGTTTTTTCCGATAGTCCTTAGCTGTCCCACTTTCAAGATGCCCTCACGATTCCAGCACACGATGCTACTCGACATAACCAAGAAAATTTTCTCGTCAAGAATTTTGAGGTCAATCTCAATCAAGCTGATTGATTTCCTGTCAGTTCGAATCTGGAAAGTACGACAATTTTTTGAATTCAGAATAAGTCGAATATTAGAAATCCGCATGGTGTATTTTTAAAATATTTTAGGTTGGTAAAGAAGCTCATCGGATTCCACAACTGCGTACGTGTCCTCTTTCTGGAGGATAAAGTACGAATTTTGACTGTCCCCTTTCCATGAAATGTTCCTATCAACTCGAAATTGTTAACCTATTCTTAACACACTACTGCCCAGAAATCCATGTTTGAGAAAATTTTCGAAATTCTTCCTCAATTCTTCATTTGTGTACCTTCTAATGTTAAATATGAGGTTACCTTGCCATCCGCCATGATAGGAGGGGCAGGAGCCCCCGTTGCTTACATGCAACGCTGGGCAGTTACTCAATGAAGTTGCTACTATGATGTTTTTTCGTTAGTGACCTCATTTATTTCCATATTTCCAGTACGGATAACAATTAAAAGCTGTATAATAAATTTTATGAAACCAATGTAATATCAATTAAGCTCCTAAATTCACAAATCGGTCAAAATAATGTTGAAACAGTGATTATAGAAGATCATTGATTGTGGTTAGGATGGGATCAACACAAAGTCCCAACCTGCACTGATATTTCACAGTAGAAGCACAGTGTTTCTCTGTGTACCTCATCTGTTTCTCTTCCGGTACTTTCTCGATCCAGCGGTCAATTCATTCGTACCGAGCATCGGTTCGATCGATGGAAGACATCCTTCCTGCTTTTTGGCTGTGTGTTGTACTTGGTCAGGTAACCTGTGGTTATTTTTCTTCTGAATTCCAACTGGCAAGAATGAGTAAGTAAAGTAAACAGCCATTTCAGGTTGGATATTCGATTTTTTGATCCATGATGTCGCATTCTCCCATGCTTTATATTCTTGAATTATAAAAGGTCGAGGAACTTGAATGGGATTCTTCTCTCTAGCTGAATATATTCTTACCACTGAGACAGACTGAATCCTGTAAGCTTTTGAGGCGACAGAAGCCACAGAACTGCCCTTCCATTCGGAAGCAATTGCACCATAGTTCCAATTGAATGCGGATTCGAAATGCCCTCGACTACTCTCCTTCAGTTCCTGAGGCATAAAAATCAGGATGATGAAGGGGTAGGATCTTCTGGAGAGGGGGAGATTCCAGGAACAACATCCAAATCTCGAAAGACGATTTCAGACAAATGGAAAGACAAATGGAACAGGTTTGTTTCAGTTCAGCTTCAAGTGGTTTCTGTTCAAATTGTCAAGGATTGCTCATTCATCTTCATCACCAGAATCCTCATCTGACATGTCATTCTCGACTGGGGGAGTAATATAAAGTGAATTCTCACACATCTTCGTCGGCGAATGAAACATCTATAGCCTCTAGAACAGAAATTTCAGGGCCCAAAAGCTGAAAAAAAGCTCTGAAAAAATACAAAATCGAGTCATAGCAGTTGGGTCAGGACACTGCATATATGCAACACAATATTTCAGACAACACTGGGAACAATATGAATGACAAAAGAATTGGACTATAGTACCCGTAAGCTCGTCTGAGAGGTAGATCTGAAGGTATCTGAGGGTGGTAGAGAGTCACATCCATCCCATTTTGAAAACAGTACATCATAAGTTCTCACAACGAAGTTTTTTTTTTAAATACATGTATTTTGCAATTGAGCTTAATATTATTTGCCTGGCTCATATTTGAAATTGTCATATTTGCCTGGCTCCTATTCAAACTTTGACCATCGAAATAAAATATGAACCCCAGCCCATATCCATGTCACGATGTATCTGCTTGCAGATAGTTTTTTAAAAATATAAAGAGCGTCATAATATCCCTTGGTGATGAGCATAATTTATCCATTGGAGTGATACAAAAGTACCAACGTCAGTAGAAAACTATGTAAAAAGACTGCTGGTTCTGAATAACATACTGAGATTATCCCTTATCAGCTGGATGAGCTTAATTTGGTGGCCCCAAGAAACTGAAATTTCGCAGAGCCTCTTTGCCTTCTGGGTCTCCCTACTTCATCTAATGTTAATATCCCCAGCAAAGGTCAACGCAGATCAACATTCCAAGGCGGAGAATCTCCGAAAAACACTGCCATTCTGTGCTTATTGATTTGATTCGGGGGTCTGGATCATTGAGGAATACCTAGGGCATACTAGGATATATTTCCAACAAAATATCACTTGTCAACGGCAAATTTTTTTCTACAAATTCACCCCATTCTGATGGTCACTAATTAATCTACAATTAACTCAAGATCTACGTATACTAGTAAAAAACATGATATTCTCGTTTCTTATCTAGAGGGTTCCCTAATTATGAGTATTTGGTTTCTTTTCTACCAAGGGCCCACTTAAATCAACCTCCTTCCACGATGAATTAATTGTATTTTTAATTTTCAACGGTGGATTGTGTTGTAGTGTGACGGTATTTCGAATGGCTGAATAGGCCTTCTCAACCTCAACCATCTGGCAGTTCAGAAGTGGCGTATAAATAGCTGGTAAACACAGGGTTGGTCTGCCCTTCCTAATGTTTCTCCCCCACATCCGCCTGCTAGGCGCCCGACTAGGGTCGAATGTTCGTTACAACCGAAAACCGATCGGAGACCCTTTAAAAATTGGATGGTCACAGGGAGGTAGTAGTTATCGCTAGGGGCTTATCAGTAGGGGGTTTAAAAGCCCAACTGACGAAGTCATGTGATGCGAAACGTTGCGGGAACAGCTGTCGCTGCATCAGTAAAGACCTTTCGAATCGGGCTGGAAACTGGAAAAGTCTGGGAATTCGAGCCGTCGTATTTCAAAACATTGATTTAGCGCGACCTGAATCTGTAATCTTGCAAAGTTTTGGAATTTTCGGTTCTCGAATTCTTTCTACACTCGGAGCAAGAGTTAAAATAATTTCATTCACATCGACAAAAGTAGCACTTGATGAGACCAGCGACCAAATCTGGTACAATATACAGTTGGAATTAGTACAATATTGGTAGATCATTTAGCGTATTTTACTATTTTGATTGAATTTATTATTTTTGACGTCAGATTCAAATTTAGCGCACTTGAAAACGTTCCTATATCAGTGTTTTGTTCGAAATTCCATTTAATTTACCGGAAATACCGTCCTCACGTGTGTTGGCGGTAGAGCCGGACAACAACGCTGACGACACATGGCAATAGGACTTCCCAATAGAGTGCGTTGAGATCACTGTTATCGAGGACAGATTCAAGTCAGAAACATTGAAATAAGATGAAAAATTATGGTTTTGGTTCAAAAACAATAACAAATATTTTTCAGTCTCTGTATATTTCGATTTTCTCTTTTAATTTCACAGTAATGAAGCAAAATTATTTCCTGTTGCTCACCCTAGAGTTGTAGCGTTGCCCATCACATCCATGATGTAGCCCCCACTGTAGTGTCCTCCCTTGAATACAAAAATCCCGTTTTTTGAAAGTATAATTTATAGGAAGGGTTTTTAGGAGTTTTACTCACAGATATTTATGAAAATATGCAACTACCCAATGGGGAATTTGCCTCAATTTTAGATTCTGGAATTTCAAGGCAAATCCTATTATAGGGCCCTAGAATAACGTTTAACACTAGGAATAACCAACGGAAAAAAATTACCGTAGGAGAAAATGACTAAACAAGTAAACCTCTGTTACAAAACACCGCGAAAATCGAGGAGTATTGTTGACGTCATACGAAAAAAAAAAAAAAAAAACGATGCGAAAGCAACGACAACAGACAGAGTTCTAGCACGCCACACAAAACGATCCAGTGAAATGGCTACTCGAATAATGTGATTCAAATCTTGAAACTAAATAAGAGAAGATGAAGAATAATAATGCTTGATAAACTAGTAGATAGATTCGTATTGTAAAAAAGTGAGTAATACTGTTTCTTTTGGTCAATTTTGTGTCAGGGTTCTTCCTGCCAGATCGTGGCGCACTCTTGTGCGCACTACTCGGAAGGTAAAAGTTCGTGTATGTTCCGCTTCTGTGGTAAGCGCCACAGAACCTCCTTTGAAGTCAGATTGGTAGAATATCCGTCACGTTTCAAACATGGCTGCCTCTTACACATTGCCACCACATTTAAAATTTCCATCTTCCTTAAATTCTCTAAATTTTTTGGATGCGTTTTCGAGCAGCTCACTATGGTTTTATTCCATAAAAATAAACCCTCATTCGAAAAAAAAAATAAAAAAATGTGAGGCAAATTCCCCATTCTTGAAGACCCAAGTATAAGAACGCACAAGTGATTTTCCAAACATTTCTCTAACGACTAGGAGGTCAGGATTTTTTTTCTCTGAGTTCTGTACTCTCTTTAGTAGTGGTAGAGTGTACCCCTGTTTTCTCCAATCACTAATTTTCGATTTTCAGGAATTTTTTAATGCAGACTACCAGCCAACATAATGAGGAATTTAACCGAATTCTGTTTGTATTTTTCCTGAATAGTTAATGGTGTGGGATAGATGAAAATCGGATTGATTTCGGAAAATAAGTCTCCTGTTATTTCTGGGAGACAATCGAAATTTATGATTTCAAAAAATAACCGGGAAAACGGACCACTTCAGCGTGAAGCGGGAACGCTCGCTGATTGGCTGTTTGGATCGCCGTCTCCTCCCAGTGTTGCCCGATGGTACGAAGAAATCGTGTTATCTAAGAGAAAAGTTATCAAACAAAAACAGGGGAAACCTAATTTTCCCCATCTTTTTTTCTATTTTTTTCTTCAGTTTTTCGATTTCGATCTTTACTGGTTTTGTGAAATGTTGCATCTGAGGACTATAGATTTCACGTTCTCAGCGCTTCAAGCGGCGGTAAATGAAGTATTCCAGGATGACGTGATCCTCCCGGTTTTTTAAACGTTCATATTTTCTACACTGTTTTGTTTATTCGTAAATTAGGAAGTACCTACGGGCTGAAAGTTGGCCGTAAGAGGTTTTTCGAGGTGTTGAATCCGATTTTGGGGTCAAAAATAGGAAATTCCGACATGGTGAAATTCCTCATTTAGTATTAGCTCTACCAGTAGCTCTCATGGTCTCGTGTGCGTTTCTGTTGGAGAATAGGTGAAAAACTCATCTTTAGAACTGAACGTTCCGAATTCCAAGTATCTCGACTCCTATTATAAGACCTCTCCGTTGATTAGTTTAGGTGAAATCAGATGATACACGATTCCCTGAACAATCTATTATTACGGTCAAAATCAATTAATTCGTAGGTAATGCCTTAATAACAACCAAACGATCCAACTATTCAGCTAATTGAACAGGATTTCAACTATTATTCGTAAGAAAGTGGTAAAACTGTGAAAACTGCCTTCTAATATAAATGTCGAGGTTTAAACCAATAAAATTATATTTTTCGTCCTGAAAACTAGGTATCTCTATCCTATGATTTGACTATCTCATTTGTCGATAGTTTTTCCACGATCGCCATCTGCGTCTTTTCGCCTGAGACGGGGTTTTTTCTCGATCCATTCGAGTCTGGAATCGAGCAGCCAGCAGACGTCCCGTGGATCTACATGGCGGGTACTTTCTTGTTTCTCGTTATCTTCCAGAGGGGGGTCACTTCCTGGCAGGCCGATTCCTGGAGATGACGGGGGTGGGGAGTTGCTGTGCCTCTCTCGTCGCCCTGACCACATCCAGACCCTCCCAGCTGTACGACTGTTCCCTTTCACAACTCCAACACTCCTTGAATCTCTCAATCCACTAGAAAAATACTCGAATACTTACTCTGTATCCATTTCATATTTTTTTTAAATTGATTGTATGGAACTTGAGAAAGGGTTCGAGAAGGTATACTTCGAGGGTATACTTGGGTTTTCGACAACTCACGGTCAAAAACCCAAGTATACTTGGACGCAGAATCAGACCCACGATTTCGTTGAGGAATTGATCACATACGGACTCACACGGAAATAAAGCTGTTTCAAAAGCTCTGAAATGCGAGTGGAAATTTATATCTTGGAGTAATAGTGTGGGTTCCTACGTCTTTACCAACTAGTGGTGGGTAGTTTCACAACTACTTTCTCCAGTTTGTAGTTAGAAATTGCTACATGTAACTACTGACTGGAGAAGAAGCAGTTGCTCATGGATATCTACTAACTACTAGTTGCTTGTTGCAACTACTTAACTAGTTATTAGTTGTTGAAAATGTAGTTAACTATAGAAAGTTAACCCAGCTCTGAGTAGACCTTTATCTTCTATTAACAACGTCTTTTTCAGTGTTGGTAGGCAAAGCTGTTGACGTCTCCCCTTCCTCTCTTCAATGAAAATAGAGAACAATCCACCCGCATCCATCGTTCCGTCGATTCAAAACGAACTTGAGCCCTCTGATCCATCAGTCCTGACTCCGCCGTGGGAATCTGGGGTGGAACTGAATTGTTTTTCATATAACCAACCCAATAACAAAGTAGCAACAAACTACGAGTATTAAACTAAGACTAGGGAGCGTTACCCAGTGGTACTGAAATTTCCGGTTTCCTTTTAATCTATCTGTATGTTAACTGGTCGAATTACCAAGTTATTAGGTTTTTTTAACGTTTGTTTATATGTAGGTAACTAGCACGAGTGACATCACACTAACAACTTCTTCCTTCTCACCAATAATTATTACAATAGTGAATTACTGTGACTACTAACTAGGTACTGTAATTGACAATTTAAAATAATACACTTCTCAAAGTATAATTGCTACCCAACACTGCCTATGAGTTCAAAAGACTCCGTGAGGGATGAGATTCCCAGCCTTTGCATACAAATATTTACAACTAGGAAAGTCGGGGAAAAGAAATTTAAAAAAAAAAAACAAAAAACAAGTGGGTGTGGCACATTGTTTTCTCATATCCACAACCCGATTATATAGATGATCCGATGCATAGTAGTTAATCTCTAAGTACCTTACACTACCCTCATAGGGGACCATCTACACGCTAATCTGGACAATCCTAGAAAATTTCATCAAATTTGGATGAAAAATGTAAGTGAGTAGATGTATGTAATTAGATCAAAAAACGTCTGCCAAGTGGGTGTGGCACATAGCTTCCTCATATCCATAACCCGATTATATAGATGATCCGATGCATAGTAGTTAATCTCAAAACACCAATCTCTAAGTACCTTTCACTACCCTCATAGGGGACCATCTACACGCTAATCTGGACAATCCTAGAAAATGTCATCAAATTCGGATGAAAAATGTAAATGGTATGGCTGTTACAAGGATTTTACGTATGCGCATGCTAAGAGGCTTCTATAGATTTTAAGGCCTTGATTTTCATTGGAGACTATCTACAACCTAATCAGCGTAATCCCTGAAAATTTCATCGAAATCGGGTAGAAAATGTGGAAGTTATGGCCGTTTCAAGGAATTCACGTTTGCGCATGCGCAGTCGCTTCTATCAGTCCGGGGATGATGATTTTCATAGGGGACCGTCTACACACCAACCCGCACAATCCCTTGAAATTTCATTGAAATCGGACGGAAAATGTAGAAGTTATGGCCGTTACAAGGAATTCACGTTTGCGCATGCGCAGTCGCTTCCATCAGTCCGGGGATGATGATTTTCGTAGGGGACCGTATACACAGCAACCCGCACAATCCCTGGAAATTTCATTGAAATCGGACAATAACTTCGTATAGTTATGCGCGTTACAAGGAAATCATGACAGACACACAGACAGACACACAGACACTGAACCAAAATTGTTCAGAAAGGTCTAAAACGCAAAACGCGAGTGAAAATTTTTATTTTGGAGAACTTTTTTTTTTCGTCCTTGAAAAGTGAAAACAAAGCTTCCGCTACCTTGGTAGACTCGGAAGCAAAATGCTTAGCCTCGGCTGGGATTCGAACCCGGGACCCCTGGGGGACGCGCTACCTCTGACCTATTGAGGCCTAGTGATGCAATGAATAGGATTTGAGATTCTCACAGGGGACCATCCCTCTATGAATAAATCCCTCTATGAAAAACCATACTCTATGATTTTCATGGGGGACCGTCTACAACCTTATCCGCATAATCCCTGAAAATTTCATCGAAATCGGGTAGAAAATGTGGAAGTTATGGCCGTTACAAGGAATTCACGTTTGCGCATGCGCAGCGGCTACTATCAGTTCGGGAGTGATGATCTTCATTGGGGGCCATCTACAACCTAATCCGCATAATCCCTTTAAAATTTCATAGAAATCGGACAATAACTTCGTCTAGTTATGCGCGTTACAAGGAATTCATGACAGACACACAGACACGGAACCAAAATTGTTCAGAAAGGTCTAAAACGCAAAACGCGAGTGAAAATTTTGATTTTGGAGAACTTTTTTTTTCGTCCTTGAAAAGTGAAAACAAAGCTTCCGCTACCTTGGTAGTCTCGGAAGCAAAATCGAACTCAAAGAACAAAAATTTCCGAATTTCTGGATGAATCCCATTCAATGCATAAAATACTCTAATCATATAACGCTTGGTGCTCTCATCAGTTTTTCTGTTACCTCATCACTCACGTACGGTTTCTATTCATAATTAATTTCTGCTGATCACTTCAAAATGTTGTCATTAGGATTTCAAAAGATTATTTATTATATAAAATACTAGAACTCGTGTCTATGATGAGAAGCAAAATTCTATATAAGCTGATGACAAGCCAAGTTCACTCCGTTCGGCGAGCTGAGGTCGTGCGTTTTTAAAGAACATTATCTGTCTGTGTGGAGAAAGAGAGCAGAACTCAGTTTTCTTGGGGCTGATTAAGCAACAACTACTGGAGATGCTGAGCTCACTCAACTGCTTGCGATATCCATACAGGGTAGGATATCGCAGTTATTTACCTCCTGAACTTTATTAACTGAATTAGAAATTGTGTAATAACGTGGAATTATTCGTAGTTTCGAATTCTTTGTGAAAATTTAAGATAAAATTAACTAATTGGCGCTGCAGCCCAGGGTGTGCCTTGGCCTCCACTTCTGTTGGCGGGAGAGCCGGACAACAACGATGACGTCCCAGTATGTTGAGATCACTCCAATCGAGGACAGATTCAAGTCAGAAACATTGAAATCAGGATGCAAAATAATGGTGATCATTAAAAACAATAACAAATATTTTTTCAGTTTCTCCATCTTTTAATTTCCTTTTTAATTCCACTTTAATGAACCATAATTTTTTTTTTGTTTTCCATGTTGCTCTCTCCAAAGTTGTAGTGTTGCCCATCACAACAATAACTATGATCTAGCCTCCACCCCTCAGTGTCTTAGCCGTGCGAAGGTTTTCACGCTTAAATCCAAAAATCCGGGTTTTTTTAGTACAATTTTTAGGATGCGTTTTTGAGAGTTTTACTCACAGTTGTAATTTTACACAGAAAACTTTTTAAAAATATGCAACTAACTCATTGACAAGGTGGTTTGTGGGTCCTTTTCACACAGGGGTAAACCATACCAAGGTGGTTCCATGGAAGTACATCGTACAGGGTCGATACTATTTCCATTTTCTTTTTTCAATACATTACCCACCAATTTACAGTTATGAGAATCAATAGCAATGATCCAGCACTCATTTTCCGATTGAGTATTGAAACTTACCTCTATAATGGGTACAGCATCCTCGTGATAATAACTAATTGGGAAGTGATTTTTAACTATTAATTAACTACATTTAAACTATATTTAACGCCACATTGGGGACCACAATTTTTCAGGAAAGCTAAAACTAAATTGCGAATCCTAATTTTGATTTTGGGTTTCCCAACTTCGTTTTCTCTATCAAAAGTGAAAAGAATCTCTGCTACCTTGATAAAACCCGACACAAACTGAAGGTTTTTCAGTCAGGTTTTATTGTGAAAATAAAAAAAAGAGGAGGGTAGAAGAACAATTTTTGTAAACGTTTTTCATTTCATTCCTCCTTCCTGTAAATCCATCAGCTGACTCGAACTTTTATTGATCGACCCTGCCAGGGTTATGTCCGGTGTCAGTAAAAATAACGCGATTATGGGGCTACAGAGCAGTCTCCCCTCGCTATGGTGAACAGCTTCGATCAATACGCACTTATGCCAACGTAATTAGGTTTGCTCGCTAAAATATGCAAATTCGAATGGGAAATTTGGAGGGGGTCGTATTCTGGGTGGACCCAAATTTCGTGGATCGTGCGTGTGAGTATAAAAATCAACAATTCTACCAATGTTCTGAAATTTGAACAGATATTATGGCCAATTGCCGTCAATGAACAGTATTTTGCTATTCACACTCGTGTTTCTGATTTCTTCCGAGTCCAACTCAGCGAAAGGTTTTTTTTCCTGTGGAGCTCTGGGTGGTCTAATTCGATTCTAAAAATTCAATTCTATTTCAGATTGGTGGAAGAACAATACCTTTATATCAAGAGTTTTTAATGACATCCCTAAAATAGTCAGAAAATCTGCAAATTCGACGGAAAAAAGTTTGAATTCCTACACCGTTTATTTCGAAATTTTGCAGTATGTATAGTATGACTTCTTCGCGTAAAAGACATAGTTTAAAATGAGGTGGTTTGTCAATTTTTTAAAAAGGGTAAATGTTTTCTGATAGACCGTCTTTTCAAAAAAGATTTCATTTGAAAATCATAATTCAAGAGTAATTATAATATATTTACAGCCCTGTCCTTACTCTGTTAAGTGACTCTTTGTAGGTTGTTCCTCGTGGTACTAAAAATGATATTGATAGGTTGAAGATTCTAAATAGAGATAGTCAACGTTTCAAACTTGGCATTGAACTTGTGCCTGCCTACTAGTATTTCATCTCACCTACGTTCTGCACATTGTAAAGTCGGTGGGGTTGCACACGTGTGCTCTCCACGTGGCTTATCTCGGCGAAAATTCATTTCCTCTCTCGTTCGATTTCAAATTACGTAATTTCCTCCTGAAGGATCGCGCAGCCCTTCAATTCCAATCGACAGATTCCGATGAGACGTCAAGATAATCCAGTTCATCCGCGTGGTCTCTTTGATATGTGTTGTGCGCTGCAGTAAGTTGAGGTTATTACAGGTTATCTTCCCACGTGGTGAAACGCTATGATTCGTTATAAAGGTATCAGATTTTGGAAACGTGCATTTGGGGGATATTTTATGTACACCCTGTCCTCCCTCAAACCTTTTTTTTTTTTTTTTTTTTACTATGTCACACTATTTGGCAATTCAGCCATAAGCGTTCTTGCAGCCCAATAAAGTCCCGCCTTACGATGCCAGCGGGTTTCGTCGTCCGGTGTAGATATCATTCTTGTGTTCTGCAGGGCAGAACATGTGTCCAAATGGTTCGTGTTCATTTCCTCCCCTGACTGGCACAGGGGGCAAAATGGGTCTCTTGCCAGACCGATTCGGTGTAGATGCTTTTGCAAGTAGTCATGACCCGTTGCAAGCCGGAAACATGCTACTGCTACGTGACGTGGTGCAGAGATGGGTACCCTGTTCTCAGGTTCCAGAAGGACAGCCCACCGTCGTCCCTCCGCTTTCTCCTGTATAGCATTGGCAGTCCTAGTTCTCATGGCAGCCTTGATGATCCGTTTTGACCCTCCATATGGGATGGCGAATTCAGGTTGCTCCATTGCTGCCCCCTGCCGAGCCAGAGCATCCGCCCTCTCGTTCCCCTCAATACCAACATGGGACGGCACCCATTGGAAAGCCAGCTCCCTTCCTCGACCAAGGATCGCTGCAACGCTTTTCCTACATTCCATGACCCTGCCGGAATCGGTTGCGCTGTTGGACGTCACGGCTAAAATGGCAGCCATGGAATCAACCAAAATTACAGCAAATGGTTCATCCCGAACCAGCAATTCCTCCAAGGCCATGAGGATGCCTGCGATCTCGCCGTCGAAGTTTGTCGCCACTCTTCCCACCGGGCCACACTTTTCGAAACAGCTGCTGTACACTCCGGCCCCTGCATGAGAGTTCGCACCTCTAGCCGACCCATCGGTGTATATATAAAGCCACTGGGGCTGGGGGAAACGAAAAGCTAGGGCTTCCAGGGTGAGCGCTTTTAGCAGGTTTGCTGGGGTTTCTTCTTTGAGGACTGGCTCAAGAAGGTCCACATAAAATGCCGCGGTTTGTAGTGGATGGGTGCTCCCATGTTCGAGGAACGGCTGTCTGAGTGGCACATCAATTTCGTTGTCTATGGCTATCGTTTCCACTTTCCTTGCAAAGGACCCCTGAGTTATAAGTCGCTGATGGCTGGGCGAGTAATTCTTCCAGTACGGGTCTTCATGCCTTTTTAGCCTTTCACTCAGGGCCAGGGCAAGTTGATCTCTTCGGACTGCCATGGGCTCTATACCAGTTTGCAGCTGCATAGCGGCAATCGGTGTTGAGCAAGCTCCTCCAGAAATGATTCTCAGGGCATTATTCTGGACAAGTTCGAGCTTTTGATTGGTCGTATCGGACGAAGTCACCGAGAGCTCGATGCCGTACTCCATTGTTGGCCTTACGTAGCTCTTATAGGCCAATGACAACACATCCTGATTTGCTCCCCACTTTGTCCCAGCCAACCTTCGAAGGAGCGAAATACGTTTGGTTGCCTTTTCTGCTATCGCATTGGTGTGCTTGGACCAGGATAACCTGCAGTCCATCTTTATACCCAAATAGGTAGCCTCATGCGTCCTTCTCAGGCTGGTGCCCCCATACTGCAGATCGATGGCGTGGGCCCTGGTTGACATAGTGAAGAGCTGATACTCTGTTTTTGACGGGTTAACGAGCATCTCATTTCTTTTTGCCCAAGTACTAAGTTTTGCGAGGGTGGTGTTCATGCACTCCTCCAGTGCTTTCACACTTGAGCTAGTTGCCCAAATGATTAAATCGTCTGCGTATAGTAGAGCTTGTACTCCCCCTCAAACCATTCGTACTGTTCAGACCTCGTTCACACTGAAACTGGGATTTGTTTGCGTAGGTAGAAAGGATTTTAGGAAATTTAAGTCAAGCGGGTAAAGCATGACGTGTTCGTTTGTAATTTTTCTCTGAGATTCGTTTGTTTAGATTTTGGAGAAACATTTTTTGAATAATGAACAATTTGTCAAAATTATTTTCATTTCTGATAATCTGTCAAAAATGTCCGCCGAGTTGGGCACTCTGAATAATATGGGTATATTGGAAGTGTTGGTGCAAAAATGAATGATTGTATTCCTTGGTTGGTTGATCGTACTGCCGTGTGAAGGAAGAACGACTCAACTCGAAAATGGGGTTTTTACGTATCCCCTCTAATCCCCCCCCCCCACCTCTCCGATGAACGAGTCGAAATTTCGAAATTCACCCCGGAGGGGGTTGAAATCGTTAGGGGTGTAATTTGAAAATTGCCTAATTTTAAGCAAAAACGTCTCAACTCCATGCTTTTTAGGAAAAACATCTCAACTCCTCGATTGAAACACCCAAACTAGCTAGATTTTCTATTTATTTGTTGAGGAAAAAAGACTCAACTCGCTGAAAACGCCGTTGAGTTGTTTTTCCTCCACATTGTTGGCTTCAAGATCGGGCTCAGGCGTCTCGTATGTTGTCGATATTTGACTCAAATGACACGAATCTATTGAAGGTACGTGTTTAAAGAGGAATAAATTATTCCTCTATTCCTGGTTAGGGATGGGTATCGATACTCGATATTTCAAAATATCGATACTTTCGTACCGATACTCGATAGTTTAGTATCAATACTGTACTATCCGATATTTTTGGATATCGATACTTTGGATCCGATATTTATGAATATCGAATATCGATACTGTTCTCGCGGAAAATTCTACATAATGGCTAAAACATATTGTTTAGTAATGCATGCATTCCAGGGGACGTCCCATTGGATAAGCATTAGATCAGTTTAACCAGTTGTTAAGTGATAAAACTGTTTCACTCGATGTAATTTATTTATTACTTTAGGCAAGCAGTACTGACCCCCCCCCCCCTCACCATTATCCACCTTAACATTTCTAGCGGCATGGGAGCCTCGAATCTGAAGAGTATTTTAAAATCCAAGATCTACGATACCCAACATGCGAATTCGAGTTCACCCCCCCCCCCCCCACCACCACCCCAACGCCAACAATGGTGCCAGTCTGGCACCAAAGCGGAAATACGTCGTAACATTGAACTTTCATCTGTTAGTTTCGGTAGGCAGTCCGTCGAAGTTCACATCCGTATTCAAGGTGAAACACAAAAAAAAACACGAAATAAGCGGTTTATGGCATCATGGCACCATATCCTGGCACCATGGTGGTACAGAGAATAATTCATGAAAAATCGGAGGTATGATGAGAATTTTTCCTCAATTTCAAAGCTTGGGTACAATAAGTAAGCAGTAAAGGAGCCAAAATATTGAAAAATCGGATATTTTGTGAATATTATCCCCCCACCCATCCCCTCCCCTTGCGAATTTTGGTACTCGGGTGAAATTATGTATAACTCGGAAGTTATTTGAGTCAAACAAAAAAAGAAACACGCAAATCGGTTGGAAATTGAGGCCTGGGCAGAGTTCACAAGATTATGCACGCAAACGCACGTTTTTTAAGCATTAACCCCCCCTTTCCCCCTCTTAAAAAGCAAAATCCGAAATTCCGGCGCCGTAGTGCACAACTAGATAGTATTTCGCGTCAAACGAAAAAAGAACCACGAAAATCGTTTGAGAACTAAGGCCTGGGCAGAGTACACAAGATTATGCTCAAAAACGCACGTTTTTCGAGCATTAACCCCCCCTTTCCTCCCCTTAAAAGGCAAAATTCGAAATTCCGGCGACGTAGTGCACAACTAGATAGTTTTCCGCGACGAACAAAAAAAGAACCAGGAAAATCGGTTGAGAACTAAGGCCTGTGCAGAGTACACAAGATTTTGTTACACACACACACACATACACACACACACACACACAGACATACACCTATGGTTTTTTTCGTGGATTTGGATTCAGAATGGTCTAAAACGGATTACTGTGTGGTTATTTTTTTTTTCTGTTGAGTGTTGTCCTCCTTCACCCCAGATCGATCGCATAAGGACGCCCAAGTCTTACTGTGGGACGTCCTAAAAATGAAGAAGGTAGAGAGGCTTTTGGGTCATCACTCTTTGGTTGCACAAATAACGTTTATATCATGGAAAAAATCACTCTGCTTGGACTCTTAATAGTGAGAAATGAATAAAAGTTGTTGAAAAAATTATTTTGACATTTTCATGTCTTTCATATGGCACATAAAAAAAAAATCGTCACGAAATTTGATGCGACGAAATTTGTCCCAAGTCGCCACAATGATGATTATGACCATCAGAAGTGAAGTTGTTAGGTACTTTACAGGTAGGTACTTTACAGTTAGGTAGGTACTTTACAGTTTGATATTACCACATCAGCTGAGTCGAAAATTGAGCTCCCAGATCAGCTGAGTCGAAAATCGAGCTCCCAGATCAGCTGAGTCGAAAATCGAGCTCCCAGATCAGCTGAGTCGAAAATCGAGCTCCCAGATCAGCTGAGTCGAAAATCGAGCTCCCAGATCAGCTGAGTCGAAAATCGAGCTCCCTGATCAGCTGAGTCGAAAATCGAGCTCCCAGATGTCTCGGGAGGGGAGGGGGGGGGGGGGCATGAAAATGTTTCAATGTGTTGCAGACTCGTATGCAAGCGTTTCCTAATAGATCTTCCGATTTTAGAATTTCTTGAGAATATTGGATAATATTGATAGTTAGTGACACTAAAGTATCGATACTCGATATTTTAAAATATCAATACTCATGCCCAACGATACTTGGGATATCGATACTCGGTTACGATACAGTATCAGTACAAAATATCGATACTTTTATAACGATACCCATCCTTATTCCTGGTACAATTAAATTGTACTAGTCGATTGAGTTGAACAACATATGAGGTCTGAAAAAAATGGGGTCACGGGAGTGATCTGGAGTGAATTTATGACGAGTTTTCCAGAAAAACTTCGAAGCTGATTTCTGGGATTTCGAAAATTTTGAGTTGAGTCGTTCTTCCTTCACACGGCAGCGTAGTACCTCCTCGTAGTAGCTCACACATGTGACCAAACCCTGAAAAATTGGGATCATTATTAGGTATGGATACATGTCCGGGACAAGGGATGACAGGAATGCCAGATGCGCTAAACGCGAATGGAAATTTTGATTTCGAAGGACTCAAGTTCTTTTTATCTACCTCCTGCAACTGATGCTTTCTACCAGTTTATTAAGTCATAATTTAGAAACTTTTATTAGATAAGAAACCAATTCTACCAGAATAAGTTCAGTGAGAAGTGCACTGTTTCTACATTCAAGCGCTACAGGATGTCGATGCAAGTTAGAATGTTTTGAAACCAGTTTTAAATTCCAACTTCGTTAGTTTCCAAAAGGAAATTAGAAAAATGCAAAGTTTAGGATAGTTTAAAAAATCCAATCTTCTTTTGACAAAAAGGGCGTCTCTACCATCAACAACAAAAAAAGTTCATAAACTTGTAATTTGTCCATCCACTTTTACTTTCAACGTAGGCTATTAAGATATTATGCTCTTGGTTACATGTATAGTTGCAAATTTCACGCCGGCGCATTCGGGCCATTATCCCATCAGTGACAGCCGCTTTCTCCTGAGAAGTGATCAAAAACCCGCCTAGGCTGTGTCTCTACGTACCCACGTATTATAGCTATAGACGATTTCTCACACGTGCTCTTACTCTTACGTAACACTCGGGGGCCCCACGCTAGCTTCAAATTGAGGGGCATTTGTATGAGTTCACGTCGGAAATTGCAAAATTTGCCGAGTTTATTCATAATTGATTCAATATGCTTTCTCTAATTTTTTAAATCGGAGGGAGTTTTTTAAGTTTCGATTACAACAGTACTCAAACACCTCTAATTCTATCTTCAAATATGTTGGTAGGTGGGTAGAATAAAGGTAGGTATACTGTACTCGACACACTGTGAGGATAGGTAAGGACAAAATTGGGGAATTACTAGCTTGAATGAAATCAATGCTAGATCATTCATTCAAGGCAGATCTAAAAACTTTAAAAATCGATAAATTTCAAACTTAAAGAATCAATAAAAAATAATGTTGGGAAAGTAATGCATTCGAAATTAATCGAATTTCTCTCTTGATGAGAAAAACATTAGATCATTGATATGTCTGCGTATTATTTTTCCCATTAAGTGAGAAATTAGGTGAATGTTAACACTTAAAACGAACGTAGAAAGATGTAGGTAGGAAGAAAAAACAACAAAATTGTATATAAACTCGTAATTTATTAAAGTTTATGACACTACCTGAAATTAAATGATGAATTTATTGTTTACAACGGATTCAAAGCGCAAAAACGTGATTTGAAAGCATAAGTACAGGTTTTTACAGGTATAATCTTTCTAGTCGATTTTTCATATGATCGAGTGATCAGACAGAAATTTTTTTTATTGGTCTCGCGCCCAGACCAAATGAAATGAAATGCAGTTTCGGAATATTCTCCACAGGCACATCTGATTTGTGCAAGTCGCATAATGTTGTCATAAACTGCAAATGTGAAGGTTAGGATTGACGTTTGTGTGTCCCTCACCGTAATGAATATTTACTCTGCTAGCATTCGCAATGAACTCCAGTTTTTCTAGTTGTTACTGGTTGTTTATAGACTAACCCGATCTTTGAAGAGAATCGTCTTTTCATGACACACGAAATTGACAGACCATTCTGGTCAGAGTTGCCAACTCAAAAAACCACTTTTTCCGTAGATCGTTCCTCGAAGTTCAGTAGATTACGCAAAAAGTCGGCAGACTTGCGATCGAAAATCGGTAGAAAAATTAGCTAGGTATTTAAATTCTTCAAAGAGATGGGAATACGATATTTCGTCATGATTTGTTTTTCCATCACTTGTTCCATTCATTTATTTGATTAAATTTCAATAGTACTTACAATGTACTTGACATAGCGAACAAAAAAATCAATAGGTTACCTATTACCTCCATGGTACCTACCTACAGTGTTTGTACCTGTTGCTAGTTGTACCTATTGTTTTTGTACCTGTAATTAGTCTATCAATAGTTGAATCGCCCTTCAAAGTAAGCTAATAATGAAACTCCAAGTTAGTAGTTGTTTTCAACTGTCAAAAATACGAAAAACAATGTATTAGATATATTATTATTAGTGATAGACTCTCCCATTTTCGCCGAAATTATGAAGAAATGTTGACTTACCCCCTATTTAATTCACTTCTGTTTGCGTTATTTTGTAGGTAGTTTTATTTTTGGGTTATACCATCTGCGTAATGTTCTGATCGTTTGTTTTTGTTTCAGGTAAATTATCTCGTCCATGCGATCCAGTAGTGTCTTCGTGAAAGTAATGTTTTAAAAATCAGATTTAAAAAATATTGGATAAGAGAATTCTATTAATATTCCAAGACGCCGTTTGCCTAATTGAATTGTTTGTTTCTTCTTTATTGCGGCAAGTTCCACCTTGAATGGTCTTAGATGCCTAACAATTCTTCTACATAATAATAAACAGTAGTTATTCACTGTTACTTAAAGTTAATCAAAGTTCAAAGTACTTAATTAATACGGATAACTATTGGAAGAGCCAATTGATGGATGCAAATACCTACAACAAAGGTCATGAAGTTACATCAACAAATGCTTTTGAAACTGCGACTTTTTTCCATGCTGTTGTTATTTGTTATCAAAATATTTGTTAATAACTTTAAAAAAAAGCCATTCATGTAGATTGAGGATACTACACCGATCTGAACCAATGAAATCGTGTGTAAATTTGAGAATTCAACGGATAATAACACCTGAGAAAAACCTGAAAGTTTTTGTGAAACTGAATGAATAGGTAAAAGTTAGTTCTCCATGTAGGTAAAAGTATGTATAGCAAGTCACATCATCGTTAGAAGGGTGAATGGGGAATTTGCCTCACATTTTTTTATTTTTTTTTTCGAATGAGGGTTTATTTTTATGGAATAAAACCATAGTGAGCTGCTCGAAAACGCATCCAAAAAATTTAGAGAATTTAAGGAAGATGGAAATTTTAAATGTGGTGGCAATGTGTAAGAGGCAGCCATGTTTGAAACGTGACGGATATTCTACCAATCTGACTTCAAAGGAGGTTCTGTGGCGCTTACCACAGAAGCAGAACATACACGAACTTTTACCTTCCGAGTAGTGCGCACAAGAGTGCGCCACGATCTGGCAGGAAGAACCCTGACACAAAATTGACCAAAAGAAACAGTATTACTCACTTTTTTACAATACGAATCTATCTACTAGTTTATCAAGCATTATTAGTCTTCATCTTCTCTTATTTAGTTTCAAGATTTGAATCACATTATTCGAGTAGCCATTTCACTGGATCGTTTTGTGTGGCGGTGCTAGAACTCTGTCTGTTGTCGGAGTTGTTTTCGCGTCGTTTTTTTTCGTATGACGTCAACAATATTCCTCGATTTTCGCGGTGTTTTGTAATAGAGGCTTCACTTGTTTAGGCATTTTCTCCTACGGTAATTTTTTCCCCTTGGTTATTCCTAGTGTTAAACGTTATTCTAGGGCCCTATAATAGGATTTGCCTTGAAATTCCAGAATCTAAAATTGAGGCAAATTCCCCATTCCTTCGCATTACAAAGGTTGTTGAACTTTCAGTCGTACCACGATAAGGGTAATGGAAGATTAGTATACCTTGGGGTTTGCGGAATACCTTCTTAATGTGGTTTCCTACATTTATGTCACTCATACTTGAAGTACGTTTATGCTTTTCAGTTTGATTACTTCTATTGTCCGTTCAGTATAAAACTGTATACCGTATATTTAGAAAAGATTATTTTCAATTTGGAAATGGGCCACGATTTTTGAGATCAGGTGAAAACATATTGTGACCATCCTTACCTAGCAGCTGATATGTGATTATTGAATTGCGAAATGAATGTGTTGTCAAGATAGTGAGTAAATCGCGTTTTTCTCTAATGCAGCGTTTTTATAATATAAAATGAACATCGATTAAATAATTGAAATCGATTTTTATTTGTAGCTCCGAACCACGAATGATGGTTCTACAGACTATCAAATCAGGAACGAACAAACGACATAATGAAGGAATAGCCGCAATCTCTAAAAATAATGATTAGGGTTGAAAACGAGATTCCTAATATCGATTACACCCATATTAAATGTTGAATAATATTCAACATTCTTCAACATTCAATCTCGTTTTCAACCCTAATCATTATTTTTAGAGATTGCGGCTATTCCTTCATTATGTCGTTTGTTCGTTCCTGGTTTGATAGTCTGTAGAACCATCATTCGTGGTTCGGAGCTACAAATAAAACATATTGTTTAGTAATGCATGCATTCCAGGGGACGTCCCATTGGATAAGCATTAGATCAGTTTAGCCAGTTGGTAAGTGATAAAACTGTTTCACTTGACGTAATTTATTTATTACTTTAGGCAAGAAATACTGACCCTCCCCCCCCCCACCATTATCCACCTTAACATTTCTAGCGGCATGGGAGCCTCGAATCTGAAGAGCATTTTAAAATCCATGATTTACGATACCCAACATGCGAATTCGAGTTCACACCCCCCCCCCCCCCCCCCCCCCCCACCACATCCCAGTCTGGCACCAAAGCGGAACACGTCATACGTCGTAACATTGAACTTTCATCTTTTAGTTTTGGTAGGCAGTCCATCGAAGTTCACATCCGTATTCAAGGTGAAACACAACAAAAAAAAAACACGAAATAAGCGGTTTATGGCATCATGGCACCATGTCCCTGGCACCATGGTGGCACCACTATTAGTTCCATGGTGGTACAGAGAATAATTCATGACAATCCGGAGGTATAATGAGAATTTTTCCTCAATTTCAAAACTTGGGTACAATTAGTAAGTAGTAAAGGAACCGAAATATTGAAAAATCGGATGTTTTGTGAATATTATCCCCCCACTCACCCCCTCCCCTTGCGAATTTTGGTACTCTGGTAAAATCATGTACAACTCGGAAGTTATTTGAGTCAAACAAAAAAAGAAACACGCAAATCGGTTGGAAATTGAGGCCTGGGCAGATTTTACAAGATTATGCACGCAAACGCACGTTTTTTAAGCATTAACCCCCCCTTTCCCCCTCTTGAAAAGCAAAATCCGAAATTCCGGCGCCGTAGTGCACAACTAGATAGTTTTCCGCGTCGAAGAAAAAAAGAACCACGAAAATTGGTTGAGAACTGAGGCCTGGGCAGAGTACACAAGATTATGCCCAAAAACGCACGTTTTTTGAGCATTAACCCCCCCTTTCCCCCCCTTAAAAGGCAAAATTCGAAATTCCGGCGACGTAGTGCACAACTAGATAGTTTTCCGCGACGAACAAACAAAGAACCAGGAAAATCGGTTGAGAACTAAGGCCTGTGCAGAGTACACAAGATTTTGTTACACACACACACACATACACACACACACACACACACACACACACACACAGACATACACCTATGGTTTTTTTCGCGGATTTGGATTCAGAATGGTCTAAAACGGATTACTGTGTGGTTATTTTTTTTTTCTGTTGAGTGTTGTCCAACTTCACCCCAGATCGATCGCATAAGGACGCCCAAGTCTTACTGTGGGACGTCCTAAAAAATGAATTGATCACTATTGTAAATGTACATTTTGGTTGTGCTAGAATAATAGTTGGTTAAAACTTTACCTTAAAACCTAGTTCACATGAAACTTATCTATAAAGTTTTACCAGGTCGTGGACTTCAATGCAAGTGTTGTGTTACATTTACCAACGATGATAGTTGATATACCTGCATCGTTCTACAAATAACTTCACTGTCCAATTGATCACATGAGATTTTCGTGTCAGGCGACGGTTTTTTCTTGTCGGCGGATCAGGGGATTGCATGAACGAAGGGTTTCATGTGGTGAGTTGAATTGTGAAATGGTTCTTGCTATTATGCTGTAAACTAAAATAAGCGGAATAATCTGAAAAAAAAGAATGCGAAAAATAATCTAAAATTCAAGGACTGATTCAAGATGTTGGGTATCTGAATGGTTTAACACAGAAAATCACCTTTCGATCCGAAACTATGTTCAGCGTTGGCCGTTTCGAATGACTGATAGCCGTGTGTAAATTATGGTTGTTTTCTCGAATATCGTTCTTCAAGGTATTTTGCTATCAAGGGCTGTTGGTACCTTCGGATTTCAAAAGAGCATCGGTGGTTTTTAGAAAATGCAACGGGGTAGAGCAAAAACAAACGGTTCTCCGGGTGAAAGGCGGACGAAGGAAGGGGGTGCGCCACATCCAGTCAACGGGACGTCGGGAGGTCAAATCGAGGATTTACGAAGGAAATCGCGAATCAAGGGCGAAGAAGGGATCGGGGAACGTGATCCACAAACAGGGCGAATGCCGACCTGGAAAATCGAGATGAAAAACATTTAACCCTAAAATCTGCACTTGAAGAAATGGGCTGTGCAAATAAACAGCTGCAAACTTTTTTTGAATGTTTAGAGGCATCTTGTGATTTATATTATTACCGAAGGGGTTATAGAATATTGTGATCTGCTGTTCACATGACGACTTCACGTCAAGCTATATTGTATGGTTAAAAGAAAAACGATTTAAAAGTAAATGTTTTCATTATTATCTTCGAAGATATTGTTCCCAAAATTAAATTGAGTCTTCGTTAACAAAAAAAGGCACAGAACTATCCTCAATATTACATAAATGACAGTCTTCCTAAAGGCACAAGGCCAATACAAAAGAATACAAATATTACGAAGTAATGAACTTATAATTTAACTAGAATGGTAAGTCCCATTCGTGCAGCATGTAAAACTGAGTCAATTTTGAGAGAAATAATCTAACCGACTTTCAGTCAATTTTGAGAGAAATAATCTAACCGACTTTCAGTCAATTTTTATTTCAAAACCTCACTTACCTCAGAACTTAAACTTCTCAGTCTCACTTTCGTCTGCCCATTTTGCAATATTCCTTCCAAAATTTAGTTTTCGCTTAAATTTTCTTAGAATAACACATAACATTTCAATATGGGGAGAAATACGAGTGAATCCGATACTGGAGACCTGTCATGTGTCCTGTAGTTCACAATTTCTATGGAACTGGTCTTGTGAGCTGTTGATCATGTTTTAAAACCGACATCCTGGGTTCCAAAATGGAATTATCTCCATGTTTTTCTTTGTTATCGAAAGAACGTAGCTCGATAATCGTTACCAACTATTGTCAAAACAAGTGAATTTACTGTTTGATCCAACCTCTGTTTGACTCATTGCTGACTATCACTCTCACGGAGTTGTTATAGCATCAACTTGTTAACAACTGATAACAAATGCCCCTTAAAAACTTATAATACTTAAAACACTGTAATTTTCACAATAGTTATTTACCGAACAACTGAGACAATAGTCTCATTGTTTTAATATTTATTTTTCTGCTAAAATTCATTTTTCTATAAACATCTACCAAGTTACCTCGTTTATAATTACATGGACTTGTAGAATTAGTACACAAGTCCATGATATTCTAGATAACAAAAAGTATATTTAAATATTTCTTGAATCTCATAAAAAATGGAAACCGATTACACAGTATACTCTTGATTTCACAAATTTTTTTCAACACCTTAGTTAGAAGGAAAATGGATTTGTGTAGATTCCTCAACTAAATTTTGGGATCAAGTCTATTAAAATTAAATTTTTTTTTGCAGTGATAGCCTCTAACAGATTGACTTGAAGAAAAGTGAAGAAAAATGCTAATTTTTTATAAAATTTTATATTTATTTGGCAATAACATTGAAAGGTTAAATTTCCGATTTTTAGAAGTGTGGCAGAAGATTTAGGTACCTACACCTATTCCAGAGTTCTTTATTCACAGCAATATTTTTAGAAACAGATTTGCCTGTCTGGTCAGTTCTGAAATACCTTAAAAATGATATCTCACGACAAAAACAGTTGTCAAATTATTGAATTGCGACCCTGGGTGCTCCAGTTCAGCTCGAGAATCTTCCGAAACCTTTTAATATCCGATTATCCCGGTCAAGGCTTCACTCGAATTGAGTAAGAAGAGAAGGGGATCATCTTGTCAAAGGAGAAAATTATTGTGAAACAGCTAGTTTCTCAGCATGACTCTTCCTTTTTATATAGAATCTGCTAGTTCTAGCAAAAAGAGATCTGTAGGTTTAGTAATCAAATTCACGGGTTCACCAAGCTGCAGAAGATGACAATATTAGGTGTGCAATCTAATTTTGAAATTGTATGGCTTTTATCATATTTCGAAACTGCATAAAAAAAAAAAGTTTCGTAATTCATGAATTCCTGAGGATCGTCTTGCGAAAAGAACAACCCAAATCGGAAGGCCGGGCAGGGATTTCACAATTTTGTCACACACAAACATGAACCTATTAATTTCAGTAGATTTGGGTTCAGAATGGTCTGAAACATATTTGTTGGTGGTTATTTTTCTTCTCCATGTTGTCCTGCTTCTACTCGGATTAATAGCATAAGGACCCCCAAGTCTTGGAGTGGGATGTCTCAAAAAAAAAAAAAAAAAAAAATGATAGTGGTAATAATGATTTCAAAAACAATCTGAAAATCTCAGAAAAAATATTTAAAAGGTCGTTTTTTTTCAACTTTTAGTCCGTTTCTCTGTACCAGTCCTTATGAGACTGATATGTGGTGGAGCAGGACTACACTCAGCCGGGGAGAAAACCAAGTATAAATCCATTAGAAACTACGTAAGCAGTGTGAATGTAGAAAAACTCGAAACAAAGAAACTTCTCACGGTGCGAGGCCGATGAAATCTGTTGAAGTGAGTCGCCATAATTTTGCCACAACCGCGACCTGCCACAATGAATAATATCTTCGAATGCATTTCTCTCAGGCTGCTGGTCCAAGGACGAACAACGTATCTTTCCATTCTGGCGAATCCGTGCGTTTTTTAATTTTATTTATTTATTATGGGCTAGCCCAGTTTACAATTTTACTCAGCTTCGTCAGTATTACATGACGCAGTAAGTCATTGAACAAGTAACCTTAGAGAGAATTAAAAAAAGAGTTGGAAGTATTTAAAGGAAATTAATAGAGGAAGAGGAGATTTGTTTTTTAGAGTTGGAATGGAAGAATAAAAAAAATCATGAATCAATATTTAACTCGTACGTTGAGTAAGCAGTAGGTACGTACGCGAAAAAATAAAATAAAGAAATCGAGTACTTATGTACACGTAGCATCTCGTCATGAGGAAATTGTTGTCTCCATTCTATGTTCATCGAACTTTACTGAATTTCTGAGACATACTTAGTTCAAAGTCTGCAAATCAGAGGAAAACTTTTAAAAAGGGAATCATTTAAGTGCATGCACTCAGTGCACTGAAATTTAATGAAAATGCAATTAATCTCCTGGCTAGATATGAGTTATGATAATCTAACTATAACTACTTCTGACTGATGGACATTGAGGGTTCAAGTTCCTAATTAAACGTAAATTTAATTACGTTTGAATGTGTCGACCTGAAAATAATTATGAATGTTGCAATTTCCAACACGTAAACTTTTTTTTCGTTTCGAGGTGCGAGTGGAGTTGTACTCAAATTTGATTGATTGATTAAGCTTTTTATTTTACCACCAGGGATAGGATAGGGACTTGAGGCCCTCTCTTACTCCTTCCCTGGCAACAAATAATTTACAAATTCCTCGCTAAAATCAACCGATTAATACATGTAAGTGTATGTCTGTTCACAATATTAATTTGTTTTGTGTCCCTTCATTTTTCTATAATATTATCATTCTAAAACATAATTCTTCACTTCATATAAATTCTACGTACATCACTTCACACATCCTTAATCAAAATGATAACAACAAAAACAAATCAAATCAGTGTATATCTTCTTAGCAATTTTGTCTTAAATTCTTCTTTAAAATTTCTCACCGATTTACCAGTCGAATAGTTCTATGCTTTCATTGTAAATGCGTGTACCTTGAACTATAATTCTACATTCTACTTGCGTTACGTGTGTCTCTTGAATGTACCGAATCCATCTTTTTAAATTTTTCAAAGAGGTATGAAGGGATTTCGAATTTTAAATACCATCGTGGACAGTGATAATTCCTTGTTGTCTCCGAACTTCAGTAAACCCAGTTTTAAATAATATGGCGTTAAGTATATGTACATCGATTTGAAGCCTGAAAATAAAGCTGATGGCAGCGTTTTGGGATTTTTCTACTGCACTCACTTGTTCAGCATTAAGGTCACAAAATGCTAATGTGGCATAATTTAGTATTGGAAATAACAGTGATTGCACGAGTTGCAGTCGCACAAACTGGGAGAAATCTACTGCCATTCTGCGCAATTTATAAATTCCACGATACATTTTGTTGCACATTGATGACGTTTGCAAATCCCACGATAGGGAGTCTTCAATCCAGACACCTAGATTTTTAAGTTGGTGAGCATTTTGATCGGGAATCCCGAAGCTCCTAGGGCCCTGAAACACCTAATAATGCAGGAAGTAGTATTTCCATAATCGGTCTTCCACTCCTGAAGGATTTTCAAGTCTTCCCGATCCAGATATCCCAGGAAACTGGTTATTATATGAGATGCAGATACGAGGCGAGGGCGTATTCCAGGACGGGTTCTCTCAAGAAAGCCTTTTTTTCACAATTCGGTTTCATGATCCAGCTCCTGGGCGTCAATGTGGATTTGAAAGCGGGCTCGCCTTGTCAGTAAGGGCCAGCAGAGAGCAGACCAGTGAAATCCCATCTCAGATCTCGCCCAGATCTCTTGCAAGCGTAGGTGAAAATCACCCGCAGCCCCCAGCAGACTAGTTCAATGAAAGGCCAGCTGCCCTCTTCTCCTCTCGCCCTTAGTCGCTCTTGAATGTTTCATTTTGTGTCCCCGATAATTTCGAGAGCTCCGCCGCTGTCCCGAGGTGGGGCCTTTTGCCAAGGGTCGCCGATTCGTTCAGTTTCCAATGCATTCGATCTATGACTTTCTCCCAAACAACCCGTCTCGCGACTCCCGATAGATTCTATCAGATGAGTCCATCAGATAGGTCCTCGATTTTCTCAAAGTATAGACAGAAAATCGAAACACAAGGTTCCCGTAATGAATCACCACATCAACAGTAACCCAATACGGCTTCCTCTATCGACTTTCTCATATTCCATAAAATCGGAATGTGCATGGATAAGAGCAACTCTCCCATTTTCTAACCATCAGATAAGCGTTTTATTTGCTTCCTCGCTGCCGCTGGTAAAGAGCGATACTTGGCATTAATGCAAACAATTAGAAAGATAAAAACGTCTGCCAAGTGGGTGTGGCACATAGCTTCCTCGTATCCATAACCCGATTATATAGATGATCAGATGCATAGTAGTTAATCTCAAAACACCAATCTCTAAGTACCTTCCACTACCCTCATAGGGGACCATCTACACGCTAATCTGGACAATCCTAGAAAATGTCATCAAATTCGGAGGAAAAATGTAAGTGTTATGGCTGTTACAAGGATTTTACGTTTGCGCATGCGCTGAGGCTTCTGTAAATTTGAAGGCCTTGATTTTCATTGGGGACCATCTGCAACCTAATCCGCGTAATCCCTGAAAATGTCATCGTAATCGGGTGGAAAATGTGGAAGTTATGGCCGTTACAAGGAAATTCACGTTTGCGCATGCGCAGTGGTTACTGTCATTTCGAAGGTAGTGATTTTCATTGGGGACCATCTATATACTAATCTGTAACATCCCTGAAAATTTCATTGAAATCGGATGGAAAATGTGGAAGTTATGGCTGTTACAAGGAATTCACGTTTGCGCATGCGCAGCGGCTATATCAGTCCGGGGATGATGATTTTCATAGGGGAACGTCTACACACCAACCCGCACAATCCCTGAAAATTTCATAAATATCGGACAATAACCTATAGTTTTGCCCCTTTACAAGGAATTCATGACAGACACACAGACAGACAGACACTGAACCAAAATTGTTCAGAAAGGTCTAAAACGCGAGTGAAAATTTTGATTTTGGAGAACTTTTTTTTCATCCTTGAAAAGTGAAAACAAAGCTTCCGCTACCTTGGTAGACTCGTAAGCAAAATATGCTGCAAATTATTACGCAACGGTTTTCAAGTTTTGTTTTTATGGAAAGTTCCTGCCAGCTAAACATCGTTATCCATTGATCTTCACTTTGGAAGACAGCTGATGACGTCCGCGACGCCAGGAATGGCAGTCAGACGAAAATCCATAGTGGAATGGAATGGAAAACTTCATTATCCCAAAGTTGTGGGTGCCTTAAACTGATTTGATTTTTGGTAACAAACCTATGGAATCGAGAAAGAAAAACATGTTTAACCTCCCCTCAAAATTTGATGATTTACGTTTCAAAATACGTTTTGGCTAGGTCTATATTAAATATTTAGAATCGAATGAGACCGTCCAGAACTCTGAAGAACCAAGTTGGGACCGGTGGTAAATCAGAATCACGAGTGTGAATAGCATAATAAAGTTCACTGACAGAAATAGGCCAAATCTTCGTTCAAAATTTAGCCGATCAATTGCGATCTTTGCACTCAGTTGTGTTCCTTCGCAACCAAGAACCAAATTCCGTTAAGAAGGCACCCACAACTCTGATAAGGTCGCTGATTGTTGACCTTGCGCGTTAATATCAATAATTTGCAACGTTTTTAGATAGGAGTTGTTTGGAATAACCCCTGGACGGTCCCCTGTGAATTTATTTATTTATTTGGCAAATACAAAACAGATACAAATAATAGGACAGTAGGAATTTCATCGCTATCTGACCGATTGCAGTGAATATTATTTTTTTCAAACACAATCGTCCGTTTGAAGAAATTCTAACCCCTTCGTCAACCGAGGAGATTTTTTTCTACGATGATTCCAGTGTTTCTGCAAAACAGGCAATTTTTGCTTCAAAATATGAGGCTAGTTGGTGAAATGACTGGTTGTTCAGAACTTGGGAGGAGACTGGTCGTCACGCGATACTCGTGGGTTTCCACAAGAAAGGGAATAACGAAACGACTGTCTATTGCCATCGTAGATATCACCTCATCATACGTTAAATAGAGTTTTTTCCAGTAAAATTGATAATTTTTTCAACCATTATCAAATAATTATCAATTTATTGCCATGATCATTGATGGGAAAGAATATAAGAGAGCAAAAGGGGTGCAAAGGTGTGTAGTTGAAAAGAAAATCACTGTCGACCACTATCTTGATTGCTTGTCGACCATTATCATAGTTTTCAATTAATTTTATACATTTTTCAACCACTTTCATAAACGGTTCAACTAATTTTGTACAATTTTTCAATGAGGTATTGTTTTCAAGAAATCATTGATGGAAAGGAGAGAAGGTGCATCATGTAGTGACTAGAAGCCTAACTTTTCGGTGTAACTGCTGCAATCTGATGCTGGCAATGTATATAAATAACATACATTTTCAATTTAAGATTTTACGTTTTATATTTCACTTTTAATATTTCTTTTGCATTTTATTTGTCCACTTTTTTTTACATTTCAGTTGTTTCTTTCTCGTGTTATATTTCAAAATTGTAATATTCATTCCAAAATTTGTGTAAAAATGGCATTTTACGAGCTTAAATTATTTTAAAAATCTGCAAAGTGGGTGTAGCACTACGTAGGTCTGCATAATCCGATTGTACATGTGATCCGATGCATAGTAAATAATCTCACATCATCCTCTAAGGGCTATCTACTCACCAACATGGACAAACCCTGTCTTCGAATTCGGGTGGAAAATTTAGAAGTTACGTTTGCGTATGCTCAGAGGCTACTCTCGATCCGGGGGCTATGATTTTCATAGGGGACCCCCTACACACCAACCCTCACATCCCTGAAAATTTAATCGAAATCTGACAAGAAGAATTTATACATTTGCCCGTTACTATGGATTTCATGAAACCAAAATTGTTCAAAAAGGTCCAAAATGTGAAACGCGTGGAAATTTTGATTTTTGAGAACTTTTTGGAAACCTTGGTAGACTCGGAAGCAAAATGAGTTTATTTATACCTACATTTTGTTATCTACTTATATCCAACGATATGTGCAGGTACGTCATTCATGAAGTGCATGAAATTGGTTGAAGAAATTATTAAATTGGTTGAAAAGTTTATGAATTTCACTGAAAAAAGCTATAAATGTGGCCTGACTCTACGGGGCTGATCAGAGTTACGTATTTCAATCACAACTACGAGAAATATATCAGTATCACCTCACCTATTTCTGCTGAATTCCCGAGTGGTAAATCTCAATACGAGGCCGCAATGAAAATAGAGCAATGGGGTAAAAAATCGGGGTCAGGGAGTTTTCGCCACCCCGAGTTACCTAATTGGTTTGACGTGTTCGGTTACGATCGCTTTCCCCCTGCCTCGCTTTTTAGAACGACCTCAAAGGAAACATCAGTTCCCATTTTTCATTTTCGCGATTCTTTTGTTTCGTCATCCAACGTAAAGAACAATCCTGTTTGAGGGACCCGCGTTGTAGGAGGAACATGGGAAGCTACTTAATGGTAGATGTTGCTTGTATCCTGACCTGAACATCTGGTCCTTGGAGGCAAATTAATGCCACGATCCACTTTGAATTGTAGAAAACACGTGGGAAACAAAGCAAACCATCCAAACTGGTGTCATGCTCCAGCCATTCGAAATATCCATAAGGCTCAGTAAGTAGCAGTCACCTAATGGCTCTTCTTCTCTATTACGAAGAAAGGGTGTAGACAACCATTTGGGCTTGTGGATTTTTTTTATTATATCGTTGTAACCGTCGTGAAAAGCTCTATTTGATGCTACTTTGAAAAACAGTTCTACGAAACCATAGAAGATATATTACAGAAAATGGGTTGCACTACTTTCGAGAATTATTTGCTGCTTTTCATTCGAGTATAAATCCAATAAGAACAGTTCCACTGTCCGACTCCCTTTCTTCGTGGGATAGTCCCGAAGAAAGGAAGCAGTGAGCTCGCTACCACCTAGTCCTCAATCCTCAACCGATTTACGTGTTTCTCTTTTTCTACTTGCACATTACTTACCAGAGTGTCGAAATTAGCATTCAGCAGCATTCACGAAACACTCCATTTTTCAATATTTTGGTCTTATTAAGGCTTATTAATGGAACTCTGGTATTGAAATTGAGGAAACGTTGTCAATAGGTTATGTACTACCTCTGGATTTTCATGAACAGTTCATAGAATAGTTACTATTCTTTGTGCCACCGTGGAACAAATCAGTGGTGGTAATGTGGTGCCACCAGAACCGAAACGTTCTTTTATGATTTTAGAGAGAAAGGGTAAAGACCCATGTTTGCTATAAACCTCTTTCTTATTTTTGAAAAATGTTGGTAGAAATGGGGAACCCACGTCCTCCTTGGTAGAGGCATTTTATTCTGCGATCTTCGCCTTCGTGTTCTTCCCCGAGTTATCTTCTGCAGGTGTTATTTGGGTCTTGGCATTCCATCCTGGAGTACAGCTTTTCGTTGTCTGGCCTGAGGAAGGTGCGGGTTCCTCGACTCCAGCTCTTGGGTGAAGTATCCTGCCAGCTGGAGTCCTCCTTGGTCGACCAGCTGGTAGCCCCATCCGACAACGCCGCTGCGCTGTTGCCTCTGGCGACCCCCAACCACCACTCCGGCTTTCTGCTCCGATGCCCTTCTTTGTTGTGTCACACCTGGCACCCCCTCCCCTTCACCCCATTCAATTTTCACTATGTAGTTCTTCACTACCCAACTTGCTTCATGTTGGTCCTGTTGGGGGGATGGCCTCATCTATTTTTTTACTCATCTTTGGCCTCATCTTTCTACCTCCAAAATGTCTTTTGTCAGTCAAATTTGCTTTTTGCCTTACTTAATAGATATTTCGGGTGTACAGAACCTGTTCCTGGAGGAATCCCAATTCAGTATACCACCCCTTCTGAAGATCGACATTTTTTGAATGATGGTACCTAATCCTATTCTTCTGGTGGTCCCCATCCTTTCGTTGTATTTCTTTTTTTGGATCCGTTGACCTTCGTTCCATGAAGATGTTTTTTTTTTCTTCTGGATTCGCGCGTCCAACTGGTTTCTGGCCTAATATCCTTCCCCATCGTTCCCCGGGAGGTTTCAACAGCGATGCCAGTTGCATTCAGCGAGTTTTCTTTCTGGTGGTGCAACTTTAAAATCCCCCTGGGTCTTTAAAAAACCTGGTCGACCTGCTTTGTAAGAGCCCTTTAAAGTCGAGGTCACTGTCTCCATCCCTACCTTCCCTATCTCCCATCCCATTCCTTCCTCTCATCATTCCTTATGTGCCTACTAATTTATGGTAGTCCTATATTGTTATATTCTGTACTTTTTATAACGTATTCTAGATAACTTTTTTAATTAGTAGGTGTTCACTAATTGATTGGACCGCAGTTTCTTACTTAACAGCAGAGATACCACCTACTCTACTTTGAAATTCAGCTACAGGCAACTTAGGATTAGGTAGGACTTGAGATTTGAACTTTTTTTGTGGTTCATGATAACCAAGACTTGCCCAGGACATCTTTGTAAGTGTTTGCGTTGGTTTGACTTTTTAATCCTTCAATAAAGCTGTTTGGATTTTCCAAATCCTGTTTTCTAATAAATATTGGTTGATCATGTATGATTTTCTTCCTGTCAGTACATTTTCCCCACATAAATTTTAGGATATTTTCTACTTTCCAAATAAGGTTGCAGATCTTTCTTGACTTCAAGTTTGGAACATAATTTGCCTAAAAGTCATTAATGCAGCATACCTCATTTCCCCTGGCTTTCCACGAGTTTATTCATGCCATAAATCCCGACTCTACAGTCTGTAGCACGATTTCGAAGAGCAAGTAAATAGTTTTACTCTACTTATATGCCAATTGATTTGAATAATAATTCTTGAGTACCTACTAGTATACTATTGTGGTATTCTACTGTCTTTAATAGTTATGAATTTTTGGAATAAGTTCCTTAATACAGTCGAATGTACTTACACAACAAAAGGACAGGACTACCATTATTAAGGGATAGTAAAAGAAGAAATATTGAGGAGATCGTCAAACTTGTTAAAGCTGGAGATAGTAGGTACATTAAATATTTTTTTAAAGTAATGATAAAAGAAAAATTTTAAAAAAGGTCGTCCCACGACACACAAAAATGAGATCCTTCCTCCTTTGGGTGTTTTGAAGTCTTCAAAATCTAATATTATACTTACTTGGGGAAAGATTCTACTCTTTGTTCATGTATACAACTTAGTTTCTCAATAATACGTAGTCCCAATGTAAAAGGAGACATGGCAAACAATCATGGCGTGTGTCAAGTAAACACCCAACTTACAAGCTGATAACCACAAATCTACCAGTGTGAAGTTCATTTTATCCAGTTTTAATTTCAAAAAGTAAAAACCATTTTGCCTCTTGTCTTCCGAGTTAGCGGAAGCTGGTTTCCACTCGCGTTTTGGGTTTCTTGAACAATTTTGGTTTCGTGTGTCATAAAATTCTTGTAACGGGCAAAACTACACGAAGTTACTGTCCGATTTCGATGAAATTTTTATGGATTCAGCGGCATGGCTGGTTCGATAGTAGCCAATACCTGTATAAATTCTACTTTAACCATTCGAATTCGATGACATTTTCAGGTATTGTGCTTCAGTGTATTGGCTTGCTTATGTTCCCTTATGGTGGTGGTAGTGGTAGGTAGTTACTTGGAGATTGATCTTTTGTCTTGAGATTAGCTACTGTGCTCGGATCATCTGTACAGCCGTGTTATGCCGTGTGCAAACTTTTTTCCCCCTCCTTTTCAGTTTCGGTACTCCTATGTACCTGATTTTGGGCTATATACTGATCTGATGTGAGTAGAAACATGTTCCATGAATAAAACATGAGAAACTCGGTCCAATGACTTCTTCCTATGAAGACAATGGTCCATACCCAGAAACAAATTAGAACAGGAAAGATTTAGGAAGGATGAAGGTTCATAAAATTAAAATCTTTTATAGTTGGAAGCTGGTTATTTATTGAGATTATTATTATAATATCACCCTTCACTTACTTGTAGCATCGTCTTTCACCAATTTTTTTCTTATTAATTTTGCCAATTTTTAAAGGAAAATGAACGTAAAAGTAGGTTGGTACACTTTTGACTGTTGGGGGTTTTGAGAGGAAAGACCACCTGAGATGAGATTTCTGCGGTATTTGAGAATTACAATGGGCAAATAATGTGTAATTTCCCGTGATTTCGCCCCTCGGATCTTATCGAAAAATTCATTAATGCTTTTCAACTTTGCTTCGTCTGAGGCGGGAAATTATTTCTCAAGGCGAATTTCTACTGATGGGCCACCTCCTCCGGAAAACAAACTTGTTTCGTAACCTCCTATTCAAACATCCCGAAATCCTCAAGGTCTTTTGTTTCTCCACAAATGGGTCTCTTCGATAAAAAAAAGAAAAATCTTCTAATTATCATCGTAGCAGAACGGTTTTCGTTTTTCTATTATAGAACAAGAATGGTCTATGTGCAGTAACGCCTGTCGAATCTTTTTGAGTAATCATAGTTGTTTCCTACTAACATTTTCGTATAGTTAAAATGTGCGTAAAATGAATGCTTTAAACTATAACACATTTTGCCTGTCTGAAAATAAAAGTTGTTACAAGAGAGCCGAAAAATCTTAATCTTACTTATAAAAGACAATATTAAATGAAAATGAATGTTCAGGTGTCCACAGCTGGACACCCTGTAGGGGAGTGGGGGGCACATTTGACACTTTTTCGCATTTTCCATCCTACAAGGTTGAAAGAACGAGAGGTCTTGAATTTCTTTCTTCTATCGTTAACTACGGTATTTTTGCTACCCTCATACATCTCGTTCCTTTTTCAATCTGCTTGCCAAGTATTTTTTTTTTTTGTAAATTTTCAAAATGCTTAGGAAGTGACAATTGTGCCCCACCGGTGGGGCACAATTGGCATGAGAAAGGGGCACTTTTGACAGTTCACAGAAAGTACCATAATTCTAAACTAATCTTACCAAAAAACCATGGAACGTCCGGCAAATCATTATCTGGCAATAATGTTGAGTCAGACAGAACAACTATAGACCCTGCAGCCTGTAACAATCAACACTACCAACACAATTTCAATTAGATGAGTACCCACTCTTCTTTCTCAAAGGAACACCAAGTTTTATGGAGTAGGAATTGAAGTAACAAAAAATAATGATCAAAACAAAGATGTTTATTGAAAAACGTCAGGTCGGGTAGGTATTCAAAATCCTAAATCAACATAGCATTGACAAACTTCATAGGTATATAAAAATATTTGTCAAAATATATATCAAATGTTCCCCAAGCAAAACTGTCAAAACTACCCCGAGGGTAGCCATTACAGTAAAACCCAAGCCAACCTCCAACGATGAATTGTTTTGAAGAATCCAAGGAAAACACTTGCATGGAGACATATACGACTGACAAACTGGATGAGCTACATTTGAAAAAAAACTGAATCCACTCGGTAATCAACGAAAAACAAAATGAAAAAACTCTTACTTTTGAGGGGTCCTAACACTCAAACCGCCATGAGCCGACTAGATGATTTGTAACCTGCACGGTTTTCACCTGGAATGGTTCTTCTTCTTCTTCTTCACAATACAAAAACACGAAATCGCGGTAAAATTCAAATCTTGTGTGACAAACAGCCATTGTCAAATGTGCCCCTATGTCAAATGTGCCCCCCACTCCCCTATACATATAAATCAAGTATTAACCTTTATCTAATTTCTCCCTTGATGGGAAAAACAATCATGGATATGACTATGTATTATTTCCTCCGATATGGGAGAAGATAGATGAAGGATAGTACTTGAAATGAACGTAGAAAGAAAACAACAAAATTATTATGTATACACGTAACTCATTAAAATGCCATAACATTTTGATGTCACGGCCTGATATCGAACTATAAATAATTGTTTACAACGGATTCGATACGCAAAATTTTTGTTTAGAAATAGATATAAAGTTTTTTTTTTTGGAGGTATGGTCTTTCTAACCGATCTTTATACCTTGATCGAGTGACCAGACAGAACAATTTGTTTATCGGTCTCGCGTTGCACTTTACTTAGAAATATGAGGTGAAAAACGAGAGAAACATCCGAGTCGAGGTAGAAGCACACGTATAATAAAGGAACTGATAAAAAAGGTAGGAAGCAGAACAAAATGGGCGACGTGATACATGGCGGGATATTTGAATGTTTGAATCCCAACAACTTTTCGGGCAGAGAAAAATGTTACACATTTTTTTACTCCCAGACCCCGAACTAAAAGACATATCCATGTCAAAATGTACGAGGTTTTTTTTTCTCGGTAAAAAGGCACCCGGAAGGCCGGAATAAAATGCCGAGTATACCTCAATGCTCTTCCAGCCGATATCTGACGTTAGGAACAATAAAATATTACGAGTTTCGCCAAAAATCTAAAATTGCCAAGAGATGAGAACAAGTTAGAAGGAAAGCGCCGTTTTCTTTTTATCCAAAACTCGTTATATTGGTTTATTATTTCTAATAATAAGCCTATGTGATCGTATCGCAAAAAATTTTTATAACCCCCCCTCAAACTTTGTCACTTTACGTTTCAAGGTGCGTAGAATCCAAATTTGCAATGTCCGTCCGCCGTCCGCCGTCCCCCGTCCGCCGTCCGCCGTCCGCCGTCCGCCGTCCCCCGTCCGCCGTCCGCGGCACTTTTCTTAGCAACACTGGACCGATTTGGTTCAAATTTGGTATATGGGCTCCATTTGGGGTCTAGTTGTGCCGCGAAACTTTTGGTTGATGTAGGTCACTTCTAAGGGGTGAAAATTAAGGGTTGAAATTTTCAAGAGTGCCCTAGCTCGAAAACTCTCGAAATAAAGGTATCGTTTTTTCACCAATTTTAAATAGTATCGAATTTTTAAAAATTTTTGAGACCACCCGGAGCTCTGTAGGACAAACCGTTCGGTCCCTACGAGTACTTGAAGGTTTTCCTTCGATAAAACAGAATCATGAGTGTGAATCGCAAAAGAGGTCTAATCTCCATTCAAATTGTATCGGACTAAAATGCGATCGCTGTTCATTTCTTCGATTTGTATACAGTTTTGCCTTCTGCGTAACCAGTAATCAAATTTCCATATGAAGCTTTCTATTTTTCCAATCGAGTGTGAAGCGTTTAGTTCTTTCTAATAAACTTGATTGTGAAGGTGTGAAGCCAGTATGGTGTGGTAGGTAGTACCTAGCTGGTGGGTAAAAAAAAGTTGGTAGGTAAAAAAAATGTTGGTGGGTAAAAAACGCTGCAAATCATTGCTCAAAAGCTTCTTCACTCTTCAGATCACTGATCAGCTGAGTGAGCTCCGAAGCCATTTTCAATCCTATTGAATGAAAGTGCTCTTCCAGGCGTCTCCAGCATTCGAGAAGATCTTCTTCACTCCTCAGATCACTGATCAGCTGAGTGAGCTCCAAAGCCATTTTCAATCCTATTGAATGGAAGTGCTCTTCCAGGCGTCTCCAGCTTCCGAGGAGATCTTCTTCACTGATCAGATCACTGATCAGCTGAGTGAGCTCCGAAGCCATTTTTAATCCTATTGAACGCAGGAAGCTGAAATTTGAGAGGGAAGGTCAAGGGAGAATACAGATGGTGGTAGGTGCTATTTATGGAGAACCAGTGATCTATACAGAAGGGTGATCTATACAGAAAATAATAAACCTTTGAGCAATGATTTGCAGCGTTTTTTATAATGGCCCTTATGGTCAGATATGGTCTGGAAATACATAATATTCAATCAGAATGTTCAATCGGGTTGTTTGTGAATGTGCGAAAAAAAACTTAACTTGAATGTGAAGTGCATGTTAAGAAGATTAACATGTAGATTTTCAAGAGAAAACCTTCCTTACTACCTCATTAGTTCTACGAAGTTTTTGACTCTAAAATTTTAAATTCTGATGGTTAGATTATTAATGTCATACCGTCCCTCAATTACCTAATTGAGGGTTTTCCACAATTTTTCCTTGAACCCGGTTTTATTTGAATTACTATCACTCAAATTTTTCAAAATTGTTATACACTTAAATATTGAGCAGCTTCCTAAATAAAAACGCTGCAAATTATTACACAATGGTTTATTATTTTTCTATATAGATCAGACGTCTGCAAAGTCACCAACCAACATGAAGAAAAACATCGATCGCATTTCGGTCAGGTATAAATTGAACGGAGATTAGGCCTCTTTTGCGATTCACACTCGTGTTTCTGATTTATCGTACGTAAAACACTTAAATTCTCGTAGGGAGCGAACGGTTTGTCCTACAGAGCTCCGCGTAGTCTCTAAAAATTCTATAGAATCTTTTGAAGGAAAAACAATACTTTTATATCGAAATTTTTTGAGTTAGGGCGTTGTCAAAATTTCAAAATTCATTTTGGAACCCTTAGACGTAACCTACATCAACCAAAATCTTCGGGGCACAACTAGACCCCAAATGGAGCCTACATACCAAATTTCATAAAAATCGGTCAATGCGAAGTGGAGAAAGTGCCGCGTATGGCGGACGGACAGCCACATTTTTATTCGATTTTTGGATTCTACGTACCTTGAAACGTAAACCATCAAATTTTGAGGGGGGTTAAAAAATTTTTTTCTTGGTCGTTTCCAAAGGTTCATTATTGAAAATAATAAACCAAAATGCGCGAACAATTTCCAAATATTCCTTTTTGTTGCCACATGAGAAGCCATTTGAATTTCCCTTCGAAAATGCTGCCATCTAGTAAAATTTTAAACGACATCTGAGAGAGAAGTTCCTGAGCTCTCCTTGTAAGGACTTCTCGATAAAACAGCGTGAATGTCGCTTCACAAATATAATTTATCCGCTGTACAGTTTGTTAGTTTTACGTTTCCCCCACTCTCATAATGATGAAGGGGAAATTTTGATCGACAAAATGAACATTCTGGTGACAAATCTTTGTTTTCTGAAATGATGCACTTGGTCACTTTCGACGATTTTGGTTTATTATTTTCAATAATGAACCTTTGGAATCGACCAAGAAGAAAAAATTTTTAACACCCCCTCAAAATTTGATGGTTTACGTTTCAAGGTACGTAGAATCCAAAAATCGAATAAAAATTTGGCCGTCCGTCCGCCGTACGCGGCACTTTTGCCACTTAGCATTGTCCAATTTTGATGAAATTTGGTATGTAGGCTCCATTTGGGGTCTAGTTGTGCCCCGACGATTTTGGTTGATGTAGGGTTCCAAAATCAATTTTGAAATTTTGAAAACGCCCTAACTCAAAAAAATTAGATATAAAGGTATTGTTTTTCCTTCAATTTAAGATTTAAGAGAATTTTTAGAATTTTTTGAGACCACCCGGAGCTCTGTAGGACTAACCGTTCGCTCCCTACGAAAATTTAAGGGTTTATATTGAAATATATATATATATAAATCAAAACACGAGTGTGAATCGCTAAAGAGGCCTAATCTCCGTTCAAATTAAAGCTGACCGAAATGCGATCGATGTTTTTCTTCATGTTGGATGGTTGGTGGCTTTGCAGACGAGTGATCTACATAGAAAAATAAAAAATAATAAACCATTGTGTAATAATTTGCAGCGTTTTCAATAATGTGACATACCTAATAAGTATGTACATCATTTCTAGTGTCATCGCAATGGTCCTCCACTTAAAAAATTGTGGTTCCGATGAACATGTTGCAACAAATTGTGAGGTACCTAATTCTCATTCCGAGTAAAACCAACGTTGGAACAAACCTTTGTTAGGTTTTTCTTTTTTTTGAAGTGTAGTATAGCGCCTCACTCCAGAGTATCAGACATGAAAACTCTGAATTATAGGAAAAATGAAATATTTTTGAAGAAGTTTATTTTAGGTCGTTACCAGTTGTCATAATTTCCCAGGTAGTTATCTCGAACTCTTTCTCCGTGTATGTCTTTGCTTGGGGTGTTATTCAATAAAAGTTGGCTAACGCCCGGATGGGTGACCCGTTTTCTGTTGCAGGTTCGGAGAGAACAAAGGCTCGTTCTGCACGCTCGCTTCGTTCTCTGACAAAGAGAGCAGTGGCAGCGCGAGCGGGGGCGAGGAGTTTGAGCGCTCTTCGTCTTCCCTCTCTTCGTCTCCCCAGTCCTCGTCCTCATCTTCATCCCTTTCGTCGTCCTCTTCATCTTCCAGCCTTTCCTCCTCCGGTTCGTCCCCGCCTGCCAAGTTTACGCCTAACGTAAGTATCCGCATTTTATTATTTTTCCTTCTTCTAATTTAATATACATTCCTCTCAAAAAATATTAGCATAGACATTTTTGAACATTTGTTTCGCAGAAATGGAACAGTCTTGAATGATTCCTGAAGACAATCTTTTTCATTTTTATCATGTATACGTATATTAATAATGAAAACATGCGTATATTAGTTTTATCCAAAAATACAACAGCAGAGTGGGTACTTGGAGACGATTAGAACATGAATATGGACTCCTAATATCTTCAAAACACACCCTGTGCATAAAGTATGTTGGTAGGCATGGTATACTGAAAATCGAAAAAAAAGGTAAAAAGCACGGATAAGTACCAAGTGTAATGATTGCAATGTAATAATTTCGTGAGGCAATAAACGCTTCTTCTTCTTCAATTTGAAGATGACGCGTCGTGCATCCAATGAGCTTTGTGAAACACCTACTTGACAGACTACTTCGATTTACCGCGTATTAGGTAGAACAATCGATAATACTGATGACATCCAATCAGGGCATTCCAGCCATTCTATTTGTTGATGAAGCCATCAACATCATGGCTGGAGATAAAAAAACGAGTATCTACACTGCATGCAGATACATCTGTACATGGATATGTCTTATGATGGCAATTTAAATGAATCGAATGTTGCTTCCAGCGTTCAACACGAGAGAAAATGGGTTTGGAGCTCACTCAGCTGATCAGTGACCACTCAGGCGCCTTCAGCATTCTCTATTGACCCTGCCTCCGTAACGCTTCAAAGGGATCTGTTGGATGACGATACCTATTTTCCTCTCACGATCATGTTGACATCTCATTTGTTACTCACGACCATATGTTACTAAACATGCGCATAATTCAGCTTTCCGTACAGGTAAATTCATATTAGGGACCATGTACGATGTTAAATAAATTGAGAGATTTCCAATGAGTGGTGAACGATTTTTGTGGGGTGGAAAATGAGGAAGTTAGTCTTCCCTAGGAACGATTGGTTGTACGTGAAAAGCATCAGAAAATAGACTTGCTGGAATCGGTAGCAAAATCCCCACCTAGGCTGCCAAGGTGAAAATGAGTTGAGTAGCCCCTGAGCGTCCCCTCAACTCAGATAATTGAGTGCTCACTCACGTTCAAGCCTTGTCTATTCTCCGTTCAAATTTTAGCTGACCGAAATGCGATTAGAGATGGGTCGCTCATTAAAGAGGCTTTCTTAAAGGCTCTTTCAGAAGAGCGAGTGAACCACGGGTCAGCAAAAACGCTTGCATACGAGTCTGCAACACATTGAAACATTTTCATGCCCCCCTGGTAATATCAAACTGTAAAGTACCTACCTACCTAACAACTTCACTTCTGATGGTCATAATCATCATTGTGGCGACTTGGGACAAATATCGTTGCAACAAATATCGTTGCAACAAATATCGTTGCATCAAATTTCGTGACGATTTTTTTTTTTATGTGCCATATGAAAGACATGAAAATGTCAAAAAACGGTTGCATGAAATCGCTGCATGAAAACGTTGCAATTTTTTGTTGCATTGTTTTGTGTGTCGAAAATTTTGGAATGACCCCCAGAACTAAGACATATCCATGTCAAAAACAGCAATAGTTTTGGACAATAACTTGCGTGGTACTCTGAGACTGGGGTGACGAGAAGAGCATTTTTTGAGGGTTTTCAAAATATTTAATCAAGTGGTATCATTTCAACGATTGTGCCTCACCCACAAAGCGTATAGCTAATATTTCGATTTTCTTAACTATAGCTTTGAAGATTTCTTTGGAAATTCGCTGCACGAATGGACATTTTGGTTTATTATTTTCAATAAAGAACCTTTGGAATCGACCAAGAAAAAAACATTTTTAAACCCCCCTCAAAATTGGTTGGTTTTCAAGGTACGTAGAATCCAAGAAACGTGTAATAATTCGCAGCTCTCTTCTTAACTTGTCCAATTCAGAGTAATAGAGTGCAAACTTATTGTTTGGACGGAGTCTGATGACACGCTGATCGAGATTGTGCACTGGATATCACAAAACTTTTGGAGGTTTCTGACGGTTCTCAGTGTTACCCAATTTTTGTTTAGGTCTCACTTGAAAGATTGCAAACATGTAAAGCACTTGTATCCTTATCTTGTCTTCAGGAAAAATCAAAAACCATTTTGTGTCGCCAGTGACAATTTAATCCTATAAGGGTTGTATTTGCCTTGGAAGAGGGAGAGTATAAGACGACAGAGGCTGAAACTTTTCCAATAGCACCTGCAGACATTGAGTGAGGTGGGAAGTCTTCAGCAGCTCTCAGTAGGGAGTGATGCCATCCAATACAACTGTAGTTCCTCCATCTACCACAGAGGCGGTGAAGTCACTTGTTTCCATTTACCCCATTTGAGCCTAACAAATGTCAATTTCTATTTGCAGAAGGGAAACGGCTGGAGGCGAGAGCGGAGGGAAGGAGCCGGGAGGAGAAACGGGGCTGGGCATCTCGCAAGAGGCATGTCGCCACCTCACATTGGCGGCACATCGCCTCAGCACATTGGCGGCACATCGCCTCAGCACATCGGCGGCACATCGCCTCCCCACAATGGATGGTTCAATGTCGTGTCACCGCCTTGGCTGTCACCGTCGCCCCCACCTTATCACCACCTCGTCCGCTCTGCCAACTGGCCGCACAACTCCAGGTTGGTAACTATTTTAGAGAGGTCCTATGAGATACCGAGATATGTTGGGGATACAGACACTAGAGAGCTCCTAGGAGATATTAAATCCAAAAATGCGAGTTGTACGAGGAACTTTTTCTTAGGCGACTGAAGTGGAGTCTAACCTGAAATTGTGGCAATCCAGACGCTAGAGAGGTCCTAGGAGATACTGACTCTAAAGGGCCCCATTCACGTGTATGCCTGGAGTCGCCGCCGCGTCCCTCCAGGTACTCCCCAAAGCCACCGCAGTAGTCCATTCACCTGGCTACCAAAACCTCCTGACTCCGCCGATTGGCGGGCCTGCTTCCAACCACCGCTTGCTCAGATGACTAGAAGTGAGGAAAACGGTAGGGCTACACGCTGACTGGTGGGGTGCGGCCAGGCGTCGGCCTCACTTCAACCATTCACAGGGCTGCCGAGGATTAACTGGCCGCAATTTTCGAGCATGTTCGATTACCTGCTGAGCGGCGGACGACTGCCAGACCTCAAGATTTTGTTCACCATTCACGGGTAGTTTTCCCCTTTGACGGCGGCTAGGGCCACGGTGACGACTCCAGGCATACACGTGAATGGGCCCCTTAAAGGTGCCCGTCCACTAGGTCGACAGCGCGGCGCGGCGCGGGTCGAAAATTTTTCGCAATCTGCCACTCTCCAGACTTCTGGAGCGCGGCTGCGCGCTGTCGACCTAGTGGACGGAGGGCGCGAAAAATTGTCGACTTCGGTCATTTTCGTCAGTGTTCTGCTTTTGTATATGAGGCTTAATCAATGTGTGAAGCTCGAAAAACTTCCCCCTCGACATTCTAAAATACTTTATAAACTTTTGCTCGTCTCTTAGCAAATCTTGGAACAGGTGATTGTGCTCCCCCAAGTCCATCCTCTTTATTGGATGGACCCAAAATCTTCTCCTTTTCCCACCGATTTGGTCCTCTTCTTCTGCTTCCAAAGCTGCAACTAAATTTTTTTTTCAATATTCTTTATTGCACTAAGTATTACTTATTAACAATATTAAGCAGCTAAAATGAACATTTCTTCTTCGTCCGATGAAAACATAATATCTATGCCCGACATTTTCCTGAGAAGGCACCTTCACTCAACGTGGCAAAACGGCGGGTCTAAAAATTTTATCCGCTCCAGTGGACGGAGCTCAAGAATTTCGCGTCGCACTGTGCCACGCCGTGCTGTGGACCTAGTGGATGGCCAGCTTTAAGATACAGATTGTAGGAGGCACTACATCTAGTGCAACCAAAGTGAAGGCTAACCAGAAATGGTGGCGAAACAGACGCTAGAGAGGTCCTAGAAGATACTGACTCTAAATACACTGATGTAGGAGGCACTATATCTAGTGCAACCAAAGTGGAGGCTAACCAGAAATGGTGGCGAAACAGACGCTAGAGAGGTCCTAGAAGATACTGACTCTAAATACACTGATGTAGGAGGCACTATATCTAGTGCAACCAAAGTGGTGGCTAACCAGGTATGGTGGTGATGCAGACACTAGAGAGGTCCTAGGAGATACTGACTCTTAATTCACTGATGTAAGAGGCACTACATCCAGTGCAACCAAAGTGGAGGCTAACCAGGTATGGTGGTGATGCAGACGCTAGAGAGGTCCTAGGAGATACTGACTCTTAGTTCACTGATGTAGGAGGCACTATATCTAGTGCGACCAAAGTGGAGGCTAACCAGGTATGGTGGTGATGCAGACGCTAGAGAGGTCCTAGGAGATACTGACTCTTAATTCACTGATGTAAGAGGCACTATATCTAGTGCGACCAAAGTGGAGGCTAACCAGGTATGGTGGTGATGCAGACACTAGAGAGGTCCTAGGAGATACTGACTCTTAATTCACTGATGTAGGAGGCACTATATCTAGTGCGACCAAAGTGGAGGCTAACCAGGTATGGTGGTGATGAAGATGATGCTAGAGAGGTCCTAGAAGATACTGACTCTAAATACACTGATGTAGGAGGCACTATATCTAGTGCAACCAAAGTGGTGGCTAACCAGATATGGTGGTGATGCAGACGCTAGAGAGGTCCTAGGAGATACTGACTCTAAATACTCTGATGTAGGAGGCACTACATCTAGTGCAACCAAAGTGGAGGCTAACCAGGTATGGTGGTGATGCAGACGCTAGAGAGGTCCTAGGAGATGCTGACTCTAAATACTCTGATGTAGGAGGCACTACATCTAGTGCAACCAAAGTGGAGGCTAACCAGAAATGGTGGCGAAACAGACGCTAGAGAGGTCCTAGGAGATACTGACTCTAAAGATACAGATTGTAGGAGGCATTATATTTAGCACTACTTTCCGGTAAATTGTGATTCTCTATCCTATTTCTAACAATTTTATTCTTTTGCAGGTACCAGCAGCAGAAGTCGACGGTGAAAGTCTAACCCTCCTTGAATTAACATGATAAAACCTCCTTGAAACATAAGCACCTTACTCTCCTCATCGATTCAGGTTAAGTAACATGTGTATATAGAAAAGAGATAAACACTAATACTAATTTAAAAATCTTTAAAATTATATTGTTCAAACAAAAAATGGAGTCAATTTTGTATAATAATGTATATGAAGAACTAAGATTGAGTGTAATTATTGTAAATATCAGCTTTGGTAATTGATGAAATGCGGCAATGAACAGCCTTTTTCATGTTTTCTTCAGTTTTTGTAATAATAAGCTAAATATTTTTTAAGGCATTAAGGTATTTTAAACTATTGTATTCTACGGAAGAATGCCTTTATATTACAGTAGATGTATAGAATTAAAAGAAAAGAAAATTGTGATAGTTCAAATCTTTAGAGTGGATAAAATAAACCCAATTTTTCTCGCTCGATAGTCAAAAATCGGTACCCCAACAAGCAACCTTCATTGTAAACTTGTAATTTTCGTGACGTAGTTCTTATTTCCTGTACTATTTGTAGGCAAACTGTCTCGGTTCATCTACATGCTGATGAAACTTTAGAGTTTGCCTGATTCGTTGTAGTTTTTGTCTTTTGTTTGTCTTTGAAAAGGGGATGATGTTAGCAGATTTGATCTCAAAACTTGTTGGATACGTGTTACACACCCGGCTGCTACCCTTTGCTTCACCTCCCCTTCCCCTCCTAAAAGAACGTTTTTCCATTCGAACTCCAAAATTCGAAACTCCGAAAATCGCTCTCGAAGGACGCTCGACCTAAACGCTTCCATTTCCCCAATGAAACCGTTTTGACTATCTTGCTTGGGATTCGTACTTTTGTGATAGCTTTTTTTCTATTTTTTGATTTGTTATCACTCGTTTATTAGTTTCTGCTGACGATGCGTCAACATAACGTTTGTCAATGCGAAGGCGTGACAATTTTTTCGCGTTTCGCTCGACGGATTTTAGTCAGGTTTTAAATATGTATTAATTCTCATATTTTGTCGTTCCTTTTTGTTTTCATTACACCCTCAAAGGAATTTCTAGTGCACATTTGTTGTAAAACAAAGTATAGTGGCTTCAAACATCGTTGACTGGTCAAAAATGATAGAATTTTGCACGTTCGTTCAAAAGTTGATGTATTAAATCTAATTTTAATGACGGAAAAATCACATTTGTTTTGTTTAGATTATTTGTAACTAATAGAATCTGCTGTTGGTTATCTTGATGGTTGTACTTGAACCATTTTCTAAATTCCTGTCGTAGAAAATCATTTTTAAGGAAATTCCTCATTCTTGACCTATCAATTATCAAAGTACACTCTTTGTTGTACTCTTATTTTCCTTAATAGATATTTATTGTCAGATCGTAATTATTCATTTAATATTAATTCATACCGTCGTTGTACATTAGAATTAATAGTTTTTACACAATGTTAGCAATTCTCGTTCTCAAACTTTTCAGCACAATTCAGAGTACCTACTTTATGTTTGAAAATCGCTGAGCCATTGGAAAGTGGATTACAATGTACTATTTGGCTCTCAATCCTCGGATTTGGTGTGATTTTGTTGTATAGAAAATTTCGTCATCAAAAGGCCTCATTTACAAAAAATGTCATCTACAATGATCGATCATTTTTTGTAAAGTTGGTTTTTTTTTTGCATGTTTCTCATTTAGTTGCTGATTATGTAGGTGTTTTCGATAGTAGAGAGTTGCAGGAGAGTAGCCCCCAGAAAGTGTTGTCGGGTTTCAGCGCTACCTACTGCCACTTCAACGAACTACCATTTCTGATATCTTATCAGGTGATCACGCTCGCGACCGCATTACCATCCATCGCTCCTCTAACTTGCAGTTTTCCTAAGATTACAACGTAGATTAAATTCTGCTTGATTCGTCACTCTGAAACACAATAATGCAATAATAAGTTCCTTTTCCTCGCAATTTATAAAGGCAGGGATGTAAAGCCGCCAAACTTAACAATAAAACCTACTTTTCAGAAATGCCGCTTGACCACGCTCACATCGAGCTGAAAATGATGGTAGTTCGCTGAAGTGGCGGTAGGTAGCGCTGAAACCCGACAATACTTTCAGGGGGCTAGACTCTCCTGAGAGTTGCTAGATAGGGTTCGGTTTAGATGCAGAGGGACGTATCCGATACAGGCAATCTGGTGTGACGTATCGAGAATATGGCGCCAGATCGGATACGTACTATTCTTTTGTAAACCAAACTGAATCTACTAGGAATGGTGTAATGACTTCCATGGGCGATATTGGTGGTGTGCAGCGCAGTCCTCCAAAGGGAATAACTTATCAGTAGGTATCATCGAATAATCACGCGCACTGCAAATAAAACTGGAGGAAAGTAAATCCAAGATCTTTGTGATATAATAAAGACAAGAATTTTCTCCTAACACAAACAGAGTTCCAAGAAGGTTCGGCTTTGATACGGCAGGACTTATCCTCAATCCGGCGCCGTAATGTCAATATGGTTAGTTTGTATCGATAATATGGCGCCGGATTGAGGATAAGTCCCGCCATATCAAAGCCGAACCTTCTAGGAACTCTAATACAGCGTCAGATCTTGAAGTTTGCTTCAATGGATGATTCAGTCGATGTTTCCCATGTATAGTGCAGTAGGAAGCCATCATTAGAGAGTTCCTAATGGATTCGGTTTGGATTAGAAATGGCGGGTGGCATCCAATATGGCGTGCTGTATCCGATCCAGTGCTGAATTCTACTGGATTGAGATACGAAGTTGGGAGGCAATCTAGCATGACTACGTCCCGTCGTATCAAAGCCGAACCGAACTTACCAGAAACTCTCTAATATATCTTGAAGGATGGATCTTGAAGTTTGCTTCAATAGATGATTCAATCGATGCTTCCCTCGTGCGCTAGGAAGCCACCATTAGAGAGTTCCTAATGGATTCGGTTCAGTTTAGAAATGGCGGGTTCCATACAATATGGCGTGCTGTTTCCGATCCGGTGCTGAATTCTACTGGATTGAGATACGAAGTTGGAAGGCAATCCAGCATGACTACGTCCCGCCGTATCAAAGCCGAACCTTCTAGGAACTCTCTGATACAGCGTCAGATCTTGAAGTTTGCTTCAATGGATGATTCAATCGATGTTTCCCATGTAAAGTGCAGTAGGAAGCCATCATTAAAGAGTTCCTTGTAGATTCGGTACGGATTAGAAATGGCGAAAATTCAATATGGCGTGCTGTATCCGATCCAGTGCTGAATTCTACTGGATTGAGATACGAAGTTGGGAGAAAATCTAGCATGACTATGTCCCGCCGTATCAAAGCCGAACCGAACTTACCAGAAACTCTCTAATATAGTGTCAGATCTTGAAGTTTCTTCAATCTATGTTTCCCTCGTGCGCTAGGAAGCCACCATTAGAGAGTTCCTAATGGATTCGGTTCGGATTAGAAATGGCGGGTCGCATCCAACACGGCTCTGGATTTTACTGCACTGTGATACGGAGCTGGAAGGCAATCGAGGATACGTCCCGCCGTATAAAAGCCGGACCGAATCCACCAGGAACTCCATCACCAGCCTATAAATACTCCAATGTTGCAACGCCTCTTCATTGTATTCCACTTTCCAAAATCTGACCAGTTGCGATCATTCTTCGGGCGATTCTTTGCTGGTAACGATGATCATACTCTTGTTATTCGATGTATTTTTATTGTGTATTGTGTCTACGTTCGAATTTCGATTTGAAGCAGACTCGAAATGGCTTTACCAATAGAGAAATAGGACTGAAAAATCCCCCGCGAAGACGCAATTTTTTCCAAAAATTTAAATCAAAATGTAAGGAAAAGGTGATTTTTCAACAAAAACGTGCGATTTGTGCCAAGAAGTATGTACCTACTTACCTAATACATATTTGAATTTCTTTCCAATTTTCAACTTGTGAATTTCGATTGAATTTAACGTGGAAAAGCTGTAACGCCTCGTTATGTTCTGGTTTGACGAAATTTGCCTAAATAATACTTAGCTCATTATTATAGATTTAATGGGAAAATATAATTATTTAATAATGATCTCTTCAGTTCCTTCCACCGTGTAAAAAAAAGAGAGAGTTGTTTTGTAATACTGCGATACTCCCCGAAAAATCATTATTTTTTCGAAAAGAAAACCTTTTTGAAATTTCTCTTCGCTGCCTAGTGTCTTAGGAAAGGTCTTATTCTAATTTCTACAGTTATTTTTTTAAAAAACGTAAAAATTAAAAACATTGCTCTGGAACTAAAAAAAAAACTTTTTCAGAAAATTATCCATTTTCTTGAAGTATCGATTGTTTGATGAATTTTGATTGAGAATTCTCAATAAAATTCTCGGGTATATCCCCTTTTAGACGTTTGCTCTGTGATAATGTTTTAACAAGTCAAGTGTTTTTTTCTTTTTTTTTCATTTGCGTTATTTTATTTTTTTTTTCGATTTTGTCATCATTTCAAAAATATTAAGCGTTTGACTGATGAAAGACGGGACGGGACTAGATTCGCTGTTAAATTGAATGTTCGAGAAATTGTTCGAAAGAAAAAAAAATGGGCTCGCATTGCCTATTCTTCAGTTACCATTGCTTCCCCACTTCCCCTCATCCTCATCTCCCCCCTCTCCTTGTTACATTATCCTTTATCGATCAGGAGAGGCTAACAACCCTTCGGATTATATGAAGTTGATCTTCGATAATTTTATATAATTTCCTGTTGACCTTTTCCCCCTTTAATCCCTCCGGTACTTCAGTTCCCCCTCACCTCGTCCTTCCTCTGAATATGTGATTGCGGGATCTCCTGTTAAACTGACTCACGGAACTTGACTTGGCGGAAATACAAAACTAATTCTTGCATTATCGGAAATTTATCGAGGAAAAAAAAATTGGATAAAACCTCCCTCATTTTCGTTATTACATTATTTGTCTTTATAATCTTAATGGATTTTTTTTGGCTTAGATGTAGGGTGTAAAGACGTTGTCTTAATTTTTGTTCTTTTTTAACGATAGGTATAAGTGTTTTCCTTCCCCCCACTGCTCCTTTCTCTGTAGAACATAATGTTTATTTAGGCGTCACCCAACTCCACTAATAATCTTATCATTGGATATCGCGCGGTTATTATGTAGTAGAAAGTTGACAAATCTGCTGATTGGATTACATCTTTGAATACAAGGTTTTGTTCGTGGTTTCGAATCATTTGAGTGGTTTAGGCCTGTCTAAACCGACGTGCATAAAGTTGAGAGCTATTGGTGTATTTTAAACGTTTATAACGTGGACAACTGTTTTGGTTGGCAAAAGATCTCTTTCAGGTGCATGAAGTAGAAGAAGAAGAACGTTGCGGTGGAACAGCCCGAGCGCTGCCTAGCGAAGATTAGATGAACCATTCTGTCCCTGCACGATGAATCCTCCCTTAATCTGTAGGAAACCAAATTTTCTCTCAATGAAAAAGCCATTCAGACCTGTTTGAAGCATTCAGTCTTGAAATGGAAATCTACTCATTGGTACACAAAATTATTGTATAAAGCATTCTTGTAGAAATTTTTGATCCCGAATATACCAAATGTCTTGCATAAAAACTGTTCTTCTCCTGAGTTAACTTTGATACATCAAAACTGTTTCACCGCGATTTTACGCTTTTGAGGGCACCTTCAAACGCGAAGTTAGATGCTCTAGAACGACGCTTCTTCGATTTTGAACTGGTTTCCACTGCATTTTGGAATTGAAAATAGCAAATTTCACGATTCATTAACAATTTTGATACAATACGTCACATCGACTGACTGATGAGAGACAACTAGCAATAACCCCGATATTTGAGCTCCGGTAGGTTCATCTGATCTTCGCTAGGCAGCGCTCGGGTCGTTCTCCCTTTCAACGTAGCAATAATCTTAACAGATCGTTCAACTATGTTCCATTTGTGTTTGTCCCAGTGCGGTTTTGTTTAACGAGGTACTCGATAAGCACAGAAAATCAAGTGGAAAAACACTGAGAAACAAAATTGACGGAGTAGAAAAAATAGTAGATACGGACGCCACATTGTGTTGTGGGGTCTTTTGCCTTCCAGTATGGTTGTGCGGTCTCTCTACACTGATAGCTCTCTATAACTTATATTAGAGAGTTTCTAGTGGATTCGGTTCGGCTTACATTTGATCTTAGTGATTTGTGACAGTATCTGTAATACTGCGTCGAATCTAAGCCGAAACAAATCTACAAGAACTCTCTGTAAGTTCCTGGTTTTTAATCCAAATTCACAGGGAAGGAATTGAAGTCACCTGACATTCCTTCCCCGTGAATTTGACGTTTCATTGAAAAACAAAAACGCTCCAAGTACGTACAAAATTTGAGTTGCTTCCCTATTTTTCAATGTTTTATTCAATCCAACTATTGAAATGTACGCTCAGAATCAGACTCGAGTACTTTCCTCCTTGAAAGCTCTACTTTATGTGTTCCGTTCGAGTTGGATTTTAAAATGAAATCAGTCTTCAAACCTTGTAATATCAGCTGTATTTGGAAATTAAAGACACCTCAGCAGGTGTATAATTTATGTACCAAAGAACTACCCATTGCTGGTTGATCTGCCACTGGTTTTGTGTAAAAATTTTCTTTCATGTAAAATTGAAAACTTTTCCCGTCAACCAAAAGTACAAGAAACCCTGTGCAACAATAGAGTTAATCTTTTATGGTCTTCAAAAATTTTATTTTTAATATTCCTCATAACATAAAAAAGTTTAATTAGAATTTTAAATAAATAGACACGATTTTTTTCCTGTAGAGTTTCTATCGGTAAGTATTTTATAGAATTTGTGTCGAAAGTTTTCATTAGAAAAGTTCATCGGAAAATAAAATTATATTTTGCCATTTGTATAAATGAAACGTGTAAATTCGTACCTCGGCCACCACCGAGGTACAAGCGAGTTCCTTAACCAGTAAAGTCTTGCTAAAGAACTTTTCCAAGTCATGGTAATTCGACGGTAAATTCTATGGATGCAAACAATTTTTAGTGTCAGAGTTTTGTGTAGTGTTGCATGTATCTTCGAATAACTAAAGAACATTTTTCAATTTATAACCGTTATTGCTATTCAAAAACATTGAAAAATTGTACGTTTGGTGTTTATGTAACATTTTACTGGCCCCGCAGTGAGAAGTATAAGCAGCTCTCTGTGGCGCTCAGTTTTCGAAAAACTGCTTCAAGTCGTATTTTACACTTTATTGTTTCCTTCCTGCGGTTTCTTTCTAGTTATCCTTTAAATAGTTTTTCTCGATCTGCATCGACGATACTAAAATATTACAAGTTTAGTCAGTTCGTGACGTTTCTCGAAGGTATCTTCTTGCTGTAGAAGTTCAGCCTTTTCCACTTTTTTTTGACACGTAGTACCTGTGATATCGATTTTGATTTAGGTTGTTGAAAAGGAAGATTCTTATTGAAAGAACTGAGCTGAAATGTTCATGACAATGTTATTTTAGTGATTATTCTCAGGAATTTTTGAAATTACGCCAGTAATGGGATTACCAATCTCAATGAGCTGTAGGTATTGACCTGTTTGGTTAGGGCCGGACTTATTTCCCTAAAATTCAATTCGCTTCGTTTCTTCGATCGTAACAACATTGTGTTGATTTCTCACCGCATCTAAAAAATATAATTTTAATTAAAAGAAAAGGCTGTCACGTTGAACTGTTCTGAACTGCAAAAGAAGAAACCTTGTTACTTTTTTTTAAATTGAAAATACCTACCTACTTCATTGAATCAGATTTTCAGGGTCGAGGGGCCGTGGTATGGCGTAGTGTAGTTTGACGGCCCTTTGCACCAATATTATCGATAACATTATGAAATTTTCTGCTTCGTCGTTAACATTTAAGACCCTATTGGATTTGGGATGAATATTTTTAGTCCTGTAGGCTGTAACTTTTTTTTGTAGAGTTTTAAACGTAAAGAATATAAGCCATAATAATTTAGCTATCACATTATTATTGTCATTTGAATTGAAAAGATATTTTAAGTTGCATTGTTTTACCCAAAAATGTCCCCTTCTATTTACAAAATTGTATATATTATACTATAATACATTATGTGTAATCTTAAATGATTCTCAAGGAGAGATTCAAAGGAGAATAACAAAAATTATGATTTGAAAGAAGGCGTTTGATTCCTATTTCTTAGTCCCCCGGCTATTTTATCAAGTAAATATTGGTCTGATACGAGAAGGTACCTCCTATTGATAAAATAATCGACAGGAATAGATTATGAAGTGAACAAAATTGAGGTTCTGGGAAATGATTTTCGGTTTGTTCCTAAAAATTGGAGTGAATATTTAGCTATAGCATTTTCACGTCAAATTGGAGGTTTTACTCATCTATGTGGAGGTTTTCCATTTTAAATTGGAGGATGATTGAAATACTTGATTTAATTATGGGAAACCAGTAACAACGTATTAACGTGTGAATAGGCACCTTTAAAAGAATTTCCAGAAGCACCGGGTTTTTCTACCTTCTGAGCGGGCTTGAAGTGTGAAACGAGTCATTTCCATCATCCTTCTTCTATAACATTTTCCAGTTGAATTAAACTTTTTTCCAAAAGAATTAAACCTTTTTCCGAAACAATTAAACCTTTAGCGGGAAAATAAGGAATTGCAAGTATATGAATCGACGTTGGGTCATTAAGGAGGAATAGACGACGCATACCTACGAAGGAATCCCTTCCAAGTGATATCACTCGGAAGGGATTCAACAGTGGTGTCATCTTCATGCTCACTGACATTTCACTGGTCGCTACGTCGTTTATTTATTTTCTGTTACAACCCCTTCTTTTGAGAGGTTTAATTATTTTGGAAATAAGTTTAATTGTATTGGGGAAAGGTTTAATTCATTTGGAAAAAGGTTTAATTCAACTGGAAAATGCTGTATATAATGAAACTTTAAGACTACCTACTAGGTATGAAGTATTGAATAATTCTATAGCATACATTATGCTTTACTCAGCGAAAATATCACGTTCGCACACCCACAGATTAACCTTTTTGGATGGTGTGGGGAAATCTAAGCTAAATAATAAGTTTTAGCGGATTCTCTGAGGTAATAGAGCTATTACAACGGCCTCAAAATCCGTTTTGGAACATTCTAAAACGTTTTAGGAGTTCAAACTTTCACATGTAGGTAGGTACCTATGTATGATTAACTTAAGATAGATAGGTAGTACCTAAAAAATCAAAACTGGTGCCAAAATTTTCGTAATTATAACTCAAATGTAGATTTAGTTGGGCAGTATGTTATAACAACTCGGACCTTTCTTTACGAGGAGTCCAAAACCATAATACGTACCTCATGAAAAATTACCGTAGTTCAAAAATATATTAAACAATTTCTTTGAAAATTCGTTCATTTAGTCATGTTGCATGAATGGGGCATTTTAAGTTCTTATGCTAGGTACTTCAGCAGTTATAATATATCTGCTGAAGTAGCATAAGACCTTAAAAAATGCCCCATTCATGCAACATGACTAAATGAACGAATTTTCTAAGATTCTTACTTCAACGTGGGACATGTTATTGCCCTTGGGTAACTATCCGAAAAACGTCACGCGCGTTTTAAATACTCCGATCTTTGTGCCTATTTCAACAATCCGGTTTTCGAGGCGAGAAGAGCCGAGTTTCAAACGACCACGGTCCTCATTGATAGTGGAAACTCTGCCGATCCAGAGGCTGATACCTTCCTGTTGCTTGGTCCACAATTCTTCTGTGTTGCTGTAAACATATAGGTAGGTACCTTCTCTGTCGCCAAGTTCATTTTTCTGTCGAAGTTAGGTCACCTACACGTTTATTCTTGGTAAGAACCAACTTCGATTTAGCGGATTTTCATTTAAATGTAGTTGGCTGGCATCGTTTTTCCAAAAAGTACCTAAACGAAGGATCTTGTAACTTGGGCTTTTAGTTGCGATGTGTTCTTTGACGTTTTAGATATTTTTGATTTCTTAATAACGATACCTTTGGGACATCAAGAGGTGAATGAAATGTCGAGCAACTTGAAAACTGGCCCATAAAGAGCTAAATTAAAACAACAGACAACAAATTCCTAGTAAAAGGAAACAGAAAACAAACAAAACATGTTCCATGTTGCTTGAATTTTAGCCGAAGGCTCTATACTCTTGCCTTTATTTAAAGAGCTCTGGACCGCGGGTTCCAAAACCCCTTCCCTGCCAAGAGGTGGCAACGTTGCAAGGTGCTCACCTTGGGGTCTCAACTCACAACCCTTCGCGGTCAAAACCCATCATCCCTCTTCCTTCTTCCTCTTCTATCAACATACAATTTAATTATTTATCGTTCGGTGAACATTTTTTGTAATTTAAATTCGTAACGTACTAATTATTCTGATGAAAATGAGTCCAAATTTCCTGTAATTCGGCGAAGAGGGCGTAATTCGTTTGGTTGGATTGGCCGGGAGAGGGCTGCTGAGTTTTAATCGTACCTGCCTCGAGTTTATACTCAATATGTTCAATTTTTCTCGCTGATCACGATTTTGGTGATGGGATGATCGAAATAATTTGAGAACCAAGTGTGCATTTGCAGAAGAGGGTAAACTGTTGGGGGGGTTCACGGGCGGAGGGGTCGCGCAGGTATACCTACCTCGACCTTCTGGGGCTTGAAGCTGGAGCTTGGATTCTTGCAGCGATGCCGAACCTTCGGAGCCTTCAAAAATCCCAGAGCTCTTTAAATAAAGGCAGGAGTATAAGCAGTAACCATCCGGGGGTTGAGGGGGCTTGCCGAAGGGCCGAGTTTATATTCAAGATTATACTAAAACTCGACCTCGGAGCTTTTGCTCTGGCTACATCCAGACTTTCCCTCCTATACGAACTCAAGCTTTCCACAGCAAGAGACAATTACATACTATTAAATATTCCAATATAGGAATGCTTACCTACGATCATTGATGAGAGATAAGTTGAATGTTACAATTAAATGTACTTTATACAAGTCTTGTATAAATTTGGCAATGGTGTAAACAACTTTAAATCATGGCTGTCATGGAAGTAGATCTGGTCAGTTAAGATGGATGCTACACTGAAGTAACCTTTTCAAACCACACGTCAGCGTCACTTCAAGTTTCAAAATTACGCACCCCGCACCCTCTCACATCCGACAATCCGAGTGAAAGTGGTTTTACACGTTGAATTTCGTGGATAAGTAAGTCGAATTTGACATTATTTGATATTTTTTCCAATTTAATCACTAGTATTAGTTCTTTTTGTCTAGGAAGGCAATTTTTCATTATCCATAGCGAGTACCAGAGCATCGTACAACTTGACAGCTGGGTTGAGCAACTCGTCGTGTTGCCACATACCTACTAGTTCCTTCGTCGTTGGAAATGGTTGGTATGATTTTATGATCCTAGTAAGCGGGTGGGATGAAGAAGATATCACCGAAGAGCAGAACATTCAATTTCTCTCACACCTTGTTTGACATTGGATTTTGATGTCACCTATTACCGTGTTGGGTTGCTTACCAGATACAACTTTCAACAGCCAACTTTAGTCTTTTTAGTGTTGATCGCTATGTCCCGACCACTTTAAAAAGTATTCGTTGGTGGGTGTGGTTTCTGGTCCACATTCCATCGATTGTTTCTCAATATTTTGACTCTTAGGCCAAAAACTACTACATATGAGCCTAGTTTTATTGTTGGTAAGTAAGTATCTTATATCTTTCATTAAACTCGAAAAACGTCGAATACTCTTTGAAAAAGCCATAGTATAATATTTAAAAAATGAAAATATTGGGTACAATAAAACATTTGGTCAATAAATGTTTATATTCACTTACCTTGTTGATAAATTGATGAAATAAAACTGTCAGATTACTTATAAAATAACGGTATTAGGATTATTATAAGAAGTTACAAAAAAATGATGACGAGCAAAGGTTAGAATAAAAAATGTAACGTTTGTGGGTGAATATTGCGAGTAATATCATTTGTAGGTACTCAACTGTCGCTCGTGAAGATAAAACTTGATTGACGGGAGTCGAGTCTACTGCTTGGACCACACAACGATCCATCATTAGCCTTGGATAGGTGGAATGAAATCAAGAGATTCTCTTTGATGTCCCAGACCTAATTGTACATCTTGAAGTTGAAGAGACTCCCGTCTATTACTCAGAGTTCTACACTGCCGTGCTAAGCCAGAAAGTCGTATCTTGACTTCACCCAACTTTCGGGAAAACGACTCAATAGGTTTCGAGGCGAAATAATTCTTTCCCGGGATCGTTTTTCCTCCTTTTGCCACAAGTATAGGTTTTTCTTAAAGAAATTAGTAGCCGAATCGAATTCTGGAGTCAAAATTAAACATTTTTGAGTGTAAATTGTCAAAAAACGATGATACGAGATTACGCTCTCGTAAACCCGAAGCTGCGACTATTCTGTTCATTTTAATTCTTGAAACATTTATTCATTTGAATTAACATTTTAATTCAAGAAACCATTTCACATTGATTATTTTGTCATCCTACTTGGCTCAAAGTCAATCGTATTTCATATCTCTGTTCACAGTGTAAGAAAAAACTGCTGAATCAATAAAATAAACGTTTATTCACTTAGAGTATAAACGCAAAGTCACCACTAAATGTTGATTTTTCAGAGGCAAAAATTCGTATCATGCCGATTTAATGCAAGAAGTCGTATCGTCGAAATAGGCAGATTCCTGTATCAGTGTCAAGATACGAGTTTTCATCTTCTGAATCGCTCTGATACTAGTTTCTAAGCAAAATCAAGTTAACACGCCTTAACGCGAAAGTCGGGAGCCTTGTTTGAGGCATTTCTTATAGAGATACGACTCTACAACTCCGAAAATCGATACAAATCGACCCCCAAAACCCTCGGGTACCAATAACTCAATTTGGTCAAATTTTCACGTTACCTACGACTTTCTGGCTTAGCACGGCAGTGTAGAACTTTGCTTAACAGGACAACTCCATAATAATTTAGTGCTTTAGCTGTTACAGTGAAGTTGTACAGCTAAAGCATTCTTTTTTTGTATGAAGGTGTCCTTATAAGGAAGTTCTCAAAAATTGGGAAAAAATAAACACGATCCCTCTTCTTTATTCCAAAAATTAATCGTACAACACAACAAAAAATTAATGTGAAATACGATAAAGTTGTAAATGACACTTAATCTCTAAAAGAGAAAAGAGAGAATTTCACGAGGGAAAAACGCGGATCACTTTTTTATTTAGGAAACTTTTCCTAATCTGTACAAATGTTACAGAACATATGATGGAGTTAAAAACTGCAGGATAAACTATCTACCACAAAATATTTAATATTCAGGTGACTTCAATAAAATACAAATCAATTCTTTAAAATTTCTACATGAAAATTTGTCACAAAATTTTCAGTTCCGAAATGGACAGCTCTCTCAGTGCCAAAGACATCCGTCGGATGTTTATAGATTTCTTCGTTCAGAAGAAGAACCACACTTACGTCCATTCCTCGCCTGTCATCCCCCACGATGACCCAACTTTGCTCTTCACCAACGCTGGAATGAACCAGGTACGTACATTGCTTTAACTTGAATAGGATAGGTCCTTCACAACACTCTCCCGGAATATAATAGGACAGAAATATATTGGTGGAATATCTATTTTCCTGTCACCTATACAGGGTGTTTCAAAATGGACCACCTCCGTTATTTGTGAATAAATCAAAAGTTGTGAAGAAAAGGGGAGGGAATAGAGGCGCCTGGACTCCTCCGGGCTCCTCTGAACCGTTCAGGACTGCTTCTCCGAACGAACCTAGGATTACATTAGTGGATCTATTCAGGGAATTGAAAAACTTGAAAATAGATAGATAGATAGATAGATAATATCTTTATTCGTTGTCGAATAAACATGGACATGAATGCGTCAAAATTTTACAAAAATAAAAAGTAGGTACAATAATAGGTAACTGTATATTTAAAAAAATATATCTAAACTCGGCGCTTTGCGCCTCGGCGGGGGGCTCCGCCCCCCTGCACCCCCCGGTTTATTTCTTTTTCCATACTCTGTATGAAATCATAGGAACACAGAATGTGTTTTTGCGATGCTAGTCATCCGTTAAATAAAAAACAACAATAATAAATGTGGAGTCTTTGGCAATAATAAAATAAATAATTGTTAGACTTTTAATTTGGTCTAAAACCCTATAAATGTGCGCATCCACAAAGCAGGATATCCCACGCACCTTAGGAGTAAAGCTCATACAAAACAATCCACCATTCCTTCAAAAGAAAATAAAGAAAATGTAAGTGGGGGAGTAGATATTAAATGTAGGCCAAAAACGTTATGTAGCGTTTGTAACTCATTGGTTGATAAGTCTAACCTTCCACGACATCAGAAAACCTTGAAACATTTAAATAATGAACACGTAAATTAATTGTTTTCTGAACGACTTTCAACGTTTGATTAACGATTCGTTGGCCTTGGAGCTCACTCCGCTGATCAGTGACCACTCAGGCGCCTTCAGCATTCTCCATTGACCCGCCCTCTCAAATTTCAGGTTCCTGCGTTCAACAGGAGAGGAAATGGCCTTGGAGCACACTCAGCTGATCAGTGACCACTCAGGCGCCTTCAGCATTCTCCATTGACCCGCCCTCTAAAATTTCAGCTTCCTGCGTTCAACAGGAGAGAAAATGGCCTTGGAGCTCACTCAGCTGATCAGTGACCACTCAGGCGTCTTCAGCATTCTCCTTTGACCCTGCCTCTCAAATTTCAGATTCCTGCGTTCAACAGGAGAGGAAATGGCCTTGGAGCTCACTCAGCTGATCAGTGACCACTCAGGCGTCTTCAGCATTCTCCTTTGACCCTGCCTCTCAAATTTCAGATTCCTGCGTTCAACAGGAGAGGAAATGGCCTTGGAGCACACTCAGCTGATCAGTGACCACTCAGGCGCCTTCAGCATTCTCCATTGACCCGCCCTCTAAAATTTCAGCTTCCTGCGTTCAACAGGAGAGAAAATGGCCTTGGAGCTCACTCAGCTGATCAGTGACCACTCAGGCGCCTTCAGCATTCTCCATTGACCCGCCCTCTCAAATTTCACTGCGGGAGTTCTATTTCCTTACCAACGGCTTGGTTGCACGTGAAAATCATTATAAAAGGCGCGTAGCGCTTTTTTCTGTCGCTTTTTCGTGACGATTTTTTTTTCGGTAGGTCATCGCAAAAACACATTCTGTGTTAATAAATAACATGTGGGTAAAATATAGGTAACTGTGGGTGAATATTGTAGGTCATGAATAAAAATAGGAGCTCGTGTGTTTTTCATACTGCCTGATCAAGAAAATGGGGAAAAATAAAGATTAATAAAAGAGGGTTTGCGAGCGTCATGATGTAAATAAAAGGCAAGAAAAATAGTTTTTTTTTTGGTGGAAAAAATGGCGTAAAATTAATTATTATTAAATGATCTGAGAGTAGAACCGTAGGTCCGTACTTTTGGTTTATTATGTTCAATAATGAACCTTTGGAATCGACCAAGAAAAAAAATTGTATTGCATGATACCACCCAGAGCTCTTTAGGACCAACCGTTCGCTCCCGACGAGAACTTAAGGGTTGGACTTACGATAAATCAGAAACACGTGTGTGAATCGCAAAAGAGGCCTAATCTTCGTTCAAATTTTAGCTGACCGAAATGCGATCGATGTAGGTATGTGGTCGGTAGGTAGTGTGAGCCTCCGCTCACTGGGGTACCTTTCCAGTGAAGAGGCTGGGTTAATTCGTTAACTTCCTTCCGATCCGAATCTGTCATAGTCACCCGCGACGAGCATTGTTCAGATTCGGATCCGTGGTCAGCTCAGAGATGACGTCACCCCCCCTCAACTTGAAGACGCCGTCTCCAGCCAGAGCGTCCCTCCCTCGGCGGGGGGGGGGGGGGGAGCCAATCAGAAGACTCCACCTGGCAGGCGCTCGTCCATCGAGGGAGCGGAGGGGGACCATCCAGAACAAAACCAACGGGCAGCCCCCTCCACAAGCAGACCCCCCTAGATATTCAGTAGAGTCACCGTGAGCCCAGCAGCCCGTGAACTTGAGCCTGTTAGAATCATTTGTCCCCAAATCTCTCCCAACGCAGTTCAGTAAGATCCCTGACCATCTGAATTGCCGTCCTGCGCCGAACAATCTGGTTGAAGATCCCTTGGAATCCACCGGACGTCCGACGCCACAACTGCCACATCACACCTGGAAGGAAACCTCAGGGCCCTGACACGTGTGAGTGAAAATCGTAACTTACCTTTTAACCATTGGCCAATGCAGTTAGGACAGTGCGTAGAAGTAAATCTGAAACGTTTAAACAAAATCGTACTTTGAGAAGTAGTGAACCTAAAACTAAATACTTACCTGCAGCATAAAGCTAACCTATACTTACCTTACTCACCTTTGTTGAAAACCTGGAACTTTGAACTGATATACTCTGGAAACCTGAAACATAAAGTCAAATTGGAATTATTGAATTGTATATTGAACAATTTCTTGCATATTAACATATTGGATAAACTATATTTGTGCCATACTTACCTTTGTTGTTCCGCCCATCAGGCTTCCTTCCGACACACATTTGGTGTGCCTAGTCAGAAACCGAAACGCCTAATTAATAAAAATCACTTTTATTGTTGTAACCTTGCATTTGATACTTTTGCATTTACCTGGTTCCTCAGTGTGATACACGGAGCTTGGTGACTCGTCACACTCCGCCACATCTTCTGAGATTTCCCTCAGAAATCATCGTAGGCCCTTCTGGCAGTGTCACATTTGGTGTCCGCCATCTTCTTTTTAGGACGCCCTTAAGGCTAAACATTTCAGCTTGCATCATCCCGAGAATTCCGACTGGCCGCTTCACCGCCTCGTCACAGGTAAATACCTCACGCTACCCTTGTAAATTTAACATTTCACGTTGTTTCGATATTTGTTTGTCTTCCCCCTCCCACCTGAGCTCGCCACGTTAGGTTTTGTATCAATCGGGGAACTTGGGATCGGCACGTGGCGTCACAACCTCGGGCCGCTACCAATTTCACCGCGGATCAAAACTTCAACCCTGTCGAACGAACCTCCCGTTTACGACTGGTGTGACGATCGTCACGACCGCCACGAGTAAGCGGGACACTACCTCTGTGGTCATCGACACAAGCCGCCACAAGTAGCAAGCCTACAGTAGTATCTATGGTTGGTGACAATGGCAAAGCCGAGTTCTTTGCAGACGAGTGATCTATATGTACAGAAAATTAATAAACCTTTGTGTAATAAATTGCAGCGTTTTTTTCCAAAGAATTCAAAATTTGAATGACATTTATTTTTGAGTGACATTTAATGTCACATTTTCGGGCGTTGCGCAGCGCGCATCAACTTTGTTTTTTCAAACTTTTATTGCAGATTGCGGATTCTACGTAGATTTTATGAACATGTTACTTCGATCACTTTTGTTTTTGACGCACCCAGAAGCACTCGAAGTTAGTCTCAGGTCTCGCTCAAAGTTATTCAGAAAACCCTGTGGGACACAAATGATGTTTGGCTATTTTTCCAAGCTGAATCACGCGGTGATTCACTTCTCCGCATTGTCTTGTTTTTAACATAGGAAGTGTTTTTACGGAGGTTATTTGGTTTGAAAGTGTCTGACACGTGATGATGAGAATGTGATACAAAAGTACCTATTACAGCGAAAACGATGACCAACGAAACCGAGGTAGTATCTTTGATTACAAAAATATTATGCGTATATTTCCTGTAGTCCCCAAATTTCATTCTACAATAAATGTATCATCATGAACGAATATCACTGATTCCCTGTGTCGGCAGTTTTTGTAAGAATAATAATTGGTGAAAAAAACGAGGTTTATTATTTATTTATTTTTATTTTTTTATATATTTAATTTTTTTATTTATTTTTTGTGCCTACTGAGATGTCCAACTCGCGCAACTCTGTGGCACTTTTCCCGCACCACACCCCGCGCCATGATAAGGTTGCAGCCATCACCCTGATGTTGTTGGGTGCCACTCCTTTTAGCTCTGACACCGCTTGCCGTGAATCATTTCTATCATACTTTCTTATCTTAGCCCGCCAAGTCTGCTCCATGTCCAAGCTGCCATTGACAACTTGGACATCCAGGATAATGCAAGACTGGTCGGGCTTGACGGCAACGATGTCGGGCTTCTTACCCTGGTCACTTGGCGTGTGGTGTAATCTCTCCCTCTCAACATCCCAGCCGCTAGATGACAAAGCACCTGCTATCTGCTTGGCGACCGCATCATGACGTAGAATGCGGCCCCCATGAGTCCGAGGACACTGCTGCACCACATGATACAGGTGTTCATGTCCACTTGTGCGCGGCAAAGGGGTAGAGTTGTCCCACGACTACCTCTTGAACACCGTACCGCAGTTGGCAAACCATAGATCAGTGGCGGCTCCTGCCCCGAAACTCAGGGGGTGCACAGAGAGGCTATCGAGAAGGGACAGAATAGGTGATTTTCTCTGCCAAATAGAAATTTCAACGATATACAAATGGGATAAATCTTGGCAACTTTTTCATCTTAAAATACTACTACTACTACGTACTAAATACGTAGGTGCAATAGACACGAAACATGTTCTCTAGTGGTTAACAGAAATTCTGAAATACTTAATCATCAAAGGTCGAAACCCAAGAAATTCATCCATCTAATTGCAATAGCTGAAATGTATATTACGATTCAAAACATCGTCCAATTCGGAAGAAAAATTAACGAGCCCCTTGAAAACTCCGAGATTTGAAGAATCTTCCCTCTCATCATGCCCACGCACGGCTAGCTCGAAAACACCACGGAACTTGATACAATCAATGATTCGGGATAAAAAAAATGTACCTATTTTTCTTAACCGTTTCTTTTTTTTGTATCAGATTATGACGTTGTGCACTGTCGAGTTGTTGCATTATATTTTGACGACCCAACATACGCAAATCTACCAGAGCGTTCTTATGGGAGACAGCCTAAGCGTTTTTCAATTTTTCGGCTAAATGGGAGATCACTTATGCCGTCTTTAACTCAAACCTCATTTCGTTTGGTAGAACAAAGTATTCAAGCAAAGCAAAATTATCAGTTAGTCACTTCACACCCACAAAGCTACAATCTACCTTCTTATACTAGTCGACATTAAAACTTACGGTACTAATCTGCACTGTTTTCAATTTCAACGTCTGCTGGAGTCCAAGGAGAGACGGGGGAGGGCGACCAGTATCTCGAATTTCGCACTTTTCCACAATCGACAAACGAAAATAGTTTACTTTACTTTAATGTGAACTACTCATCGTACCTACAACACTCCTAAATAATCACAATACTTCGAACAAAACAGTGTGTACCGAAACGGTAGTAAACTGAAAACGTAAAACGGAATTCCCTCATCAGGTTTGTTTGTTTACTTATTTCTCTGTAAGGAAATTCGGATTGCAGAGCTCTCTGATGGGGGAGCAACGAACCAATTCTGCTCAAGACGACAAAATGTCCTGCTCTCTGGTTGGTCTATCTCACGTGCTCCCTCGTATGACGTCACCCTCCCTAGAAACGGTGCAGAGGAAAGATTTTGCTCCAAACGGGTGTGATTGGTCAGAAAAGAGGGAGCTCCCCGCCACAGTTTTTGCGCGTAGATTCAACTAGCACAGTACCTACGATCGAGTCTTTGAATTTTTGAGAACCGAGACTTTGAATTTTTTTTTCTTTTTGATTGGCTGGGGTGCACATGCGCCTATGCTCCTATCAGTAGCCGCCCCTGCCATAGATACTACCTACCGCCCACGTACCTACAGCAATCGCACTTTGGTCAGCTAAAACTTGAACTGAGATTAGACCTCTTTGCGATTCACACTCGTGCTTCTAATTTTTCGTAAGTCCAACCCTCAAGTTCTCCTAGGGAGTGGTTGGTCCTACAGAACTCCGCGTGATCTCTAAAAATGCAATACTATCTTAAATTTATGGAAAAACAATACCTTTATATCGATTTTTTTTGAGCTAGGGCGTTTTCAAAATGTCAACCCTTAGAAGTGACCTACATCAACCAAAAGCTTCGGGGCACAGCTAAACCCCAAATAAAACCCGTATACCAAATTTGAACCAAATCGGTCCATGGGAACTAAGGAAAGTGCCGCAGGCGGCGGATAGAAGGCCAAATTTTTGATCGATTTTTGGATTCTATGTACCTTGAAACGTACACCAACAAATTTTGAGGGGAGGTTAAAATTTTTTTCTTGGTCGATTACAAAGGTTCATTATTGAAAATAATAAACCATAAGAACAATCTTTTTTATCATTTGATAATGATTAACAGGAGGTTTCCATTATTTTTCCGGCTGTCACGTCACGGCGAAAATATTCTTTCTAAACAATATTAATTCTTTCTAATCAATAACTTCTGCTCCACAGCTTGTCAACACTTTTCTATTGAATGATCTGAAGGTGGGTTCACAAGCGTCCGACTCTGCAACTTTTTCCAACTCTGCGGCTTTTTCTTTCCAACATTCCATTTGGGTGTTCACAGGCGTCCGTTTTCCGACGCGCTTATCATCGTGTTATCGCGACCCCCACCTCCCTCCTTCCACCGCCCACCAATCACTTTTACCACCCTCTCTCCAACTCTTTCCGTCAAATATCTAATTTTTCGGATGCGGACAGTCCCTCCCAAAAGTGCCTCTCCGACAATATTACCCCCCTCTCTCCGACTTTTTCCGTCTGTTTCTGGCCAATCAGCAGGCAGAACGCAGAGTCGGAAATGCAGAGTTGGACACTTGTGAACCCACCTTGACAGTAGAACCGAAGGTTTACCGTCCGTTTTTTTAGCGCTACTTGATTCATTTTTATTTTTATTTTTTTATTTTAATAAAATGTTATTTTTCTTTTATCAAAGACAGTGAATTTGGATCCTGGTGCTAAAATTATTCATTTGCAAGATGTCGAATTTTTACCTGGACATGGTATCTATTTCCTTTTTCCTTCAAAGTACAATCACAAAATAGCACAGTTTTGCCGAAATTTTGGCTGGAGCAGAACAGCTTGTAACATCTGCTCAAAAACGTTTGTGAGTCCTTCTTCCGACAGTGCGCTGCACTCAGCGTACTTCTCAGCACCAACCTGCTTCGCCATGTCCACCCCCTGGTTGTAACTGATTGGAGACATCCCTGATTTTTCGAGCTCGACGGCCGTTTCTCGATTATTCCGCAAATCTAATTTCGTGCCGATCAAAAAGAAAGGTTTACCTTTCAAGTGGGGTCTGATTTCTGGTACCCATTTAACTTTGACGTTCTCGAAAGACGGCGGGCACATCACGGAGAAGCACACCAAGAATACGTCCTTCTCGGAATATGCCAGAAGACGAAGGCGGGCGTATTCCTCTTCACCTGCGGTGTCGTAAAGATTCAAGGATGTTGGTTTACCGTCCACTATAACTTTCTTCGAATGATCAAACATCATACAGGGCTGATAATCTTCAGACGGGAAGTAATTAGTGGCGTAGCGTGATATCATGCTCGTTTTACCCACCTTAGGATCTCCGACGACGACACATTCGACTGACCTCATTGTAGATTTGAAGAGCATTATTCGCGTGTCTCTTTCTATTAAATTGATTACAACGCACTAACTTGAACTTCCCCCACGTTGGCGTTCTGATTTGGAACGGTAAATTAATTTTTCTCGTTAAATGCTTGAGGAGCGTCCCTCTAAACTCAAGAAGCGCGATAATAAATGTAAAGTTACTGAATCATGATAGTTATCAGTGTTTTTGTTGAGGTCTCAGGCATCTGTGATTAGTTCAGGAGGGGGTTCTGAGGTAGCAGATTACCTTGAGAGTCTCTTCTCGCTTCACCTTGCGTCTGCCGCAGCGGACTCAATGATTCCTTAATAGAAGTCGTTCCTTAATTACTTTCCGACTATTAGTTACGGTTTTATCAAATTTTCGAAAAAAAAAATGATGCTGTTGCAATGAACTCAACATTTTTAGGATGTACTTTTTTGAAATCTTTTTCACTGAATTCCGTTTTGGAACATTTTAAATGATTCCTAACGTTTTTCAAAATATCATAAATATACAGGGTGTAAGCGAAACGGGTCCGACAAACTCCAGGAGTCGATTCTTAGTTAATTTGCAACAAAAAATGCCTCTTAACAAATTTTTGTAACCCCTTATTTTTCCACTTGTAAGGTTTGTTAACTCCCTTAATTTGCAGTGTAAATTCGAATTTGAGGATACCGAAGGAAAGAACATTAAATTTCCTATCGGTTAGATGCCCGATCTTTTCTCTGGGTCAAGGTTTGAGGCATGAAAAAGCCCTTTGAAAAGGAAATTTTACCTAATTTGGGAAACCTCGAGTTTGGGAAACTATGAGAAGCAATATATTTTCATCAAGATGATAGAATGGTAAAAACTGTGACAAAATCTCAGCTTTCCAACGGTTTAGACGTCTTCTTTTTTAAAGTGGAACCAATTACAGAAGTTTGTGTCTGAATGCAGAAAAACGTGAATTGTTTCAACGGAATTAGTGCTCCGGCTAGGACGATTTTCAAGGATTCGCGTTTTTACGCGTTTAAAGACAAATGTCTGTGATAAGTTCCACTTTAAAAATGAAAATGACTAAATCGTTGGAAAGCTGAGATTTTGGCTCAGTTTTTACCGTTCTTTTGTCTTGAAAATATATTCCTTCTCATAGTTTCATTTCCGATTGAAAAAACTCGAGGTTTCCCAAATTCGGTAAAATTTCCTTTTCAAAGGGCTTTTCCATGCCTCAAATCTTGACCCAGAGAAAAGATCGGACATCTAGTCGATAGGAAATTTAATGCTCTTTCCAACGGTATCCTCAAATTCAAATTTACTCGCCAAATTAAGGGAGTTATTATAAATTTAGTAACGTAAGATCAAAAACACGAAAAAAACTTAAAACTGAAATGGGAAAAACAATGGGTTACAAATTAGGTATATGAAGACATTTTCTTGCAAATTTGGTGTGGAATCGACTCCTGCAGTTTGGCTTACACCCTGTAAATGTCACACCGGACGATAACTTGAGTAATTGTTTCGCAAAAATTTCAAGTTTTTGCCAAAATGTTCATAATAACCAACGAAAAGACTAGTTCGTTATCCGGGGATTTTTGACAATCTTAAGGTCGAAAAAGAGGTCAAAAATACAAAAAATCCCGATTTTAAGCTTTTTTTGGGGACTTTACCTTCATAATCATAGTAATACTATGTCGAGGGTCCAACCTCAACCGCGTATCGAACAAAATCCTTTCATTTGACCGGACGAGGTTTCGCTCCCAAGTCCAATATTGGGGCTGTTGGTATCGTTTTGTTCACTCAAGGGATCGTAATTTTTAGGTATCGTAATTTTTGACCGAAATGAGTTGCGTATACGTTGGAAGCAACCGGTTAAAACATCATCTTCTGTAGATTATTCAATACTGTAATATTTTAAGCGGACGAGGGAATGAGTAGTTAAAATCATCAGAACCAATGGGGTATTTCGGTGGGTCGGAAATGCAGGTTTTTGACCTCAAATTTGGATTCAGCACCCTTGAAAACCTATATACTACAACTTTAAGCCCAATGATACTATAACATGTGGTAGAAAAATTAATTAAAGAGATCAGACGTTTGAAAAAAAGGCGGGCCTCCCTTAACGCACACACATTTATGCCGCGCGCGTTTGTGAGTAGTATTTTGTAGTATCCAAGAGGTCCTCCAAGGGTTTCATCTCTTCTCTGTGCATGGATACTTTTTTCAAAGACAGTTGGCTAGCTACGTAAAAAAAAAAAAAAAAAAATTGACTGAAATACCTCATTCTGATCTTCCCTTTGGATGACAGCTGTTGACTTGCGCAAAGAAGTTGGACGAAAATTCAACCTTGCTTGTTTACTTTACTTACTACCATTTATGTACTCTCAAGGGGTCCCAGAGGTTTACCAGTTGACGGACCCTAGTATCTGCTGCTGCTAGTTGAATGTTATTCAAGCTCTTATTTAATTATATTTAATGTATATATATATATTTAATTGATTTGGATAATAGGAATGTTATACAGATATTTTATTAGTGTAAAATTAATTTTTTACAACATTGACGAGTAGTAATGATAGTGTTTTATCATTCGCTATTTCTACACTGAGGCCAGTACTCGTAATCACGCTGCTACCCATACATTTCGTTCATTCCTACTTACCTGTAACCACTCCCATGTAGGTGCCTAGTTATTCTTAATTTTGTTTATGCGCTCAATTCCAGTTCAAACCAATTTTCCTCGGAATCGTGGACCCCAACAGCGACATGGCTACGTGGGTGAGAGCCGCCAACACTCAAAAGTGCATCAGGGCTGGAGGGAAACACAACGATCTCGATGACGTCGGCAAAGATGTCTACCACCACACCTTCTTCGAAATGCTGGGAAATTGGTCTTTTGGCGACTACTTCAAGGTTAGTTTCTACTAGGATAATGAAGGGAAATGTCGCTGGCTGGATTCAAGACCGGTTTAAGTGCGAATTTCACGTTTTCCTGTTTTTGAGTCGATCTTACACAGTTTTTTGATCTGTTTCTAACGGTATATGTGGCGTATTTCTATCTTTACCCAATCCCCACTAGAGCGCACTTGCGACGTTTCCAACTGAACGCTATTTTCCTGAGCTCCAATGTAATAGTGGCACAACTTACAATACGACAGTCTTCCATGGAAACCTAAGGACAGACAACAGACAGACACGGAACCAAAATTGTTCGGGAAGGCTCAAACGGTAAAACGCGAGTGGAAATTTGGATTTAGGAGAACATTTTCTTTGCAACCTTGAAAACTAAAAACAATGCTTCCACTACCTTGGTAGACTCGGAAGCAAGATTACTGGGGGTATTTACGTCCAACCCCGTTGAAATTCGGGTCACCATCTCGTTGAAAAATGCAGTTTTCAAGAAGAAGAAGAAAAAAAAAAAGTTCAAAGACAAATTTCTCTGCCAAAAACCCCACCAAAATGGAAGTTTAATTATATGCCGATGGAAAGCTAATTATATGTACACTCCTGCTCAAAATTAGAGCACCACCATCCATTTTTTCGTTTGTCTCTTTCCTTCCTCCCTTATAAATGTTGTATCTTGGACTGGCCACCAAGGGGCCCAGACATGAATCCGATAGAGCATGTTTGGGACGTGCTGAAAAGAAGAATGGGGAATTTGCCTCACATTTTTTTTTTTTTCGAATGAGGGTTTATTTTTTTGGAATAAAACCATAGCGAGCTGCTCGAAACGCATCCAAAAAATTTAGAGAATTTAAGGAAGATGGAAATTTTAAATGTGGTGGTAATGTGTAAGAGGCAGCTATGTTTGAAACGTAACGGATATTCTACCAATCTGACTTCAAAGGAGGTTCTGTGGCGCTTACCACAGAAGCAGAACATACACGAACTTTTAGCTTACAAGTAGTGCGCACAAGAGTGCGCTGCGAACTGGCAGGAAGAACCCAGACACAAAAGTGACCAAAAGAAACAATATTACTCACTTTTTTACAATACGATTCTACCTACTAGTTTATCAAGCATTATTAGTCTTCATCTTCTCTTATTTAGTTTCAAGATTTGAATCACATTATTCGAGTAGCCATTTCACTGGATCGTTTTGTGTGGCGGTGCTAGAACTCTGTCTGTTGTCGGAGTTGTTTTCGCGTCGTTTTTTTTTTCGTATGACGTCAACAATATTCCTCGATTTTCGCGGTGTTTTGTAATAGAGGCTTCACTTGTTTAGGCATTTTCTCCTACGGTAATTTTTTCCCCTTGGTTATTCCTAGTGTTAAACGTGAGCAATGCACAGCACCCCAACTGCCACTATGGAGATACTCCTGGGGCTCCCCCCCCCCCCTCGATATCTTCATAAAAGGAGAGGCTGCCATGGCGGCCTTGAGGCAGAAATGGAACAGGACGTGGAGAGAGTCACATATCCACGGCCACTCCAAAATCCTGGGTCTTCTATGCGAACCCATGCTTGACATGGTAGCAGACATTATGCCCAGAACTTACGCTGAAACACACCCCTTCAAATCGATCATAACGACAGAGGGGCGGCGAGTCTTTCAATGCTGTTCCAACGACCTGTTCTGGTATACAGATGGATCCAAAATGGGGAATGGGACAGGGATTGGAATTTATGGGGCAAACTCTGGATGGAGCCACTCAGCTCCTCTGGGAGCGTTTGCCTCAGTTTTTCAAGCCGAGGTACTTGCAATCGATGTCTGCGCTGGGGAGAGTCTGCGGAGGGGACACAATGGTGTACACATCCGCATTCTCTCGGACAGCCAGGCTGCGATCAAGGCCTTGGCAGCTTCCACCATTAACTCTAAGTTAGTGTGGGACTGTTACCATAACCTCTGCTCCCTGTCACAACGCAACAGGGTTTCCCTGGAGTGGGTGGCGGGGCATAGTGGGGTAATGGGAAACGAGAATGCTGATGCGCTGGCCAGAAAAGGCTCACTGACTCCGTTCATTGGTCCGGAGCCGGCCGTCGGCATTCCCAAATCCTCCTTCAGGGCGACCATAAATCGGTGGGTCACAAACCAAACCACAAGAAGATGGTCAAACCTAGGAGGACATGCTCTAAGTAAGCGCATGGTGGCCAAACCTAACCCCAGCGCCTCTGAGGAGCTGCTGCGGCTAAGCCGCAGGGAAGTCAGGCTAGTGGTTGGTCTGGTAACGGGCTTCACTCCACTCCGATTCCACCTTAATCGCATAGGGGTGACGCAAGATACAACCCTATGCAGGCTATGCGGTGAGGCTGAAGAAAAGGCCTCCCACATAATTTTTGATTGCCAAGCTCTATCAACCCGCAGGTTCCAACTCTTTGGGTCACCCACACCCATGGAGGCATTCCCCTGCACTAATCTAGCCAAACCACTACTGGCCCTTACTAAAGGGCTGGGACTGTTTGACTAGACAATAGAATCTGCGGAGAAGCACAATAAGCCACCAGGCTTCAGTGCTTTTGGGCTCCCCTCACCCTGATCCGCAGATTCAGGTACAATCTACAATCTAGTGTTAAACGTTATTCTAGGGCCCTATTATAGGATTTGACTTGAAATTCCAGAATCTAAAATTGAGGCAAATTCCCCATTCGAGCCAGAGATCCACTATTAGACAATCTCCAGCAGCTGAAACAGCAGCGAAAGAGGAGGGGGACAATATCCCCCAGGAGGATACACAAAACTTGATTAAAGGCATGGGTCGAAAGCTTCAAGCCCTCATCCGAGCTAGAGGAGGTAATACCGAGTATTGAAAAGTTAAACTGGCATAATTCCAACCTATTTTTCACATTTTCAATTTTTATCGTTTTACCACAAGAAGTAAATGTTTTCTTCAATTTATTACACACATCTTTTTTTTCTCGAATTTGTGCCTTTTTTTGTTACAATTTTCCTTCTGTGTTTGCTAACAATGTGTGCAAATGGATAAAAACTTGGCAAGGAAAAGAAGAAGGGGATAAATGAAGAAGTAGATGGTGGTGCTCTAATTTTGAGCAGGAGTATAGTTGTTTTTACCGTTAAGTTCATCTATCTTTCGGTACCCAGGTGATTAGGTAGCAAAATACCTTTGAAAATTCTTTATAGATGCAGGAGGTTGACAAAAATTCAAGTCGTGTGATTTAATAGCCGCCTTCCAATCTCGAAGGAAAAACTTCCTCAGAGCGTCAACTTTCCAACGGTTTACTCAAAAATAACTTGGTTTTTGGGTCTAATTCCTTTCTTCACTTCCCATTTTATTCAGGTACCTTGGTGCTTATTCTGAATGTGACCAATTTTCAGAAAGAAATTTGCGCGTGGGCCTGGGAGCTCCTCACTGAAGTTTACAAACTCCCCAAAGATCGGCTTTACGTCACTTACTTCGGCGGACACAAAGAATCCGGTCTCGAGCCCGATGAGGAGTGCCGGCAGATTTGGCTCAAACTTGGGTGAGTCTATGCAAATAATTGCCTATTCCATGAATTATCTACTCGCGGAAGTTGTTGTGATGTATATAAAAGGAGTCAGGAGAGTCTAGCCCCCAGAAAGTATTGTTGGGTTTCAGCGCTACCTACCGCCACTTCAGCAAACTACCATCCTTTTCACCTCGATGTGAGCATGGTCAAGCGGCATTTCTGAAAAGTAGGCTTACCTTGATTTTACCACTCTCTAATTTCTAAGTTTGGCTGTTTAGTTGTTATTTCTTTTTAGACACCCATGAAGTTCACCACTAGTGCATTCAAATCAATTGTAAAACTCAAAAATAAATGTTCTCGAGTCGACTAAGTCCATGTACATCCCTACATTGTAATCTTAGGATAACTGCAAGTTAGAGGAGCGACAGTAATGCGGTTGCGAGCGTGATCACCTGATAAGATATCAGAAATGGTAGTTCGTTGAAGTGGCCGTAGGTAGCGCTGAAATCCGACAACACTTTCTGGGGGCTAGACTCTCCTAAAGGAGTCTAGCATAATGAGGGAAGTTTCGGTATATTTTTCTCAATAATGGGCCTTTGGATTTCAATCAAATTAATTATCCTCAAAATTTGCTGCTTTTCGTTTCATGATACATAGAATCAGAAATTTAAATTTTTTTCACCATTTTTTCACTCGGTATGATTCAACATCCATCTTTCATGCGGTGTCGTCAAACAGTTTTGATGTCGGGACTCTATTTATTTCAGGATTCCCGAATCGCACGTTATACCCGGAAGCATGAAAGACAATTTTTGGGAAATGGGCGAGACTGGGCCCTGCGGTCCTTGCTCGGAACTCCACTACGACCGGATTGGAGGCAGAAGCGTTCCGCAACTCGTCAACCAGGACGATCCTGATGTCCTGGAGATATGGAATCTTGTTTTTATCCAATTCAATAGGTGAGCAATGATTCTTGTCTCAGACAACAATATAGCCTATCCATGTATGCTGGGACATAATTGTAATGATATATGACTAATAATGACTATACAGTGTTTGACTGTCGAAACCAAAATATTAGGTCGGTTTCTGTAAAAGAATTACGAAAAGAATTGCGTTTCCCGAGCAATTTCGGTCGGGACAAAATGCTGGAATCTGATATATGCTACAGCAGGGCACTCGCAGAAGATGTGTTCTGCTGTCTCGACTCCTTCGCAGCAGAGTCGGCATTCAACTGTCCTCCCCATCTTGTTGAGATGGTATCTCATGGGGTAATGGCCAGTTAGAAGGCCTGCTTTGGTGCGAAGGTCTTTTCTCCTTTGTGACTGCAGAGTTTTTGCTCTACTTTGAGAGATAGTGATCAGCTGCTTGGCTTGCCTCTGCTTTGGAGTGATGCAGCTCTTTTGCTGTCCTCCCATTTCTGGACCTGTTGAGTAATGAAGCTCTTGGTAACCCCAAGTAAGGGTTCAGGACCGAAACATTGGGACTCCGATCCCTGCTTAGCGAGTCGATCGGCTTCTTCATTGCCGTCTACTCCTTCATAGCCAGGGACCCAGAGCAAAGTCAAGGTCAAGGTGTTGCCCCGAGCCGCTGCCTTCAAAGAGTCCTGACTTTTCAGGTTAGCCTTGATGTTATTGAGTAGGCTGCAATGGCCTTTAGGGCTCCCTGGCTATCAAACATTATGTAAATTCTCGCACCTTTGAGTCGTTTTTGTGCGATCTCTTGTGCGCATATTTCTATGGCATCGCTGTATCTGAGGTCCTTGAGGCACTTTAGACTTGGGCTTCTGGATCTCGAGATTGTGGTGATGATCGAGTTGATGATGGAACTCTGTACTGGAATATCAGAGCTAGGATTAGTCTGTTCCAATGAATATTCTTGTTCCTAGCCTTCAGGCTCTTGGCGCGAGATGCTTCAGGGAAACTGGAAGTAGTTCATGAGTCTCACTCTCGCATATTGAGGATTAACATGAACTGTAATATATCCTATACGGTAGAGGGAATTATAATAGTAAAGGTCGAGATTGATGTTAGATAGAACTGATTTTATTGTCGGAATTGGAAGGTAGCAGGGATTGACCGTAGGGAGGAATGAGGAATCGGGGTATAGAAGGGAGAAGGGAGAGGACGGGAAAAGATTCGAAGGCGTGAATCTGAAGGGACGTCCTTTGACCTCTTTATCGCAAGCATTTCTTCCTTAACTCAACTGTGTATCCCAAGCCTGCCTACTAATGAATTCTCTCTCACCTGGTATGTTTCAGGGAATCAGACGGAAGTTTGAGGCCTTTGCCTAAGAAACACATCGACTGCGGTGCTGGCTTCGAGCGCATCGTGTCTGTCATTCAACAGAAACGATCGAATTATGACACAGACGTGTTTGTGCCTCTTTTTGAAGCTATTCAAAAGGTGAACATAATTCGGGTTTGCATGTATATTTCAAATTACTGCATTAAAAAAATCATTTCAAAATTCAATTCGAACAATCTGATGTTATCTTCTTTAGTACGTAAAGAAGACATGATATTGGGACCTACAATTACCTATCCCTTAGGTGTTTTGGGCGTTCCAAAAATTATCTGGATTCATATAATTAAGGATAGCGAAATCTAATTATGTAATTAGTTTTTCAAGGGCAATATCAATGTATCCAAGACCAAAGTATTTCTGTTCTCACAGAATAGAACGAACGCACATCTAACCATTTATGGCAAAAAAATGCTTGTGTATGGGTGTGAAAGCTGAACTCTTCTAAACCCCGGTAAAGCAAGAAAGCTTGAAGCTTTCGAGATGTATGTTAATCGGCGTATGTTGCGTATACCTTGAATTCGAAGAGTGACCAACGCAGAACTTTTGGGCTGGAAGGGGAAATCCAAGGAACTCCTGTCAACTGTAAAGGCGAGGAAATCGAAGTGGATGCGGGGGACGTGTGATGCGGGGAAAACTCTTTGAGCTGCTCAGACTAATAATTGAGGGGAAGATTCAGAGATGTCGTTCTATCGGCAGGAGGGAAACCTCCTGGAGAGGACCTTAGAAGATAGTTTGGAGGTTCTCCAGTAGATTTTTCCCAAGCTGCTTCTTGCAAAGGAGAGTTACCCACTTGGATCGCAAACCTTGATTGGGGACTGAAAATTTAGAAAAAACAGGCTTTCATGCTATTTACGTGATCGTTCCTCACTTTTCAACCTTTTGTAAAATTATATTTGTTTTTGTATAGAAAAATAGGTTAGTGATCCCTCAATAATCTCCATCAAAATCAAGATTTCAGAATAGAAGTATCCAATCAAAAGTCTTCCTTTATATTGTACGGTACAAAAATGTCTACTTTTTCATTTCACTGGCTCAGTTTTTTTTCTGGCTCTTCTTTGAACACTGTAGACAATGGGGTATTTCAGTCAATTTTAAGAATTTTTTTTTCAAAAGAGTATGGCTCAGGAATAACGATAATCGGGTCTGTTTGTTGAGAAAATGTTTTCAAAAAATCAGAGAAGCTAAGGAAAGTTGAAGATTTGAATGGTGTGACGGAGCTAGCCAATCGTGACGTAGCTAGCCAACTGTCTTTGAAAAAAGTATCCATGCACAGAGAAGAGATGAAACCCTTGGAGGACCTCTTGGATACTACAAAATACTACTCACACACGCGCGTGGCATAGTGTGTGTGCATTTATGGCGGCCCGCCTTTTTTTCAAACGTGTGATCTCTTTAATTAATTTTTCTACCACATGTTACTGTATCCTTGGGCTTAAAGTTGAGGTATATAGGTTTTCAAGGGGTTCAAATTACTCATTCTGCACAATGTTCTGTAGGGAACAGGAGCTCGCCCTTATTCTGGCAAAGTGGGAGCTGAAGATGTAGATGGAGTTGACATGGCTTATCGTGTTCTCGCTGACCATGCTCGTACAATTACAGTGGCCGTGGCTGACGGAGGCCGACCTGACAACACTGGTCGTGGGTGAGTCGAACTCTGATTATATTGTTGTGTTCCATTAAAGAGACTAGAATACCTATACTAGGATCTTCAGTAGGGGTGTGTCGATCCTGGTATTTCCTAGGAATGGTTCCAACGGTTACAGTGACAGAGATGTAACTATTCCAAATTACTGGTACTGCTTACCAAGGGCGATCAAATCCCATCCTCATGATCTCAACTTGCAATGCAAAAGGAAAGAATTCAAACAAGTGTTAAAAAAGAGACAATCTTTAATAGTGACCAAAAATTTCGAGGAAAGAATCATTTTTCATTGTATTTTAACAATGTAAGTAACTAAAGTAAACAACCATTTCAGGTTGGATTTTCGTCTGACTGCCATTCCTGGCATTGCGGACGTCATCAGCTGTCTTCCAAAAGGAAGATCAGAATTTGTTCTGATGATTTCGCTCATGGCTTCCCATTACCTCACCGCCCTGGCGTGAGCGGAGGGGGGGGGGGGGTGAACCTGGCTTGCATGAAAATACGCTCCTGAGGTGAGCCCTGAACTTACAGCCCCCTGCGGCCAGTACGAGACTTGTTGCCAAGAGACGCACGCCGCAACGAGCACGACCACATCTGACCCCCCATTGTAGTTTAACCCTTTCCCCCCGACGGGCGGCCTCCTGCCGCAAGGTCACCTTTCCGGCGCTTGAGCCAACTGCCTGTCAACCCCCGTACCGAAGGAATTTTCCAGGCCACCCCCGCTGACTCCCGTTGTCTTCCTCTTTTATTTTCGCCCACTTTCACTCAACATTATTTCTCAACTGAATGATTTTTGTGTTTGATACATGTTACCCTATTGTTCATGTATTATTGTGAAGATTTTTTCATGACTAAGATTTATATACTTTATTACATAGAAATATATTGCATTCCACTATACCAGAATAATTTTGATACCAGATTTTTGTAATAAATAGGCTGTAATCCCTAAAGATAAAAATGATCATAAAACTCCAACTGGACCGAACACATTCCAGAAACGTGTACCTACGTGATAAAAATAAATCCTCCTTGAATGGTTAGTAAAAGGCTCTTACCGAGAGGTCAACTTTGTCTCACTTTCTCTCGCCCAACACAATATCGCTACTGCCCTGAAATCTGTTGAGGACGGTGAAAATGAAAGGTACAATGTTACCATAATGGAATGAAAGTGATTAGTTCAGAAATATGCCCACAGATCGCATCAGAAGCACGAAAAAGTACGAAACGGCAAAAGGCGTCCGTAGGGACGGGGGAAACATTGGGAGGCAGACGCCAAAAGCCGTCCATAGGGACCTCAAAACGTTTCTCCCCAGACGCCTTTAGGCGTCCGTCGGGGGGAAAGGGTTAAGAACATAACATAAGAACAAGAATACCGGAGAAAAATTCCATGCTAACCAGTCCAGAAGATCCCTCCCTGGTCCTGAGCCGTTCCATGATACGATATCTCCTCAGCCTGTGGAATCGGCATGGGCGCTTACTGTTATATGAAACTGGCTGAGTTTTTCTACTGAGTTTTTCTCACTGCATGGAACCAAGTTGATCCTTGGTTCCATTGTCCCAGTACAGCAGTACAAGTTGATATCAATACGGTACGAGGACAATTACATGTAAACGATGACAAATATGGGATAAAAGTATGTAGGTCATGAAAAATTGTTAATAAAACGCTTCATTTTATTGTCTAACTCGATGTATAATTTGAAATCGTGGCCAAAATTTATTTTTGTTATTTCCTCTTTTAAATCTTCCAGCTACGTGCTAAGGCGTATTTTGCGCAGAGCTGTCCGGTATGGCACTGAAAAGCTGAACGCTAAGCCAGGACTTTTCGCCTCTTTGATCCCGGTTGTGGTTGGTCTGTTGGGCGAAACATTCCCTGAGGTAATTTTTCAATTTCTCTTATGAATAATGTATTAAGGGGGTCTCAGTTGGTCGCCATTGATCCTCGTTCCGGGTCAGTATTTCACGAACTTGAAGGCGCAAAAACTTGAAAAGTTGTACCTAAATTTGAAATTTTAAAGGATTTTAGAAATTCATTAGAGCACGGCCCTAGGGAATGGAAAAACTGAAATATTGCTGCTGGAGTCATCAAAATCGAACAATAATTGCTAGAGAAAATGGGAAAACCCGTTAATTCAGTTATGTTTTTTCCATAAAATGTATCTAAACTAGAAATTTTCAAGGATTTTAGAAATTCATTAGTGCCAATACTTGCCAGAGAAATATGGGAATTTCAGTTTTTCTATTCCCTAGGGCCGTGCACTAATGAATTTCTAAAATCTTTGAAAATTGGAAATTTAGGTACACTTTTTTAAGTTTTTGCGCTTTCAATTACGTGAAATACTGACCCGGAACGAGGAACGAACGGCGACCGACTGAGACCCCCTTAATAACTATACTTGTTTGATGTTGCATTAAGTACCGGTGGAGAACACGAATCTAGCCTGTACAGGGTGTTTCACGAAAAGGTTACACCCCCCTTCATTTTCGCAAAATACAGCGTAAAAAATTCCGACCAACGCAATTCTTCATGATTTTTTGTGAGGATCTCAGGAAAAATACATTTGCGCGCAATCGTGCGCAATTGACACTAACTTCATTTTTTCAAATGGAACCCCCCTTTTTTATTACAGATTCGGATTCTACGTCAAAATTCATGAAAAATTCATACCCGAACCAATTTTTTTTATTACGCCCAACCTGACTTTTTGAGCGTTCTAAGTTGCGCAACTCCACAAATGCGCAAAAATTAGGTTTTGGAGAACCCTTAGTGTGGCACATGTTTTTTCATCATTTTTTGACGCTGAATCACATGGTGACATCCGTTTTTCAATTTGACATGAATTTTTCTAAATGGCGGCCAAAAATTCGGTTGTTATTAGTGAAAAAATCGCTCTTTTAAAATCTTTACGAGTTTCTAGGCAATTTTATTCAGTTCAAGCATGATCATGCTGCCAGTTTTTATTTTTAACTCCACCGTAGACGGCCCCAAGCCCGTGGTTCAAAAGGAGGTGAGAAAATAAAAAATAAACACGATTTTGCCCACAAAACTGATGTTTTCGTGAAAGAAATGTTAATTTTTCCTCTTGAAATCTTGGGCTTCCTCAAAACGGATGACACCCTGTGATTCAGCGTCAAAAAATGATGAAAAAAACATGTGCCACACTAAGGGTTCTCCAAAACCTAATTTTTGCGCAATTGTGGAGTTGCGCAACTTAGAGCGTTCAAAAAGCCAGGTTGCACAAATCGATTCGGGTATGAATTTTTCATGACATTTGACATAGAATCCGAATCTGTAATAAAAAGAGGGGGGGGGGTTCCATTTGAAAAAATGATGTTAGTGTCAATTGCGCACGATTGCGCGCAACTTTTCTGCGCAAAAGTATTTTTCCTGAGATCCTCACAAAAAATCATGAAGAATTGCGTTCGGAATTTTTTACGCTGTATTTTGCGGAAATGAAGGGGGTGTAACCTTTTCGTGAAACACCCTGTATACATCAAAAGGGCCAGGACGGAAAGATCTTTTGTTTCATAGAGTATATACAGGTTTGCGATTTGATTGATCAAAATTGTGTTAAGAACCTTTGTTCTATCTGAAAGAATGTCGTGACGATTGAGTGCTCAAAACTTACCACTCACTCATGATCGTCTTTCGATCGATCGGTCTCTTGTTTGTAACAGAACGATGAAGCCGTGCGCAAATAATTAAATCTTATAAAACGTTGATTGTTAAGAGCTATACACGTTTTATTCATCGTTGTGATATTCACGATTGCGTATGTTTCTGTTGGGATTTCCAATGTCTCCTCATACACTGTCCATTCGTCGTTTCAATTGGCCTGAAACGAAGGATTCGAAGATTCTTATCGTGTTTGGAGGGCTTAAAGATCCATAAAATTATCAGCAGAGATCAAGCGGTAGAGCTCATGAATGGTGAGGAAGCGATCACGGTTGACCAGAAAAACCTCAAATCGCTAGTGTCGTTTTTCGACCGATTTCCACCGAACCACTCCGTATAGACGGAGCCTGCCAAAGTGAGATTCTTCCTCTCTCAAACCCTCTGATATCTTGATATCCTAGTAAGGTACGCTGCCTACCTCCTTCAAGATTCTTTTTATTGTAAACGTAATGAGTCATACGCTTGAAGTCAGTGTCAACCTTCTCCATAAGCAGGATGTCTGGCGACCTGAAAAACCGAGAATACTCACGAAATTGTATTCTTTTACTCTACCTTTTAGTTTCGATGATTTCAACGTCCATTCTCGACTTTTTCGAACAATCGAAGGTGAAAACAAGCCTCTGAAATGGTCGTTTCTCTCGAGGAAACTAACAAGTTTCGATGATTTCAACGTTGATTTTCGAATTTTTCATACAATCGAAGGTGGAAACAAGCCTCTGAAGTGGTCGTTTCTCTCGAGTAAACCAACAAGTTTCGATGATTTCAACGTTGATTTTCGAATTTTTCATACAATCGAAGGTGGAAACAAGCCTCTGAAGTGGTCGTTTCTCTCGAGTAAACCAACAAGTTTCGATGATTTCAACGTTCATTCTCGACTTTATTTAAGTCTCAGTTGTGTCCGTCGTGAAATCTTTGTAACTTGCAAAACTATTCGAAGTTATTCTTCGATTAGTAAATTTTCAGGCATTGAGCGAATTGGGTTTCAGATGGTTCCCTTTGAAAGTATCCACCCTCTGACTGATAGCCACTTCCACAGTTTCCATCCAATTTCGATGAAATTCTTAGGAATTGAGCGGATGAAAATTCTTAAGGGAAATTCTTAGGATGAAAATCATCGCCGCTGACCTCCATCGCCGGGAGGTACAGATTGATGTTTCGAGATAAACTACTGTAGTTCTAATGCTTTTTCATTCCAAAATGTCCTTATAAACATTTTTAATATTTTAAATGATTTAGAACCCTGGATAAAGTCGAAAATTTACCCAGGAAAACCTGGAAAATTCAGGGTAATTTTTTTTTCTCGGGGAATCGCTGATAAGGAAACTTTTTTAGAGACTTTTCGAAGTCAAGAGTATTTTCGATGCTCACTCCATTGAAATCAGTTATTCGTTGTTCCATTTTAGCAAATTTTTGTAAGAAGCAAAGATAAGTACAATTTTTGAATAATTTTTCCTTTGAAAACACAGGAGTACGATAACCACGTTAAAATAACACGATGTCTTATCGAGTGTCACCACTTCTGTAGAATGGATGTTCCGCTCCTTTTCTAATGTACGTTTCTCGTATTCTAACAGGTCAAGAAAGATCCGGAACTCATAATGGAGATCATAAATGAAGAAGAGCAGCAATTCCTGAAAACCCTGAGTAGAGGCCGAAATCTCCTCAATCGAACTATCACAAAACTTGGTTCATCCAAAGTTTTTCCTGGTACGTTTATGAGATTTAAAGTACATTGATTTTGAATGTATAAGAGAAATCTTACATTTTTGTTAATCTATTCGTTCTCCCATCTAAGTAGTTCCTCAGAACACATTGTAATTCGTCTTTAGGTGGTGGTGTTGATTTATAATCATTCTACGTAACTTCATGAAAAAGTAGAAGAGGTTCTCACTTGTTCCATGGTAGGTAGTTACATGTCATGTCAGTTATCATGTCTCAAAACAGCTCTGAAGGCTTGTATGCACAGTCAGTCCAGAACCAGTACAGAATCGAACCAGTCCTAGATAGAACTTACTGGGGAGGGGATGAGGACCGCTCGAAACTCCCTAGCTGTGCGTACACGTTTACAATTACACAGACACCTGAGAGAGAGAGAGATGTTGCTATTACACAAGAAGTGTATATCGCAAGCGTCAAGAGTTCAGTTACATTGCTTTATATTATATTACATTATATCGTATGCAAGTGTACATTGTGTGCAACTCCCCTTGTGGCAGCTGGGGGCCTCCTGGCCGGCCACGGGCTCCACCCACCTTGGCGGCTTGTTCTCCACCCGCCCCCTCAATTGGCTCCAGCCAATGGCATCCAATTACGCACTACGGATTAGGACATTACGCACCTATGTGAACCAAGCTAAACTCTCTAATATTCTAACGGTTCTACATTGAAGGGCAAACAGGGAATCTGCTGGTGGACAATGTCCCCATGACAAAATAGCATAGTTTATTTTCGAATGGAAACAGCTATGTAATGACTCAAGAACAATCTACGCCCCTCAGGCACCATAAATCCATACCGCAAGCACAACTCCATGACATACTTCCATACGAGCAACGGGATCATCAAAGACCGCTGTCCGCCGCGAGCACACTCACACACTTCGAGCGCCACCCTCGCCTCCTCCCCATCGTTGACCAAGATGGCCGAGGAGATAAATAGGGGTGCCCCCACCAACCGCACCCCAGTTTGATAAGTCACGCGTCTCGAGGTAGTCGAACCTAGCTTCATCAACTCATCCCCTCAAAGTGTAACGAGACAGGTACGAACTGAGAACTGTGATCTTGTGCTCCGGTGTGAACATTAAGAAATAGTCTACCCGTCTACCCGCCAGTCTTTGTACCGCGAGTTCGTTTTGCTAAGGCGCGAATCTCCCGGACATTGCAGCCTTCTCCATTCAGCCGACAAGGACGTACCAGTACGCTGTACGACCCCCGAACCGGGACAAGAACGCCCCGCTTCCAGGCATCCCCCTACATACAAGCCTTAAGAGGAACGAGGCCCTGGACTACAACCTGCTACGGAGATCTTCGATCCAAGCTCGGCAAAAGGGTGAGCCCATTCCCTCCCAAGTTCCTAGTAAGCGCTTACTAATCTCAAATCTGGCACAATCCCCGTAAATATAAAATACCCTGTGAACAAGTAAAGTTAGGCAAAGCAAACATAATTCGTAAATATCGTAAAAAGCATAAACAATTGTAAATCTTGTATCATATTTGAAGTTTATAGTTAAATATAAGAAATAGTCACGCTTAATGGTCTAAGTTAAGTGAACTTAAAATATAGTCAAATCTGAGTCGTAATTGAAACTTTTATTCAAAGTGCATAATAACAAGTATTTTTGTTGGACTGATATAAATAATAATAAGAATACCGACATTTTGTATAGTGAAGTATTTCAACAATTGAAAGTACTACATGTTGTAAATTGCAATAACTCCTTCAGAGTGAAACGTAAATATTCCGCTTCACGGTAAAGTTATTCTTATTTTCTTGAATAAAAACCCTACGTGTTTCTTAAACTTGAGTATTTATTTCAGCAGATCTACCTTCAGCTCCCTCAAGGTAACTTGCAGGTAAAAAGGGTTTATAATCCCTGATCTTTTATGACCAGGGTGGTGGCAGCGACCGCCTAGGAATTTCACCAGAAAAGGATAGAGTTAGTGACCCCAAGGGCCTTCAGCCCTGAGTCCCTTATCTACCTGGATCCCTAGGTACATACAGCAAATATTAATCATAACCAAACTAGGAAACTAGGCTTGGAATAAAAACAACATATAACGTAAAACAACAATTTATTATAATAATAATTACAAACACACGCACCAGTAAAATTCCAGTATTAGCCTTGCGCAGTAGCCAAATCTCTTTTCATGAAATTGGTAACTGTTCGATAGAGTCGAAGTCTTCTTGTAATAATAATATAACATAAAATCTCTTTTGTGTCAAAGCCTAGAAATTGGCAATAGTAATTCTCATTCCTAACACGCATATTAGGAAAATCCAATCAACCATTCGAATATAATAAATTTGTTGTCGACGACGAAAATCACGTCCGCACGTTGGTGACTAGTCGTCAGGAATAAATAAAATACGTTTAAATTCATATAATCCAAATTAGAAACCCAATAATCACAATTGGTGGCAGCGGTGGGATCATAGTAAAACTACGGTTTTCAGGACCCAAAAACGAAGCAAGTATACCTATTTAAGAGCTTGAAGAGTATTCAGACTGTTGAAATTTGTAACTCGGGTATAGTAAATTTCAAGTAATATTGCACTAATTTTGAATTTTAATCTAAAATATACGACACAAGTTAGTACACACATATTGTACAACAGAAAATTCAGCCGGAAAGTGAGAGGAGCGCAGAGAGTTCAATTTGGTACGCAATTCGTACTCTTTTCTTGTGCATTTACCAACTATTGTCACTCCACACTCCGCCGAATTCCGTTCGTACCGATATTTCGTGAATACCGAAAGAAAGTTCGACCCAAGTTCGAACCGTACCAATTGTTGATCGGACCAATTCACAGTCCGAAAGTAGTTTCGAACACCATACCAGTACTCGGAGCGAACCTCAACCCGATCCGGAAATCAGATCAGGGCGTGGTCCGTCCCGATTGGTGATCGAACCAGTAGAGTACTCGAACCATACCACCGTTCGTACTAAGTGACGATTCAGTTTGATTCGCCATTCGTACCATTCCGTTCAGACTAGCTAAGCATAGAACGAACCGCTTCACGGTTCGAACCAGTTCGAGAATCGTACCGGTGCATAGGACGAACCATCTACAGTTCGAACCGTACGAACAAAAATTTTAATTTTTGACAAAATATCTGAGAAATTTCTAGTAAATTCCAATTCCTTTATATCGTGACACCGTCAGTAAAAGTTCCTTGGGTAGAAATTTGGATTCGATCTTGCGTAACCCCCTCGACTACCGAGTTCAGTGTTGCGGGAAAAAGTGAAGTGTTTATAGTTCGAATTATTTTCGCCCGGGCCTTTTATTGCTCTTGATTTTTTTTACTGTGACAAAATATCTAACGACATCATGGACGACCCCACGGAGTTAGCAAATGCCATGACGGAGGCGATGAACCAGTTGGGAGAGTTTTTCCGAAAAGCGCAGCCACCAATACAAGGAGGACAGACACCACAACCGAGAGACCTCCCTCGTTCCCTGTTCTTAGAGATTGAACCCTGGAATCCGGACGAACCCGATTCCATTTCAGCCGCTTCATTTTTCGCGGAAGTAGACCAGGCAACACAGGACTTGGATCAGGAACAGCGACTGCGGTTCCTGCGCACACGTCTTAGAGGAGGCGCGAAGAGATTTCTGCAAGAGGACCTTGGAGCTCAACCATACAACGCGCTGCGTCAAGCCATACTCCAGTGGTACGAGAATGAGGATCCCGAGAAAGCGATGATACGCTTATGGACAATTAAACGACGTCCGGAAGAAAGCATTCGGCGATTCGCGGAGAAGCTGATATCGACCGCGAAAACTGCAGTGCGAAACGAGATCGAGCTCACAGCCGCGCAACGAAAGGAGTGGGTGAGAACCAAAACCCTACGTGCATTCATCAGAGGCGTTAATAAAGAAATCAGCCCCTTCCTACAAAGCAACCCCCCCGACACCCTCGAAGAAGCCGTAAAGCGGGCCGAGGATCTCGAGGACGCAACTCAAGACGAACCAGTCGCCGAATTCAAATGGGACGTCGCGGGAGTCCTAAATAAAGACAACCTTAAATGCTACACATGCGGGGAGGTAGGACATTTTTCGGGAAAATGCCCTCAGAAGATGAACCCCCAAGGACCACCAAAGAACCCGACAGCGACTTCATCATCCATGGGACAAGCGAAAACGCCTTGGAAGCAGCCGTCGCCAACCCCTCGATACCCTTGTTTGTATTGCGGGGAGTACAATCACTTTCCCGTAAATTGTCCCCATGGTATACAAAGCACAATCTTCTGTGACTTCTGCGGTGCGCGAGAGCATTTAGAAAACGAATGCTTGCGGAAAAAGAAGATGCTGCCGGTATCGCACCCGCGAGGAAACCTCGCCGGACCTGCAGCGGCCGTAGCGACTCAGTCACCCGAAGATGTTGCCGAGGAGGAGGTGCGCGGAGACGAAATAGTGGCCTTCCAAGCGACTGTCAACTGCACAACACGACCCATGATACGAATGAAGATAGGATTGGGAAACTACAACAGAGATGTGATACTGGACACTGGAGCTGCCGTCTCAGCTCTGTCGCACCCGGTACCCGGAGTGCCTGTGAAACCCACAACCACCGAGCTTTGGGGGGCGGATGGACAGAGGTTGCCCTTGCTCGGAACACAGGAACTACTGGTGCGGATCGGAGAGAAGAGAACGTCTCATAAATTCTACATATTCCAGAGACCGGACTCACATTTAGATCTAATGGGTCTCGATTTACTAGGGAAGTTCCCTATAGAAATCAAAACTGATACCGGACTCATCACGATGATGAACCCTGAGACTGGGGGACAAATGATCCTCGGAGCGGTGTGGGAAAGCCGAAAAATGTTGACACACCTACGCAAATTGAAGGTGAAAGCGACAAAGGAGGAGTCCACCCGATCAACGCCCCCAACGAGTCCGATGACGAAACGACGACCATCGTCGAACCCGAAACCCCAACTCTACGATCCCCGTGAGCCAACGGCAAAAAGGAGTCGATCGACCCCCACCTGTGGACCGACAGCGAAGAAAAGTCGATCGGATCTCAGCAAGGAGCCCGCGGTACGAGCTGTAATCCCGGAAAACCTGCAGGTCCTTGAAGAACTTCCAGTGGAGGTCTGGGACGAACAGCCATCTCGCGAAGAGAATGCACTATACGTTCGACAGCAGTTGAGCCACTTGGTGAAGAACGACCGAGAAAGAGTAGAGGACTGCCTGCTACGTAATATCCACCTGTTCGACAAGCCCGGACGAAACGGTTGTACAATGGACATCGCACATGAGATAGAAACCGGCGAGGCAGGCCCAACCTGTAGAAGACCATACCCGGTGCCTCACGCTCTGAGAGAGTTCGTGGAGAACCAGGTCCACGACATGTTGGCGGAGGGTGTGATCAGACCATCAAAGAGCCCGTGGAACGCGCCGATCGTAGTAGCAAAGAAGAAAACTCCACCAGGAGAACCCCAAAAATGGCGGTTCTGCACCGACTATCGCGAACTCAACGCGATCACCAAGGGAAACAAATATCCGATCCCAAGATTGTTGGAGACATTGTCTCTCATGGGAAACAGCAAATGGTTTACCACCCTCGATTTGACCATGGGATACCATCAGATACCTGTTGCCGCCGAGTCCCAAGAGAAAACCGCTTTCACCGCACTCAATAGACACTTCGAATACACCAGAATGCCATTCGGGCTAAAAAACGCGCCAGCGACGTTCCAGGCAGCGATGAACGACGTTCTTGATGGAGTCATAGGTAATGGATGCCTCATCTACCTCGATGATGTCATCTTGTTTACCGAGGACGTCGATACCCACTTGGAATTGTTGCAGACCGTGCTGAAACGTTTCGAAGAAACCGGTTTTAAATTGAACTTGCGGAAATGTGAATTTTTGAAGGACAGGGTAAGTTACCTGGGACACGTCGTAACGGCCAACGGAGTCGAAATGGACCCCGAAAAACTTAGCGCCATTCGAGAGCATCCAACCCCAAGCACAACGCGGGACGTTCGCGCATTCCTTGGACTAGCAGGATTCTATAGGAGGTTCATAGAAAACTACTCCGAGATCGCCGTCCCACTCAACAAACTATTGCGAAAAAACGAACCGTTCATATGGACCGAAGCACAACAAAAGGCGTTTGAAACACTAAAGGAAGCCCTAATGACAAGGCCGGTACTAGCGTACCCTGACTTCGAGTCCCCTTTCGTGTTATCTACCGACGCCTCTGGAAGAGCAATTGGTGCCATTCTGTCACAAGAACGGGACGGGGAGAGCCATCCTGTCGCGTACGCCAGTCGCGTGTTGAATGATGCAGAGACTCGCTACTCCACCACTGAGCGAGAGTTACTGGCAGTGGTCTGGGCAGTACGACACTTTCAGGAGTTCCTGTTAGGACGTCGGTTCATACTCCAGACGGATCACGCAGCCCTTACTGCAGCGATGAACATTAGGGACCCCACTTCCCGGATTGGAAGGTGGATACTGCGACTCACTGAGTATGAGTACGAGGCAAGATACCGACCCGGCTCGAAGATGAATCACGTTGATGGATTGAGCAGAATACCCATCGGAGCGATAACTAGTCTAAGTATGCCACGAGAACTACTCCTCGCAGCACAAGCCTTGGACCCCTGGATTAGGCAACTAGACCAAGACAACGCAAACCCCAAAATACGTAAGGACGGAGAATTTTGGAAATTCGCGGCAGAAATCGACGGACGTGAAGTGCGGGTACCACTTATACCTCAAACTCTGCGTCGATGGTTCTTGACGAACTGTCACGAGCAGCTGTGGGCAGGCCACCCCGGCGTAGACGTCACCGAAAGCATAGCTCGACGCTATGGATATTGGAAACGCATGGCCAAGGACGTAAAGAGCTTCGTGCAGAGTTGTCCACAGTGCCAACGGCGAAATACTCCGAACAACCTGAACCCGCCGATCCAGAGACCCAAACTACCCACCCGCGTCGGACAGATCGTCGGGATCGACTATGTCGGTCCCCTGAAGGGAACCACGGCCACCCGTTACTTGCTAACGGTGGTCGACCACTTTTCCAAGTACGCAGAAGTCTATGTGGCGCCGAACTGTACCGCAGAAACTACCGCCCGATTGCTGACGTCCAGATACCTTCCCACACATGGAGCGCCGGAGGTGCTCGTGTCGGACCGAGGGGCAGCGTTCGTTTCCAGCGTCATCAAAGAATTATGTACGAAATGGAACATCCAACACATACAAACTTCCGCTTACCATCCACAAAGCAACGGTGTTTGCGAACGGTTCCACCGAACTCTAGCAAACATCGTCGCCAAGCTTCAGGAAAACGTACGAGGCTGGGAGGCAGCACTGCCGTTCGCCTTGGCGGCGTACAGAAATCTACCTCACCACAGTACCGGATACTCGCCGTTCCAATTAACGTATGGACGAGAGGTAAGGCTCCCGAATACCAGCGAGCTGATCAGTACGACCGGAACGACCCAGGAATCCTCCGAGCCCTGTTTCCAGAAGATCCGAAAGATCGCGGAGGGACAAATCAAGCGAGCGTGGTACGCCCGCGAGAAAGCTATTAACAACCGAAGACACATACGAGAACTAGAGGTGGGACAGCCAGTTTACGCTCGTCAGATGGTTGCCCCAACAGAAGCCACACGAAAGTTCTGGAGTCCCTGGATAGGACCACTCACCATCACAAGGCGCCTGACGGACGTCAATTATGAGGTCAAGGATGTTATGGGAAAAACAACAAGGTACCATCTCAGCAGATTGAAGCCCGCCTTCGTCGAGCGAATCCCAGACGAGGCCATCACACGGGAGGAGCCGCACAGGCGCGAGGCCCCCGTACCGAGACCAACCGTTGCAACCCCACGACCAAACCCTGAGGTCTGGTCGGACATGGAGGACGAGGACGAGCCCGAGATGGTCGAGAGCGTCTGTGTGACCCCAGATCTCGAGCGTCTGCAGCAGGAACCGACACCGCATCGAAGTGAGGACGTGGTACGAACTCCATTAACCAATACGAAACCTCAACGAACCGGTGCATCTTCCTACGGTCTCAGACCCCGAAGGATCATCGACTATAAGAAGCTCCACACCGGAAGAGTGTCGATGATAGAAGCTATTCCCAAAGAAACTTCAGTGTAACGTACCATGTAGACTCGTATTCATGACATACTAGAATGTTAACTTGAGCTTTGGACCTGTAACAAAAAAAAAAAAAAAAAAAAAAAGAAAAAAAAAAAAAAAAAAAAAAATTTATTTAATTAACACATAGGGTTGAATTATAATTGTAATATGAAACATAATAACTTGTAAATGAAAACAAAATTGATAAAAACCGTACTTACCTTGTACTCCTTCATTTACCCCAAAGACCCTGGATCCGGAGTCGAGCGGACGGTTGGGAGGATCGGTCCATCCTGTAGGAACTGTAGGAGAGACGGATGTCCAAACACTTAGGCTTTGAAATTCCAACCTAATATCGCGTCGCGTTCGGAAGGGCGGAGAGGTGGAGTGGAGAGAGAGGGAGAGATCAAGAGTAGCCAGTAAGACGGCTGGGTTTTTGTTTCAGAATTATGGCGTTTCCCCGGCCCCGATTAGAGCCAGTCCCCGAGATAGAGGTGGGAAGTCATGAATGGGTTCAACGTACAGTGACCTGTATTGCTCAACTGCAGGCCTGGTTGGTGGATTTTGGAGAGATGCCGGACCAACGCAAAGAGGTACTGAATTGCATCGCAGGGTTGTCTGAGAACCTGAGCAAGGCAGTTCGCTCAAGCGCAGCCAACGTCGCCCCGGCTGGGACGCCCAACCCCATTGAGGAACTGCGTTGCGAACTACGGGGACTAGAACAACGCGTGCTCGCAATTCAGAGTAGTGCCGCCCTCGACCAATCAACAGCCTCGATGGAGCATGCCTGGGAATCCGCGGCGGGAGAAACTCAAACCTCCACGCCTAGGAGACGGGCCCGGAAATCCTCCTCCTCATCTTCCTCCTCATCTGACTCCGAGGACGAATCAAAGAAGAGCCAGAAGGCAAAGCAACCAGCTTCCAAGCGTACCGAGACGGAAGAACCTTCACCATCTTTTTCTCCAATCACACCTGCGCGCACAGAGGAGCCAGACACGCCCAGCGTTGCTCCCTGCCCAGTGTGTGACAAAGTTCCCAAGGAATTTATCAAGTTTCGCTGCGCAAGCTGCAAGAGCTTTTGGAATAGGTTGATCGCCTCCTGCCAGAAATACCAGCCAGATCATCCGTCCTTCCCACAGCCATGCCTTCGCTCTGAGCACACTGAGACGCGTCCACCCAAGTGCTCCGGATGTAGACGATGGAGGTACGAGACGGCTCTGCTGAAAGTCGCACCAAGTACCAAGCTCCAGATTCCTTCCGTCACTCAAGATAAGTAGCCGATGAGGGCATCGGCCTGTGGAGAAGAGGGGGATGTAATGACTCAAGAACAATCTACGCCCCTCAGGCACCATAAATCCATACCGCAAGCACAACTCCATGACATACTTCCATACGAGCAACGGGATCATCAAAGACCGCTGTCCGCCGCGAGCACACTCACACACTTCGAGCGCCACCCTCGCCTCCTCCCCATCGTTGACCAAGATGGCCGAGGAGATAAATAGGGGTGCCCCCACCAACCGCACCCCAGTTTGATAAGTCACGCGTCTCGAGGTAGTCGAACCTAGCTTCATCAACTCATCCCCTCAAAGTGTAACGAGACAGGTACGAACTGAGAACTGTGATCTTGTGCTCCGGTGTGAACATTAAGAAATAGTCTACCCGTCTACCCGCCAGTCTTTGTACCGCGAGTTCGTTTTGCTAAGGCGCGAATCTCCCGGACATTGCAGCCTTCTCCATTCAGCCGACAAGGACGTACCAGTACGCTGTACGACCCCCGAACCGGGACAAGAACGCCCCGCTTCCAGGCATCCCCCTACATACAAGCCTTAAGAGGAACGAGGCCCTGGACTACAACCTGCTACGGAGATCTTCGATCCAAGCTCGGCAAAAGGGTGAGCCCATTCCCTCCCAAGTTCCTAGTAAGCGCTTACTAATCTCAAATCTGGCACAATCCCCGTAAATATAAAATACCCTGTGAACAAGTAAAGTTAGGCAAAGCAAACATAATTCGTAAATATCGTAAAAAGCATAAACAATTGTAAATCTTGTATCATATTTGAAGTTTATAGTTAAATATAAGAAATAGTCACGCTTAATGGTCTAAGTTAAGTGAACTTAAAATATAGTCAAATCTGAGTCGTAATTGAAACTTTTATTCAAAGTGCATAATAACAAGTATTTTTGTTGGACTGATATAAATAATAATAAGAATACCGACATTTTGTATAGTGAAGTATTTCAACAATTGAAAGTACTACATGTTGTAAATTGCAATAACTCCTTCAGAGTGAAACGTAAATATTCCGCTTCACGGTAAAGTTATTCTTATTTTCTTGAATAAAAACCCTACGTGTTTCTTAAACTTGAGTATTTATTTCAGCAGATCTACCTTCAGCTCCCTCAAGGTAACTTGCAGGTAAAAAGGGTTTATAATCCCTGATCTTTTATGACCAGGGTGGTGGCAGCGACCGCCTAGGAATTTCACCAGAAAAGGATAGAGTTAGTGACCCCAAGGGCCTTCAGCCCTGAGTCCCTTATCTACCTGGATCCCTAGGTACATACAGCAAATATTAATCATAACCAAACTAGGAAACTAGGCTTGGAATAAAAACAACATATAACGTAAAACAACAATTTATTATAATAATAATTACAAACACACGCACCAGTAAAATTCCAGTATTAGCCTTGCGCAGTAGCCAAATCTCTTTTCATGAAATTGGTAACTGTTCGATAGAGTCGAAGTCTTCTTGTAATAATAATATAACATAAAATCTCTTTTGTGTCAAAGCCTAGAAATTGGCAATAGTAATTCTCATTCCTAACACGCATATTAGGAAAATCCAATCAACCATTCGAATATAATAAATTTGTTGTCGACGACGAAAATCACGTCCGCACGTTGGTGACTAGTCGTCAGGAATAAATAAAATACGTTTAAATTCATATAATCCAAATTAGAAACCCAATAATCACAGCTATAGTAACACTGGAGTGTAGAGTTGTGTAAGACAAGGTCATTTGGCAGATTCGAATCCCGAACGGTCACTCATTACAGAAACCAGGTCTTTTGAATCCGCTCACCCGTTCATTACGTTCACATACCAACTCACTCAGTGGAATGAACCACTCTCTACCATTATGTTGAACTACCTGTGTATTATTAATATTAGGGAAACATGTAGTCCAGAAACAAACAAATAATTCGTACTTGGAAGGAGGCAAGATCGGAACACAAGACAAACAACCAACCGGTCAGAAGTCACGAATACGAGAGAGTCGAAAAACCAAACGAGTCGGAATAGGTTACAACGAGTAGGTGATTTTAATGAGTCGAATGAGCTAAAAGACAAAAACGACTGAAAGATCGATTCGAATCGTATGAATCAGTCTTTGTGTGTTTTTGTCTTTCAGTTTTGTCTTTTTAATCCACAGTTCATTCGAACGTAATGCTTCACTTGGTTGATGGAAGGTTTTGCTTAGAAAACCACTTCAATCTACTTCTTACTGTTGATACTTCCATGTCATTTTCACATTCATGATCCATGTACAAACATAGATGTATAAAAATACGTATCCATGTTGCGGCCAATTAATTTGTTTTGTTGGCTTTCTGCCTTTGTTCTCGGAATTTTTCCGGAAAACTCGATTGGTGGCATGGACCTAGTGACCTAGGATACTAGGTCCATGATTGGTGGGTTGATGAACGAATGACCGAGTTCAATTTGACAACCCGTTCAGTTCAGACAAGGTCGTTTTGATGATGTCTTTTCAATACGTTCACTCCTGACCGACACACCTCTACTGGAGTAGTGTTTCCATAGTCACACAACCAACTACCCTACAACCTGCCCATCATGTCCTTCGACGCCTTCAGCTGGATGAAAGCCTTCAGTTTTTCAACCACCACTTCCGAACTATAATTTTGATTGTGTAATATGCTCAGCAGCGTTGTAGATTGAATTTGCTACAGTTTGAGACCTCCAATTCTTTATTAACGATTTGCACGGTTGCGACTGAAATATTATTTTGACCCCCCTTTTCATTGAAAGATTTAAATATTACCATTTAAGAATTGATAATTCCCGTCGAAATTACATTATAGTAGGTAAATAATAGTTATACATTATTTTGTTATAGATATCGTTATTCATTTTATATACTTCAATATATTCTATTTTCAATAGTTAGGTAGGTATAACTTCGAGTTTTGTAAAAGAAAATTTTATAATTTAACTTCATTTCATCAATAATAATAAAATGTGCAGGTGACATTGCGTGGAGGTTGTACGACACTTATGGTTTCCCGGTTGACTTGACTTCACTCATGGCTGAAGAAAAAGGATTGTCTATTGACTATGCTAGCTTCGATGAGGCCAAGAAACAATCTCTGGTGAGTGAGGCCCGAATTTCAATATTTGGTTGTTCTTCCGTTTAGTTGTTCAAGTTATCAGTTGTTCCTCCATCTCGGTTAGCGTTTCGAGCAAAACTCACACAAACTAACCTCATGTATTTACCACCTATAGGTAACGTGGGACAAACATTGTCCTTACCATACTCTAATAAAATAAATATTATATCAAGAAAATCGGCACATTCCCAATGGAGCAGCATAAAATTATTAATATAACATTTTTATGGAAATTAACATGCCGGTAGAGAATAAATGAACATGTTTCCAACCCCACCTCGACAGCCGTGGTATTCCAGCTCTCTGGGAAATTCTAGAGAATTTTTGAAAATGTATATCTAGAATTCGATGTGGAACAATATTGTCACGAAGTCTTGCCTGCATACGATAGGTGTGGAAACATCATTTGACTGCTGATTTCGTTTTGATTCCGATGAAACAATCTTTCACATGTTGCTGACGCGCCCAGCACTAGAAGAAGAGAGGATACCCCTGCTTCAGGTTCTCTCGCGTGGAATTTGTCTGACTTTTTCAATGAATACCATCGTTTCTAATGTAAACCATAGACTATACAAGGAAATTTATGCCTTTGGTTTATTATTTTCAATAATGATAAGTCCCTCATTGCCCAGCCAAATAGTCTCCTTTCCTTTTGTCAACAATCAAGCTTCGGTTTTTGCCAACTTAGTTTCAATACTGGTGTCACGTTCGTAATTTTTCAGATCGCGAGTCAGGGCAAAGTCGGTGGAGACGCCGAATTGGTGAATCTGGATGTTCACGCAATATCTGAGCTCCAAGACAAGAAAATTCCTACTACCGACGATTCAGCCAAATATAACTACGAAGCAGTCAAGGGAGCCAAGGATTTTGCGCCTTACAGTAAGACTCTTTCAATAATGTAACTAATACCATCCTTCAAGAGGAAAGTTACAAGCCCTCCTGTCTTTCTGAACTCACTTCAAGTCTTCGGTGCTACCTTCATATTTCTTGAGAATGATACAACTGGAGTACAACTGAATGTCCAACTGACTCTTTTCCGACTCTTTTTCCGAAGTTCTTTTTTTTTACTTTCTTACCAGAAAAACCTGCTAAGAGCAAGCAAAAACAAATCGTAATTTGTGAAAAGAAAATCGTAATATTATGGAAGTAGTGAAATAATATAGAGAGGCATGGTTCTCAGATTGGTGGGTGGGCACCGTGCATGTACCAACATGCGGAGGCGTTTTGAATTTGGCGTTCAATTCCTCGTTGAAATTAATTTTGTATTAAAAAAAGAAGAAAAAAAGAGTGAGAAAAGGAAAAATGAAGCGCGAGCGTGGAACCTCAGGGTGCCTGATTGTCAATTGCAACAATAGATTTTTTTTCGAAAATCGATATTTTGATAGTTTTTTTCAAGAAAGGAGTAATTATATTGCTCTTGGAATTTTCAATTTGCCCAAATGCTCATTTATTTTTACGAATGCCAGCTGAACAATATTTCTTGAAAATTCACAGTTGGGATTCTGCAATAATTCTGGGAATACAATATCTCGAATCCTCAATGCATCAATCGCGTCGATCGTATCAAAACAATTGATTGTTGGCTACTATCAACAGTTGGCCACCCCTAGTGCAACCTCCACTCGTGGTTATCATTCCTGACCACAGCGCATGCGTACGGAAAGGGCGGATGATGGACGATGGTATAACAATTCCTTCCGCCGGCGGGTTCTGTAAAGATGGCGGCCACCATTCTCAACCGGGGAAAATCAGCCAATCAGGTTGTGATATTTCTCTCAGTCTTTTCATTTCTGCCCTCTTCCATCCCATACGAATCCAGCTTTAGGGTTGGGATTTTATGTATTAGACTGCTCCCCCCTTGTCATCCACTAACTGGCTAGCTAAAGCATGCACAAATGTGGGGAGGCACTACCCCGCACCCCTCTCCCCACAAAACACTCATCTGTCCCCCACCCCCAACCAGCCTGGCCATCCGCCAAAAAACTTCCGTGGAAACATAACCCGAATGATAACACTCTGAGGAAAGGTTAGAATCGGCGCTTGCTCGCTGTAGCTGCTCGTTTCCACATTTTTCTAAATCAAAATATAAGAAGAACAAAAGTACTCAGTTATGTTGACCTAAAGAGGCTACGTATCATCAACATGGTCGACATCTGGTTCACAGGTGTTATTTCATTCATTATTATGTTAGGGGGATGGGTTGTTTCCACCTGTAGAAAGCGCTAGCTTCGAGTTGGGAAGTTTTCACCTGTAGACAGCGTTAGTATACAAGAAATAAGAAGAGGCGTGAATCCCTGGCTTTGCATCCCTGAAAAGGACCCCATTTTGCTGTCAAGGACTAAGTTAGTGATAGGTAGATAGAATGTCTCGTCGTTGGTTATGAGGTTATTATTATTAGAATGCAACCCCCCCCCCCCTGATGTCTGCCTTGACGCGAGCAAACGAACCACCCGAATTACTATTTCTTGAATCACGTCATTCTCCATGTTGCCAGTAGTTGTCTTGTGTGGTTTGAGGCAGCAACAGGGGCACGCACTTCACGAACTCTTGAGACCTTCGGAGCACTGCTATTTTGCCGACAAGCTCCTGACTCATATCGAGAAACCCTGGCATTGACCTGAAGCAGCCAATCGTGTGTCCTGAGACATTCGTGGATACCCTTCTTTAGGTTTTCTCTCAACTGTGAACTTATGCTTGTGTCCACAATTGACAGTGACTCCAAGTTTGTTGAGCTACCTTCTTTATTTAGGTTATGCTTCGTATTGATTTTAGATTTCACTGGATGCACTGCAAAAATAGCGGCAATCAGAAAGGACAAGTCTTTTACAAACTCCGCTTCCTCGGGGGATGCATGTGGATTGATTTTGGACAAGACCTGTTTCTATGCAGAGCAGGGAGGCCAGATTTACGATGAAGGCTACATTGTCAAGCGTGGAGATGAGGTCAGTAACTAGATTAAGCAACCTTTCTCACTCTTATAAGATAATACAGTTTAATTTCTTTTCAAACATAACTACATTATATTGTTTCTTTGGGATGCGGGGAAGTTAATTTTTGATGATTCAACAGATAGATCAAATAAAAATATTTGGGAAAGGGTCGTCGATCCATTGATGAGCCATCTTGTGACAGAGTTGAAGGTACCCCTCCAAACGTCTATCATTATCTACTGAAGTTCCAATGACGCCTTTTCACTTCAGCTGTCGTGCATATTGAACCTAATTGATTACAAATGTCCAAATTTAAGTGAAGACCTCGATGGAAGACAGATCTATGTATTCCAAATAGAATTAACAAATGAAGCAAACGATAGGAGTCAACGACCAAGACTGGAGACACCTGGCTCTCTAATCACGTCTCCACTCTCACCTGGACACCTTCTCTCAAGCCCTTCTTGACTCTCCGCCCTCACCTTACGTTCATTATTGGTTCTGGGCCGGGTGATCATCTTAACCACCACATCCACGTCTATTACTGGTTCTGTGTGCTGGTTAGATCAACCTTTACCCCTTACCCCGGTCGACAAACTGTTTTCTTATACACTCCTTTCATTATTCCTACCTAGGCCGTTACTTGAGAAAAGTCAGTTTAGATAATTCAAATGCAGTCAGTTTATTCAAGTTCTAAATTTTGAACACGGTCAGAAATAGACTCATAACAGAAGAATTAAGGGGGTCTCAGTTACGAATAAAATCACTCGCGATGAGATTGTGGAAAACCATTTTATTGAATAAAAACGGAGTTCAGTAGAACGTTGTCTATTTCCACGAAAATACTGAGTTACAAGTGTAAGCCTGTGGGCGGGGTATCGATCCGATCGGGAATAAAAGACTCTAAATTTTGCTGTTACTGTTAAAAAGGGGAAGTGTAACGGTTCCAGGAACAACTGAAAAGACAAAAAACTTATACTAAAAAAATAGAAAAATACTTAGCTTGTAACGTGTCGTTGGTAGCTTGACTCGATATGGCTTGGGAGATGAGGCTGCGTTCTACTTTGAAGTTACTCTTGAGATTTATGTAAATTTTACCTGTTTGTACCAATGCGGTGTATCGGTTGTTGAAATAAAGAATGATTTTAAGTTACTCGTTTCTGTGCAAGTGAATTTAACTACCTAGTTACCGATACCCGATACTCATGAACCAGAATCAGAACCAGGGTAAGACTGAAAGAAAATGTAGAGTAATGCAAGGTTATTTATTAAGAATGAAATGAGACTAGAGGGTTCCACGACCCAGTTCTGCCAGAAGGGCTTTCTACGAGAGGCAAATGTGATTGGTTTAAATTGACTAGGCGTTACAGCTCTCTTAAGATTAGTTACAGGTAAGATTTTGGTTTTCAACTTCAACGTTCCAGTTTCAAATACTGTTCTACTTATGGTTACTGAGTTACTCTTCACTAACTACCTACTATTGGCCAATAAATAGGTGTATCACTTTGTTCACTCACGTGACGGGGGTACCGGAGCGAGTCCGAACACGATGAGAGGCGAGGTGTAGATCTTGTTGAGGGGAGTAGCCGGGATCGGACTGGATCGCGTGGCGGTTCCTTCGGACGGTTCCAGGGGAGGCAGGACTAAAGCCGGATTCACTGAGGAGCACCACTCACTGGTTATAGCCTACAATGTTCGACTGGGAGGCAGGAGGACGATTTGTGTACAGCTCGATACTGGGTCGACACTGGTACGGGGGAGATAGCTTCACGGACGGGGGGGATCGCTTCATAGACTGTGCTGGCTAGGCGCACTTCAAGGACTGAGGTGTTCAGGTCTCTACCTCATTATTTGACTGCTCCCCTCTCCAGTCTGGCCAACTTAACAATGCCAAAGACCGCAGATCTGATGGTCTTTCTTGATCAGGGCTCCTCCTGCTGGCTTGACAATTGTTGTTGGTTGTTTTGTGCCCAAGGTGGTGGGAGGGCACGGTGTATGGCCACGCCCATTTGTGTGTGGCTGTGGGCTCCTTCTCCTGCTGCTGATCAGGTCTTACTGGCCTCTGCGGCCTGGGTCTTCCTGTGTCGAGGGTGGTTCAGGGCTTACTGGCCTCTGCGGCCTGGGGTCTTTCTCCCGGGGGTTGTCAGGGCTTAATGGCCTCGATGGCCTGATAGGGGAAACAGTGAGCTGCTGAGCGGCAGCTCACACAAGTTAAATCGATTTCGACGGTTAGGTCATCATCAGTAACAAACAATAACTTATTACAATAAAGTTATTGTTTGTTACCTAACCGTCGAAATCGATTTAACTTGTAACTCATTATTTTCGTTCTACTCAACTCCGTTTTTAATAAGGGCCTCAGTTGGTCGCCGTTCCTTCCTCGTCCTAGGTTAGTCTAATCTCTTACGAACCAAAACCTTTGAACTCTCGACCGAAAACGTGCTCAAACTACCAGTGGAAGGGAGCTTCGTTTTGATTCGTAGGCCTTCCAATTTCATCGCAAGGAGGATCTAATTTTCACCAAGTTTTGTAATTTGATATTCGAATATTTTTTATAATTTTTGGATTGTTATTGTTTTCACGTTGCTCGAAACCATGGGATGATGCCTGGAGATTCGCAAGCAACCTCCGAATTGGTTCCATGTCCTTACTGCTCGGAACTTTTCCGAAGACGTGGACTGCTGAATCATCAACGTCACTGTCGGTCAAGGAACCAGTCCACAGGCCCAATCCCAGTAGATCATGAGGTCATACACGATGACTCAAGTGAAACGAGTGTCCCAAGCTTTATCCAAGAAAAATTCATTCTTGGTTTTGGAGTACCTCTCTTGAACACAGAGGGCAACGGGAGTTCAATTTGGTCAGAACGATGGCGGCGAGCCATGGCCTTGCAGGGGAAACAGTTCACCCTAAGGAGCCATCGGGCGCAGATTTGTCTCTCTACTATCAGAGGAAATACAGCTCGTGGTAAATGGAAATGAAACCTCTGAACGGATATTTGTATTCTGTGCTACAGTTTTGCAGTGAGACAAAATGACAAGCTCGGGACCAGACATAAGAAGGCTGATAAGCAAACGGATGGACGAATGGGTCGAAGGAAGGATCGACGGACTGGTACAGGAAGCAGAGTGCTGCGATAGGGGACTGCGAATGCGCTCGAGGCAACCAGACCAGGATCACAAGATACGGGTGTTCACACGATTAGTCCACAGTGGAAGGTTGCGGGAAGCGACCAGATGGATCACAGATCGTGCTGGAAGTGGAGGAGTATTACAACCGGAGTCTATGACAAAAAGTGGCCAAACAGTACTCGAGGTTCTTGAGAGTAAGCACCCCCCTCAGTCAGTTCCGGGCCCAGAGATGTTCTTGGATGCCGAGACAATGCCATCTATGAGTGACGTTGACGTCGCTGAGCGACACATTGCAGTGACAGCACATCGACTCAATGTCAGTGCTGTTCCTAGCGGGACTGATGCAGAACAGTTCATTAGTGCATTTTACCTAGGGACTAGAAAAACTAAAAGATTTCCGTCGGGAATCATCAAATCGAACAATAATTGCCAGAGAAAACGCTGCAAATTAATACACATAGGTTTATTATTCTTCTATATAGATCACTCATCTGCAAAGAACACGGCTTTGCCATTGTTACCACCAACCAACAAGAAGAAAAAAACGTCTGCCAAGTTGGGTGGGCAGTATAGCTTCCTCACTCATTGTAACATGGACGTATAGAATCAGTTGGCGAAAAAATTATGATTCAAAGAGTTATTGAATACCAAAATATTAGCGGTCCACCGTCTAGGACCTAACCCACACAATCCCTCAAAATTTCATCGAAATCGGTTGAATAGTTGCGGAGTTTTGGTTGTAACAATAAATTTAAAGTTCGCGCATGCGCAGCGGCTATTGCTTGACCAATTTGATTGAAACTTATAGGGTGTCTCTTAAAAGTTAGTCCCTAACTAACCTCCAAATTTGAGCAAAATCGGTTCATTAGAAACCGAGAAACCGAGGTCCCAGGAAATTCACGTTTGCGCATGCGCACTCGCTCCTATTGGTCCGAAGGTGCTGAAATTTATAGGGGACCGTCTAGGACCTAACCCGCACAATCCCTGAAAATTTCATCAAAATCGGACCACAGGTTAGTATAGTTTTGCCCGGGACAAGGATTGACCACAGACAGACAGACAGACCGACAGACAGACAGACACGGAACCAAAATTGTTCGGGAAGCTGTAAAAACGCAAAAAGCAAGTGGAAATTTTGATTTTGGAGGACATTTTTTTTTTTCACTTCTTTCACGAATACAAAGCTTCCCTACCTTCGGTAGTGAGGAAGCAAATCGATCGCATTTCGGTCAGCTAAAATTTGAACGGAGATTTAATCTCCTAATTTAGGCCTCTTTTGCGATTCACACTCGTGTTTCTGATTTATCATAAGTCCAACCATTAAGATCTCGTAGGGAGCGAATGGTTTGTCCTACTTAATACTATCTTAAATTGATGGAAAAACAATACCTTTATATCGAAATGTTTTGAGCTAGGGCGTTTTCAAAATTTCTACCCTTAGAAGACTTCTAAGGGTCTTCTAAGAGTCACTTAGTGACCGACATCAACCAAAAGCTTCGGGCACAACTAAACCCCAAATAAAGCCCATATACCAAATTTCATCAAAATCGGTCCATGGTAACTAAGGAAAGTGCCGCGTACGACTGACGGACGGCCAAATTTCTATTCGAATTTTGGATTTGGAAACGTAAACCAACAAATTTTGAGGGGGGGATTAATCATTTTTTTCTTGGTCGATTCCAAAGGTTCATTATTGAAAATAATAAACCAAAAGAGGAGCTGTGACCTCAGTCAGTGGACAAAAGGGTTTTCTCTGGCAATTATGTTCAATTTTGATGATTAGCGGCAATCTTTTTTGTTTTTCAATTCCCTAGGTAGATGCAGTAATTAATTTTGATAATTTCAAATTGAGGTACAACTTTGGAACTTTGAGCGCTGGTTCATAAGAGATTAGACTAACCCGGAACGTGGAAGGAACGGTGACCGACTGAGACCCTCCCAATCCTCAGAAGTTTCATTTCTTGATCTCGGACTTAGTTAATTTCGTAATTGAGATCCTAAAGAGCGTATTTCCCTCATCATGATCTAAGAATTTGATGGTAGATTGCACAGGTAAGCTGAACAGTTATCGACTGAGGTATAAGTCGTTAGGTACTGACTTCCATTGAAGAGTTCTTGCTACTTTGATTTCGAGCAGGATTTCAGCTGTTATTTTCCAGTGTGGGATGGGGGGGGGGGGGGTAGTATGCTTGTGGTGTGACGTCACTGGTTCGAGCTACCTACGTAATGTTACTAGCGTTTTTGCGATCTGATAACTTTATATTTCTAATCAGTTATCAACAAAAAGCACGATTGTAAGGGGAAAACTATTCAAGACCCGTGAGTAGTACTCATAGAAGACTGGGATTCAGCAAGATCCCTGCAATCTTCTTCATAGAATCCTCTCTCACTGGCCAGAGGACTTCTAGATCTATCCAATAACTGTCGTCTATCGTTGGTTTGAATTACGTATCGTCATTAATATGCCAATGATTTTCCAGGGCACTGAGATGATGGTTACCAACGTGCAGCTGCGTGGTGGGTACATCCTTCACGTGGGGAAGGTGGAAGGAACGCTATCTGTCGGTGATTCTGTGGACCTTCACGTCGATACGAACCGTCGACGTCTCATCATGTCGAACCACACAGCCACTCATGTTCTCAACCACGTACTCCGCAAGGTCCTCGGTCCAGATTCGGATCAAAAGGGAAGTTTAGTAGCTCCTGATCGTCTACGTTTCGATTTCACAAATAAAGTGAGTGGTAATATATCATGAATAATGAATTTTAATTATACAATGAATTCTTGTTGTATTTTTTTCTAACATTTTAAATGCTTTTATTTGACCAAACGAGGTTTTGCTGCAAAGTGCAACGTTGGGCTGCTGGTGTCGTTTTGTTCACTCAAGGGAATTTCCGTTTAAGGATGAGAAAAAGAAGAATTTATTTAGATCGTCGAGGTAGTTGTAGGTGGTCAAGATTTTTCTAGTCGAGGAGTAGTGACAGAGGCGTCTTCTACTACCTGGTGGACTGTTCCAGCGAAGGTTAAGGCCGCTCACTTTCATGTTGGACCCCCGCATTCTTAAATTCACTGCTCTTATTAGAGCAATTTAATTTTTGTTCTAACCCATCTTACCACTTGTGATCTGGGCTTAGCATATTTTTCGGATAGGGTCGACACTAACCTGTGAAGAAATTGGTCGAATTCCTTGTTGTAATGACTCGTATACTCAAACCTGTTAGATCTCCAATAAAGGACACAAGGGAAACCCGTAGTGACTCATTGTGCCAGGTAGGTAAGGTGAGGTACAGGGGACGAACACGTCACTTGACGTCACCTTTCTCCACTCTCCCCTTACCTTGTTTAAGTAATATAAAAGGAGGACTCAGGGCTTCCCCTTCATGCATTCGTCTTCAAAAAATCGACTTGATTATTTCTCGCTCTACCTCGCCTTCTCTCAGAAGCCCACAGTTCCTCAGAGGTCTCAGTAGGCACATCGCGCGGGCCCCCGCTCCCATTTCACCTAGGAGTTGTCTACCCCCAACTAGGACTAGGTAAATGTACTGCCTCCCTCCGGTCGGCGATCTGCCGATGGGTGACTCACCGGACACTTTGTACACCAGGGAAGTTCGAAGCACCCCGTATTCCCTCGCCGCAGGGGGAATAATTGCTTTACTACGAGGCTTGGCACTTGAACGTCGATTTTTCTCCTTTGGGATCAACGTTTAACACTCCTGAAAAAATATATAAGTTTTCCATTAGCTTGCTTTTGCGTGAGGATTATTGAAACTGTTGGATTTTCATGAAATTCTCAAGGATTGTGATTTGCCTATTGTTCAACGTAGATTTACCACAAATGATGCTCCTATGTCCTCGATTTGTCAAATTCATTGTTCGTAATTATAAACAAATGCTTGCATACGGTCTGCAACACATTGGGACATTTTCATGTCAACCACTACACAACAAGGTAGTGAAGTATGGTTGTTAATTCAACCCAAGCATCAAAGTTTTCGTGACGATTTTTCAGTTCATGTGCCAAAGCAAAATAAATGTAAGGTTGTTGATTGTTCTCTACGCAACACAGTGAGTCTATTTTATTTATTGGTCGCGTGAGCAAGATTTGCTTAGTTTTCGTGACGATTTTTCAGTTCATGTGCCAAAGCAAAGACATGAAAATGTCAAAAAGGATCTTGACTTGACATGTTAAACAAATTTCTTACTCCAATCTTTTATCATAGAACCTCTCTGGTATTGTGGTCATTCTAGGGTGCCATGACTGTGGATCAAGTCAAAAAGGCAGAAGACGAAGTAAATGCGATTGTGAAAGCAGATCGACAGGTTTTCGCGAAGATAGCCCCTCTGGGAGACGCCAGGAAGGTCAAAGGACTACGTGCCATGTTCTCCGAAGTAAGTTGACGTCTGTTTTCATTTTTTACTATTTTACTTCCGAATGTGAACCTACTTTTTACCAGTATTTAGTACCTACACATTTTTTAAAAATTTATAATATAAAAATTTATAATAATAAATATTTCCATATTATGGAAAGATTCAAGATTGATCAGAACTCAAAAAGTACTGGGTCGATTCGAGAGGGGAGTTTATACCTAAACGAAAACAGAATCGATTGGTGCAAGAATGAATAATTATTATTACCCCAGTTATAAAATTCGCCATTACGTTGATGATTCCATGAATTTTAGGAACTTCAACATAAGTGAAAACTCCTTTTCATGCATTTCATGTCAATTTCCATAACTACCTAGTAGTAACTACAACAAAGTAAGAATCAAGTGCGATAAGAGCGCTGGTCTCACTCGAAAGAAGGAGCGCTAGTAATGTATTTCCTAGCTCTAACAGCGCCAATAGAGAGTTTTCGCCACGTCTTTTGTGATGACCGTCCGCGTGTAATATCCATGCAACCGTCTGAAAATGGTGACTGCGCATGCGTGACGACTCGGACGGCGAAATAATCACCCCAAATATCACCAACGTCAGACATGTTGCCATGGAAATAGAGCTATTCGTTCGAGAGGGAAACTTTTTTCGAGATGTATCCCTATTCTAGGATATGTGCGACTTGATCTTTCATAATTTATAAATATTTGTTCTACTGACACTGTAATATATAATTTCAGAACTATCCCGATCCTGTTAGAGTCGTGTCTGTCGGTGCTCCAATCGATAAGCTCATTAGCGATCCAGACAGCCCTGAGGGCTTGCAAACCTCTGTTGAGTTCTGCGGTGGAACGTAAGTTCGTGTTTTCACGTTTTGGTTATCATTTTCTTCAAAAAAAAAAAATTTTTTTTTTTGAGTGGAGCTTGAAAGCTTGCAGTTATCCTCTCAAAGTTTGATGTTCTAAATTGCAAGATGAGAGAAAACCTTCCCTTCCAACCTTGTGCCTATTCGAGTAGAAGAATCTTAAAATCTGTGTATTTTGGCACCCTTGATCTAGGATTTGTCGATAGTTGATAGTAACCAAGAATCGATTGTTCCGATTATGTCGACCATAAAATGTATTTTAGCTTAAAACATGCTCTAGCCTTGGCCTAACAAGCAAAAAGTGTAACGTTTTTCGGGAATGGTAACTAGGAACGGTATCGAGTCACGAAATTTTGCTTAGTCGTTGATACGGAACCAAGGATCGTGTAACGTGGTGTAATGTTGTAATCTCAATTCAACTATAAAATACCTTCCTATTTGAAGACTGATTTTTTAAAAGGCTAACGAAATAGCAGAATAAGTTTGATCGCATTCTTCAAACAAACAAACAAAAAAAAATAATAATAAATAAATAAACAGAATAAGAAAGCGCGACTAAAGCATGTTCCATGTTTCTTGAATTTTAGCCGTAGGTTCTAAGCGAAAAGCATCCGGGGGTCAAGGAGGCTAGCCGAGTTTATTTTAAAGCTAATTGAGGAGCTTGATTCCAAAAGGTACTTTAGTACTAGTCTTTAGACCATTATTATCGAAATTGAGTTAACACTTTCCCAGAGTTTTAGGGGGGTAGTTCTTCACAAAAATGCGATCGTTTTGGAGCAAAAGATAATCTATTCCTTTGAAAAATGAGGGTGAATATTCCGTTTAATTTCAAGAGGTACTATATCCAGCACAATGGCGGTCTCTTATCCGTTGTGTTTCAAAAAGTACCTACTTTATCCACTTGGTTTGTTTTCAAAAAGTACTCTATCCATTTCGTTTGATCCCAAAAAGTACTATATCCACTTCGTTTGATTTCAAAAATCAAAGTACTATATCCATAAATCTGATGTTTCAAACCTCGTTCAAAATTATTTTAAACTTTGAACTAATTTACCTTTTATTCCAAAAATATGTATCTGGGCGCGAGGGAATTAAAAGGGGTTTTAAACAAAGAATACCGGTTTGACTTCACTTGAACGACACTTTAATCAGAGAGAACAGGTAAGATGGACACCGGTAAAATCTGTCTCATGGCGGGGATGAGTCAGTGATACCAGCCAACACTCCCCTTCAATTTAGCAAACAATAAATTGCAATGAAAAACGAGTAGAATCTAACACATCAAAACGTTATAATAGACATAATTTTAACTCTTAATCTTTAAAATTCATAACATGTCAATAAATCAAAAAGTTAACAAAAAACAGCAAATTATTTAATTCGACACCAGACATCATCCTAAATTTTTCAAGATTTATTCAACACCACACATCATCCTAAATTTTTCGAACTGAATTCGACCAAGGGTCGAAGTATACCATAAGTATACTGTGCCGGCGATTATATCGAGGGTATCGAAAACACAAGGTCCAGGCTTTGTTGTGTCTCTTCCAAGCATCCCTTCAGGTAGTTCAGAGCGAGATTGATATCAATATCACCAAACTAGCGCGCCTGCGGGCTCTGCCTAGGTATCGTCGGAATAATTTGTATTCAACTTCAGTATTGTGACGCATTTCAAATAATATTTTCGTATATTTGTGATTAACAGACATTTGCACCAGTCGTCGCACATTGGAGATTTTGTAATCACTACTGAAGAAGCTATCGCTAAAGGTATTCGGAGAATCGTTGCCCTCACAGGACCTGAAGCGTCGAAGGTACCAGAAATACAATTTTAACGTTAAGTACAGTTTAATAACTAATATGCATCATATTCTTAACATTACGCTAAAACTGCAGGCCGAAACAAAAGATGTAGTATCATTTGATATTTATTAACAGGACGTTTCCATTTTGGTTTATTATTTCCAATAATGAACCATTGGAATCGAACAAGAAAACATTTTTTTCAACCCCTCTCAAAAATTTGTTGGTTTACGTTTCAAGTTACGTAGAATCCGAAAATCGAATAAAAAAATGCTGCAAATATTACACATAGGTTTATTATTTTTCTATATGGATCACTCGTCTGCAGAAAACACGGCTTTGCCATTGTTACCACCAACCAACATGAAGAAAAACATCGATCGTTTTTCGGTCAGCCTCTTCGTTTTAACGGAGATTAGGCCTCTTTTGTGATTCACTCTCGTGTTTCTGATTTATCTTACGTCCAACTTAATCTTACGTCTTAAGTTCTCGTAGGGAGAGAACGGTTTGTCCTACAGGGCTCCGCGTGGTCTCTAAAAATTCAATACTATCTTAAATTGATGGGAAAACAATTCCTTTATATCAAATTTTTCAGTTAGGGCATTTTCAAAATTTTAACTCTTTATTTTTCAACCCTTAGAAGTGACCTACATCAACCAAAAGCTTCGGGGCACAACTAGACCTTAAATAAAGCTTACATACCGAATTTCATCAAAATCGGTCCTTTTTTTATTTTTATTTTATTTTTTATTATTGGCTTGGAGCAAGCCCTTAGTCACTGAGACCATAAGTTTGATCTATTGTGACAGGATTCCTTTTTTTTCACTTAAGTGCCCGTTTGAAAACCTTTTCTTTCACAAAGTGAAGAAGTTTTTCCGGCGTTTCCCGAGCAATTTCGGCCGGGACAAGAGTACCCATACCGAAATGCCGGAATCAGGTAGATGCTGCAGAAGGACACTCGCAGAGGATGTGCCTTGTCCATCTTGTTGAGATGGTATCACAGGGGGCAATGGCCAGTCAGGAGACCCACAATGGTGCGAAGGTCCTTCCTCGTTAGCGACAGCAGAGCTTTTGCTCTTTTTTTAGAGATGGTGATTAGCTGCTTGGCTTGCCTCTGCTTTGGAGTGTTGCGCCAGTACGCAGCTCTCTTGCTATCCTCCCATTTTTGGCCCTGTTGAGTAACGAAGCTCTTAGTAACCCCGAGTAGGGGTTCAGGACCAAAACATTGGGACTCCGATCCCTGCTTAGCGAGTCGATCGGCTTCTTCATGGCCAGGGACCCAGAGCAATGTTAACTTATTGTCCCGAGCCGCAGCCTTCAGGAAGTCCAGACAATCCCAGGTTAGCCTTGATGTTATTGAGTAGACTGCAATGGCCTTTAGGGCTGCCTGGCTATCAGACATTATGTAAATTTTTGCACCTTTGAGTCGTTTTTTGGCGATCTCTTGTGCGCATATTTCTACGGCATGGGTTTCAGCCTGATAAATGGTCGGTGTTGTTCCTAGGAGTTTAGTTAGGCTGAAATTTGGGCCTTTGATCCCTAGGCCAGCTTTTCCGTTCATCACAGACCCATCTGTGTACCACAGAAGTGAACCTGGTTCATATTGAGGCGTGCCTCTTTTCCAGCATTCACGATCATTAATGATCACTCTAAAGGGTATGTAAAAGTTCATTCTCTCTGACATAATGTCAGGGACTGACTTGGCCACTGGATCAGTGTGGACTTGGACCGGTATTTCCAGGTGGCTCCCTTTACGGGGGGGGGGGGGAGTTTGAGTTTTCTAAGTTTTCTTCAAATCGGTCCTTGGGAACTAAGGAAAGTGCCGCGGACGGCCTAATTTTTATTCGATTTTTTTAATGGGGAATTTGCCTCAATTTTAGATTCTGGAATTTCAAGTCAAATCCTATAATAGGGCCCTAGAATAACGTTTAACACTAGGAATAACCAAGGGGAAAAAATTACTGTAGGAGAAAATGCCTAAACAAGTGAAGCCTCTATTACAAAACACCGCGAAAATCGAGGAATATTGTTGACGTCATATGAAAAAAAAAAGACGCGAAAACAACTCCGACAACAGACAGAGTTCTAGCACCGCCACACAAAACGATCCAGTGAAATGGCTACTCGAATAATGTGATTCAAATCTTGAAACTAAATAAGAGAAGATGAAGACTAATAATGCTTGATAAACTAGTATGTAGAATCGTATTGTAAAAGTGAGAAATATTGTTTCTTTTGGTCACTTTTGTGTCTGGGTTTTTCCTGCCAGTTCGCAGCGCACTCTTGTGCGCACTACTCGGAAGCTAAAAGTTCATGTATGTTCCGCTTCTGTGGTAAGCGCCACAGAACCTCCTTTGAAGTCAGATTGGTAGAATATCCGTTACGTTTCAAACATGTCTGCCTCTTACACATTGCCACCACATTTAAAATTTCCATCTTCCTTAAATTCTCTAAATTTTTTGGAAGCGTTTTCGAGCAGCTCACTATGGTTTTATTCCATACAAATAAACCCGAAAAAAAAAAAAAAAAAAATGTGAAGCAAATTCCCCATTATACGTACCTTGAAACGTAAACCAACAAATTTTGAGGGGGGTTCAAAAAATTTTCTTCTTGGTCTATTCCAAAGGTTCATTGTTGAAAATAATAATAATAATAAACCAAAATTTGGCCGTCCGTCCGCCGTATGCAGCACTTTCCTTACCTACCATGGACCGATTTTGATGAAATTTGGTATATGGGCTCCATTTGGGGTCTAGTTGTGCCTCGAAGCTTTTGGTTGATGTCAGTCACTTCTAAGGGGTGAAAATTAAGGGTTGACATGTTCAAGAGTGCCCTAGCTCGAAAACTCTCAAAATGAAGGTATTGTTTTTTCGCCAACTTGAAATACTATTGAATTGTCAGAATCGAATGAGACCACACGGAGCTCTGTAGGACAAACCGTTCGCTCCCTACGGGTACTTTGTTCCAACGGCCTCAGGTGAATATAATTTTCGGTCCGGGCATTACTAGTTTGAGCGTGAATGGACTGATGAGTTATGGGTGGTGTTAAGACCTTCACAAAATGTGTACGAATTTCGTTATTTTGCAACATTGGTAGATACAAATAATTCCACGACTATTTCAGTTGTTTATGTAGTCTTAATCATTATATAGTACCTTCTCTTCTTTAATTCCCAGGCGTTAGCTCGATGCTCTTCGTTGGAAAGTGCCGTGGGAATGCTGAAGGGCGCCATTAACCAAAAAGTATTGTCGGCGAAAGACATCACCAAATCTATCACTGATTTAAACAACGACATTTCTCAAGCTCTCATCCCCTATTGGAGAAAAGTAAGTATTTGCTTAAGGCTAAGTGTCCCGGGGGTTCGGTTTCCAAATCCGCTGCCAAATGGTGTCCTGGAATGATCACATTTGATTTCCCATTTTCTCATGACTGGGAAGTCGGGTTTGAAATATGCGAGCTCCATTTTGTAGGTTTTCATTAGTTCATCTCTGGTTAATCATGTTTCAAATTTTTCATAAAGTTTGGGTTACAATATTTGAAATAAAAAGGGTTCTGAGCGAAATTTCTGAAAAACCGCAAATAGGAAATTGAAGGGTGCGACAATCATAATTCACTCATCGGAATTCAAAATCTAATTGCTGACTCATCAGGATTAGTAAAACCGCTTACAATTACTGAGGCAGTACAGAAGGCACAAGACAAGAGAAGGTGAAACAAGTATCAGTGCCGGCAGTAGGTAGGAAAAGGGTCTCGAGCACTGGGCTGAAAGCTGAAGCTGGGAGCCCTAGAAGCGTTCTGATTGGTGGAGCTCCAGGACGTAGGTAGTTCTAGATGAGTGCAACAGATCGCGTTCATGATCGCTTGTTCCCAACCTCATCGCAACAAGTCACCTTGTTTAACACATATTGCTTCCGAGTCTACCAAGGTAGCGGAAGCTTTGTTTTCACTTTTCAAGGACGAATAAAAAAAGTTCTCCAAAATCAAAATTTTTACTCGCGTTTTGGGTTTTAGACCTTTCTGAACAATTTTGGTTCCGTGTCTGTCTGTCATGAATTCCTTGTAACGCGCATAACTATACGAAGTTATTGTCCGATTTCATGGATTGTGCGGGTTGGTGTCCCCTATGAAAATCATCATTCTCAGATTGATAGAAGCGACTGCGCATGCGCAAACGTGAATTTCCTTGTAACGGCCATAACTTTTACATTTTCCATCCGATTTCAATGAAATTTTCAGGGATGTTACAGATTAGTATTTAGATGGTCCCCTATGAAAATCATCACCCTCGGACTGATAGTAGCCACTGCGCATGCGCAAACGTGAATTTCCTTGTAACGGCCATAACTTCCACATTTTCTACCCGATTTCGATGACATTTTTTAGGGATTACGCGGATTAGGTTGTAGATGGTCCCCAATGAAGATCATCACCCCCGGACTGATAGCAGCCACTGCGCATGCGCAAACGTGAATTTCCTTGTAACGGCCATAACTTCCACATTTTCTACCCGATTTCGATGACTTTTTTAGGGATTATGCGGATTAGGTTGTTGGTGGTCCCCAATGAAAATCTAGGCCTTAAAATTTACAGAAGCCTCTGCGCATGCGCATACGTAAAATCCTTGTAATAGCCATAACATTTACATTTTTCATCCGAATTTGATGAAATTTTCTAGGATTGTCCAGATTAGCGTGTAGATGGTCCCCTATGAGGGTAGTGGAAGGTACTTAGAGATCGGTGCTTTGAGATTAACTACGGCGCACGAAAAATGCTGACAACAATTCCTCCTTCGAAATGTTATCAAAAACATTGTTGGCAACATTTTCGGTAACAAAGTTATTTTTTCAACATTGTTAGTAACACTGTTGTCAACACTGAGTTTTGTTATCGAGCCATGAGCGATAACAAATCGGGATTTCTGGTAACATTGTGTTTCACAGGATTTTGAGCCTTTGAATTGGTGGGAGACTGTGATTCACGCTGTTGCACTGACGACGAACTGTGGAGACATTTTGGTTTCTTTGATTAATTATGTGCAGTAGTGAAGTGGGAATAATGAATTGGGAAAAGGACCAAGTAGTAAGGTTGATTGAGGAATATAGAAAGCAGAGAAGCTTATGGGACGTGCAGCTGCCTCAGTACAAAGACAAACAGAAAAAGTGTGATGCTTGGAAAGTGCTTGGGATTGCCGTAAATCGTACTTGGGTGGAGGTGGAGAAGAAAATGAAAAGCCTAATCGGACAGTTTCAACGTGAAATGCTGACGAGCACAAAACTACGACCCACGCTGCAGCAGTTGCTAAGTCAGCCATAGTCCATCGAGTACTGGAGAACACCTAATTGTTCACACCCAAATGTTATTACTTTGAATGTTAACAACATTGTGGATAACATTGTTAGAAAACTAGACCCAAAAAAGCAGATGGATGAATTTTTGGCAACAAAAAAGTTGACGACATTGTTGCCAACAATGTTGGTAACTAATTTTCCAGATCATCACTTTTTGTTTCCAACATTTTTGTTATCTACAATGTTATGTTAATAACAATGTTTTCCGCTAACATTTGGTCTGTAAAGGCCTTTAGAAATGCATTTTGTTGATGCAGTAAAATTCAAATGATGGTGGATTTTAGTCATATTAATTTTGTGCAGGAAAATCTTCGTAACGAGCTGAAAGTCCTTAAAAAGAAGTTGGATGATATTGAGCGACAAGGAAAACTTGAGCAACAGCAGCAGGTAATTCTGTCATGTTCTTTAGCATTTTGAACGTAATTGTAATTATAAAATCCCGAGTAGGAATCTTGATCCGTTTCAAATCTACTGACTCACCACACGAATTTATAGCACTACTAGAACTAACAAGACTTTGATTACGGGTGGACTTTGATACTTTGACTATCGTTTCGCCGAAACATGTACCTTTGAGGTAATACACCGTTGAAAAAGAGATTCCACCCGTAATCATCAATATGGTCACTCCATATACCCACCAATGTAACAAGACTTTGTCCCACCAGGTTGTGGAAGATGCTAAAAAGCTCATCACCCCCGGATGTCCCTTCATTGTGAGTCAACTGAAAGCTGGTTCGAATACTAAGGTAAGGGTCCGACGTATGTTTGAGGTTTGAACATTTTTTAGTAATCAACCTTTTTGCGGGTAAGACTTATTCTTAAAGGAATTGAATACCATCATTATTGTGGCAGGCGTTGGATGCTGCGCTCAAACAAGTGAAACAATCGTCTCCTTCTACTTCTGCTATGTTCATTTCTGTCGATGAAGAAACCAAGAAGATTTTCTGTCTCTGTGCCGTGACCAAGGTAAGACTTGATGATTCAATTAAAATGGAGTCGATGAAATTGTTGTCAATTTCCACGGTAGTGTTGAATCACGAAGTTGGTTATTTGGTTTGTACTGTTAGGTAGAGGTGGGTAGGAAATCGCGTCACTGGTTAAAGTCACCTATTACTGGAGAGTCACCGTTCCGTTTGTCACCTATTACAGAACTGACCCTATTACCAACTGACTTGCTGTGACAGCAGGTAAAATAACGCTCCCTTCCTCCATGCTCCGAATCACTATTTCAAATTATTTCACTTTGGCCCCTTCGGAGCTTCTTGAATTGTCACTGTGTGCGTTGTCACTTCAGTGCCATTAGCGCTAATCGTCACTCCAGAGTGGTCGGTGCTGGCTGTCACTTCATGGGCGGTTGGCGCTACTTGTCACGTTGTCACTCTTTGTTCGGTTGGAGCTACATCGTCACTTGTCACTCCGTTCGTGATCAGTTGTCTCTCGTCCCTCACGCCGTACTTCCGCGGCCCGGGTTTAGGGCTCTCGCCGTTAGTTTGACTCGTGATGCCCGTTTAGTTCGATGTTTTTCGATAGTTTCATTGTTTTGTGATTTGTGGCGTTTTTTACGCTCATTAAAAGGTCGAAAAAACTGCCAAGTGCGACCTATGTGGTCAAGTTTGTAGTTTCAAAACTACCATTACCTACAAATTAAAAATATAATTCGTAATAATAATTTTTCCTATTTGCTCATGTTCCTTAATTTGTTTCAATGAAAGATGATATTAAGGTGAAAATGCATGTTACCTACCAATAATGAACGACTGTGATAAATTCTATTTTTTCTAATTTATTCCATTTTACCTACCAACGGAGGACTATGATGACACTGTGACCACGATCGATAAATTAATTATTTCTGAGCTCTAAACATATTAATCTGATTGCTGAGTGTCTCATACTAAGTGCTTAAATCGGTAAAACGTAATATATAAATATGATGGAGAGGTATATACAGTTTTTCTCAACGAACAGAACCAATTTTGGTTTATTATTTTCAATAATGAACCTTTGGAATCGACCAAGAAAAAAAATGTTTAACACCCCCTCAAAATTTGATGGTTTGCGTTTCAAGGTACGTAGAATCCAAAAATCGAATAAAAATTTGGCCGTCCGTCCGCCGTCCGCCGTACGCGGCACTTTTGCCACTTAGCATTGTCCGATTTTGATGAAATTTGGTATGTAGGCTCCATTTGGGGTCTAGTTGTGCCCCGAAGCTTTTGGTTGATGTAGGTCTCTTCTAAGGGTTCCAAAATCAATTTTGAAATTTTGAAAACGCCCTAACTCAAAAAATTTTTATATAAAGGTATTGTTTTCCTTCAATTTAAGATTCTATAGAATTTTTAGAATTTTTTGAGACCACGCGGAGCTCTGTAGGACAAACCGTTCGCTCCCTACGAAAATTTAAGGGTTTATATTGAAATATATATATATATATAAATCAAAACACGAGTGTGAATCGCAAAAGAGGCCTAATCTCCGTTCAAATTAGAGCTAACCAAAATGCAATCAATGGTTGGTGATTTTAATTTTTTTTTTTTTTTTCTTCATATTGGATGGTTGGTGATTTTGTAGACGAGTGATCTAGAAAAATAATAAACCATTGTGTAGAAATATGAGACCGATACGCTAGTTGCGTCTATTGTGACAAGAACTCTAGTTACGGAAACATGGACGTAGTATACTAGGTCCATGTACTGTTCCCAGATAGAAAGAATGCGGCTGGCCAATTTCCCGAAGGGTATACCTGCTAACATAGACGACTACCTGTTCCAAAATCCAAAAGTAGCCTGTTGAGTCAGGCTGGGGAAAGGGCCGAGCCTCAGTAATCGTAATGCAGGCATCGAGCAACTCGAGTCATCATAAGGTAGAGAGCCCCTCCACTCTGCCATTTTTTTTATTTTTGAAGGAATGAATGTATATTCTCTTAATCCATAAGACTTTCCCGAGGGTAAGGAACCTGTTTTATTTTTTCCTCTCTCAAATACAGTGTTCTGTCTATTTGTTTTGTTTTGCCTGTAATGAATCGATCCTTTCATTCATCAACGTTCGGTAATCAACAAACCTCGGTCTCATTTTTCCTAGCTTGAGTGGGAGTTTAGAAGAACGATGCTTTTGGGATTGTAATACACATGAATACCTCACCAAACCATCCGCATTCTTTCAATCTGCAAACAGTACGGAAATCACTGCTGGTATCGAGTCACTTTACACCGAGCAGCGCCGCAGTTGCAGGATGCGCTTCTCTGTCACCCTGTTACAAAGTCACCTATTACTGGAACCTATTACCGGGCTGTCACTGTCACGTACCAAAAAGTTTTCTCATTTTCGTTGAGTACATTTCGTTTTCCCTTATTTGGTTTTTATTCTTCATTTCCTTTTGCCCTTTTTTTTATTTGGGCTCTATTTTAGGGTGTTTTTCCCCAGAGAACTGGGGTAGTAGCAGAGATTTTGCTTAGAACGATTTATTTCTTTCATTTTCTCCTTTTTTCGGAAGTCATAAGTCGTTACAAAGTGAATAAATTTAATGGTAGTTTTTGTATGAAAACAATTTTCATATCAATGATCTCTCGTTATGAACAGGAGAGCGTTGATAAGGGACTCAAGGCCGGGGAATGGGTTGGAGCTCTCAGCAAACTCATCAACGGCAAAGGAGGTGGAAAGGCAGAGTCCGCGCAAGCCTCTGGCACTAACATCTCAGCTCTGCAGGAAGTTCTCAAAGTCGCCAAGGAATTCGCCGCCGCTAAACTGGGAGCTCCAGTCTCCTCCAATCAACAGCCAGCCCCTGCCAAGTGAGTTCATGTCGGGTATCTCGATGTTTCCTTGCATGTTTCAATCAATAGATTCCAATGTTTCTTTTCCTGCTTTACTGGGCCCTCGTTGATTGATTGAATGCTCGATTGACCTGACTTTGAACGCTCAAATTAACCCTTAACTACACGCGGGCGGTTTTTTTTTGCCCTAGTATAATTCTGGAAGCCTCCAGTGCAATTCTAGTGCAACCCAGAGAATATCACTGGCTCTCAGATCCTGAAGGGCTACTGTAAAATTAATAATTGACATTAAACTGACATTAAAGGTACAGAAAAGAAGAGCTTTTGGTCTCTGACAAAGGGATCAAATAACAGGGGTGCACTGTGACTATAACGAAATCTGTTGTTTAATTCACATGAAAGAGCATTTTATCTTTTATAAACCGACCAGATACTTGTTCCTTGGAAGTCTGACACACTATCACAAAATATCAGCCTCATCATTTTTAGGACGTCCCACAGTAAGACTTGGGATTCCTTATGCGATCGATCTGGGGTGAAGTTGGACAACACTCAACAGAAAAAAAAACGCTGCAAATTATTACACAATGGTTTATTATTTTTCTATATAGATCACTCGTCTACAAAATCACCAACCATCCAATATGAAGGAAAAAAAATAATAAAAATTAAAAATTAAAAAAATTAAAAAAAAATCAAAATCAACCATTGATCGCATTTCGGTCAGCTCTAATTTGAACGGAGATTAGGCCTCTTTTGCGATTCTCACTCGTGTTTTAATTTATATATACTGAACGGTTTGTCCTACAGAGCTCCGCGTGGTCTCAAAAAATTCTATAGAATCTTAAATTGAAGGAAAAACATTACCTTTATATCAACATTTTTTTTAGTTAGGGCGTTTTCAAAATTTCAAAATTGATTTTGGAACCCTTAGAAGTGACCCACATCAACCAAAAGCTTCGGGGCACAACTAGACCCCAAATGGAGCCTACATACCAAATTTCATCAAAATCGGTCAATACTAAGTGGTGAAAGTGCCGCGTACGGCGGACAGACGGCCAAATTTGTATTCGATGTTTGGATTCTACGTACCTTGAAACGTAAACCATCAAATTTTGAGGGGGTGTTAAAATTTTTTTTTCTTGGTCGATTCCAAAGGTTCATTATTGAAAATAATAAACCAAAACACACACACTAATCCGTTTTAGACCATTCTGAATCCAAATCCGTGAAAAAATCATAGGTGTATGTCTGTATGTGTGTGTGAGATTAAATCTTGTGTCGTCTGCCTTAGTTCTCAACCGATTTTCGTGGTTCTTTATTTTATTCGACGCGGAAAACTATCTAGTTGTGCACTACATCGCCGGAATTTCGAATTTTGCCTCTGAAAGGGGGGGTTAAAGCTCAAAAAACATGCCTCAATTTCCAACCGATTTTCGAGTCTCGGTCCCCTGGCGTGTTTTCGGGTATTTGCGGCTCGCCGCCCTCTTGTTTTATTTGATCCTAGAAAAAGTATTTTCTTGTGTGTGTAAAACATGTTTAGAACTGTTTTAAACAGGTGACAAGTCACAAAACAAATAAAAATCTTGAGAAAATTACTGAGCTGCACACCTCTCCTCTTCTCACCTTGGAACGGACCAAAGTATAATTATTCCTTAATTATGAAGCGTACCTATTCTTAGGGACAGTAAAGTAAAGTAAAGTAAAGTAAACAACCATTTCAGGTTGGAATTTCGTCCGCCTGCCATTCCTGGCGTCGCGGACGTCATCAGCTGTCTTCCTAAGGGAAGATCAGAATTTGTTCTGATGATTTCGCTCATGGCTTCCCATTGGCCTCACCGCCCTGGGTTGGGACGAGGGGGAACTGCGACCGGCTTACCCGGAAAATATGCCGCAGAGGCGGGCTTCGAACTCACGGCCCCTGCAACTGGTTCGAGTCCCGTCTCCAGAGACACATGCCCTAGCTCGCTCGGTCATAGCTGACCCTGCTCTTAGGGACAGTTTATTGCGTTGATTTCTCTTACATTTTACATAATATGTTTCAGAACACAAACCTCGAAAGCGCAAAATGGACCTGTCAAAGGAACTGGTTCAGGTTGTGCGAAAAGTCAAGATTCAGCAGAACCAGCCATTCTCCTCCCCTTGGTAGCCCTGCAGTACTCAGGCAAACAAATCAACATCACTTCTTCAGGTGGTAAAGTTGAATCCCGTGTTATCGACCCAATTTCCAAGACTGAAGTAAGTAAATAAGTACCTACCTACTTATTTATTTATACAGCTACCTGTTGTTGTGCATAATGCTACAGTATTTTTTTTTAATACCAAACGTGATACTCCTAGGATAGTTGCTCATGTTGGTCTCATCTGAAGTAGACATGTATTGGGTGTTTCATAAACTTGCAAAAATTTGATGTTGAAAAAACTCTTATTGAAAACTTATTTTTTACAATTATTTACTGACGATAAAATACAAGGTGATTTCAGTAGTAAGTGACAATTGGGAATTATTGTTTCTATAAACAAAATACAACCTAGCAACTGTTGTTAGCAATTCCATAATATTAGCCTCGGCTGATTATTCTTAGAGATCTTCGTGCTCCCCCTCTACCTACCTGTTCGATCTCAGTTTCAGTTCCTTTTAGTAATTTGTCTGTGTCACATTCGCTCTATTAAAATCTATTCTCACATCTCGTATAAAGTGTTGTCCGTTTCCCCGAGTATTCCTACTTTAGGTTATCGTCCCAGTTTCACGCTGATTGAAAAATATATCGGGAAAACGGTCAGTGAAAAGTTGTGTCGTTGCGTCTTGCGTGTGTCGTCTTGTCCGTTCATTTGTCGACGTAATGGCGTCCGGTTTGCAGTTTGGTTTGTTGGTCAAATTATTTGACGGCACAAACAATTTTTCAAATTGGGAATTCCGTATCAGATTGCTACTTGACCAAAATTCAGTTGATGTCGTACTCACTGAAAGTAATCGAGCAATCGATGCGAAGGAGCGTGAGGCATTTGAAAAGATGGATGTGAAGGCCCGATGTCTCATTGTTCAGGGTTTGTCGGACAATGTTCTAATAATGATCAGAGACAAGAATACGGGAAAAGCAATGATGGATTGCCTTCGATCTACCTCTGAGAAGAAAGGAATGAAATCTCAAGTTGCATTACAGAAAAAGTGGAGGCGCATGGAGTATACTGGCAACACTTCGCTCAACGAATTTTTCCTTGAATTCGAATGTATTTGTGTGGAAGTGAAAACGGCGGGAGGAAAGATAGACGATTCTGAAATGATAAACCAGTTACTCGTCGCAATGCCCGAAGAATTTGATGGAGTGGTCTCCGCGCTCGACATTTTGTGTAATGATGAAGAGGATTCGACGAAAATATCTTTGGAGTACGTCAAAAATCGTTTATTGGCTGAAGAGGAACGTTTGAAAAGAATCATCATGGGGGTTCCAGTTCATCTGATCACCATCACGCGTTTTCGTCCAGTGGTGGGGGCGGTTGGAAAAAATTTAAACGTGATGCTCGTCGCTATGGATCAAAACCACAGAACTCTGGCTCGAGCTCGAATCCTTATCCTATATCCAAGTTCTCCGGAAAATGTTACCTCTGCAAGTGTTGAGGACACAAACGCTCCATGTGTCGATTCAACAAGACATCGGCGTTATCAACAGATCGTGAAGTTGAAGAGGAAGGAGAGGATGGAGTTGCCAGGAGCATCTAGGGGAAGAAAGTGGTGGCACGGTGTGAGCGCTGCCTAGCGAAGATAAGATGAACCTTCCAGAGCTCAAAAACCTAGGTTATCTCTTATCAGTTGGATTATGAGATGTAGGTATCGTGTGTTGTGTTTCTTATTCTTTCGTAAATAATAGAATGCTTTAAAAATTAATGTTGTTTACCTACGAGTACATAGATTTTCATTTCAGACTGAATGCCTTTCTTATTGATGCTTTAAACAGATTTGATTGCCTTTTTCATTGAGGGCAAATTTCTGGTTTCAAAAAGATTAGGCAGGGATCTACAGACATTACCACCGGTTGATAACGGAGGTGCATCCATCTTGCCAAAAAAGAAGAGAAGGTTCATCTAATCGTAGAAAAACATATTCGACATATTTTCAGAATACATACCCTAGTTCTAAAAATGGCGGGCGATTCAAAATTTTCCATGTTTATGAAACACCCTCTACGTAAAGAATTGGTTGGCACATGACTTCTATACCTTGCGTTTATCTTTGTAGACTGTTATCAACGACGTGGGAGCCTTGTCCTGGCTGGCCTCTGACTCCTCGCTGAGGCGGGAGGACAACCCAGCTTCCGAAGCGCAGGTGATTCAGTGGATGACTTTCGCATCAGCCGAACTTCAACCGCTTGCCGCCGCATTCGCCAAAGCTGGCTCTTCACCGTCCCAAGATCTGAAGAAGAGTTTGGCTGAAGTCACTCTGAATCTCTCCAAGGTGTTCCTCCATCGCACATATTTAGTCGGAGAGAGGTGAGATTCACTATATAGTTGTACCTAAAGATAAATGAGGAATGATGAAAGCTAAGTGTTGTGAATGAGGATTGATTGAACTGGGATGGGAATAGATTTTTACTAAAACGATTGTCTTGCTCAGATTTAGACAAATTATTGATTTTTTTACTCCGATTATTGATTGTGATGATATCAAGCAAGTTTTTATGAAAATTGAAGGTTTTGTAAGTGTTTTGCCTCTCCTGAAAAATTGCCCCGAACTACGACTTGTTGTGGTGGCAGCGTCGATGACACTTTTCACGAGGCCCAACAGAGGAAGAGTGTGACTTATACAGGGTGTCTCATGTTAAGGACCGAAAAACTTCGGGAGTCGATTTTACAACTAATTTTAGTAAGAAAGTGTCTCTTAGCAATTTTTGGTTAGACGCTTAATTTTCGAGGTATTTTAATTTTAAGATTTTTTTCGTGTTTTCGACCTTATGCCATAAAAATGACCATAACTCGCTTAATTTACGAGCAATTCAAAATCTAACTACACCGTTGGATAGAGCGTTAAATTTACCATCTTTCTAGTGGTTATACAAATAATTTTGTAAAGTCGTGATGGGTGAAAAATCAATTTGTAAAGTCATTTTTGTAAAATTGTCAAAATTTCCTACTTTTTCTTTTGGTTGTTAAGGTTTTACTTCCACATGATTTTTCACGTACCTCTACATCAAAATCTGCGCAAAGATCTCATATTTCTAATGGTATAATTTGTTTTAATTTTACTCCGCTAATTAGGGGTGAAAAATACGTTTGAACGCTAAAAAACGTGGTTGCGCTCATGGAAATCAAGGTTTTTTGGTTCGTTGGGCCTCGGGCAGGTTCGACGAATTAGGGGTGGAATTCCACGTCATTTTCAACGCTATTAGACTGATTCCATCACCGTTGGTATGGAAAGCTCAGTATTGAATTTTGGTTGGTCCGAATCTTTTTTTTTTAAATTTACTTGGTATTTATGCACGAATTGAATGTTCAATTCTCGCAACTTCCCTTGCACATTATTCTACAGGATTAAATTATGAAATAATTGCGATTCAAATCGTATGTTTCATAATCGTGTTTGTGTTGTTGTTTTTCTTGGTTAGCTTCAAGGAAAGTGTTGGTATTCGAAACTTACGTCTGACGTTGTTTTCAAGAGGAAGGTCCTAAGATGTTTACAGTGAGGTCTGATAAAGAAGTTGAAGGAAGCAGGTAAAGAGCATGCGGTCTCACCATCATGTTCTGATGAACAAGCCTTTATTTCAATTATTTACACCGATCAGTCGCAATGGCCCAATGTCGAATACAGGGACATGCTTTTCATATACATTAAATTCGTGCATAAACACCAAGTAAATTAAAAAAAAAAAAAGATTCGGACCAACCAAAATTCAATACTGAGCTTTCACATACCAACGGTGATGGAATCAGTCTAATAGCGTTGAAAATGAAGTAAAATTCCACCCCTAATTCGTCGAATCTACCCGAGGCCCAACGAACCAGAAAACCTCGATTTCCATGAGCGCAACCACGTTTTTTAGCATTCAAACTTATTGTTCACCCCTAATTAGCGGAGTAAAATTAAAACAAATTATACCATTAGAAAGATGAGATCTTTGGCAGTTTTTGATGTAGAGGTACATGAAAAATCTTGTGGAAGTAAAACCTTAACAATCAAAAGAAAAAGTAGGAAATTTTGACAATATTACAAAAATGACTTTACGAATTGATTTTTCACCCATCACGACCATATGAAAATTTTTGTAGGTATAACCACTAGAAAGATGGTAAATTTAACGCCCTATCCAACGGTGTACTTAGATTTTGAATTGCTCGTAAGTTAAGCGAGTTATAGTCATTTTTATGGCTTAAGGTCGAAAACACGAAAAAAAACGTCTGCCAAGTGGGTGTGGCACATAGCTTCCTCGTATCCATAACCCGATTATATAGATGATCGACGACGAAAAAAATCTTAAAATTAAAATACCTCGAAAATTAAGCGTCTAACCAAAAATTGCTAAGAGACACTTTCTTACTAAAATTAGTTTTAGAATGGGGAATTTGCCTCACATTTTTTGCTTCCGAGTCTACCAAGGTAGCGGAAGCTTTGTTTTCACTTTTCAAGGATGAAAAAAAAAGTTCTCCAAAATCAAAATTTTCACTCGCGTTTTAGACCTTTCTGAACAATTTTGGTTCCGTGTCTGTGTCTCTATCGGTCTGTCTGTCTGTCATGAATTCCTTGTAACGCGCATAACTATACGAAGTTATTGTCCGATTTCTATGAAATTTTCAGGGATTGTGCGCGTTGGTGTGTAGACGGTCCCCTATGAAAATCATCACCTTTGGACTGATAGTAGCCACTGCGCATGCGCAAACGTGAATTTCCTTGTAACGGCCATAACTTCCACTTTTTCTACCCGATTTCGATGAAATTTTCAGGGATGTTACAGATTAGTATTTAGATGGTCCCCTATGAAAATCATCACCTTCGGACTGATAGTAGCCACTGCGCATCCGCAAACGTGAATTCTTTGTAACGGCCATAACTTCCACATTTCCCATCTGATTTCAATGAAATTTTCAGGGATGTTACAGATTAACTTGTTTTGATGTTTTGAGATTAACTACTATGCATCGGATCATCTATACAATCAGGTTATGGATACGAGGAAGCTATGTGCCACACCCACTTGGCAGACTTTTTTTTTTCGAATGAGGGTTTATTTGTATGGAATAAAACCATAGTGAGCTGCTCGAAAACGCATCCAAAAAGTTTAGAGAATTTAAGGAAGATGGAAATTTTAAATGTGGTGGCAATGTGTAAGAGGCAGCCATGTTTGAAACGTAACGGATATTCTACCAATCTGACTTCAAAGGAGGTTCTGTGGCGCTTACCACAGAAGCGGAACATACACGAACTTTTAGCTTACGAGTAGTGCGCACAAGAGTGTGTGAACTAGGAAGGAGGGCCAAAAGAAACAATATTACTCACTTTTTTACAATACGATTCTACCTACTAGTTTATCAAGCATTATTAGTCTTCATCTTCTCTTATTTAGTTTCAAGATTTGAATCACATTATTCGAGTAGCCATTTCACTGGATCGATCTGTGTGGCGGTGCTAGAACTCTGTCTGTTGTCGGAGTTGTTTTCGCGTCGTTTTTTTTTTTTTCGTATGACGTCAACAATATTCCTCGATTCTCGCGGTGTTTTGTAACATAGGCTTCACTTGTTTAGGCATTTTCTCCTACGGTAATTTTTTCCCCTTGGTTATTACTAGTGTTAAACGTTATTGTAGGGTCCTGTTATAGGATTTGACTTTGACTCTCGAAGTTTTTCGGTCCTTTACATGGGACACCCTGTACATATACCCTGTATGTCCCCCACCTCACGATTTTACGTCGCCTCACGACGAGTTTAGCAGCTTAGACATTATTGCAAATTTCTAGTATAACACATGAAAAATGCTATAATTCACTAACGATATCGTTACAGGATCAGTTTGGCTGATTTGAGTGTTGCTGCTGCACTCAGTCCGGTGATGAACGAGCCATCCTGTCAGACGAAACCTCTCCTTAGGTGGTTCAACACGATTGTGAACCAACCGCAGTACCTCAAAGCAAAATCGAACGCAAAGCTTTAATTATTATGTTGTACGAATGTTTTGAATAAATACGCTGAAACCTGTTAGTACTTTGTTGTTTTTGAGAAAACTCCTCGTAGTTTGCCGAAATTCAAACCATCTCAGGTTTTCTAGTGCACCCCACAATGTTTAGATGAGTTTTGAGACGTTTCAGGCATTTTCGAAGCTAACTTAGTCACCACTGATATCATCCCCAAGGTTCTCATCAGCTCTTGTTTCATCTCACTACTGGTAAACAGGGAGTTCATATGTTCAAACATTCAAATTGCGTTCCCATCAATGATCTTTCTTTGGAGTGGCATTTTCAACTTGGTTTTTTCAACTTTTGACTGGTTTCAGATAGATTTTTACACGCTGAATCCAACGCCGCCAACCAAAATGCTTTACGACCTCTAGTTTCCGAGAATATCGATTATAATGTTTAAAAAATCGCATTTTCAACTTGGTTTTTTTCAACTTTTGACTATGGAATCATAAAAATCGAACAATATTTGCCAGAGAAGTATGGGAAAAACATGGGAATAACTGTTTATTCAGTAGTTTTCTCATTTTTCTCTGGCAATTATTGTTCGATTTTGATGATTCCATCGGAAATCTTTCAGTTTTTCAATTCCCTAGGGCCGTGCACTAATGAATTTCTATAAGCCTTGAAAATTTCAAATTTAGCTACATTTTATGGGAAAAAGATAACTGAATTAACGGTTTTTCCATTTTCCTCTGGCAATGGGGTATTTTGGTGGGTCGGAAATTCAGGTTTTTGACCTCAAATTTGGATTCAGCACCCTTGAAAACCTATAACTCCAACTTTAAGCCCAAAGGTACTATAACGTGTGGTAGAAAAATTAATTAAAGATGTCACACGTTTGAAAAAAAGGCGGGCCTCCCTTAACGCACACACACTTATGCTGCGCGCGTGTGTGTGAGTAGTATTTTTGACCGACTTCAACGCGCCGAAGGCGCGCGAAAGAGGAGGTACTCAATTCGGGTTGTCGTGGGACGACGATTTTTTTTTTTTTTTTTTTTTTTTTTTTTTTTTTTTTTTTTTGTATGTCCGAGTCGCTTGCATTTTTTTATTCTGGTACCAATCTGTCTGATTCTTTTTGAAATGTGTTCTACCAGTATCCGTGGTGGTCCCATTTCAAACAGATTTCATTTTGCTCAGTTAAAAGTATCGAAACTTTGTGAAAGAAGTTGAAAAACGTGGTTCCCGTTTTCGGGAATATTGGTCCGCATTCACTCTTCTTGCCCTGTGACTTCCGACTGAGCCGATGACGGACTATTTGTGTATAGTCAAATTGAAGGTCTGATTGTAAGCTTTAAAATGATATGCTATATGAGGGGGGTTCCGATAACTAAAAGGTGCTGCGGGGGATGAGAAACGGGGAAATTATAGTGGCTTTTAGGTCAGAACCTGCATGTGCCATATCAAACGTGTCTACGAATGCTCTTGTATGTGAGTTTTCCTACCAAGTATGAGCGATAATTATAGTACTGTTAGTTAGGTATTCTACCAAGTGGGTGTAGCACATAGCTCCCTCGTCATTCATAATCTAGTTGGATATCTAATAGTATAGGAGATCGTCATAACTGCATAGTGCCGTACCAAATATGAGATATGTAGTACAATTTGGTGATAAGAGGGTATTTTACCAAGTGGGTGTAGCACATAGCCCCCTCATCACCGATAACATGATTAGGTAATAGAAGACGGCATCGTCAGAACTGCATAGTGCCCTACTAAATATGAGGTATGTAGTACAGTTAGGTGATGAGAGAGTATTCTACCAAGTGGGTGTAGCACATAGCTTCCTAGTCATCCATAATATAGTTGGCTATGTAATGGCATAGGAGATTGTCGGAACTGAATAGTGCAGTACCAAATATAAGGTAGGTATATAGTACAATTAGGTGATGAGAGGGTACCTATTCCACCAAGTGGGTGTAGCACATAGCTTCCTAGTCATCCATAGTTGGCTATGTAATGGTATAGGAGATTGTCGGAACTGAATAGTGCAGTACCAAATATAAGGTAGGTATATAGTATACTTAGGTGATGAGAGGGTATTCCACCAAGTGGGTGTAGCACATAGCTTCCTAGTCATCCATAGTTGGCTATGTAATGGTATAGGAGATTGTCGGAACTGAATAGTGCAGTACCAAATATAAGGTAGGTATATAGTACAATTGGATGATGAGAGGGTATTCCACCAAGTGGGTGTAGCACATAGCTTCCTAGTAATCCATAATATAGTTGGCTATGTAATGATATAGGAGATTGTCGGAACTGAATAGTGCAGTACCAAATATAAGGTAGGTATATAGTACAATTAGGTGATGAGAGGGTATTCCACCAAGTGGGTGTAGCACATAGCTTCCTAGTCATCCATAATATAGTTGGCTATGTAATGGTATAGGAGATTGTCGGAACTGAATAGTGCAGTACGCAGTACCAAATATAAGGTAGGTATATAGTACAATTAGGTGATGAGAGGGTATTCCACCAAGTGGGTGTAGCACATAGCTTCCTAGTCATCCATAATATGGTTGGCTATGTAATGGCATAGGAGATTGTCAGAACTGTATAGTGCAGTTCCAAATATAAGGTAGGTATATAGTACAATTAGGTGATGAGAGGGTACCTATTCCACCAAGTGGGTGTAGCACATAGCTTCCTCGTCATCCATAACATAGTTGGCTATGTAATGGCATAGGAGATTGTCGGAACTGTATAGTGCAGTTCCAAATATAAGGTAGGTATATAGTACAATTAGGTGATGAGAGGGTACCTATTCCACCAAGTGGGTGTAGCACATAGCTTCCTAGTAATCCATAATATAGTTGGCTATGTAATGGTATAGGAGATTGTCGGAACTGAATAGTGCAGTACCAAATATAAGGTAGGTATATAGTACAATTAGGTGATGAGAGGGTACCTATTCCACCAAGTGGGTGTAGCACATAGCTTCCTAGTCATCCATAGTTGGCTATGTAATGGTATAGGAGATTGTCGGAACTGTATAGTGCAGTTCCAAATATAAGGTAGGTATATAGTACAATTAGGTGATGAGAGGGTACCTATTCCACCAAGAGGGTGTAGCACATAGCTTCCTCGTCATCCATAACATAGTTGGGTAGGAGGGAGGATGCCATTTAGGAGATTGTTGGAACTGAATAGTGCTGTACAAAATATGAGGTATATAGTACAGTTAGGTGATGAGAGGGCATTCTATCAAGTGGGTGTAGCACATAGCTTCCTCGCCATCCATAACATAGTTGGGTAGGAGGGAGGATGCCATATAGGAGATTGTTGGAACTGAATAGTGCTGTACACAATATGAGGTATATAGTACAGTTAGGTGATGAGAGGGTATTCTACCAAGTGGGTGTAGCACATAGCCCCCTCACCACCGATAACATGATTAGGTAGGTAACAGTAGAGAACATAGTCAGAACTGCATTGTGCTGTACCAAATATGAATTATATAGTACAGTTAGGTGATGCGAGGGTATTCTACCAAGTGGGTGTAGCACATAGCCCCCTCATCACCGATAACTTGATTAGGTAGGTAATAGTAGAGGACATCGTCAGAACTGCATAGTGCAGTACCAAATATGAGGTAGGTATATAGTAAAATTAGGTGATGAGAGGGTTTTCTACCAAGTGGATGTAGCACGTAGCTCCCTCGTCAATCATGTCATAGTTGAGTTGTTGAATTGTGTTGTCAGAACTACCAAGTACCTAGCAATTATGAATAAAGTCGACCAGTTAGGGGATAAGAGAGTAGATTGGTAAGTAGGCAAGTGAACCAAATACCTCCTGAAACTGATCCTAAAATGGAAACTCATCTATATGTATGGAAACTGATCCGGATTACAGAATGTGGTCCACCCTATGGCTTCTGGTTCACCTTACTGAAATGATTTACCCGCAGTTTTTCAAACAGTTTTAGTAATACTGTGATTACTAAAACTGTTCGAAAAACTGCGGGTAAATTAATTTCAGATTTATATCTGAAAGGATCAACTAAAGGAGGACCACTAAAAAGTGAAAAATAAAAAATAATATAAAATGGAAAAATAATAAAATAAAAACCTTTTTAACAAAAAATGGACCGACCTCAAAAATGATGTCTGTAAACACCAAAAAGGGAAAAATAATTCTCTCAGCAAATACATACTTGATGTAGTAGGTTGTTGGACATAGATATCTAGTCAACAGATGGTATGTTGGAATACCAACAATTATTTTCAGTGTGATTCACACTTATTGTCACACTCATATCCTCCATCATACGATAGCAGTGACATACTGCCCAATAGTTTTGGAACACTTATATTTACTCGTATTCATGTTTTGTATGGCACGATCGACGCATGTTGTAATACTCAAAAGATCATGTGAGTAGTACTTATAAACCACAGCGTATCCAGACAGGTAGGTAGGTACGCATTGAAGTCGCCGCCGTGCCCATCTGTAGACACAAACATCTTATAGATCTTCTACTTACCAACATATTATTCTTTTCGCAAATATACATACCTCTCATACTACGAACATGCTTCCACACTGAGTATGAATGTAAATAGCTAATTAGGTAACAACGCTTCCGAAGGTATGTAGCTACATTACAATATGTCCACCAATATAATAATAAAGTCTCATGTAATAATAAAGTCCCAAAATACTAGTCACAACCATTCCTGGGGAGGTTCACACTTACTATCGTACTCATATGGCAGCAGAGACGTACTAGGTACCTGATAGTTTGGGGAGCATATTTTAACTCAACGGTAACCAGATCATCGAATAATTTATCGGTAGTAAGTTTGTGTCTACAGATGGGCACGGCGGCGACTTCAATGCGTACCTACCTACCTGTCTGGATACGCTGTGGTTTATAAGTACTACTCACATGATCTTTTGAGTATTACAACATGCGTCGATCGTGCCATACAAAACATGAATACGAGTAGATATAAGTGTTCCAAAACTATTGGGCAGTATGTCACTGCTATCGTATGATGGAGGATATGAGTGTGACAATAAGTGTGAATCACACTGAAAATAATTGTTGGTATTCCAACATACCATCTGTTGACTAGATATCTATGTCCAACAACCTACTACATCAAGTATGTATTTGCTGAGAGAATTATTTTTCCCTTTTTGGTGTTTACAGACATCATTTTTGAGGTCGGTCCATTTTTTGTTAAAAAGGTTTTTGTAGTATCCAAGAGGTCCTCCAAGGGTTTCATCTCTTCTCTGTGCATGGATACTTTTTTCAGAGACAGTTGGCTAGCTACGTCACGATTGGCTAGCTACGTCACACCATTCAAATCTTCAACTTTCCTTAGCTTCTCTGATTTTTTAAAAACATTTTCTCGATGAACAGACCCGATTTCCGTTATTCCTGAGCCATACTCTTATGAAAAAAAATTTAAAAAAATTGACTGAAATACCCCATTATTGTTCGATTTTGATGATTCCAGCGGCAATATTTCAGTTTTTCCATTCCCTAGGTCCGTGCACTAATTAATTTCTAAAATCCTTCAACATTTCAAATTTAGGTACAACTTTTTAACCCTTTGATTTGGCTAGATACTGACCCGGAACAAGGAATGAATGTCGACCGACTGAGACCCCCTTAGCAATATCTCGATACCTTGCTATGTCCAAAAACGCAGTTTTGAGAAAAACTAAAAGAGCCCTATGCACCTTGTGCACTTTGTGCACTTTGGTGCACTTTGTGCACCTATGCACAATTCATTAAAAAATGGCTTATTACACTTAACTCAATTTTCGAGATATAATCGTCAAGAAGGTCTATAATACAGAGGAGACCAAAAAAAAAAAAAAAAAAAAACCGGTGCAGTTGAATTGTTTCCAGAGAATCAAGTTGAAATTGCTAACAGTTGGGTTTGAGTCAATCGTAAGGTCAATAATAAGGTTCACAGAGATTACGTGCCAAGGTCCATCCATGTTTTCCCTCGACTATCCAGTTTTTTCCTGTAATGCTCTCTTGAATTCACAATAGAAGCCTAAAGGACGAAAAATGACTTTTCGATAGTCTGCCTTCAGTGCAAGGCACGCAAGCCTTTCTTGTCATTGTGCCTTAAAAATAAATTTTCTCGTACCTGCTCCATTTCAATTAAGTTTTTCATAAATTTTTTATTTTTTAAAAATAAAGTTTACCCGCCGTTTAAATGGTTTTAGACGCGTTTGTGGTCGCAAGACTTCTTGTGTTGATAGGAGCCAACGTTATGCAGCCGGGGCCCTTGGGCTGCCTGAAACAACGGTTCGACAGGCAGTTAAGAGGTAGGGGAAAGGCTTGTACCTTGGGACGCTTGTACCTCGGGACAATGCTTAAATCAATTAGAAAAGAGGCACAAAAAAAATTGGACTGGGCTCCAATCATCTTTGGATGTGAAGGCAACACCGTGTATGTGCCCCTTTTTCTGTTATCACCGACCATGTGATGATGAAAATTTGTTGTTTGTTATCACCGGTCCCAAAGTTTTGTCTTTGCTCCATACCACGATCAATTGACATAAAGATAAGTTTGAATTTCTTCCACTTGCAACTGCTTTCCTCCAATTCAAGGTTCATCTCTATGATTTTGATGTTTTTAAAATGTTATTATATCATGATATGTCAATAATTAAATTTTTTGGAAAATGTCAAATGTTTGTACCTTGGGACACGTTGAGGTTTGTACCTTGGGACACAATATTTTTTCGTTTTATGTTATTTATGTTCGGTTTTGGCCTAAGCTTCCATGTTAAGATGTTGGTCCATTCATGTGCAGTTGCCACGATCAAAGGATGGAGTGAATCAGCGGCCAGTGGATGGGCCTGTTGTGATCAGCTACCTCTTTACATTTCTGTCCATTTACTTCCTTAGCTCAGTGGTAGCGAGCTCCGACTCAGAAGTGTAAATATAGTTTAGTCAGAACGATAGAAGATCGATCCTCGGTCGAGGGAAGTTAATCTTTGATGATTCAACAAAGTGGCGCAGTCATACAGACCCGAATGGTTTCCTCAGCATTCTCTGGGAACAATAATAAATTAGTGTTGTCATCAAAACAACTTCCCCCAAGACACGAGTCGAGTCATAGCCTATTCAGGCAAACGTTGAGGTCAGCAGATGCCCCGCCCCGTTCATGAAGAAATAATAATGACTAAACTCCGAAGCCAGTAAAAAATATAGCGTTCTCACTGGGTTGAATAAGGCCGGCGAAAGAGCCCTCACCACCCTGACTAAGTAACGGAGTAACTAAGATTTCCCAACAGGTGAGAGATGTTGTGATCAGCTACCTCTTCGCATTTCTGTCCATTCACTTCCATAGCTCAGTGGTTTCGAGCTCTGATTCCGAAGTGTAAGTTAATATAGTTTAGTCGAAAGGATAGGAGATTGATCCCAAGTCAACGGAAGTCAATGGGAGATGCGCCTGATTTTTTTTAAAGTTTTTAATCAAAAGTAGACCTCACCTTGAGAATTTTGACACCAGCCGTTCTCTTTTTGGATGAATAGATCTTTTTCTATGATTTTTCAAAGTTTCGAATGTTTATGACGTCACGCGCCCCTCCCGCCTGGGCAGGACCCCCCCTGCCCACTGTAACGTCATAAACATTCGAAACTTTGAAAAATCATAGAAAAAGGTCTTCTCCCGCTAAAAGGCCGTGGTTGGTAACAAATTAAATACAAAGTGAATTCTCAGAATGAGGTCTAGTGTAGAAAAATAACAATAAACAGTTTTTCCGACTCCTGCGCACACTACATTTTTGATGATTCAACAGGCCAATGGTCGAAAAGGCAGCAAGATTTACCAATAATGATCCTTTTAGTTTATTATTCTTTGAAGCATCTTTGTTTGACTTAATAATACTCATCCCGAACATGCCGTTTGTGATAAGATAGTATCCTATTTGTGTGATAGCAATGTAAAAGTAGGTAACCAAATTTTGCTACTTGTCTATGTTTGAACTCCTTTAAAAGGATATTTGAAAATTAAAGTCTGTTTTTGCGATAACTAATGTTTAAATAAAATATTTCGAATAATTTAGGTGGTTTTCTTTTAAATTTATCCTTCTGTCCCAAGGTACAAACATGGGTGTCCCGAGGTACATACACTGTTTGTACCTCGGGACAAAATAGACATTTTGAAAAATCAAGTTTTATGGTATTTAAACTTTTTTCAAAATTATGGTTTATACATTTTATTAAACCTCAAGAGTAGTAGAGAATAATACACCCTTCCTTTACTTGCTTAATTACTTTTGTCTGTGAAAAAAATGTAATTGAAAAAATCGTCCCAAGGTACAAGCCTTTCCCCTACTGTGAAACTGGTAGCTACACCAGAAGGTCGAGATCAGGGCGTCCACGGGGGACGGATCCTGCTGACGACCGTTTTATTGTGATGCAAACCCTTAGAGACCGCACCCATAGACAGCTTTTGTGACCTCTCACCGGCTGCGTGCTGCTCGGGATGTCGATGTCAGCGTTCAAACGATACGAGATGGCTTGCTGATGTGAATCTTCACTCCAGAGTACGTGCTTTAGGTCCTCTACTCACCCCAGCACACCGAACGGCTCGTCTTCTATTTGCTGCTTACCGTTGTTTCGGGCAGCCCAAGAGCCCCGGCTGCATAACGTTGGCTCCGGCCATCCTCTATCAACGCAAGAAGTCTTCCGACCACAAACGCGTCTACAACCATTTAAACGACGGGTAAACTTTATTGAAAAAAAAAAAATTAAAAAAAAAACGTCTGCCAAGTGGGTGTGGCACATAGCTTCCTCGTATCCATAACCCGATTATATAGATGATCCGATGCATAGTAGTTAATCTCAAAACACCAATCTCTAAGTACCTTTCACTACCCTTATAGGGGACCATCTACACGCTACTCTGGATAATCCTAGAAAATTTCATCAAATTCGGATGAAAAATGTGAGTCACTACTCGAAAAATCCAAAAAATATCTTGGTATGGCTGGGAATCGTACCCGGGACCTCTCAATTGTCAATATGATTCGCTGTACATGTGCTACGGGCGCCAGACAGTAACTGATGTAGAATTTGAAGTTCTGACGTACGCACGGCTGTTACTCGGATTTTACGTTCGCGCATGCGCATCGGCTACTATTAGTCCGGGGGTGATGATTTTCATAGGGGACCATTTACAATCTAATCCGCATAATCCCTGAGAATTTCATTGAAATCGGATGGAAAATGTAGAAGTTATGGCCGTTTCAAGGAAATTCACGTTTGCGCATGCGCAGTCGCTTCTATCAGTCCGGGGGTGATGATTTTCATAAGGGACCATCTAAATACTAATCTGTAACATCTCTGAAATTTTCATTGAAATCGGATGGAAAATGTAGAAGTTATGGCCGTTACAAGGAATTCACGTTTGCGCGTGCGCAGTCGCTTCTATCAGTCCGGGGATGATGATTTTCATAGGGGACCGTCTACACACCAACCCGCACAATCCCTGAAAATTTCATCGAAATCGGACAATAACTTCGTATAGTTATGCGCGTTACAAGGAAATCATGACAGACGGACAGACACACAGACAGACAGACACACAGACACACAGACACACAGACACACAGACACGGAACCAAAATTGTTCAGAAAGGTCTAAAACGCAAAACGCGAGTGAAAATTTTGATTTTGGAGAACTTTTTTTTTTCATCCTTGAAAAGTGAAAACAAAGCTTCCGCTACCTTGGTAGACTCGGAAGCAATATGAAAAACTTAATTGAAAAGGAACAAGTACGAGAAATTTATTTTTAAGGCACAATGACAAGAAAGGCTTGCGTTGACCGCACTGAAGGCAGACTGTCGAAAAGTCATCTTTCGTCCTTTAAGCTTCTATTGTGAATTCAAGAGAGCATTACAGGGAAAAACTGGATAGTCGAGGGAAAACATGGATGGACCTTGGCACGTAATCTCTGTGAACCTTATTATTGACCTTACGATTGACTCAAACCCAACTGTTAGCGATTTCAACTTGATTCTCTCGAAACAATTCAACTGCGCCGGTTTTTTTGGTTTCCAGTGTAGTTCTGTTGAATTTGAGTTTTTCTGAGAATAAAAAAAGTTGAAGACGGATGGACGCCTTTTCGCTTCAAGGCATCGATGTGTTCCTTGAATCAGATGAGAGAAGCTCAGGTACCTATTTTGATAAAGCTAGAGATATGCGAAGCAGCTGATTTGAAGGAAAAACGCTTTATTATATCTCTAGCGGAGGGTAGATGAACTAATGCTGACCGTGTAGTTTAGACGTTCGTGTATTACTAATACTCTAGTTGTTACTATAGAGTTCTTAAACATGATTTTGGCATAATGGCAAAGCTAACGGCGTCCGTAGATCACCTTCTGCGCATGCACAGAAAATTACGGCGATCAAATAACGTCCGAGCAAATAACGGAGAACGTTCTTGCCGCTAACTTACGGCCATTTTGCTAACGTCCATGTGACTAACGGGCTGCCGTTAGAGCTGAGTGAACCACCAACATCAATTTCAAAGTAGTAGTGCTAGAAAAACTTACCTCAGCGTATTCAGCCAGCTTTTCCTGGTCCAACCACAGAATCGTGCCCAGATCGGAAATCAGGTGTCCCTTCGTTGTTTTTATGAAGGTTGTCATCCAAATCGCTATGGCCGATAGTCCTGAAGATTTAATCTGGAAGATCTGCTCTAGATCAACAAGCCAGTTTGGATAGGCCAAACGACGTAGAAGAATACACAGGGCAGTGATGCCTGGCACTCTGTATCCTTGCGCTGTTACGATATCGTGAATACCCAGGCGCTCCCGCAGCAGGCAAATGTCCGATTTCTAAAAACGGAATTGCAGACGAGCATCCGCATCCGAAATTTCGTCCAGCAAGAAACGCCCGTGCTCCGAGAGCCGCCGTCTTTGTGGAACGTTTTCGATGTACGTCTCCAGCACGGTGATCATATCTTCAGCGGAAAGTTGACCCACAACGTACAAATTCATAAAATGATCCATCACGAACAAACACCTTGACAAGATGTACTTGAAATAGCGAACAACGAACTTGAAAAACGGAGGCAGTCAACAATAGAGAACGGCGAAGCCAGAAGTTCCTGTCACTTTAACTTCCGCGTCACTTTTGTCATCGCCGTTATTTTCGCTAACGTTCATCTAGGGTTAGCATCCGATTTGACTCGCCCAGTGGCGCCTCCTCCAGGCAAACATAGCAAACGCTGTTTGCCTTACTAAAAATAAGCAAAATGAATAAACAAATTTTGTTCAGATTCTCCTATATTCCCATTTTTGGTTTATTATTTCTAATAATAAGCCTATGTGATCGTATCGCAAAAAATTTGTATAACCCCCCCTCAAACTTTGTCACTTTACGTTTCAAGGTGCGTAGAATCCAAATTTGCAATGTCCGTCCTCCGTCCGCCGTCCGCGGCACTTTTCTTAGCAACACTGGACCGATTTGGTTCAAATTTGGTATATGGGCTCCATTTGGGGTCTAGTTGTGCCGCGAAGCTTTTGGTTGATGTAGGTCACTTCTAAGGGGTGAAAATTAAGGGTTGAAATTTTCAAGAGAGCTCTAGCTCGAAAACTCTCGAAATAAAGGTATCGTTTTTTCACCAATTTTAAATAGTATTGAATTTAAAAAAATTTTTGAGACCACCCGGAGCTCTGTAGGACAAACCGTTCGGTCCCTACGAGTACTTGAAGGTTTTCCTTCGATAAAACAGAATCATGAGTGTGAATCGCAAAAGAGGTCTAATCTCCATTCAAATTTTATCGGACTAAAATGCGATCGCTGTTCATTTCTTCGATTTGTATACAGTTTTGCCTTCTGCGTAACCAGTAATCAAATTTCAATATGTAGCTTTCTATTTTTCCAATCGAGTGTGAAGCGTTTAGTTCTTTCTAATAAACTTGATTGTGAAGGTGTGAAGCCAGTATGGTGTGGTAGGTAGTACCTAGCTGGTGGGTAAAAAAAGTTGGTAGGTAAAAAAAATGGTGGGTAAAAAACGCTGCAAATCATTGCTCAAAAGCTTTTGAAGAAGCCTTCATTCTTCAGATCACTGATCAGCTGAGTGAGCTCCGAAGCCATTTTCAATCCTATTGAATGAAAGTGCTCTTCCAGGCGTCTCCAGCATTCGCGGAGATCTTCTTCACTCCTCAGATCACTGATCAGCTGAGTGAGCTGCAAAGCCATTTTCAATCCTATTGAATGGAAGTGCTCTTCCAGGCGTCTTCAGCATTCGAGGAGATCTTCTTCACTCTTCAGATCACTGATCAGCTGAGTGAGCTCCGAAGTCATTTTCAATCCTATTGAACGCAGGAAGCTGAAATTTGAGAGGGAAGGTCAAGGGAGAATACAGATGGTGGTAGGTGCTATTGATGGAGAACCAGTGATCTATACAGAAGGGTGATCTATACAGAAAATAATAAACCTTTGAGCAATGATTTGCAGCGTTTTTGCAAGTAATGTAATGACCAATTTTGGAAAATTTTAATATAATTTAGGGACTTTTTCATTATTACCAAGTAAATTAGATGAAATAGGAGAATGGAATAAGAAAGTACGTATTTTGCTTTGGATACTAGCCCGCAACACACCATAGACTTGGAAAGGTCGGTAATGTAGATGATTGCGGATGATAAGCGAACTAGCGCGGGGCAAAGCGATGCAAGGCAAGCAGTTCAAAAAAATGAATTTTTCGGGACCGTTTAGAGTGAGAGGCGACGATCTGCGGGTGGCGGGGGGTCATCGCGATGTCAAGTATTACCATACCCCCACTACCACACTATCAGCTGTTGCAAACAATCGGAGAACTGTTTCGTGACCTTGAAAGCAGAAGATGAGCCATGGATACTAAATAACCCATGCATGGCAAGACATAACATATCCATCCAACCACATTATCTCAAGGAAGGAAAACTTTGTTTTTTCGCCACCGCAAATAGCGGCTGCCTGGCGCTGACCGGTGTCCCGTTCCCGATTTTACTGTACCTAATCGTTTTGACATTTTCATGTCTTTCATATGGCACATAAAAAAAATCGTCACGAAATTTGTTGCGACGAAATTTGTCCCAAGTCGCCACAATGATGATTATGACCATCAGAAGTGAAGTTGTTAGGTACTTTACAGTTAGGTAGGTACTTTACAGTTTAAAAAAAAATCGTCACGAAATTTGTTGCGACGAAAATTGTCCCAAGTCGCCACAATGATGATTATGACCATCAGAAGTGAAGTTGTTAGGTACTTTACAGGTAGGTACTTTACAGTTAGGTAGGTACTTTACAGTTTGATATTACCAGATCAGCTGAGTAGAAAATTGAGCTCCCAGATCGGCTGAGCCAAAAATCGAGCTCCCATATCAGCTGAGTCGAAAATCGAGCTCCCAGATCAGCTGAGTCGAAAATCGAGCTCCCAGATCAGCTGAGTCGAAAATCGAGCTCCCAGATCAGCTGAGTCGAAAATCGAGCTCCCAGATCAGCTGAGTCGAAAATCGAGCTCCCAGATCAGCTGAGTCGAAAATCGAGCTCCCAGATGTGTCGGGAGGAGGGGAGGGGGGGGCATGAAAATGTTTCAATGTGTTGCAGACTCGTATGCAAGCGTTTATTTACTTTTTTAAAAATTCAAGTCAAAACTTACTTCACGCCAAATTTTTGTTTTTTATGATTCGATAATAAATTTATTAATTTGTAATGTAACTGATTTATTACTTCATCCTTTCCATTTGTAGTGGATGATGAATCATTTCATTGAACGGAGAATTCTTGGGAATAAGAATTGGAATAAATATAAAATGAAATGATCATTCACTTTTATTAAATTTTAAATTATTGACTTTCAAAACATTTTAAATTACCTAAATTACCTAAATTACTTTAACAAAATTTTAAATTTTTCTTGTTGATAGGTACCTACTCGTACATGGAAATAATTGCATAATATTGAACCCCCGATGGTTTACGTTTGAGGTAGGTAGCTACTACGTATATTTTGAAAATCGAATGTAAAAAAATCGCGGAACTTTCCTTAATTATCATGGACCGATTTTGATGAAATTTGGTATAAGAGCTCCATTTGGGGTCTACTTGTGCCCCGAAGGTTTTGTCAGTCACTTCTGAGCGGTGAAACATTAGGGCTGTAACTTCTTAAGGCTTCCTCTCTCGAAAACTCTCGTTATGAAGGTATTGTTTTTTCACCAATTTGAGATAGGTACCTACCATTGAATTTTTTGAATCGAATGAACCCACCCAGAGGATAAACTATTAGCTCTCCATGAGAACTTGAAGGTTGAACTTACGATAAATGATAAACACGAGTGTGAATCGCAAAAGAGGCCTTATCACCTTAAAAATTTTATCTGACCAAAATGCGATCGATGTTCGTTTCTTTGGGTTGTACATGTTTTGCTTCCTTAATCAACCTGTAATCAAATTTCCAAACCAAGGAAACCTTAATTTCTTCAAATGGAGTGTGAAGGGTTTATTTCATCTAAATAAACAACATTTTGAAGCTACCATGATTGGTAGGTAGTGACGAGGGTAAAGCTGACGCTTGATCTTCAGAAAAATAGTAAACCTTTGTGTAATAATTTGCAGCGTTTTTCATTACTGTTTATTCCTGTGTGACTGGCCAAGCTGTTTGCCTCACGAATATTCTCACCAGACGCCCCTGGACTCGCCCTAGACAGCTTCATAACGGCGATGCCTGTAACGTTCGCCGTTAAGCAAGATGCAGTTTAGGAACTCTCTACTAACTAATACCCACGTTGTTATTAACACAAGAGTTTAAATACAAAGGTATTTAAAAACACACTACAGGGATGAATAAAACGCTCACGTTTTCTCTTTTTTTAATGATTGATCACAAACCATTTTTTACAGCTTCACAAAACAGAACATAAATATCATCATGGTAACATAAGGACAATGTAGATTACGACGAAAGACTCGTATAAAAAAACCTTTACAAAATGAGTTTTGTACTCGCTCGCAATTTCTCTTGAACATTAAGGTCAGTTGGGCACCTAAAATATCAGTTTGGATTCCTCCGTTTTTGAAAAACGTAGGCACCTGATGAACAAAGGGCAGAAGCAAGAGAAAGCTCGGAAAATTGATTGAGAATGGCTTCTTTCATTGAATAATCTAGAGGGATGTTGCACTTGAAATATTGATTCTCCCATGAACTACAGAATCACTGATTTGTAGTTTTGATCGGTATTTTATTCATCAGGTTTCGTTACCAACTTTATTCATCAAAGAAAAACTACGGACGATAGACCTACGGTTTCACAACTAGATCATTTAATAATGATTAATTTTACGCTATTTTTTCCAAAAATTTTAAAAAAATGTTTGTTTTGCGACAAACGTTCACACGACAAGTTAACTAGGGATGGGAGATCGAACGGAAAACATCGATAGGGTGGAGTGGGGCAATTGCGACCCAAAATGTCAATAGTTCAACTTTGATCCTCTGTAACTTTCCTTTGAAAACGCTATTTTCACTTTTTTTTTAATAGTAGCTTATTTTACGTAGATTACGATGCACTCTTCAAATTGTACAAAAGATTTACTTCTCATGGTCCAAACTGTGTTTTTTAAAATTCCGACCGACTTCCGCATTTGCCCCACTAATCGGGGCAAATGCGGAAACGGCCTGCGAATTCCATAAAAACAGTTAGTTGCATTAATGGGGTAAATGCAAACAAAGCCCATTTCAATACGAACAGAACGCTATATTTAATTTTTTTCTCCTCCACTTTTTTATGACCAATGAGCCCGCTTTTTCGACAGGTAAGGGTTACCAACATAACTGGGTACACATTGAGAAGGTTTCTGAGGCAAGGCGCTCAAATGGTGCCATTTTCAAAACCATTTCCGCATTTGCCCCATTTCCACATTTATCCCACTCCACCCTATCGATATTTCGTAGCAACGTCGATATTTTCCCCACTTTCTTTCTTTTTTCTCACTTGTCAACGAAATGGAATCAAGGGAGAAAACCTGGAGAAGCTGCTCTTTCCCCATTATTAGATGAGGATGTTTTCTTCTAACGTGATTTTAACATGGAACATGTTATTGCCCTAGGGTAACCCAAAAAACTTTACGCGGAAGGGGGACACGAGACGGTCACGCGCCTTTTCCGACACTCCTGTTTGCGAGGCGCCAAGTTTTTCTTAATGCATTTTAGATATGTTTCTAGGGATATAATTTTTGTATTATACCTACCTACGACTAAAGGTTCTGCACTAAATTTGGCTTAAAACATGTTCCATGATTTAAAATTAACGCCATAGGCTGGGGGGTCCAGGGGGGCTTGCCCCCCGGCGAGACGCGAAGCCAGTTATTTACTGGATAACCTACTCCTACATTTTTTTCATTCTTGATAAATTTTCCCGGTTTTTCATACACTTCTTTTCCCATTTCTCTCATACCTTTCCCGTTTCAATTATTCTTCCGAGCATAAAGTGATTTTTTCCTATTGTTTTCCAGTAAATATCTTGTTATATTATAAAATGATGAATGATAGGTAGTAGGTGATTTTCTAATTCCAAATAAATTATATAAAGTTGTCTGGTCTGGAGTTTACATTTTTTTTTAGTTTCCTCGCAGTAGGAAGTTCAAATTTATCAAACGATATTTACAGACCAACTCCTCAACTTATCGATAGCTCTATCATATCGGTGTTACGAGTAAAATATCGATGTCACATCCCTAATAACTCTTTCTTGATTCAAAAGTGACGGTTGGAAAAATAACAAATTAAATTATATAATTGATTCGGATATTGCTCGGGTTCAACACCATCCAATAATAACTGGCCCATGATTGGCGCATCTTTACATATCGCACTGCGAGTTCTCAAGAGGCGCTTTTGGGTACAAGGGGCGCTTATCAAAGTTTTTAAATTACGAGTAAATCACGCTTGAAGATTTTGCTTCTTTTCCAACTCAATTGTGTCACTGCTATTTTAGCTAGATTTTTAATTTTTTTCGCATTCTGTTGAGAATTTAGTGTACTATCGATGGAACTAAGAACTGAATCGGATCCAACCAATAATATAGAGAGAAAGACGTAAAATCACCAAAAAAAAGTTGGAATTTGTAAAAGCGCCACTTGTGTTTTCTTGCTTTATCAAGTTAAGCCCATTCACATTAGACCCTTTGAGAAAAAAGTTGTATATTTTATGACACTGATTCCTTGCGGTCAACTCACAACCCAGGATCCCTGGCTGATAAGCAAGCCGCGTCGGCTCAGCTATTTAAATTCTGTACTTTGGCAACCCCGTCCTCTCTTGGGATATTAATCCGTGTTGATGGTCTTTGTTCTTCCTTATCAAGTCCCCACTATGGATCTATGGCTTGTGAAGTCCTTCCCTCAGGCGTAGTCAGTAGGTTCTCAACCTTTCCAGTCTCCAAGACTTATAGCTGCCTTGCGCAGGATTTCCTTTCGATTTCTCCCGACACATTGTTAAAGTTCGGAGTGTTCAAGATTGCTGGATCACCCAGGATTTTCAACATCGCTAGAAAGGTAGGTGTTCTCACGAATAGGCCTAGATCACTAGTACAGAACCAAAAAAGAAAAAAGCATGATTGTAAAACTGGATCTTCGATTCTCTGTTCCACAGGTCTTCGAAAGACGCTCATCGCCATATTAGATTGAGGAACTCAATTCGTTATCCTTCTAGAAAATCCTGAATAATTAAATCCAGGCACAGACTATCTTTTGTAAGTACCTACCTGTCAGTTGAACTTTCTTGTTCCAAATCATTTTCGTAATTTTGATTATTGAGGAAGATCGATTTCATTTTTGAAATTTAATTCTTTGCAGTTCTTTCTCTTTGTTCGAGAGAGGCTTTCCATTCCCATTGCGGTGACGTCATTCACCCCACTCAGTCACAGGCTCCAATAAAACTTGGTAGGTATCTGGACTTCATTACTTCATTGTTTCAAGTCCATCTGTTTGGACAATCTAAATACTCCCCAAAGTCTTCACGCACAAACCCTAATGTAATTTTACTTTAATATTATAGGAGCAAGAAGTCCTGGAGTTAAATCATAGTCCCAGATCATTAACCGAGTCATCTCGGAATAAATCAGCATACATTTGTACCGGCCTCTTCAGTGTGTCTACAATTCCTCTAGTTTTAGATCATAGAATAAATTTAAGACGCAATTAGGATAGTGCAAAATTTTTCTAGGTTATAGGTACCTATTGGTACATTCAATATTTTGTTTGGTAAATGATTCTTTTTTTTGGTACAAGGTGTACCTACTGCATTTTGTGAAAGGTGTTCCACAAGCCATCGACGTATTAATTTTTTTGGGGAATAGCAATCTGAATACCCATACCCAAATTTTGATTAAAATTTGGATTTTCACCTTACAATTTATTTTTATTTAAATACCCTGATCATTTGGTAAATTCAGTATAATATAGGGGTATAACGAGTTCGTCCGCTTTTTCGAATACCTACCTATGGTCGTTTGTGATATAAATTTCGACCAAATTGACTTTCCAAGCGGACTGGCGCCCATTTTATCACTATCCTGACTGCTTTAATTGGTTTTGGGTATTCGCGCTGAATCAGTGTCATATTCGGTAGGTACCTAGGAACCTATGCTAGCAACAGCGTCCCACCCCTTCTCCACTAGCAGCTACGCCGAGAGCACAGGGTGGTCAATTACTAATCAATTGGTTTCCATCATTTCTTCATTTTTTGCTTACATCGCAAAATCGGGTGTAACAATTTTTTATTGAGAAGAAGGCGTTTCACAGGAAACTCATGGCACAAGGGGCGCTTTTTGTAAAACGCCGATTGGCCTCCTACCCGAACATGACATGTTCATCATCACATTGTGATGCGCTGCCGACCAGATGAGGGTCTCATCAAGCGCCCCTTGGTTATGAATAGGGACGGCACGATACCACCGATATATCGGAGTATCGATACTTTTGATGTAAAACTCATACCGATATATTGGTATCGATACGTTTGCCTAAAATATCGGAGACATCGATACTTTCTGGGCGATACTATCGATATTTTTGCATAAGTAGACTGAGAAAAAAACACCAAATTAGTACCACGAAAAGAATGCCACATTTTTTCTGCCACAGAATAATACTCAATGACCTCAGAATAGTATCAATTGAAAAGATATATCGCTTCTAATATTCTTCATCGATAATCAATAACCTTCCTCGCATTTGCGTTTTTCATTTCGCTCGTTTTCTTTTAATTTTATTTTCGTTTTATTTTTTATTCACTTTTAAAAAATTCAAGTGTAGTCATTCATTTAAGGTTACGGCAAATTTTTGTTTTTACTATTTGATAATGAATATTATTTGTTTTGTAACTGATTTATTACGTGATTTTTTCCATTTGTAGTGGAAGAAAAAAAATCATTTCATTAAACAGAGGTTTGTTGCAAATAAAAATTGGAATAATTATGAAATTGATTACCTATTCATTCTTATTACATTTAAAATGTTCGACTTTTATTGCAGTTTAAATTATTTGATTTTACTACATTTCAAATTAATGGATTTTATTAATATATTGATATTTCTCATTTATTGTGGTTTTTATTTGGTTTGCAAAATATAGGTGGATTAATTTGAAAATATCGGTGGTATCGATACTTTGAGCCGATATTATCGAAGTATCGATATCTTATAATATCGGTATCGAAAAGATATCGCGTATCGATACTTCCTGAGAAATATCGTATTGAAAGAAGTATCGATACTTTTAAGTATCGTGCCGTCCCTAGTTATGAACTTTTTCCTTTGTTTCTCTAAATTCCATAAGGGCTTATAGTGCTCTCTTTCGGTGACGGATGGAGGTATCGAAAAGCCAGTAGTACCAACGTGTAGATCTTGGTTTTGCGGTTCCGACAGTGTAATTTCGAAAAATGAGGTACAAGGGGCGCTTTTTGTAAAACGCCCCTTGTGAAATCGTAGTGCGATATTATGTAATTATTTTTGAGTGTTTTATGTAACAAAAAAATTAAAATCTCTACAAGTTATTTCGTGTTCAAAAACGTACCTGGGGGGTATTTCTACGGGGGGGATACTCCCTGTTCCATCTCCTCTTCCGCTCTGAACCACGGGTGCCTACGTAAATCCTATGAAACATTCGACCCAAAACGTTCAATTCATCATAAAACTTGTCGATGTTTCACAGAACGACGGAGTCCAAACGTTTTGAGACGGAGAAAAAAGTTACGAAACACCGCCATAAAAAAATCTTGATGGAACTATAACATTCTTCGGACATTGTGAAAATAAAACTAGGGGTATATTTCTAAAAAATTAAAATATATCATGAGAGTGCTACTATACAACATTGTCAACTCGTGTTTTATAACCAATTTCAATTTTCCCTCGACGAAAAAGGTAGATAACGCAAAATCCGTGGAAAAATTCTTGTTTAAATTAGAAATTGGCCATAAGACTTGTTCGTCATTTATATTTATATAATCTTTTATATGTACAGATGACATGCTATATAGATTTTTTAATAGAAAATTTGCTAATTTTCTCGTTTTAAAGAAAATTTATTGGTGGATTCTGTGATATTTTCTCTTTTTATGTAAAGTGCTTTCAACTACGGAACAGAAAAAACACAGATCTTATTTCTATTAACATATAGGTATGTAATACAATATATATATCGGATCGTGAACACATTTTCTTCGAAAATGAGGATTTCTCTTTTGAAAAAGTTGTCTCGTTAAATATTGTCTTTGCTCTAGTTTTTCTTAAATTTATTTGTAAGCATACATCTAGACTTTTTTGAGGTCTTCTCATAACAACTATGAAAAATCAGTTTTATTTCTTCTACACCTTATCGGGAAATGCTATAATACTGATCATGTGATAGTGAACGAAATTAAATGGAAAAAGGAAGAGGTGAACACTTGAAAAATATAATTCTTTCAGGGAACGTTCCTACTCGAGGGCAAATAGTTGGTTGACGATTGGCACTATTTCAACGTTTTTTTCGGGATGAAGTTATATACTTACAAAGAAAGTTCTGATTATGTTCAATCGGATATGTAGTTCTCTTACAACCATTTTTTATTTCTGGGTAACAAAAATGAAAAAACATTTTTTTTTTCATTTTAAAATTAAATGAATCCAAGATATGTGGAGTCCAACGATATGTGGAGGAAACTTTTGTTCGAAAGCAGGTTAGCAGTTTTGTCTTTTTCACTGTACGCATGCTACTTAACAAACAAGATAAATACAAAAAAGCCAGTTACGCCGAAAGCCAATGCAGGGAAAAATATACAGACCACTTATTAGCTCTAAATGCTTGAAGATTTTATTCCTTTTATTAGCTTATTTTACAATATTTTTGTCTATAATTTATTAGTTCACTTTAAGAAAATGACTGCGTCCCCTTTTTCATTTAGAAAATATCCTGTATAAGATCTATTGTCACACAGTATGAGAGTTCTGCTTTTTTCTCTTTTTTTTTCAAAATCTTAAACACTTAATTGACGAAGGTACGCTAAGTGGACATCTAAAAACTTTGAAATTAACGGTTTATTCAAGAGCACAGAGAAACAGAAAGAGCTATTCTTTCAACACTGAAAGCAAGGTTTCTAATTTTTAAATTTGCTTCAGCTAAATTGTGCGACATTCATCACTTCGGGTATGAAGGTGTGAAGAGAAGGGAAGATCATCTCCAACTTATTTTTAAAACAGAATCTCTTGGCAGTGCTTTTCGGATGGTGAAAATCACCTTCCATTTATTATTCGTTCTCATTATGGCCACCAACTAGATACGCGCTCATGTACGGAGCATTTCAGAGTTTCAATTAGTACGCCTTTGCTTACATTAGCTGTAGGTAAAATCATCCAGTACAAATTGGATACACTTCAATATTGTCTTTAAATCAACGTGAACACACATCTAGTGGATTACCAGTCCAAGTACCATACGATGTCTACTTCTGCAATTTTTTACCGTTCTCAACTTCATGAGAAGAGAGGAAAACCAGAAGAAGACAACATCACTTTGATTTCTAAAAGGAGAGAACATGCGATTCAATAGGTGTTTCACACAACGTATACTTTTTTGTTTTTTTCAATTTTTCCGTTTTTCAAAAAAATTATTTTACCAATATAGTTTTAAAACTAATTTTTTAAAAATCCCATCCCCCTTCAAGATTTCAAGTGAGAAAGTTCTTTATATAAAAAGAGTTTTTTTTCGTGGCTAAGGGGGAAATACGGGGGTTTTGTGGTTTAATTTTCTTTAAAACTTAAACTTAACTGTACAATTATTTTATTTTGACAGTAAAAATTACAGTTTTTCCGCGCAGTGCTGGGTACACGCACATGCTCTCGGTCTGACCCTGCAGGGCTCCAAAGCCGTCCTCTGTAAATACAAATCAAACAGCTGTTAAACAAACACATTTTGCAAGAGGATCTATCAACCAAAATCATTAAAGCAACACCACCTATCAACCTTTAGCGATTGAGGCAACACCACCTATCAACCTTTAGCGATTGAGGCAACACCACCTATCAACCGTATAATCCGCAATTGTGGACCAGGGTCCTCAATTGTGCACTAGAAAAGAAGATATTGAGTGAAGTGGGGAAAATTGGAGAAATGGGAAGATCTGTACATTTCTTTAGGGTTAAGGGCCATATAGGTATTAGTGGAAATGAAAATGCTGACCGGATTGCGAAGGTAGCCATAAATGAACCACAAGCAATAATTGAACCTATACAGGGTGTCACCCTTTCGGGCGCACCAGCGGGCAAGGTTCGATTCTTCTACTAATTTTCAACAAAAAATGTCTATTCGCAATTTTTTTTAGAGGCTTCGTTTTCGAGTTAATTCACTTCTAAGATTTTTTTCGTGTTTTCGACCTTACACCACTAAAATGGCTATAACTCCCTTAATTGATGGAGTAAATTCAAATTTGATTATATCAATGGAAAGAGCGTCAAATTTCCTACCTCCCTCATGGGGTTTTGGAAAATTTCAAATGAAAAGAACGGGTGTAAAATAAGCCAAACGTAAAAAATTGATAAAGTTTCGAAAATTTTCACTTTTTTCAAGTTTGGTTTTCGAAACGTCGTGGACGGAAATTTCCATGCTGTAAGCCTAAAAGTTGCATGTGAATCCCAGCTTTCTAACGGCGTAGTCATTTTTTTAAAACACCTCTTATTCAGTTAGAAAATGACGTTTTTAGGGCAGAGAACGTTCATTTTCGGGTGTAAATCGGCGTTTTTCACCAGAAATGCTTTCCAACTTAATAAATCATTTGACATGAAAATTTACGTACTTTTTGACGCTGAATCGAGAGGTAACACTTTCCGATCTCCTCGTCAAATAAATAGTACTTTTCATGCCCTTCAAGCAAACAGGGTACAACAACTGAGTCCTCGACCCCCAACTTGTTATCTATCAAAAAGCTTTCCTCAAATGATCGGGACGATATTTTCAAGACAGAGGACAAAAATTAGGTAAGTCAACAAAGTGCGAGTCATTTATAACCCAGACCTCCCTTAATGACAATTTCGGATAAAACGAACAACGAGATTGAGCCCTTCGCCCAAAGGAAAAGGCTTGAAAAGTACTATTTGTTTGTCGAGGAGATCGGAAAGTGTTAGGTACCTCTCGATTCAGCATCAAGAAGTACGTAAAATTTCATTTCAAATGATTTATTAAGTTGGACAGCATTTCTGGTGAAAAACGCCGATTTACACCCGAAAATGAACGTTTTCTACCCTAAAAACGTCGTTTTCTAACTGAATAAGAGGTGTTTTAAAAAAATGACTACGCCGTTAGAAAGCTGGGATTCACATGCAACTTTTAGGCTTACAGCATGGAAATTTCCGTCCACGACGTTTTGAGAACCTAACTTTGAAAATTTTCGAAACTACCAATTTTTTACTTTTGGTTTATTTTACACCCGTTCGTTTCATTTAAAATTTTCTAAAACCCCATCAGGGAGGTAGGAAATTTGACGCTCTTTCCAAGGATATAATCAAATTTGAATTTACTTCATCAATTAAGGGAGTTATAGCCATTTTAGTGATGCAAGGTCGAAAACACGAAAAAAATCTTAAAAGTGAAATTACTCGAAAACGAAGCCTCTAACAAAAAATTGCTAGGAGACATTTTTTGTTGAAAATTAGTAGTAGAATCGAACCCTGCCCGGTGGTGCGCCCGAAAGGGCGACACCCTGTATTTCCACCCTCAGATTTGAATTAACATTTGAAAACTACTGCTCAAACTGAATGGAAACATATCCACGCCAATCACCGTGCTGGCCACAACTATGTTCTTATGTTCCCCGAACCATCCAGACAACCCTGGTTTTATGACATACAGGAAAAACCCAAACAATTTTACAAATGCCTTTCACGTATTCGATGAGGAACAGCAAACACACGATCATATTTGTATAAAATTGGAATATTAAACGATGACGCCTGTCGATTTTATAACGCCGAAGTGGAAACCATGGAACACCTATTATTGGTTTGCTCTGCGCTTGAAGTTCAACGACAATCACTCATCAATGTAATCGTCCGTGAATTAAACCAGCCGTACTCATTGACAACAATAATACAAACCGAAAAACCTATAGTGTATTGTGCAGTGTTGGAATATTTATGTTCAAGTAACTTTAATCCTTAACAACTATTATTGTTGAATGAAATCGTGAAATTCAATTTATTTTTTATTGTTACTACGTGAATTCATAAAAAATGCAACATGAATGTTTATATATATATGTATAATGTTGGCAAATTAAAGCCGAAGCAAAAAAAAAATCCGCAATTCTATCATTTTTGATAATTTTGTACACCGGAGGCCTTTACAATGGTTTATAAGGTTGATGTTTGCGCCAAAACTAAGCGAGACCTCAATAACTTGACTTGGGTGATATTTTTTGCTTCTCCTGTACAGTTGGGCAGATGATTGATAGGTGGTGTTGTTTCTTAGGCGACAACATTCATTTGCTAGAGGTGTTAAGATGTCAAGACAAGGTCATTCGGCGGATTCGAATCCCAAACGGTCACTCATCACAGAGACCAGGTCTTTTGAATCCGTTCACCCGTTCATTACGTTCACACGTAAGACAAACAACCAACCGGTCAGAAGTCACAAAAACGAGCGAGTCTGTAAACCGAACGATCCTGTAATTGGAACCAAACAAACAAGATCCATAAGGATCCATAATTAACCCTGAAATACTATCAAGGCGCCTCGCGAGCGTATGCATTGATGTGAACGAGGGTCAAATCACGTGACATTGAGATTCGTAAGATAGCATAAGATGCAAAATGTTCTATTGAGCGACTGCGAAATTTTAGTAAATATTAGTTTTTGAATGCATCAGGATGACATTGACTTCCTTTCCAATGTTTACGTCCTAGGTAGGTAAATAAAACAGAAGATATTATGTAATATTTAAATTTGTTGTTAATATTTTAATTTTGTTGTTTCTACTCATAGGAAGATCAGGTTTTAAATGTTTAGGGAGAGGATATTGTTTTTGTTTTTGTAGGCCCTGAGGAAGGCGATAAATTCACCGAAAGCTCGGCAAAAGAGGAGTTTGATTCTGTGGACCCCATTCCCCATCAGTTGACTGATAATTGTCTGTTGTGTCATCACAGTTGCTGTTAAATGAAAACCACTGAGAATTATTACACAAATGTTTATTATTTTCCTGTATGACTCACGGGGCACAACTAGACCCCAAACGGAGCCCATATATCAAATCTCATCAAAATCGGTCCATGGTAACTATGGATAGTGCCGCAGACGCCGCGCGGACTGCCAAATTTTTATTCGAATTTTGGATTCTAAGTTACCTACCCTGGAACGTAAACCAACAAATTTTTGAGGAGGGGAAGGTTAATTTTTTTCTTGGTCTATTCCAAAGGTTCATTATTGAAAATAATAAACCAAAAGACCAGTGGTAACAAACGGTCACAACCTACAAACCTACATTCAAGATGTTCAACAATTGAAAATTCAAACACAAATTTCTCCCCTAAATTTGATCGCAAAATAATTTTTTGATTATACCATTAGAAAGTTTCATTGGTATAATATAATATGTTTTTTTGTTCAATTCGAAAGGTTCGTTATTGAAAATAAATCAAAAGCTTTCAGAGCGAATCAAGGGTTCTCAAACCACTTACCCTTACTTCTCTCTTGTTCCATAGAGAAGTGATATATGTCATATTAGAAGGTAGTAACTACCAAATCATAATCCACCATATCTATCATATCCACGGTACCAAAACGGACAAGAATCTACTTATTATTATTATTTATTTAAATTATACTCTCGTTGAAGATTGAAGAAAAAATATTAAATAACAACCTGCGAAGGTGTGCAGCATTGGGAATTTTTAAACTTACCTACACAAACCATTCGTCTTTTTGGCTGGATGACACATCGCTGTAACAGAAAAGAAAATATTAATTCGCAACCTGCAGGTCGTGGAATAATTTTTCGAAGATTCAAGTACGTATCTTTTTCGGCCCCGGCTAGCCTATGATTGTGATTGGCTACTTTCCAATCAACTGCTCGAAAATAAATTTTGAAAATTTGTAGAAAAGAAAGAAATTGAACGAATTAAATGAGTTCAATAAAATTCATCTGGAAACTCTTAAAATGGCGCATAGGTAATTTATTGCAGAATCCATTAAAAATAATGTAGAAACTGGAAATTAATGAGTCAATTCATTTTCCGGTCAATATACAGGGAATAGTAGATACACGGTGTAGTGTTATCGTTGAATAATTTTTTTTTGGAACGATCATAAGTTCAACTATTTATTAGGAAGGTATCTAGTAGTAACTTGCCACTTGTTGGTTGTACGGATTTCAAAGTTTGTAGAATTTTTGTTAAAAATTCGGTTTTTTAGATTATTGTAAATTTAACAAATGATCACTAGCAAACTATCATTAAGGAAATTTGGTGGTTAATAGGAACATTAATTTGTGCAGTTATACTTAATGATCATACTACAGTAAACTGGTACAAAATAGTTAGTCGTTGTTGGGTATCTATCGGGGCTCTAAGACTAAAGGTTAGGCTGAGTGTTGAACACATCGAACATGCAAGGAAAATTTCTCACGTACTGACTCCAAATGACTAAAATCCAATGAGGTAAAGATTACAAGCTTTCCATGAGAAGAATGGTGGTTACAAAGTGTGGGTTGATAACTATAGGTAACTAGGACCTAGATCTACGTAGAAACTACTAGTAGATTGTTATGTCAACTTCATTGGGATTTGGGTCAAACAGCAAAATCCTCATCTTTCACCAAATTTTCGAAAAAATTATTTTCTTCGTCAGGGCCTATAACATACTACATACAATAATCAACAATAAAGCTTCGACATAGCTAAGAATATAAAATATGTGTTACGTTTTTTATGGGGAACTTACTCAGAGGATGAGTTTAGGTTTGAACATCAATCCACGGTCGGGAATGAAGAAGTTGTATAAACCAGGAACACTGAAGGAAAAATTTTGGAAGTCAGTATTTAGATGTTTAAGGTGAATTTGTGAAAGAATTTTAAGGTGAACAAATTCAACCAATATTCAATACAAACCACGGTCGGGAATGAAGAAGTTGTATAAACCAGGAACACTGAAGGAAAAATTTGGAAGTCAGTATTTAGATATTTAAGGTGAATTTGTTCACCTTAAAATTCTTTCACAAATTCACCTTAAATATCTAAATACTGACTTCCAAAAATTTTCCTTCAGTGTTCCTGGTTTATACAACTTCTTCATTCCCGACCGAGGTTTGATGTTCAAACCTAAACTCATCCTCTGAGTAAGTTCCCCATAAAAAACGTAACATATATTTTATATTCTTAGCTATGTCGAAGCTTTATTGTTGATTATTGTATGTAGTATGTTATAGGCCCTGATGAAGAAAATAAATTTTTCGAAAATTTGGTGAAAAGGAGGATTTCGCTGTTTGACCCAAATCCCAATAAAGTTGACATAATTTACTTCGGGTCGATTGTCATACACTACTGTAGATTGTTATAACAGGGAACTCCTACCAAAGGACCGATCTATGTGGAAACCTACGTAGTTAGTCAAAGTAGAACCAAGGAGTATTTTTAGGAATGTATTTAATGCCTAGTTGCCTTTCATGCCTCTGATAACTCTGAAGGGACCACAAACGAGAAATCAAGTGAAATGTAACGAAAAACTTCGATGTTTCCAGATTTATTTTACTCATGTCGACACCTGGTTGGGACGGCGGGAAATTGAATTTTTTACAATCCCTCAAGGGACTCGCAAGTCAGCTTACCGAGGTGGCGATTTTTCAGACATCCTGCGCTTCATTAATTGCAATATTTCGGAAAATATTCATTCAAATCTTTCGACCTTTTCATGTTTTGTTCCCAAGGGTACGTTTGGCTCTTCCTGATTGAAGTTTGATCGATTTTCGATGAGTGAGGACAAAGTTTCACGATCTCAACTTCGTACTACCAGAACATAAGATTTTAAACTATTTGACCCGGTTTCCCGAACAATTTCAAAGGTATTCACCAAGGGCATTGGACTACAGTAGTCTAACATCCTTGGTATTCACTATTCACCCCAAATTTTGCCATGTTAATACGCTGTTATGGCTATAGTTTCGAAACATAAGTTTACAAAAAAAATTAAACAAGTTAAAAAAGTCTGCCAAGTGGGTGTGGCACATAGCTTTCTCGTATCCATAACCCAATTATATAGATGATCCGATGCATAGTAGTTAATCTCAAAACTATGTGATTTGTATGTGATTGGATCAAAAAAATGCTTAGCCTCGGCTGGGATTTGAACCCAGGACCCCTGGAGGACAATTCTATGCGCTACCTCTGAGCTATTGAGGCCTAGTGATGCAATGAATAGGATTTGAGATTCTCACAGGGGACCATCCCTCTATGAATGAATCCCTCTATGAAAAACCAATCTCTATGATTTTCATAGGGGACCATCTAAACACTACTCAGTAACATCCCTGGAAATTTCATTGAAATTGGATGGAAAATGTAGAAGTTATGGCTGTTACAAGGAATTCACGTTTGCGCATGCGCAGCTGCTACTATCAGTCCGGGGGTGATGCTCTTCATTGGAGACCATCTACAACCTAAACCGCATAATCCCTGAAAATTTCATCGAAATCGGATGGAAAATGGATGAAATTTTCAGGGATGTTATAGAGTAGTGTTTAGATGGTCCCCTATGAAAATCATAGAGAATAGTTTTTCATAGAGGGATTCATTCATAGAGGGATGGTTCCCTGTGAGAATATCAAATCCTATTCATTGCATCACTAGGCCTCAACAGCTCAGAGGTAGCGCACATAACTGTCCCCCAGGGGTCGCGGGTTCGAATCCCAGCCGAGGCTAAGTATTATTTTGATCCAATCACATACATCTACTCACTTAATTTTTCATTCGAATTTGATGAAATTTTCTAGGATATTCCAGATTAGCGTGTAGATGGTCCCCTATGAGGGTAGTGAAAGGTACTTAGACATTGGTGTTTTGAGATTAACTACTACGCATCGGATCATCTATATAATCGGGTTATGGATACGAGGAAGCTATGTGCCACACCCACTTGGCAGACGTTTTTGTATTCCCCCAGGTTCGAAAAACAAATCGGTCGAGTTGTCATTGTTATTTTAAAACATGATTTTACTAATCGATTGTTAGTAGTTTTTTATCTTCTACCAGGGTGTGCAAGCCGAACACAGTGATAATCGATGTGATTCTATTAAAATGCAACAGTTCAATGTTTTGCAAATTTTTTTTTGATTTTTTTATAACCTTCCGAATGTAAACACTTCATTTAGGTTTGTCTGTATGTGTATGCCACAGATTGCCATAGGTTCACGTGTTATCTATTGATATCTACTTTATGTATCAAGTTGATAATAATCACAGATTGTTGTAGTTTGTTGTGTGGAAGTCAGCCGTAATGTAAGGTAAAACTCCAGTGAACTGTTATTTGGAAGTGTAAGGGGGGATTGCTTGATAGGTACTGTTATCCAAGTTTAAGATTGAAGTAGTTACTTACATATTTTGGGATTTTCCCCTAGTTGTTTAGATTTGGGCAACATTCCTTATAGATGATTATCTTACCTACTCTACTTATTTATTGAGGACGGGGCTCAATGAGTCATAGAAAAGTCGCCTTCCGGAGTAGGTACCGATCTATGCACCACAATTTTAAAGGACTTTCTCTTCCTCTTTTCATTGATCCATGACAGGCTAATTTTCACTGGGCATATATAAAGCATTTACCTGTCTGAAGCAGCTGTGCTCACTTTGCCTGGCAGTAGAGGCGGGCCCGGGCTAAGCCGCTGTACCCGAGCCCCACAGGGGGTAGCGAGTTTTCCGGAAGCTTACGTGCGCCAGCGCCGTTAGCGCCAGCAGCGGTCAGCTCTGCAACTACAGGCACGCAATCAGCTACACCAACAATCCAGAAGAAGCGCGTTTGAAATATAATCATGGATTAAATAAAATCAAAAAGAAATAAAACGAAGCGCTACTACATTGCTAGCTGCTACTGTCACTGAGAAATGAATGGGCATAAATAATTATTATGATGCATGGATGTAAGCAAAACATGAGACTAAAATTAAAATATGAATGAAAAAATCTACGGGAGCGCAAGGGCCGGAACCTGTTGTACGCAATCCTGTCTGCCTGTACCTACAAGGTACAGCAAACCATAGCAAGATGATTATTATTGCAATCCATGCAAGCTGTATAATTGTGAATTGTGAAGGTAGGTAAGTGATTTCCCAATTGCTGCTTAACCCTACAATGGAAACAATGAGTAAATCTTACTCCTCAACACCTTCATTGGTAACACTGGCAGAATTTAGGTAGGTGGCGCCCCCTGGCTCCTGCTACCTATGCTTCCTTCAAGGTTTCTAGTCAGCTGTGATAGTGCACCCAGGGAGGTCAGGTGCTCCCCCTTTGTGTGGCTCAACCCTTCTCAAAGGTAAGTGAGTAAAAACTACTCAACATTTCCAATGCTGTAGGTCCAGAGGAGTAAATATTACTCCTCATTTCCATTAGACGGCCCACCAAGGGAGTCATTTTTACGTAATTTTGAGTTGTTCACATAATATGTGAACAACTCAAAATTACGTAAAAATGTCGTAACTTCCCATATTATGGGAAGTTCGTTTTATTATTTTTTCTTTCTATTCGAACTTGGCTGTGTTTACATTTTGGCTTTGAGAGTGATCATGTTTTGCCTTTTCCCCGATACTTATTTGAGTTTTTCCCTAGTTCACTTCTTTTTACTTGCTACTGTGATAAAGGACTAAAATCTATTTCAGTGATTGGGAATAAGACTGAATTGCCAATGTTTGTGATGGTAAGTGATAGCACTCTGAAGAAAGGACCTACCCGTTTTTTCTTTTTTTTGCTTCAATCGGATACTGTTTTCTGATGAGAAAAGTGGAAGCTATTTATTTCATTATTTTGCTATAAGAATGAAGTCCGAACGTGTTATTTAGGTACCTACCAACCTGCTTAGAAAACAGCAGACACCTAACTAGTCTGAGAAATAGTTATGAAGATAGATACCTCCAAGTTTTTTTAAACCAATTTTGCTACGATTTGACACCCAAATTTTTGTTCATTTATATTTTTCAATACAGAATGAGTTGCTCACATTGTTTATAAATGTTATTCGCCTAAATCCATCACCATTCAAAGAAAAAATGCTTCAAAAAAATTACTCATTGTTTCCATTGAAAGCCTTGAAAGGCATGTTTCCATTCTAGGGTTAACAAGTCAAGCCCCTACTTATTTGGTAGACACCTTTTCCTGTACCTACTCGTATTATTCGACCACGATTATGTACCAACTATTATTAATATTAGGGATTAATACGAAGGTTATGATGAAAAGGAATCAGAAACCATCCCCTCTCTTAACAAATTTCTATTTTCTTGGTATTCCTTCTCATCAGATGAATAGACGAGCGAGTTGAATCTTGAGAGTAATCTTGAGCGAGATTGAAGTCACATCACATAAGTGAGAACACAAAATACTAAATGCACCATTTCACAGTGTAAGAAGCTAGAGATGGGTATCGATATTGTGTATCGATACTGTATCGTATTCAAATATCGATATTCCGAATATTGTTTTGCTTGAGTATCGATATTTCAAAATATCGCGTATCGGTACTTTAAGGTCACAAAATATTAACATTTCCAATATTCTCAAGGGAAATATTTTTCCGAACAAGGTTTTTATTCATTTCTCACCATGAAGTGTCCAAGCTGAGTGTATTTACTCAACATTCCATTGATTATTAATAACTGTGAATATTTATTGAACATTCTCTCCATACTATAAATTGATATAGTCATGTTGGTGGTCGAAACGACTCTGGGTCCTCTTTGCGAATAAAAAGGAAAACGTTGATTTTTATTGTTTAATTCTCTTTCTAGCTACAGTCGCTGGGGCAACTTGCCAACATCTTCAGGCTTATCAGTCTTATGTAGAATATACTTCTAGTCCTTTGTTCATTCCAATGTTTCTTAGTTCTTTCAACTTCTACAGATTTTTTAGATCCAGATTTATCAGTCTTATGTGGAGTATGTACTTGTAGTCCTTTACCCCTTCCAATCTTTCTTAGATCTTTCGAAAACAACTGATATAATAGTTCCAAACTTATCAGTCTCATGTGGAATATACAATTTTACCATCAAACAAGTTTGGATCTATTGAAACGATCGATTTTGAATGAATTTAGAAAGATCGGAAAGAGGAAAAAGCAAGAAGTGTACATTCTACATAAAACTGATAAGTTTGGATCCGTAGAATCTGAGATTTGTTGAGAAATTTGGAAAGCTGAAAAAGCGGACTAGTAGTATATTCCACATGAGACTGATAAGTTTGGATCTATTATATCAGTTGTTTTCGAAAGATCTAAGAAAGATTGGAAGGGGTAAAGGACTACAAGTACATACTCCACATAAGACTGATAAATCTGGATCTATAAAATCTGTAGAATTTGAAAGAAACATTGGAATGAATAAAGAACTAGAAGTATATTCTACGTAAGACTGATAAGCCTGAAGATGCGAAACTGAAGCTAGAAAGAGAATTAAACTACAAAAATCAACCTTTTTCCTTTTTATTCACAAAGAGGACACAGAGTCGTTTCGGCCACCAACAAGATAAAATTTATCTTGTTGATACAACAAGATAAAAATTAATTTAATTAATTTTGTCAGTTGGTATAAATTATCTGATGAAATCCAGACTTATATAATTTTGGGTTGAGCTTCACTCACAATTAATTACCCAACACCATCCCTACCTTCAACACCCCTACCTAGCCATGACTTTGAATTGTCCGCGAGAACTGTATCGATATTTGATATTTATAAATATCGGATACAAGTATCGATATACAAAAATATCGGATAGTGTAGTATCGATACCAAAATATCGAGAATCGGTACGAAAGTATCGATATTTAGAAATATCGGGTATTCGAAACCCATCCCTAGTACGAACAGACCCTTGAACAGAGGTGCCTCTCTTGAACAAATAAGTACGACTCTTGGAAGAAGCTATTTACAAGGTACATACACCTAGATAACCTAGAAGAGTACCAAAATTGAGATAGAAACATCAATTGATGGCACTTTTGCAGATTTCTGGCTAAAATAAGGATTCCAGTGGGGTGAGAAAAGATAAGAGCAGCTCTAAAAATACGACAGTTAGGCCAAAACCGATTTTGTACAAGAGGTAGAGAGGGGGGGGGGGAATACGGCGAAGAAATTAGAAAAGAACGACCCAAAGAAGAAGTCCCCAGATACCGAACCAGGCACTTATCATGAAGGGAGGCTACAACTGGAAATAAATGATTTCATCATTGTAGAATACGAAGAGGAATTTTACCCTGAAAGAGTATACTTGAAATTAAACCAACACAAGCAAAAGTTAGTGTCACCCTAATTTCGAAAAACGGTAGCCAGATTCAGGATAAGCGTAGCTGTTAGAACTTCGGTTTTATAGTGAATTTTGAGATCAAAAGTTGCCCTTAAGGGGTCCTCAGTCGGTCGCCGTTCGTTCCTCGTTCCGGGTCAGTATTTCCCTAAATTGAAGGGCCCTTTGAGCCTTCAAACTTTGAAGATTGTGCCCAAATTTGAAATGTTCAAGGATTTTCGGAATTCATTAGTGCATGGGCGTAGGGAATTGAAAACCTAAAAGATTGCCGCTGGAATCATCAAAATCGAACAATAATTGCCAGAAAAATATGAGAAAAACCAAACTGAATAAACGGTCTTCCCAATATTTCTCCGGCAATTATTGTTAAATTTTGATGATTCCAGCGGCAATCGCATTAATGAATTTTGAAAACCCTTGAACATTTGAAATTTAGTTACAACTTTTAAAGTTTGAGCCCCTTAAATTTAGGGAAATACTGACCCAGAACGAGATAGGAACGGCGACCGACTGAGACCTCTTAAGGTGCTAATAATTGGTGTCTCTACCTTAGGGGTACCTAAGTTGTGATCTTGATGTTATACATTATATCTTGATTTATACATTACTTAGTATACTTAATTATTTTTCTTCAGCTACTTACTACTAAAATTTCCAAAGGTTGAAAAACACCAAGGTGCGTAGAATAAAGATTATCTGTAGTCAATCATTATTATGAGCTCTATGATAATATCATAGAGCTCATAATAATGATTGACTACAGATTATCTTTCAAGGTGCGTGGAGTATATTATACTCCACGCACCTTGAAATAATACGGAGCAGAGAGCAACCTCTCCTTCAAGACCGCTCGGTCTTGCGGGTCATTGCCTACCTTCAACTCCTAGTACAAATTGATACATCCACTAGATAGGAATTACTTCACTTTATTTTGAATATGTTGAATGCGTTCAAACCTTTTTTAAATGAATAAAATACTGCACTATAATATGTTATTTTGCAACCTCATTATCGAAGTTAGGGAAGGGTTGTATTAAGTTAGAAAAATATGGGTTCTGACAGACCGAACTGGCACATCACGACTCGACCGATGGGTTGCCAGGGCACCAAGTCACAATCAAATTTACTACAGATGGAGCTGAATTGGTGACATTATGCGATAGCAGAGCTAGCACAGTATGGATCAGGAACCCTTTAGCGAAATGACAGGGATGGAGGTCGTTGGGTATAGTGATTGAAGTCTCCGTAAAAAAAATTAATTATTTAATTTAATATTATTAAATTCAACTATTATTATATTATAATTATTTGAACAGAGCCAGAGATGTATGTAATTAATAATAGATGGACTAGTTTCTGCAGTATTTTATAAGCAATCTTTAGCATAATCAGCACTGAGAAGGGTTTATTTGTATTGTTGTTTTAAGCCCTGATGAAGGCATTAAATTAATCGAAAGCTCGACGGAAAAGGAGGAGCCTTGTTTGAGGCTTTTGTCGTTCAGTTTGACTACAGAAATTTTTTGTTCGAAATTGGTTGTAGAATTGTTTTTTTTAAGTTGAGTAATGACTTTATATTTCTCCTTTCCCCTTTCCCTTTAATGTGAGGCCCCATGTACCCCACAAGTAATAAGAGGGGTACGAGGGCAGGTCCGAAAGTAAGTTTAATAGGGCTCTAAAGAATCTAATATATTATTTAGAAAAATTAAATTGAAAATTTACTTAAATACGTTGGGGTCACACCACATCTTGACATAATCACCAGCCCGTTCAAAACATTTCTGGTACCTAGCGAGTCAATTTTTTTGATACCACTGGGTGCCCACCTCCCTGCCCCACACTCCTACTTCTTTCTTCATCCAAGGGAAAGCGGGGAACCCATCGGGAACAAACTTTTGAGAGCTTAAGATCTTTTATGATAATGGTTTAATGATCCCCACGACAGTTGACTAATATCGATGTTCGAGGGTAAAAGAGCACAGATTCCATCGACTGTACCTACGTCTACGGTCTTCGTTGAGAATGTGCTCAGCTGCAGCGATATTCCCCATCTCTCTTCGACTGGCCATCTCTATTCGAATGGCTCTGACAATCAGTGATCTTATGACAGAAAAACAAAATTTTGAAATACCCTTTAAGGTGGTCATCAACGATAGAGACTAATGGAAAAAGGGGATGCCCAACCTTGCACCGGGCTCTTTTGTGTGGTATACAGATGGATCAGTCATTTGTGGAAGATCTGGCATAGGCATTAAAGGCCCTTCGTTGAGCCTTGTAAAGTCCCTTGGGACGAATACCACAATCTTTCAGGCAGAGGTCCATGCAATCCATCAACAAAGCCAAAGTATATATCTTGTCAGACAGTCAGGCTGCCTTGAAGGCAATTGCTTCATACACTATAAGTTCGAAGCTGGTCTGGGAATGCTTGAATACCCTCAAAACAGTGGCCCAGAAAAATCGGGTCACCCTTCTCTGGATTCCCGGACATGAAGGTCGTGAGCGTAATGAAACTGCTGATCGACTTGCCAAAAGAGGATCAGAGTCTCTGCCAATAGGGCCGGAACCGATTCTGAGAACCACCAAAAGCTGTTTACAGAACGTGGCTAACAGCTGGGAAAGGCGAGTAAGATACCTCCCAGGTCAAAGAGACGGGCTGACGAACTCATCGCAATGCCTAAAAAGGACGTCAGAATACTTGTGGGTCTGTTAACAGGACACTGCCCACTTCGATATCACCTAAAGAAGATAGGCAAACTAACAACGGACATCTGCCGCTTCTGCGATATGGAAACGGAGGATGCCAAACATATGATTTGCAACTGCGAAGCATTGGGTCGAGCTGGATTCACAACGCTCGGAAGTGATGTCCTAGCCCCTGACACCATCTCTAAGGAGACCTACACCGACCTTCTCCACTTCGCCAAAAAGTGGGGAGAAGGGGTGTTTAGTAAATCCTTCTTAGTAGGTCAATATAGCCTGGATGCACTCCACAATAGACCTCATTAGGTCGCAGTTAGAGGTGTGTCGGTACAGCTGTACCGGGACTGTGGAACCGAGTATCAACTTGGAACGGTTCGACGTAGTGACAAAAACTCGACTCTTACCGGTCCAGTTCTACCGGTCCAGTTCCACGGACCGATAAGATATGTTGAAATGGCTCTGGAACGGGAAGGGATCATTCGGACTGGTAAGGATGGAACCGGACCAATAAGATATCATGGAGAATGGCTCTGGACCGGGAAGGGTTTTGGACCGGTAAGCATGGATCTTGTTCTCAGTTCTGTTCCATGTTGTACCTGGAAGCGCCCTTTTTACTTCCATGGACTGAGAATGTAATAGTATCATGGAATGGCTCTTGAGCGGGAAGTTATCTTCTGGACTGGTTAGCTTGGAAGTTGTCTCCAGCATTGTTAATTTATAATTGTCATGTTAAGTTCTTAAACTGCAACGTCATTATTCTTTCCTTGAATTGTTTGGTCACTATAATTTATAATAAATTGTCTCTTTTGTAACAATTGTTCAAATTCCTTCCTTTTTAGCGAATTTCCTTCCTTTTAGCGGAAAATAATGCTATTGTATTGAAAGTTGAGATCATAAGCATGGAAGAAGGACGATAGGGATTTGACTGGCTGCTTCATCCGTGTCATGTGAGTGGAATTTGACCGGCTGTACCAGTAATGGAACTGTACCAGTAATTTGGAACGGTTACATCTTTGTCACTGTAAGCGTTGGAACCGTTCCAGGGAAATACCTGGACCGACACACCCCTAGTCGCAGTGGAAGGAGTTTGTGAATCAACTCACTAAAAACCTCCTACTTAAAAAAAAAAAAAATCTCTCTTCGACGAAAATCGTGCTCTTTTACCTCGACCATTGATATTAGTCGTTCAACTGTTGAGTCGAGAACCTAACGTATATAGATAAATTTTCAATTAAATTTTTCTGAATGAATTCGATTTTTTATAATCCTATTAAACTTACATTTGGACCAGCCCTCGTAGAAGATAGTACCAACCAACCTTGAATGGACGCCCTTACTGAAATCAAGCAAGGATGAGGTGACTTACGTGGAAGATTCGTCGTCTGATGGTGGAGCGGAGGTCGCCTGCAGAAGCAGATGGACACCCCGACTATGAAGGAACATACGATCAGAACTCCGCTCACAATCGCCACCACGAAGAGGGTCATGCTCATCCCGAACATCGTCCCTTCGGCGCTCCCTAAATCAGTAAATATTCAAGTTAGGTGAATGATAGACCAACCTTGAATTTCATAAACCTGATTTTAATTGTTAAAATGGAGAAGCAAAAAAAATTCCATTCATACAGCGAGTTAATGAGCGAATTTTTAATGAAATCTTTCAGTTATGTTAAAAAACAATGGTGTTGGCAATTTCTTTTAGGTAAGTCGTATTACTACCTACTATTATTACATCGTATTACTACCATCACATGATGTTATCTAAAAGGTAACTTCTAAGTCAATTAGGTACGATTGAGCAAACAAGAGGTACTTAGGAAGGTAGGTTAGGTTCGTATGAAATAAGGTTTTAGATTATAAATATGTGTTTGGTATGTCAAATAAGGAAATACAAGAGTCAAGAATAGCATTCCATTAGAAGATATAATTTTGGTGTGAAGGTTTTGAGCCACATCTCGTATAAGAGGGGTAAACTATGATACGATTGTGAGCATGGTAATCTCTTCCTGGTCTCCAATCGCCAATATTTTTGGGAACCATGTGCGTAATATACAGGGTGTAAGCCTAACTGGTCTGCCATACGGTACCAGTCGATTCTACATCTAATTTGCAACAAAAAATGTCTCTTAGCAATTTTTTTTAAAACCCTTCGTTTTCGAGTTATTTTAACTTTAAACTATTTTTCCGTGATTTTGACCTTTTGTCATTAAATCGGTCATAACTCCATTAATTAGCAGTGTAAATTACAATTTGAGGATACCGCTGGAAAGAGCATTAAATTTCCTATCGGATAGATGCCTTTCTTTTTTTTTGAGTCAAGGTTTGAGGCATTAAAACGTCCTCTAAAAAGAGAATTTTACGTCATTTTGGAAACCTCGCATTTTTTCAATCGCAAATTGAACTACGAGAACCTATATTTTTTCAAGATGCAAGAACAGTAAAAACTGCGCCTCAGCTTTCCAATGATATAATTAAAAAATATTTTACACCCAAATTTAGGGAGAAATTCGTGTTTGAACGCGGAAAAATGTGTATTTTTTCAACGAAATCTCTGGCCTCCTGTTTCCGGAGGCCTCGCGGTCTACTGCGGCGCTAACCCACCCACTGCTATCGTCCGACCCCTCAGACCTTCGAGGCGGAGCGCTGATTTCGTTGAAAAGAATGCACGTTTTTCCGCGTTCAAACACGAATTTCTCCCCTAAATTTGGTTGAAAAATGTTTTTTAATTATACCATTGGAAAACTGAGATTCTAGCGCAGTTTTTACTGTTCTTAAATCTTGGAAAATTTGGGTTCTCGTAGTTCAATTAGCGATTGAAAAAACCGAGGTTTCTAAAATGACGTAAAATTCTCTTTTTGGAGGACCTTTTCATGTCTCAAACCTTGACTTTAAAAAACGTTAAGGCATCTATCCGGAAATTTAATGTTCTTTCCAATTGTATCAAATTGTAATTTACACAGCTAATTAATGGAGTTATGACCGATTTAATGACAAAAGGTCAAAATCACGAAAAAAATTTAAAGTTAAAATAACTCGAAAACGAAGGGTTTAAAAACAAATTGCTAAAAGACATTTTTTGTTGCAAATCAGTTATAGAATCGACTGGTACCGTATGGCAGACCAGTTAGGCTTAACCCTGCATACCTATTTAAGTGGAAAGTCCATCCTAAAAATTTTGAGTCAATTGATCATAAAGGATTCATTTAGTATTAAAGTTCGCCGAAAGACTCCTGATTCTAGGTCTACTAGATATTGGACTCATCATTGAAGCCAAAAGATTTCAAACATCAATCACTTTACAGCTGTGGATGAAAATTCAGATGATACTCTGCATTACTTTCCTCACATGTAAAATCATACTAAAATACCCATTTACAACTATTTTATCTTTTAGCCATTCAGGATATAGAGTCGAGTTTAAGATTGGAACTTGATGTGGTTTCAACAATCCTGAAATTTTGCACTAGCACACCAAAATAAATAAGATAGTAAAAACTGAGGGAACCTTGAAACATCTGTTTACGCAGCTGAAAGAGGATGGAACATAACCATTTGCCTTCTTAGGATGTCACTCTAAATATTTGATAAAATTACATACCTAAACATGGGTAGTTGAAAATATTATATGAAAATGACATTAACGTAATTATGATAACAATCAGGTAAGGATAAGTAGGTGCATAAATGCAGTTCTGCATTGACCATCCAAAAACATCCCCAGGACCTTAACCCTAATTGGATCATGGTATCACTTGTGTCACCGAAAACATCCCTCGAACTCTACAGCTGTCCCTAAGTGTCACCGGAGTAATCAAAATTAAATTAAAATTTTAAATTTAATGGACATCATTATGTTTAGAGGGCTTTTGGAAATCTCAATGACGAGTTAGGTATAACGAAAATGTCCAAAGACATCGAAGAAAACAAAATTTTGTCATAACATAATTTTTTTCACTTTTAATAACTTTAAAAAATGGAGTTGGAAAATTCAGCTCTGCTCAATAATTGGTAAATTGCAATTTAAATTTAGTTAGTCCGCGGATACTTTGGGACAGCTGTGGAATTCCTAAGATGTTATTGGTGACACTAGTGACACAATGGTCCAATTAGGGTTAATGAGTATTATGAGACCTTATCTATGAAATTACGTTCAGCCTTTTCACGAAAAGCCGTGCAAAAATAATATTAATAGTGATTAACAGCGTAGGAGTCTTCAATGCCCTAGAGAACTGCTTATCCTCAGCCTACTGAATCATCGTAAAAAGATGTTGCAAGTAGAAAGATCTTGCTTGGGTAAGTGGAAAGATAATAATTGGAAATTGTTATTTCCCAGGCCATTCCTTATAAAAATCTATTTTTGTAAGGCTGACTTTTCTTGATCCCGGGGTGGAAATAACACTAACGAAATCACTGTCTATCACAATCAAACTATTATCAGAACCCCTTATCAGTCAATCAATTTCACAAAGCACAGAAAAGTTTTTCGGGAACAACCGTCAGACAACTAAGTCTTTTGTGAACGGCAAATAAATTGCTCTCTTTGGTCGTCCACGTGAAACTTTCAATTTAAAAAACTGAAAAATCTGAATTTTTCAATAGTATTAGTTTAAAATAAAAGATTCTATTAAACAATAACCATATTGAAATTGAGTCATTTGCTGAGTCAATTTTAGTAAGAACTGGGAAGGACTTAAAATGTTTAATAAATAATTTAATTTTACTGGACCTACGTGAGCATTTTGGAAAACTAGCTTCGTCCGAATGATCACCGCAATGATTTATACCATCGCAGACGAGGTCCGTGGCGATGCAGAACTCCTTCGAGGAGCATCGAAACTCTTTGCAGTCGTGCTCTGGAAAATACGAAAGGAAAATGGTTGAAATACGTAGGGTTTCTACTCTACTTCAGTGACAACATACAATAGTAGGTAATTGAAAATCACTGTTGATTGGAGTCTTCTTCAAACGTCCAAACCACTCCGGCAGTATTAGTTCCTTTATCCTCCGCTAGGGATAGTAAAGCGAAATGAATGATTGAATTATCTCGAGCTTTATCGAAATAGGTGCTTGAGTTTGTCTCAACTGATTCAAGGGAAAAACGCTTTATTATCCGTAGCGGTGTGATAAGACATTTGTGATTTCTACTCTGTGGGGCTTACAACTACTGTTGTGGTGCCAATTTAAGATGTTGACCTCCATAATTTGTTTCTAGCAGTATTTCGTATTGAAGTGGTGGAAAAACCTCATCAATTCGTGAAGAAAAATTAGGTCACTCTTATAATTCTCATTTTAGTTACCCAACACCGAAGATAGTGAAGCTTTGTTTCATGTAGCAAATACAGAAAATTTGGATCTAAAAAAATCTAAAATTCCATTTGCAACCAGTAAATCACGTTCTTTGAAAAACTTCTTTTGCCGTCTCAAAAACAAAAAGGTGTGTAGGATATTCTACTATTATTACAAGCTCCATTATATTCTTCATACACCTTAAAAACACGGAACAGAGAGCGACCTCCCCTTCAAGACCGCTCAGTCTTGCGGGTCATTGCCTACCTTCAACCCTTTCACACCGCACAGAATATGGTGCCCCAGTCTGGATGAAATTACAGCTGGGACATCGTATTTCTCAGTTACTGAAAAACATAACCGTTAAATTTTTTTCGGTGAAATTTTCAAGGATTTTGGCGTGTAGATAATGAGGGTAGTTCAAGGAACTTAGAGATTGAGGTTTGAGATTTGAATGGGGATTATAGATAGGATGAAGCTATGTGCTATAGGTACCCACTTGGCAGACGTTTATTTCTTTAGTTACCATAAATTAAAGAAAAAATAAAAAAAGCTCAAAAACTTTTGAACAAAACTGTTAGTTTTCTTTCAACAATTTAAAATTGTGTTGAATTTCTAGAATCGAATGAGACCACGCACATCTCGACCACTCTTTTGCGATTTACACTCTTGTTTCTGATTTATCGTAAGTTCAACCCTTAAGTTCTCGTAGGGAGCGAACGGTTTGTCCTACAGAGCTCCAGGTGTTCTCTAAAAATGCAATGCTATTTCAAATTGGTGAAAAAACAATACCTTTATTTCGAGAGTTTTCGAGCTAGAGCACTTTTGAACATTTTTCACCCCTTCTAGACCGAGAGCTGGTGACATCCCGATTCAACCGGACAAATAAAGTTCTGATCAGGACTCAAATGGACTCTATGTGACGCCTAGAACCCCGTACTGGGCGTCTGCCTTGCGATATCCGTGTACTACTTAATTTTACGGCTTAATTTTCTAAATTGGGGTGACAATTCAACCGGAAGAATAAAACTTTGAAATTGGTCTCATTTGAAAGGTATTTTAACCCTGAATACAAATATGTGGTCTCCAACATTTCTAATAATTCAATAGTATTTCAAATTGGTTAAAAACCGATACCTTTATTTCGAAAGTTTTTGAGCTAGGGAGCACTAGTGAAAGTTTCAACCCTTATTTTTCAACCGTTAGAAGTGACCTACATCAACCAAAAGCTTCGGGGCACAACTAGACCCCAAATGGAGCCTACATACCAAATTTCATCAAAATCGGTCCATGGGAACTAAGGAAAGTGCCGCGTACTCGGACGGACGGCAAAATTTCTATTCGATTTTAGAATTCTACGTACCTTGGAACGTAAACCAATAAATTTTTAAAGGGGGACGGTTAAAATTTGTTTTATTAAGAATAATAAACCAAAATAATGAGCCGTTGTGAAATAATTTGAAGCTGTTTCACTCGTGTGGAAACGGTTTGACTGTTTGTAATTAGGAACCAATTGGCTCAACCTAATCATCAATCAATCGGTACTCGAATGCAGCACGATCGCTGGAAGAGAAGCTATTTTGGAACGAATGAGTTTGCAAAGTAGTACAGTAGTTAGTACAGTTGCGCTTACTCTTTAACAGCAGGGTCGATTTCGATTACGTGCTCAACACACTCATTAATGGGAAATTCCGTCAGAATCAAATTTAACCCGTGCGCTGTCCAGGGAATAAATGAAAATGCCGAGAACAAACTGCTTTCATTTTGCTCACCTGAGACTGACATGCCGTATACAATCTCGCAAGGGTACAATCCCGTACAACTGCAAATCGCAACTTGCTAGTTATTGAGAAAATAATGAACTGGAATTGATGTTACCCCGCCGAAGTATTCTGTAAACGGGCTTTAAACTCAAGGAATTGAATCCAAAGGTTACCCACACCCTCGCATGGCTAAAGTTGGTTAGCCCCCTAGGGTTGGCTTCCCAAGCCGTCCCGCTTCCTCCGTCGATGGAAACTTGTTAGGTGGCGGCGCTCCAGCGAGGGTATCAACTCGAGATTATGCCCTTGTTCCCCCAACTTGCCTTCCCCCACACTCGGTAGTTTGTTTCGGGCGAAACTTCTGTCAAACCCCCCGCAGCATCGGGGAGGCTGCTTTCTTGGGCCCTCAACTTTACGACTGACTCTTGGAGTAGGTAAATTTATATTCCGAGGGAAAATGTCGTCTGAGGGTTAGTCGGATACATTTTAGAGTGACTCCAGCATCATTTCATAGTGTTATGTTCGCAGCGGAGTGTTTACGAAATTTACTAGGTGACCCAGGACTAGGGACGGCACGATGCCACCGATATATCGGAGTATCGATACCGATATTTGTATCGATACTTTTGATGCAAAACTCAAACCGATATATTGGTATCGATACTTTTGCCTCAATTATCGGAGGTATCGATACTTTCTTGACGATATTATCGAAAATTTTACCAAAGTAAAATGGTGAAAAAATACCAAAGTAACTAGAACTAGAAAAAGTAACTAGAAGGAAGTAACTAGAAAATAACAACTAGAAAATAATAACTAGAACAAAAGTAACTAGAAGAAGTAAATAGAAAATAATACCATATATTGTCTGCTGCCACAAAATAACACTCAAAATAGGCTCAGAATAGTATCAATTGAAACGATATATGGGTCATTTCAAAATTTGGGGTTATTTCTTGTCACGCAGCTTTTGTGAACACTCTATTTGTCTTGGAAATTCAGAATTTTTTCAGGGAGATACAGCAGGTTGGTGTCTACAAAGATCACATAGAATGAATTTCACTAATCAATTAACTCAGATAATTAAAAATCATTAATGATCCCAATTCTCTCTCCCTACACCTGTCACAGAGGGTAGGTTGGGAACTTTGAAAATTTTTGGAGAACTCTGTATTCATATTTTAATTTAAGTAAAAAACGTTATTGGTCCAGGATACTCTCCTCTTCAGCAATAAATTAGAAACGAAGAAAATTCCATGAATTGGAAGGGTTTTTGCTATGTTTTGATGCTGTCACAAGGTTTTATTCTCTCTCCCTACAATTTTTTTGAAATGCCTGCCCACTCCTGGAAAACGATTATTTTGTGTCATGAAAAACAAAAGTGAATACTGCTTTAAGATGGCTTCCGAAGCTACTGAAGTTTGTTGAATTTCCAAGCTCCCAGTTGTGTGGGTTATGTTGTGAAGTGTTGAAGCTTTGAGAGTAGGTAAATACTTTCTCTCTCCCTACAACCACCTCACTCATCAGGGTAAGTGTTCAACTAAGTTTAATTAAACTCAAATTACAATTATGAATGCCATAGTGTTATGAATTTTTTCTAACGTTCAGAATCAATAATGGTTAGGCCAGTAGAGAGTGATAACCTCACAAATCTCTCTCCCTACAACCTCTCTACCTACAACTTCTGGGAAGAGGCTGGTTTGTAGGAAGAAAGATGGAATTGCAGGGAGAGAAGTTTTTTTTTTTCCAAAGCCGTTAACATTTTTAAGAGTTACTTGAACTATTTACACCGCTGGGTCATATAATTCTGACTTTTCATTAACCCAAATTTTACGAAAGATTAGACTGATTGAAAGACTTGAAGAATCTGATAATTCTGATGTACCTAGATTATAGCTTCGGACTGTGATTGCGATAAGTAAAAGAGACTCCTAAACTAAGATTCTCGTATTTTGAAGGAATAAAAAGGTTTCATGAGTTCAACTCACACTTGGTTTTCTCTCTCCCTACACAGTCGAAATTATGGAAAAAAATTCAAAATTCTATAAATTTGAAACTACTTGATGAAGTGTGCGTCCACTTCAGGATCTGCCTCAGTGGTCAAAACAAAAGACGTTTACGGGAGAAAAAACAAAAAAACTTCAACAAAAATTTATGGAAAAGTTAGAGGACAAAATAACCCCAAATTTTGAAATGACCCATATCGCCACGATAGCCTCAAAATAGTATCCATTCAGCCAATGTGAGTTTGGAAGGAATTTAAACCTGTTTTCCCGAACTTAAAAGAAGAGGGGTGCATGCAAAATATTAATCGTGATGGCGACATCAGTCTCGTGCGAACGGCTTTTTTCGATTAATAAATTATTTGTGTATTAAGTATTAAGTAAAAGTAGTATTAGTGTTAAGTAGTATTTAAAGTAGTATTAAGTATTATTTGTACTGTAACTGATTTATTACTCGATCCTTTTGATTTCTAGTGGAAGGAAAACATTATTAAATGATGTTTTCTTCCACTTGAAATCGAAAGGATCGAGTAATGAATCAGTTACAGTACAATGAAATTTTCATTGAACAGAGATTTCTTGTAAATAAGAATTGGAATTGAAATAAAATGGACATATTATTCATTTTTATTAAATTTTAAATTATTGGTTTTTATTACATTTTTAATTGCCACTGACTTTTATTACATTTTTAAATTATTATTTAAAAAAATATATTGCCTTTTCTCAATTAATAGGGTTTTTATTTGGATTGAATAATCATCGGGGGGTTAATTTGAAATATCGGTGGTATCGATACTTTGAGCCGATATTATCGAAGTATCGATATTTTATAATATCCGTATCAAAAAGATATCGGGTATCGATACTTCCTGAGAAATATCTTATCGAAAGAAGTATCGATACTTTGGAGTATCGTGCCGTCCCTACCGAGGACCAATCAACAATACTGGCAGATTATTACAAAAAGGTTTATTATTTTTCCTAGATCGATTCCAATGGTCCATCATTGAGAAAGATAAACCACGCACACTCCCTTCGTAAAACCCTTGTAGTATTCAATTTTGGAAGTTGAACAAAAAATCCTTCAAAATCAAAATTTCTAATCGCATGTTGTGTTTAGGTTAGGACCTTCTTGACTAATTTCGTTTCCGTGTCTGTCTGACTACCTATGTGTCTCGTTGTACGGGTTGTAACATTACATTACGAATTTACCGCTCGTTTTTGATTACATTTTTAGTGAGTCTGCTGATTCTAAATGGTCCCCTACCAATTTAATGACCTCTTGATAGGTAGTAGAAGTATAGAGGTAGAAGGTAGAGTGTAAAAGCCTTTGTCCAACTCTGGTCGGCTGACGAAAGGGAAAGTTTCAAATAGGAGGTACGGCCCGATTCTCCCTCTAAGTGTTTCTTACGAGACAGCGCGACCTTTCCGCACCAAATCCTTAATAACAATGGCATGAGTCATCATAGGTTGACAAAACCAAGGGGATGGTATACCTGAGGATTATCGCAACATTCTGACCTGTTGTTGAAGTTAATGTGATGGATAGAAGCAGAGGAAAAAATACAAAAGAATAATGACTGGAACTCAACTCACAATTTACAGGCATACAACCATCCCAATATTTACGTTCCCAAGTAAGATTAAACTACCATTATAATTATTAGTTTTACTTGATTATATAAATCAAGAATGCCAGGTATGTGTCCGTCTTTTTTCAGATAAGTGGGATTTTATTTTTTGTCTTTTTTCAAGTCAGTGAGTGGGATTTCAATCTATCTTTTTTCCAAGTTATGGGATTTATATTTTTTCAACAAGATTTTCGTCGTAGTGCAAAACTTAATTATTTATAGTTAACCTGCTCATCAGAAATGAAATAAAAATAATACAAATCAAACCTCAATTTTTAGAAGATAGGCCAGGGTAAAACACGTTGACACTGCAAATTTTTCCGAAATTTAAATTGAATCAATCAATTAAAATGTTAAATTTAGTACCTAATTTGAACAGCAACATGTATGTAAAATTGTTTGTTTTTAAGATAGTGGAAGAAGTGTTTCCTAATATACCCCATGTTTTATCAAAAAATCTGTGACAAATGCTGAAATTGTTCCAATCTAAATTTTGTGCTCTATTGCATAATACAAAAATATTTTGAATAATATCTATATATAATTATAATTGCTACACAATCTGAATAAATGAATCACCTTGTTTGTTATTTTTGTTGTTGCACATAAATGTATTAATAATGGTCTGGACTTTGTTTCTTAGCCCCCTTCTAGGTTGTCTATAGTAAGTCTCTCAGTCATTCGTCGCCACCTACTTGGAGCTAACTAGGTACTTCAAGTTTACCTAGACTAAACGATGTGCAGCACAATATCAGTTTTTACTTCCAGCCCCGTTAATTTCAACGTAGCTTCATGATATGCACATGGCAGTATAGATTATTTAATGCTCTTTCACATTTGTTTCGATGTGTTTTTCGATTGGAGGCCCCATTCTGATCGGTATTGTATTTCAAAATAAATATAGGATGTTTCCTCTCTATCTTCTACTTCTATGAGTAGAAGCCCCTGCGCATACGTTAACGTGATTACTTGCAACGGAAAAACTTTAAAAAGTTGCAGTCTGATTTAAAAAAATTGCAAATTAATACAGATGGGTAAGACGGAACCTCCAGGATTGTTAGGAGTGGCGGCTCTCGACCCTCGATCTTCAAGATGGCCCCCGTTAGGTTCATAAAATATTATATATGTGCCTGAGTCCTCTTTAGAGGAAAACATTATACTTGGGAAGGTAATTTTTTGATCATTACTTGAAGGTATTTTATGTATTCTGCTATTTATAATTCATTTATAGGCCCTTATATCTACTTTAAGTTGTTGTCTCTTCATGCATTCCACTTGTTGCATTTACGCTGCCCTCGTGGAGAACCCTAAACATTGATGGGCACTTTCGGCCAACTGACTCCAAAGTCAAAAACAAGCAAGTAGGGAGATAATTTACCTAACTGGGTAGACCGGCCTGGTGGATTGAGGTCTAACCCTCAATGATTCATGCTCAGATATGAGCTACTGCATTCATGAAGCCATTACAGCATTTTCCTCTTGAGAAGTATCTTAGAGTCAATAGCAGGACCCTACATTCTCTATGTATGTGGATTGGATGGTACGACCAGAGATCAAAAGACACTTTTGCATTCGTGGATGAATTCCAACTCTTTTTGGATTTGGAAACAAATGTAATTAAAAGGAAATTATGACTCAGTGTACGATCTTTGAAGCTGTCCAGGACTCGGTAGGTAGGCTTAGGTAGGTAGGAGATAAAAATAGAAGTGAATAGAATTGAACCCTTAATATCTCAACTTGCGATAGGGATGATCTGTAGGCTGTGAGTGCAATGTGCGTGCGCGTGATAGTAAGAATCAGGATAATTGGATGTTTGCATCGATTCAATCAGTGACTTCAGCCAATCCATGAAGCCAATTCTTCCCCACCTGGCACCTCGCTCAGGACCTTTCTGGGAGGGTAGAAGCAGTACCTCAACAGCTAGCAAAGTGCACATACAAATTAAAACGGAGTTCCATAACTAAGATTGTCCATATTGATTTGACCACGAGGAGAATCGTTCCCGTTTTTCACGATTCTCACAGAGATAGGTACCGACATCACCTATTCTGTGCGCAATCCCGCGATCACGATTGACTGGGATTCCAACGATAATTTTGGATAAATTGGTATGCCATCTCTACTGACGCCGCCTCTCGTTATTGGACACCAAATCTCAAAGAAGGTCAGATCGAAACTTTTGTTATAATTACCTTTAGTTACAACACCAAAATTTGTACCTTCACGCATTTGAAGGAGCTCCTCATAGGTAGGCAATTTTTTATATATTGTGCCACCATTCAATTCAAGTCCATTGAATAAAATTATTAGTTCCATAACATATCTGGTGTTTCTTCATTTTCACCTGAAATTCTGCAAGTTAGGAAATTGGTATATTGAAGATCGAATTCCAAGTCATAAATCTCAAGTATCAAACTGATGTAGTTTAAAAAAATTTGTCATCGATCCCTATTCAGAAGCTATTAAATAAGGCCCTCTCCTGAAAAGAAGATATGTTTGCACAGTGCCGCCTACACACGTTGACTTGAGGGTCTGGTATCGTCGCTCGAGGAGGAATTTCAAGATGCGGGCACCACTGTTTTGTAAAACATCTGACCCAGTTTACAGCGTTCGAGGAAAATTAGAATAAATAATTACCACCCGCAGAATCCAAGGAGCAAATTAAGACATCGCAGGAGTGCAACCTGTGGAATAAGGTATGTTGAGAGCGAATACCTTCACACTGTTCGGGTTAATTGAGTTTCGCTTTAGCAAGATTCACTTGGAATGCGTTTGGATGACTTCCTTCTCGCGTTTCAAGCTTGTTCCAATTTGAGCTGGTATTAGAGGTTGGTGGCTTTGATCACAAGGGAGAGGTTATTTTGATTGAACAGCCCCCGAATGGTGAGAAGATAGAAGGTAGACAGGCACACGTCTAATTTGAAATTCCGAGCCATCCGTGTGAAATCTAGGGCGCCTGAATCTCCAAATTCACAGAGTTTTTTCTTCGGGATTTCAATCTACCTATACTAAATTTGTACATATTAAATTCATCAACACAATAGTTATATTGCAGACAAGTTTCAGGGTGTTTTTATAAAATCGAAAACTGAACAGAGTTCATTCTAATTATGAATGAAACGAATGGCTGTACAAGCATAACCAAATATTTTTATTGAAAATAAAATAAAATATTGACAAAAGACGGAATTAACAATGCATATATATTCTCGAATACTCTATAAATTATTATACAATGGTTTATTATTTTACTGTATAGATCACCCATCTGCAAAGAACTCGACTTTTCCATTAACAGTACCTACATTGCTCTCCCCTTGGGACAGCGGTGTGGCTACGGTAGTTGGGGCGTCGTTGTTTGGCGGTGGACTTTGGACCGACCTCTGCGGGGATCGTGGATTCAAGGCTCATCACCGGCAGCGTGCGTTTTTCGGCGGTCTGTGCACTCATCGCTCCCTCGTCCCAAACCAGGGCGGTGAGGCCAATGGGAAACCATGAGCGAAATCATCAGAACAAATTCTGATCTTCCCTTAGGAAGACATCTGATGACGTCCGCAACGCCAGGAATGGCAGGTGGACGAAAATCCAACCTGAAATGGTTATTTACTTCTTTTTTTTTTACCCATTGCTCTCCTCTATAGGAGCAATGTAGCACCCGCAGCTATCTGCTGGTGCCTTCATTACGGAATTTAGTTCTTGGTTGCTAAGGAAGAACTCTATTCAGAGAAACTAACCGTTTGTAACCAGCTAACTCTATTCAAAGAATTTGAGCAGCTGAATTTGTACGGAGATTAGTCCAACCCTTAAGAAATTCTGATCTTCCCTTAGGAAGACAGCTGATGATGTCCGCGATGCCAGGAATGGCAGCCGGACGAAAATCCAACCTGAAATGGTTTTTTACTTTACTTACTTTTACTAGTCCAACCCTTGAGACCTCTTAGGGAGCGAACGGTTCGTCCAACAGACCTCTGGGTGGTCTCATTCGATATTAAAAATGTATGAAAAAACATTAACTTTATTTCGAGAATTTTCGAGCTAGGGCGTTTTGAGGATTACAACTCTTATTTCTCATTTCTCCGAAGTGACTGACATCAACCAAAAGCTTCGCAGCACAACTAGACCCCAAATAGAGCCCATATACCAAGGTTCATCAAAATCGGTACATGGGATTTTTTAAAATTCGAATTACGGATTCTACGTATTTTGAAACGTAAACCATGAAATTTTGAGGGGGGTTACGTTTTTTTCTTCCTCAATTCCACAGGTTTATTATCGAAAATAATAAACCAAAATATACTCACTTGTTAATGGAGTTTTGGAAACTACTGCAGAAGGTTCAACGTCAAGACAAAGACCACGTCAGTTATGGAAGTAACTGGCAGACAACGCAAGGATTTCAATTAACTACGAAACTAAATTCTCAAGTGAAGTTTAAGGGGTTAACTTGAAACAGGACAGACTAGATAAAGGATTTACAGAGAAATTTCATCTGAGATTGACGTCGAATATTAACGCAGAAATCTTATTCTGGGTGCCCTTCGAATTAGATGTTCAGGGGATTGAATATAGTTAGCTTTTGTCTGCAGGCAAGCTTGAAGGATTCTAAATTTGATCTGGAAGTAGGGATGTCGCACCAACAGACAGAACTCCTGATCTTGCAACTTGAAATAGGAGTGGATGGAATAGTAATTGAATTGACTCCAAGATTATGTGAAAATACCTACAGAAAAGAAAAGGGTTTGAATGAATGGGAGTAGGTACGTTAAAAAATCATTGGTGTTACATAAGCAAAATCCAAGTGGAATATAACTAGTTTGATTATTGACATTTAAATTGGTTATGATTTGAATAATTTGGTTTCAATTTTTTTAATTTTAATTTTTTTAATTTTTATTATTTTGTTCAGATCTTTTTGAAACAAATAGTTCTGCAATCAGAGTAGTGTTCCAGCAAGTACCAATTTATTTTAAAGAATTGGCACTTAGCCAATTTCGATTTTTCATAAGCCACAAATACCCAACCTAATCATATTAAATATCCTCACTTTCACTGTTTCACTAATCCTCAACAACAAATTTTGTTGTTGAGGATTAGTGAAACAGTGAAAGTGAGGAGTGACTAATAGTTTGAAAGTTCAGTTAAAGTTAATAGTTCAAGACTCCAAGGTCATAATCAGTCCTTCCATCACCTTCTCCCACAAGGTCAGTCTTCTCTGAGTCTTCCTTTGTATGGCCCACCAAACTGCTACTTTTCCAATTTTCCAATCAGCCTTTCTCCATGAAGTGGACTATCTTCTGGATTGAAGGTTGGTTTAAAATTCTCTGTGCCCATCTCAGTGCGAGTGACGCATTAGTGACTTCGACGAGGTTCTAACAATCATCAGAGCACTCTGGTCAGCTTCTCCCATGTTTGAAGTGCAGAAAAGGTGGTGAGCCCTTCTTCTTCAAATTCTGGAGGTACTGTGACTAATTACTTCTAATCTTCTTAAACTAATCAGTTCATACCTGCTTGCCATCAATATTTCATCAGTATTCCGCCGAACACTCACGCGTGATAAGTACATTTGAATCATAACTGCTCATCTGTCCACACCTGGTGTAGTGGCTAGAATACCCGACTTCGACTGGTTCAATTCCTAGAAAACTCATTATAATTTTTGGCCACCAGCTGATGCATCCCACCTACTACCAACCTCCATTCGATCTTCATCAGACAGACGAATTATTTTGAATTATTTCAACATTTTACACTTTCCTCATTTTCCACTCTTTTGTAATAAAACTCAAGAGTTCATTTAATCTTACTTTCTTTTATCCTTTCTTTTAAAATGAGGTAGATAATTTATCAAGATAATGATACTTAGACCCCATTTTTATCCAGGTAGAATCCACATTAAAAACTTTAGTTTTGTGAACTGGCGTTTTTTAATATCTTTTAGTAAAGCTTTTCTCATACAATAGGAAAGAAGTGTTTGATCGACTGTAATTCTTAATGTACAACGAGAGTATCCTGGACTTGTCTTGGTCCCCACTTCATACCGATTTTGGCGAAATTTGGTACCAAATCCCCCGAAGCTTTCGGTTATTGTCAGTCACTTCCAAGGGGTGAACAGCGGGGGTTGAAAGTTTCAAAACGATCTAGCTCAAAAATACCTATTTTTTTATCTTTTAAAATTTCCACCAATTTTACAGAATTTAATGACACTACTCAGACCTCCGAGGTAGCAACCCTTCGTTAAATAAGGATGATTAACCACCTAATTAATGAATGTTCACTGGCGTTTATCATCAATTTAAGATAGTATTCAACTTTTAGAAACGAATGTTACCACCCAGACTATTAAAAATGCTAAATGCGCGCTGTTTTAGACATTTATCAGACCACGTGCGTCCTGTGGAACTGGTCATAAGCTAGCTCGCCAGTAGCTAGCTTATGACCAGTCCCACAGGACCGACACCCCGTACCACCGACTCCCACCTACCACTGGTCCGAGAAGGTAGTTGACAATTATTCTTCCCAAGGTTAGTTTTCACCGTTACTCTGTCGGATGGACGAATAAAAAGTCAGAAACACGAATGTAAATCGCACATAATCGTTCACCGATGGGAGTGAGCCAAATTTCAGCTGATCAAATATGATATTTTTATGTTTCTTCGTTGGTATGATTATATGCAACCCAGTTGTGCTTCCTTATTTCTACAACAACCAAATTTTGTATCGATGGCACCCACGACTTTGGAATAATGATGTTTACCCGGTAGGAACTTTCTATCAAAATAAACTTGATTGTTAGCATTGCCCGATAAATGATTAGTACGTGCTATTAAAGAAAAAGCCGTGATTTTCGCAGTCTTGTATCTTTAAGGAAAAATAATAAACCGTTATATGATAATAATATAACTTTCCAAAATGTTGCATCTTAAAGAGTTCCAACGGCTGTGGCTAAAATTTTGGTTTACCTTCCTAGCGTACCTAAAATGACTATTCCATCCTGCACTTCTCTAATTATTCCGCAACGAAGGTCCTTCTTCACATGCAGTAACAAGCAACTTCGTGGCTTCATGTTTCACCATATCATAGTCATTAAATTTTCTCAGCAACACCCCCACTACAGACTGGCTCTAACGATGTATCTGAGGAGGAAACCCCTTCCCGTTAGAAGCTTCACATTTCATTATCTAGCATTATGTGAAGATTGAATCAAGTTGATGGACTAGTTCACTCCAAGAAGAGAAACTGCTGCACCAATTTAATTTTCTGTGGAAACTCCTAAATAACTGGACAAATCGAATCTAACAAAATTGCCAGTTTCAAAAGTCACTTTTTTCACGTTTGCTCTACTGTGTAGAATATTCGGAGAGAGTGGGGGTGTTGAGTGATGCTTCCACCACTCATTCTTCCCACTCTTCGCCAGACGACTTAAAATGTTGCCCTTTTTTGAATACTTGCCGTTAGAAGCGAAGAGACTCATTAGACCCGTATTTTTTACTGCCCGGTTTCCTCGGGTATGTCGCGATAACGGGTCGCCCCTGTATTACACTCAGATTTATGAACCTCCCTCCCTTCCATCTCTTTTATAACTGAAATGGAAATAGCAGAAACCGCACACATTCTCGCTTCACTTCATTGCAGATAAGAGGTGGGACGGTCGGAGGGAAGAATTTTTGTTGGAGTCCTTCAACCACCAGGAGTAATAACACAACGGACTGAGAAATGTAGGATTTTTGTTTGAATTGTTGATGGTAGAGAGATAGGCCGGAATCATTGTGCCCTCAAATAACCTACAATATATAACTCATGTTTTATGTTAAAGCTCATGGAAAACGTTTATGTATAAATGTGTTTCAGGTCGTTTGCCACCTTAAGGTTAGTATTAATGGGTTCAGCTATGGCCGAGCGAGTTCCGGCATGTGACCCTGGAGAGGAGACTCGGACCGGTTGCGGGGCCGTGAGTTCGAGGCTCGCCTCGGGAGCATATTTTCGGGTAAGCCGGTCGCAGTTCCCCCTCGTCACAACCCAGGGCGGTGAGGCGAAATCATCAGAACAAATTCTGATGACGGACAGCTGATGACGTCCGCGACGCCAGGAGTGGCAGTCGGACGAAAATCCAACCTGAAATGGTTGTTAACTGAAAATGGTTAATGCCGTTGCTTACGCATATCCATTCCTCGAGGGAGATACTACAATATAGTTAGTAGGTCTCTGTTCTGTATTACACTGACGTCACGTATTTATGTCTATCGAGATCATGATGTGGATTTATGACATGGGTTTGTAGATTTGCGAAGAAAAGAAAATCTAGAGCAGTTTTAAGTACGTTTGCGTCTACAGATGGGCACAGCCGAGTTCTTCTTTTTAGGACGTCCCACAGTAAGACTTGGGCGTCCTTATGCGATCGATCTGGGGTGAAGGAGGACAACAATCAACAGAAAAAAAAATAACCACACAGTAATCCGTTTTAGACCATTCTGAATCCTAATCCGCGAAAAAAACCATAGGTGTATGTCTGTGTGTATGTGTGTGTGTAACAAAATCTTGTGTTGTCTGCCCAGGCCTTAGTTCTCAACCGATTTTCCTGGTTCTTTTTTTGTTCGACGCGGAAAACTATCTAGTTGTGCACTACGTCGCCGGAATTTCGAATTTTGCCTTTTAAGGGGGGGAAAGGGGGGGTTAATGCTCAAAAAACGTGCGTTTGCAGGCATAATCTTGTGTACTCTGCCCAGGCCTTAGTTCTCAACCGATTTTCGTGGTTCTTTTTTTCTTCGACGCGGAAAACTATCTAGTTGTGCACTACGGCGCCGGAATTTCGAATTTCGCCTTTTAAGGGGGGGAAAGGGGGGGTTAGTGCTTAAAAACCGTGCGTTTGCGGGCATAATCTTATAAACTCTGCCCAGGCCTCAATTTCCAACCGATTTGTGTGTTTCTTTTTTTGTTTGACTAAAATAACTTCCGAGTTGTATATGATTTCACCAGAGTACCAAAATTTGCAAGAGGAGGAGATGGGTGGGGGGATAATATTCACAAAATATCCAATTTTTCAATATTTCGGTTCCTTTACTGCTTACTAATTGTATCCAAGCTTTGAAATTGAGGGAAAATTCTCATTATACCTTAGGATTTGCATGAATTACTTTCTGTACCACCATGGAAATAAAAGTGGTGCCACCATGGTGCCAGGGCACCATAAACCTCAAATTTCTTGGGTTTTTTGGTGTTTCACCTTGAATACGATGTGACATTCGACGGACTGCCTACTAAACCTAATAGATGAAAGTTCAATGTTACGACGTATTTCCGTTTTGGTGCCAGACTGGCACCATTGGTGGTGGGGGGGGGGGGGGGGTGAACTCGAATTCGCATGTTGGGTGTCGTAGATCATGGATTTTAAAATGCTCTTCAGATTCGAGGCTATCATGCCGCTAGTGTTATGGTTTATAATGGAGGTTGGGGTGGGGGGGGGGGGGGGGGTGGGGGTGTCACTATTTCTTCCCTAAAGTAATAAATAAATTACATCGAGAGAAACAGTCTTATCGCTTAACAACTGGTTAACCTGATCCAATACTTACCCAATGGGACGTCCCCTGGAATGCATGCATTACTAAACAATATGTTTTAGTTACTCTTTCTTCTCCTCTTTAGTGGTTTGCCAGCATCAGTTATGAGGGCAATTTCTCCCTCCAAGAAATTACACTAATCCGTTTTAGACCATTCTGAATCCAAATCCGCGAAAAAAACCATAGGTGTATGTCAGTATGGGTGTGTGTGACAAAATCTTGTGTCGTCTGCACAAGCCTTAGTTTTAAACCGATTTTTATGGTTTTTCTCTGTTCAACGCGGAAAACTATCTAGTGGTGCACTATGTCACCGGAATTTCGAATTTTGGCTTTTAAGGGGGGAGGGGGGGGGGGGTTAATGCTTAAAAACCGTGCGTTTGCAGGCATAATCATGTAAACTCAAAAATCACCCTAACTGCACACTATTTTACCAGAGTATCAAAACTAGCATGGGGAGGGGGCGAGTGGGGGGATAATATTCACAAAATATCCAATTTTTCAATATTTCAGTTTCTTTACAGCTTACTAATTGTACCCAAGCTTTGAAATTGAGGAAAAATTCTCTTTATAACTCTGGATTTTCATGAATTATTCTCTGCACCACCATGGAACTAATAGTGGTGCCACCATGGTGTCAGGGCACCATAAACTGTTCATTTAATGGGTTTTAAAAAGTTTTTTCTGTGTTTCACCTTGAATACGGAATTGAACTTCGACGGACTGCCTACCAAAACTAAAAGATGAAAGTTCAACGTTACGAAGTATTTCCGCTTTGGTGCCAGACTTTGGTGAACTCGAATTAGCATGTTGGGTATCGTAGATCATGGATTTTAAAATGCTCTTCAGATTCGAGGCTGAAATACTAATTGAATAACATAGAGTGAAAAAGTTTTATCGCTTACCACTTGGTTTAAGTTGACCTAATGCTTATCCAACGGGACGTCCCCTGGAATGCATGCATTACTTAACTAAATGTTTTTTGTTAAAAAGGTTTTCTTTATTTTTTTTTAAATTACTTATAATTTTTTATTTAAGTGCTCTTATGAGAGAAACCATCAAAAACAAAGTGAAAATGGATTAAAATAACCCATTACTATGATATTTTTGTTCAAAGGACATTTTTTCGCCACTCAAATCAAAGGAATAATTCCACAAATAATCAAACCCCGCATGAGCGTCTTTTCTGTTCAATTCAAACCCTTCCATTGTTTAGATAGGTTTGTTGACTTTACTGAACCCCGCTCGTACGATCACTGCCCAATATGTTTCATGTTGCGATAAATTAATCTATTCGACAGGCATACGCTCCACTTAGCCGTGAGTTCACCTCAGACAATCCCCTCTACGAAATTCGTGCCTCGTTTGAGAAACGCTCTTGGAATGAAAACTGTCACCTACAGACGGATTTACCCAGTGAAAACGTCACACAGTAAATCGACACCTCCGGCGTTCCAATCTCAAACAGAATAAGCCGGGAGGCTGTCATAACATTGGAGGCAGGCGTTCCATCAAATCCCCGCCTCGGATGTGACTACAGTCCTTGGAACTAGTTAATATGCCCCTCAGGTTGATAAATCCCCGAAACGTGAGGTGTGGGCTCTGATTCCTAAAACACCTGGACATCAAACTCGTTCACACGGGCTAGACGATGCTTCATCCTGTTCAAACATTAACGACGGGGAGAGCGTTTCCCCGGAAACCATTAGCACAAAGTAATCGGGAACCAGCCAGTCTATCTTCAACATTAGCATTTTAAGAGGACACGTCGACCCGTGGGGAGTCACATAAGTTTGCTCGAGGTAGCGACACACCGGTTTTGGCATTAATAATGGAATCCTATATTTATCCAAGTGCAGAACATTGTCTCAGTCAAGGTGAATGTTACACAAAATATCTGAAAATGGGGAATATTTCGATGATTCTCCTACGAACTACTCAATTGTGGCGTATTTTATCTCGAGGCTTCGGTGGAAGGCTGTGTTATTATTTTCTGTAAAAATCGCCCATCAGCGAAGAACAAGGTTCAATAATATCAAGTTTATGTTGAAACTGAAAGGATCTACAAGCTAAACATTGTTATCCCAAAGCCTTCAATATGAAATTAAATTATATCTGAAGAAACGAGAAAAGTTCGCATTTGCACACCTGAAATTTGGCTCATCATCTGCACCGTTCATCTGCGATTCACACTCGTGTTTCTGACTCATCATTCGTCAACCTTACGAGAGACCTGTCCCTTCTATCTATATTCCCTTTTAAAGACCATTGGCAAGTGTGGGTGGGAGGGAAGGGGTTTTTCGTCGATATAGGCTAGGGAACTAAATATATAAGTAAATTTCACTGTAAACGCGCATGTAATAATTGTTGATAGTCAGGGTGATATCATTCGTTTCTAGAAATTAAAGACTATCTTGAATTTATGGAAAAACTGAAAAAAATGAAACTAAGGTAATTAATGATCAAATGGTGGCGTCAAATTTTGGCACTCTTTAGCCAGCCAGTTCTTCAGGGAACTCTGTATTAAATGTCAGCTCCCAAGCATGAACAGGAAATGAGTTTTATCCGAAGTAAATTGAAAATGCTAAGTAAGTAGAAATGTTTTGAAAGAAAAAACGCTGCAAATCATTGCCCAAAGGTTTATTATTTTCTGTATAGATCACCCTTCTGTATAGATCCCTCCCAACTAACCGTAGGTACCTACTACCTACTAGGGCATTTTTGAACATTTCAACCCCAACCACCAACCAAATGGAAATGAAGGGTTGAAATTCTCAAAAATGCCCTAGTACGTAGTAGGTACCTATGGTTGGTAGAGAGGGATGTATACAGAAGGGTGATCTATACAGAAAATAATAAACCTTTGGGGAATGATTTGCAGCGTTTTTTTTTACCTACCAACTTTTTTACCTATTTTTAGGACGTCCCACAGTAAGACTTGGGCGTCCTTATGCGATCGATCTGGGGTGAAGGAGGACAACACACAACAGAAAAAATAAATAAACACACAGTAATCAGTTTTGGACTATTCTGAATCCAAATCCGTGAAAAAACCATAGGTGTATGTCTGTGTGTGTGTAACAAAATCTTGTGTCGTCTGCAAAGGCTTTAGTTCTCAACCGATTTTCTTGGTTCTTTTTTTGTTCTTCGCGGGAAACTATCTAGTTGTGCACTACGTCGCCAGAATTTCGAATTTTGCGTTTTAAGGGGGAGAAAGGGGGGTTAATGCTTTAAAAACGTGCGTTAGCGGGCATAATCTTGTAAACTCTGCCCAGGCCTCAATTTCCAACCGTTTTGCGTGTTTCTTTTTTGTTTCACTCAAATAACTTCCGAGTTGTACATGATTCCACCAGAGTATCAAAATTCGCAAGGGGAAGGGGCGAGTGGGGGGATAATATTTACAAAATATCCGATTTTTAATATTTTGGTTCCTATACTGCTTACTAATTATAACCAAGCTTTGAAATTGAGGAAAAATTCTCATTATACCTTAGGATTTGCATGAATACTTTCTGTACCACCATGGAACTAAAAGTGGTACCACCATGGTTCCAGGGCACCATAAACCTCATATTTCTTGGGTTCTTTGGTGTTTCACCTTGAATACGGATGTGAACTTCGACGGACTGCCTACTAAACGTAATAGATGAAAGTTTAATGATACCACGTATTTCCTCTTTGGTGCCAGACTGGCACCATCGGTGGTGGTAAGGAGGGGGGGGATGAACTCAACTAAGTTTAGCATTACTAAACAATATGTTTTCACTTAATTTCACATCATTAATTTGTTAAACACCTGGAAAACCTATTGCCCACTCAACTTGCTGAGCATTCTGTACTTTTTGCAAGTTTCTGTGAACACTTGGGAGGTCTCTCATCAGGAAGGGTTAGTGGCAGGAAACGAAAATGGCGGGTGGACGTGCGTCACCGGGATGTTAATTTATTATGAGACGATGACGACGGGAATATAAAAAGGCGTACGAGGAGTTGATCGATCTAGCGGTTTACCCGGTTCCACGCATAATTCCCCTCTTCTCCCATCAAGGACGAAACACGGGTGAAGCTCGATAATTACTTTCACAGGCGCTTCTGCTTGTTGAAACTCCAGGGAGTATCCCGGAATAGGAATACAGGATACAGGGCCGTGGGAGTTGGGTAAATTAAATTTTCACCGCGCTTTAGACCTGACGGTGAGTGATAGATGGGGGTTTTGTGCAGGGAAGGACTATAAGACGAGGAAAAAGGGTTTTCCCGGTGTACCCACGAGAAAGGGGAGGATCGAGGGACGATTTCCAAGGGTGTTCAGCCCCCGTCTGTGCATATTCAAAAGGAAGATGTTTCACCCGTGAGATAATCTCGGATGTGAGGAACTGCCACCCCTTCGTCTTTTCGCTGCCTTCATCACTCCCGCTTTTCCCCACAACGTCGCCCCTTTCTGATATAACGCCCTCCCGTAGTGCTTCCCTTATAGTCTCTCTTCCAGACTTTAACCTTACGTTTCCTTTGAAGCATTATATCACCCTTGCAGTTTCCCCTTTTCCTTCCTTGAGAAGTTGATAAAACAATAATGTGGATCGCTTCAGACGCTCTTCAATCCACAAGCGTCGGAGAACTATCGAGATTTCTCAGCTTTGTTCATTCATCAAGGGATCGACTTTTCCTTTGCGATGCCTCCAGTGCAGTACAATATGAAGGTTTAAAGCAGAACCTTCCATGTAGCGAGGCTGCAACCGAGGAGTTTGATTCCAATAGGGTAATATAGCATTTCCAAGTCAAATTCAACATGTTCCAACTCAAATTCAACCTTTTCCAAAACAGATTCAACCTTTTCCAAGTCAAATTCAACTTTTTACTAGATGCAGTTTAAAAAATTAATCTATTGATTAAATTTTTTTTGAAAACCCTATCGTCATTTTTGGTTTATCATTTTCGATAATGAACCTTTGGAATCGACCAAGAAAATTTTTTTTTTGACGCGGCACTTTACCCACTTAGCATTGACAGATTTTGATGAATTTCGGTATGTAGGCTCCTTTTGGGGTCTAGTTGAGCCCCAAAGATTTTGGTTGATGTAGGTCACTTCTAAGGGTTCAAAAATAAATTTTGAAATTTTGAAAACGCCCTACCTCAAAACATTTCGAAATAAGGGAATTGTTTTTCCTTCAATCTAGGATAGTATAGAATTATTTGAGACCACGCGGAGCCCTGTAGGACAAACCGTTCGCTCCCTATGAGAATTTAAGGGTTTTACGTACGATAAATCAGAAACACGAGTGTGAATCGCAAAAGAGGCCTAATCTCCGTTCAAATTAAAGCTGACCGAAATGCGATCGATGTTTTTCTTCATGTTGGATGGTTGGTGGCTTTGCAGACGAGTGATCTATATAAAAATAATAAACCATTGTGTAATAATTTACAGCGTTTTTTTTAAGTGAAAAAATCGAAGATAGACTTTCTACAAGTAAGATTTTTAATTTTAAGACTTTTAAAATATTAATTATGTAAAGAAGTGATAAAGAACTGTTGATTTAGTTTTTAATAAAACATGATTTTTTTATGTTAACGTACCTACCTACTGCGTTGGAGTATTTTTTTCTGCCCAGTCCCCAATCATAGACAAGCATATGGAACTACATTTAGGGCTTGTGCGTATTTTTCGACATTTCCCTAATATGGGTAAAAAAGGTTGAATTTGACTTGGAAAAGGTTGAATTTGACTTGGAAAAGGTTGAATTTGACTAGGAAAAGGTTGGATTTGACTTGGAAAAGGTTGAATTTGACTTGAAAATGCTATTACATCCCATATATAGGATATAGCACGTTTTTCAGGTCGCTATGGTTTTTCGCGATTTTTTACGTTTGACCAAAGATACATCTTTGGTACCTGAAAAACGTGCTATAAACCAAAGATGTTATTTCATATGTATTTCCAAATTATAATAAATATTTATGGAAAAAAAGGTGAATTAGTTCAAAGTTTAAAATAATTTTGAACGAGATATGAAATATCAGATTTAAGGATAAAGTACTTTTTGAAATAAAAGAAGAGGATATAGTACTTTTCGGAATCAAACGAAATGGATACAGTACTTACTTTTTGAAATTAAACGAAGTGGATAAAGTACTTTTTGAAACAAAATGCATAAGAGACAGCCATTGTGCTCGTTATACCTAGTACCTTTTGAAGTTAAACTGAATATTCACTCTTTTAAAGTAAAGTAAAGTAAACAACCATTCAGGTAGGATTTTCGTCCGGCTGCCATTCCTGGCGTTGCGGACGTCATCAGCTGTCTTCCTAAGGGAAGATCTGAATTTCTTAAGGGTTGGACTAATCTCTAATCTCATTTTCAGATTCATCTACAATCTACAATCTCTAATCTAAAGTTACAAACGGTTTGTTTCTCTGAATAGAGTTCTTCCTAAGCAACCAAGAACTAAATTCCGTAATGAAGGCACCTGCAGATAGCTGCGGGTGGTACATTGCTCGATTCGGAGAGCAATGAGTAAAAAAGTAAACAACCATTTCAGGTTGGATTTTCGTCCGACTGCCATTCATGGCGTCGTGGACGTCGTCAGCTGTCTTCCAAAGGGAAGATCAAAATTTGTTCTGATGATTTCTCTCATGGCCTCCCATTGGCCTCACCGCCCGGGTTGGGATTAGGGGCTGGCCGCCGAAAAACGCACGCAGCCGGCGATGAGCTCTGAACTCACGATTCCCGCAGGGGTCGGTCCAAAGTCCACCACCAAACTAAGACGCCCCAACGACCGAGCCACACTAATGTCGTCAATATTTACAAACCACGTTACAAGAAATGAATCAAGAATAAGTAAATGCTATGAAACTAGATATCACCCTTGTTTTTCAAGGGAATAAATTATCTTTTGCTCCAAAACGATCGAAAGTTCGTGAAAACTCCCCCCCTAAAACCCTGGGAGAGTATTTACTCAATTTCGATAAAAATGGTCTTTAGTGCCTTATGGAATCAAACTGCTCAACTATAAAACGTAAATTTTCAAGGAGGTACCAAACTGCCGAAATATTTGGTTAAAAGTTTGATGATTTCGTAGTGTTTTGTCGATACTACGAGAGCTGTTAAAAATAAATACGCAGTTGATTCGGATGCAGAATTTTATCCCACTCGTCGTTCTTTTAATCGCCCACTTCTAATCACGGATGGAAAATGTAGAAGTTACGCTAGTTAATAAAAACGGAGTTGAGTAGAATGTTGTCTATTTCCACGAAAATAATGAGTTACAAGTTAAATCGATTTCGACGGTTAGGTCATCATCAGTAACAAACAATAACAAGTTATTGTTTGTTACTGATGATGACCTAACCGTCGAAATCGATTTAACTTGTAACTCATTATTTTCGTGGAAATAGACAACATTCTACTCAACTCCGTTTTTATTAAAATGGTTTTCCACAATCTCATCGCGAGTGATTTTATTCGTTACGCTAGTTACAAGAATTTCTTAGAAGAAAGCATAGAGGCTACTATCGATCCGGGAGAGATTATTTTCATAGGGGACCATCTAAACACTAACCCGCATAATAACTTATTATAGTTTTGCCGGTTATAAGGATTTCATGACACACAGACAGACAGACACGGAACCAAAGTGTGTGTTTGTCTGTCAGGCAATCCTTGAAACGGGCAAAACTATACAAAGTTATTGTCCGTGTTATTGTTATTGTTTCAAGTGGAGTTGAGTACAACAAGAATATGTTCTCTTGACATCTTCAAAACATACCCTGTGCAAGTGTACATACAGAATGTTAGTATGGTACACAGAAAATGAAAAAAAAACAACAATAAACGAGTGGGTACTCCATGAGTTCGGGGTGACGTGAGTTATTGAGGATTATTAAAATTTTAATCAAGAATTTGATTGTATAAGTTTAACGATTCATGATGCGTGCCACACCCACCAGGCTGAATACTCTGCAATTTTAATTTTTTTAAACCATGGCTTCCAAGATTTCATTGACAATTCGTTCAAAACTCATAAGTGAACTTTCCTCAGTAACGATGGACAGAGTTTGATGAATGTTTTGTATTTGAGCTCCATTTAGGGTCCAGTTGTGCCTCAAAGCTTTGGATTATTGTCAGGGATGGCAAATAGGGGTTGAAAATTTCAAAACACCTAAGCTCAAAAACTGTTGAAATAAAGGTCTTGCTTTTACAAAAATTTAAAATTGTACTGAAGTTTTGTAATCGATTGAGACCACCCAGAGCCTTATAGGACCAACCGTTGGAACAATTGATAATGCAGAAACATGAGGGTGAATCGCAAATGAATGTTCACTGAAGAAAGTAGGCCAAATTTCCGTTCAAAGTTCAGATGATCAATAACTGCTATTTTTTTGTTTATTATTTTCAGTAATGAACCTTTGGAATCGAACAATAAAAAATTGTTAACCCCCCCCTCAAAATTTGTTTTAATACGTTTCAAGGTAAGTAAAATCCAAAAATCGAATACAATTTATCCATCCGTCCGCCGTACGAGGCACTTTCCTTAGTTCCCATCGACCGATTTTGTTGAAATTTGGTATGTGGCCTCCATTTGGGGTCTAGTTGTGCCCCGAAGCTTTTGGTTGAAGTCAGTCACTTCTAAGGGTTGAAAAACAAGGGTCGAAATTTCCAAGAGTGCCGTAGCTCGAAAAATGTCGATGTAAAGGTATTGTTTTATCATCAAATTAAATTAGTATTGAATTTTCAGAATCGAATGAGACTATCTAGAGCTCTGTAGGACCAATCGTTCACTCCCTATGGGAACTTAAGGATTGGTCTTACGATAAGCCAGCAACACGAGTGTGAATCGCAAAAGAGGCTTATCTCCGTTGAAATTTTAGTTGACCAAAATGCGATTGTTGTTCGTTTCTTCGTGTTGTACTCAGTTTTGCGTCCTTAGCAACCAGTAACGAAATGTCGTTATGAAGGGACCCACAACTCCTTAATCCTTCGACTTGACAGTGAAACATTTTTTCTTCCAAATAAACTTGTAGGTATGAGTAATAGGTAGTAGTACCAATGGTTGGTAGTGACAACAGCAAAGCTGTGTTCTTTGCAGACGAGTGATCTATATAGAAAAATGATGAACCTTTTTCTTCCTTCGTATACAGATTTCATAGCAACCAAGAATCAAATTTCGATATGAATATGAATGCTCAACAAACTATCGGATAACATTGTTTTGCTGGTAAGTACTTTCTGTTAAAATAAATTGGACTTGCGACTTTACGTTTTAGGCCCGCTCAATCCCTGAAAATTTCATCGAAATCGAACACAACTTCGAATAGTTTTGCCCGTTACAAGGACGTCATGACAGACATGAGGACTGAAAGACACGGAAATTATGATTTTGGAGAACATTTCTTTTAAACATTGAAAAGTGAAAACAATGTTTCCGCTACTTTGGTAGAAAATAATACCAAGTTGTATAATGATTTGCAGCGTTTTTATAAAGTACTTAGAACCTTAATGAAAACTCAGATGGCCGGCGAACACATCATTATTTGCAAGGAAGCTGGTTGGCAAAAGAGGATCGTGTTTTGTCGCCTCACTTGAGGACGGAGAGCTAAGCAGCAAACTTAACCCTCTCCGCCTCACGCACCTCCTCTCCCCGCCTCACACACCTCCCTCCTCACGCACCTCCCCCGCCTCCGAAAGGGCCGCCCTTCTTCGACCCAAGTGGCTCCTGAACAGTTTCCTAATAATAGAGGCCTCCGAACAAAACACTCCACATCCTCCTCTATTGGTTTTCTAAACAATCGATATTTCTTGAGATCATAATAAAATTATAGATATCATCCACTTAGTGTTGAAGACGCTTACAGAACATGGGAGGATAAACATGAAATATTTAACAGAAAGAAAACTCTTTTTCATCTTGAAAATTGTTTAGTAATCAAGTATTCCAGGGACGTCCCATTGAACAAGGATTAATTTAAATTCAACCAGTAAGCAATAACAGATATATTGTTATTTACTTTCCTACTGCAGTCCTCGTAGTTTCACTTTAGAAAGTTACTGTACCTGCTTTACACTTCTGACTTACCAGAAACAGGAGGTAATACCCTCGCTACCGTAAAACCGTCAAACTTTACTCCACCAGGGGTAACTTTACCCCAAAAAGTGAGAATCTTCAATTGTGACGTAAGCGTGGTAGAACTTAGATAAAAGTTAGCTATTGTGTTTTCGTTATTCTCCACATCCCAGAGAATCGATGCTGCTTGCGATGGCAATTGTATCCATGTTATCAGTCATTGTTTCCTGTTCAGCTGTTTTTGTCCTGTTTCTCGTGCTCCAAAATTTCTTCCATATCAGGTGTTTGGAGTGGTTACCAGGCAAGCCCTCATCATATCACTTTCAATATCTTATTTTGAACAAAATACAATAATCAAATTCTCAAAAAAGTGTTTTCTTAGTTATGCCTTTGTTTAATAAAAATTTGATGGTAACTTTACTCCAAAAACCGGGTATCTTTACTCCACTATAAAGGTTGGGATAAAGGTAGCCTCACTCATATTTTTCTTGTTTAATCTCGAAAAATATTTGAGTTTTATAATTTTCGCAGTGTTGAATGTAAGGTTTCTAGTGTATCTATTTGTTGCAGAAGTAAGAGATGGGGAGAAGAAATGAGAAAAAGCTTGGTACGCGCCCCTACCGAAACTGTACAACAATGATATGAACATAAACGTGCTTTGGTCTCATAAGTTGTGATTTACAATATTATTTACTCGTGGGTTAACTTTGAAATTTACCATTGCAATTCATTTGAAAGTTATCGGATGTGAAACAGACTTTTTCTGTGATTTTGTTAAGTCATTCGTTTATCGTTTATTGTCCTTCAATATTTCTTTACTTGTAGAAAGTTTTGCTCGATTACCTACATAAGTCTGTCTATACTGGAAGACTGAAATTGTGATCTCTTAACCAGAAAATTTCTGGTTATAATATTTAATATTGCATTTCAAGCAAATTTGTTGAAATAAATGATCATTGGAATTTATATTTTTCTTAGGTAAGTATAACTTGTATTTTTCAAGCTAAAAAGTTCAATTTTTCAGTTATAATAATATTATAAATACTTGATATTATCAAGTATTTCTGGGGTAATGAATTTAATCCCGACTAGTATCATTGCACCACCGCCCGTTTCTGTAGCGTAACCGTGAGTTTTTCAGAGTGGAGTAAAGATAGACGCACTCGTAGGTAACTGCACTCCAACATTTAAACAATTAAATAGTGGGGTTACAATTATCTGATCAATGAGCTCTACCACTCAAAATGTTCAGGAAGCCCTGAAGATCAATTCACTTATTAAAAAAATCAATTTAACCCATTTCGAGAGGGAGACATTGTATTTGGAAATGTTTTGGAGTAAATATCAGGGAATTATTATTCTACATTGATTTTAACGTATCCATTTCCATTAATGTTATTTGAGTTCGCTTCATGATCTATATTAGCTGTGTCATTTGGGAGAACCCGGGTAGTTACCTACGTTTTCACAGTTCATCCTAGATTTGCAATGGGACGTCAAACAGATAAGTTAACTTCTACCTTTCTTATGCCTACCTTCTCATAATGTAGGCCTAGCTTAGCTATCACCGCACATTATGACTCGCTAAGAGCTCGGAAAGATTGAAATCCACCCATTTCTTATCAGGGGACTTCTTGTTCTATGAAAAAGTTGTTGTTAATTCTAGACTATAACCGTAGGAAGTCACACAACTCGTTTTTAGTGCATATCTCTATACATTTTTGACTAGATTTGACCCCCAAATATTTTAATCACTGGAAAGAAGTTGAGGTGTGGTTTTTCCCCAGTGGGTCCTCTGTCGCAAATGTAGGTATGTGTGATCCTATGGTCAAGTTTTTTTTCTGGTTTGGTGCCCACCACTTTCGAATGTCACCCAACGCCACTGTACTTAATCAAATATTTAATCAAAATTAGGTTAAGACTAACCCCCTCCACCTCCCCCTTCCCTTCATATGTTAGGAATCGGCAACATGATTTTAGTAGAGTAACGATTTTTTCGATCTTCCATTATATTTCTCACTCGAATTCGTAGCTCGCTTTGAAGAATCTGTATCTGCCGACAAGCAACCGACCCCAAACTTTTGAAACAATTACCGAAAGTTTCGTCGTTGCTCGTGATGGGAGAGTTTCTCTCGATCCGCCGGAATCGCCAGAAGTTTCCGAAAATTGAAAGTGAATTCTGAACCACGAGAGAAGCAATAAATTAAACTTTCAATTTAAATCATTCAAAAGAATTAGTAACAATAATGGTTGAGCAATATCAATGAGTTTTCAAAATATTTTGCTTTGCTACCGTGCAGCAGAAAAATTCTCAAAAGTGAAAAAATCTCACTTTTGCGAAACTTATTGAAAATGTTCTATATTGGCGTTCGCTTTGGAGAACCAAAACACGAGGTTTGGTTAGTTCTTACTCTCACTAAACAGAGAAGAAAATGAAGTTTGACTGCACGGTAATTTTAGAAAATAGTTGCTGAAACATATTATTTAGTAATGCATGCATTCCAGAGGACGTCTTGTTTGACAAGGATTAGTTCAAGTTTAACCAAAAGGCGAGAAAACATTCGATCTTATTTTATTTTCTACTGCACAAATAGTTTAGAGGCATATAATTTTTTGTGAGAGAGAGAAAGAGAAAAATTTACTGAATATTTTAAGAGTGAAAAAGGCCTAGCGAAAGTAAAAATTGATTTGCCATAACTTGGGTTCCATTTCTAAGCCCTAACAGGCACCGAAAAATTGAAAAATCGTTTGGAAACACAATCCCCCCCTATTCGCCAACTCCCAATTTTTTCATTAAAGTGACAATAATACAGAAACAAGCATGTTCAATTACTCATATTCGATGGTGAGTGTTTGCCAGAGATTGACACCTCTGTCAATCATTGGTCCGATAGGTTTTTGAGTATTCTAATTCAATCATTCAAGTACTTTTTTCACAAACACAAGAAGTGAAAAAAAGAAAAAGAAAAAGTTATTGCAATGAGGAAACTTCAGTCTCGAAAAAATGATGGGGCTAAATGTGATGAAATGTGATATTAGCAATAATGCTACCTTGGTACATACCAATTTGGGAGTATAAAGTACTAGTCACGGAAAATTTATATAAAGGTGATTTTCTCTCAAAGTATCTGACCTTATATTTCTCACATTTAGCTGTTATTTGCAACAAAGAATGAGTTGTATTTACGTTCGTCAATTATTGGTTCAGCACCTAGTCAATTATTCGAGAAATCCAAAAAAACAGGTTGTCAATTATTGGTCCTGTCGCCCGTCAATTACTGGCGATCTTCAAAAACCAGCTGTCAAACACTGATGCAGAAACGTAAGTTCGGAAAATGCAATTATTAGCATCTCAGACAATCCACGGAATTCAGAGATAAAGGGAAAATAATGCCTTCTATGAGCCCCCAAAGTCAAAATTTTCCTTAATTTTTCTTATGCCAATCACTGGTACTTTTAACCTACCACGTTTTTTATGGTAAACCATTGCGTGACAACTCTTTGCTTGCTGTAGCAAAGGAACTAGGAACTAGGATGGAGTATAATATTGAAACTCACGTGTCCCAGGACCCTAGTGTGTTCACTCAAGGCATGATATGGTTGGTCTTGGTAGGTTTGGAGTTATAATAGGCCATAAACAAGGGAAGGTTCCTTTGATCAGTGGTAATTACCGTGCTGGGAGGCGAAGCGGCAGCGGCGCGTCGGGCTTGAGAGGTGGTTTTGATAGGCAACTAACTCGAGCCCGACCCTCAAACTCATGTCAGAGACACAAATTTATCAAAGTCGTCGGAGCGGTCGCATTAAAAATTAAACGGTCCCGGAAGGTCTAAAACGCAAAATGCGAGTGGAAATTTCGATTGTGTTGCCTTGCACAAGTACTTCAAGTTTGCGCATGCGCAAGAGCTGATATCAATCCTGTAGTCAAGAAATTAGTTAGGGGACGATCTAAACTCAAATCCTCACATGCTCTTCAACTTCCACAGAAATCGGACAGTAATATCGTGTAGTTTTGACAGTTTGAGCCGTATGGCAAGTAACCTAAACAGACAAGGAAACAGTGTTCAGAGCTCAAATCCATCAAATTCGGACGAATGTAGAAGTTATGCTTGTCACAAGGATTTCAACTTACAAAAGCGAAATAAAGGTAGATCCGCAAACAATAGGTGAGCCACACAGCTTCTTCGTAGCTATAACACGATTGTATAGATGATCCGAGGCATAGTAGATAGTCTCAAAATCTAAAATCAAATACCTACCAACCACGTCATCCCTGAAATCGGATGAAAACTGTAGAATTACTGGTTAAGGATTTCACGTAGGCACATGTGCAGTGGCTCCCAACGATCCGATCACGATGACTTTCTATGTTACCGACTTTGAAACACTACATAGTTTACAAACTCAAAATCAATATAGGGAGATACTCACTGTTCTCCTTTATAGCTGTGATCACGAGTTCAAACCCGTTGATGTCCGTTCCCCAGCCGTCCGTGACGTATTTGAGAGTGACGAAGTTGGTTTTCGTGAATATCAGACCCACTGCGGCCTTCGTGTTTCTGCAGCTGAGGTCAAACTGTAACAAGAAAATCAAATTTACTGTAACACAATGAAAATTATAAGTAACAACAATAAAAATGTTTAACTGGAAATACACCGCCCTTTCAGCCTAGGTTCAGGATCGGAATGCAAAATTTCGCGGTCTGTCACAATATCAAGTAAGTAAAGGAAACAACCATTATAGGTTTTAAGGTTAAATTATAGGTTTTATCATTATAGGTTTAAAGAATTATCCAAAATTTAGATTCTGGTAGGAAAGTTCTAGTGGTTTTCAAAGCTTTTTCGAAAGCATTTGACACTGTATCGCACTATAAATTGATAGAGACTCTAATAGAACAAAAAAATTTCACGTAACAATGATAAAATGGGTACAAAGTTATCTAGACAATAGAGTACAGCAAGTGAGAAATGGAGAAAAGCTTAGTGATTCGACGAATTTGGTAAGCGGTGTGCCACAAGGAACGATAATCAGTGCGTTACGATACCTGATATATGTAAATGGTATCTTAAATACGAAAATACACGGTGAATAATTCACCGTGAATTGGTATCTTACGCTGATGATACGGCTTTAATATCATCAGGAAAAACTTGGGAAGAAGCCAAAAGAAACGCAGAGGAAGATCTTCAAAACTTAAATGTAAAATAGGTACTCCAGCAAAAATCCCAAACTAAACTTTGAAAAAACTAAATTTATTGCCTTCTCTCTTAAAACAAAAGACATAGCCAATATCTCAGAAATAAAATGTCATATAAGCGAAAAATGTAATTCAAATCTGTGTGCATGTCCAATAATCAAACAATCAAGCAAAAAATATCTGGGTGTCCTTATGGACCAGACTATTTCCTGGGAACCACAAACAGAAGCTGTAAACAAGAAGCTTAGAAAGATAATACCCGTATTTATAGAAATTAGAAATGTTCTGGACAAAAAATAAAATTATGATATATAATGCATTAGTACAGTCCCAGATAAACTACGGAATTGTGGCCTGGGGCAATGCATATATGAATAAAAATGAAAAAATAATAACTTCTCAAAAACGTTTGATAAAAATATTGTTTAGATATCCATATAGATTTCCTACTGACCAACTCTTCCATGATACAAAAATATTAACTTTTAAAGAACTTCTGGATAAAACAACCCTTTCAATTATATACAAATATTTACAATGAGGAGAATCAGGGAGATTGGTACCAGAATTTAAAACATGTGTTGCCACATAAATTCAAATTTACAAAATGAGTTACTTCGAATATCTACTTGAAAATGTTCAGATGAAACTGAGCAGATATCCAATGTTATAAATCAGTTAGGTAGCTGTACAGAACTGTGTTGGATGTGGGAAGAAGAGATGGGCTGCGATGGTTTCTATTGATCAAGCTCAAGTAACAATATCTCTCCAAACTGCCTTGGCCGTTATTGACATAGCAATTTGGCACGTACAGCATCCCTGAAAGCCCCCACCCGTTTCATTGGCCTATTTTCACACCCTTTTCAGACCTTCTGGAGGGTGTGGAAATTACGTTTGTGGGGAGAAACAACGTTGTTTTGAGCAGACTTTCTTTAAATCAAATGATCATCATGATACGACTCGAATTCGTGAGCCTAGCATGAATAGCACTGCTCATCTTGAAATACGTCCGCCAAGTTGGGTGGTCAGTAAGGTGTGCTTTCCTCTGTTGCACTGCATCTACAAAATTTATTATATTAAATTATTTAATAATTTAATTTATTACATCAAATTATTAAATTTTTTATTATTTTAAATTAAATTTAATATAATTTTTTTTTGAGAGAGAAAAAAAAAACACTTTATTGAACAGTAGTAGTCGAAACGTAATGGATTTGCCGAAAGTTCAAATTGGTATGCCAAAAGTTTGCCAAAATTCAAATTGATTTATGCCAAAGGGGTTTTTTTTGCGAGCGTATGAGCGTGCGAGCAAGCGAGAATGTGTGAGGCATTAATCTTAATTAGTAGTTGTAATGATGATTGAATTAATTGATTATTATTGGTACACCTAAAGTTCGTTCGAACCGAATAAATATTGAATAAATACGTACTTTGTATTCAGAAATAAATATTTCGATTAGCGTTGTAGATAAGTAATATTACTCTGATACAGATATTTGGTAAGAACGAGTTCATAATGTTTTTGACCTTGCCTTCCTTGAGGGTTTGAAATATTACGTAATGCTGTAATAATATTACTTAACAGGATACTGGTTGGAACAGAACTCAAGTAATATCTATCCGAAATTCTTCAAGTTGAATAGTATAAACAGAAAATATTACATGATACGGAAAAATATTCCCTAAAAATATAATTCCTTTGTATGAATTATGATTTTACCGACCATGTTGATAGTTTTCCTAATTTTGATCAACACCACCTCACACTTTTTCTCTTTATCATACTGCTTGCTTCTACTGATGAAATCGCAATGAAATCAATAGCCAACGACTTTAAGTCTAGCCTAGAACTATTCTCGAAATTTGAGAGAAATTTAGCCAATTGAGATGAAAATCATGAGAAATCTTGGAGCTAATCTGCACAAATCCTGAACATTTTCATAATAGACGGGTCGAGGTCTCGTAAAGTTACTCGTATGTCGGGTATAACAGACAGGCACGGATTGAAAATTGCTAAGAGAGCTCAGAAACGCAAAATGGGAGTGAAAAGTTTGATTTGGGAGCAATTTGTTCGAAGGACCTGGTAGTGATGAAGCACCAAAACATACACCAATATACTAATGTGAGTAAATTTCACTTCAGTTCATGAAGAATAACATGAGTGAGACACCATAAAAAGTGTGATTTCAGAATTGTCGGTAGTTCTGAGTAAATTGATGCAATCATACTAGTTGAGCGAGAAATTAATTTACTCCAACCGTTCAAAAGCTTTCAACTTTCTCTTCGAAAGTTGATCAGCAACTGAATTAGAAACTTTGGAGCAGCTGTTTGCATAATTCGATAGGGTGGGTTTCTAGGACTTTTGCGGTATTTACCTTTCGGTCAGAACGAAACTTTCCAGAAACAACTCAGTGATGAATCATATTTATACCTGTGAGCTGAATTGGGGGCGTTTGAATAACTCTCAGTCCAACATCAAATGAATTACAAATAAACAGACGAGTTATAAAATTGGTTTCCGCTTCTGTGCGTAGACGTCAAAACTCGTTGAAACTGGAAGTAATGCTCATACACTCCTTATTTCTGTACAAACTCATACGGGAACAAATGTTACCCCTTCATTTACGAGGTACAAAGAAAAATATACAAATTACAGCTAACATGCGGTTTTAGGACGAGCGTGTAAAAAGAGGCTGCCAAGTCGAGCTTTAAACTCTACCTACCATGAAACATGAAGGTACCTATATGCCTACTTCCCAAACACGATACATTACGTGATCACGTCGCACATAAAAAAAAACGCTGCAAATCATTGCTCAAAGGTTTATTATTTTCTGTATAGATCACCCTTCTGTATAGATCACTGGTTCTCCATCAATAGCACCTACCACCATCTGTATTCTCCCTTGACCTTCCCTCTCAAATTTCAGTTTCCTGCGTTCAATAGGATTGAAAATGGCTTCGGAGCTCACTCAGCTGATCAGTGATCTGAAGAGTGAAGAAGATCTCCTCGAATGCTGGAGACGCCTGGAAGAGCACTTCCATTCAATAGGAGTAAAAATGGCTTCGGAGCTCACTCAGCTGATCAGTAATCTGAAGAGTGAAGGAGATCTCTTCGAATGCTGGAGACACCTGGAAGAGCAGTTCCATTCAATAGGATTGAATATGGTTTTGGAGCTCACTCAGCTGATCAGTGATCTGAAGAGTGAAGAAGATCTCCTCGAATGCTGGAGACGCCTGGAAGAGCACTTCCATTCAATAGGAGTAAAAATGGCTTCGGAGCTCACTCAGCTGATCAGTAATCTGAAGAGTGAAGGAGATCTCTTCGAATGCTGGAGACGCCTGGAAGAGCAGTTCCATTCAATAGGAGTAAAAATGGTTTTGGAGCTCACTCAGCTGATCAGTGATCTGAAGAGTGAAGAAGATCTCCTCGAATGCTGGAGACGCCTGGAAGAGCACTTCCATTCAATAGGAATGAAAATGGCTTCGGAGCTCACTCAGCTGATCAGTGATCTGAAGAGTGAAGAAGCCTTTGAGCAATGATTTGCAGCGTTTTTTACCCACCAACATTTTTTTTACCTACCAACTTTTATTTACCTACCAGCTAGGTACTACCTACCACACCATACTGCTTCACACCTTCACAATCAAGTTTATTAGAAAGAACTAAACGCTTCACACTCGATTGGAAAAATAGAAAGCTTCGTATGGAAATTTGATTACTGGTTACGCAGGAGGCAAAACTGTATACAAATCGAAGAAATGAACAGCGATCGCATTTTAGTCCGATAAAATTTGAATGGAGATTAGACCTCTTTTGCGATTCACACTCATGATTCTGTTTTGTCGAAGGAAAACCTTCAAGTACTCGTAGGGACCGAACGGTTTGTCCTACAGAGCTCCGGGTGGTCTCAAAAATTTTTAAAAATTCAATACTATTTAAAATTGGTGAAAAAACGATACCTTTATTTCGAGAGTTTTCGAGCTAGGGCACTCTTGAAAATTTCAACCCTTAATTTTCACCCCTTAGAAGTGACCTACATCAACCAAAAGCTTCGCGGCACAACTAGACCCCAAATGGAGCCCATATACCAAATTTGAACCAAATCGGTCCAGTGTTGCTAAGAAAAGTGCCGCGTACGGCGTACGGCGTACGGCGTACGGCGGACGGACGGAAATTTTTTTATTCGATTTTCGTATTCTACGTACCTTGAAACGTAAAACATCAAATTTTGAGGGGGGGTTAAAATTTTTTTTTTCTTGCTCGATTCCAAAGGCTTATTATTGAAAATAATAAACCAAAAGTCCGTCGAGTGTAGCACTTACTTTTCTTATGGCTGTGGCACTGATGACCCGTTTGCAATTGAGCATTAAGAACAAATTTCTGTACAGCAGTTCCCAACTACCCGGCAAGTTTGACCAAATTTGGCAGAATAAGTAAATCGTGAGAACTGTATGATTTCAATGAGGGATTTCACCATGTCGGAATTACCTACTTTTGACCCCAAAATCGGATTCAGCACCTCAAAAACCCCCCATATGCGAACTTTCAGCCCGTACTTCCTAATTTACGAATAAACAAAACAGTGTAGAAAATATGAACGTTTAAAGAGAAAAAAAACAAAAAAAAAAAAACGAGGAGAATGACGTCATGCTGGAATAGTTCATGTACGGCCGCTTGATGCGCTGAGATCGTGAAATCTATAGTCCTCAGGTGCAACATTTCACAAAAACCAGTAAAGATCGAAATCGAAAAACTGAAGAACAGAATAGGAAAAGCAAGATGGAGAAAATTAGGTTTCCCCTGTTTTTATTTGATAACTTTCCTCCTAGATAACACGATTTCGTCGTACCATCGGGCAACACTGGGAGGAGACGGCGATCCGAACAGCCAATCAGCGAGCGTTTCCGCTTCAAGGATATCTCCAAACGGCATGACTTGAACTGCTTACGAATAAAATATACAACAAATACCTATGACCGAATCTATGCCATATCGTAGTGATATTTTTGACAAGTACCTGCCAATCTAAATTTTATGTTAATGATTTACATCTAACCAGCTTTAACAAATATTTGATTACATGGTGGATGAAAATAAATAAATTTATTGTTTGATGCATATAAGATAAGTAACTACCTTGTGGGTGCCAACTGCATGGGCCCCGTCGTATATGTAGAGGTGGTCGTTGCAATCCAGAGTCAGCCGGTCAAACCGGAGCATGAAACTCTGCAGAATCGAGTCGGTTTGGAACGTGACGACGCAGTTCAGATTCCTCTCGTTTTTCGACTTGAGAACCGCGCCGTCGATCTTCCTGTACAGCTGCTGGAGGAAGTGGTTCTTACACAGGTCCTGCATTCTATCTGTAACGGACAAGCGGAAAATTTTCATCAGCAAAAGAAACGTCTGAACAAACAACGAACGATGAAAGTTGCATCTTGGTAACATATAGAAGACTTTATTTTATTTAACGGAAACCCATTCTACAGCGTGAGGGAATACTTCGACCATAAAATTTGATTTGACTCATGCATAATGACAGAATACTTTTTTACACAATAAGATTTTATAATGCAGAGGAACTTTAGTTAAAAGTACTCTAGCTTGTATAGGGCTTTCTAAAATGTAATTACTGTTTTGATACATTTACTCGGGAGAATAATATGAGTAGTTCATTTTGATGTATCCGTGATAATAAACTGAATTAATCTGTGATATAATATGTGATGGTTGATTGTGTTATTTGTGTTTTTGTTAGTTATACTGTTTATTTACTAATTGTTTTCACATACAAGTATGAGCTGGTTGGGGACGTGTGGGCAGGCTAGTCGGTACGGGCACGGCTTCGCTTTAAAAACTCTAGGGCTGTCAACCTAATATTGGGAGGCAGCCCCGGGGCCCACCATGGTGCGTGGGTCAGGGCCCAGGCAGGCTGGCCGGCTGGACTCGCGCTGTTAGCGCACCCACATAGGTATTTATTAACAATGCAAGTTCATATCAACACCTCACAATCACAGATATAATAAATAAACCGAAAACCTACTATGACCAACCAATATGAAAAACGCTGTAAATTGTTACATAAAGGTTTATTATTTTTCTAAATAGATCACTCGTCTGCAATGAACACGGCTTTACCATTGTTAGAATCAACCAACATGAAGAAAAACATCGATCGCATTTCGGTCAGCTAAAATTTTAACGAAGATTAGGCCTCTTTTGTGATTCACACTCGTGTTTCTGATTTATCGTCAGTCCAACCCTTAAGTTCTCGTAGGGAGCGAGCGGTTTGTCCTACAGAGCTCCGCGTGGTCTCTAAAAATTCAATACTATCTTAAATTGATGGCAAAACAATTCCTTTATTTCAAAATTTTTCGAGTTATGGCGTTTTCAAAATTTCAACCTTTAGAAGTGATCTACATCAACTAAAAGCTTCGGGGCACAACTAGACCCCTAATGGAGCCTACATACCAAATTTCATCAAAATTGGTAAATGCTAAGTGAGGAAAGTGCCGCGTACGGCGGACGGACGGCCAAATTTTAATTCGATTTTTGGACCAACAAATTTTGAGGGGGGTTAAAAATTTTTTTTTCTTGGTCGATTCCAAAGGTTCATTATTGAAAATAATAAACCAATAGCATGATATAATAATACCTACCTAATTGACGCATTCATGTCGATGCTTAATGCATAAAGAATAAAGATTGATTGTATTGAATTGAGTATCGCACTGCAAGAATACAAGTGACGAATCACCAAAAGCCCTGTTTTTGGAAAACCAAGTTGTAGTTTCTGACATTTTTCAAAATGTCCTTCCTTGTTTTTGAAAGTGATGGGAAAATTAAGCATCTTTCAGTTCAGCTGTTACAATTTTAATTAATTGAAAAATGACATTCATTAAAGCAATGTTTATGAAATTTCCATGGGTTACGCCCCTTGTACACAACTCCCTCGTGTTTTCGTGATAATTTTTCGCAGATTTTTCTTTCTGAATTGGGAAAAACGAACGGAAAATTGAACTCTGGATGTTTCGAGGTCATTGTTTACAAAGGGATGTGACGTTACAGAGACGAAAGGAGGCTCGAATCCGAGGAAATCTATCAAGAAATTAGGATTGCGAGATTCAGAAAAATTTTCATCGTTAAACTAGGAGTTGATGAATCAATTTTGTACCGCCACTTGAAAAACTAGGGGAGTAGTTTATTATTCTGGATACGAGTGAGAGAAGGGATTCTAAGGGTACGCGAAGGAACTGCAACTAAATTGGTTGAGCTCACCTGAAAGGACGATGTAAACACGAGAGAATAGAAATAGACATTGCGCAATAAACTCTTGAATTCGAACAACCAAAAATCTCATATACATGAAAACATATTGTTTGGTAATGCAAGCATTCCAGGGGACGTCTCATTGGATAAGAAGGTTCTTTCAATATCAACCGGTAAACGGTAATTTTTTTAAATTTACTTCTCTACTGCACAATACGGTTTCAATGTAATTTAGTTAGTATGCCGAGGAAGTAAAATAATTTTTAGCAATATGAGAGCCCAAAACTGGTTTTGAAATCGGAAATTGTCGATAAAAAGGTTCTCAACATAACCCCAAAATAAGTCGGTAATATACAGGGTGTAAGCCTAACTGGTCTGCCATACGGTACCAGTCGATTCTACAACTAATTTGCTACAAAACATGTCTCCTATAAATTTTTTTAAAAACCTTTTGTTTTCAAGTTGTTTTACCTTTAAACTTTTTTTCCGTTATTTTGACCTTCCGTCACTAAACCGGTCATTCTAAACATTATAACAATTTAGCTTTGCGCCTCGGCGGGGGGCTCCGCCCCCCTGCACCCCCCGGTTTATTTCTTTTTCCATACTCTGTATGAAATCATAGGAACACAGAATGTGTTTTTGCGATGCTAGTCATCCGTTAAATAAAAAACAACAATAATAAATGTGGAGTCTTTGGCAATAATAAAATAAATAATTGTTAGACATTTAATTTGGTCTAAAACCCTATAAATGTTATATAAATAAATATGTAACTACAAGAAAAATACTATATAAATTGAGAGCTTTCCAACGAATGGTGAACAATTTCTGTGCAATGAGTTGCAATGAGTGAGAGGGAGTTCTATTTCCTTACCAACGGCTTGGTTGCACGTGAAAATCATACAGTGACCACTCAGGCGCCTTCAGCATTCTCCATTGACCCGCCCTCTAAAATTTCAGCTTCCTGCGTTCAACAGGAGAGAAAATGGCCTTGGAGCTCACTCAGCTGATCAGTGACCACTCAGGCGCCTTCAGCATTCTCCATTGACCCGCCCTCTAAAATTTCAGCTTCCTGCGTTCAACAGGAGAGAAAATGGCCTTGGAGCTCACTCAGCTGATCAGTGACCACTCAGGCGCCTTAGCATTCTCCATTGACCCGCCCTCTCAAATTTCAGGTTCCTGCGTTCAACAGGAGAGGAAATGGCCTTGGAGCACACTCAGTTGATCAGTGACCACTCAGGCGCCTTCAGCATTCTCCATTGACCCGCCCTCTAAAATTTCAGCTTCCTGCGTTCAACAGGAGAGAAAATGGCCTTGGAGCTCACTCAGCTGATCAGTGACCACTCAGGCACCTTCAGCATTCTCCATTGACCCGCCCTCTAAAATTTCAGCTTCCTGCGTTCAACAGGAGAGAAAATGGCCTTGGAGCTCACTCAGCTGATCAGTGACCACTCAGGCGCCTTCAGCATTCTCCTTTGACCCGCCCTCTAAAATTTCAGCTTCCTGCGTTCAACAGGAGAGAAAATGACCTTGGAGCTCACTCAGCTGATCAGTGACCACTCAGGCGCCTTAGCATTCTCCATTGACCCGCCCTCTCAAATTTCAGGTTCTTGCGTTCAACAGGAGAGGAAATGGCCTTGGAGCACACTCAGTTGATCAGTGACCACTCAGGCGCCTTCAGCATTCTCCATTGACCCGCTTCTAAAATTTCAGCTTCCTGCGTTCAACAGGAGAGAAAATGACCTTGGAGCTCACTCAGCTGATCAGTGACCACTCAGGCGCCTGCAGCATTCTCCATTGACCCGCCCTCTCAAATTTCAGGTTCCTGCGTTCAACAGGAGAGGAAATGGCCTTGGAACACACTCAGCTGATCAGTGACCACTCAGGCGCCTTCAGTATTCTCCATTGACCCGCCCTCTAAAATTTCAGCTTACTGCGTTCAACAGGAGAGAAAATGGCCTTGGAGCTCACTCAGCTGATCAGTGACCACTCAGGCGTCTTCAGCATTCTCCATAGACCCGCCCTCTCAGATTTCACTGCGGGAGTTCTATTTCCTTACCAACGGCTTGGTTGCACGTGAAAATCATTATAAAAGGCGCGTAACGGTTTTTTCTGTCGCTTTTTCGTGACGATTTTTTTTCGGTAGGTCATCGCAAAAACACATTCTGTGTTAAAAATCAAAATTTGACGATCACGATTTGACGTCAGCGTTAGTTAATGATGGTATCAAAATAGTGGCATACTGTTCAGGAGGAATAAGTTACCACCGCTTGTTACCATTCTGTTTAAAAGTTGAATACAATGTAGTGAGAAAAACACATAATTGTGAATAGCAGACTATTGTGAAGACAACGACTAGAAAATGCAGAACTAATAATTATGCCACCAGCTAGATTTGCGAGTTACAATTCTATTAGTTTATGCATTAGAGTGAGCAACACGGATATGAAAAGCATTAGTACTTGCATAACGAGTAGAAAATACGATAATATCGTATTATCTTATATCATATTATATCTTATTATATTACATCTTATATTATAAGATCAAGTTTTGTATTAGCCTCTTACAGAAAAAACGTTAGGCGAGTGGGTGTGACACATAGCTTCCTCGTATTCTTAACCCGATTGTATAGATGATCCGATGCATTATAGCGAACCTCAAAACATTAATATCCAAGTCCCTTGCAGTACCCTCATAGGGGACCATCTACTCGCCAACCAACACAATCCCTGAAAATTCCATCAAAATTTGACAAATTCGAATAGTTTTGTCCTTTACAAGGATGTCATGACGGACACACAGACAGACAGACTCCAAAACCAAATTTGTTCAGGAAGGTCTAAAACGTAATACGGGAGTGGAAAGATTGATTTTGGAGATTTTTTTTTGATCTTCGAAAGTGAAAACAATGCTTTTTTGGTAGACTTGGAAGCAATATTCACCAGCATGTCGTTACAGTTTGATCCCGTCATATATTCAAGTAGGATACAGAAATAAGAATCACGTTATTACATCGAGGATTGAGTTTGGACATCCTCAGTGATTCATTTCACTGATTCGTAACATAGGAGGGAGTTTGAATTGCGGTCAAGCAGCACAAAGACATTCCCCTCCTCTTCCTCGACCCATTTGTCAAACTTGGAACGACCAACATGGAAACAAGGGCGCGGCGAGCGGTGGTCGGGGGAAGTTCGGGGTGAATATGGCCAACATGGGGCAGCGCTCCTTTCATAGTTTCACCCCCCTCCAAGTTGTTTCTTATATTTATGGGACGATACTGCAGGGGGATGATACTCGGCGGAGGTTTTCTCTATGAAGCACAAAATGCGGAACATAAAAATCAACATGGGTGCCTACAAGGGTGTAGTCGGGACGATAAAAACAACATTATGGAACTCGTAGTAAGTACCTGCCTAACATCAAAGAATAATGTTTTAAAATTAACATAAGTCAGTGGGGTAAATTACACATGAGAAATTCAATATTTTTTTATTCGTTATTACATCTTTAACCCTTAATATCCTGAGGCCCAATTTCACCAAAAATTGTTCTAACGGAGTGAAACGGAATAAACGCGGGAAGAAGGCGTGCTTCTTTCACCTTTAGTGGAGGAGTTCAGCTTGAAATGTCGAGCAGGGCGAATGAAAGTTGGACAAAATGACGTACTACTGGGACAATAGAAGCTTCAGTGGCGTCTCCTCCAGGCAAACATAGCAAACACTGTTTGCCTTACAACAAATATGCAAAATAAATAAATACAAATTAAATAATGTCTCTCGAACGCACCGTTTTTAAAAACAATTTATTTTTCAAGAACAAAGTTAAGATACACTGGACAGAGCACGTGAATCGGAAGAGCGACGAGTCCTAGGTTGCTAGTAGTATTTATGCCCTCGGGAGGTGAGTGGGGGCGAGCTTGGAGAACAAAGAGATCGGATATTTCTGCTGACGAGGTGTGATAGTTCGCCAGAGCTGAGGCTGCTGAGTCAGCAGCACGTGGAGAGATGAGCAATATGTGACAATGGTCCTATTGTGTACTGCGAAGGTAACTCCTCCTGCATTGATTGAGCTGCAAGGGATAATTTGTGATTGGGGATGGAATTTGGGATTGCTTCCTCCTGAAGACATAATACAGCACAATCATTAGTATAAAGAGTATAAGCATGATATATAAAGGGCTGATTAAAGCGTGTACATAATTATAGTTGGCTGCTACATCATTGCCAAATAGAAAAGGCCAATGTTCATCTAGTTTCGGAATAAAAGAGTGTTTTTTGAGATTGAGTTGTAATGGTGAGGCTTTCAAATTCAGGATTTCGCTTGTGGGTATTTGGGGTATTCTTAGTGATCCTTGAATTTCGTGAATGGTGGTCGAGATGGGAATATTATTAAGAAGTATTTCTTCTGTACTGGGTGTGATTATCCAGGAGCCTTTGATTTTAGTCAAATTGGTTCCTTGATCATTCCGTTCTTCTAATAAGGCTTCTTGTGAAGTAGTTATAATTATGTGGCCTGTCTCGGGAATAGTGCTGAAAAACGGATCGTTAATCTGTATTTTCGTGAATTGACAGTCTGAGAGAGTATTGTTCTGTATGATGTTTCTCGAACAATTGGCGATTTCTTTACATAAAAGTTCTTGGTTACAATAATAGTGATTATGATGATCCTTATAACATAATTGTTTAACTGAATATTTTATATTATTATTTCTTTTATTAACTAGTAAAAATTTCTTTTCTGGGAGTATGGTCACATGTTCTGTCTTTTTCAATATGGGGACTGGTTGGAGCATATAGAGCTCATTTTCTTCATTAACAAAGTTGGGTATCCTGATTATATAATAAATGATATTATTGTCTATTGAGCAAGCGATCTTCGAATTAAGTTCATATTAGATCGTGTTGTTGAACATTTTAAATTTGTTTTTCCGGTTTTCTTTGGCAATCGCCTTTAATTCATCTTCAAATTCTCGGAGGGGTATTATGCTGGGGTGTACAGTTCCTAATTTGCAGAAGGCTAGAGAGGTTTCTAATTCTTGTAATTTATGTAGGATAATGTTTGTGTTCGTTAAAATATGCGTGGCTATTCCTCTTAAATAAATTATGTTCAGTTTATCGAGGGAAGTTGCTTGTTCTAGTTTGTCAGTGATCTTTTGATTATTGTAGTTTAACGTAGTTATGGTTTCGTTGTATTTTCCTATCAGGTCGGTCATCAGTCTATGTTCTTTATTAAGTTTAATTTCTGTCTGTTTGTTTTCGTTGGATAGTTTTTTGATCAGTTTGTCATACTTAATTTTGTCATTATTGTCGAGGTTTCCAGTGATGAATTTTATTACTGAGCCTAGACCGTTAATGAGTCCACGTTTTGAGTGTTTCGTTGTCGTGATATCTTTCCTTGGTCGGAGATTTGAGAATTTTTCTTTTATCAATTTCAAATTTAAGTCTACTGTTTTAAGGTATTCATCTAGTTGTCTCGTTAATTTATGTGTCCCTGCTATTTTTATTAGTTTGTCGTACGATATATGGTTTTCGTGTAGTGAATCTTGTAGATGGTTCATGTCATAGTGGATGATGAGTAGGTGTTCTTTTGTTTCGGTGTATGCTGGTCCTAGTCTGATGGGGATTATCCCTCCGCTATTGTCTATGTTGCGGATGTCGATGGAATGCGTGGTGGCAACAAATCTGAAAAGGCACATCAAGAGGTTAATTTTCCTCTCGTAACTGCATTATAGATTTTATTCCGTATGAGTTTCAAGTCGTTCTGGGAAAAGTTCAGGGTTTTATCTCTCGAGATGAGGTCGGCGTATTCGCAGACGAAAGGTCCGCAGTCATACGTATTCGATTGCTGTGGTATCTGTTTTTCTGTTATTAGTCGCCATTCCGAGCGGTTTAATTGGATATTATACTTGAAGTCCCATTCTTCCCGTAGGTAGTTGAAAATGGTTTCTAAGATTTGGGAACCATCACCTAATAACGAGTCATAGTACTGTATGAGTTTCGATTCAGGTTTGACGGTTATTAGTCTCCAATGGCTGTTTTCGTGTATAGGGATTAAGATGAGTTTTTTATTTTTAAGGTCTGTCTGTTTCGAGTAATTCTTTACTCTGTCGTAGCCTCTTAGGTGGTATGAAACGTAGAGGAACGTATTGAACGCGTACGTTTTTGGAAAGTCGGGATTCTCTTCGCTTCGTTGGTTTATTAGTTCCATGTAAAGGTTTATTATGTTGTCTGTGAACCAGTTAGTGTCTTGTACGGATTTTAAGTCGAATTCTGTCAGTTGTGTTTTGTGTGTCAGGGGCTCGGTTTTCGTTATTTCGTCAGTCACCGTTTCCTTCGTTTCGGGTGATTTTGATTTTCTAGGCCTCTTGACGTTTTTCAGATGAATTTTCGTTCTCGTATTGTGATGTCTTGGTTCGATTTCAGCGGTTTTCCTGTCAGTATCAATATTATTAATTGTTTCTTTGTTGAATTTTACTTTCGATTTATCTTGGATTTGTTTTGTTTCCACGAATGCTTCAGTCGGTATGTCTGGTAATATTTTATCTCGTTTTTCATTAAGTTTCCCTATTGTTTTTTTCTTTCTTCTCTGATTGCTTTTCTCTGAGTATTTTGTACAGCTTGTCAACTTTTTCTTTGTGGTCCGAGATGTACATGTTTGTTAGTGTCGTTTCGATGTCTGGGGGAGTTGGGTTCTTCGATCCTAGGGTTCCATTTATTACTTCGTATGGTGTTATTCCTGTGCACGAGTGTATGCTGTTGTTGTATGTAATTAAGGCGTATTTTAGACGTTCTTTTATGTGGGTGTGTTTGAACTCCTTGCTTTCTGTCATTAATCTGATAATTTCGATCAAGGTGGAATGGAATCTTTCTATTGGGGAGTTTGAGTTTGGGTTTTGTGTGCTAATGTAGTGCATCTTGATGTTTTGTACTTTGAGGAATTCTTTAATGGTAGTTGAACTAAATTCGTTGCCGTTGTCCATAATTATTTCGTTCGGGTTTCCGTGATGGGATATAAATGTCAAAAGTTTCTTAGTTATTTCGATGGTGTTAAGGGATTTTAAGGGGTATGCCTGGGCATATTTTGAGAACTTGTCTATTATGGTGAGGAATTTTGGTTTATTATTTTCAATAATAAGCCTTTGGAATCGAGCAAGAAAAAAAAAATTTTAACCCCCCCTCAAAATGTGATGTTTTACGTTTCAAGGTACGTAGAATACGAAAATCGAATAAAAAAATTTCCGTCCGTCCGCCGTACGCCGTACGCCGTACGCCGTACGCGGCACTTTTCTTAGCAACACTGGACCGATTTGGTTCAAATTTGGTATATGGGCTCCATTTGGGGTCTAGTTGTGCCGCGAAGCTTTTGGTTGATGTAGGTCACTTCTAAGGGGTGAAAATTAAGGGTTGAAATTTTCAAGAGTGCCCTAGCTCGAAAACTCTCGAAATAAAGGTATCGTTTTTTCACCAATTTTAAATAGTATTGAATTTTTAAAAATTTTTGAGACCACCCGGAGCTCTGTAGGACAAACCGTTCGGTCCCTACGAGTACTTGAAGGTTTTCCTTCGACAAAACAGAATCATGAGTGTGAATCGCAAAAGAGGTCTAATCTCCATTCAAATTTTATCGGACTAAAATGCGATCGCTGTTCATTTCTTCGATTTGTATACAGTTTTGCCTCCTGCGTAACCAGTAATCAAATTTCCATACGAAGCTTTCTATTTTTCCAATCGAGTGTGAAGCGTTTAGTTCTTTCTAATAAACTTGATTGTGAAGGTGTGAAGCAGTATGGTGTGGTAGGTAGTACCTAGCTGGTAGGTAAATAAAAGTTGGTAGGTAAAAAAAATGTTGGTGGGTAAAAAACGCTGCAAATCATTGCTCAAAGGCTTCTTCACTCTTCAGATCACTGATCAGCTGAGTGAGCTCCGAAGCCATTTTCATTCCTATTGAATGGAAGTGCTCTTCCAGGCGTCTCCAGCATTCGAGGAGATCTTCTTCACTCTTCAGATCACTGATCAGCTGAGTGAGCTCCAAAACCATTTTTACTCCTATTGAATGGAACTGCTCTTCCAGGCGTCTCCAGCATTCGAAGAGATCTCCTTCACTCTTCAGATTACTGATCAGCTGAGTGAGCTCCGAAGCCATTTTTACTCCTATTGAATGGAAGTGCTCTTCCAGGCGTCTCCAGCATTCGAGGAGATCTTCTTCACTCTTCAGATCACTGATCAGCTGAGTGAGCTCCAAAACCATATTCAATCCTATTGAATGGAACTGCTCTTCCAGGTGTCTCCAGCATTCGAAGAGATCTCCTTCACTCTTCAGATTACTGATCAGCTGAGTGAGCTCCGAAGCCATTTTTACTCCTATTGAATGGAAGTGCTCTTCCAGGCGTCTCCAGCATTCGAGGAGATCTTCTTCACTCTTCAGATCACTGATCAGCTGAGTGAGCTCCGAAGCCATTTTCAATCCTATTGAACGCAGGAAACTGAAATTTGAGAGGGAAGGTCAAGGGAGAATACAGATGGTGGTAGGTGCTATTGATGGAGAACCAGTGATCTATACAGAAGGGTGATCTATACAGAAAATAATAAACCTTTGAGCAATGATTTGCAGCGTTTTTGTCTTTCTATTGTGAATGTGTCGATATGTATCGTCTCAAAGGGTCGTGAAGGTGTTTGTGTGATGTTGTAAGCTGGTTTCATTGGGTTGCGTTCGTATTTACATTTCAAGCAGAGTTCACATCGGTTGATAGCGTTTGTGACACTTTCTTTCAGGTGGGGCCAAAAGTATGATCTTTTAATCTGGTTATAAGTTTCGTCTATACCTCGATGAAATCGTTCTTGTCGATGATTGTAAAGTATTATATTCGTCTGGTCTTCTAAGTCGGTAACGTCCATCAGTTTTTCTGTACATTTCGTCAATTTTAATTCTGTGGATTTAAATTTGAGAGCCAATATAGAAGCTACTATTTCGTAAATGTCGGTTTCAAAGAATATGCCGTACGGTACGTTGGGTCTCAGGTATTCCTTTACGAATTCTAGAATTTCTTCTTCCAAATTTCTTCGGGGAAATTTTACTGTGATTCTGGTTTTTTCGTTTTTGAATAAATGTTCTGTCTGTATTTCGGTGCTGAATTGTTCGCCTGTTTTGATTACAATTTGATTCTTATAATGATTCAAGGGGGTATTTTTTTATCGGTATGACGGTGGTTCCTGTTCCTTCTTTGTCTGAATGTATCGTTTCGCAGTCATCGTCTTCTTTGTCGTCGATGTTGACAATTAGCGATTGAGAATCTTCTTTCTGTATAGTCGGTTTCTGTACTGTTTCTTTGGTGTTGATTTCTACGCGTGAAAGTGCGTCAGCGTTTGCGTTGTGTTTCCCCTTTTTGTACTTAATGTCGAAATCGAATTCCTCGAGGCGGAGTTTCCATCGGAATAATTTGGAATTTGGTTCTTTGAGTGAGTGTAACCATTGAAGTGGTTGGTGGTCTGTTTCTAATGTAAATTTCTTTCCATATAAATAGGGTCGGAAGTGTTGTACTGCCCACACGCAAGCTAGCAGTTCTCTTTCTATGGTTGAAAGTTTTTTCTCCGTTTCATTTAATGTGCGGCTAGCAAATGCAACTGGATGGAGGTGACCTTGAAAGCATTGAGATAAGACGGCTCCCAAGGCGACTCCAGACGCGTCTGTATTGAGAGTGAATGGTTTAGCAAAGTCAGGGTATTTTAATACGGGATCGTTCACTAAGAGAGTTTTGCATTGTTCAAAGGCCTTGATGTAATCGGGATCCTTTATGTCGATTTTATTTCCCTTTTTCAATCTTGTGGTGAGAGGTTTGGTAATGTCGGCTAAATTATTTATGAATTTTCGGTAGTAAGACAACAGACCTAAGAATCCCTTAAGTTCTTTAGTAGTTTTAGGTAGGGGGAATTTTTGAATTGCTTCGATTTTTACTGGATTAGGTCTTAGCCCATCTTGTGTGATTAGGTGCCCTAAGTAGGCTACTTCTTTTCTTTGAAAATTCTGTCTTATCTAGCTGTATTTTCAAATTGGCCTGCCGGAGTCGGTCAAAAATTTTCCGGAGTCTCACCATGTGCTCTTGGAGACTAGAACTGAAAACGATGATGTCATCCATATAGACGGCACAGATTTCGTTCTGAACTCCTCGGAGACAATTGTCCATTAATCTCTGGAAACAACTCGGGGCATTCTTGAGTCCGAATGGCATTCTTTTGAACTCCCATTTTCCATGTTCTGTGCTGAAGGCGGTTTTAGGGATGCTTGATTTTTCCATTTTAATTTGGTGGAAGCCTGATGTGAGGTCAAGAGTGGTGAAATATTTGCAGTTCCCTAGTTTGGATAGAATTTCCTCGATATTCGGAAGGTCGTAACGGTCGTCTACAGTCTTATTGTTTAGTGCTTGGTAATCGATTACGATCCTAAATTTCCTTTTTCCTGAAGCGTCGTCTTTTTTCGGGACAATCCAGATCGGGGAGTTGTAAGGGGAATTAGAGGGTTGAATGATATCATTTTCTAACATTTTGTTGATTTGGGATTGTACTTCTGTCTTATAGATTTCAGGGTATCTGTACGATTTAGAGTACACGGGAATTTCGTCAGTTGTTCGGATATTATGTTCAACTAGGTCAGTTGTAGTCAATGATTCGGAGTCATCGTAAAGAACGTCTGAGTAGTCGTTCAGTAATTTGAGTAGTTCAGTTTTTTCTTCTTCGTTGAGGTGGTCTTGCCTAATGGTAGGTATCAGTTTCTGGAGTTTGTTGGATTTCTTGTTTAGATTGTTTAAATGGAATATTTTTTTGTCGTTATTTGAATTTTGGAGTGAGTTTTCTGAAATTGGTTCAGCTGAGTATAGGGTTCCGATTTTTAGTGTGCGTTGGACATCTGAGGTGTTAATTGCTATACATTGTGCAAGGTGGTCTTGAACTTTAACAATACAGTTTGGAATTTCGAAGGGACCAGATTTTTTATGGTTTATGATCGCAGTCCCATTTTTTATATTGGATAAATGAAGTTGGACTTGTTTTCCGGTTCGGGGGGGTATCGTGTATTCTATGGTGTTAGGGTTTTGAGGAATTTTGTAGAATTGTAAGGGAGTTTCTTTCCCCTGAATGTTGATGGTATTTGTTTTTAGTTTTAGGGTTGCTTCAAGTAGTTGGAGGTTGTCTAGTCCTAGTAGTAAGTCGAATTGGTCGTGGAAGTCGAATACATAAAATTTACATTTAGCATGCGTATTAGTAATCTGATCGACAAACATACTAGTAGGTATACGAATACTATGTGTACCAGATGTCTGTCCATGCGAAGTGGACACTATAAATTTGTCTTTTTTCAATAATTTTTTAAATTTCTTATGAGCTACCTTATTTTTAATAAAACTGTTAGAACTACCAGTGTCAATCAAAACTTTTAACTCATTGGTTGTGGTGATGAACGGCAATAACGTAGAAGATTTTTCCAGGTGCATTAGGTCAAATCGTTGTTCTCCTCGGGTGTTTCTAAAAAGGGGTCGGGTTCTTCGTAATCTTCATTTGGGGTTTCGTTTGGTGTTTCCTCTTCGTCTTGTGGGGACAATTCGTGTGTCAATGTGGTCTGGTAACTCATGGTATCCTTGGTTCGCAAATGGTGTGGGATGTAAGGAGTGTCTCTTGGGGGTAGATTTTGTGATTTTTGTCCTTGGTTGTTTGATTGTTTATTAAATTGAGATGTTTGCCATGGTTTTTGTTGGAATCCTTTCTGGGGTGGTTTTACAAATCGCGCTCCTGAATTGGAAGGCGATGGTTGTTGATTCGGGTATCGGTTCCCAGGTTGGTTAGACTTCTTGTCGAAGTATTTCTTCTTTAATAAAGGAAACTGATACTCATTGGTTAAAATGCTGATAGCATCGTTGAGGTTCGTAGGCCCTTTAGTAATTAGGAGACTACCGATGTCCTCGTGTGAACCCATGAGGAAGCTACGCAAGGCTGTGCGTTCTATTAGCTTAAATGCGGTGGGAGTATATTCCTCAGTGGAATTTTTCATTTTTGATATAAGAAGTGAAAAGTGTTTGGACACTCGACTATGAAAGTCGAACGGGCTTTCGGTTTGCCCTTGCCTCATTTTTCCTAGCTCGAGGATGAGGTGTTCCTCATCCCGTCGATCGCTAAAGTTGGCGATTAGAGCCGCTTTGATCTCGGCCCAAGTATTAAGGGGATTGTTACTAATTCCCGTGGCAGCTTTGCCTTTAATTTTTGCTCTGAGGTTGTTGATAATGACCTTATTGTCATAACATTCGGGTTCCTCATTGGAATAAAATTGCTGTATTAACTCTTCGCTTCTCTCTATGTATTGAGAGAGCAATTCTGGTTCCCCGTGAAATTCGGGTACCCCACCAAAGTCGTTTTTAGACGGTTTGGGACGAGGGTGTACCGGAGGTAGGGGTGCTACGGCTCTAAGAAGCTCTTGGAGCTGACCTGCGGTCAAGGTGAAAAATTGTTGCGGGGGTTGCGACATGTCTGAACTACACTCTGAAGGATTGTCGTTAGTAGTGGCGGAACTTTCGCCAGAAATAGTACGTCTACGTGACGGTGGACTCCTAGGTGGACCAAGATCGGTTAGTAAGCCGTGCAGTAAATTGCGTCTCGTACTTACAGGAGAATAAGGCCGATATTCATGGTCTCTGGAGGTGGTCGACTTCCTTGTTGAAGGGTGTAGTTCTCTGGCTGACTTCCTATGGTCTCTTCCGGCCGTGGTGACGGATGCGATGGAGTAGATTCGTGTCCGAAAAATAGTTCCAGTTGTAAATTATAGAAATAAACCGATTTTCGTCAACTGGTCCTACCGACTGCGCCAATTAAATAATGTCTCTCGAACGCACCGTTTTTAAAAACAATTTATTTTTCAAGAACAAAGTTAAGATACACTGGACAGAGCACGTGAATAGGAAGAGCGACGAGTCCTAGGTTGCTAGTAGTATTTATGCCCTCGGGAGGTGAGTGGGGGCGAGCTTGGAGAACAAAGAGATCGGATATTTCTGCTGACGAGGTGTGATAGTTCGCCAGAGCTGAGGCTGCTGAGTCAGCAGCACGTGGAGAGGTGAGCAATATGTGACAATGGTCCTATTGTGTACTGCGAAGGTAACTTACATTTTTGTTGAGCTTTTCCTATATTTCCATTTTTTGCAAGTAATATTTAGCCTATTTTGGAAAACTTTTATATTATTTAGACTTTTTCATTATTATCAAGGAAGTTAGATTAAATAGGAGAATGGAATAAGTACGTATTTTGTCTTGGATACTAGCCCGCAACAAACCAGAGAGTTGAAAAGGTCGGTAACTACGACATATTGCGGATGATACGCTAACTAGCGCGGGGCCCGGTGAGGCAAGCAGTTCAAAACCGTCTGCCAAGTGGGTGTGGCACATAGCTTCCTCGTATCCATAACCCGATTATATAGATGATCCGATGCATAGTAGTTAATCTGAAAACACCAATCTCTAAGTACCTTTCACTACCCTCATAGGGGACCATCTACACGCTAATCTTGTCAATCCTAGAACATTTCATCAAATTCGGATGAAAAATGTAAATGTTATGGCTGTTACAAGGATTTTACGTATGCGCATGCGCAGAGGCTTCTGTAAATTTTAAGGCCTTGATTTTCATTGGGGACCATCTACAACCTAATCCGCGTAATCCCTAAAAATGCCATCGAAAACGGGTAGAAAATGTGGAAGTTATGGCCGTTACAAGGAAATTCACGTTTGCGCATGCGCAGTCGCTTCTATCAGTCCGAGGATGATGATTTTCATAGGGGACCGTCTACACACCAACCCGCACAATCCCTGAAAATTTCATAGAAATCGGACAATAACTTCGTATAGTTATGCGCGTTACAAGGAATTCATGACACACAGACACGGAACCAAAATTGTTGAAAATTTTGATTTTGGTGAACTTTTGTTTTCGTCCTTGAAAAGAGAAAAAAAAGCTTCCGCTACCTTGGTAGACTCGGAAGCAAAAATGAATTTTTCGGGAGTGTTTAGAGTGAGAGGCGACGATCGGTGGTGTGTCAAGTACTACCATACCCCCTCTACCCCCGCTTCGCTGTTTGACATTGACTGGTGTCCCATTCCCGATTTTACTGTATTTCTCTGTACCTAATCGTTTTTCTTGTTGATAGACACTTGGAAATAATTGCATAAAATTGTAGAATGAAGTTTCATATCTTATTAGGACTAAATTTAGAGTCTCCCTTTTTTGGTTGATTATTTTCAAGAAAAAAATTTTGACCACCCTCAAAATTCGATGGTTTACGTTTGAGGTACGTGTAGATTTTGCAAAATCGAATATAATAAAATCCTTCCGTCTGCGGAACTATCTTTAATTATCATGGACCGATTTTGATTAAATTTGGTATGTGGGACTCCTCTTGGGGTCTAGTTGTGCACTGGAGCTTTTGGTTGATGCCAGTTACTTCTAAGGGGTGAAACGGAAGGGCTGTTACTTCCAAAGGAGCCCTATCTCGAAAACTCTCGATATGAAGGTATTGTTTTTCACAAATTTAAGATAGCTACCATTGAATTTTTGAATCGAATGAGACCACCCAGAGCTTTGTAGGACAAACTGTTCGTTCTCTATGAGAACTTGAGGGTTGGACTTACGATAAATCTGAAAAAGGAGTATGAATCGCAAAAGTGGCCTGATTACCGTTCATATTTTAGCTAACCAAAATGCAACCGCCAATCGTTTCTTTGGGTTGTTCTCGGTTTTTCTCCCTTAGCAACCAGTAATCAAATTTCTAAACGAAGGAATTCTTTATTTCTTCGAATGGAGTGTGAAGTGTTTATTTCATTTAATTAAACTCAATTATGAAGTGAAAACATGGTTGGTAGGTGGGGACAATGGCAAAGCTGTTTTTTGCTGGCGCTTGATCTATACAGAAAAAATTAACCTTTTTGTAATAATTTGCAGCGTTTTTCATTACTATTTATTCCTCTATGACTGGCCAAGCTGTTTGCCTGACGAATATTATCACCTGACGCCCCTGAGAAGCGTAGCACAGCAACACTCCCTCTTGCTATCAGTAGATTCTCGCCTTGTGAATCATTCTCTGTGTCAGTTTTTGGTTTTCTGTTTTTCGAATTCTTTCGATATATTTTGCTGGTTCCTGTGGTTTGTTTCGAGTTTCCCAATTTATGTCGATTCCTTCGTTTCATTTTGCTGATTTTGGTTTATTATTTTCAATAATCGACCAAGACGAAACAAATTTTAACCCCCCTCCTCCCCTCAAAATTTGTTGGTTTACGTTTCAAAGAACGTAGAATCCGAAAATCGAATAAAAAAAGTGTCCGTCCGCCCGCCGTAGGCTGCACTTTTTTTTAGCAACCATGGGCCTATTTGGTTGAAATTTGGTATATGGACTCCATTTGGGGTCTAGTTGTACCGCGAAGCTTTTGATTGATGTCTAAGGGTATTTTTTTCACCAATTTGAGAAAGTATTGAATTTCTATTATATTTAAAGGCCACGCGGAGCTCTGTAGGACAAGGCTCCTTACGAGTCGTTGGTCGTTGGTGAGCCCTTCTCCTCTTAAGAGGGGGAGGCAACAAGTAGGGGTCATTTTCCTAGAAAGGGACAATCGGTATCCCAAGATTTCAGAAAACTTAAAGTTCGACTAAAGTTCTGCCAAAAACCAGGGATTAACCTCACACCATACTGATTGAATTTCGACGAAAGAACACACAGTGGGACGCTTAATTAATTAATTAAAAATTAAAGAAGAAAATCTATCGAAAGAAACCTATTGGCGTGGTTTCCGCGTAAAGGAAACTACTCGGAACCCCATCTCCATGAGGGGCGAGAACTGGGAGTTATTCCGAAAATTGAACCAGGGCTGGACGCAGGTGTAGAAAAGGGTTAAACCAACGTGGAACACGGTTTTTCTGATAGCAACCTAAAAACCTCCGAAAGTAACCTAGTAATCTCAATTTATCGGTTTTTGGTACCAGGGACTTGGTACCAGGGGATTTTTACGGTTGCTGAATACAGTTTTGAGGTCGAAAAATGTGAAGTTTTTAAATTGCAACGGAAAATTCAAATTAAATCGTTAACAACTTGAAAAAAGTCTTTTATCTGCCACCATCACTGGCAGATGAAAGACACAAGTTCCTGGTCTGGAAACTTAGGTTTTTCAGCTTTTCCCGCGTTCTGGTGCTGTTCTGCTGAAGTGTAACCAGCTGGAACCAGCTCGGTAGAAACAAGAACTAGAGACCAAAAAGAAAAAATAATTTCGATTTTTTACCGTTTCACAGAGGGCAGATGAAAGACAGACGGTGACTGTGACACCACGTTTTTGGTTTATTATTTTCAATAATAAGCCTTTGGAATCGAGCAAGAAAAAAAAATTTTTAACACCCCCTCAAAATTTGATGGTTTACGTTTCAAGGTACGTAGAATCCAAAAATCGAATAAAAATTTGGCCGTCCGTCCGCCGTACGCCGTACGCGGCACTTTTGCCACTTAGCATTGACCGATTTTGATGAAATTAGGTATGTAGGCTCCATTTGGGGTCTAGTTGTGCCCCGAAGCTTTTGGTTGAGGTAGGTCACTTCTAAGGGTTCCAAAATCAATTTTGAAATTTTGAAAACGCCCTAACTCAAAAAATTTCGATATAAAGGTATTGATTTTCCATCAATTTAAGATTCTATAGAATTTTTTGAGACCACGCGGAGCTCTGTAGGACAAACCGTTCGCTTCCAACGAAAATTTAAGTGTTTATTTTGAAATATATATATATATATATAAATCAAAACACGAGTGTGAATCGCAAAAGAGGCCTAATCTCCGTTCAAATTAGAGCTGATCGAAATGTAATCAATAGTTGGTGATTTTGATTTTTTACAATTTTTTTTTCCCTTCATTTTGGATGGTTGGTGATTTTGTAGACGAGTGATCTATATATAAAAATAATAAACCATTGTGTAATAATTTGCAGCGTTTTGCAACTGAAACCACTTGTGCACGCCTCCACATACAAGAAATACGATTCCCGCTGCTTTCTTTGATAACCTAACGACTAACCTCACCTCTTACAGTGGTTGTAAGACCGCGGGAAACGATAAAAAAGCCGCCAAAATCCGATGACCTCCGGACAAGCACATTTTATCCTCCTGCTCGCTTTATTTGCTTCTGTAAAAATCTGCAAACCCATTTTTTTTCATGTCGTATATGCAATGAAGAATAACTACAAATTCAGGCCGCTGCTTTCATAGGTGATTCACAGTGTTCAAGCAAAGTTGACTACCTAGGGGTCCGGGCATGGCAGATTACTGGACATTTAGCAGTTTAAACTTTAATTTCTATATTTTAGCGTGAATAAGTGCATATTTTATTGATTGCCCGAAGTAGAACAAAGTTGATAGTTTATGGAGAATTTTTTTTAAGCGCCTAAATCATAAATGGGCATTCGGAATCTTCTCTGGACAACGATTGGCCCTTTCTGGGAAAATGACCTGTAGCCATGAATGAACTCATCAGAACCAATATTCTCATCTTCCCTTTGGAAGTCAGGTGATGACTTCCGCGACGCCAGGAATGGCAGTCGAACGAAAATTCAACCTGCAATGGTTCTTTACTTTTATGTCTGTATGACTGTGCGACATTTTTACGAGTTAGCCTCGAGATGTTTTCCTAAGAATTTCACCCCATCGGACCTCCAGCAGCATGTGCGCGAGCTCAAACGAATTATCTATGAATATCTCACAATGTAATAGTCCGATCCTCTCAAATTTGTAGGGCGGTTTCCAAAAACTTGGCAGACGTTTAGTCACGGATTTCTATTCAGAAACATACCGTCTACTGGTACAACTTTCGCCACTCCGTTCAACAATGTGCCACAAACGTTTTTCACAGTCAGCGCTACCTAGCGATTCCTGGGATGAAGCTATTAATTCAGGAAAAATCACAGGGGCAGGGCAATAGTACACAGGCAACAGGTTAACCAACTCAACAAGCTTATCAGTGGACATCAGCGACAGTGATAAAATTGTATCTGTTCCCGGTTTTTTTCGTAAGTTGAATTTGTCCAAAAAGTATCCTTTGGGTACCCCACTAGCGTTTGGTTCACGTTTCTGTTAAGTTTATATTTTCAAACCTATAATATCAGCAACGAATTGCCATATTTGCCTTTTTCATGAGTGTGTTATTTCCTTTGATATTTACAGGAAAGTAAAAAATGGGACAAACAGGGTACAACTTTGTGCCACCAACTTTTTCCCGTTTATGCATTGATATTTAAAGTGTTCTGTTCTATTTTTTGATCACGTGGATGATCCAAATGTCACAGTTCACGAATCAAACCAAATTACGGAACCCAAACCTTAAGGGGGAGATCCTAACCATTTCCCCCATATATCTCCGCATCAGATAGGCCTACAGGGACTATTTTTTGTAATTCTTCATATTTTTAGTCAAGAAATAGAGCAATGAGCTTACATTTTAGATTTTTAAATGTTATCATTTATTCTTGTTGGTATCATACATTTGAAAATTTTAAATGCTCCAAATATCTTCACTCCTATTATTTGTTAAAACTAACCTCCTGATGGTTACCTAAAAATCTCAAAATTTTCCGTTCATCCGTTCATCCATGGTTTTGGAATTACTTTTGAATTGAGCCAAATAAATCAGGGTTATATTTTTGTTATAAAAAATATATTTTCTGTGTTATGCTTACTGAATTTTATTAAAAAATGAAGAAGATAAGGTTACGATTTTTTTGTGATCACACACTCCCTAAAAAGTTGAAAAACATAGAAATTTTTTTAGAAACAAGCTTGTTTTTGGTTCCTTTTCAAAGTTAACATGATGAGTATCAAAGAAACCAAGGCAAGAAGTGTCCACTGCTCGATATTCGTATATTTTCAAGCTAAAAAAAATTGTGGTACATTGTTGCACCCTTACGGGGTACAAGAATGTGCCACGAAAAAACATTTCTCTCTATTCTTGCATAAGAGATAGAATTTTTTTTATGGTGGCATTTGAAACTTGGAAAGTAGAGGTACGTTGGGTAAATTTTTCAATAATATACGATGAAAAGTAAAGTATTTACACGTAAGAAACCTCAAAATTGGCCCAAAGTTGTACCAGTTGACGGTAATATATTCATACCTAATCAGAAATACATGTTTTCTATCTCTGTAGAGTTTTATCCTGTTACAACCCTAATCAACGGCGTACTTCCAAGGGACGTCCTAAACAACAGTTTCAGACCTTTTTTGAGGTTGATGGTAAAGAAGGTTTACCTTTTTAGCGCGGAAAGTCTCGTAGATCACACGACCAAGAGCTGTGGAACCAAGAAAAATGTGATCGTCGAATGATTTCCCTTCATGGGCGAAATGATTGTCACGGAAGACATTACTGGGGTCGGTTCACGGTTATCAGGTCCCCAAGGCCTCCTCCCCACTGCATACGAATACGCCAAGTTGAATCACCTGATTCATTCCAAAGGTGTCGAAAGGTGAAAAGGATTCAGCAGAGAATTTCCCGAGATTACTATACGACGTGTATTATGCGGAATAACTTGGTGGGGAGGGATGGGGAGGGGTGATCCAAAAGGAATGGAAAGGGCGTGCTCCATGATGTTGGTATTGGGGAAAAAGGGAGATTCTTTCTTCTCTCTTCGTACCAACCTCTTTTTTTATCCAGCACCTTTCGAACGAGAGATAAGGGAAAAAAATCCTTGAAAGAAGAAGTAAAGCCGGGACCCTAAGGTAGGTAAAGCATATTCCTGAAAGTTAGGGAATTCGTAGGAGCAGGCGCCAGGCCTCGGAGTCAGTTCATGAGATAAGACGGCTCAGGTGAATGGAAATGGTGTCTAGATAAGGAAAACAGCTTATCTTAGGGTCCGTGCTTTCTGTGGAAAAGAATGCTTACCGGATCTCTTGGAAGAGAGGAAATCTCCGGCCCAGTAGAACAAATTCACGATAGTTTTCAGGGAAGCTTTAGACAAAATACAGATTTTTATGGATGTGCCACAGCTTTATCTTTATGCTTCATCGCCGAAGGGAAAATAAATTTACGATGAAGTATCGAGAATATTTCAGAGGAAGTAAGGGCATATTACACAAGGTACCACTCAAGTCTCAGATCCCTGTTTAAATCAATTCTATATCTACCTACTTTTATTGATTCCGAGTCTACCAAGGTAGCGGAAGCTTTGTTTTCACTTTTCAAGGACGAAAAAAAAAGTTCTCCAAAATCAAAATTTCCACTCGCGTTTTGCGTTTTAGACCTTTCTGAACAATTTTGGTTCCGTGTCTGTCTGTCTGTCTGTCTGTCTGTGTGTCTGTGTGTCTGTCTGTCTGTCATGAATTCCTTGTAACGCGCATAACTATACGAAGTTATTGTCCGATTTCTATGAAATTTTCAGGGATTGTGCGGGTTGGTGTGTAGACGGTCCCCTATGAAAATCATCATACCCGGACTGATAGTAGCCACTGCGCATGCGCAAACGTGAATTCCTTGTAACGGCCATAACTTCCACATTTTCCACCCGATTTCGATGAAATTTTCAGGGATTATGTGGATTACGTTGTAGATAGTCCCCTATGAAAATCATTATCCCCGGACTGATAGAAGCGATTGCGCATGCGCAAACGTGAATTCCTTGTAACAGCCGTAACTTCAACTGTCCCCCAGGGGTCGCGGGTTCGAATCCCAGCCGAGGCTAAGTATTTTTTTGATCCAATCACACACATCTACTCACTCAATTTTTCATCCGAATTTGATGAAATTTTCTAGGATTGTCCAGATTAGCGTGTAGATGGTCCCCTATGAGGGTAGTGGAAGGTACTTAGAGATTGGTGTTTTGAGATTAACAACTGTGCATCTGATCATCTATATAATCGGGGTATGGATACGAGGAAGCTATGTGCCACACCCACTTGGCATTTTTGTTTCATTTGCCTGTAACTGCCAGTGCTCTCTATTTTGTGAACCAACCTCCAGATGACGAGTCCAGGTGGTTTTTAATTTTTAGGTAAATTTTTATAAAACGCTGCAAGTTATTACACGAAGGTGATAACTTTTCTATATAAATCACTCGTCTGCAAAGAACTCGGCTTTGCCACTGTCACTATTTTTATTATTATTTTTGATTTTGCTTCCGAGTCTACCAAGGTAGCGGAAGCTTTGTTTTCACTTTTCAAGGACGAAAAAAAAAAGTTCTCCAAAATCAAAATTTTCACTCGCGTTTTAGAGCTTTTTGAACAATTTTGGTTCCGTGTCTGTGTGTCTGTCTGTCTGTCTGTCCGTCTATCTGTCTGTCTGTCTGTCATGAATTCCTTGTAACGCGCATAACTATACGAAGTTATTGTTCGATTTCAATGAAATTTTCAGGGATTGTGCGGGTTGGTGTGTAGACGGTCCCCTATGAAAATCATCATCCTCGGACTGATGGAAGCGACTGCGCATGCGCAAACGTGAATTCCTTGTAACGGCCATAACTTCTACATTTTCCATCAGATTTCGATGAAATTTTCAGGGATGTTAAATTAGTATTTAAATGGTCTCCTATAAAAATCATGACCTTCCGACTGATAGTAGCCACTGCGCATGCGCAAACGTGAATTCCTTGTTACGGCCATAACTTCTACATTTTCCATCCGATTGCAATGCAAATTTCAGGGATGTTACAGATTGGTATTTAGATGGTCCCCTATGAAAATCACCACCTTCGGATTGATAGTAGCCACTGCGCATGCGTATACGTAAAATCCTTGTATCAGCGATAACATTTACATTAATCATCCGAATTTGATGAAATTTTCTAGGATTGTCCAGATTAGCGTGTAGATGGTCCCCTATGAGGGTAGTGAAAGGTACTTAGAGATTGATGCTTTGAGATTAACTACTATGCATCGGATCATCTATATAATCGGGTTATGGATACGAGGAAGCTATGTGCCACACCCACTTGGCATTTTTTTTTTTTTATTTTTTAGAAATTGTTGTAACCACTTGTAGCATCTTTGGTTTTTTCACTATCGCAGCTTTAGTCGTTCAGCAGAATCCAAAAAACTAAATTTTAACGAAGTTACAGATCTGACCTCCAGATGTTGGTCCTGACACCAATCTGGAGAGACACAATCCTCCCTCCATCAACTTCATCAGGGGAGAAGCCTATTCACTGAATAGTATTCAGACTTGTCTCCTACCAGATGTCAGGAGTCGAATATCGGACCATAAAACCAAGGATATCATAGAAGTATATAAGTATCATTAAGCGTCGAGAGTGCTTCTATAATATTACTATACATCAATCTCTTCAATACCTTCAGTTGTAGCGGTGATATATTATATCCAATTACATATAATGGACCGGGACAAAAGCGTTGATGGACCGGGACAAAAGCTAAATTCGAAATTTTCACTCGCAGCGTTTCAGAGCTTTTAGAACAATTTGGTTCCGTTTCTATTCATTGTCGTCAGCCAAATGGTAGCTTTGAGCAAACGCAATCGTTAATTTATTAAGATTAGGTAACTCTATTTTTGCATATCAGTAAAAAACTATGCAAATAATTACAAAACGGTTTATTATTTTTCTGTATAGATCACCAGCCTGCAAAAAACACTTCATTTTCGTTCTAAGTACTTATAGGTACCATAATCATCATGCAAGGTTCACTATCAAACTTAACATTCGTAACAATTGGTTCTTGGTTACTAAGGAAGCACAACTGAATGACTTGAAACTTTAATCGAAGAGAGAAACCCGTCAGCAAAGAAAACGGCTTTTTCATTAATAGTACCTACTTACCATCAATGTCATCGCTATCCTTCATCAAGAAATTTGGTTATTGGTTCCCAAGGAAACATGAAACTTTTCGTTCGTGATTCATTGAAACGAACAAAGAACACATTAAATCAGCTGAACTTTGAACGGAGATCTCGTCAGTGAATAGTCTTTTGAAATTCACACTCTTGCTTCTGATTTTTTTGGAAGTCCAAGACTCAAGTCCTCAAAGGGAGCCAACGATTGGTCTCACAGAGCTTTGGGTGGTCTCATTCGATTCTAAATTCAATTTTTTATTTGATTTTCGAATTCTACGTAGGTACCTACCTTGAAACATAAACCATAAAATTTTGAGGTGGTGGTGGTGGCGGGAGGAGGGGGGGGGGGGTGGCGGTTAAATTTTTTCTTGCTCGATTCAAACGTTATTGAAAATAGTAAACCAAAATCACTATAATTCGGAGAGAATTTACACGTAGGCTCTATAAACATGTATCATTCCACTCGGAACTATTCCACTAGGATCCATGCAGATTGAGAAAGACAGAATACCTAACACCTCAATTCATATGTGTACCGGGAAAAATTATTCTACAAATTGGTCTGACGTTGATGAGGTTATCAGGCATCACATTTGAAGAAACCAATCATGCGAGCACCACCTTTCAAAGATAGAGCTTTACAGGGAATGAATATCAAGCTATCAAGCTAGCTATTAGCTACACTAATACAAGAAGAGCGTAGCGTGGCTCTGGAGAGGAGGGTAAAGCAGTAAAGCAGTAAAGCAGTTCAAAGCTATTAGCTCAAGAGAATCGTATACTAGGTAGTTATTATTAAATTCTTTACCTATTTCTGTAGCCATACATCAATGTACATTCCATCGTCAATAACCTGGTATATATAGTGTAACTGTATATATAACCTGGCAAAATAATGTAACTGTCAATGTGGTATCCAGCTGAGTCACAGCGTTATTAATTCTATTATTACACAGTCAAAAAATTCTAATAATTTATCTAACCTAACTATAACAACAAAATACACATACAATACATGAAAACATCAACCATAAAATCACAGTAAACGCGTGTACAGTATATAGAGGTTGGTATTATGGTAAAGTCTCAATGGTCTTCAAGAATGTCTTAAAATCGAGAGAGTTTATTTCCGAGGGCAGGCGATTGAATGTTCTAACATTAGTTAGAAACTAACAATTCCCAGTATTCAGGCCTTGCCAACGGGACTGCTGTGAAGTCCTACCAGTTCACCCCTTTCTTCAAAGTCAGGATATTTGAAAATCCGGTACTCCTTGAATTTTTCTCATTTGAAAACAGCAGGTAAGTTAAGCAATAGAAATCATTCGAACAGCAGGATAACCTTGAAATGAAAAAACGATGTTTCCGCTACCTTGGTAGACTCGGCAGCAAATAGAAAAAAGGTTTTAGAGACAAAAATATTGTTTTGTACGTGAGCTGGAGCAATTACCTCATAATGAATTGCTTCAACATTCACCATTATTTAGAATTACGGTTCTTGAATTTCTTCTGGACTCTCAAAAGTCAATCTGGTTGGATACCCGCTCACGTCAGAGTCAGAATCAGTTGCGGAGTTCGCTGGACGCAACTCCAGTGACAAGTGAAGGATGAGCCGCAGAGAGGATCCAAGTTTGGAGGAGGCAGACATGCCCATCAATCGGGTTGACGAGTCGGGTCGACTAGGATGACGAGCTCGAGGTCGACGAGGAGGAGAGGCAGACGTCGCTTTGACGTCTGCCGTGTCTGTTTCCCTCCAGGGCGTCCAACATTATTCACGTCGAAAAGACAAAGCAACCCCTGCGGTAACGCGGGAGACCGACTGGGAGCGATCCGCGAACAAAAGCCAAACGAACAACACTGTAATATATCCTTCGGGTTCGTGTTTCCCTCTTGATGTGACTAGAATATAATTATGTACTCGTAGTACCAGACACCCAGGCCTTCCTTGGCCTAGGTTGCATAAACCCTGTTTGGAATCCGTTGGAAACCGAAAGCTTTGTTTTGCTATCATGATTCAAATAGGGTTCAGTCGAATGGAAATAAATAAGGTAATCCTGGTCAAGAGCTTTTTGAGGTAAGTTTGTTTCCTGCGTATTATAGGAAGCTTCTTGGCTTCAAAACCCCCAGGAAAATATTGTTAGGATGGCTCTCCAGCGTTTGTTACCATATTTACGCTTTTAACCCGTAGCGCGACACGTGATTTTCCATAGAGATGGGCAAAACGGTTCACCAAGAAGAACGGCTCTGAGCGCTCCGCTCATTTAAAAGATCCGGATCTTTTCGACGGATCAGTGGCTCTTTTTGGCTCTTTTGAGCTCGTATTTATTTTAGAGAATGAAAATACGATAAAAACGCTACAAATTGTTACACAACGGTTTATTTTAGTTCTGCCCGGAAATGTTTATTCGATTATTGGATACTACACTACCTACCTTGAATCCTAAACCATGAAATTTTGAGGGCAAGAGGGAATAATTTCTCTGTTGCTCGATTTCAATGGTTCATTATTGAAAATAATAACCCAAAAAGCGCTGTTGTTCAATAAAGATGCTCAACAAATCCTTCAAAAAATCAACGAAAAACAGTATATGAACAAGATTAAAGCAATGAATAAGTAAGACTTAAAAAAAAGTTTTTTGGTAAAATATTTATTTATATGAAATCTGCATTTTTTATGCCTCTAATGACAAACCACAATTAAAAAAAATTCCTTAGTAGGTATAACATTTTGATGTTATATCATGGTATTCAACAAAGGAAATTAAGGTAACCAAGTTGAAAGACAATAAACGAACCAATAAATACGTAAGCTTCAATATTGATAATAATGGTAAAATAAGGATGTGCTTGCCTTTTGAATTTGTATCAGAAAGCTCCTCACAAAAAATCATGATGTAAAAATTAAACAGGGAGAAAAAACAACGGAAAGAATCAGAAAGTGGGTCACAGAAAACACTGGAAAAATACGGTAAAGTGTACGACCAAAAATACAATAATGCATAAGTGGTGGTACGCACAGAGTACTGGAGACAAGTTGGGTGGTACGATACAATTCCGCAAAATTGTATTGTTTGATCGACTTACATCGTATTTTCCCTCGGAATTATCGTACGGGTTGGCAACAGTGAGCTAACGAAAAGGAGGTCCTAATTTTCCCGAACACTGCCGATCTCAAAAAAACCGAAGATCGAAGAGCCGCCGTTCATTTATTTTCCTGGATCTCAAGAGATCCGAAGATCGAAGAACCGCGATTCATTTGTCATTTTTACTGATCCGCAGTTCACTCGCTCTTTTGAAGAACCGATCTTCACCGAACACTACCAGCACTGAGCTCAAAAGATCCGAAGAGCCGCGGTTCTTTTTTACTGACCCGTGGTTCACTCGCTCTTCTGAAAGAGCCGGCTCAAAGAGCCGGATCTTTAATGAGCGACCCATCTCTAATTTTCCACCCATTATGGCGACACCAGGAGTATGGGACACTCACACCTTCTTTTTCCCAGTTTTAACCATGTTATTGTTAGGAAATTCATATACCTTCAAGACTACACTCCGAGGAAAGAAACATAATATGTTTAATTACCCTTAATAATTTAATTAACCCATAATATGGGTTAATGGGTTTAATTAACTTATAATAAGGGTATTGCGGTGAACATGGTGGGTGGTGGGCGGGAGGGGGTGAATAAAAAGCTGAGAAAACACAATTCTTGCTCACTGTGTATACCTACCTCATTTATATTTATTACTTACTGATGGGTGCGGTTGTTTGTGAAGGATAGCGATAGGGGTGGGGGGTGGGGGTTGAAGGATATTGGCCAAAAATCGATGTGTAATATGTATGTAGGTCTACAAAAAAACCATAGAAAAATACATTTGTTGCACAAATTTATTCTAATAAACTTTTATAAACTTGAACAATAGTTTTTTTAATCAAATTTTCAATCTTCAGAAGAAAAATTGTCCGTAATGCTCTGATAAGATAGTCAACTACCTACATGTGGATATTGAAAAGAAAAAAATTCGCTACCTACCGAAATATTCATTATGACTGAAATATGAATTCACTGCCTAGTAAACACTCATTAGGTATTTACTGTGCAAATATCGAAATGAAAATTCGCTAAAAGTAAGGGTGACATGTGGGTATCACAAGGCACCTAGGCGACACCAGGAGTACAACATACTCACAAAGTTGTGAAAAATCGTGACTAACATTGAGATGGAGAGGCCTTGGCGATGCAGGACCAACGGGATCAGGTAGCAGACTAAATTGCCCGAATTTACATGGGCGCCAATCCCCCCTGTGGGTGCCCAGGGTGGCCAACCCAACAACTCGAAATTTCCATGTGAGTGTCCCACACTCATGTGTCGCGTTATGGGTTAAGATCTAAAAATTTTATTTTAGTGCTGCAAAGTGAGGTTATTGAAAAATCGATCATGAAACTTCAGGTAAGCTCAATTTTCTTTTAATTTGTAGCTTAAATTTCAGGTTTTATGTGCTGAAAGTTCTTGAACATTGTACATTTTTTTTTTAAAGTTTCAATGCTCTGGTTTGGGAGTTTTTGAGCGCCAACCTTTTCTAAAAATATACCTTGTTCCTTACAGTTTGCTTGCTATTTTGAAAAGGATTAGAACTATGCTGAGTAGATATAACTAAGGAAACTTTGTGTCATCATGTTCCAGGAAAGCAGATAAGACTTCCCCTCTTCAATCAGAAATTCCACCTGTCCAAGTTGTTAAATTTTTACTGTACAGGCGTGAAGTCACCCTGCGGTCAATGGGCTCCTCAAATAATGGTTTTTCACTCGTTTCACCATCTCCCTTACCTTCTTAATAATTAATTCATTCAATAAATTAATGCTCTCGACTTTGAAAAATTCCTTGCACTTTTCGAATAAATTGTAGACTTCAATAAGAAAGTAGAAGAACGCAGTGTCCGGGGCAAGAGCGTTGTGAACAATGGTTCGCAAATAGCGATATTTCTGGTGCAAAACAATACTTTTAGGAGAGTATCTTATCCGTCGTAAACCAATGAACATCAAACAAGAAAAACGATGCAAATTGTTACACAAAGGTTTATTATTTTTCTATACAGGTTGTAAGCCTAACTGGTCTGCCATACGGCACCAGTCGATTCTACAACTAATTTGCAACAAAAAATGTCCCTTAGCGATTTTTTTAAAACCCTTTGTTTTCGAGTTATTTTAACTTAAAACTTTTTTTCGTGATTTTGACCTTATGTCATTAAATCGGTCATAACGCCTTTAATTTGCTGTGTAAATTACAACTTGAGGATATCGTTGGAAAGAGCATTAAATTTCTTATCGGATAAAAGCCTTAACTTTTTTTGAGTCAAGGTTTGAGACATAAAAACGTCCTCTAAAAAGAGAATTTTATGTAATTTTGGAAACCTCGCATTCTTTCAATCTCAAATTGAACTACAAGAACCCATATTTTTTCAAGTTGCAAGAACAGTAAAAACTGCGCCAGAATTTCAGCTTTCCAACGGTATAATCAAAACATATTCTACAACCGAATTTAGGGGAGAAATTTGTGTTTGAACGTGCATTTTTTCAACGAAATCAGCGCTCTGGCCTCCTGTTTCCGGAGGCCTCGCGGTCTACTGCGGCGCCGACCCACCCACTGCTATCGTCCGACCCCTCAGATCGACTAGGCGAAGCGCCGATTTCGTTGAAAAAATGTACGTTTTTCCGCGTTCAAACCCGAATTTCTCCACTAAATACGGTTGTAGAATATGTTTTGATTATACCATTGGAAAGCTGAGATTCTGGCGCAGTTTTCACTGTTCTTGCATCTTGAAAAAGTAAGGGTTCTCGTAGTTCAATTTGAGATTGAAAGAATGCGAGGTTTCCAAAATTACATAAAATTCTCTTTTTAGAGGACGTTTTCATGTTTCAAACCTTGATTTAAAAAAAAGTTAAGGCATCTTTCCGATAGGAAATTTAATGTTCTTTTCAACGGTATCCTCAAATTGTAATTTACATAGCTAATTAACGGAGTTATGACCAATTTAATGACATAAGGTCAAAATCACGAAAAAAAAGTTTAAAGTTGAAATAACTCGAAAACTAAGGGTTTAAAAAAAATTGCTACGAGACATTTTTTGTTGCAAATTAGTTGAAGAATCGACTGGTACTGTACGGCAGACTAGTTAGGCTTACACCCTGTATAGATCACAGCTTTGTCATTGTCACTATTTTTTATACCTACCAACCATAGGTACCTACTACTTACCTTCTACATAATTACCTTCACAATCAAGTTTATTTGGCAGAAATAAACTCCTCCTAAAAAAGCAGGTGTTAAGTTGGCTAGTTACAGAAGGGGGCTTTAGATACGAAAGGATATTAAACAGCAGAATCTGCTGTGTATCTTATCTGTGTATACATCTTAGCTGTGTATACATATCTGATATGTATAGGAGACTTTAGTTTAGAGATTATTAAACTTAGAGAATATTAAAGTAAGTTAGTATATGATAGAGATTATCAAAATGCGTCCTTTTTTCTGTCCAATCATTTATTGATTAGTAATTTACTTATTACTGTAATGTATAGTAGATATCAATTTATTTACCGATATGGAGCGATTTTGAAAAGATCCTACCCCACAACACGGGCCAGGCCTAACGTCGGGTAGGAAATCTGAGCGAGTCGCATTCCTTCATGCATTTATATTATTTTAAAAGTGTACAAAATGGCGCGAAATACACATATATCTATCTATCTATCTATCCTTACACTCGATTTGAAGAAATAGGGATTGCAATTTGATTACTGGTTGCTAAATAAGCAAAACTGAATGCAACTCTAAGAAACGAATAGCGATCGCATTTTGGTTAGCTAAATTTCAACGGTGATTAGGCCTCTTTGGTGATTCACACTCGCGATTCAGGTTTATCGTAAGTCCGACCTTTAAGTACCTATCGTAGGGAGCGAACGGTTTGTCCTACAGAGCTCCAGGTGGTCTCTAAAAATTCTAAAAACTCAAGACTACTTAAAATTGGCGAAAAAAACAATAACTTTATTTCGAGAGTTTTCAAGCTAGGGAACTCTTGAAAATTTCAACCCTTAATTTTCACCCCTTAGAAGTGACCTACATCAACCAAAAGCTTCGCGGCACAGCTAGACCCCAAATGGAGCCCATATACCAAATTTGAACCGAATCGGTCCAGTGTTGCTAAAAACGTGGCGCGGCGGACGGACGGAAATTACTTTTTTTCGATTTTTGGATTCTACATACCTTGAAACGTCAACCAACAAATTTTTTTTTTTTTTTTGGGGGGGGGGGGGGTGATGTGGTTTATTTTCATTATTGAAAACAATAAACCAAAATTGCACTAAGTAAAGTGGTTCATAATATTTATATTTTGGAACAGATGATGTTTGAATGGGGTGATGCTCATATGCTCGATAACGGTCGTTGGGGCCGTCTTTGTTGGCGGTGGACTTTGGACCGACCTCTGCGGGGATCGTGGGTTCAAAGCTCATCGCCGGCAGCGTGCGTTTTTCGGCGACCAAGGCTCTCATTTCCCCCCTCGTCACAACCCATGGCGGTGAGACCAATGGGAAGCCATGAGCGAAATCATCAGAGCAAATTCTGACCTTCCCTTTGGAAGACAGCTGATGACGTCCGCGACGCCAGGAATGGCAGTCGGACGAATTCCCAATCTGGAATGGTTGTTTACTTTACTCTTACAATGGACGGTTGTGGCAGCATCGGAAAAAGACTAAATTTCAGAAATCTAACTCTAGAAGCGTATATTTCAACATTGGAGGTAAGTATTTTGATTTTAGATACCTAACTAAGCAAAGTGCTATGTTAGATACCTTGGAATTGTTGAATTTCTTTAGAGATTGCTCCGAAAGGTTTTTGTTACGGCCTACCAAATCCAGCCATATTCAACGAAAAGAGAAGTCAGTGAGTCCCCTCCTGGCACTTTAACGCAGCAGCATGGAGGGCCAACTACTCATTCCGATTCGAAATCTTGTCTTCTCCTTTCCAGCTACCACCTTCCTACTCCCTCCTTCTCTCTCTCTCTCGCTCTTTCTCGACACTTTGCCTTAATTTGCATACCCAAACTTTCCTTACCTTTTAAGAAAAGTTTAAAGGTAAGGGGACCGGGGACATTCTTATTCTTTACAATCAACCTCACCTATTAAAGGTTCTACGAGGTGGATTAGATAAGACCTCACCCAAAACCTCGATATCGTCATCGGTTAGACGATCGGTTAGGTACGATATTTTCCGTCAAACTCTGCTCGGGTAGATTCCATCAAAATTCAATCGTACAGAAATGCATCCAAGTAAAAGATAGATAGGTCTTATTAAAACAGTTTAGTACATTTAGAACACAGCGAGTCAAAGTCAAAATTACAACAGTGTTGAAGGTGGAAGTGAATAAGCAAGCTCTGTTGAGCTCAATCCGATAGCTCACCCCGACAGATTCCTGTTTTGTCGGGCCAACATCTTCATTTTCAGGCCAAAAATTTGTTCCACAGAAGATAAAAGGTGTGATTTAGTACATCAAACACACTTCAAAATACGGAATTTTTTTTTAAAAGAGCGTTTAATTGTCAGTATATCAACCAGTTACATTTTAGGTATTGTATTGTACATCAGGTAACTATCTAGATATTTACTTCACATACATATTACGCATTTCTCATGCAAGTGTTAGTCCAATGACTTTCACTACATTAAAGTTGCACCTCAGCATCCAAGGTCCAGCTTGGTCCTCTTCAGACGTCGGATTTCTTGAGTGTTGTCCAGAAGCTGGATGGCTTCTGGGTTTGTGTGTGCGTGAAGCCTCTTTTCGTAATTTTTCGCGTATCTTTTTGCTACCTCGCTAATAGTCTCAATTTTGAGGTCCTTGTGGAGGTCATCATTACGAATGAACCACCGAGCATTCACAATACTCCTCAGTATCTTATTTTGGAACGTTTGAATAATTTTCATGTTACTTTTAGCTGCGCATCCCCATAGCTGTATACCATAGGTCCAAATTGGCATAAGTACTGTTTTGTATAACAGCACTTTGTTGTGTAAGCTAAGCTGTGAATGTTGGCCCAGGAGCCAATACAGTTTTCTGAATTTGATTGTTAGCTCTTTCTTTTTCTTTTTGATGTGTTCTTTCCACTTTAGCTTCATATCTACTGTCATTCCCAGATACTTAGCTGAGTTGGAATATGGGACTGTGCATTGATTCAATATCAGTGGCATATTTGTAATTTTTTTGTTGGTGAAGTTCACACGAGTGGATTTGGTTTCGTTTAATTTGAGGCGCCATTTTCGAGTCCAATCTCCAATCAGTCGTTCGTAAATCTCCGAAGGAGGAATATTGTGCCGACAAAAGCAAAATAGAAGCCGCGAGTATAGATGTTTTTACCCGCGGCGCGATGAACTCAGAAAGCGATGGATGGACGATCCCCGACATTATTTCCACAACAAAAGAGCGGATTGCGCGACATCAGCAAGCAACAGCTCCAATTCAAGCAACAGACCTCAACATCCGAAACAAAATAGGTGAGCTGTACGATATTATCAGTGCGTTATGTAACTACCTGTCCGAAATAAATGAAAGAGTGATAGAATCTAATAAAATAATGATAGTTATTGAGTCGGAGAATTCAGTTCTAAGAGAGGGGGCGACGATCTCAAGAACAGAGCCTTCCCAACCAATGTCCAAAAAAGTAAACCCCCGCGATGAAGAGGATACCGACACAGCCGATGAAGATGATTTGGCTGTCGAGACGAAGTGGATCAGAGCTAAAAATAAAAGGAGAAAACTTACAAATCTCCTCCTGAGAAGCAAGGCAAAGTACGAGAAAGATGCCCTTCTCGTATGGGTGTCAAGGAAAAGAAGGTATACCTCCCTATAACAATTTCTGGCATTAAGGAGTATCCTGTGCTACTGGGCATTTTAAAAGAACCCACTGACAAGCCATGTAAGGTCACAGCCCTTAATAGCGACCAGTGGAAAGTAAATGTCTCTGATGGGGATATATATCGACAAGTCTCAGCCAAACTGAGAGAAAAAGAAATAGAGTGGTTCAGCTATGAGGATAAAGCCTAGTACGCACTGGGACTTTTTGAGTCGACTCTTTGAATCTCAGGAGAATATCGGCTGCGTCCCGGGTGAATCTACGCTGCGTAGACTCATTGTCGCGAAGAATCCGGTGTGTTGCGGGTTAGTATTTCCGGACTCTTTTGCATCCATCGAAAATGGGATTCTTGACTCAATGTTGCGCAACATTGTGTCAGTGCGGACGCGTTTCGCAGTGATTCACAGATTCACCCATCGGAGCTCCTGGTTTTCGGGCATTTTGTGTTATTGTGATTTGGTTTTTGGCGTAGTTCCTAGACATGTTGTGGAGTACGGATTTAACCCTGAAATTTATAGAAGATTTACATTGCCAACGATGTTTGTGGGATGTGTCTTTCTCGGAGTACCGAAATCGGGAGTCAAAGAGCAAAAGTGTGAAAAATTTAGCCGAAAAATATTCAGTTTCCGACGCGGAAATCGAAAAAAAGATACACACATTGAAAGGACAGTTTCGCCGGGAACATAAAAAATGAAAATTTTGAAGAGTGGAAATTCTCCTGCAAAATGCAAAAATGCAATAAAATGGTTAAAATGGTAATTATTTGCTTCCGAATTTCCACTTACCTTGATGTATTCAAACAATCTCTCAAACAATCAATTAAGGCTCCGCACACTTCAGGAACAAACTCCAATATCGTCTGTTTGGAAATCCTGAAGGTATACATCAGGCTTGAGTACGAGTCCCCACTTGCTAGGAACCGTAGAGTGGCAGCTAGTCTGTTTGCCGGTGAAACAGATTCCCGAAAGTTAGTATTTTTTTTCGAAATTCGGCCGCCAACTTTCGTTAAAAGTAATTCAAAATCAGTCGGGGACATCCTACAGAAATTGCGGAACCCTACGCTATCATTCATTCTTAAAGTGTTGAGAAGCTGATTCCCACCGTGAAATATGTTGCATCATATTCTCACCATCTTTTGGGTCTTTTTTTAATGCTCCTGCGATCGGATGCACTACGCGCTATTAAAAAAAGGGCGACAGATATTCCCCACAGAGCAATTTCCTCCGACATTTTGACGTGGACTGAAAAGAAACACAATCTTGGTGCGGACACGATTCTTTGTCGCGGAGCTGAGTCGGGGCCGCGTACGAACAATGAATCTACGCAGGCCGGACGCACCGTCGCGACATGAATCGACTCTTTGAGTCCCAGTGCGTACTAAGATTAAGAAACAAGAGCCATCAAAGTAGTGGCTAGAGGATTGCATCTTACGTGCCTAAAGGAAGAAATAGTGACTGACTTACTGAATCAAGGACAAAGTACTTGATGCAGTGAACCTGAAAAAACGTGTAGTGATCGAAGAAAAAATACGGCTTGAGACTAGAACTAGAAACCAGAACAGATCAAGTCTGGCGTCAAGAAAGAACCGTCTACAAGGAAACCGAGAGTAGATATCAGAGAGGTGAACTGCCGAACTGGAAGAAAGCAAGGCGTCTTCCTCCTAATTTGTTTTTCCAATCAAAGGATAAAACTTGTTTTACGAATCCACAAAACATACTTGGTAGGTAGAACCTGCATTGTGACTAGTTTCGTACTTCAGGATGTATACGGGTAGTTAGTGTGGGATGCTCGGCAGAAATCAAATTAATCAGCCTCAACCACGAACAAGTTATTAACTGAGACATTCCCGTCAGGACATTTCCGAAATTGCTCTCCCGAAAAGAAGAAAAGGAAGCGGTATACAAATTGCGAGTTGGGAAAGAAAAGGGGACGATTAATCTTAATCTGGGAGAGACTTTATCTCGGGCTGGATGTGTGGACTGAGTCTAGACGGAAAGTGGGGAAAGCGATAAGGGTGGAGGTGAAGGCTGAAGGGTCTATCCGAGAAACCTTTTACTCAGTAGAAGAGAAGGAGAAGAGTTCTGTTCTGCTACTTCATTCGGTGAGAAAGTTTTAGAATCCGATCGGTTTCTCGAAGAACGGATTGGGAGTGCACTAGCAATTAGGATTTAATTGATAAATGTCGAACGGAAGGGACAGAAACCTACAATTTGAAAAGAAAAGAAAGAGAAAGAAAGTTAGGAAGACGCATGAGATCTGCCTCCCAAAAATAGTACTGCCGTCCAAAGCGAACTTGAAAGAACACGAGTTGTTTCAAATGAGAAGTGCCTGCGCAGTCCAATATGGCGTTTGTCAGGGATTCATTCTTGCATCCAATCTCATTTTGTCTTGGAGTCAGAGCTTTCTCCTACGCTGAGGACTTGATCTTCATATCAGCCACTCTTGGATGAAATCAAAGAGTTTGTTCCAGACCAAAGGGCCTGGTTGTAAATTTGGGCACTTTTGAGGTACCTACAGCGTTATTGAGTCATACTAGACGGAGCCGTACTAGACATCGATAACTTTCCATTAATATGATACTGTTACATTTATGTTAAACTTATATGATATTATGTTAAACAGTACCAGGAATTCGTACTGTGCACCCAACTTGGTCGAATTCAGTATCAGATACCTACCAGCATCACATATAATATAAAATCGAATTATCTAAAAAAAAAGTCGGCCAAGTGGGTGTGGCACATAGCTTCCTCGTATCCATATCCCGATTGTATCGATGATCCGATGCATAGTAGCTAATCTCAAAACACCAATCTCTAAGTACCTTCTACTATCCTCATAGGGGGCCATCTACACGCTAATCTAGACAATCCTGAGAAATTTCCTCCAAATCGGATGGAAGATGTAGAAGTTATGGCTGTTACCAGGAATTAACGTTTGCGCATGCGCAGCAACTACTGTTAGTCTGGGGGAGATGATTTTCATAGGGGACCATCTACACGCCAATCTGAAAATCCTAGGAAATTTCATCAAATTGGGATGAAAAATGTAAGTGTTATGGTTGTTACAAGGATTTACAGAGGCTACTGTCAATGTTAAGGCCTTGATTTTCATTGGGGACCATCTACAACCAAATCCGCATATTCCCAGAAAATTCCATTGAAATCGAATATAAAAAGTGGAAGTTATGGCTATTACAAGGAATTCACGTTCGCGCATGCGCAGCGGCTACTATCAGTCCGGGTGTGATGATTTTCATAGGGAACCGTCTACACGCCAACCCGCGGGCAATAATATTATGTTCATGTTATGTTCGTCTATACGAACATAATATGTTCGTATAATATTATTCGTATAATATTAATTAGTTCAAAAATAATATTATTATTTTATTTATTTTTTTTTTAATTTATTTATTTCCATTAGGGTACAGAACATTTTAAATAGGTTACATAACATAAATTGGAAAAGTTAATATTCCCATATGAGCTGCATTAGCTCGTGTTGGGAAATGAGTTGCTGTATGCTCCCTATTCACTTATTGCTGTAAATACTATTTACACAAAAACAAAAAGTACTTTTCAAGCCTTTTCCTTTGGGCGAAGGGCTCAATCTCGTTGTTCGTTTTATCCAAAATTGTCATTAAGGGAGGTCTGGGTTATTAATGACTCGCACTCTTCCACTTTGTTGACTTACCCAATTTTTGCCCTCTGTCTTGAAAATATCGTCCCGATCATTTGCGGAAAGCTTTATCTTTTCGATAGATTACAAGTTGGGGGTCGAGGACTCATTTTTTGTACCCTGTTAAACACAGAAAGGGCTTGAAAAGTACTTGTTGTTTGTCGAGGAGATCGGAAAGTGTTACATTCGATTCAGCGTCAAAAAGTACGTAAAATTTCATGTCAAATGATTTATTAAGATGGAAAGCATTTCTGGTGAAAAACGCCGATTTACACCCGAAAATGAACGTTTTCTGCCCCTAAAAACGTCGTTTTCTAACTGAATAAGTGGTGTTTTAAGAAAAATGACTACGCCATTAGAATGCCGGGATTCACATGCAACTTTTAGGGTTACAGCATGGAAATTTCCGTTCACGACGTTTCGAGAATCATACTTTGAAAAAAGTGAAAATTTTCGAAACTTTACCAATTTCTACTTTTGGCTTATTTTAGACTCGTTCGTTTCTTTTGAAATTTTCTAAAACCCCATCAGGGAGATATGAAATTTGACGCTCTTTCCAATGATATAATCAAATTTTAATTTACTTCATCATTGAGGGAGTTACAGCCATTTTAGTGATGTAAGGTCGAAAACTCGAAAAAAATCTTAAAAGTGAAATAACTCGAAAACGAAGCCTCTAAGAAGAGATTGCTAAGAGACATTTTTTGTTGCAAATTAGTTGTAGAATCGAACCCTGACTGGTGGTGCGCCCGAAAGGGTGACACCCTGTATAATAGAAAGTAAAATAACATACACTTCTCTATAGTTTAATAAGATAGATATTTTTTAAAGTAATAATTTTTGTTTTCTTGGTCAACAATAGTTTTTTCCTTTCTTCATGATTTAACTTATTAAAACATATTTTACCTTGATATATATATAATTCGGTTGTGCTATTGTAGTTCGGTAGAGAGGTAAATTTATAACACATGACTCCTTTGATCTCGTATAAAGTTGATGATCAGGTTGATGATCATTATGTTCGTATAGTTATGCCGGTTACAAGGATTTCATGACAGACAGACAGACATGGAACCTAAATTGTTCAGAAAGATCTGAAACGTAAAACGCGAGTGGAAATTTCGATTTTGGAGAACTTTTTTTTTCAACCTTGAAAAGTGAAAACGAAGCTTCCGCTACCTTGGTAGACTCGGAATCAAAATATATTCAGTGGACGCAGCCCAAAATACCGAATGATAATTGTATTCAACTGTCTATTCGAAATGACGCACCCTTCGTTCTTCAATGATAATCTCTACTCCAGGAATAAATTAATTGATATCTTGAAAAGGTTTGTGGGGTTCGCCCGTGCCAAATAAATAAATAACCAACAATGTGATAGTGAATACCATTAGGTTCTACATCAACTTCACCAACGTATTGAACAGCAGCTCAAACTTGACGCCATGTTGAAACAATATTATCGATACTTTAAAGCACAAAGGCGCTATGTCCATCCGTCTTCCAAGTTTTTTTAATTTTTATTTTTTTTTAATTTCAGAAAAACTCAAATTCAACAAAACTATTATTGACCTTTTTGAAGATTATAGCTTGAAAATTTCTTTTAAAAAATTAAAGAGTGTAGTGAAATAAGCTATTATTTTAGGAATTGTGCAGGTGAAAACTTCTTTTGCTTTTTTCTCAAAACTCCGTTTTTGGTTTATTATTTGCAGTAATGAACCTGTAGGACAAACCGTTCGTTCCCTACGAGGATTTAAGGGTTGGACTTACGATAAATCAGAAACACGAGTGTGAATCGCAAAAGAGGCCGAATCTCCGTTCAAATGTTAGCTGACCAAAATGCGATCGATGTTTTTCTTCAAGTTGGTTGGTGGTAACAATGGCAAAACCGTGTTCTTTGCAGACGAGTGATCTATATAGAAAAACAATAAACCTTTGTGTAATAATTTTTATCGTTTTTGACAAAGCGCCTTTGCGCTTCAAGGTATCGATACGAAAGTGAGTTGCTCTTTATTGATCCACATGTGCGTGTTATAGAATTTATCATCATTTTGAGTACGTAGTTGAATTAAAGAGACATTTACAGAGAGTTGTGAAACGAGAGGAGTTGTAAGGGTTTTGTTGATTATTTCATATCAGTGACTGGACAACCGCATAACCCGATCGTAGCAGAGAGGACAGAACAGTGATCCAGTGACGCAGGGTCGCAATGGATTCCCATAAGTTTCCATTTGTTGAGCATAATTCCCTGCGGTCATCGGGCGAAGGGAGAGCTCGTGTTTGGGAAATACGCGGTGGAATCGCAAATAGATGATCCGAAGGTATCGAACGGAATGGAGGATCGAGTATTTGTATGTAAATTTTGGTGACCGAAACCACCATCGCCTCCAGCAAACCCTCTCTCGTTCAACAATGTCTGTACGAGCGCCATCATCTATCCGAGAGATCCCTATCGTTTTATGTGACGTAAATTGATTCAGTCCCGTGATCTGTCTCATTTTCAATCCTTGGTTAAAAACCTCCATTGACTGGCTCCCTTAGCTACTAAAAAACCGTTCCATTTGGTACGAGGCCTGAATATCAACGAATACTATTCCACTTCTTGACGTAAAGTCAGATTTTCAAATACAGAAAGAATGTGTTTTCTCTAGACGTGATATTCACACATTCCATTAACCATCAACCTCGCCTGACTGAAACTGGTTTCATCGGCGTTTAACAAATGAATTATTTCGGAAACTCTCAAAGATTTCAAAATACCAACATTAACAGATCTATCCCGATAATTGAAATGTATCAGACACCTATGGAATCCCAAATCTATCTCTTATCGCCAATTTCATGATTAAAATGGGTCGTAGGATATTAACTGAGTGAGTAACAGACAGACAGATAGTCGTGATGTAGTACTGACGGTAGAAGGACGCATAAATAATCATCCAGAAAGCAGGCTTCATGAGGGAACTGCCAGCCTGTAGAACTCATAATACTCGTAAATAAATATCTACATGGGAATAGCACAGAAAAATATACTTGGTAGTTGCTTATGATACACGTGTTACACCCAAAATTTGAGCTACCCCAAAAGAAAGATGCGCCTTACGGGATTCGGGACTAACTTTCTGTGAACTAAATTGTTTGGTTTGTACGGTAAGAAAGCAGGGATCTTCTCATTGTGCTCAGGAGAACCGAATCGAAAGGAGAGAGGGAAACGCAAAGGGACTCGAGGAAAGGAGAACCCAAAGATTTTCTCTTTCAAAGTCTATGATTAATTTAATAGCCGACCTTTGTTCCACCTTTCAAAGACTGGAGATGGAGGGAGAGACTAAGATGAGTTGGAAGGGGTTTTTCAGTTAATTACTGAAGAGAAGAGGGCAGCAGGGCGAACGTCTCACAATCGGGTCTCCCACTTCCACTTGGCTCTGAGCACATCAGCTGAGTGGTTGAGAGGCCTTCTTTGCTCACACTCAACCACCTCATTCGATTCCCTGCAGAAGAAAAGAACTCCGGTTTACACGAGCTTTTATGAGCTCTTTCTGAAACGATTCTATGGCGAGAGTGAAGTACAGGGAATACTCTGGTTTGTTTCAATCGCATTAATCGTTGGTAAAGGTTTTTAAAGAATGCAGACAAAGTGTATCAAAGTCTGTAACCATTTCATGGAAGAAGGCTGTTCAATAGTTTGTAAAGAAAGCCCATTGTGTCATGGCCTGCCATCATAACAAGTATACTCGTACGTACGTGAAATAAATATACGCCCACGTGAAATCCTTAATAAACATGAGAATACTCCTGATTTCGATGAAATTTTCAGGGATTGTGTGGTTGAGACATTGGATAGCTTATTATAAATTATATCGTCATCTGATCGTCAAATTTGGATGGTACTTGAAGATGGAGGTTGATCCGACATCGGCAATCTATCGGATCTATACAGGGTGTCCCAGAAGTTATGGCATTTTTTTATATTTTTTTATTGCTTCCGAGTCTACCAAGGTAGCGGAAGCTTTGTTTTCACTTTTCAAGGTCGAAAAAAAAAGTTCTCCAAAATCAAAATTTTCACTCGCGTTTTGCGTTTTAGACCTTTCTGAACAATTTTGGTTCAGTGTCTGTGTGTCTGTGTGTCTGTGTGTCTGTCTGTCTGTCTGTCTGTCATGAATTCCTTGTAACGCGCATAACTATACGAAGTTACTGTCCGATTTCAATGAAATTTTCAGGGATCGTGCGGGTTGGTGTGTAGACGGTCCCCTATGAAAATCATCACCTTCGGACTGATAGTAGCCACTGCGCATGCGCAAACGTGAATTTCCTTGTAACGGCCATAACTTCTACATTTTCCATCCGATTTCAATGAAATTTTCAGGGATCGTGCGGGTTGGTGTGTAGACGGTCCCCTATGAAAATCATTATCCCCGGTTTGATAGAAGCGACTGCGCATGCGCAAACGTGAATTCCTTGTAACGGCCATAACTTCTACATTTTCCATCCGATTTCAATGAAATTTTCAGGGATTGTGCGGGTTAGTGTGTAAACGGTCCCCTATGAAAATCATCACCTTCGGACTGATAGTAGCCACTGCGCATGCGCAAACGTGAATTTCCTTGTAACGGCCATAACTTCCACTTTTTCTACCCGATTTCGATGAAATTTTCAGGGATTATGCGGATTAGGTTGTAGATGGTCCCCTATGAAAATCATCACCTTCGGACTGATAGTAGCCACTGCGCATGCGCAAACGTGCATGATGATGCATCGGATCATCTATACAATCGGGTTATGGATACGAGGAAGCTATGTGCCACACCCACTTGGCAGACGTTTTTTTATTTATTCATTTTTGCTTCCGAGTCTACCAAGGTAGCGGAAGCTTTGTTTTCACTTTTCAAGGACGAAAAAAAAGGTCTCCAAAACCAAAATTTCCACTCGCGTTTTGCGTTTTAGACCTTCCTGAACAATTTTGGTTCCGTGTCTGTCTGTCTGTCATGAATTCCTTGTAACGCGCATAACTATACGAAGTTATTGTCCGATTTCTATGAAATTTTCAGGGATTGTGCGGGTTGGTGTGTGGACGGTCCCCTATGAAAATCATTACCTTCGGACTGATAGTAGCGACTGCGCATGCGCAAACGTGAATTCCTTGTAACGGCCATAACTTCTACATTTTCCATCCAATTTCAATGAAATTTTCAGGGATGTTACTGATTAGTATTTAGATAGTCCCCTATGAAAATCATCACCTTCGGACTGATAGAAGCGACTGCGCATGCGCAAACGTGAATTCCTTGTAACGGCCATAACTTCTACATTTTCCATCCAATTTCAATGAAATTTTCAGGGATGTTACTGATTAGTATTTAGATAGTCCCCTATGAAAATCATCACCTTCGGACTGATAGAAGCGACTGCGCATGCGCAAACGTGAATTCCTTGTAACAGCCATGACTTCAACTGTCCCCCAGGGGTCGCGGGTTCGAATCCCAGCCGAGGCTAAGTATTTTTATTTATCCAATCCCACACATGTATCTACTATTTTATCCAATCACATAATGAGTAGATGTATCTACTCACTTAACTTTTCATCCGAATTTGATGAAATTTTCTAGGATTGTCCAGATTAGTGTGTAAATGGTTCCCTATGAGGGTAGTGAAAGGTACTTAGAGATTGATGTTTTGATACTAACTACTATGCATCGGATCATCTGTATAATCGGGTTATGGATACGAGGAAGCTATGTGCCACACCCACTTGGCAGACGTTTTTTTGTGTCCTCCGGCATTTTTGTATTTAATTACATAATAAAATGGGAACAACGCCATTTTTCATATTTTTTTTTTGTAAAGAATTCAGGAAAAATAAGTACTTTTGCGCAAAAAAGTTGCGCGCAATTGTGCGCAATTGACACTAACTTTGTTTTTGCATATGGGAACCCCCATTTTTTATTACAGATTCAGATTCTACGTCAAATTTCATGAGAAATTCATACCCTTTATTCATAGATTTTTTTCATTGCGCGCAACTGGTACTTTTCGCGCGCAAAGTGACCAGGGTGCGCAAAAGTGAATATTTCAAACCCCAAGTGTGGCACATTTTTTTTTTCATTATTTTTGACGCTGAATCACGTGGTCAGGTCCTTTCTTAGATTTCATCGTTATTTTTCCAAATTTAGAAGGAAAAATAATGTTTTTGGACTTTTTTATCCCTCACCCTTTCGCAATACGGGCTGGGTGGGGACCTGGCTAGATTAAAAATTAATTCCTCACTTCTAAATTTAAAAAAAAATATTGGAAAGTAGGTAGGTACTTTACAACTTTAATGTAAACAAAAAAAAATTCAGAAAGCTTCTCATCTCAAAATTTCCAAAAAAAATTAAAAGTTACTAAATCTCCGATAAAAGTATCAATAAAAAACTGAGATAATAATAATGAAATTAAAAAATCACAGCAACTGCTGGAAATTACCTCCTTTTGCCTGCAGACAAGTAACAAGTAACTTCTGATTTTTTTCAAAGGTTTTTAGATAAGCCTTTTGATTTTTTTTTTTTACATCAAAGTAGTAAAGTAGTACCTACCTACTTTCCAACATTTTTTTAAAATTTACAAGTGAGGAATTTCTTTTTAATCCCGCCATAGCCGGTCCCCAGCCCGTGTCGCGGAAGGGGGGGGGGAAATAAAGTCCAAAAACATAATTTTTCCTTCAAAATTTGCAAAAATAACGATGAAATCGAAGAAAAGACCTCACCACGTGATTCAGCGTCAAAAATAAGGAAAAAAATGTGCCACACTTGGGGTTAAAAAAAATTCACTTTTGCGCACCCTGGTCTTTTTGCGCAAAAATATTTTTCCTGAATTCTTTACAAAAAAATATGAAAAATGGCGTTGTGCCCATTTTATTACGTGATTAAATACGGAAATGCCGGAGGGTGGACCATAACTTCTGGTACACCCTGTATAGAAAAATAATAAACCATTGTGTAATAATTTGCAGCGTTTTCTCTGGCAAATATAGTACGATTTTGATGATTCAAAACGCTACTGAATTTAGAGTCTTTGAAAATTTCAAATTTAGGTACTTACGTTTTTTAAGTTTAAGTTTTTTAAGTTTTTTGAAGTCGTCTGTAATTTAGGGAAACACTAACCCGTAACGAGGAATGAACGGCGACCGACTGAGACCCCCTTAATGGCGATAGTGCATTCAGATTTCCCTGAGACTACTGCTACTAGCTGTTCGTGTGGAGAAATACAATTTTCAGTGTTAGCTATTAGCTGTCAGCTGATAGCTTTAGCTGCTGTCTGATAGCTAAATCCCCACAACAGTTCACAAACGTCAGCTATACGTTTCGCCTAATTGCTAATTTAGCTGGAAATTTTAGATCTTCCTCAACAGCTAATAGCTAAATATTTAGCTGTTAGCTTCAGCTAAGTCGTAGCTAATTTAGCTGTAGCTAATCTTTGCCCAACACTGCGCACACTGCAGTCGGGGCGGAGCGCATTTCTCAAGGCGGTTTATCCCTCGGACAGCAATGCAAATGCGATGCCCGCCTCTAGTGTGCGCTTACCTCAATTGTGATATTGGAACGCTATGTGCCAAACCCACTTGGGCTGGTGTCGTGAAAGTTACGCAGACGGCGGGCAGACTCGGCGATAAACCATAACCTGAATGTTGAAGACTGGAATGAGGGGGAAGGAAGGTTTTAAAACTGGGTGGCGGGCGGGCTTCAGATCTCGGTAGTCTACGAGGGAGGGGTAGGTTAGAAGGGAGGGGTAGGTTAGGAGGGAGGGTTTGCAGACCCCGAGATTCATCCCTTATTTCCAACCCCTTGAATCAAGATACTCATCTCTCGGAGAGTCATTCTCTTCCTCCGCCTACTTGCTCCGCTCGCTCGCTATTGCTTCCGAGTCTACCAAGGTAGCGGAAGCTTTCTTTTCACTTTTCAAGGATGAAAAAAAAGAGTTCTCCAAAATCAAAATTTTCACTCGCGTTTTACGTATCAGACCTTCCTGAACAATTTTGGTTCCGTGTCTGTCTGTCTGTGTGTCTGTCATGAATTCCTTGTAACGCGCATAACTATACGAAGTTATTGTCCGATTTATATGAAATTTTCATGGTTTGTGCGGGTTGGTGCGGGTGGTCCCCTATGAAAATCACCAGCTTCGGACTGATAGAAGCGACTGCGCATGCGCAAACGTGAATTCCTTGTAACAACCATAACTTCTACATTTTCCATCCGATTTCAATGAAATTTCCAGGGATGTTACTGAGTAGTGTTTAGATGGTCCCCTATGAAAATCTAAGAGAATGGTTTTTCATTCCGTCTACTGAACCGCCTACACCATCTACACACCAACCCGCACAATCCATGAAAATTTCATATAAATCGGACAATAACTTCGTATAGTTATGCGCGTTACAACGATTTCATGACTTACACACAGACAGACAGACACGGAACCAAAATTGTTCAGAGAGGTCTAAAACGCAAAACGCGAGTGAAAATTTTGATTTTGGAGACCTTTTTTTTTCTTCCTTGAAAAGTGAAAAGAAAGCTTCCGCTACCTTGGTAGACTCGGAAGCAATAGCGAGCGAGCGGAGCAAGTAGGCGGAGGAACAGAATGACTCTCGGAGAGATGAGTATCTTGATTCAAGGGTTTGGAAATAAGGGATGAATCTCGGGGTCTGCAAACCCTCCCTCCTAACCTACCCCTCCCTCGTAACCTACCCCTCCCTCGTAACCCACCCCTCCCTCGTAACCCACCCTCCCTCGTAACCTACCCCTCCCTCGTAACCTACCGAGATCTGAAACCCGCCCTCCGCCCAGTTTTAAAACCTTCCTTCCCCCTCATTCCCGTCTTCAACATTCAAGTTATGGTTTATCGCCGAGTCTGCCCGCCGTCTGCGTAACTTTCACGACACCAGCCCAAGTGGGTTTGGCACATAGCGTTCCAATATCACAATTGAGGTAAGCGCACACTAGAGGCGGGCATCGCATTTGCATTGCTGTCCGAGGGATAAACCGCCTTGAGAAATGCGCTCCGCCCCGACTGCAGTGTGCGCAGTGTTGGGCAAAGATTAGCTACAGCTAAATTAGCTACGACTTAGCTGAAACTAACAGCTAAATATTTAGCTATTAGCTGTTGAGGAAGATCTAAAATTTCCAGCTAAATTAGCAATTAGGCGAAACGTATAGCTGACGTTTGTGAACTGTTGTGGGGATTTAGCTATCAGACAGCAGCTAAAGCTATCAGCTGACAGCTAATAGCTAACACTGAAAATTGTATTTCTCCTCATGAACAGCTAGTAGCAGTAGTCTCAGGGAAATCTGAATGCACTATCGCCATTAAGGGGGTCTCAGTCGGTCGCCGTTCATTCCTCGTTACGGGTTAGTATTTCCCTAAATTACAGACGCTCAAACTTAAAAATCGTACCTAAATTTGAAATTGTCAAAGATTTTCGAAATTCACTAGTGTTTCGAATCATCAAAATCGTACTACATTTGCCAGAGAAACGCTGCAAATTATTACACAATGGTTTATTATTTTGGTTTATTATTTTCAATAATGAACCTTTGGAATCGAACAAAAAAATTTTTTTTTAACAACCCCTCAAAATTTTATGGTTTGCGTTTCAAGGTACGTAGAATCCAATAATCGAACAAAACGCTGCAAATTATTACACAATGGTTTATTATTTTTTATTTTTCTGTATAGATCACTCGTCTGCAAAGCCAACAACCATCCAACATGAAGAAAAACATCGATCGCATTTCGGTCAGCTAAAATTTGAACGGAGATTAGGCCTCTTTTGCGATTCACACTTGTGTTTCTGATTTATCGTACGTATAAAACTTTAAATTCTCGTAGTGAGCGAACGGTTTGTCCTACAGAGCTCCGGGTGGTCTCAAAAAATTCTAAAAATGCTATAGAATCTTAAATTGAAGGAAAAAATACCTTTATATCAAATTTTTTTGAGTTAGGGCAATTTCAAAATTGATTTTGGAACCCTTAGAGCCGGGGATACAAGTCATCGTTTAAACGGGGACATAGCTAAGCTTCGCTTAATTTTGAAACGCCGTTTAAACTACAGATCCCGTTTGGCGGGTGTACAAGTCCTTTTCAGCTCGGTTTAGGAAACTGGAGTTTAGGAATCCGGAGACGACGAAGACGAAGAGGAAGAGAACAAAACGGCATGGAACTATAAAGGTTCCATGCTTTTCCATGTTCGTAACTGCAAATTTTTGATGAATTTCAAGGCAGAAGTTGGAATAAACATCAACTTCACGTTAATCAGGATAACCTAAAACCTCAATGTGAGTTTTGCAAGAATAAAAGTGCGGACGACTTTTACTTCAATTGGCTCAAAAACCTTCATTTTAGCGTTTCTATTTATTGTAATACACTAGTGGTGAAAGAAAGGAGTGTCGAAAAATAAATAAAAACAAACCAACGATGAAAACGACGTATTAACTTTCATGATCGACCCAAAATTCGGTTATTCAAGAAAGAGTCTTCCTGTCCAAGAACCGGTTTTTCGAAGATGTGGTGAGTACTTACGTCATATTAATTTTATCCTATTTCTTATCAAGAAATTTTGCATGCCGAATACTTCCGACGATAATGTGAAAGTGAGTAGTGATAACTACTATTTCTTTCACTAGCAAGCAACTTTGTTCCGAATATTGGTTGATGTACGTAAATAATCATAACGATCGGTAGAATACCTGATAGAATGTGTATTACCAAAAAGCACTCCTACAAAACCAGCAAGTAGGTACCCAGAGCAACTCATGTAGCTCAAATTGCTCGTAATACTATAGATGAATTTTGTTAACTACTTTCTTACGTCACTCTTCATCATAGTTACCTACTTCACAACTCTTTTCATCACACCCAATTCATAATTTTTTCAGGTGATTACCATGTTCAACTGAAGATACGTCTCCTGCGTAGGGTGCTGCCCTATTCCTAATGGTCATTTTCTCCTACCTTCCCATTTTATTTTATCAATACAATATTATTTTGTAGGTATCAATTATTGTGTAACTGAGTAAAGGACCTGACTGATAGCTAATAATTAAATTACTGTATCTATCATAAATCAATAAAGTTTTGAGATATTCAGTACATTTTTTCCAAAAAATACACAAATGTACCTTTTTTTATAATTTTTGTGACTTTACCTCTCTTGATTTCGTTCTTGAAATAACTATCTTTAGTTCTTTGAAACTTGAATCAAACGCTGGAATATTTTGCTACTTTTAAAGTTCGAATTGTTGAATGCTTTTTCCAACTAGGTATTGCTTAAATTCAATGCATATTTGTTCAGACTAACTTCTACACTAAAATCGTCAGCGAATAATGGAACACAGCTGAAAAGCTAGTACAATTTATTTAATGAAATTAAATCTCAACCAAAATTCTTCACCACATGGGTAACAATATTTCTCATTACTATTCATTAAGCTGAGCTTAAACGGTCACCATCGACCGTTTAACTTTAGTCTTAGTTTAGCTCTTATCAGGAACTAAAAGCGTAGTTTAGGAACTTGTACCCCTGCACTAAACTGCATTCTCCGTTTAAACAGTAGTTTAATCAACGAGTGACGTTTAAACGGGTCTTGTACCCCCGGCCCTTAGAAGTGACCTACATTACCCAAAATCTTCGGGGCACAACTAGACCCCAAATGAAGCCTACATACCAAATTTCATCAAAATCGGTCAATGCTAAGTGGCAAAAGTGCCGCGTACGACGTACGGCGGACGGACGGCCAAATTTTTATTCGATTTTTGGATTCTACGTACCTTGAAACGTAAACCATCATATTTTGAGGGGGTGTTAAAAAAAATTTTTTCTTGGTCGATTCCAAAGGTTCATTATTGAAAATAATAAACCAAAACCAGCCGAGCCGCGCCTCTTCGAGAAAACGTTGTTAACATTAACGATCAAGAATCACCATTTGATTCTAGGAGGATACGAGCTTAGGAAGGTTACAGACCCAAAACATTACGTTGGCCAACTTACCCTCTGCGAGGTAGAGAAATAAATGGCAGAAACTCCAACTGCTGTTAACGGCTGCTGAAACAGACCTTCTGCTGCGACCTCTTATTATGGGCAAACGTATCCACTTGAGGTCAGACATCCGCCGAAACTTCGAGCCTCCCCCATCCCCCACTCGGAAAACTATTAAGACAAGTTATATGGCAGCGGAGCCTCGAGTGGCGGGAACTGAAACTTGAAGCCCACCAAGAACAGTCCATCATCTGGTAACTGAACTGTAAGTCCCCCTCGGCGAGACTTTGAGATGACGTCCACTAACACCAGTTATTACCATTCCAGCCGGTCCTCATCCTGAGCATAAGTTCTCGCCTCGGAAGCGTCTTCCTTTTGAATTTGAATTGCTGATTTTGTTTCGGTGGAATTTTCTCCAAGGGTGATGTCTTCTTGGACCTCCTTTGAAGAGAGGAGTTGATAATCCAACCAATCATCCGAAGTTCGCTCTTTGTAATGAGTAGCCTCTTGAGTTCGGTAATTCAGTAGACTCTAAATAATTCAAAATTTAAGGGACTTGAAATGAAGTGTTCAAGAGGAGGAGGAAAATTTGAATTGGGAGAGCTGAAATAATTTTTGCTGTTCCTTTCGACATCTTCTTTCCTGAATTTCGGAACAAAACTTGTATGTTTTGTCAGTATATCAGTATTTGTACCGTACAAACAACCTGTGAAGAAATTTTAATACCCACCTGAACTTGGCATTTACTCTTAGGCTCAGAGAGAGATTACAAAACGCTGCAAATTATTACACAATGGTTTATTATTTTTCTATATAGATCACTCGTCTACAAAATCACCAATCATCCAATATGAAGAGAAAAAATAAAAATAGAAAAAAAATAAAAATAAAAAAAAAAAAATAAAAAAAAAAATAATAATAATAAAAAAACTCGGCGCTTTGCGCCTCGGCGGGGGGCTCCGCTCCCCTGCACCCCCCGGTTTATTTCTTTTTCCATACTCTGTATGAAATCATAGGAACACAGAATGTGTTTTTGCGATACTAGTCATCCGTTAAATAAAAAACAACAATAATAAATGTGGAGTTGACATTAACATGACAACCAATAAACATATCACCAGATGTTTTTTCTGTCGCTTTTTCGTGACGATTTTTTTTCGGTAGGTCATCGCAAAAACACATTCTGTGTTAATAAAAAAAATGCAGAAAAAAAAATCACCAACCATCGATCGCATTTCGGTCAGCTCTAATTTGAACGGAGATTAGGCCTCTTTTGCGATTCACACTCGTGTTTTGATTTATATATATATATTTCAATATAAACCCTTAAATTTTCGTAGGGAGCTAACGGTTTGTCCTACAGAGCTCCGCGTGGTCTCAAAAAATTCTAAAAATTCTATAGAATCTTAAATTGAAGGAAAAACAATACCTTTATATCAAAATTTTTTGAGTTAGGGCGTTTTCAAAATTTCAAAATTGATTTTGGAACCCTTAGAAGTGACCTACATCAACCAAAAGCTTCGGGGCACAACTAGACCCCAAATGGAGCCTACATACCAAATTTCATCAAAATCGGTCAATGCTAAGTGGCAAAAGTGCCGCGTACGGCGGACGGACGGCCAAATTTTTATTCGATTTTTGGATTCTACGTACCTTGAAACGTAAACTATCAAATTTTGAGGGGGTGTTAACAATTTTTTTTTCTTGTTCGATTCCAAAGGTTCATTATTGAAAATAATAAACCAAAACATAAGATTGGCTAACGATACCAAAAGCGGTCAAGCAGTGAAGTGCCAATAGTTTTTTCAACAAGTCCATTTACGCAGCATGAGTGAATCTTCAAAGGATTGAAGCCATGGTTAAGAAAATTGAAAATCTATTTATAGCATTTCCAAGACAAATGAAACCTTTTCCAAACCAAATGAAACCTTTTCCAAGTCAAATGAAACCTATTGAGAAGATGTGTGAAATGAGGTACCTAGATAGGTAGGTACTAGATAGGTAGTACCTAGATACTCTGCAAATTTTAGATCGATGCAATTGTACTTATCGTACAAAGTTGCCAAAATGAAAAGTCAATGAATTTTAGACATAGGATTATCGAAGTAGATCTCACCTTAGTAGAATACTGCCGTCCAAAGGAAGAACGTCCTAAGTCCATTTTTTCACTTTTTGAGATAGGGACATGATCTTGTAGAGCTCGATCAGACGCATCTTTTGAGCTAGGTTAGAACGTCGTAAGTCGATGGGAAAGTAGAGAAAAATCACTTTGTCCTAAGTCCATTTCCCGAGTTTTGCTAGTCATCCCTGGCTAAAATGTCCTAAGTAAGGCGTACTAGGCTAAAATGTCCTTAGAGGAAAAAAATTCATGGACATAGGACAGTCTAGTTTAGTAGAAGTGGACCATAGGACGCTAAAGCTTTGTACGAATCATTTAGTTCTGTGACCTGGACTTGAGCTTAAACAGTCCTAGTTTTGAAGAAAAACAGTACCTACCTACGTTGTTCACTCGATGATGTCAGTTTAGCGACAGTTAGTAGCACTGCTTCAGTCACTCTCAGCGGTAACAACACAGCAAGGTTTTCTGATCTCTGTGTAGCATTCGATTGAGACTGAACAGATAGACTTTAAATAAAACGAAGAGCTGTGATTTTCTAGTTGTCTACAGTCAAAACAAGAGTTTATTCCTAATATCCAATGAATATATTATACTGCATTTCAATTGTGTAATTAATGAAACTTTTTGAAAATAAAAATTTGGTTTTGGAGCTAATACTGATTTTGCTTCCGAGTCTACCAAGGTAGCGGAAGCTTTGTTTTCACTTTTTAAGGATGAAAAATAAAAAAAGTTCTCCAAAATCAAAATTTTCACTCGCGTTTTGCGTTTTAGAACTTTCTGAACAATTTTGGTTCCGTGTCTGTGTGTCTGTCTGTCTGTCTGTCATGAATTCCTTGTAACGCGCATAACTATACGAAGTTATTGTCCGATTTCGATGAAATTTTCAGGGATTGTGCGGGTTAGTGTGTAGACGGTCCCCTATGAAAATCATCACCTTCGGACTGATAGAAGCGACTGCGCATGCGCAAACGTGAATTCCTTGTAGCGGCCACAACTTCTACATTTTTCATCCGATTTCAATGAAATTTTCAGGGATGTTACAGATTAGTATTTAAATGGTCTCCTATGAAAATCACCACCTCCGGACTGATACTAGCCATTGCGCATGCGCAAACGTGAATTCCTTGTAGCGGCCATAACGTCCACATTTTCAACCCGATTTCAATGAAATTTTCAGGGATGTTACAGATTAGTATTTAGATGGTCCCCTATGAAAATCACCACCTCCGGACGGATAGTAGCCATTGCGCATGCGCAAACGTGAATTCCTTGTAGCGGCCATAACTTCTACATTTTCCATCCGATTTCAATGAAATTTTCAGTGATGTTACAGATTAGTATTTAGATGGTCCCCTATGAAAATCATCATCCCCGGACTGATAAAAGCGACTGCGCATTTTTTTGATCTAATCACATACACCTACTCACTTAATTTTTCATCCGAAGTTGATGAAATTCTCTAGGATTGTCCAGATTAGCGTGTAGATGGTCCCCTATGAGGGTAGTGGAAGGTACTTAGAGATTGGTGTTTTGAGATTAACTACTACCTTTGCATCGGATCATCTATACAATCGGGTTATGGATACGAGGAAGCTATGTGCCACACCCACTTGTTTTATGTTTATTTCAATAACCCATTATCATTATATTAAAAATTATCACTCAAAATGTTTATCTCAGAAACCCAAAACTCAAAAATGTTTATTTTAGAAACCCATTATCATTATAAAAAAATTATCACTCAAAATACCACGGACTTAGGACATTTTAGCCTTGCATCAAGCAGAGTCAAGCTGTCCTAAGTCCTAGGTTGCTAGGCTAAAGAGTCCTATGTCCTTCCATTGGGCATAAATGACCCAATAATTACCCTAATCATATTATTTCTGTGCTTGTCAATGGAGTACAAAATAAAGGAACAAATTTGTGAGTGCTTCGTCAAAAAAAAAATTTTATCTGCAACGAGACGAATGGCGCAGGCAACTTCACAAAACCTCGTTTTTCTCGAAATGCAAAAAATGGACTTAGGACGTTCTTCCTTTGGACGGCAGAATAGGAAACAAGTAAGTTTGAGAAATTTCTGACTATTGAATGTGAGTTTCTGAAATTTTGTAATATATTATTCATCTACGATTGTTTACTTTACAGAAATACACTGTTTGGAAAAGTTTCATTTGATTTGAAAAAAGTTTTATTTGACTTGGAAAAGGTTTCATTTGGTTTGGAAAAGGTTTCATTTGGTTTGGAAAAGGTTTCATTTGGTTTGGAAAAGGTTTCATTTGGTTTGGAAAAGGTTTCATTTGGTTTGGAAAGGTTTCATTTGGTTTGGAAAAGGTTTCATTTGGTTTGGAAAGGTTTCATTCGATTTGGAAAAGGTTTCATTTGGTTTGGAAAAGGTTTCATTTGGTTTGGAAAAGGTTTCATTTGGTTTGGAAAAGGTTTCATTTGGTTTGGAAAGGTTTCATTCGATTTGGAAAAGGTTTCATTCGATTTGGAAAAGGTTTCATTTGACTTGGAAAAGGTTTCATTTGACTTGGAAAAGGCTTCATTCGACTTGGAAAAGGTTTGCTTTGGCTTGGAAAAGGTTTCATTCGACTTGGAAAAGGTTTCATTTGGTTTGGAAAAGGTTTCATTTGGTTTGGAAAAGGTTTCATTTGGTTTGGAAAAGGTTTCATTTGGTTTGGAAAAGGTTTCATTTGGTTTGGAAAAGGTTTCATTTGGTTTGGAAAAGGTTTCATTTGGTTTGGAAAAGGTTTCATTTGACTTGGAAAAGGTTTCATTTGACTTGGAAAAGGTTTCATTTGGTTTGGAATAGGTTTCATTTGACTTGGAAAAGGTTTCATTTGACTTGGAAAAGGTTTCATTCGACTTGGAAAAGGTTTCATTTGGTTTGGAAAAGGTTTCATTTGGTTTGGAAAAGGTTTCATTTGGTTTGGAAAAGGTTTCATTTGACTTGGAAAAGGTTTCATTTGACTTGGAAAGGGTTTCATTCGACTTGGAAAAGGTTTCATTTGACTTGGAAAAGGTTTCATTTGACTTGGAAAAGGTTTCATTTGGTTTGGAAAGGTTTCATTCGATTTGGAAAAGGTTTCATTTGGTTTGGAAAAGGTTTCATTTGGTTTGGAAAAGGTTTCATTTGACTTGGAAAATGTTTCATTTGACTTGGAAAAGGTTTCATTCGACTTGGAAAAGGTTTCATTTGGTTTGGAAAAGGTTTCATTTGGTTTGGAAAAGGTTTCATTTGGTTTGGAAAAGGTTTCATTCGATTTGGAAAAGGTTTCATTTGGTTTGGAAATGCTGTATATGAGAGAGTAGTCAGCCTTGTGGGTGATACTCATAGCACGAATGGTTAAAATTATACAATCTACCACTTGGTTAAACATTTTTAAAACTTCAAAAAATACTCTCCTTGTCACCCCGAACTTGATTTCAGGACCTATACCATACCAAATACTGTATGCACAGGGTATGTTTTGAAGATGTAAGGAGTCCATATTCATGTTCTACTTGTCACCACGAACTCATGGAGTACCCACTCAGCTATTACATCTTTAGGTACAACGAATTTACACAGGTTATCATTACTTACTTACTTGCTTAATAATATATAAATACATTTTTAATACATATTTACAATGTTCTGACACTTTTTAATTTCTGAAATTGTATTTATATATTATTATTGGTACATAATATAATATCGACAGTCACTATGTACAACCGCGTAATATGAAAAAACGAAATTTTTCAGGAGACGTAAAAAACTGCTATTTATAAATCATTTACAAGTTTTTCACGCCTCCTGAAAAATTTCGTTTTTTCAACTTACGCGGTTTTACATTGTTACTGTCGATATAATATATCGACAGTAACAATGTAAAACCGCGTAATAATATTATTATTATAATATTATTATTAAAGTAATATAATATTATTATATTATAATATATTATTACTTATCGGGGATGTGACTTCCCCTCCATCATAGCTCGGTCGAAAAGGCCCCAGCCTACACCCTCAGACCCAGAACATACCTGTACTACCCTCCTACTCGAGGATCAGTTGATGAGTAAACGCTGTCCAAGCAACAACCATCTCTTATTATCATTTTGGACGCTGTGTCTCAGGGAGTCTGCTTTGTTTGATTATAGTTCGGTAAAATATCGAAATTGTCAGTATCTTCGATAATAAAGTAATAATTATCAGTATCTTCAGTAAAGTATTCGAGAGTGTTTGATTATGAATCCTGACGACATTGAAGAAGGGGAAATTAGAAGTTTGATGGGTGGTAATGATTTCCCTAATTACTCCAGGGCTTCTTTAGATAATATCTAAATAAGATATCTAATATAAGAATATATTATATTGAAAAATCTCAGAATAAATTCCCCCACTCGCCTCCTCCCCAGGTTAATTTCGACACTCGTGTGTACCAAAATGAAGTGTCACAACTCTTGAATAACGATGTTTTTCTGGTACTTAGGTACTTTCTTTCAAAATAAAGCAAGTTGATAGTGGAGCTTGGTGATAAGAATAATATGGAGGTACCGATAACGGTTCTTGCAGGCGAGTGATTTATACTGAAAAATAATAAACCATTACATAATCATTCTCAGCGTTTTTGATGATGGAGCACGTTTGAAGAAAAACAATATCTCATGCTCAGATGGACCGTTTTGCTCTCAATGAGGTCACTTTTGAAATTTGAAATGAAAACGCTTAAATGCGTAGCGAGTGGCTTTCACCGAATAATTACCTATTTGCCACGAAGAGCGTTTTCTTTGTCACCTCCTCTCAACTCCACTCACCTCCACCAGCCGGAACTGTCTGCAATTTATTCTTCTATCATGCAAATGAGGCGGAAACTCGAGGAAGCGGTGGCGAAGGGGATTTGCATCAGGGGAGGAGACACCTTCCGGACCAGACCCGCCACTTCTCAGCCGAACACCTTTTGCGAGTCTTCCAGCTCTTTTGAAGAGTGTTTTTTTGAAGGCGTGAAGTCGACAAAGCATTTTGAAGGTCCTCAGCAAATGGAAGCCAGGGACAGAGACGACGCTACCCTGTTCCACCTCCACAGAAATAAAACTAGTGAGCGTAAGACCCCAACACCCGAACACAACTAAGCTTACATCAGGATGTGATTGGTTGTTTCAAGCCGCATCTCTGAGAGCAAGTACGAGAGTTCTGTCGCAACTGAAATGCACGGAGTAGAGCAACCTCTCCTTCAAGACCGCTCAGTCGTGCGGCTCGAGTCAGTTTCCTGACTTGCGTCTCGCCGCCGAAAGACGAGCAGCCGTTGCTGCGGTCTAGCGGCATTTTTAGAAAGTACCTACGCTGTACCTGGTTTTTACCTCTCATTTCAAAATTTGACGGTTCTACTTTCCTGCCTCATTAAATTGTGAGGAGAAGAAACTTGCAATTGAATTTTCGTGTTTTGGAGCGATGAATCAAGCAGAATGGATTATTATAGTGGAGAGTACCGCCTGCGGAACTTTATACGAACTTATTGTTCGGCAAATTTCGCACTAGACGGCCGTAATTATTCGATTCGCAGAAATTTCAAACCTCCACGATTCTACTATAAGTACCAACCTAACTAAATTTCCTTTCTCTCTGATATTAATCCCAACTTTTTGGTTTATTATTTTCAATAATGTTGGTTTATTATTTTCAACTATGAACCTTTGGAATCGACCAAGAAAAACAATTTTTAACACCCCCTCAAAATGTGATGGTGTACGTTTCAAGGTACGTAGAATCCAAAAATCGAATAAAAATTTGGCCGTCCGTCCGCCCTACGCGGATCTTTCCCCACTTAGCATCGACCGATTTTGATGAAATTTGGTATGTAAGCTCCATTTGGGGTCTAGTTGTGCCCTGAAGATTTTGGTTGATGTAGGCCACTTCTAAGGGTTCAAAAATGAAGTTTAAAATTTTGAAAACGCCCTAACTCAAAAAATTTTTGATATAAAGGTATTGTTTTTCCTTCAATTTAAGATTCTATAGAATTTTTAGAATTTTTTGAGACCATGCGGAACTCTGTAGGACAAACCGTTCTCTCCCTACGAGAATTTAAGGGTTGGATGTACGATAAATCAGAAACACGAGAGTGAATCGCAAAAGAGGCCTAATCTCCGTTCAAGTTTTAGCTGACCGAAATGCGATCGATGTTTTTCTTCATGTTGGATGGTTTTGCAGACGAGTGATCAATATAGAAAAATAATAAACCATTGTGTAATCATTTGCAGCGTTTTAATAGACCAACTATATTCCTGTACTTAGAATTTTCACGAGTATGAGAAATTCCTATTTTTATCCCTATCCGGCTGTTTCTGGTGTTTTTTGTGTGTTCTTTTACAGTAAAAATTTGCCCAAGAAGATGCGAATCAAAAAATTGCAACCGTTCTGGGCGAAATTTTCCTAGCAATATGTTCGTAAAAAAGTTCCGCAGGCGGTAATCTCCACGATAATAATCGATTCAGCTTGATTCGTCACTCATAAATTTAATAACAGTTTTCTTCTCCTTACAATAAATTTAATAAGGCAGGAAAGTAAAACCGTCAAATTTTTAAATGAATAATAATGTTGGAATGAGCGGTAAACACGAGGTACAGCGTACTTTTCATAACTGCCGCTAGACCGCAGCAACGGCTGCTCGTCTTTCGGCGGCGAGACGCAAGTGTAGGCGGGGGGTCAGTGCGGGGTCTAGTATTCCTTTACCCCCACTACCTCAGCATCAGCCAAGGCAAACAATCGAGGAGCTGTTTCATGGCCTTGAAAGCAGAGAAAATTGGAAAATGAGCAATGGTTTATGCTTCCTTAGCAACCAGTAATCAAATTTGGTAATGATGGAATTCTTTATTTCTTCGAACGGAGTAAGAGGCGTTTATTTCATATAAAAAAAGCGAAAAAATTGTAGGTAGTGACAATGGCAAAGCTGTGTTCTTTGCTGGCGCTTGTTCTATACAGAAAAATAATAAACCTATATGTAATAATTTGCTGCGTTTTTCCCTCTAAGCTGTTTGCCTGACGAATATTCTCACCTGACGCCACTGTTACTAGTATATTTATACAAAACTAGCAAACCTTTCGCGTGATAATTCGCAGTGTTGTTTCAATTTTCCCCTCGTGACGCCGGCCAAATGTATTCTTTTTATTTTTATTTTTTTAATTTGTGGGTTTTGCCGTGGCATGGTGCCCAACCTCCCGACCAACTAAATCCTGGCTAAGGGCCTGCTATGGAAGCTTCGGCTTTAAATGCCAGAAAGAGGATCCCACCGCGGAAGGCGCTTTTTCGAATTTCTTCCACCCAAGACCACCTCCCAACAGCACAGACTTTTTTTCTGCATGTCCCAGGAATAAAGATAACTCCCCAGGGAAATGAATTGGTCTCGTGTTTCTCTTTTCGGCGCTTGGGAAATTCCGTAGTGCTTCAAATCCCGCTTAGAGGGCTCGTTTTTTATTCTCTCTGGCGGAAGTTTGTTTCCTGGGATTCGAGCGAGCGGAACTTACTTGCGACTCGCGCTCGTTAGGCTGAGGGAGAGAGGTCAGGATCATCACTAATCTATGTACTCGTAGTTGACACGGTTGTTACAGTTTTTACTGCCTCTGCTTGACATTAGGGTAGTGGAAATGTGTCATACATCAGATTGAAAACAATTATTGTCATAACCAATAATTGAAGATTTAAAGGCCTTATAAAAAATTTGTAAAGCTAAAAAAAAAAGATTTTTTTTAAAATTAGCTTTACACATTTTTTATTTAATGCTGAATCTTTTGATACCAATATGTTGATGATTTGGCACTTTATAAGTACCACAAATAGCTCTCAAAGTTGGGCATTACACTCGAGCACTTCCCGCTCCAGGGTGTTGAATATTAGCGAATTTTCAAAGAAAATCAAACAATTTTCAAACAGAAATGTCACCCTTTCAAATTCAATTTCTCTTCGTCCAACTTTCGACATAGATATGTCTTTTGGCTGGAGGTCAAGGAATTTTTCGCGACACTTTTTGCCACAAAAAATTTTACGTTATCAGTAAACAAACGCTGCAAATTATTACACAATGGTCTATTATTTTTCTATAGATCACTCGTCTGCAAAGCCACCAACCATCCAACATGAAGAAAAACATCGATCGTATTTCAGTCAGCAATAATTTGAACGGAGATTAGGCCTCTTTAGCGATTCACACGCGTGTTTCTGATTTATCGTACGTCCAAATCTTAAATTCTCGTAGCGAGCGAACGGTTTGTCCTACAGAGCTCCGGGTGATCTCAAAAAATTTTTAAAATTCTATAGAATCTTAAATTGAAGGAAAAACAATACTTTTATATCAAAATTTTTGAGTCAAGGCGTTTTCAAAATTTCAAAATTCATTTTTTGACCCTCAGAAGTGACCTACATCAACCAAAATCTTCGGGGCACAACTAGACCCCAAATGGAGCCTACATACCAGATTTCATCAAAATCGGTCAATGCTAAGTGGGGAAATTGCCGCGTATGGCGGACGGACGGCCAAACTTTTATTCGATTTTTGGATTCTACGTACCTTGAAACGTAAACCATCAAATTTTGAGGGGGTGTTAAAAAATTTTTTTTCTTGGTCGATTCCAAAGGTTCATTATTGAAAATAATAAACCAAAATCATAGCTACATATCGGAAGCTATGAAGCAAGGTTCTCTAGATCACTGCATTATATTACGTGTGATCGGCGAGTTTTTTAAAGAAAAAATTCTGTTTATCCATAGAAACAGTGGACATACCTATCCATGATCTATTGTTTTTCCCTCTAAGGGAGACATTTCACAATAAACTTATTTCAACGGAGATTAGACCTCTTTGGCGATTCACACTCACGATTCTGATTTATCACTTTCTTCCCCTTATCGTTTTTTGAATATAACAAATGGAAATTTAAACCGTTAGGAAAATAATGAAACTTCTGAAATTAACTGATAAGCACAGCAAGCAAACCAACAGATAGTATACAGTATCCATACACTCCAAGACAATCGAAAATGACTAAAGATTTTCACCAAAACTTCTGAACCAATCAAGCTGAATTTTGTTTTATTATAGGGCATAATAACATTGTACACTAAATTTTGTATTCTCGAAAAAATTAAGATAATGCCATAAATGGCAAGAAAACTGGGACACGAAATAAGGGTTTGGGAAAATGCAAATAAAAACATATGTTGTTATTGTTTATCAATAATAAAAACTCAATAAACAATGCAGATTCAAAGTTAGAAAAAATTACGATTCTATGTCATACAGTTGCTGGGAAAAAGGATCACAAAGAATGACATTTTCGCCCTACTACTTACGAGTTCATAAGAGTGTTCGTTTGGCTATGTACGTGTCATTTGATCTCTGATAAGCCATGTAATCGCTTCAAATTAGCTTCCACCTCACCAGTGAGTCGTGAAGATTGGAATGCCAGACTTGTGTGCTCTGTGAGATAACAACGTCAGTCCGACCAACGTATATAGCTTCGATTGAGCACTCAATGAGTTTGAGTACCAATTAGCAATGTAGACTCAGAAAGATTCGGTTAGGTGTTGAGTCGGTCAAAGTCCAATTACGGCGGAACATGTGGAACGGCGAGGGAAAAGGAGATTGCTTGGGGGAATGATTGGAGAAATTAGAAGGAGCCCTTGAGATGAACCCTGAGGAAAACCCTTGGATTGAGGGTAACGTTGTGGAATAGACGAGATGTGGAGGGGAACCCTGATTAACTCGCGAGCCTCTCCTCCATTGGTCAGCTCTCTTGGAGTGAAACAGTGCCAACAACATTTCTAATTAAATCGGTCTAAGCTTCGGATCCCTCCTTCGGTATTATCCAAATGAGACTCTCCCTTGTCGGAGTCGACGTAGCTTTCTCCCTTCCAGTTCAATTCGACCTCATTCCGAAGGGTATCCTTGGGGCCAAGAACTATGTATTTAATCTCGGGTTAGTCGAGGGTTTAGTAACCGAGACAGGGACACCGCCAATAGAGATCTGATCTGGAATCCACAGCCGATGAGGGTGCTCACGTTTCACACCTCTGAGTGAATAATTATTTGACCCTCCCCAATGGCTGTCTACTTCTGTGGGCTCAAGAGTACTTTTCAATGTTCAAGGGAAACTTTGCATTCACGCAGCAGGTGAGAACGAATTTGGGTCCTCAAAACCAGAATGATTATTTATTCAAAAGGAAGCAAAAAACTTATTTTTTGGGAAGAACCATACAAAAATATGGAACGAATAATTCAGGTATGGACGTATGGTAAGATGTTGATGAAATTATCAGGAAATTCCCTATGAGTTTCATTGATGGTGTGAATGAGCTAACCCTTAATGTCCCCTTAACCCTTAATGAAATTATCAGGAAATTCCCTATGAGTTTCATTGATGGTGTGAATGAGCTAACCCTTAATGTCTCACTTGTTAAAAAAATCGGATTTTTAAAAATTAAATTTAGATGTATGTCGACAAATTATAAAATATTTGAGCAGAAGGTTCCTCAAAGGCCTTATTATAGCCTGTCACCTCAAGATTGATATTTCCAAGGGTTACACTAATACTATCTGCATCAGAAGAATCTGTCTATAAATCCAATTTTGTTGGAGTAGAAGAAGGAAACTTGGAGAAATCTTTGGCGGAATGTTGGGGACAGTTATTTCTCATGAAGTACAGAACCAAAGAATAAGGCGGAGAAGGTTCTCTTCATAGAGGGATCTTTGCTACCTTAGACAGTGGCGCGATCTCTGACGAGGAAACCCAGCTAATAGCTGACAAGGTGAGAAAAGAGGGTAGAAGGTACCTCGAAGGCTCTATTTCAGTCTGTCAACGCGAGAATTATTTCGTTTTATCATCGATAGTTGGCGAATCAAAATAGCCAAAGCCTATAAATTTTGGTTTAAAAGTGGATAACTGTTGTAGGTAAAATCGTTCTTCCAAAAAGATACCTCATTAAGGGTTAACTAATTGAATGGGAACGTTAATTTTTTGATACTTAAATATCTCAGTGCCTGGCACCCGAAAATCAACGACTTTTGAAGGAATTGGTGTGTTGACTCCTAGGAAAGGACAGAGTATCGTCAGTGTCTAATTCCACGCCCTTGGCCAAAAAATATCAACAATTAGTTCCACGTTTCCATTACGCTTTGCAGACGAGTGATCTATATAGAAAAATAATAAACCATTGTGTAATAATTTGCAGCGTTTTAGATTTTGTTTTAAAACGTAAATTACCAATTTTTACGGGTAGAAATAACTTGTTTCGGGTTCTATTTCAAAGGTTCATTGAAAATTATAAACCAAAGTGTAAACAGGCACGTTTTGAAATGAGTTTATTTCGAAGGCAGGAAAATAACTAGACAGGGCTTTGAGTCTGATGTTATTTTCCATCGTTTATGGAGTTTGCAACCACGGATAACGAATTTAGAACTTGATACGCTATTCATTTGTCAGAGTCTCGTCGACGTGCGGGGAACTCCTGGTCTCGGTGATATACGCTTCACTGTGATGTGGAAAGATAAATGGTAGGTCCATACAGGAGAAGCCTGTTTCAGTATGGAAACTGAAACTTGTTAAGAGTTGGCCGGCTAAGAGGGCCCCAAGAAGAGACGGTAAGGTAGGAGAGGTAGTAAAGTGGGACCGCGGTAAGGTGGGACAAGAGGAAAAAGAATGATTGCGAGGGTTGGAGTCACGTTCGACCCAGTTCCGAGCAAACAATATCGTTATCCGATATTAGGGCTGCGCTTCTCTTTCCCTTTCCCGTCCAGTGACTTCTTTGGCAGGAAGATTCCCTACCGAGTTCGCCCCATTTCTCTGTTATTATGGAGCAGTGGAGTACTTTGCTCCGAACCAATCTAGTAGTTCAAGAGTAGTTCTTCTGCCACACCTAGGAGGACAAGGCATTATTGACTACGATACCCTTGGAAAACTCATATGAAGCTCTGGTTTATGTGTGGTTACATCCGAATGCTTCAACCTCTTGTATGTCCTTCTTCGACGACCGGCTTCAAACCAGCGTAGGCGCGAAGGAGAAGGATCTTTTCTCTATGTGTTAAGGGACGATTTTTTAACTTGGAACATGTTTTAGCCATAGGGTAACTAACTACGTTACGCTGGAGGGGGACGCGGGACGGTCACGCGTCTTTTGAACGAATTCCAATGCATTTTTACTGTTGCTAGGGATAATATAACTTTTGTATTCTACCTACCTACGACTAAAGTCAGCTATAAATTTGGCTAAAACATGTTTCATGTTTTTATAATTTACGCCGTAGGCTTTCCCTGGCGAGACGTGAAGAGCCGAGTTTTTTGGTTTATTATTTTCAATAATGAACCTTTGGAATCGACCAAGAAAAGAATATTTTTAACCCCCCCCCCCTCTACAAAATTTGTTGGTTTACGTTTTAAGGTACGTAATATCCAGATATCGAATAAAAATTTGGGAAAAAAAATTTCTAAAAAAATCGAACAAAAATTCGTACGCCGTACGCGGCACTTTCCCCACTTAGCATTGACCGATTTTGATGAAATTTGGTTTGTAGGCTCTATTTAGGGTCTAGTTGTGCCCCGAAGATTTTGGTTGGTGTAGGTCACTTCTAAGGGTTGAAATTTTGAAAACACACTAATTCAAAAAATTTTGGTATAAAGGTATTGTTTTTCCTTGAATTTAAGATAGTATAGAATTTTTTGAGACCACGCGGAGCCCTCTGGACAAACCGTTCGTTCCCTACGAGAATTTAAAGGTTGGACTTACGATAAATCAGAAACACGAGTGTGAATCGCAAAAGAGGCCGAATCTCCGCTCAAATGTTAGCTGACCAAAATGCGATCGATGTTTTTCTTCAAGATGGTTGGTGGTAACAATGGCAATGCCATGTTCTTTGCAGACCATGAATTTGCAGCGTTTTTTGTTGTATGTTTGGACACCATGCATCTTTTTATTGTGGTACCAATCTGCCTGATTCTTTTTGAAATATGTTCTGCCAGTATCAATGGTGGTCCCGTTCCAAACTGATTTAATTTTGGTTTAACGTTGGACTCGTTTTTTACGGGTTTCATCGTTGAACGTGGTTACTAATTTCCCGAAGATTGCCCGTATTTTCCTAACTTCTTCTGCCAAGTGGATGTAGCACATAGCTTCCTTGTAATCCATAACAAGGTTGGGTAGATAATGAGGTAGAAGGTTCTCAGAACTGCAAAGTAGCCTACCAAATATGATGGACATCGAACAGTTAGGTGGTGAGAGGCACATAGCTCATTACATGTTCACATAGCACATATCGTCATCTTCAACATCATTCAAATTACAGGTTTGATAGTGAGCTTTATGAACGAGTAGGGAAACTGATCTGCAATACGGAAACTAATCCAAACTACAAGACCTGAGACAAGTTAGGGTAACCGATCCACAGTACAGAAACTGATTCGCAGCAGGGAAACTGGACCACAGTACGGAAAAAACTCAATATTATGGAAGCTGATCCAGAATTCTTGAACTGGTCCACTTAACGGAAACTGATAAACTGTACGGAAACATATCTACATAACGGAAACTGGTGGAAAAACTGAGGAGGAACTAACTAATGTCATTTGCGCTAACCAGATCATGTTAGTATGGAAGTAGAAATTACATATATTTGTAGTGCACCCATTTGAAAAATCGTGTCAGTTTTCGGTGCTGATAAACAGGGAGAAGTTACTCTTTCGCTCATTCCGCTTCCTCCAAGTCAATTCCGGTGATCTCAACTGAGTTTCAAATTCCAAAAAATGTCATTCCAAATGTTTAGAATCGAATGGGACCTCCCGGATCACTAAACGAGTCTTGGAAACAAACCTCTACTTGACTTTAGACTTTACTGACTATTGCCTTTGAAAATCTACCTCTTTTAACTCCGGAATATGATTGTCATATTATCTATCTCGTTTCCCATTTACCAGAACAACGATCAGAAAACGAACCGCCTACCCGCCGAGGCCTTCTCACAATCCCCATAATTAGGGAACAAGGAATGCGGGTCCGCTTTCAAACGACTACATCCCCTAATCTTACTGCTTAACCAGATTAACTCGGAGTCCGCGAAATGATAATGAGAAGAAGGACTGAATTAAAACTTATTTTCAGAGATACCTGGTAAAACAAATAGCCTTTGACATTAGAGCCGCTCCTCCTCGGATAATGTCGTTCCTTTTTCCAACTCTCTCTCCTTTACTTTTAGTTGCTCTTTTTAATTAAACCGAGAAACCAACTCCGAGAATTCTATCTATTTAAATGGCTGGCGACTGTATTACAGGAAAAGAAGTCGCTGGTTGATCGAGAAGATAAGATCTATTGATTGTCATATTCATTTTGATTTAGTGGAACTAGTGAAGAGGAGGAGGAGGTCAGAATACTTACGATCCAATTATTCAACCTACTAATAGTTTAATCAATAAATCCAAAATGTAGGATATCGAGGGAAATAACATATATCAAGTCCTCTGCTGGGATACACTGTCATCCGATTCGAATCCCTATCCGACAAGTAGATTCTACTTGGACGGAAAAAGGCAGGTGGAGTACTTTCTGGAGTAATTTTCAATAGGTAATTCTCAAATTCACGACTAGCAGTTCAATGATCTGTACTTGAAGGATCTTTACATAGAATGTTTTACTGAATGTACGCTGAATCTTGGAAAAGGTGGTTGTGTTCTCCCAAGTCCGTTCTTTTCTCGTTAATTTGATGGATACATTGCCTCCCTCTTCTTCCAGCAAATTCCTCCTCCTCCTTAGCTTCCAGAGCAGCAAAGACGAAAATTTACCAAATTAAATTTATTTACGTTTTGGTTTATTATTTTCAATAATGAACCTTTGGAATCAACCAAGAATTTTTTTTAACCCCCCTAAACATTTTTTGGTTATACGTTTCAATGTAGGTAGAATCCAAAAATCGAATAAAAATTTGGCCGTCCGTCCGCCGTCCGCTGCACTTTCCCCACTTAACATTGACCGATTTTGATGAAATTTGGTATGTAGGCTCCTTCGGGGGTCTAGTTGTGCCCCGAAGATTTTGGTTGATGTAGGTAACTTCTAAGGGTTCAACAATGAATTTTGACATCTTGAAAACGCCCTAACTCAAAACATTTTGATATAAAGGTATTGTTTTTCCATCAATTTAATATAGTATAGAATTTTTAGAATTTTTTGAGACCACGCGGAGCCCTGTAAGACAAACCGTTCGCTCCCTACGAGAATTTAAGGGTTGGACGTACGATAAATCAGAAAACGAGAGTGAATCGCAAAAGAGGCCTAATCTCCGTTCAAATTTTAGCTGACCGAGATGCGATCGATGTTTTTCTTCATGTTGGATGGTTGGTGGCTTTGCAGACGAGTGATCTATATAGAAAAATAATAAACCATTGTGTAATAATTCGCAGCGTTTTTCACCGAGGGTACCTCGGGACTGGTAAAACGACGGGTCGAAAATTTAAATCCGCCCCATATTGGACGAACCTCAAATTCCATCCATCTTTGAAGAACTTTGACCCATGGGCGGCATATTTTTAAATTTCCAACCCAATCCGCACCTGTGCCCCAAAAAGCTAACTCAAAGTAATTAATTTTTTGTTCAAAGTGGGTTTGGCCCAGCAGATGTTATCCACCTAATCGTATAAATTCCAGTTGATCGTTGGGAAAAGGAACGAAGAGGCATTTATTATATCGGGAGAGTTATCACAATAAGTCATTTCCTAAAGAATGGATGTGAAAAAAAGATAGATCGCAAAGGGGAACCAGAACGGCTGAATGCGAGTCGAAACATCATCTTTTATTTATTGTCGGCTCCGGACCTGGCGCCCAAAATATGTAGTGGAGGCTTCAACCGGAAATAAGTTACTGCATATTTATTGCGAATCGAAGGAAGGGGCATACAGGCTTCATGCGGGGCTTTAGCCTTCTCCCCTTCTTTTTCCTCATTTTTTATTTCATTCTCAGGACGAAAAAAAAATGTTCCAGAGAAGTTAACCCAAAAATCTTTTATAACGGTCATGAGTCACGAGGCAAGTACTGCGTACTTGTCACATACACTTTATGGGTTTATTATTTTCAATAATCGAGCAAGAGAAACCCATTTTAACTCCGTCCCCCCCTCCACCCTCAAAATTTGATGGTTTACGTTTCAAGGTATGTAGAATCAGAAAATGTAATTTAAAGAATTTGTCCGTCCGACAATAGAGGTAGTATTGTTAGCGAATTATCAAGGAAAATGAAGCTATTGCAATGGCCTCAAAAATTTTAGAATAAACTTTTACGAAAAATTTTTACACTGAAATCCGTTTTGGAACATTCTGAAACAATCCCTGAAGTTTTCCAAACATCGTACGTAAAAAAAAAAGTTTTCTCCTTCAGCACAAAATTTCTGATATCAATGCCTTTTTCAAAAATGAAAATTGTCCAAAATTAACAAAAGTATGTAGGTATCTATTTATATATGTAATGAATACGTGCGAATATTTGTTGTACCCAGAAATGCAGTAGCCTTGTGGGTACTCTATGAGTTTGTGGAGACGAGTAGAACGTGAATATGGACTCCTAACATCTTCAAAGCATACCCGGTGCATACAGTATGTTGGTATGCTATAATAAAAATCGAAAAAACCAAGAATCGTGTAAAAAAAAAACTTTCTAAAAGAAATTGCAACACCATTGTTCCTTTTCTTAACCACACCTTCAACTGAATGATTTCTTTGAAAATTCGCTCATTTATTCATGCTGCATGAATGGACTTTTTTTTACATCAATTGGAAATAGTTTTGAAATTTTAGAATCGATTAGACCACCCATATCTCTATAGGACAGCGTTCACTTCCTACGAAAACTGAAGGGTTGGACTTGCGATAAATCAGAATCACGACCGTGTATAGCAAAAGAGGCCTAATCTCCGTTGAATTTTTAGCTGACCAAAATGCGATCGTTGTTTGTTCCTTCGAGTCTTTAACAACCATTATTTATATTTCCTAATGAAGACACAACTCCCTATTTCTTCGAATTAAGCGTGAAGCGGTTATTGTGAACCTATGGTTGGTAGGCAGTGATAATAGCAAAGCTGTGTTCTTTGACGACGAGTGATCAATGAGGAATTTCACCGATTTCTGTTTGCATTTTTCCTGAATAGTTAATGGTGTGGGATAGATGAAAATCGGGCTGATTTCGGAAAATAAGTCTCCTGTTATTTTTGGGAGACAGTCAAAATTTTTAAATTCAAAACTAACCGGGAAAACAGACGTGCAGCGGGAACGCTCGCTGATTGGGCTGTTCGGATCGCCGTCTCCTCCCAGTGTTGCCCATTGGGACGACAAAATCGTGTTTTCTAAGAGAAAAGTTATCAAACAAAAACAGAGGAAACCTAATTTTCCCCATCTCGCATTTCTATTTTTTTCTTCAGTTTTTCGATTTCGAACTTTACTGTTTCATGAAATTTTGCATCTGGGGACTATGGATTTCTCGATCTCAGCGCTTCAAGCGGCCATAAATTAACTATTCCAGCATGACGTCATTTTCCCGCTTTTTTTAAACATTCGTATTTTCTACACTGTTTTGTTTATTCGTAAATTAGGAAGTTCGGGCTGAAAGTTTGCCTTAGGAGCGGTTTTTAGAGGTGCTGAATCCGATTTTGGGGTCAAAAATAGGAAATTCCGACATGGTGAAATTCCTCATTGTAACAAGTCATAACTTGCCGCGTTTTTTCTGTTTCTAAACCCTTTTCAATAGCCTGAAAAAATTGATGCACGTTCTTGGCCTCGGAGTAGGTAATTTTCTGGGTTCTTTGAAAGTTTTATTGCTTCACAAAAATTGTAACGCGATCTTGTATGACTCGGAAGAATTTACAAATGCAGGCCGATTTCCCATGAGACGATGAATGATGGGACTTAATTTATTTGTAGTTCAATATAATTTGAACTTGAAGTTTGGAGGCAATACAGTTCCCTGGAATCACCTATTAAAAATACTTGAACACGCTATTTCTGTTCGTAAGCAAATTAGTTTTCGCATGCTATGATATGTCATGAAATTTAAAGGGGAACGCCATTAAATTTTTTGAAAACGTCAACCTATAATTTTGTTTGATAAAGTGTTGTACCTTCCTCGAAAAGACTGATAAATACTATAATTGTTTCATATGCAGGATATCAAATTTTTGGATTGATTTTGGTTTATTATTTTCAATAATGAACCTTTGGAATCGACCAAGAAAATTTTTTTTTAACACCCCCTCAAAATTTGATGGTTTACGTTTCAAGGTACGTAGAATCCAAAAATCAAATAAGAATTTGATTTAGATTTAGATATAAAGGTATTGTTTTTCCATCAATTTAGTATAGTATAGAATTTTTAGAATTTTTTGAGACCACGCGGAGCCCTGTAGGACAAACCGTTCGCTCCCTACAAGAATTTAAGGGTTGGACGTACGATAAATCAGAAACACGAATCGCGAGTGAATCGCGAAAGAGGTCTAATCTCCGTTCAAATTTTAGCTGACCGAAATGCGATTGATGTTTTTCTTCATGTTGGATGGTTGGTGGCTTTGCAGACAAGTGATCAACATAGAAAAATAATAAACCATTGTGTAATAATTTGCAGCGTTTTCTAGATTAAATCTTCAAGAATCAAGAATGAAAAAGCCTATCCGCACGAATTCAATTTTTATCAAGTTCTTTTAGTTATCTTTGATCTTTCTCCGACGAAGAAATGACTCAGAAAGTTACTGCGCCTTTAACTCTGTTTTCGTGGATTACGACTATAGATCATATTGTAGATATGGTTTTAAGAGCAGAGGCCGAAATAAATAATAATTTATCGAAAAACGACCAATGACCGATTCATCCATCGAATAGAAACGCGAAAAAATAAGAGGGCCACTAATTTTCTGAACTGTTCCACCGAGACTTCTCCTTGAGTTTCCAGCTCGTTCTCCGGTTGATTTGTTGCGAGCGTTTTAACTTGAGACGGACGTCTCTTCCAGACCTAAATAAAAAGGAAGACAGTTCGGCACTAATTCAGAAGAGCTCAGGCTAAGTGAAATAAAAGAGACAAGATGATGGAAGTGAGAACCAAGTTGGGGAGCTCGATGAGATGTTCCTCGTACAAAGTGGACTCCGCTTCGTTAGTAGTTCAACTTTTATCACCCTCTCTTGAGGCGATTCTCGGGAACAGGCTGTGAAAATTTTCCTTTATAGCGACATTAGCTCGAGGCACTTTTCTGTAAACCTGTGGGGCCCGACTACTTCGTCTTCGTTACTAGGGACGTAAGGTTGTTCAGAGATGAGGGTCCGGACGTAGTTACTCGAAGCTTCTGAAACTGTTCTCCAAGAGTTATGGTCTGCAAGCGATCCCTACTGGTGCATGGAAATGAGGTGAATAGGTTTTTAAAACGTTGGAAATGTTTCTAAACTTGACCTTACTTGAATTTTAAGACTTCAATCAGTTTCGTCGAGTAACACTACAAAGAAAACCCTAAAACGAAACTCTTTTGAGGCGGAGGGTGAAAAATACACCAAAAATAGATTTTTTGTTGAGTCAGTAAAATAATACAGGATATCATTTTTAATTTCTCAACGAAGTTAGTGTCAATTGCGCGAAAACATTTTGTATTTTGGGGAAATGAAGGGGGGGGTGTAACCTTTTCGTGAAACACCCTGCATGGATGAATGGAACATGAATATGAACTCCTAACATCTTAAAAAAATATCCTGTGCATACAGTATGTGGGCGTCGGTGGTCTAGTGGACAGTGAACCCGACTGCGGTGATAGGATAAGAACCGTCTTGCGGGGACGCGCGTTCGAGTCTGGTCGCCAGCAGAAAATAAGCAGAAAGTTTTCTGTCTATTAGACGATCGGCAATCTCTCGTTCCAACCCAGGGCGGTGATGTTTGGGAAGCCATGAGCGAAATCATCAGAACAAATTCTGATCTCCCCTTAGGGAGACAGCTGATGACGTCCGCGACGCCAAGAATGGCAGTCGGACGAAAATTCAACCTGAAATGGTTGCTTACTTTAACTTTAACTTTTAACTTTACAGTATGTTGGTTTGGTATACTGAAAAAAAATGGAAAAAATACACTTACTTTATGAGTTTGGGTTGACGAGAAGAGTATTTTTTGAGGTTTATCAAAACATTTACCAAAAGGTTGGTTGTATAATTTTAACGATTCGTCCTATGTGCCACACTCTATAGTCATACTACTCTATCATACAACTAATATTAGATTTTCTTAACCATAACTTTGAAGATTTCTTTGAAAATTTTCTTTGAAATTTTCTTTGAAATTTCTTTGAAACATGAATGGACTTTTTTTTACAAAACAGCTGATCTGAAAAATTTGGTTTTGTCACATATCTTGAATAACATTTCTCAAAGAAGGGAGATAAAATAACGAGATTTTGGCCTCTCTAGTTTTTATTCTTTATCAATTTTAGCACATCGAATTTACCCTTGGACGTGTAGGATTGTCGCCAGGTAATCAAGTTTCTGATAATTGAAATGGATCTCGTGTTAATTAGACTACCTACACATCCATCAGTTGGACCACACCAATACGAGACAATTAAATGCTGTTATTGTTTCGCTCATTCAGTGACAAATTGAAACGCCAGACGCGACGAAGATAACAGTTTATTGAAACGCAGAAATGAGAATCTCAATTTGATTGGTCGTTGCACATGACACAAACCCGAATCTCCCAAGTTTATTTATTAAACAATACTTTACTTGAAGTTTGCACACGAGAACGAGTAAAATGTAGCAGGAGAACTTTTTGAAAACTCAATGTTAAACCTTTTTTCAGCAGTCATTTCATTCATTTATTATCAAATTTTCGCATAATGTTTCTCAATGTAGTGCGTTTTCTTGGCGCAGGGATCAATATAATTATTAGCCAAATACAGGGATTAGAAATTTAACATTTTCCCCCACTTGAGGGGAAAAAAGTAACTTAATTACTGACAGGACAGTGCATAATTATTTCGGGACTTTCCTGCCTTACTACCACAAGGCAGGTCAAAAAAATGCGGGTACTCCAAAATCAAAATCTTTTCCTCGTGAAAAAGTGAAAATTATAAGCATAATTATTATTTGCGAACGACTTCTCAATCGTGTTACTGCTTGCCATCTCAGACCAATATCATGAAATCCCAGTTCCTTCCTGGGGAGTTTATCGGTTTCATTGTTTGTGTAATTGTATGAGAGGAAACTACAATGCCCCAACTTTTTTTTTTGCTTTATTATTTCATTGAGCCCGTTTACAACAAACATGTCTGGGCCACTTGGAGTGATTTACAAAATTTGTAAATTTTTGAAATTCAATGCTCCTTTAATGAAATTCTCGCCATAGAATCAATTTGTGAACAACCATCATCCAGTTTCTTGGTTAAGAAAATGGCGTGGAACGGGGTTTTTTTTTTTCAATATATTATATTGTCCTCTTGTAGAAACTGGAGACATCGTTTGCTATTATGACCAGTTCGGAATTATTCGATAACTATTGTTCCTGACAATATTCTAATGGCAGTTATAAAATAAAAATTATTTTGTAACTACTTAGGTGGTTATGTAGAACTGAATCGTGAAGATACACCGAAGAGCTCGGAGTGATAGGAGATAAACGATATTTAACTTGTGTCCGTGATCTTTCAGGAAAACAATAATTTTCACAGCGGGAAGGGAGTTACACTCAGTTTACATTGCTTCTCAAATTTGTAGAACTTACAAAGTGCTGGATGTTTGCACGTAATGCATGGTAATAGTTTTTGGCATTGTATTCCACTTAAATCAGTATTATCATCGATATTTGATAATCAGGATCTTTGAATAAACTCTCATGAAGAAGAGGTATCAGAGAGGAGACTCGAGGTAATTATTTTATCAAGTAGGGAGGGTAGTTCAGAGTACATTCAGTACATATACAGTTTTGAGTCCCCAACGGCTCTGGATCGCGGCCGCGAAGCACAAAGTAAACGTAAACAAACACTTGAACTATTTCTAACGTTTTGGTCGTAGGTCTAACCGCGGGTCCATAGCCGTACAAGAACAAAGGGCTTCGTCGTCGAGGGCATAACTACGGCGCCGTAAGGCGCCCTTTGATGTCAGGGTGTCCTCAGGGCATTCAAGTTGAGCCCTTTGTACTCCCATCTATGCGTCCCTTTCAAAGAGGATTCAAGGCATAACCGACATCTCATTCCCTAACGAGGCAAGAACCGGAGACAGTGCCTGCCAGTATCGGCGTGGTATTGGAGTCTCGAGAATAGCGACCTTTAGCCGATACTTGGGTAATGAGTTTGTGAGACTAAAGTCAATTAGTTGGCTGCACAAATGAACCATATTTCAAGTGCTATTTTGAAAAATTGAAGAAGACTAGGCGAAAAACTCTTGAGAAGAGAGAAATTCTCTAAAAGGTTAGGTACTTATTGCCAACTCATGGTTACGAAATAATAGGTCAAGTAAAGAGCCATGGCTTTCTGATCAGGTCAGAACACTCTCAACAACGCAGCAAGGCACACATCAATGCAGGGGAAAAGAGGCATAAGTCAAAAAGACACTTCGAAGGCTTATTTTGGGCAGATTTTGCCAACTGATTATGACTCAGAAATATAGTGAGTTTAGAATCCAGTTTGTTAATACCAATTATTTTCAAATACTTATAAGGGCGTTCTTACTGGTTTAAAATTGTGGTGGAGGACACCCTCCTCCACTACCACTTCAACCTTTGTAGATATAATAGAGCCGGGATATGGTCGAATAAAGCAGTTTCAATCTCACTTCCAAGCCACCTCCTTCTAGATTTAAGAACCCTTCATCCAGCCTGGGTACTACATGCAGTAACATCGACGTTAGAGGTGTGTCGGTACACCTGCACCGGAACTGTGGAACCGAGTATCAATTTGTAACGGTTCCATGCAGGGACAAAAACTCAGCCCTTACCGGTCCAGTTCCACAGACCGATAAGATATCATGGAATGGATCTTTCGGAACGCTAAGCATGGAACTTGTCTCCAATTCAGTTCCATGTAATGTAGCTGCAAGTGCCCTTACTGTTTCCATGGACTGAGAAGATATAGTGACATGGAATGGCTCTGGACTGGGAAGGGATCTTTTGGACTGATTAGCATGGAAGTTGTCTCCAGTATTATTATTCTTATGTTATGTTCTTAAACTGCAACGAAAAATGTTCTTTACTTGAATTGTTTGTTCACTATCATTGTTGATTGTCTCTTTTGTAACACTTGTTCGAATTCCTTCCTTTCGTGTTGCTAGTTGAGATCATAGGCATGGAAGAAGTAATATAAGGATTTGACCGCCGTCTTCTTCCTTGTGATGAGAGTGGGATTTGACCGCCTCGACGGGTAGAACCGGAAATGTAACTGTAACCGGTAATTTTGAACGGAATTACATCTTTGTCACTGTAACCGTTGGAACCGTTCCACGGAAATACCTGCACCGACACACCGCTAATCGAAGTCTCTTCAGAGAAGTACAGCAACCAGCTAACAGCTTTCACCGCTCTCTACGAAGACTCCTAGCGCCACCAAGAACTCCATCATCCCCGATCAGAATAGTTCGTTTGCTATTCTGATCTTTGCTATTGTCGGTATTATTTTTATGATATTATCGCAATATTATTTAATTATCCCTGAGAATAATTAGTCAGCTTATTAGGCACTTCTTCATTGGAAATCATAAATGAGCCTACTCATTGAATCGAAATATCCACCAAATCCTGAAGTTTAATCTTTTCAAGGTAAATAAACAATTTCAACTTTTTATGAAAAATAAATAGAGAATTTTTTTTAATTTAACAAAATTTGCAATTATTCAATTTTGTAGATATCAAAAATCAATGAACTTCAACTTACGATTACGATTCCATCATTAGTAGGTACATACTGATCGGGGCACTTACCTGAAAAAGAACAAGAATAATTAGGAAAATAATAAACTTGATTCGCACATTCCACGTTCACAGGGGAAGGCCAAGAAGAGAGACAGAGGTTACGCGAGAGTGAGGAGATTCCCCTACTGTCGCAGTATCTGAAATCCGATAGGTATAGGAGAAGATGGTCGGAAAATGATGAGCGAACATTCGTGTTTCTTAAGAAAAAATGAGTTGTTGAGTTTATTTTTTAAAAATAGAGTTGGTATTTTCAAATGAAAAGTTGTTGGGAAGATCTTCTTAGTGTAAGAACATTTAATATGTCCACGAATAATTTCCACTCCTTGTGAGCAAACTACACCCCTTGACGTCAGCCGAAAAGGAGAAGATGATATATATTTATTTCCTCTATTGTTTCCATGTTGAATCATCAATGGGAGATCAGAGTCGAGTGGGTTTGGATGGTAATATAAACTACTGCGGTCACTACCTTGGTGGTTTCAATGATCAATCTGATGGTCAGTCAGAGGGAGTAGGAAGACTGATAGACAATATTGTGTGATTAAACCTGTTTCTCCACTACTTGAAATGAGGTTGCGAGGAGAAACTGTTCCAATCCGAGTAGTAACCATATTTCAACAAGTGAAACCCATGGCCAGTTTTGGTTTATTATTTTCAATCATGAACCTTGGAAATCGAGCAAGAAAAAAATGTTTACTCACCCTCAAAATTTATGGCTTACGTATCAAAATACTATCTAGAATCCAAAAATCGAATATTTTTGTTGTTGTAGCTATTGATGGCAAAGCTGAGTTCGTAGCTGTCGAGTGATCAATACAGAAAAAGGAATTTCAAAAGAGTGTGGTACGTAGCTCCCTCGTATCCATAACACAAAACATCAATATTTAAGTACGTACTTTGCAATACCCTCATAGGGGACCGCCTCCACGTCAACCCGCAAAATCTCTGAAAATGTCATCGTAATCGAATGGAAAATACACTGAGCATGCACACTGGCTACTATCAGTCCCGGGACGATGATTTTCATTGGGGATCATCTAAATGCCACTCGGAGCAATCCCTGAAAAATTCACCAAATTCGGATAAAAAATGTTGAAGTTTTTGTAGGGTTTTGTAATTGCAATTTACCGTGAGACGCTTCAAATCGGCGAGGAAATCGTTGAACGATTCACCATCTCTCTGTTTACGCGATCTGAACCGAAGTCGTTCAATATTTGGAAGTGGTTCTGGATCAAGATGACTTTGTAGACACGTTATCAAGTTCTCCAAAGTTTTATCTTATGGATTTTTTGGATAAATCAATTTTTTTAAGGTGGAATACATCGGGCCAATGCAACTTATGAGAAGTACTCGCTTGTTTGCGGAGATTTCATGAAGAGAACAATGGGCCTCGAACTGTTCAGCGTAGTCTCGGAACTTTTCGCGATCTTGATTGAATTCCCGAAATGATCGAATTTTCGTGTTCGGCACGACTGCAGGTCTCGTCGCCAATTTATGATGTCTTGAATTTGACACAATAAAAGGAGAAGTAAAGAAAGAACAGCGGTTGACAAGGAATGAATTGTCAGCGGTCTGCTGAAATGCTTTTTAATAATTACAAGATAGCGGGTCAACAGATTTGCCTTTTTCCACTGTAGAAAAATAAAATATAAATTAAGAGAAATTAAATAAATTGTAAAAATAAATGAAATTATGACAATTCTTTGTTCGAAATAAATTGTAGAGATAAATTTGTCTTCTCAAAATCAATGGTAGACATAACAGAGACTACTGTCAATTTTAAGTCATTGATTTTCATTGGGCAACCTAATCCGCATGATCCCAGACAATTTCATCGAAATTGGATGACAAATGTAGAAGTTATGGCTGTTACAAGAAAATTAACATTCGCGCATGCGCAGCGGCTACTTTCAGTCCCGGTACGATTCTCATAGGGGACCACCCTTATCAGCATAATCCCTGAACATAACTATAACATCGTAGGTATAGTAAGTTTTGCTCGTTACAAGGATTTCATGACAGATATACAGACAGACACGAAACCAAAATTGTTCAGGAAGGTTTGAAACGTAAAACGTGAGTGAAAATTCTGGTTTTTAAGAACTTTTTTTTTAAACAATCAATGCTTCCGCTACCTTGGTAGACTCGGAAGCAAAAAATTAATCTCTGTGTTATAATTTCCAGCGTTTTTCTAATCTTGCTTCTTATCGCATGTTTGGTAGTTTGGAGTTTTCTGTTTGCATAATGAGGTAGCTGGCGCAGAACACTGAAGAGAAGAAAAGGGCAGTGGTGTTCAATTCCTCACCAAACGTTTTCTTCTTCAGTATCTCAGATGATGTTTTGTACAAAGTAGGTACGAGCCGCAGTGTTCTACAGGTTGCCTAAATGGAAAACGCCAGCTCCATCCCTCCTAACAATATTCAAATCCCATGCCGAAGCCACCCTCTCGAACAGGGTTTGTTCATAGGAAACCCCGTTGACGTCTGACCACGAGTGGGCGGGCGGTGGGCTTTAATCCAAAGTGAATATCAAGCAGGTGACAAACTGATTCCCACGGATAACCCTCCTCTACCACGAAACCTCCTCTCCTTCCCAACCTTCCCTCGCCTCAGGGTAAAGGGAGGGACTCGGTTGTTATAGTGGGGGTCAATGCAAATACTCAAACTGAGTTCCTCCCTTCTCAACACCGACCTGCTTTGACAAATATTTGCAGAGAAGGCTTCTGACACCCAATAAATCTTCGGTATTGGGTGGGTGAAAAGCGATTGAAATAAAAAGCTGTGCACGTGCACTTGTTTCGATAAGTCTTCACTATTTTATATTTATAGCTTAACCCTCTTTCGTCCGCAAACAGACCTACTGGTGCAAAAAAAAAGTTTCTTCGTTTTTATCACATATAGACCTCTACTAATGATGTTTATGGAGAAAAAATTCAAACTTTTCAAATTTTGAAGATTTTGGGGAAATGGGGACTGAGGTTCCCCTCAGCCGGCTTGCGGGAGTGATGATCAGTTTATGAAAGGGAACCCTTTGGCCGAACTTACATGATTTTGACCAATTGAGGAATCCTTCAGATATCCACCCATTTTTGACGAGTAAAAACTTAAGCACTTAAATGGGGAAACAAATTAATAGAATCAATGGTTAAATAGATCAATCAAATTTTTATTGTACAACTTTAGGAACAAATTTCAAACTTGTACTAGAACATAATGGTAACTATATAGCTGTTTGTAGAGGAAACTAATCTCCATGAATAATATTGTCCTCTTCTTCAACATCAGAGTTCCTTACCGTACTTTCCCAAGGAATTAACAACTTCGGTGCCGCTCTTCCCATCCCTCGAAAATCATTATTATCGTGATCACTGATATTGATTTTAAAAAAAATGCAAAAACATATTCGATATCAGTGAAATCAGTATTTTTCTTTCGATATTCTATCAATATTACTTATATTGATGAAAAAAGATGCAAAAAGGTGCAAAATATCACACAATGCTTTTTTTTTGCTTCCGAGTCTACCAAGGTAGCGGAAGCTTTTTTGCACTTTTCAAGGACGAGAAAAAAAAGTTTTCCAAAATCAAAATTTTCACTCGCGTTTTGCGTTTTAGACCTTTCTGTACAATTTTGGTTCCGTGTCTGTCTGTCTGTCCGTCTGTCATGAATTCCTTGTAACGCGCATAACTATACGAAGTTATTGTCCGATTTCTATGAATTTTTCAGGGATTGTGCGGGTTGGTGTGTAGACGGTCCCCTATGAAAATCATCATCCTCGGACTGATAGAAGCGACTGCGCATGCGCAAACGTGAATTCCTTGTAACGGCCATAATTTCCACATTTTCCATCCGATTTCAATGAAATTTTCAGGGATGTTACAGATTGGTGGTTAAATGGTTCCCTATGAAAATCACCATTTTCGGAATGACAGTAGCCACTGCGCATGCGCAAACGTGAATTCCTTGTAACGGCCATAATTTCCACATTTTCTACCCGATTTCGATCACATTTTTTGGGATTAGGCGGATTAGGTTGTGGATGGTCCCCAATGAAAATCAAGGCCTTAAAATTTACAGAAGCCTCTGCGCATGCGCATACGTAAAATTCTTGTAACAGCCATAACATTTACATTTTTCATCCGAATTTGATGAAATTTTCTAGGATTATCCAGATTAGCGTGTAGATGGTCCCCTATGAGGGTAGTGAAAGGTGCTTAGAGATTGGTGTTTTGAGATTAACTAATATGCATCGGATCATCTAGATAATCGGGTTATGGATACGAGGAAGCTATGTGCCACACCCACTTGTTTTTCCCCTATATAGATCACTCGTCTCCAAAGCCACCAACCATCCAACATGAAGAAAAACATCGATCGCATTTCGGTCAGCTATAATATGAACGGTGATTTGGCCTCTTTTGCGATTCACACTCGTGTTTCTGATTTATCGTACGTCCAACCCTTAAATTCTCGTAAGGAGTGAACGGTTTGTCCTACAGAGCTCCGCGTGGTCTCAAAAAATTCTAAAAATTCTATAGAATCTTAAATTGAAGGAAAAACAATACCTTTATATCAAAATGTTTTGAGTTAGGGCGTTTTCAAGATGTCAAAATTCATTTTTGAACCCTTAGAAGTAACCTACATCAACCAAAATCTTCGGGGCACGACTAGACCCCAAATGGAGCCTACATACCAAATTTCATCAAAATCGGTCAATGCTAAGTGGGGAAAGTGCCGCGGACGGCGTACGGCGGACTGACGGCCAAATTTTTATTTGATTTTTGGATTCTACGTACCTTGAAACGTAAACCATCAAATTTTGGAGGGGGTGTTAAAAAATTTGTTTTCTTGGTCGATACCAAAGGTTCATCATTGAAAATAATAAACCAAAATCCCTTCGAAAGGTACATGGAATCGTCACTAGCCACAACCACTTGGTATTTTTTTCCAGAGGCGGATTGTCGCCTCTCACATGTGCTGAATACGTTTTTCAACTCGAGGATTTTATGGTGCGCAAACCGCGGAAATCACATTCAAACGTCACCGTCGGAGGCTGAAGGCGGTATTTTCTGAAGCTCGCGGTATGCGGACGACGTTTTTGAGTGACACCGAGTTGACGTTGATGAAAGATACGGGAAAATCCACACAAGCATGGTAGATCACAATAACCCTCTGGTAGCCGCTATTCCAGCGAATCCACCCCCTCATCCGAGCCGCCGCCGCCTGAAAAGGAAGCTCCCGCAAGACTTGTTGCTATAGATCCAAGTGTATCATACACATAATATACACTACCTATAATAGGTAGTTGGAGTGAAAAATGAACAATTTTAATACCTATTCGTTGAAATAAATTCTGGTTGAGGGCAGCCACTGGGTTGTACCTCTGTTCAAGTAGCATGCAAATTAGATTAAGTTTACTATATTCGTTATAAACAAAACTGTAATATTCTATAGAATAATAAAGTTATATTTATTTATAAAAAAAAAAAAAAAAAAAAACCGAGTTGACAGTTGGGTTAATGAAGCTCATTCCACTCCGTTCGGTAATTGCTTTAAGAGAGCCCCTCAGCTCTGCAGCCGCCACAAAGAGGTCTTTGAAGGGAAAACGACGCCAAGGCCGCCTGCACATGACGCGCGTCCAATAGGCAGAGTGGGCTACTCCCTCCGCGTTAGCTTTTCACGTGCCATTCAACGGGTCGGACGGCTGGTTCTATTGTGCGCAGTGTTGGCTCCAGTAAAACTAATTACACTGTAAAGGGTGAGGTAAACCCCCTCTGCGTTTTAAAAGAAGACGTGAAACATCACACCGTATTGGTTGAAGTTTGAACTCACCTAACGAGGAGAGGTTTACTGACTCTGACGCTCATCAAAAACAACAACAACAAACACTCTGTAAAGTTGGGTACATCTGAATGTATCATAAAGCAGTAGTCCAACTGATCGATTTCCCAATATGAAACTTGATTTACACGAATATGTTGATAGTTTTTAGAGGTGACAAACAGCAACACGATTGAGCAGTTGTCCTCGATTATGTAAAATTATGATTATTTATTTTCAACGATGGATCTCTGGAATTGAGCAAGAAAAATAGTTTTTACCCCCCACCCTCTCCACCACACCATCACCACCACATTCAAAATTTGATGGTTAACGATTCACGGTACGTAGAATCCAAAAATCTAATTAAAAATTTCAACAAATTAACGAATTGACATCAAAACTGATGATGTGTTCATCAGTAGGGAAACTGATCCAAACCACAACATCTGATCCATCACTCGTCTGCAAAGCCACCAACCATCCAACATGAAGAAAAACATCGATCGCATTTCTGTCAGCTGAAATTTGAACGGAGATTAGGCCTCTTTTGCGATTCACACTCGTGTTTCTGATTTATTGTACGTAAAACCTTTAAATTCTCGTAGGGGCAAACGGTTTGTCCTACAGAGCTCCGCGTGGTCTCAAAAAATTCTAAAAATTCTATAGAATCTTAAATTGAAGGAAAAACAATACCTTTATATCGAAATTTTTTGAGTTAGGGCGATTTCAAATTCATTCTTGAACCTTCAGAAGTGACCTACATCAACCAAAATCATCGGGGCACAACTAGACCCCAAATGGAGCCTACATACCAAATTTCATCAAAATCGGTCAATGCTAAGTGGCAAAAGTGCCGCGTACGGCGTACGGTGGACGGACAGCCAAATTTTGGTTTATTGTTTTCAATAATGAACCTTTGGAATCGACCAAGAAAATTTTTAATCCGCCCCTCAAAATTTGATGGTTTACGTTTCAAGGTACGTAGAATCCAAAAATCGAATAAAAATTTGGCCGTCCGTCCGCCGTACGCGGCACTTTTGCCACTTAGCATGGACCGATTTTGATGAAATTTGGTTTGTAGGCTCCATTTGGGGTGTAGTTGTGCCCCGAAGACTTTGGTTGATGTAGGTCACTTCTAAGGGTTCAAAAATGAATTTTGAAATTTTGAAAACGCCCTAACTCAAAAATGTTGATTTTAAGGTATTGTTTTTCCTTCAATTTAAGATTCTATAGAATTTTTAGAATTTTTTGAGACCAACGGGCGGAGCTCTGTAGGACAAACCGTTTGCCCCTACGAGAATTTAAAGGTTTTACGTACAATAAATCAGAAACACGAGTGTGAATCGCAAAAGAGGCCTAATCTCCGTTCAAATTTTAGCTGACCGAAATGCGATCGAAGTTTTGACATTTTCATGTCTTTGCTTTGGCACATGAACTGAAAAATCGTCACGAAAACTTTGATGCTTGGGTTGAACTAACAACCTTACTTCACTACTTTGTTGTGTAGTGGTTGACATGAAAATGTCCCAATGTGTTGCAGACTCGTATGCAAGCATTTAAAATTGAGTTTATGATTTCGAATCTTTGTGAAGGTGTGAAGCCAGTATGGTTTCTTTTCTTCATGTTGGATGGTTGGTGGCTCTGCAGACGAGTGATCTAAATAAAAATAATAAACCGTTGTGTAATAATTTGCAGCGTTTTATTCGATTTTTGGATTCTACGTACCTTGAAGCGTAAACCATCAAATTTTGAAGGGGTGTTAAAATTTTTTTTTCTTGGTCGATTCCAAAGGTTCATTATTGAAAGTAATAAACCAATAATAAACCATTGTGTAATAATTAGCAGCGTTTTTCATCTAGTAGTTCTGTAGTGTCGTTTTTTCCCATACCAAATGCGACAGACCACAAATATATAGGTGTTTTCTCAGTCAGCGGATATGTTGACTGCGCACAATATCGGCATAAGATACCGTTGATTTTTTACTAGTACCAAATTTTTTCAAGTTACTATTTTCGTTGGGGGGTTTTTGATCTTTTTTTTGATAATTGACTCGCTTCAGGCTTCCCAATCTTGGAGCCTTTTGTCTTATCTTTCATTTTCTGTAGCTCCCTGGCTACCTCACACCCACGATAGTTCGCTGGATGCGCATCTCCACAATTGACGCATTGAATTGACGGATAGAAAAAAACCATATGAACTTGTGACATGACACAGTGTAGTGCGTGGGGTGTTCTCTTCTAGAGCACAGCCATTGGGCTGCTAACTCTAAAAAGTGTAAATATTGTATGCATAGAAATTAACTGGGTGGGCGCAAATGCTCAGTTGTTATGATATTGATATTTTAATAAAATATATCGATTTGAAAAAAAAAGCGGATAGACTGTATTACATTCGATAGACATACCACCGAACTATTTAAGAAAGTTCGCAATAGAATATCTTGTCTGAAATTATTATTGGATAGCAAGAATGTTACAGTTGGATACAAAATAGTTTATACAAGACGCTAATTGTACCAATTTATATCCCATAAACATTTGGGACACTTGTTCACGCTCACAGTTCAGAAGGCTAGAGTAGCAGCAAAATAGTATTCTGCAAAAAAACGCATAACCCACTCTTCTGATTTTGTGAGAAATGAAACAGCACCAAAACTTCGGTCTAAAAACTCCAACCGAAATTCTTTCTCAACACCTGACGGTTTGTCCGACAACGAATCTCACGAGAACCCACCTGTCACTGCAGGCCGGTCGTACAGCGACTGGACCACGTCATTCCCTTCTTTTACAGTTGAATACTGACATGACTACTCATATTTTTTGAATATGAATATGCTTTTTATTGTCACTATACATAAAATGTATATAACAATCGTCAATAATAAACAGTTATAAAATCAAACAATGGTAAAAATAGTCCTATAAAAAGTAACATGTCATAAAGTAGGTAATAATGTAAAAAATAATTTAAAAAAAGAGGAAACCGGTCATTCAATGTAAAAACAAGACAATAATGAAGATAACAAGTTGCGTGATGCGCTAAAGCCGCAGAAAGCGGTGCGGGGCCAGAGGGGAGCCCCGGCCCCGCCCGGGCCCACCCACCATGGTGGCGTCCCAAAACCAAAAACGCAAACGGCTCACGAAAGAATCGCTGGCGATCCGGCGTATGAACGCACCAGAGGGCGCCACCCCCGAGCGAGACCGAGGCCCCCACCGACCCGCACACCCACAAACATACGACAAACACGCAAAAAATACATTTATCAAACAGTTAATAATTTACTATAAGTTTAACACGCAACTTAAACCTAATATCACAGAATTATCACAGTTAAAACATCAATAAATAGAACTACTAAAACATTTAAGTATCACAGAAAGACCAGTTAACTCTAGATATGTCAAGTGCAAGCAAGAGTACTCGATATTCCTCTGCTGCTTTGATGACTAGGACGATTATGACATTAATTGACAAGATGCTAGAACTAACTATAAGGAACCGTATTTACCAAAATTTACATCATAATATCCACTTCACACCACGAAACTCGTCCAGTGAATAAATTTCCGCCTGTAGAAGAGACTCCTTCACGACTCTCGAGAATGATTTTTCATCTAGTTGCTGTAACTGTAGTGGGAGCACATTAAAAGCTTTGTTCCCATTTGGATCGGACAGCAATTAAGCGATGCATCGAGGTGGGTTCAAGTTTTTCCGGCTTTTCGTGGGGTAATCATGATTGTCCGATGCTTTTGAAATGGAGCCGATATTTGCTTTGATGTAGTTGAGGACAGACAATACATACATTCCCGGTACAGTAAGTATCCGATTTCGAGGAAAGGAACCTCTACAAGTGTGCTTCCAGGTTAAATTACTTATAGTTCTCACTGCTCTTTTCTGAAGCCTGAAAATTTCAATTGCATGACATGAATTGCCCCATAGAATTATACCATATGCAATTCTGGACCCAAAACAGGCATGGTAAACTGAACGGATTACTTCAGTTGATACAACGTTGACCAATTTACGAATCATAAAAATCACAGAAGAGAGTTTAGGGCGCCAGTAAGTCGATATGGGCTTACCAAGACATTCGATTGTCAATAACAATGCCCAGAAAATCAACTGATTGGTTCAACCGGCGGTTCAGTCCAAAGTCAAGTGTTTGACTCTTATTTCGATTCAGAATCAGAGCATTAGAGACACACCATCTTTCTACCAATGCATTTCTATTCTGCTGCTCTCGTATCAAAATATCTTTAGATGGTCCCATTGATAATGGCGTGATGTCGTCAGCGAACATGAAAATACTTCCTCTTAATAAACAGTTAAGTGAATTTAGAACAATGCAGCGAATTAAAATTCAGTCAATGAAATATGTTTATTGTAAACGGACTCAATGAAATAAATAATTGAAAAAAAAACTGTTTTGAGATTTTCAATGAATTGTGATCGGACTATCCATTCAATAGATACGAGGAAGCTATACTTATGCCACACACCTTGGCAGATGTTTCCAGTTCAAATTCATTCCTCCTATTCGTTTTCGCTTCTCTCAGGTATCGCAACGCTCGTATAAGTCTTCTATTTTATCGAGCTCAGAGATACGAACACGTCTCCCGTCTCCAGGGCTGCAGTAAATTGTGAAAAAGACGGATCGCATGCCGACTGTCGAACACGACACTGGCGGATGTCGGTAGCAAATAAAAAGGACTTGGGGATGAGGGTTAGGGAAGGATGGGTTGAGAGGTAATGTGGAAGAGCGACGGATAAGGGGGGGGGGGATGTTTAGATGAGGGAACGTATCTCTCTCACCAGGTGAGTGCGGGACTCAGGTGAGGAAAGCTGTGGGCTCAGTAGTGCATCCGAAGGGCTAAACGAATTAGTCGTCTCTGGGAGGATCTGCCACACGTTTCCCGCGTTTGTTGTTTACTCGAGAAAGCTGTGGTGTTTTCGTTTACTCAACACCTGCCTCGCAACAAGAAAACATCCGACGCTTAGCACCACTTTCATTACCCGAAAATACGAGGATAACGGTAAGAACACGTAACCGAGTAAGAGCTCACATTTGGAGTAGGTTTCTGTATACTGAAGGGTGTTGCTGGTTAGTTGTAGACAAACCTCTTGAAAATATATGATGCGGTCACCATTTCCTGATCCTTCCTTTCATACTTCCTTCGTCCTGTGGGACTCTGAAGTGGACAATAAGAATAATGCATCATAAGAATAATTGGGTCACAAATATTTATCTTCCATTTCGAACTAGACTTATAATAATTGGTTTACGTTTCAAGGTACGTAGAATCAAGCGTGCAGTCACTAGATTTTTGTATGGTAGATGAGGTAAGTAATTAGCAGAGCATGTTATTTGTAAATAAATGAAAACGAATAAAACCAGAGTTCAGCATTAAAACCATATATGTGATTGGTAGCTCGAAACCTTGAATAAAAAATAATAAACCATTGTGTAATAATTTGCAGCGTTTTAACAAACTTAGTTAATCGCGACCAAGCCAAGTGTCAACGTTTGGAGACACTCGAATAGAGAAGGTTGAAAATGAACCTATCAAAGCGTAAAATGGAGGAATTCGCGGGAAAGTATACAAGTTAAAATGAATCCAATCTTTTCGAGTCGGAGAAAGAAAATCCAGTTCCAAAGAAGGAGCTATCAAACGGATCTCCGATGAGAAATAATCAAATTTCCGTTTGCACGACTTCAGTTCGCCGGAGGTAGAGACTTCTTCGATGAGGGGCTCAGTGAATCAAATTATTCCGACTATTGACATAGGCTGTTGAGGACAAACATCTTCGAAGCAGTATTATCAATGGCATCGGAATCAAGGAGTTCCGATTGGATACGCTCCACAATTAATGATAATAAATTTCAATTAAAGTTGGATATATATGAAATGAGACGTATTATTGGGGATTCTAAACACATTTCTGCATTTTACTCTTACTCCAGTTGGGAAGAACCAATCAGCAAGAAGAGCAATCAATGAACCTACTTTTAGTTCGAATAAAATAAGTACCAGAGCCCGTACGCGTTACGGACCAACCGAAGACTGACTCAGAACATCTCAGGATGTGTGCAACGGTTCTAGTCACACAAACATATTTACTTAAACAAGAATCCTACAGAGCTCCGCGTGGTCTCTAAAAATTCTAAAAATTCAATACTGTTCAAAATTGGTAAAAAAAACAATACTTTTATTTCGAGAGTTTTCGAGCTAGGGCACTCTTTGAAATCTCTTTGAAATCTTTGAAATATCCACCCTTATTTTTCACCCCTTAGAATTGACTGACATCAACCAAAAGCTTTGCGGCACAACTAGACCCCAAATAGAGCCCATAAACCAAATTTGAACCAAATCGGTCCAGGGTTGCTAAGAAAAGTGCCGCGTACGGCGGGCGGACGGAAATTTTTTCATTCGATTTTCGGATTCTACGTACCTTGAAACGTAAAACATGAGAGAGTAATCAGCAGTGTGGGTGTGCACGTAGCATGAATCGTTAAAATTATACGATCAACCCCATAGTTGAAAATTTTAAAAACAACTTAATACATAAAATAATCTCCTCGTTTCCCCTAACTTGTAAAGTATCCACACGTACTATACTTATATTAGTTCATTATTTCCAATAATGAACCTTTGGAATCGACCAAGAATTTTTTTTTAACCCCCCTCAAAATTTGTTGCTTTACGTTTCAGGGTAAGTAGAATCCAAAAATCTAATAAAAATTTTCCGCTGTCCGCCGTACGCGGCACTTTCCTCAGTTATCATTGACCGATTTTGGTGAAATTTGGTATGTAGGCTTCATTTGGGGTCTAGTTGTGCCCCGAAATTTTTGGTTGATATAGGTCACTTCTAAGGGTTGAAAAATGAGGGTTGGAATTTTGAAAACGCCCTAACTCAAACAATTTTGTTTAAAAGATATTGTTTTTTCCATCAATTTAGATAGTATTGAATATTCAGCATTTTTAGAGACCACGCGGAGCCCTGTAGGACAAACCGCACGCTCCCTACAAGAACTTAAGGGTTGGACTATCGATAAATCAGAAACACGAGTGTGAATCGCAATAGAGGCCTAATCTCCGTTCAAATTTTAGCTGACCGAAATGCGATCGATGTTTTTCTTCATGTTGGTTGGTGGTAACAATGGCAAAGCCGTGTTCTTTGCAGATGAGTGATCTACATGTATAGAAAAAAATTAACCTGTGTAATAGGTAATTTGAAGCGATTTTGCTTCCAAGTCTACCAAGGTAGCGGAAGCTTTGTTTTCTCTTTTCAAGTTTGAAACAAAGTTCTCCAAAATCAAAATTTCCACTCGCGTTTTACGTTTCCGACGTTCCTGAACAATTTTGGTTCCGTGTCTGTCTATGTGTCTGTCATGAGATCCTCGCCACAACCTGTTAGGAATGTAGGGACCTGATAGGAATTTTGCTTTCTCAATATAAAAGATGGGAAAGCACAGTATTCGTTCAGCAGCTCAAAAAGTTTTTACACTTACCAATGAGCAATCATAAATAATTTTTTATCCTCTAGGTTTGTTATTGTGAGTCAGGAACCTGAACTGCCCACCAAAATTGGCAGACTATTCATATTTTTAAAACGAAGAACTGACCTGACAGCGATAGTGACTTAATAAGGAACTTCCCCGCAATGGTGCCCAACTTTTATAAGGCCCCTCTACTTGGACGGACGGGTTTGGGCCAGGTCTTATCTCCTACGGTATTTGCCTCTAACGGCAAACTTTCCCAAGGATAATAAAGGAAATTTCTAGGTGGTCAAAGGATTCCTTCGTTTTTCCTTTTTCTCCCCGAGTCCCTTTTATTGCCCACTTTAAATTATCATATCTCGAGTTGCTTCCTTCTTTTTGGATTAAGAGGTTCAGAAGTTGCAGTTGATGTAACTAACAGCCAGTTACAGTTGTTGCTCTCAGCCTCAGTTGCCCTGAGAGGATTTCATTCTTCTTGGAATTGGAATTGTTTAGAACTTTCTTGAGAGCCCAAGGCTCTTTTTGTAAAATAAAGTATTGAGTTTTGAATTTATTATATTTTTAAGTATTGAGTTTTGAATTTATTGTATTTTAAGAGCGATTTTACAACAACGAGTACTAATATCATAAATGCCTGAATCAACTGGAGTAAGATTCTCCATTCTCTATTTATTTATACCGGACGATTGGGATGAAAACACTACCCGAATAATACTACTTTAATGCTACTAATACTACTTTAATACTACTAATACTACTTTATGAATTACGAATAAGTAATTTACCTTCATTTTAAATCCAATGACAAGACAAAGAGAAACAGCGAAGTAGAAAAAAACATTCGATTGAAAAAACATTTTGAAAACATCGATATTTTCTCTGAACTTCGATTTTTGTGTCCGCTGTTTTCATTACATTGATGTTTTACTTGCGATTCTATCGATGTTTCTTCTTTTTCTTCGTAGTCGTGACCATGGGAGCTGCTTCACTTGTCGCTTCTAGGTGGGTAAGTGCGGTGGGGACTTTGGTTTCAGACCTCGAAAATACGGCCAATATTTGCCAAACTTCACGCATAACTGTTGACTGAGCTGTTTGACGGACTACTATGTGAATACAAATTATGAGATGGTACATGAAGGGTGTTGGATGATGCAACAGAGGATAGAGCGAGGGAAATGTTAGAAGAAAATCCTAAAAGAACCTGTTCAAGCGCTACGTAATTAAGTTAACAAGGAAGTTCAATCATATTCAACCAAAGTAATTAACAAATTTCCTCCTATTTAGGTATAAAAGATACAGGTCCCAAACTGGAGTAGGGAGACTGGTCCCTTCTAGGGAAAAAATTGAAAATTTTTGCAACCTGGGCAGGTAATAGGCTATTCAAAACGTCTGTGCACGGTATGGCATATTCGAAATAAGCTTGAACGTCTCCATTATTGTAGCCAATTAGAAGTAAAAATAATCAAAGTTGAAAATGGGAATTTATGTATTATTAATATAATATTCATTAACTTCCGTTGAAGGAATGGGACTTTCCTTAAACTTATCATACTCTGTATTCGTTTGCAAGGAAGAATAATATTATGTTTATACGGGTTCTGAGAAAGAACAGGAATTCACAGAAAGCTCGATAAAGGAGGATTGAGTTTCTAGGGACCCCGTGAACGATCAAAATAACCGAGTTGCCAGCCGGGTCGAGTTTGAGTATAACCAAAACAAAGTGGATTTTGAAAGCGAAGGACTTTCAGACAACCCGAAAGGTCCTTTAGAAGGCTTCAGCAGACTCAGCAGTTTAATGTATATTCGTCACCTTAGTTAGTTTTACTAAGAAGGCTTGTTCTCAGCTTCCTAAAGCAGCTTTTCACTTCAGACCTCACACAATGACAGCTACAAAATGAACGAACGGGAACAGGGATGAGGTCGTGGAAGATGAATTTGAGGTTCACGAGTTCGCTGGAGGGGTGAGAAGGCAGGAAAGGGTTAAGCTCTTTGCATAATGAAGTTTACCCCTACCCCCACCTCACGTCTCACCTTCTTCCTTTTTGAAAAACCATGTCGATTTCCCGGGGATCTCTCTCTTCAACGAGCAAATATTTGACTCGGCCTAGAGAGCAAACTCGCGATTTACGCCTAGGTGCAATTGGCTGGAAGACCAACTATTCAGACTGAAGTTTCTCTAGTCGGCAAAAGCCACATCTCAGTGGCTCCAAGATGTTTCAATATTGATTCCATCGACCGTACTTCCTGTTTTCAGAGTGGATTCGAATGGAGATGACTTCTCTATCGTTGATGGATCTTCATTGTCTTCTTCACTGTTCAACCAGCAGTATTATTGCCGTGAAATGTCGCATGAATGCAAGTAGGTAATTTCTAATACCCGGATTGTAATAATTATTCATAATACGTGTGCTTCACACTTGAATGAGGGCTTCCCCGGGAGTTGGAAATACAATTAAAACAATTACGATGAATTTCAGTCCATCACTCTTCGTATGACAAGAAATCGTATTATGAAGAAGTTCTATAACAATAGGTGGGTCATTACAAAGATTTCAACATGAAAGAGACAAAAAAACAATCATTCCATATCCTAGTTTTTGCTGCGAGGTATTTTTAATTTTCATTACAATTTGGGGAAAATATTTGTACATTTTTCTACATTATAGCATATGACTTTGACCCACATTGGTACAGGTAATGTGATTCTTGTTTAAGGTGGGTGAATATCTGAGGGAAGGGAAGAGGTCATTCAAATATAGATAGAAATCGATATGCCGTTCGTACCCACGGGATCATCCAGGAAAACCAACTGTAGAAGGTCAACAGCGTTCTCAACTAGTGTTTACCGATCTTCAAGAGTATTTATGGTTCATTACTTTTAATTTTTTTAAATATTTTTTTATATATATTTTTTTTATAATTTTTGCTTCCGAGTCTACCAAGGTAGCGGAAGCTTTGTTTTCACTTTTCAAGGACGAAAAAAAAAAGTTCTCCAATATTAAAATTTCACTCGCGTTTTGCGTTTTAGACCTTTCTGAACAATTTTGGTTCCGTGTCTGTGTGTGTGTGTGTGTGTGTGTCTGTCTGTCTGTGTTTCTGTCTGTCTGTCTGTCCGTCTGTCATGAATTCCTTGTAACGCGCATAACTATACGAAGTTATTGTCCGATTTCAATGAAATTTCCAGGGATTGTGCGGGTTGGTGTGTAGACAGTCCCCTATGAAAATCATCATCCTCGGACTGATAGAAGCGACTGCGCATGCGCAAACGTGAATTCCTTGTAACGGCCATAACTTCCACATTTTCCATCCGATTTCAATGAAATTTTCAGGGATGTTACAGATTAGTGTTTAGATGGTCCTCTATGAAAATCATCACCCCCGGACTGATAGTAGCCAATGCGCATGCGCGAACGTGAATTGCTTGTAACAGCCATAACTTCCACAATTTCTACCCGATTTCGATGACATTTTCAGGGATTACGCGGATTAGGTTGTAGATGGTCCCCAATGAAAATCAAGGCCTTAAAATGTACAGTAGCCTCTGCGCATGCGCAATCGTAAAATTCTTGTAACAGCCGTAACAGTTCGGTCTGAGGTGAGGATCTCAAAGTAATTCAATTAACCCCTTTGTAGATCAGTGAGCAAAGTACTGGACTTTCACCCAGGAGTCCCAGGTTCGACTCCCAGTTTTGCTAAGAAATTTTTTGATTCCAATCACTACCGTACTTACATTTTTCGTCCGAATTTGATGAAATTTTCTAGGATTGTCCAGATTAGCGTGTAGATGGTCCCCTATGAGAGTAGTGAAAGGTACTTAGAGATTGGTGTTTTCAGATTAACTACTATGCATCGGATCATCTATATAATCGGGTTATGGATACGAGGAAGCTATGTGCCACACCCACTTGTCAGACGTTTTTTTCTTCTTTAAAATCGTAGAAGAGAAACACATTCGAAATTCAACACCTCCCTTTCACTCCAAAAAAGTTCGATGCTACCTAATTATTTTGTAATAGGTGTAAAATCCCAAAATTACAACAAAACATAAGTACCTACGTCTGTAGTACGTGCAAATTTTGTTCCATCGTGACCATTCATCTACTTTTTTTAAATGTTAAATCCGAATATTAAATGGTTCAGAAGGTCTCATTCGTGCAGCATGAGCTTTTGAGCCACTCAAAGGATTGATATTTCTAACTTTATTTCATGTTACCTACCCTAAAACTTTGGAAGTCATTCATAAACAATAATAGAGTTCGTGACAGATTTGTTGGTTACTTATTTGCCACTATTCATCGTCATCTTTCTTTCCCCATCGTGGATTGAGGGAGTCTTTCTCTGTTTATAAAAACATAAAATGGTCACCTTCACTCCAGTTTTTGTTCAGAAGATGTACAATAAATTGTACGAAACATTGGCTTAAGTACATACATTATTCCTCCTGACCGATTCTCAAGATCCTTCAAAGTGATTCAGTAACTAGAGTGATATAAATAATAAATGATCTGTGGATTTTCATCCGAAAGGAACCCTAAATTTACTCTCGTTGTTGACAATAACTTTTTTGAGCGAGTTATGTATTGATTCTAGTAAACTCAACATTCTACACTGCAGTGACATTCACCGTATATAAGTAAACCAACAGCAGATTTAGTGAGTCTACGAGTTTCGCCTCAAAATTGCCACTCTAAAGGTTTAAAATGTAACAACTTGGATTGTGTGCATAGTTAGGTAAACACAAAAAAATACAGCAAAAAAATCACTTTTATTCAGAAACAATAACCTTTTTCTCCAACGCAAAAACAATTCCAATTGTATGATATGTTGGGTACTATATATAATATTTATATAAGGCACATAGAAATCTGATGGACGTTGAATGCCAATGGAAGTCGATTCTCCAGTATGAAACGGGAGGTAGGAATTTCACAGGTGCAAAGACATCACATCTACACGAAAACACTTCACGGAAGAACACGACGCACACGAACACAAAGATATCCCTCCTGGGGAATGTGGTTTGCTCGCATGTGTATCGAACCACGAGCTCTCTCTGTACGAACGATTCCAACCGAGATCAAAATAACTGGAAGAGCCATTTCGTACTTTTTAGGTCAAAACATCATTGTGAGAATACTCTACATTCTCAACACTTTATTGTAGTATTGCTAGTCGAGATTACAACCCGTTACAGCCTTCAATATGCTAGGATTGTTCCTTCAAATATTTGAAGTCAAAATTATACCAAAAATTGACTACTTCCTGAAACATGAACGGCTCGAGGCTTTTATTATTTTGAACAATGAACCTTTGGAATTGAGCAAAAAAAATGGTAATCCCCCCCTCAAAATTTGATGGTTTACGTTTCAAGATACGAAGAACCCCAAAAAATATAAGTAGTTTTTGTAAAACGCGGCACTTTTTCCAGTTTTCACGGACCGATTTTAATGAAATTTGATACATCGGTTCCATTTAGGGTCTAGTTGTGAGCCGAAGCTTTTGATTCGTGCCAGTCTCGTCTATGGGGTAAAAAGTGGGGAAAAATATTTTCATAATGCCATGGCTCGAAAACTTTTGAAATAGTTGAAATAGTTTTTTCATTAATTTAAAACTTTCTAAACTTTCATGAGTTTTTCGACCAATCATTCACGGATAATTAATTATCTACAAAATAATGAATGTTCCATGACGTTTAATAGCGTTGCGTTTTAAAAAACAAATGACACCACCCAGACACTCGATATTTTGATAAATACGTGTTTATTGTAAAATGTATCTAAAATTCGGAAATTTATTATGAATTTTATCTGAATATTACAGCACATTGATGTTATTTTAGATTGTAATTATAAACTAACAAAAATGCATTTTAAGTTATTACTGAACTCAACTTTTCAGTGATATTTTTTTAAATCTGACTTTTCTCTGGATATTATAGAAAATATTTGGTGGATTAACATTAAAATATCAACTTTAACACCGAACAGGGATCTAATCAGACACCGAGGTTTTTCCTACTACGTCACAATAAACACAGTCTTCACAATCACAGAAGGGGAGACTATCATAGCTCGACATACTTTTTGCCTAATAATTTTCGTAAGCCATATGAATGCTTCAATTTTGTTATTGGTATAATTTTCTGATAACCATACCACGTATGAAGTATTCAATGTGGTGTCAAACAAATTTTTAAACTCATTTTTGGTTTACGGCCTTTTTGTATGGCAAGCGCTGCTTCACGTGAGGGGGTGCTTGAATTTATTTGTGACGGGGAATGACATACATAATTATGGAACTCGAGTCGGGCCTAATATTTGCCCCCCCCCCCTTTGTGAGACTGACGAAATCCCTTACATGTAATCCCGAACAGTTCGGATCCAGACTTTTCAATGCTCTCCCTCACGATGTTAGGCAGCTGTCTTCAGTGGCGTTTCGACGGCGAGTGAGGGGCATACTGATTGATGCTGAAATCTACAGTGTTAAAGATTACTTTGGTCTATTTTGATGATTCTTTGTGACTGTTATTGTTGTTTTATTTATGATTTGTTGTGTTCCTAGAATAGTAGTTTATCTGTTATCTGACGTTGTTATACCTATTCTTAGGTTTCTGCAATAAAAAACTTTGATTGATTGATTGGTTCATTATTTTCAATTACCTGAAAAGCCTGCTAAAAGCAGGCAAAAAAATTGTAGATATGTAAAAAAAAATTTGATGTCGCGGCCTGGAATCGAACCCGGGACCCCCACATACGTACGTACGGTTGGCGTTTTATGTATATGTTATGGTGAAAGCTCGAAATCGGTCAAAGCTGAGAATCACCGGTGATTGTTGATATTCACCGAGGTGGATAACGTGACCCCTGGCTAAAGTCCGAATTCCGGGCTTTCGCCGGTCATTGTCAACAGTCTCCGGCAGCGAGCGGTGTAAGTTCGATTTAAGACCTATCTAATGACCCGCAGCCAGTAGTCTTCTATGCTTATCGGTGTGATGATGTCTGATGTGCCCGGTGTTTCGAAGGATGTTCATAGGGAGCACCGATAAACAAATAACTCTTCGTGAAGTTGTGACTTTGGAATCGAAGTGTGGGGGCCAGGGGTACACTCGATGCTACTGCAAAATGAAATGCAGTACTAATAAATTTAAATGCAAATCCAATGGCGTTCTTTGCAACAGCAAATGCCATGGGAGTGACAGTTGCATGAACAAATGAACAACATTGTTATTGACCATGAATGTATTGACCATGTAATTTATGTTATTACATTGTATTCCCACTCAAAGATGAAGATTTTCGTTGGCTCCAGATTCAACTTCGCACATTCACCAACTAGCCTTGGTCATTGTTAGCATTCACCGGTGAAAGCCCGACAAACCTTGGTGCTTCGGGCTTTCACCAAAAGCAGCGGTGATTGTTGACAACTACCGGCGAATGTCGGACATTCACCGGGCACCGGGCTTTCACCGTAACATATACAGATAATCTACCATAGGAATCGGGCAAGAAGAAAAGATTTCAACCTCCCATCAAAATTTGATGATTTACGTTTCAAGGAACGTAGAATCCAAAAATCTAATAAAAATTTTCCGTCCGTCCGCCGTACGCGGCACTTTCTTTAGTTACCATGGACCGATTTTGATGAAATTCGGTATGTAGGCTCCATTTGCGGTCTAGTTGTGCCGCGAAGCTAAAGGGTAAAAATGGGAAAAAAACTATCGAAATAATTACTCGAGTTATCGTCTGGAGTGACACATGACGATATACAGGGTGTCCAAGTAACTACGCTCCCCACTCTTATTTTCTTTAATTGTGCGAGAAAAAAAATCGGACAAACGCTATTATTCACATTTTTTTGCGTAGAATTCAAAAATGACAAAATTGCGCAGCACGCAATTGCGCAATCGTGCGCAACCATGATCAACTTTGTTTTTTCAAATGGAAACCCCCATTTTTCATTGCAGATTCGAATTCTACGTAAAATTTTATGAACATTTAACATCGACAACTTTTTTTTTTGGACGCGCACAACCCGCTCAGCGAGCGCTCAAAGATGCGCAACCCAGGGATTGCGCCATAGTTGAGATGAAGGTTGACCTCAAATGTGGCACATTACTTGGCAGTGTTTCGCTTAATCGCGTGGTGGTGTCCCTTTCTTGATTTGATTTCATTTTACCTCATTTACAGCAAAAAAAAGTCAATTTTTAAGGAGGAAATCATCGAATTTCTGTGGAATTTTTTCCGAGTATCGTTTCCTTCACAAATTATTTCTTCTCTGACACAATTTTATGAATCTTACAGTTTTTCTACACTTCATTGGGATGATTCATTACCCTTCATAAGAAAGTCGATGATTTCCTCCTCAAATAGTGACTTTTTCGTCTGTAAATGAGGTAAAATGAAATCAAATCAAGAAAGGGACACCACCACGCGATTCAGCGTGGAAAAACACTGCTAAGTAATGTGCCACACTTGTGGTCTACCTTCATCTCAACTATGGCGCAATCCCTGGGTTGCGCATCTTTGAGCGCTCGCTGAGCGGGTTGTGCGGGTCCAAAAAAAAAGTTGTCGAAGTTAAATGTTCACAAAATTTGACGCAGAATTCGAACCTACAATAATCAATGGGGATTTCCATTTGAAAAAAACAAAGTTGGTCATGGTTGCGCACGATTAAGCAATTGCGTGCTGCGCAATTTTGTAATTTTTGAATTCTACGCAAAAAATTATGAATAATAGCGTTTGTCTGATTTTTTTTCTCACACAATTAGAGAAAATAAGTGGGGGGAGCGTAGTTACTTGGACACCCTGTATATGATCGTGATATGTACTTACCACGTTATATTATACTGTTATGTACACCTTTTTAATAATATAATATATATTATCAACTCCAGGAATCGTGGTAAAATATTACAAAACGGATTTTAGTGAGAAATAAAGTCCATGCTAAAAATTGTGTGCCCATTGCAATAGCTTCTTTCTCTTTGAAAATTCGCTAAAACGCTTTTAATTTGAATGAACGATATATTTATAGAAAATAAAGTTGAAGGATATGGAGTCTTTTGTCCTTTTTTGTTCCTTTTTACCTGAAGTGAAGACACCCGTGTAATTGACAGATACACTTCAAGGAAATATCTACACGAATGCGCTAACAACTCTCTTCAGTCACCAGCCGGGATTCGATCTCAATATTTGTCACGCATATGTAGCAAGAAGACCATTAATCTACTCGTCGTCACACGAATCTTCAGGAAAGTGTTAAATGAGAGATTTATTATAACGAAAATCTCCGAAGCTATTGAAAGATCGGGGTGAACTTCCCTTCTCTCTCGCCCCTTCTCTAATGATAGGGTGATCGATGGGGCTCGTCTCTTTTTCCTTATATATATTTTTTTCTATCTCACAAGGGTTCATCCTACCTCCGCGTTTTCGAGAGATGTTTTAGGAAACTAATATCAACCAGCTGTTAGCTGGGAAAAAACGATCTATAAGGGAGAGGGTGAAAAAAGTTCGGGAGTTCACGGCCGCCCTCTTCAGCCCCGTCTATTCTGTACTGGGAAAACCGTGTGAAAAGATTAATGTAGATGTTTCTTTGAAAAAAACTTTCTACTTCCGCTTCTTGTATCGATCATTCATTTATTTGATCGATACGAGAACCTTGAGCGCTCACATCGAGAGTAAGTTGCGGACAAGATGTATCATCTTTTTGCTCCATCAACTTCTCCATCCGTCAGTTCGCAAAATCATGTGGATGAAAATCTTTTTGATAGAAAGTAACGTGTAAATAATTGTGTAGTATGTTTACCGTAGTAGGGGGTTCCTATTGATGGGTATTGTTGAATCTGAGAGCTGATCTGTTGAACTGATAGATACAAGACTCCCCTACCTTTTAACAGGGAAGTATATTGAGGGAAAAAAACCCCTGATTTCAAAGGATCGGCATTTACGGGAACATAGAATCATCGAAATTAGATAAAAACGCCGCAAATAGTTACACAATGGTTTATTATTTTTCTATATTGATCACTCGTCTGCAAAGCCATCAACCATCCAACATGAAGGAAAACATCGATCGCAATTCGGTCAGCTAAAATTTGAACGGAAATTAGGCGTCTTTTGCGATTCACACTCGTGTTTCTGATTTATCGTGCGTCAAACCCTTAAATTCTCGTAGGGAGCAAACGGTTTGTCCTACAGGGCTCCGCACTCAAAAAATTCTAAAAATTCTATACTATCTTAAATTGATGGAAAAACTATACTTTTATATCAAAATTTTTGATTGTTAGGGCGTTTTAAAAATTTGAAAATTGATTTTGAAACCCTTAGAAGTGACATACATCAACCAAAATCTTCGGGGCACAACTAGACCCCAAATGGAGCCTACATACCGAATTTCATCAAAATCGGTCGATGCTAAGTGGGGAAAGTGCCGCGTACGGCGGACGGACGGCCAAATTGTTATTCGATTTTTGGATTCTAAGTACCTTGAAACGTAAACCAACATATTTTGAGGAGGTGTTGAAAAAAAAATTTTCTTGATCGATTCCAAAGGTTCATTATTGATTATAATAAACCAAAATGGGAAATTTATTAACAATATTTTTATCCATTCCAGGGAATACAGCACAGCGATTGGTACAGCTGTAAAACAGCAAGTGCAGCAATACCTCAAAATACAGCTGTACCAGCGGTCGGCGCATGCTCAAACGTAAAACAGCCATAACTACTACAAATTTCATCCAAATTCGGTCACATTTTTAGGAATTGTGTGGGTTGGCGTGTCGATTGTCCCCTATGAGCTTGGTGCACGGTACTTGGAGATTGATGCATCGGATCATCCATACAATATTACTGTTACGGTTACGAGGAAGCTATGTGCCACACCCATTCGACAGACTTCAAACAAAAATAATTCCTATGATTTTTTCTTTGTTGTTAGTGTGTTACAGTTACTTGGCCAGTACAGCTGTATTGGGATTGGTGATGTACTGGATGCCCTAATCATCTGGCATACCCTGCCAGATTTTGGAATCGTTTTGAGTGATGGCAGATCTTTGCAGTGAGGCTGTTTACAATGTCTTCTTTACTTCTTCATCACAGCTTTGAGGGTAATTTTGACTTATCTCGTTTTACAGAACAATAATAATAATTGGTTGATAATAATTCATTATAAAACTTACTTTGGAAATGCAATCGGAATATTTTTGTTAAAACCTTCGTTACCTACTGGATCAAAATGAACCATTTGGTACCTACACCTCATTTCCATCTAATCAAGGAAATTCCGGAGGGATCTTCTTGGGACAAGTAGAGAAGTTGACCCAAATTAATAGTAAAATATCTCGTCGGCAGAGGATTCAAGTTAACAGGCCAGTCAGGTAGGCTAAAAGAGCCAAAATCTCATAGAAACGATTTTGTAATTTTCAAAGACAAAATGACCAAATTTACTAACAGACAAGGGGAGAAAAAATTGATTATTTCCCTACTCGATTATAGAGGTTCATTATTTCATTATAGGAAATAATAAACCTAAACATCGGCAGGACGGTCAGAAAAGAGAGCCAGTTTTGTATTTCCGCACCCTGGAAGCTGTTTATTAAATCGCAAACGAGGCAGACTAAGATTCCGGAGTTAATTATAATTTGGCTCGACGGTGCTTCGTAAATCACGTTATCAAGGAGACCATTAATGGGAAAAAGCTAGGCGCCTTTTATATAAGGAAAGGCGAGATGCATTCTCTCTCGTTCTGAAGTTCTTTGAGACACAATGGTTTCATTTGAAGTGTAAGATAATCCTGGCGATAGTTAATCCTAAGCGGAAGGCTTAGTAACAGAGGTTGCTTCATGAAGGTATTGTGTTCTTCAGTGATGATGATAAATAAAGGTCGTGGATGTTTATTGCTTCCTCACTACGGAATAAAATTTTTGTATTCTTGGAACAGGCCAACAAAATTTGTGTAATGACTCACACTTGTAAATACGTAGTTCTCAAATAAAGGTCGAGGGAAACCCTGAGTGACTCACACCATGCAAGGTGGGTAAGGTGAGGTACGGGGAACAGTGACATCAGTTGACGTCACCTTTTTCCACCCTCTCCTTACCTTGTCAAGTCCATATAAAAGGAGGACTCAGGGCTTCCCCTTCATGCACTCGTCTTCGAAAACTCGACTTGTTTATTTCTCAAATCTACCTCGCCTCTTCTCTGAAGCCCACAGTTCATCAGAGGGTCTCGGTATGCGATAAAGCTCATCGCGCCGGCTTCTGCTCCCATTTACCCTAGTCGTCGTCTGCCTCCAACTAGGTATAGGTAAATGTGGTGCATCCCCCGGGTCGGCGAGCAATCGCGCCTAGGAATGTATCCGAGCTGGCGATCTTAACACTCCTGCACACGGTCTGCGGTTACCCGCGCCGGGCATCGAGTGTTGTCCCGTCCTTTGTCTTCGTTGAGTAGGAACCAATCAAATCGACAAAACCGAAGGAAGCCGATCGCCTTCACGCTCCGACACGCAGTCATAACAATTTGGATCCTCCAAAATCAAAATGTTTACTCGCATTTTGGTTCCGTGTCAGTCTGACCGTGACAGTTAATAATATCCCGAAATCACTCGTGCTCAGACATTTGGTTTTTCATCAGGGTATTAGGGTGTAGTAAACTCCGGAAGATTCCATTGCATTGGGACAGGAGCTATAGTGCTTGGCGACAAGCAGAAAATCACTGCAAATTATTACTAAACGATTTATTATTTTACAGAGTACCGCTCTGCAAAACATCGATATCCCAATGTTGTGACTGCCTTTACTCCAAAATTTTATTTTTATTTGTTAAGGAAGCACAACTGAGCGACAAGACTTTCGACTGAGTGAAGATCTTTCGAAGAAACGAAAAAGACCGCATTTTCGGCCAAGTTACTACCAGGTAGGTATTTTGGCAAATGGAAGCGGCACAGACAATCAAGGAAGGTTTTCATGAAGGGGTGAGAGGATGAGTAGACCCTCGGCCGGGAGGCTCAGGCAGTCAATTATATAATTCTCTTTAATTTCACATTCAATTCACGCTGCCCATCAAATGTTGAAGGGGATTAAGCCTTTTTTTCGTTTCCAACGGTTCAAAATAATAAACAAACGATTTTAATTCCTTGTCCAGAGGGAAAAAAAAATTAGAACAAAATGGTCCCATTTGATTAAGGCCGATGAAGACGAGGTTCTAGATGGCCCCCTATAAATTTAATACCCGTCGCCTTCAAGTTACACTTTGCTCCCGCGTAAACATAAGAAGATTTTCCAAAATGTAGAGTTATGAACGCCCGATTTCGCTAAAATTTGGAAGGTAGTTGGAAGTTAGTTCCAGAATTTAATAGTGATCTGTAGTGCGATACTATATATTCTGAAAAAATCGACTCACATAGAAATAATTCACTGTAGTATTGATGTATTTAGATAACTCTGAACGTGATCATGAATTTCATATTTCATACAAGGCTTGAAGCTCATGATAATGTAGGTTAGGGCTCGCTAGGGTCCTTGACAGAACAAGATGAACAAAGTATCTAGTGAAATATACAGTGCTTTGATTGTAAAAATTTTACAATTATTTAATAATTATATAACAATTATTTTCGTCTTGCCAATTTTAATTACTGTAAGGAATTCTTACTCCCTATCTAACACGGCTGACGTTTTTCTTCCGTTGGTCTATCATTTTTGCTACCTTTCCCAACTCAGTTCCTCAAATGATTTTAATAAGATGTAAACCACAACGAAATCGGTGATATATACATACTGAAATAGGAACCTACATGATGCGGCATGAATTTTTAAATAAGCCTGTAGAAGTATTTCTATTTTCCATTTCTCAGTTTTGGCCGGCCTAATTAAACCAGTTCTCCCCGGAATGCGGTCACCTGGGGGAACCGTTCGGCCCACCACAATCCCTTATCATAACTCACAACGGACTCGATCTAAAAGGCAAAACCGCCGAGGGTGGAGTCCTCAGTTTCTCAAGCTCGGGTTATCTCCGACCCTAAGTGCCGGATTTACCCGAGGGAGGAGGTCTTCAGATTTTAAATCACTGCCTCTATCTTATTTGGACAATCCTGGCCTCGCAGCCCATATATTCTGATTGCATCTTCGTTCCTTCCGACCACCTTGAAGGGTGGATGGAAGGTTTCTTCCACGCGATTTAGAATGTATGAAAAAACTAGTTCCTGCCGCCTCGATATCCAGTACATCACTATTAGTCTCGAATGTAAGTCACTTAGTGCTCCCTCCTTACGTACACAGAAAATAAGGTACTGTTCGATGGGTAATTTAAGATAAATGTAGACATCATATTAAGGCAACTTGTCAATATTGAGCGAGGTTTGGACAATTTAACTCAAAAAAAACCTAGATTTTCTAGGGAAAATGTTGAACGGGTTTTGTTAGCTCTGGAACTCTACTAATTTTGGAGAGCGAATGTTACTGAATGTTTCTGGTGTGTTGTTGTGACGTCCTTAGCCACGTGCAATCAAAGCCGTATCTCTTATCGATACAGGCAAGAGGAGGGATAAGGGGAGGGAAGAGCACTCCAATCACCACAACCACATCTCAATGTATCACTAAACTCATCAAAACGTGTAGGTTTAGTCGATAGAAACGACCACTTCAAAGGCTTTTATTCACCTTCGATTGTTCGAAAAAGTCGAAAATGAAAGTTAAAATCATCGAAACTTGTTGGTTTGCTCGAGAGTAATGACCACTTCAAAGGCTTTTTTATCACCTTCGATTGTTCGAAAAAGTCGAAAATTAAAGTTGAAATCATCGAAACTTGTTGGTTTGCTCGAGAGAAATGACCACTTCAAAGGCTTTTTTATCACCTTCGATTGTTCGAAAAAGTCGAAAATGAAAGTTGAAATCATAGAAACTTGTTGGTTTGCTCGAGAGTAATGACCACTTCAAAGGCTTTTTTATCACCTTCGATTGTTCGAAAAAGTCGAAAATGAAAGTTGAAATCATCGAAACTTGTTGGTTTGCTCGAGAGAAATGACCACTTCAAAGGCTTTTTTATCATCTTCAATTGTTCGAAAAAGTCGAAAATGAAAGTTGAAATCATAGAAACTTGTTGGTTTGCTCGAGAGTAATGACCACTTCAAAGGCTTTTTTATCACCTTCGATTGTTCAAAAAAGTCGAAAATGAAAGTTGAAATCATCGAAACTTGTTGGTTTGCTCGAGAGAAATGACCACTTCAAAGGCTTTTTTATCACCTTCGATCGTTCGAAAAAGTCAAAAACGAACGTTGAAATCATCGAAATTTGTTGGTTTGCTCGAGAGAAATGACCACTTCAAAAGCTTTTAATTACCTTCGATTGTTCGAAAAAGTCGAAAACGAACGTTGAAATTATCAAAACTTGTTGGTTTACTCGAGAGAAACGACCACTTCAGAGGCTTGTTTTTACCTTCGATTGTTCGAAAAAGTCGAATACGAACGTTACAATCATCAAAACGTGTATAAATTTTAGTAACAGGAGTATGAAAAAACTCTAGTTTTTATAGAAATCTTATTTTATAAATTATATTTTTTTATATATATTTATTTATTTTTTATTGTTATAATTATTATTGTTTATAATTTTTCTTTATTTGGGAGATCTATATCTGAAAAAAATACTTAAGTTATACCATATTTTTTTCGTGATTGGCCATCCTGTTTGATAACTTGAACCGTGAATCATCAAACTAGGATAGGAAACAACGAAATAAAGTTAGTAGGTATATTTTTTAAAATTCACAAAAAAACAGCCTTTTGGGTTTGCGTAACTCTCATAATGGGCGCTTCCCCGCGTTTCGAAAACAGCCGACATTTTGCGTAGGAGGACGCATGCAATCAAATATGTATGGCTAGTTTCACGGAATAAAAGTACTACCTACTAAGTCAATTTTTTTTCCGTACTAAAACTTTTCCCCCTCAGAATGCCGAAACTTCCCACTAAAAGGTTTGACGCTAGGACTTTTCCCAGGGTTTTTCGGCGAAAAAAATTAAATTCCCTGAGTATTCGCGGTTTTTCGGGTCGCTGGACAACCTGGTAAAAGACAAACAATCTGCTTGCTTGCTTGAAGAATGGGTAGCGAAACCGAAAATGGGGTAAAGAGTATATTTCATATACCTATAGGTTCGATTGCGAGATGGTAGAAGCAAAATCAGTCATACTCATCCTGGCGAACATTAACAAGAATGTTGAGTCTAAATAGAAAGCGATGGTTAAGGGGTATACAATCTTGGAATAAGGCGGGTTGAATCTCGATGTTGTGATGTTGAAGAGATTCTGATGTAGGCAGGTAGTACTTTGTGATTTGGTCCAAAACTGACGCCTCTTTAGAGTCTAATGGTGCAGAGCTCCAGATCCAGCACTTGAAAACAATCAATCAAAAGCATTTCGAGGCTGAATAAGTCAGTTCACAAGCCTAGAGAGTTCAACCAAATATGCAAGGCAACTTTTGAGAAATCGATTCTCATTTATTATTGAGACTTTGCTTCATTACAAAAGTGCTCTTACGACCACTTCAAATCTCAATTGAATCGATTCATGTTCGATCGAATGTGTCAACTGTGTTCCTGAAGGTCAGCTATGGCAGAGGGTCGTTGCTTCTTACTTGAAGTCTGAAGTCGCCGGTTTCCAGGTGTTGAAATACTTCCGTACCTCACACGAGTTGTAGGTCGCGCTGACCATTGTCTCCCCTACGATTTTATTGATGTTGATTGTTGTTAAGAAAGAATGAGTACACGCGAATGTTAGATAAATCGATAGGTAATCGATTTTGTATACATCTGTGCGTGCTTCGTCCCATTGAGTTGACATACACCGTTCCTACTGATAATGATGTCGAGCTTGGAATAGATCGAATAAACGAAAGTAGCGCCGTTGTACGATTGTGAATATCAAGGTAATAGGAGTTATTGTGGACTGGGATTGTTAGTGACAATCTAAACCTGTCATTTGAGAAAAACGTTTCCCTTACGCCGAAGAATACCCATTGCATTCATATTTTCCGATCGATTCGAACTTTGCAATAGGCGAACTGTTTCACGTCATCAAGTTTTCGCACGTAAGAATGACAAATGGAAGATAAAAGGACTGATGAAATGCAAACTTCGCATTATGTTACCAAAGAATTCTACGTAAAGTCTCACTTCTCAATGGGCTACCTGATGTACAAGCTATCATAGAAAACAGAAACACCCGTCAACTACCTTCTAAAGGCTAGTAGTCCTGGAGCCGAGGCCGAAAATAGCACTTCATTTAGGGATACGAATTGACGACAAATTATGAAGGTCTTGTCCATTCTGAGATAGAAAATTCAAGTCTGCCATTCCAAAACGGTTGCTTTAAAAAATGGCGGCCTTGAGAAATGTTAAAAAATCGCTAAAAATCATTATATCTCCGGGATGGATGAAAACTCCGTGAATGATAGATTAAGTCCAATCATGGATGTTTTCATCAGTCTGCCTCTCTTCAACGGCTGTTAACCCTCGGCAGACTCAATTTTAAAAATTGTACACTTTTTGTGCAAAAATCCACATTGCTTGGGACGTCCCAAATTTTTACTGCTGGATTTTAAAAGTCTATTTACTTTTAATTTTAATATTTTAATAATTTTTTTACTTTAATTTTAATATTTGAGACTTTTCTGCCAATCCTAAGCAGCTGTAAAGTCCTGGCAGAGTTAAATTGAAAAATTGTCAAATTTGATTCAAAATTCAGACAATTTTGGGATGATTCACATTTTAACTCGTTGAAGTATGAGTGGTATGTGAACAACATAGCATGGTCTGCCTTTGATAGCCCGCAGTCTTCTAGGGGCAGAATCAAATTAAAAAATTGTCAATTTATTGATTACAATTTTTTGATTTTGGGATACTCCAAATTTTTGCTCAATACCGTACTACTTTATTGAAACTCAAGCAGCGTGGTCTGCCTTCAGTAACCCATTGCTAATATAAGGCAGACTAAAATTGAAAAAAAGCAAGTTTGAGGGTTAAAATTTATGTATTTCGGGAAAGTTGCAATTTTGGCACGTGGTGCTAGCACTATACTAGGACTATAGGGGAAGGTGGGCAGGGGTTTAGGTCCTTACGGCAATGCTAGAGGGACCCACTTATTCGGATAAATTCCACAATAAACGCGCATTTAACAATACCTAGGTATTCTTGATCGTCGGAGTGGTTTTATTGGTATCTTGCAATTCAATACTATCATAAATTGATGAAAAATGTCATAAAACATTCTTCATTTTGGAAACTAATTATCATCATTTGGTGAACAATAAATCCCACTGAGCTCAGGGTTGTGTAAAAAAAAATCTTTAAAATCGTGGAAATTTCAAACTAATGAAAACTTGGCCCTTCGGGCCTCACCAGGGGGCAAGCTGGCTACTGTGTGACGTAGGAACTTCTGCTCTTAGTCATCTGGATCCTTCCACTCGTAGAGGCTTCGAGGACAAGCATTCTGGCGACCAGTTTCCGACTTATGACCAGCTAATCACTTATGTCTCGGACCGTTTGCGCAGGGAAGAGCTGATTTCGTCTGAAAATAATATTAAGGGTTCTTTGGCAAATAAAACCAATTCCCGAGATTTACCTAAGATGAACTCTCCCACTCCTCGCAATCACAACAAGAGTTCTGGAGCTGTCGAACTCTATCATGTAAATTCTCCAATGAAAACTTCTAGCACAGTGACTTCACATCTCCCATCCCCGACTTCATCTGGGAGCAGCAAACCTGCAGCTAATCCTGTGGTTAAGGCGGCTTCACACAGTGAGCCAGATGGTTACTGCTTAGAGCCTTCGGCTAAAATTCAAGAAACATGGAACATTCTTTTGTCGTTCCTTTAACCATGCCTTTAGCGGTCCAAGCATCTCGAATGTTCTTGGTGTAATACAAGTTTTCAAATGAGCTTCCTTACTCGCTCTTCCGTGGAAGTTGACGATGACTCACTACTTTGTAAAGCAATCACAACAAAAGTATCCTTTTTATTAAGAAATCGAAAACCTCTAAAGCGTCGAAGGGGTATTCACGGTTGAGCTTATCGTGTTAAACGTGTTAAGTGGTAAACTTGTTAAACAAAAAAAGCGTGAACAACCCCAGTCGACTCGTGTTAAACGTGCTAAAGCCGTGTGCCGAAATCCTCCCTTTAACGTCTAGTTGCTAAAGTTGTTAAAGTCTCATCACTCCTTCTTCTTCGATCAGGTGGCTAGACCGCAGCCATGAGGGTCATATGGTTGTTGTGTGGCATGATTTGGTGGAAGAAGTGTTAACAAGAAGGGAAAAATGCCATAAATTCGGTAAAATATAAAAAAACATCTACAATGTCCATCATTGCTTGTTCTATGGCAAAGAAAAAAACAAGGTTTTTTACCAAAGAGTACCTAAGACAACTTTTATTGACCGACTTCAACGCGCCGAAGGCGCGCGAAAGAGGAGGTACTCAATTCGGGTTGTCGTGGGACGACGATTATTATTATTATTATTATTATTATTTTTTTTTTTGTATGTCCGAGTCGCTTGCATTTCTTTATTCTGGTACCAATCTGTCTGATTCTTTTTGAAATGTGTTCTACCAGTATCCGTGGTGGTCCCATTTCAAACAGATTTCATTTTGCTCAGTTAAAAGTATCGAAACTTTGTGAAAGAAGTTGAAAAACGTGGTTCCCGTTTTCGGGAATATTGGTCCGCATTTACTCTTCTTGCCCTGTGACTTCCGACTGAGTCGATGGAGGACCATTTGTGTATAGTCAAATTGAAGGTCTGATTGTAAGCTTTAAAATGGTATGCTATATGAGGGGGGTTCCGATAACTAAAAGGTGCTGCGGGGGATGAGAAACGGGGAAATTATAGTGGCTTTTAGGTCAGAACCTGCATGAGCCATATCAAACGTGTCTACGAATGCTCATGTATGTGAGTTTTCCTACCAAGTATGAGCGATAATTATAGTACTGTTAGTTAGGTATTCTACCAAGTGGGTGTAGCACATAGTTCCCTCGTCATTCATAATATAGTTGGATATCTAATAGTATAGAAGATCGTCATAACTGCATAGTGCCGTACCAAATATGAGATATATAGGACAATTTGGTGATAAGAGGGTATTTTACCAAGTGGGTGTAGCACATAGCCCCCTCATCACCGATAACATGATTAGGTAATAGAAGACGGCATCGTCAGAACTGCATAGTGCCCTACTAAATATGAGGTATGTAGTACAGTTAGGTGATGAGAGAGTATTCTACCAAGTGGGTGTAGCACATAGCTTCTTAGTCATCCATAGTTGGCTATGTAATGGTATAGGAGATTGTCGGAACTGAATAGTGCAGTACCAAATATAAGGTAGGTATATAGTACAATTAGGTGATGAGAGGGTATTCCACCAAGTGGGTGTAGCACATAGCTTCCTAGTCATCCATAATATGGTTGGCTATGTATTGGCATAGGAGATTGTCGGAACTGTATAGTGCAGTTCCAAATATAAGGTAGGTATATAGTACAATTAGGTGATGAGAGGGTACCTATTCCACCAAGAGGGTGTAGCACATAGCTTCCTCGTCGTCCAAAATATGGTTGGCTAAGTAATGGTATAGGAGATTGTCGGAACTGAATAGTGCAGTACCAAATATAAGGTAGGTATGTAGTACAATAAGGTGATGAGAGGGTATTCCACCAAGTGGGTGTAGCACATAGCTTCCTAGTCATCCATAATATGGTTGGCTATGTAATGGCATAGGAGATTGTCGGAACTGTATAGTGCAGTTCCAAATATAAGGTAGGTATATAGTACAATTAGGTGATGAGAGGGTACCTATTCCACCAAGTGGGTTTAGCACATAGCTTCCTAGTCATCCATAAAATGGTTGGCTGTGTAATGGCAAATGAGATTGTCGGAACTGTATAGTGCAGTTCCAAATATAAGGTAGGTATATAGTACAATTAGGTGATGAGAGGGTACCTATTCCACCAAGAGGGTCTAGCACATAGCTTCCTCGTCATCCATAACATAGTTGGGTAGGAGGGAGGATGCCATATAGGAGAATGTTGGAACTGAATAGTGCTGTACAAAATATGAGGTATATAGTACAGTTAGGTGATGAGAGGGTATTCCACCAAGTGGGTGTAGCACATAGCTTCCTAGTCATCCATAATATGGTTGGCTATGTAATGGCATAGGAGATGGTCGGAACTGTATAGTGCAGTTCCAAATGTAAGGTAGGTATATAGTACAATTAGGTGATGAGAGGGTACCTATTCCACCAAGTGGGTGTAGCACATAGCTTCCTAGTCATCCATAATATGGTTGGCTATGTAATGGCATAGGAGATTGTCGGAACTGTATAGTGCAGTTCCAAATATAAGGTAGGTATATAGTACAATTAGGTGATGAGAGGGTACCTATTCCACCAAGAGGGTGTAGCACATAGCTTCCTCGTCATCCATAACATAGTTGGGTAGGAGGGAGGATGCCATATAGGAGATTGTTGGAACTGAATAGTGCTGTACAAAATATGAGGTATATAGTACAGTTAGGTGATGAGAGGGTATTCTACCAAGTGGGTGTAGCACATAGCCCCCTCACCACCGATAACATGATTAGGTAGGTAATAGTAGAGAACATCGTCAGAACTGCATAGTGCTGTACCAAATATGAATTATATAGTACAGTTAGGTGATGCGAGGGTATTCTACCAAGTGGGTGTAGCACATAGCCCCCTCATCACCGATAACATGATTAGGTAGGTAATAGTAGAGGACATCGTCAGAACTGCATAGTGCAGTACCAAATTAGGTAATGTAATTAGTAAAATTAGGTAATGAGAGGGTCTTCTACCAAGTGGATGTAGCACTTAGCTCCCTCGTCAATCATGTCATGGTTGTGTTGTTGAATTGTGTTGTCAGAACTACCAAGTACCTAGCAATTATGAACAAAGTCGACCAGTTAGGGGATAAGAGAGTAAATTGGTAAGTAGGCAAGTGAACCAAATACCTCCTGAAACTGATCCTAAAATGGAAACTCATCTATATGTATGGAAACTGATCCGGATTACAGAATGTGGTCCACCCTACGGCTTCTGGTTCACCTTACTGAAATGATTTACCCGCAGTTTTTCAAACAGTTTTAGTAATACTGTGATTACTAAAACTGTTCGAAAAACTGCGGGTAAATTAATTTCAGATTTATATTGAGGACCACTAAAAAGTGAAAAATAAAAAATAATATAAAATGGAAAAATAATAAAATAAAAACCTTTTTAACAAAGAAATGGACCGACCTCAAAAATGATGTCTGTAAACACCAAAAAGGGAAAAATAATTCTCTCAGCAAATACATACTTGATGTAGTAGGTTGTTGGATATAGATATCTAGTCAACAGATGGTATGTTGGAATACCAACAATTATTTTCAGTGTGATTCACACTTATTGTCACACTCATATCCTCCATCATACGATAGCAGTGACATACTGCCCAATAGTTTTGGAACACTTATATCTACTCGTATTCATGTTTCGTATGGCACGATCGACGCATGTTGTAATACTCACCAGATCATGTGAATACTACTTATAAACCACAGCGTATCCAGACAGGTAGGTAGGTACGCATTGAAGTCGCCGCCGTGCCCATCTGTAGACACAAACATCTTATAGATCTTCTACTTACCAACATATTATTCTTTTTCGCAAATATACATACCTCTCATACTACGAACATGCTTCCACACTGAGTATGAATGTAAATAGCTAATTAGGTAACAACGCTTCCGAAGGTATGTAGCTACATTACAATATGTCCACCAATATAATAATAAAGTCTCATGTAATAATAAAGTCCCAAAATACTAGTCACAACCATTCCTGGGGAGGTTCACACTTACTATCGTACTCATATGGCAGCAGAGACGTACTAGGGACCTGATAGTTTGGGGAGCACATTTTAACTCAACGGTAACCAGATCATCGAATAATTTATCGGTAGTAAGTTTGTGTCTACAGATGGGCACGGCGGCGACTTCAATGCGTACCTACCTACCTGTCTGGATACGCTGTGGTTTATAAGTAGTATTCACATGATCTGGTGAGTATTACAACATGCGTCGATCGTGCCATACGAAACATGAATACGAGTAGATATAAGTGTTCCAAAACTATTGGGCAGTATGTCACTGCTATCGTATGATGGAGGATATGAGTGTGACAATAAGTGTGAATCACACTGAAAATAATTGTTGGTATTCCAACATACCATCTGTTGACTAGATATCTATATCCAACAACCTACTACATCAAGTATGTATTTGCTGAGAGAATTATTTTTCCCTTTTTGGTGTTTACAGACATCATTTTTGAGGTCGGTCCATTTCTTTGTTAAAAAGGTTTTTATTTTATTATTTTTCCATTTTATACCACCTAGATTGTTTACAGATTTTTTGCTTTTTAAACTGAAAACTTGAGCATACTCACTGCAATCATGCCGAAGAATAGTTATAAACAAGAACTTGTTGATAAAGTAGTCAGGAAAAGTTTTTCGAATTTTTCCATCACTTTCATTGTGTCCAATAGAGTGTGCTCATGGGTCGGAAAAACCGTTTATTGTTATTTTTAATCTAAGGTAGACCTCAGTCTGAGAATTTTGGTACCAACCGCGACCTTCTAGCGTGTGTAAATCTTTTCCTATGAATTTTTAAAGTTTTGACCGTTTATGACGTCACAGTGGGCGTCATAAACGGTCGAAACTTTGAAAAATCATAGATACATATCTACTCACGCTAGAAGGTCGCGGTTGGTGCCAAAATTCTCAGGATGTGGTCTACTTTCGAAAAAAAATCTTTTAAAAAAATATTGCTCCTCCCAACCACTCTTCTCTTCCCTCCATACCTTCATGAGACCATACCATGAGACCAAACCTTCAACTCCAACTCAAATAACTCACAAAATAACCGAGACAAACAAAAGAACTCCATCTCAACAGACTCCAACTTAAAAACGCTGCAAATTATTACACAATGGTTTATTATTTTTCTAGAGATCACTAGTCACTCGTCTGCAAAGCCAAAAACCATCCAACATGAAGAAAAACATCGATCGTATTTCGGTCAGCTATAATTTGAACGGAGATTAGGCCTCTTTTGCGATTCACACTCGTGTTTCTGATTTATCGTACGTGAAACCCTTAAATTCTCGTTGGGAGCGAAAGGTTTGTCCTAAAGGGCCCCACGTGGTATAAAAAAATTCTAAAAATTCAATAGAATCTTAAATTGAAAGAAAAACAATACCTTTATATCAACATTTTTTGAGTTCATTTTTTTGAGACCTACATCAACCAAAATCTTCGGGGCACAACTAGACCCCAAATGGAGCCTGCATATCGAATTTCATCAAAATCGGTCAATGCTAAGTGGGGAAAGTGCCGCGTACGGCGTACGGCGGACGGACGGCCAAATTTTTATTTGATTTTTGGATTCTACGTACCTTGAAACGTAAACCATCAAATTTTGACGGGGTGTCAAATGTTGGTTTTTACCACGAAAGTTGTTTACAGTTCTTTTAAATCAAAGGTATATCTCAGCTTCGTCTACATTTACAGCTGTTTTGGCAGTATATAATTTAAGCATAAATTAAAGGCTTTTCAACGAGTGGCGAAGGATTTTCGTGGGATGAAAATTAACGGCGATACATTTCCCTGGATACGGGTCGGTTGAAAGTGAAAATCATTACAAAAATGTATCTATCTTTTATTAAATTTGAAAATTTAATAATAATGAGACACCTGTTACAGGTGTCTCATTATTATTAAATTTTCAAATTTAATAAAAGATAGATACATTTTTGTAATTACCTGTAATTATCTGTACAAGTAATTATCTGTACAAGTTTGGCGCCCATGACCAAATCGGTTGAAAGCGTCTGAATAAAACTGAATAACGAAATTTTGAAATGACCCATATAGAAAGCCTTTTGAAGAAACTCAATTTTAAATGCTTGCATACGAGTCTGCAACACATTGGGACAATCTCATGTCAACCACTACACAACAAGGTAGTGAAGTAAGGTTGTTAGTTCATGTACCCAAGCATCAAAATAAGAAAATAGTTGATTGTTCTCTACGCAACACAGTGAATCTATTTTATTTATTGGTCGCGTGAGCAAGACTTGCTTAGTTTTCGTGACGATTTTTTCAGTTTATGTGCCAAAGCAAAGACATGAAAATGTCAAATACCGTGATGCTTCGTTTCGTCCCAGGTAGGTGACGGCTAAAGCATGTTCCATGCTAAAAACAATACCTGTAATGCTGAAGTCTTCGAGCTAGGGAGATTTGAAAATGTTTTTTTCTTCACTTGTTTTTCCCCCTTATACGTAACTGACAGTAATCAAAAGTTTAGGACACAACTAAACCCCATTCTACCAAATTTCATCAATAAGTTAAGGCGTATGGCAGGGACATTTTTATTCGATTTTTGGATTCTACATACCTTGAACAGTAAACCAGTAAGTTTTGAATAGGTGTTACAATTTTTTTTCTCGATTCCAAAGGTTCATTATTCAAAATAATAAACCAAAAATGGAAATGAATTTTCAGCTCACAGCAGCGCCTCCCCTATTTTTCATTTCAAAAGACGAATTAAAAGGCGTTTGAGAAATAGAAAAATTTTAATCATACAGAATTGATGTTTTTCACAGCTTTCTTTCCAACTACGGGAATGTCTAATGTGATTATTCTCTCGCTTCAATCCAACGGGAGCTGAGCTTGAATAATACAAGAAACTCCATTGCCCTCGACCAACCGTATTGATTCTTTCAAAGTAAATTGAAGCTCAGTAGTCCATTATAATAATATTCCACTTAGTCAAATTGAATTACTTTCTCAACTTTTGAATTGAATTCGTGTTTGAACGGGGGATTTCCGGCACGGAGTTTTTAAATTGTAATCCACTCCAATTGAATCCCTCTTTCTTCTTGCCTTTTTCCGCTCGAGTGTTTGAGGGACTATTGAGATCAACTATGCAGATTAAGGAGTCCTCGTCGTGATGGAACAGAACGCCATGTGATCCCGTTCAAAGCAACAGGTTCATGAATCCACATATGGGCAACTCGAGGATCATTTACTCTACATCCATAATCTGTTTCCACTGTACTAATCATTATTCAAATAGATATTATGTTATTATCTGAGGAGTGTTTTTTCAAAAGGGAACATATCCACTTTTGAAAAACTGGGGGATTTTTTTTTTTTCATTTTCCGCATCTTTTGGATAAGCCTCGTCGAACCCTGTAGCATCCCAAACGGAATGTATCCCTGTTCATTTAATAGGCAAAATAGGGGTTTCAACCAAAAGGTAACAAATCCATTCCCTGTATTCTTGCAGTAATAATTTTAATACCAACACCATTAGTTGCTCCAACTTATTTTATGTCAACCTAGTTCAGATTAAAAACTGTTAGTATATAAAATATTTTTATTTTTTATTTTTAAAGTACTCCCCACACTACAGTAAATTCTAGTTGTCAACAACTCTATCAACTCTATACGCCCAGTTGGTACTCGAATTATTATTATATTTTTTTTTACTACAGGTTTCGTCTTTAGAGATTCTTAAAATTCATTGAAATTCAGGGTTTCAAGCAAAAGGGCACATAATTTCGTTCATTTTTCGTTCGATATGGCACATATCTAAAATTAAAATGGCGATTTTTCCTCCATTTTGGTGTATTATTTTCAATAATGAACCTTTGGAATAGACCAAGAAAAAATTTTTTTAACAACCCCTCAAAATTTGATGGTTTACAATTCAAGGTACGTAGAATCCAAAAATCGAATAAAAATTTGGACGTCCTCCGTACGCGGCACTTTTGCCACTTAGCATTGACCGATTTTGATGAAATTTGGTATGTAGGCTTCATTTAGTGTCTAGTTGTGCCCCGAAGATTTTGGTTGATGTAGGTCAATTCTAAGGGTTCAAAAATTAATTTTGAAATTTTGAAAACGCCCTAACTCAAAAAATTTTGATATAAAGGTATTGTTTTTCCTTCAATTTGGGATTCTATAGAATTTTTAGAATCTTTCTTAGAATTTTTAGACCACGTGGGCCCTTTAGGACAAACCGTTCTCTCCCAACGAGAATTTAAGGGTTTCACGTACGATAAATCAGAAACAAGAGTGTGAATCGCAAAAGAGGACTAATCTCCGTTCAAATTAATTAATCTATATACAAAAATAATAAACCATTGTGTAATTATTTGCTTGTTTGTACAATACTACACCCAGCAACCCTGAACAAATATGAAACTGCTTGACCAATTCGTTTTTCTCTCTTCCTTGCCATTTTTTGAAAATGGATAAGTTCCCTTTTGAAAAAACACTCCATATTTTGTATTTATTGTATACCATCAAGAGATTTTTATTGTCCCATATAATAACTGAATAAAGTTTAATTTGATTTTTGAAATTTGTTATTTCATGAAATTGTTTCATGTCTTGTTAATAAAGGAAAGTTTCTCTCAACATTGAGACCCAGGATTATCACATTCTTTTCTTTAAACAAAAAACTCTGGAAATTATTAAAGAATGGTTTTATTGAAACCATGACTGAAGAATAGATGGTTACACGTAGGTAATTCATTATTTATCTGCTCAACTCCATGTTATAAACAACGATTCGTTGAATTCTCATTACAATTCTCTAATTATAGGAAACGCCTAAGTCGAATTAGAAGTTCGTCGGGAAGGAAGGGAGCAGGTAAACTACGGTAGAACTAAGCTAGAGAGACGTTGATTTATTCAGTCGATTCGACGAGATAAAGTGAAAACTCGCGTGGTAATTAGGCGTATCGCCTAATTCAGTTAGGGTAGTTCCCTGTCTGACGGTCTACGAACTAATTCAAATCAACCTATCAGGTGAGCAGTCAGATTTATTCCGCGAAATACGTCTTCAGATAAATTTAATATGATCTTTAAATTTGCCCAAGTTGAAACAGATTTCAACTTATTGTAGATGAAGGGAGCGTCTTCGGGTAGAATCAGACGAAGTTGAAAATGTTGCCCTGAAAATTCATTCCACAAACTGAGTGAATAGCTTCTTTACAAAGAATAATTTATGGGTGCATAATTTATGGGTGCATAATAATTTATTTATTGCGGCTGGGCAGAGTACACGAGATTTTGTCACACAGACACCTATACGTACTCAAACACACACAGTCATACACGTATGGTTTTTCGCGGATTTGGATTCAGAATGGTCTTTCACAATCATTTTTCCGGTTTTCTTAGGTTTTCAGCAAGACCAAAGAACGTATCCCATTATGTCAATTTTGTTGTTTCTTCACATGTGCGTGTGCTCTAATTAATCCTACGCATTCGCCCTGGATTGAGCTCACAGGTTAGACATACTCAAGTATGGCCTTTAAATCATTCATGATTAGACAATCCAGACGTTAGTTCCTCAGAGAAGTCACAAAGAAGATATTCATTGAGTTTGTAAAACAAACATCGTTAGACTTGTTTACTTAATTTTAAAAAAACTATCTTGGAATCACATTTTAATTAGGTAGGTGGTCTATCTTACAGTAACTACGCGCCACACCGAAATAAATCCTGAATTTCGAAAATTACCCAAATAATTTTGAAATTGTCAACAAAAACTTCTGTTTGAACCGTCAACAACAAGGTGGACATATTCGGTACATAAGTAGGTCAAAGAACAATCAATAAATCTTGAATCGTTGATTCGACTAGAAAATGGCACTGAGTACATGAAAAAAGACAGTTTTAACATTTGCTTCGAGTTTATTTTTCGCGAAAATCTTCTAACGAGGCAACCACAATAAACCGCTTAGAACAACTTTCGGCATCTGTCAGTAACTTCACAGACATAAGGAAGGGCTGGAAATAATCATTTCCAAATCTCCCCAAAGCCATATTCAACTCTTCTTTTTTCGGTTTCATCTTCATTATTTTAAACTTTTCAGGTAAGTAGATGGAAAAAGAGATAGATTCTGAATGATGAATTCTTCATTACATTTTCTCCAAAGGTAAAAGAGGGGGGTTATAGTCATGACAGAGCCCCTCAGGATCAAATCGATCTACTTAAATGTAATTATTAACGCTAAGGCAGCATAAAAGGACTATAAAAATCAAGTTGACAAGAATAATTAAAACTGGAATTTTTTATACATTTTCCATCGATTTAATGGGGTGTGCGCCAGGGTCGGAAAAACTGTTTATTGTTATTTGTAATCTAAATTAGACATCATTAAAATTACCGAACTAGAGGCTACCACGACAATGTTAGTAATAAACCTACGCACATGAATTCCTTCTTCCACGTTACTATTCAGTTAATAGAGAAAGAAAAAATTTATCAAAAATGCAATGCTTTTTTTTTGTTTTCACTAACCAAGAAGTAAATTGTGACAGAGTAACAAATTGAAATGTATCCATATTATTAGGGACACATTAACATTGTCGAGTGCCCCAATTCACATTGTCAAGGACCTGAAATTCAGATTTAAATTTTGGACAAGGGAAAGTGATTCATGAGCTGCCATAGCGCACTTTGCCTCACAGGGTATGACAGAAATCCAATTAAAAAAATCCAAGTAATTTGGAAAACTTTTTTTCCCAATTTTTCTCGGATCAAGATTTCCCCTAGTTTAGTAATCACCCACCAACACTTCCGTGGGCTGATTTTGCTCGAGCCTTTCGAACGTTAACCGAGGAGGGTGCTAGTTAAGCTTATTAATTTGTTCTTCTTATTTTTTCAATATAAGAGGTTGTTAGGTAAAGAACTAAGATACTATAGAATTATCATAGATCGATAAAAAAAAATTGAGGACCGTTGTGGAAGGGAAACAGGTAATTGGATATTTGAAATAAACCGATGAGTTCAGGTGTAGGTTGAATAGGTACAAGTAAGTGTAATTGATTAAATCGGTATAAATTTTGATAGAAAACCCTACGGAGCTCCGAATACATAAGAGTGGAAAATATTCTATAAATTTGCTTGATTTTCTAATGAGTTTGATGCTTAGAAATAAGGAAAGAGCTGGGTCTTATTGGGGGAACGCAGAATTCCGATTCTGGAAGGATCCAAAGCGTTTCCAGCGGTCGTCCTCAAGGCAGTCTTACGGACCTGCAATGCTGCAGGTTTGACGAAGGCGACAGCGACTGGAGAGCCTCAGAGATCGTCTCAGAAGAATCCGTGGAATAGTCCATCATATGGTCCGTAATACGGTCCGAAATACAGTCCGGTTTACCAAGGAGCTGCGGAAGAAATGCGGTATGGTCAGCATAATAAATTAATGTAAATTTAGCAATATTCTGCTGGGAGAGCCATCGTTTTCCAAAACTTACGTCGATTCCTTGAAGATGTGGATGAAAATCACTGCAGAATTTTCCTGGGATGCTAAAGAATTAGCAGAAACGGACGAGAAAAACGCCGAAAATGTTAGTGCGAGCGTCAAGGTGTTCTGGAGAAGGTAACTTTTGCACTGAGCTCTTGGTCGAAAGGTGTTGGTAGACGGAGGGGAGCGCCAACAGATGAGAACCTCATGTCCTTTCACGACACTTAATACAAAACAATAGGTACAGACACCTCGGGTCGAAGTTGCGAGAATAGAGGATATTGGCGAATTCGTGCATAACACACTATATTTATATTGCAATCGTACCTACTTCAAAATTTAGTTAAAACTAAAAACCTGATCATACTTAAATCGCTTGAAATCCAGCACAAAAAACAAACTTTACAAAATAATAAAATCAATTATGGAATTCCTGTTGTGTGCATTTTATGTAAAGAAGGAGTTGAACCTAATCGTATAGGAGCATTTCTTTTTTTAATAACATGCCGAAAGAAACGAGGATAAGCCTTCTACAAATTTTGGAAAAATCACCAAATAGAATAAAAATTGAACTGAGAAAATATTTTATGAATACTTTTTTGGCCAGTGGGCATGCAGACAGTAAGCCAAAATAAAGAATAACTAATAATAACAAATAAAGTTTACTTGAAGAAAAGTAAAAAAAATTAAGCAAAACCTATAGGTACTCATTCTCCGCCACGGGCTAGTGCCCATATGGAGAATTAATTTCCATAATTTTAGGGGATGGAACTCTAAGTCAGAAGCCAAATGTTATTCTGACTTTGTTATTCTGCTTCTGACTTAGAGTTCCATCACCTAAAATTTGGCATCACCTAAAATTTGGCATAACCTAAAATAACATTTGGCTTCTGACTTAGAGTTCCAGAATATACATTATATATTCATTATAAGGTGTAATATTATGTTTTAGAAGATTTATATATTATGTTATTCATTTGTATCTTTTTCTGTAATTCTGGATGGAAATAAATAAATAATAAATAAATAAATAATCTGCGACATTGGAAAATATTTGGTTGCAAGAGTTCTAAATACCTGTAAGTATCTTTCTTTCTTTAGCGCTGAATGTACAAACCAATTCGAGCTCTGTGGTTATTGAGCTGTCACAAAAGTCGGATGTTTGATGCGATTATTGCGTTTCCTGGAGATTGTGACTTATTGCTCCCCCTCGAGATATATTAATCTAACGGTTTGATGTTGAGTGCAGTTGAAGGAGTCAGGGAGCTTGACGGGGAATGAGTAGGAATGTTTGGGGGAAAAGGTGTTGGAAATAGCGATGAAGAGGGATGGAGGGGGGAGTGTTAACAAGATTTATCACGCGTCTGCCATGGAAAAAGTGGTTCAAAAAAAGGACGGGGTGGAGGAAGCAAAGGCGAAAGGCTTGCGACTGAAACGTGTTCCATTAACCCGCACGCCCTCGTGAACGCGGTGTGAGTGGAAATTGAGAAAAAGGGAGCTTTAAAACGAGAAATAGACCGAACTGAAGGGGAAAAGTAAGGTTTCGGAGTAGAAAGCTCGTTACTAAACGAGGGGTGCTGGTTTTGGAAGGGCTCGAGAGAGAAAAGCCGATGATGTGGTCAGATGCGATCTGTTTTAATGGAATCTCTGTCTGCCCCACAGTGTGCGTTCGTGATTGATTAGGTGAAGCGTTGAGTCCAGTGTCTTCACGCTCGATCATAATAGACGAAGCACAACTACGCCAGGATTGAAAGTTGATATTTTTGGAAACCTCTCAAGCAAATTATCAAGTCGCACCTCAACCTTTTCTTCTCCTCAAGGTTCTGTAGATGGATAACCTGTGTTTGTTCTGGAGTCCTATTCTACTCGTTCCTGTTTGGAACAGTAGAGCCCCTTCTAAAACCAAGACCTCCAGATAGGCCTCAACATCACCCACAAAGGGCCTATCCATCCCTCCGAAGCCATTTGCATTTCATAGGTGGATCTGCGCATTTTGCCTTCCTAGATGAATATTATCATGTATCATGCTCATAGTACAACACCCAGCTCATCTTGTGATGTACCTCTAGCAAAATTCTCGGCGTCCAAATAATCGTCAGAGCATTTTTCGTTCCCTTACAAATTCCTATTTGATAGGTAGGCTGAGGGGAGGAATTGTGTTTTGGCTGCCTTTGTTTTATGTTTATGGGTGCACTTTCGCCTTCACACCATCGTCAGGGCTGTTGTACTGTTTTTTTTTTTTTTTTTTTTTTTTTTTTTTTGACATGGATATGTCTTAGTTCTGGGGGTCATTCCAAAATTTTCGACACACAAAATAATGCAACGTGTTTTTTCTGATGCTGTTGAACGCAGGAAGCTGAAATTTGAGAGGCAGGGTCAATCGATACGTACTTCTATACATCATCAAAGTTGATGATCACTGATCAGCTGAGTGAGCTCCAAGGCCATTTCCTCTCCTGTTGAACGCAGGAACCTGAAATTTGAGAGGGCGGGTCAATGGAGAATGCTGAAGGCGCCTGAGTGGTCATTGATCAGCTGAGTGAGCTCATAATTTAAATTGCCATCATAAGACATATCCATGTACATAAGACATATGCCATCATAAGACATACCCATATAGATGTATCTGCATGCAGTGTAGATACTCGTTTTTCTTTTCGTTTTGCTTTCTGGTTGTTTCCGAACCATGATCAAAAACATATTGTTAGTAATTCATTAATTCCAGGGGACGTTCCATAGGATAAGCATTAAGGCAACTAGTTGGTAGGCGATAAAACTCGCAATTTATTTACCTTCTTCCTGCACAAAACTGTTTCACTCAGTAATTTAGTTAGTAATTTAGTACCTACCTATTTTGAGTAAGAAATAGTGGAATCTTTAGCGGCATGCGAGCCTCGCATTTGATCAGCATTAAAATCCATGTTCTAATATACTCAACATTCGAATTAAACCCCCATCAAATGGTGCCAGTCTGGCAACCCTGGAAAAAACCTGATCGCCGAAATTTTTTGTGGGAAGTTCCGGCAGTCAGAGGGAGAAAAGTTCAAGTACGGTTTAAGTAGTATTTTTATTTATTTATTTATTTATTTTTTTTGATGTACAATTAATTTTAATTTTTGCTCTTTCTGGTCTTTGGTGTTTTGCTAAGCCAGCTCAATCGGTTTTCTTACATTTAAAGTTAGTATTAAATAAGATGGATAACTATTGTATGTGATCTCTGATAAAGAGTTATAAAACTCTTTTTTTCGGATGGTTTATGCTGGGTTTGCCCTCTTCAAGTGCACATGGGAAATCAATTGAACTAGACTGAACCATACTTGTTTGGATATCTAATGCAGTGATTAAAAAGCAAACCTGAAATTAACCTGGGTTCCTCGAAAGCAAATTGGCTCTCGCATTTATATTACTTATACATATTCCACCCTCCCACAATTTAAAGAAAGCTCTCCAAAGCTGAACAATTTATCTATCCTATTTAATACTAACTTTAAATGGAACAAAACTCGTTTAATATGGCTTAGTAGGCTATTGGCCAGACCAAAAATGGGAAGGAATTGTAGGTAATAACAAAAACAATACAAGATCCCTGATGATGCTGCGAGAGCGAAGTGCACTAGACCAATAAACATAAAACGAAGACTGTCGAGTCACAATTATTTCTCTCATAAGAAGAAAAGGCCAAATAACCACAATGAAAAAAAAACCCAGTGTCACTAATAGATCGATAAGTGATTTTGCCTGATATTTAGGTTAGAGTTCCCGCCAATCTGCCCAACTCTCTAAGGAACCATTTATAAGTCGAATGACGCAGCTTATAGAGAACAACGTAGAAATGGTAGGACGATCAATATCTTACCCTCTGGTGTATTATTAATTACATGCTTGAGAGTGCAGCGGGCTCTTAGATTTCAGAGTAAATGAGATGAAGCCTGAGAAACAGCAGGATGGAAGCCCGTGTAGTTATAGTAGGTGAAACTTATTGCCTATTAGGATATTGAGGGTCTAATAAGAGGGTTCTAAGTTAATAATTTTATAAATCTTGATAGTCTTCTCGACGGGTTGAACTAATTTGGTTTCGTGCGTCAGAGGGTCCACGAATCTTCACATGTGTAACATGTTACTAAAGTCATCCTGGAGTTAGCCCCGAACCCCAACTTCCCATTATGGGTTAGTTCACCAATCTATGAGTACAAACTATACAGAGTGGTTCGCGATTTGGGCACCACCCAGTCTGTTTTCACTAATTTTCGGAGTGGAAAGAGCGCGACAATTGAGTTAGTGAAAATATACTGAGGGCGTCTAATCGCTGACTACCCTGTATAGACTCGCGTAGACTAGACCCAAACTTTTACGATGGAATACGCCGAAACTTTACTTAGTACCCCCCCCCCCCCCCCGACCAACAATTATGATGCTAGCCATCCCATTTCCTAGTTATAGACTAGATCTCAATTTCCTATGATGGAATAGAGATCTCAAATTTCCTTTACTAACTGGACTACTATTTGTACGTCAAATCCTAGATTCTCTACATTCCACCATCCATTGAGGACTACACCCCAACGTTCTATTATAAGCTAGCCCGTTCGACTGCTTAGTAGCATGCTGTCAAGTTATGTTCCTTGTTTTTGAATTTCTGCTGTAGTCTCTAAACGATCGCATTTTTTGGTTCATTATTTTCAATAATAAGCCATTGGAATTGAGCAAGAAGAAAAAAAATACCCCCCCTCAAAATTTGTTGTTTTACGTTTCAAGGTACGTAGAATCCGAAAATCGAATAACAAATTTTCCGTCCGTCCGCAGTACACCGTACGCGGCACTTTTCTTAGCAACACTGGACCGATTTGGTTCAAATTTGGTATATGAGCTCCATTCGGAGTCTAGTTGTGCCGCGAAGCTTTTGGTTGATGTCAGTCACTTCTAAGGGGTGAAAATTAAGGGTTGACAATTTCTAGAGTGCCCCAGCTCGAAAACTCTCGAAATAAAGGTATCGTTTTTTCACCAATTTTAAATAGTATTGAATTTTTAAAAAATTTTGAGACCACCGCAGCTCTGCAGGACAAACCATTCGCTCCCTTCGAGTACTTAAGGGTTTTCCTTCGATAAAACAGAATCACGAGTGTGAATAACAAAAGAGGTCTAATCTCCGTTGAGTTTTTAGCTAACCAAAACTCGATAGCTGTTCATTTCTTCACGAGCGTCTAAACCACACCTACAGCATTAGTTCATGTATCCTCCGCTAGGGATAATAAAGCGTGTTTCCTTTGAATCATATGAAATAAGATTAGTTACCTCTTGGTAAAGCGTGAGATAATGCGATGCAGCTGATTCAAGGGAAACAATCTTTCAAAAAATTTAATGCTTTACTATCCCTGGCGGAGGAAATATGAACTAATGCTGTAGGTGTGATTTAGACAAAACGCATTTCTTCGATTTGTATTCAGTTTTGCTTTTTGAGCAACCAGTAATCAAATTTCCATATGAAGCTCCGAATTCGGATCGAGTGTGAAGCGTTTAGTTCTTTCTAATAAACTTCATTGTAAAGGTGTGAAGGTAAAAAGGTAAAAAAAAAACGCTGCAAATCGCTAACCATAAGTACCTACTACCTACTAGGGCATTTTTGAAAATTTCAACCCCAACCACCAACCAAATGGAAATGAAGGGTTGAAATTTTCAAAAATGCCCTAGTAGGTACCTACTGTTGGTAGGGAGGGATCTGTACAGAAGGGCGATCTATACAGAAAATAATAAACCTTCGGGCAATGATTTGCAGCGTTTTCTAGCTACATTCAGCAGGATAGTTAAAATGAGCCCAAAAATATGGGGAGCGCTATCCATTACGAAACAATTCACGTTGACACCGTAGTGCCATGATATTTAACCCGGGCTGCAGTATCGCATAAATATAATTTACCTACTAGGTGGATTCATTGGGGGACTCACTAAATATCAGAGGTGAGCCTATAGGGGGATTCATAATAACGTAAAATAACCGTTGGACGGCGAGGGTCTGATCCTGATAGCTGAACCGGAATGCTAACCCAACGCTGTGGTTGCTGTTTCTAATAACCCACGATCCACCATGTTTGTGGCGACCCACGAAAGCCATGACCCAGCTAAAAATCATTAATTACCGGAAGGCATGCGAGGGTCTGATGCCCTGCCTGGACCTATCGAAGCCCGGTTATCGAAAAGCAGGTTGCACACACGAAGGGCGAGGGGCGTCCGATGATTGGAAGCGGGTGGAAACGGATATCGTTATTAAGTGGTCATTTACGTTTTATGTTGAGGCGAACGTGGAGGAAACCGCAGAAATTTGCACGAGTCACGCACGGTCTTCCCGAAGCAGAATACCTACCGGAATAATGGTATTTCAAACAGGAAGTCGAATTCTTATTGCCATCAATACAGCAGTATGCTATTTCTACGGTTCAAATTCCAGATTTTTTCTATTGGCAAGAACTTTCATGGCAAAGTGTTACCCCTTTTTCAAAATTAATTCACAAACTATGATAGTTGTATATTTCAAATACGTAGGCATGTGATAATCCAAAATATTAAAATAAAAAAACATGCAATAATGGAGTTAGTGGTTTACTAATATTACAGTAACCACTGTGTCCACCAAGTGGGTGTGGCGCATAGTTTCTGAGTATCCACAACCAGATAGTATAAATAGAGGGTACTATCTATTCCTGGAAATCTCATCAAAAATCGGGTGGAAAGTAAAGAAGTTACGGTTGTTTTATGCTTGCGCATGCGCAGCGACTACTATGAGTTCGAAAGCGATTATCTTCATAGGGGACCATCTAAACGCCAACCTACACAAGCCCTGAAAATGTTAGCGGACCAGGATAATTACTTCTTATAGTCTTGCCCGTTTAAGAATTTCATGACAGACGTACAGACACGAAACCAAAATAGTTCACGTGGGACTAAAACGTAAAACGCGAGTTGAAATTTTGATTTTGGAGAACATTTTTGTTTGTGAGAAAGTGAATACAATGCCTCCGCTACCTTGGTGGACTCGGAACAAATAATGGAAAAGTTGAAAATATATATATTTTTTTTAACCAAAAATTCGAACCCTTGTCACACCATTTTACGGTATCAAGTCACAATGCGACTCAAAAGTAGGCATTGAGAATTCATTGAATTGTCAATGCCTGAAAATCTATCTCTACCTTACCAAACTAAATTGGACATACACATGCAAGGTGTTTCGTTCACTTCGATCCTTTTGCGAACTCCGTCAAACTTGGCACTTACCTGAAAATGAAACAAAAAACGTTAGATGGTTTCATAGTAAAAATATTTTTGAATCTAAGAGTAGAGCACATGAATATAAAATATGTAATTATAATATCCCATTTTCTACTGTTCAATGGACAGAATAACTAACATTTAATTTTTTTAGCCAATATTTTCGTAGACATTTTTACTTCCCTTAATCGAAAATTCACCGCAGATTTTGGAGTAGAGCTTTTTTAATCGTTTTGTGAAACGGGGCGGAACGGCTATATTTATGTTGATGAAAATGGGAAATCTAGTGATCTCAACATAATGACATGTTCTCATAATGACATTCTCATGACATGGTAATGACATGCGAGTTTAGTAGGATCCACACCTGTAGAATGATTTATTTTCAAACATATTGTTTAGTAATGCATGCATTCCAGGGGACGTCCCATTGGATAAGCATTAGATCAGTTTAACCAGTTGGTAAGCGATAAAACTGTTTCACTCGATGTAATTTGGTTTATTACTTTAGGCAAGAAATAGTTACCCCCCCCCCCTTACCATTATCTACCAAAACATTTCTAGCGGCATGGGAGCCTCGAATCGAATCTGAAGAGCATTTTAAAATCCATGATCTACGATACCCAACATGCGAATTCGAGTTAACCCCCCCCCCTCCCCACCACCGCCAATGGTGCCAGTCTGGCACCAAAGCGGAAATACGTCGTAACATTGAACTTTCATCTATTAGTTTTAGTAGGCGGTCCATCGAGGTTCACATCCGTATTCAAGATGAAACACACACAAAAAAAAACAAAAAAAAAAAAAAACACGAAATATGCGGTTTATGGTCTCTTGGCACCACGGTGGCACCACTATTAGTTCTATGGTGGTACAGAGAATAATTCATGAAAATCCGGAGGTATAATGAGAATTTTTCCTCAATTTCAAGGCTTGGGTAATACAATTAATTAGTAAGCAGTAAAGGAACCGAAATATTGAAAAATCGGACATTTTGTGAATATTATCCCCCCACTTGCCCCCTCCCCTTGCGAATTTTGGTACTCGGGTGAAATTATGTACAACTCGGAAGTTATTTTAGTCAAACAAAAAAAGAAACACACAAATCGGTTGGAAATTGAGGCCTGGGCAGAGTTTCCAAGATTACGCCCGCAAACGCACGTTAGTGCACAACTAGATAGTTTTCCGCGTCGAACAAAAAAAGAACCAGGAAAATCGGTTGAGTACTAAGGCCTGTGCAGACGACACAAGATTTTGTTTCACACACACACACACACAGACATACACCTATGGTTTTTTTCGCGGATTTGGATTCAGAATGGTCTAAAACGGATTACTGTGTGGTTATTTTTTTTTCTGTTGAGTTGTTCAACTTCACCCCAGATCGATCGCATAAGGACGCCCAAGTCTTACTGTGGGACGTCCTAAAAACTAATCAATTTTTGTCAAGACAGTAACTGTCTTGTTATACATGGTATAACTGTTATACCATGTATAGAGCCTGAAACTCCATCACTAGTAAGATTTGCGCACACAATTATACATTTTGTTGAAATTGAGATTTAAAAAAAATAAAACTAAGGTCTAATTTATTTGCGGAACGTTTAATTCAATTCACGAAAGGTTTAACTCAAAGTGAGAATGCTATATTTGAAATTTATGAGTTATTATTAAGAAAATATGCGAGTAACTTTTATAAGAAGTTATTATTAGTTTTCCCAGAATTGTATTCCTAAATTTCCTGAAGGAAAAAAAATGTGATAGTTGTGGTTATACAACTGGATCTGGTTATAGAGCTGCCACTTTATCTCGTGACGTCAGGGCGACGACCTGTTGAGGTCGTTCCGCCCTTCCGCCGGTCCCACTCCGCTCACTACTATCTTGATACCTGATAAATACGTTAAAAATCTATCTCCAAAGCGTAATCATTCAAATGAAGTTCTCCCTTCATCCAATATTTATGTCACACACTCTCAATGTGCAACGCAACGGAAGGAGATTTTTGGAAAACTCAATTTCCAGATGTAGGCACTCAATGCTGTTACAACTGCAAATTTTGGGAGGCTAGAACTAGTTTTGACAAGTCCGTTTAGTTGGGCAAAACTGGTAGACTTTCCGAACGAATAATGAATATATAAATTCAAAGCGTGTAAAAAAAATTACATCCCTTGTGGGGATCGAACCCACGACCTTTGGATTAGAAGTCCAACGCGCTATCCACTGCGCCAAAGGGACCTGTTAAGGAGGGGGGCCACGGTTGCCACACTCCTCGATGAGCTGTGTCATCATTACACCATTTCGATGAAACTGGTCCATTGGGACCGGTTCCGAGTAAACTTCCCACATTTCTGTCATCTTTGACATTTTTTCACCAATGAAACCCATAATATGGGTTTCATATATTATATGAGCAGCCCATAATATGGGTTTCATATATTATATGAGCAGCCCATAATATGGGTTTCATATATTATATGAGCAGCCCGAAAAAGTTTTACTGACGAAGAACACCCCACAACACTTAGTTTATGGGATTTTTCCATAATTTGGGAAATAAAAGAACTTCCATCACTTTCTGAAACTTCATTATTTGGTTCAATATCACTTCAGTGAGTGGTATTAATACAATATAGCTTTTGAAGAAAAAAATCTTGAAAATTGGAAAATCGAAAAGTATTAAATAGACATTATAGATGGAATAGTAATTAATAGAATAGTATATAATAGAATTGTAATTTTGTCGGGGTTGTAATTAAATGGCGCTCGAAACTTCCACATTACATTTGGTAAAACCCATTTCATTAAATGTACAAAACATATAAACAACGTTAATTTTAAAATATTCATTTGGTGTTACAGGTAAGTAGGTAGGTAGGTATACCAAAGCAGGTTGAGTCTTCAACATTATATTGGTAGGTAAGTACTATGTAGGTGTATCACTTAAAAAAATAAATAAATAAATAACAATCGTAACTAAAGACGAAGAGAAAAATAATTTTTCAGAGAGAGGAAGGAAGGCGTGTATTCACTTCTTGTCTTAGAATAGAGAAATAATAATAAAATTAAATATAACATTTTCAGAATGATCTGAGTTCAAAAAACGTCTGCCAAGTGGGTGTGGCACATAGCTTCCTCGTATCCATAACCCGATTATGTAGATGATCCGATGCATAGTAGTTAATCTGAAAACACCAATCTCTAAGTACCTTTTACTACCCTCATAGGGGACCATCTACACGCTAATCTGGTCACTACTAGAAAATGTCATCAATTTCGGATGAAAAATGTAAATGTTATGGCTGTTACAAGGATTTTACGTATGCGCATGAGCAGTGGCTACTGTCATTCCGAAGGTGGTTATTTTCATAAAGGACCATCTAAATAATAATCTGTAACATCCCTGAAAATTTCATTGAAATCGGACGGAAAATGTAGAAGTTATGGCCGTTACAAGGAAATTCACGTTTGCGCATGCGCAGTGGCTACTATCAGTCGGAAGGTAGTGATTTTCATAGGGGACCAACTAAATACTAATCTGTAACATCCCTGAAAATTTCATTGAAATCGGATGGAAAATGTAGAAGTTATAGCTGTTACAAGGAATTCACGTTTGCGCATGCGCAGTCGCTTCTATCAGTCCGGGGATGATGATTTTCATAGGTGACCGTCTACACCCCAACCCGCACAATCCCTGAAAATTTCATTGAAATCGGACAATAACTTCGTATAGTTATGCGCGTTACAAGGAATTCATGACAGACAGACAGACAAACAGACACACAGACACGGAACCAAAATTGTTCAGAAAGGTCTAAAAAGCAAAACGCGAGTGAAAATTTTGATTTTGGAGAACTTTTTCTTTCGTCCTTGAAAAGTGAAAACAAAGCTTCCGCTACCTTGGTAGACTCGGAAGCAATAAAAATCTTTTCTCATGTGTTCACCGGTTGGATTTACTGTTCATTGAGCCAAAGAAAAGTCTTCGTTTCAGTGATAAGCTCAGAGATGATAATTTTGTGATTAAATCACAAATTATATAATTAAATTAAATCCATAAATTTTATGGATCTTTAAAAAAATATTATCTCTGGCCTCTCACAGAGAGGAAGACTCCTCTTTTTCGGAAGAGGCCTTGAACTAGTGTCAACTGGGTCAACATTATCTACATAAATAAACACCACAGTTTTAACTCTAAACTAGTGTTGTAGAATCGATTCCCGAAGTATTGCGGTTCTCAACATGGGACACACTGTATAATTATTTGCACCAACTTCCCTAGCTAGAAGATTCCACCGAATTCTGTTTGCACCTTGAAGAATTTCACCGAATTCTGTTTGCATTTCTCCTGAGTAGCTAATGGTGTTCCTTTGGCATAGATGAAAATCGGGTTGATTTTGGAAAATAAGTCTCCTGTTATTTTCGGGAGACATTCAAAATTTATGATTTCAAAAAATAACCGGAAAAACTGACTTCTTCAACGTGAAGGGGAAACGCTCGCTGATTGGCTGTTCGGATCGCCGTCTCCTCCCCTTCTCCGCCACGATGGAACGACAAAATGGGACGATAATAATATAAAATGGAAAAATAATAAAATGAAAACCTTTTTAACAAAAAATAGGACCGACCTCAAAAATGATGTCTTTAAACACCAAAAAGGGAAAAATAATCATCTCAGCGAATACATACTTGATGTAGTAGGTTGTTGGACATATACATATATCTAGTCAACAGATGGTATTTCGGAATACCAACAATTATTTTAAGTGGGATTCACACTTATTGTCACACTCATATCATCCATCATACGATAGCAGTGACATACTGCCCAATAGTTTTGGAACACTTATATCTACTCGTATTCATGTTGCACGATCGACGCATGTTGTGATACTCACCAGATCATGTGAGTAGTACTTAAAAACCACAGCGTATCCAGATAGGTAGGTAGGTACGCATTGAAGTCGCCGCCGTGCCCATCTGTAAACACAAACTAACTACCGATTAATTATTCGATGATCTGGTTACCATTGACCTAAAATGTGCTCCCCAAACTATCAGGTCCCTAGTACGTCTCTGCTGCCATATGAGTACGATAGTAAGTATGAACCTCCCTAGGAATGGTTGTGACGAGTATTTTGGGACTTTAATATTATATTGGTGGACATATTATAATGTAGCTACATACCTTCGGAAGCGTTGTTACCCAATTAACGTTCAAAATCTCCCCCAATCTCAAGCGAACAGATATTTACATTCATACTCAGTGTGGGAGCATGTTCGTAGTATGAGAGGTATGTATATTTGCGAGAAAAAAAATATGTTGGTATGCAGAAGATCTAGTAGATGTTTGTGTCTACAGATGGGCACGGCGGCGACTTCAATGCGTACCTACCTACCTATCTGGATACGCTGTGGTTTTTAAGTACTACTCACATGATCTGGTGAGTATCACAACATGCGTCGATCGTGCAACATGAATACGAGTAGATATAAGTGTTCCAAAACTATTGGGCAGTATGTCACTGCTATCGCATGATGGATGATATGAGTGTGACAATAAGTGTGAATCCCACTTAAAATAATTGTTGGTATTCCGAAATACCATCTGTTGACTAGATATATGTATATGTCCAACAACCTACTACATCAAGTATGTATTCGCTGAGATGATTATTTTTCCCTTTTTGGTGTTTAAAGACATCATTTTTGAGGTCGGTCCTATTTTTTGTTAAAAAAGGTTTTTATTTTATTATTTTTCCATTTTATATTATTTTTTATTTTTCACTTTTTAGTGGTCCTCTATATAACTTTGAAATTAATTTACCCGCAGTTTTTCGAACAGTTTTAGTAATACTGTGAATCATTTCAGTAAGGTGAACCAGAAGCCGTAGAGTGGACCACATTCTGTAATCCAGATCAGTTTCCATATATATAGATGAGTTTCCGTTTTAGGATCAGTTTCAGGAGGTATTTGGTTCACTTGCCTACTTGCCAATCTACTCTCTTATCCCCTAACTGGTAGACTTGGTTTTCATAATTGCTACAAGGTACTTGGTAGTTCTGACAACACAATTCAACCATGACATGATTGACGAAGGAGCTATGTGCTACATCCACTTGGTAGAAAACCCTCTCATCACCTAATTGCGCTATATACCTACCTCATATTTGGTACTGCACTATTCAGTTCTGATCTCCTATACCATTACCTACCCAACTATATTATGGATGACGAGGAAGCTATGTGCTACACCCACTTGGTAGAATACCCTCTCATCACCTAACTGTACTATATACCTCATATTTGGTACAGCACTATGCAGTTCTGACAATGCCCACTGCTATTACCTATCTAATCATGTTATCGGTGATGAGGGGGCTATGTGCTACACCCACTTGGTAGAATACCCTCTCATCACCTAACTGTACTATATACCTCATATTTGGTACAGCACTATGCAGTTCTGACAATGCCCACTACTATTACCTATCTAATCATGTTATCGGTGATGAGGGGGCTATGTGCTACACCCACTTGGTAAAATACCCTCATATCACCAAATTGTACTACATATCTCATATTTGGTACTGCACTATTCAGTTCTGACGATCTTCTATACCATTACCTATCCAACTATATTATGGATGACGAGGAAGCTATGTGCTACACCCACTTGGTAGAATACCCTCTCATCACCTAACTGTACTATATACCTCATATTTGGTACAGCACTATGCAGTTCTGACGATCTTCTATACCATTAGGTACCTACCCAACTATATTATGGATGATGAGGAAGCTATGTGCTACACCCACTTGGTAGAATACCCTCTCATCACCTAACTGTACTATATACCTCATATTTGGTACTGCACTATGCAGTTCTGACGATCTTCTATACCATTACCTACCCAACTATATTATGGATGACGAGGAAGCTATGTGCTACACCCACTTGGTAGAATACCCTCTCATCACCTAACTGTACTATATACCTCATATTTGGTACAGCACTATGCAGTTCTGACAATGCCCACTGCTATTACCTATCTAATCATGTTATCGGTGATGATTGGGCTATGTGCTACACCCACTTGGTAGAATACCCTCTCATCACCTAACTGTACTATATACCTCATATTTGGTACAGCACTATGCAGTTCTGACAATGCCCACTGCTATTACCTATCTAATCATGTTATCGGTGATGAGGGGGCTATGTGCTACACCCACTTGGTAAAATACCCTCATATCACCAAATTGTACTACATATCTCATATTTGGTACTGCACTATTCAGCTCTGACGATCTTCTATACCATTACCTATCCAACTATATTATGAATGACGAGGGAGCTATGTGCTACACCCACTTGGTAAAAAACCTTACTAACACTACTATAATTATCGCTCATACTTGGTAGGAAAACTCACATACATGAGCATTCGTAGACACGTTTGATATGGCTCATGCAGGTTCTGAGCTAATAACCCACTATGATTTCCCCGTTTCTCATCCCCCGCAGCACCTTTTAGTTATCGGAACCCCCCTCATATAGCATATCATTTCAAAGCACACAATCAGACCTTTAATTTGACTATACACAAATGGTCCTCCATCGACTCAGTCGGAAGTCACAGGGCAAGAAGAGTGAATGCGGACTAATATTCCCGAAAACGGGAACCACGTTTTTCAACTTCTTTCACAAATTTTCAATACTTTTAACAAAGTAAAATGAAATCTGTTTGAAACGGGACCACCACGGATACTGGTAGAACACATTTCAGAAGAATCAGACAGATTGGTACCAGAATAAAGAAATGCAAGGTGTTCAGATATACAAAAAAAAAAAAAAAAAAAAAAAAAAATCGTCGTCCCACGACAACCCGAATTGAGTACCTCCTCTTTCGCGCGCCTTCGGCGCGTTGAAGTCGGTCAAAAAACCTCATTAAATGAGGAGAAAATTTTTCTCCGTCTATTCTCTTTTGCTTCCGAATCTACCAAGGTAGTGGAAGCTTTGTTTTCACTTTTCAAGGATGAAAAAAAAGTTCTCCAAAATCAAAATTTTAACTCGCGTTTTGCGTTTTAGACCTTTCTGAACAATTTTGGTTCCGTGTCTGTGTGTGTGTCATGAAATCCTTGTAACGGGCATAACTATACGAAGTTATTGTCCGATTTCTATGAAATTTTCAGGGATTGTGCGGGTTGGTGTGTAGACGGTCCCCTATGAAAATCATCATCCCCGGACTGATAGTAGCCACTGCGCATGCGCAAACGTAAATTCCTTGTAACGGCCATAACTTCTACATTTTCTATCCGATTTCAATGAAATTTTCAGGGATGTTACAGATTAGTGTTTAGATGGTCCCCTATGAAAATCATCACCCCCGGACTGATAGTAGCCGCTGCGCATGCGCGAACGTGAATTCCTTGTAACAGCTAGGGTGTAGTGGGGCAAATGCGGAAATGGTTTTGAAAATGGCGCCATTTGAGCGCCTTGCCTCAGAAACCTTCTCAATGTGTACCCAGTTATGTTGGTAACCCTTACCTGTCGGAAAAGGCGGGCTCATTGGTCATAAAAAAGTGGAGGAGAAAAAAATTAAATATAGCGTTCTGTTGTATTGAAATGGGCTTTGTTTGCAAATACCCCATTAATGCAACTAAATGTTTTTATGGGATTCGCAGGCTGTTTCCGCATTTGCCCCGATTAGTGGGGCAAATGCGGAAGTCGGTCGGAATTTTAAAAAACACAGTTTGGACCATGAGAAGTAAATCTTTTGTACAATTTGAAGAGTGCATCGTAATCTACGTAAAATAAGCTACTCATTAAAAAAAAGTGAAAATAGCGTTTTCAAAGGAAAGTTACTAGTTCAAAGGAAAGTTACTTGGATCAAAGTTGAACTATTGACATTTTGGGTCGCAATTGCCCCACTCCACCCTATAACTTCCACATTTTCTACCCGATTTCATGATTTACCCTTTGGTCAATGATTTGCAGCTTTTTAAACGTTCACCTTTTCTACACTGTTTTGAATATTCGTAAATTAGGAAGTACTAAAAGTTTACCGTAGGTGGTTTTTCGAAGGCTGCATCTGATTTTGGGGTAAAAAATAGGAGATTCCGACATGGAGGAATTCCTCATTCAGTAACGGTTCAGTTTCGCCTGAAATCCATTTTTTGTACAGACCCAAAGAAGGACCTTTGACGATTGGCAACACTTGAGACAACGTACGAGTAGAATACAGCTCGATTCCACGTAGGGATAGAGGTCTCTTGCTTTCTTTCTTTGCATCACGATAATGAATACGAAGAAAATACACCAACTTCCTCTTGAAAGAACCCACGAACTGAGAGTAATTCATTGAAATGAAATTTTGAGGTTACTTTGAAGGAGGCTGTTTCTAAGCCTTCCTCAGTGATCAACTTTCAGACGATGGTTTAGCGTGTGGTACCCACATCAAAGCGCGTATATCGGTTATGAGGGTGGAAACATGTTCGGTGAAACGGAAAAAACCCGAGAGCTGGCCGTAACACGGTAGTGTGTATGAGTGAACGTGTTTCATGCGTAGTACCACCTCTTTTATTCCGATCAACTACTTGGTTATTATACTTGAAGCGGAATAAGAGGCCTTTTCAAAGGAGAAGTGGAGGCCATTGAGAAGTTAAGCGGGCACTTTATTCAACGTTTATTACAGCCAACCTACAAAGCTGTATTTCTGGATGAAGGAGGGGATTACTTCTTTCGGTTACGAGTAATATTATAATATATAAGTACAAAGGTGAACCTTTAGAACCAAACATTAAACTTTTTATCTTTGCCTCAAACTTTAGATTAAAATCATAGAGTCCGAAATCGATACTTATACATCAATAAAGTGGCCAGTCGTACCGATTCGAAGGGGTGCGATCCGCAGTCCCAACTATTTCGTGAGTAGAAGATCGATTGTCTTACGTTGAAGGAGAAGTGCCCCGACTGTACCGCTTTTGTACCAATAATTATTATTGAAAACCTACCAACACTAAAAAAGTCTGCTAAATGGGTGAGGCACATAGCTTCCTCGTATGCATAACACGATTGTATAGATGATCCGATGCATTTTAGTTAATCTCAAAACATCAAAACGCGTTTAGCTAAACACCTTTATAGTTAATCTGAAGGAATAAACCCTGCAAGATGGCAAGCGCCTTTTACCAACCCAAATCATCGTTAAGCGTCATTTGAGATAATCGAGTTTGTCTAAACTTGAAATGTTGAGCGGAACGAATGAAAGTTGGACATTTTGACGTATTGGGGCAATAGAAGCGTTGAAAACAACCATTCCCGCGCTTGCTATCATTAGGTTCCAGCCTTGTGTATCATCATCAATGTCAATTTTTCGAATTCCTTCTTTTTTTATTGCTTCTGAGTCTACCAAGGTAGCGGAAGCTTTGTTTTCACTTTTCAAGGACGTCAAAAAAAAGTTTTCCAAAATCAAAATTTCCACTCGCGTTTTGCGTTTTAGACCTTTCTGAACAATTTTGGTTCCGTGTCTGTCTGTGTGTCTGTCATGAATTCCTTGTAACGCGCATAACTATACGAAGTTATTGTCCGATTTCTATGAAATTCTCAGGGATTGTGCGGGTTGGTGTGTAGACGGTCCCCTATGAAAATCATCATCCCCGGACTGATAGAAGGGACTGCGCATGCGCAAACGTGAATTCCTTGTAACGGCCATAACTTCTACATTTTCCATCCGATTTCAATGAAATTTTCAGGGATGTTACAGACTAGTATTTAGATAGTCCCCTATGAAAATCATCACCTTAGGACTGATAGTAGCTACTACGCATGCGCAAACGTGAATTCCTTGTAACGGCCATAACTTATACATTTTCCACCCGATTTCGATGAAATTTTGAGGGATTATGTGGATTAGGTTGTAGATAGTCCCCAATGAAGATCACCACCTTGGGACTGATAGTAGCCACCGTTTTTATTTTGCTGATTCCTGTACCTACCTTGTTTCGAGTTTTCCGGTTCATATCAATTCCTTCGTTTTATTTTGCTGATTATTTTCATCACCTACCTATTGAATTGTTACACATCATCACTTTGAGCTGCAACGAGCGCAATAACTCCAGTATTTCTCCAGACTCAAGTACCTTCCTTGATTTATCCTAGTGAAACACAGTGACCGCCGCCTTGTTTTAAACGGTACGAATGTACTTCGATAATTTCAATTATTATCGATGGATGTAAACTCGAAGAAGAGAGCCCCCAATTTCAGCTCAATAGACATTTATTTTGTTCGAAATGGTCTTTTTGTATAATGGTCAATTTGTATAATACGTTGTATAGAAACAACCAAGGAATGTAGGTTGCACTATTCTATTGTTGAAAAAACCATTATTCATTTTGGTTTATTATTTTCAATAATGAACCTTTGGAATCGAGCAAGAAAATGCCATTTTTAACACCCTCTCAAAATTTGTTGGTTTACGTTCCAAGGTACTTAGAATCCAAAAATCGAATAAAAATTTGGCTGTCCGACCGCCTTCCGCTGTACGCGGCACTTTCCCCAATTAGCATTGACCGATGTTGATGAAATTTAATTGGACATACGATAAATCAGAAACACGAGTGTGAATCGCTAAATAGGCCTAATCTTCGTTCAAATTTTAGCTGTCCGAAATGCGATCGACTTTTTCTTCATGTTGGATGGTTGGTGACTTTGCAGACGAGTGATCTATATAGAAAAATAATAAACCATTGTGTAATCATTTGCAGCGTTTTTATATTATTTTCTTTGATTTCGTTTCACTATTTCTAAAGTAGGTGCAAGCCACAAATACCTACCCAACCTAATCAGAGAGATTATTTGTCGTTGAGGATTAGTGAAACAGTGCAAGTGAGTAGTGACTAATAGTTTAAAATTTCAGCTAAAGTTGATAGTCCAAGACTCCAAGGTCATCATCAGTCCTTCCATCACCTTCTCCCACAAGGTCAGTCTTCCTTTGTATAGCCCACTTGACTGCTAGCTGCTACTTTTCCGATTTTCCTATATTTTCTTCTCCACGAAGTCGTTTCGAAGTCGTTTTCTTCTTCTGGATTGAAGGTTGGAATGAAATTCTCTGTGTTTATCTCAGTGCGAGTGATTACTAGTGACATCGGCGAAGTTCGGAAAATCATTCTGAGAACACCAGACCACTCAAGACATGCTGGCCAACTTCCCCTCTGTTTGAAGTACAGAAAAGGTGGTGAGCCTCTTCACCTTCACGTTCTGGAGGTATCCTCCTTATCTTCAAGTCCTGAAAGTGATTAATCACTTAATCTGTGTATACCAGCTTGACATCTGTATATTTTCATCAGTATTCTGCCGAACACTCACGAGTGGTAAGGACGTTTGAATCGCACCTCTTTCACCGTCCACACCTGGTGCAGGGAAAACCTGGAGAGGAAACGCACAACTGCCATGGTACTATTGGGCAGCGAGAAGGCCTTCGATTCAGTTTGGATCGAAGGTCTCATTCACAAATTATATGCCAATAAGATCCCCCTCGGCCTTTGCAAAATTATTCACTCTTACCTTTCCGACAGATATTTCCAAGTAAATTCCAAAAACATAACTTCAAAAAAATACCACATTCCTGCAGGAGTCCCACAAGGTTCAGTTTTGTCCCCCACCCTTTTCAACATTTACGTTTCGGAAGTGTTTGATAGTATTCCACAAAACGTCAATATAGCCTTTGCCGATGACCTGGCCTTATACACTTCCAGCTCTTCGGTAGAGAAAGCATGCAATAGACTTAAAAACGCGGCCACTCTCATTATACAAAACCTCACCAAATGGAAAATTAAAGTAAACACATCCAAAACCGAAGCCATCCTTTTTACCCAAAAACGCAACATACCCAAAGCCATCAAAATTAAATCAGACACCATAAATTTTTCCCCCTCAGTAAAATACCTCGGACTTCACCATGACAAACTTCTAACATTCAGAGAACATATACAGCAGACTAAGTAGATTCTACCCCCTTTTCAAATTCCACTCCCTAAATCAGAACATGAAACTTTTAATTTATAAAACAATCATCCGCCCGACCATAACTTACGCCTCACCAATATGGCACACAGCAGCCCACACTCATCTCCATAAACTCCAGATTACCCAAAACAAATGTATCCGCTTAGCAACAAATAGCCCCCTCCGCACCAACCTTGAAACCCTTCACTCACACCTTCAGATTGATCCACTTCACATTCACATTCAAAAATTTGCCGACAAATTCCGTTCTTCCTTACCAGTGCATCAAAACCCCCTCCTACACCAAGTTCAAACTTCAATAAAACCCCGTTGGGGGTAGGACCCCCTAACTCACCGTCCCGTAAATACCTGTAAATATTGCAAGACTGTAAATAGTATAAATAGTCCAATAGTGTAAATTGTATATAATCCCCCCCCCCCCAGTAGTTTTAAGTTAGGTAGTCATTTTGAAATAATAAAATATGTTGTAAGGTTTTTCTTCCTAAAATTTTCCTTCAATCTAAGCCACTCTCTTATCTAACAAACTTTACTTATCCTACTTTTCTGTAAATGAAAAATGTTGTATTTCGTATTTCCACACCTGGTGCAGTATCTAGTATAACAGACATCGATGCCAAACATTACTGGAAATCCCTCAATAATTTTTTGGCCACCATGCACTTTTTTTCCTTTCATCATTCTCCTCGATCTTCATCAGACAGCAAATAACTATCTCAACGTTTTAAACTTTCTTTACTTTCCATTCTTTTGTAATAAAACTCAGAGTCAATTTGATCTTACTTTTCATTTATCCTTTCTTTTAAAATGAGGTAGTTAACGTATCAAGACAATGGTACTTAGACCCCATTTTTATCCATTTCAAATTTAGGAACAATTTTTTAATTTGAGCGCCGAAGAGACCCTCTAAGCTCGCCTTGCTGATCAGCTGAGTGTCACGGGGCCAACAGGGGCAAATTTAGCTAAATACCATTCTTTCTTCCTCTATAATTACCAGAATTGTTTATTGGTATCGCGAAACACTTTTTCAGGCCGTAAATCGCCATGTAATTTGCCATCACTGTGGTCATATCACGAGCCTCTGCCAGGACTTCCCCTGGTTATGTAATGGCATGGATTGCGAGTCTGCTGAGGGATGCTCTTCGACCTCCAAGCTGTCGCCTCTCACGGTCATAACCTACTATTTACCGAGAAAATTGCGACCTCTTCCTCCCTTCAGGGGATCCAAATTGCAAACGTCCCCTCCCTTCTTTCGCGAGATCCTTGTCAAGGAAACTACAAACGCACGCTCCGAGCGGAACGAACGGTGAATTTTGATGCGCTCTTATGATATTACCTGGGAGGCGGCGTTTAAAGTTGTATGGAAGGCGAGGGTTAAAAGTATGAAGAATTTGTTTCGCCTTCCTCAAGAACCTCCCTCGCAATTCATCTTCCTCCACCGAGCTCGTTATTCCTTCCCTCAGCGGTGCTTCCAACGCCGATTTATCCCCGTTCTGTACGACTGGCACTCATCCACCACCCCATTATTGTGTCTTCTGTCGGGTTTTCCCACTTGAGCGCAGAGATTTTACTGTTAAGGAAATTTCAAGGACAATGAAGCTATTGCAATGACTAGGGCAATTGGTTTTAGAATCCTAGTTAAATGTACGGTACATACTGAATGTCTTGTGGAATTATTTGGTAGGAAATAAAACTATTGTACTCAAGCAAATCCGAGAGAAGAATGAAAATGATATTTTGGTTTATTATTTTCAACTAGCTGAAAAGCCTGCTAAAAGCAGGCAAAAAATTGTAGATATGTAAAAAAATTTGATGTCGCGGCCTGGAATCGAACCCGGGACCCCCACGTTCGGGCGACATACGTACGTACGTACGGTTGGTGTTTTATGTATATAGATAATGAACCTATGGAATCGACCAAGACAATTTTGCTTCCGAGTCTACCAAGGTAGCGGAAGCTTTGTTTTCACTTTTCAACGACGAAAAAAAAAGTTCTCCAAAATCAAAATTTCCACTCGCGTTTTGCGATTTAGACCTTTCTGAACAATTTTGGTTCCGTGTCTGTCTGTCTGAGTGTCTGTCTGTCTGTGTGTCTGTCATGAATTCCTTGTAACGCGCATAACTATACGAAGTTATTGTCCGATTTCCATGAAATTTTCAGGGATTGTGCGGGTTGGTGTGTAGACGGTCCCCTATGAAAATCATCATCCCCGGACTGATAGAAGGGACTGCGCATGCGCAAACGTGAATTCCTTGTAACGGCCATAACTTCTACATTTTCCATCCGATTTCAATGAAATTTTCAGGGATGTTACAGACTAGTATTTAGATGGTCCCCTATGAAAATTATCACCTTAGAACTGATAGTAGCTACTACGCATGCGCAAACGTGAATTCCTTCTAACGGCCATAACTTCTACATTTTCCACCCGATTTCGATGAAATTTTGAGGGATTATGTGGATAAGGTTGTAGATAGTCCCCTATGAAAATCATCATCCCCGGACTGACAGAAGCGACTGCGCATGCACAAACGTGAATTCCTTGTAACAGCCGTAACTTCAACTGTCCCCCAGGGGTCGCGGGTTCGAATCCCAGCCTAGGCTAATTATTTTTTTGATCCAATCACATACATCTACTCACTTAATTTTTCATCCGAATTTGATGACAATTTCTAGGATTGTCCAGATTAGCGTGTAGATGGTCCCCTATGAGGGTAGTGGAAGGTACTTAGAGATTGGTGTTTTGAGATTAACAACTATGCATCGGGTCATCTACATAATCGGGTTATGGATACGAGGAAGCTATGTGCCACACCCACTTGGCAGACGTTTTTTTAATTTTTTAATATTTTTTAACACCAATGGAATCATGGAACTACTCAGTCAAATACCAGCCATAAGAGCTAATAGGGTAGGGGCGGCAAACATACAACTTTTTGAAGGAGGAACGAGTCTGCAACAACAAAATGGGACATCAAGACTCGACCGTCGAATTGTCAGGGCACAACGTCTCCATCTAACTACAGATGGGGCTGAACTGGTAAAATCACGTGACAACAGAGCTAGCACAGCATGGATCAGGAGGTCAGCGTAACTATGGGGATGGAGGTCGTTGGGTATGGTGAAAGTCTATTCTGGTTCTCTACCAACAGGAGTGAGGAGGACAAGAGGCAGGCGTGTCGGCAACCTATGCCGAATGGGATGTCAAGCACCCGAAACAGCCTCGCATGTGCTCCAGATTCGCTCGGCCGTGATAAGGCCCAGGTGTGCCCGTAACAATTCTGCCCTGAACCTACTAGAAGCCTACGCTCGCAGTAAAGGATGGCCAGTATGGCTAGAGCCACACTTGAACCTGGAACAGCGAGGTTGTCGTCCTGACCTCTTGGTGGTAACACCAAGGAGGAGCTTTCATTATTGATGTCTCAGTGGTCTCTGGCTCCGGCCAGAGATCACTCGTAGACATCAATGCTTACAAAATCAAAAATATGAAGTTGACGCATTACTAGAGGCTGCAGCAGCACTTGAACATTCAGCGAAACCAACTAAAGGTGATTGGAGCAACTATGACCTGGCGAGGGATGTGGCATGGCAAGTCAGCCAAGGATCTGATTCGGGCTGGTTACCCACTGTTTATCCTGGAGTGGGTGACCACCCGAGTCCTAGCAGGAGGATCATTCATCGGGTCTAAATTCAGGGCTACGGCCACACGGCGGCGTGCCACGGCTCGAGCAAACGGGCCCCGTGAGACTTGGAGCTGAACTCGAACCCTATGGAGAGGAGAAGCGCCGACTGATGGCATAGCCAGAAGAGGCACAATCCTCCCTCCATCATTTGTGGGATAAGGTGACTCAACCTTGTCCCTCACCCCAATGTCCGAGGTCGGATCTCGGACCCTAATACCAAGGAGCCAGATGGACATGACTGCTGAGTGCTGATACAATGCTGTGATGTAAATATTTATGTACAGTACCATAAATTGTAGTGGAGAATTACTTTTTTCCAAATATAAATTGTTAATGGCATGTGGGCTCCTCTTGGGGTCTAGTTGTGCCCCGAAGCTTTTGGTTGATGTAGGTCACTTCTAAGGGTTGAAAATAAGGGTTGAAATTTTGAAAACTCCCTAACTCGAACAATTTCGTAGTATAAAATAAGTAAAAACGTCTGCCAAGTGGGTGTGGCACATAGCTTCCCCGTATCCATAACCCAACTGTATAGATGATCCGATGCTTAGTAGTTAATCGCAAAACATCAATATGATAGTACCTACTACTATCACAACAATCAATCTGCACAATCTCTGAATATTGTTGGAAAATGTAGAAGTTATGGCTGTTACATGGATTTCACGTTTTCGCATTCGCAGCGGCTACTATCAGTACTACACCACACACACACAATTTCCACACAATTCCTGAAAATGTCGTCAAAATCGGATGAGGAGTTGTGGCTGTGGCAAGGAATTCATGACAGACAGACAGACAAGGAACCAAAATTGTCCAGGAAGGTCTAAAACGTAAAACGCGAGTGGAAATTTCGATTTTGGAGAACTTTTTTTTGGCAAAGCCGTGTTCTTTGCAGACGAGTGATCTATGTAGAAAAATAATAAACCTTTGTGTAATAATACCGTCACCGAATTCGTTCGTTCCATTCGCATTCGACACGTTCGTTCGTTTCAGTGGGAGCACTCGAGGTGACTCGACGTGGTAATCGTTGAACGTTTCAGACCTCCAACGGCGTTGAACCGCGGGAGAATACAATCGATATGCCGACCCTCCGCCCCTCGCCCTCCTCCGCCGAGAGTTGTTCGTCTACCGCCGACAGTCTAGCGGCCTCACCGGGGGAGGCTGCGGACGGAACTTTTGACGAGAACGGGAAAAGGGTTCGTCTCCTTGGGGCATTCGCTCCCCTCGTATCTCCCGCTGAAAACGCTCCTTCATCTGCCGCTGTCCCGATGACGGCGGAGGGCGGAGGTGGTTGACCCGATGAGGGAGGGCGGTCGTCCGACGAAGGGAGAAACTCGTCCCTCCGGATTCTTACGTCACTTTTCCTCGGGGAGAGATACGAGATTTCCAGGCCGTCGTCTCGAAATGCCTGCCAAGTGAGGTGGGCAGTAGAGAATGACACTAATTTGAATTTAGTGCCTTCAACAGGTGATTATGGAAATTACATTATTCATGTACCACCATGTAAGTACTCAAGATGTGTATCTATTCGAAACTCAATAAAAAACGCTGCAAAATATCACTCAAAGGTTTATTATTTCTACAGATAACTCGTCTGCAAAGAACTCGGCTTTGTAATTATCACTGGCTACCAATCATAGGTACTACATCATCTACCACATCGATACCTTGAAGCACAAAGGTGCTATGTCCAAAAATGAAGTTTTGAGAATAACGCAAAAGAAATTATCACCAATTTTCCTAAAATAACGGCTTATTACACTAAACTCTTTAATTTCCTCAATAAAGTTCCAAGCTATTATCATAAAGAAAACTCAATAATAGTTTTATTGAATTTGAGTTTTTCTGAAATTAAAAAAAAAAAAAAAATTTGGAAGGTGGATGGGATAGCGTCTTTGAGCTTTAAGCTATCGACATACCAGCATCACAATCAAGTTTATTTGCAAGAAATAAATGCAATCAAGAGCAATGAAGAATTTTCGGTGCCTTCAATAGGAAATTTGATTACTGGTTGCTAAGGACGCAAAACTGAGAACAACTCGAAAACATAATATGTTTCGATTACTTGACTATATTATAGTCAAGTAATGTATGCATTCCAGGGGAAGTCCCATTGGATAAGCGGTAGATCAATGTAAACCAGTTGGTAAGCGATAAAACTGTTTCACTCGATGTAACTCATTTAGTATTTCAGGCACGAAATAGTGGTCCCCCCCCCCTCATCCTTATCCACCATAACATTTCTAGCGGCGTGGGAACATCGAATTTGGAGAGCTTTTGAAAACTCATGATCTACGACACCCAACATGCGAATTCGAGTTCACCCCCTCCCCCCTCACCAATGGTGCCAGCCAGACACCAAAACGAAAATACGTCGTTACGTTGAACTTTCATCTATTTGTTTTGGTAGGCAGTCCGTCGAAATTCACATCCGTATTCAAGGTGAAACACAAAAAAAAAAACACGAAATATGCAGTTTATGGTGTCCTGGCACCATGGTTGCACCACTATTAGTTCCATGGTGGTACAGGGAATAATTCATGAAAATCCAGAGGTATGCTAACAATTTTTCCTCAATATCAAAAATTGGGTACAATTAGTAAGCTGTACAGGAGCCGAAATATTAAAAAATCGGATATTTTGTGAATATTATCCCCCCACTTACCCCATATCCATGCTAATTTTGATACTCTGGTGAAATAGGGTGCAATTAGGGTGATTTTTATGTCGAAAAAAAAGAAACACTCGAATCAGTAGCAAATTGAGGCCTGGGCAGAGTTTACAAGATTATGTCCGCAAACGCACGTTTTTTTAAAATAATTAACCCTCCCTTTCCATCGAATTCGAAATTCTGGCGACGTAGTGCACAAGTAGATAGATTTACCCATCGAACAAAAAACGCTGCAAATTATTACACAAAGGTATATTGCTTCCGAGTCTACCAAGGTAGCGGAAGCTTTGTTTTCACTTTTCAAGGACGAAAAAAAAAAGTTCTCCAAAATCAAAATTTTCACTCGCGTTTTGCGTTTTAGACCTTTCTGAACAATTTTGGTTCCGTGTCTGTGTGTCTGTCTGTCTGTCTGTCATGAATTCCTTGTAACGCGCATAACTATACGAAGTTATTGTCCGATTTCGGTGAAATTTTCAGGGATTGTGCGGGTTGATGTGTAGACGGTCCCCTATGAAAATCATCATCCTCGGACTGATAGCAGCCACTGCGCATGCGCAAACGTAAATTCCTTGTAACGGCCATAACTTCTACATTTTCCATCCGATTTCAATGAAGTTTTCAGGGCTGTTACAGATCAGTGTTTAGATGGTTTCCTATGAAAATCATCACCCCCGGATTGATAGTAGCCGATGCGCATGCGCGAATTTGAATTGCTTGTAACAGCCGTTACTTCCACAATTTCTACCCGATCTCGATGACATTTTCAGGGATTACGCGGATTAGGTTGTAGATGGTCCATAATGAAAATCAAGGCCTTAAAATCTTACAGTAGCCGATGCGCATGCGCAAACGTAAAATCCTTGTAACAGCGGTAACAGTCGCGTGTGACGTGAGGATCTCAAACCCCTCTCAACCAACCCCTTTATAGAGCAGTAAGCAATGCTCTGGACTCCCACCCTGGAGCCCCAGGTTCGACTCCCAGTAGAGCTAAGAAACTTTTTGACCCAATCACTACCGCACTTACATTTTTCGTTCGAATTTGATGAAAATTTCTAGGATTGTCCAGATTAGCGTGTAGATGGTCCCCTATGAGGGTAGTGAAAGGTACTTAGAGATGGGTGTTTTCAGATTAACTACTACGCATCGGATCATCTATATAATCGGGTTATGGATACGAGGAAGCTATGTGCCACACCCACTTGGCAGACGTTTTTTTTTGTCTTTATAGATCACTCGTCTGCAAAGAACGCGGCTTAGCCATTGTTACCACCAACCAACTTGAAGAAAAACATCGATCGCATTACGGTCAGCTAACATCTGAATGGAGATTAGGCCTCTTTTGCGATTCACACTCATGTTTCTGATTTATCGTAAGTCCAACCCTTAAACTCTCGTAGGGGGCGAACGGATGTTCCTACAGAGTTCCGTGGGGTCTCATTCGATTCTAAGAATTCAATACTATCTTAATTTGAAGAATAAACAATACCTTCATATCAAAATTTTTTGAGCTTGGGTGTTTTCAGAATTTCAACCCTTAGAAGTGACCTACATCAACTGAAATCTTCGGGGCACAACTAGACCCCAAATGGAGCCTACATACCAAATTTCATCAAAATCGATCCTTCAGAACTGAGGAAAGTGTCGCGTACGGCAAAATTCTTATACCATTTTCGGATTCTACGTACCTTGAAACGTAAACCAACAAATTTTGAGGGCGGGTTAAAAAAAAATTTCTCTTGGTCGATTCCTAAAGTATATTATTGAAAATGAAACTGGATTTTCACGATCATGTTGAAGATTCATTTAGTTGAATAACAGCAACACGAATGCAAAGTTGTTCATAATAGATGACTATGGTTCATCATTTTCAATAACGAATCTTAGGAATCAAAGAAGAGAAAACTTTTTTAACCTCCCTTCAAAATTTGTTGGTTCACGTTTCGAATTAAAATTTGGCCGTCCGTCCGCCGTACGCGGCACTTTCCTTAGTTCTCATGGACCGATTTTGATGAAATTTGGTGTGTTAAATGTGGCTCCTTTTGGGGGCTAGTTGTGCCACGAAGATTTTAGTTGATGTCAGTCACTTCTAAGGGTTGAAAATTAAGAGTTGAAACTTTGAAAACGCCCTAGCTCAAAAAATTTTGATATAAAAGTATTGTTTTTTCTTCAATTTTTAGAATTTTCAAAGACCACGCGGAACCTTGTAGGACAAACCGTTCGCTCCCTATGAACTACAAGAACTTATAGGTTGGAGCGAATAAATCAGAAACACGAGTGTGAATCTCAGAAGAGGCCTAATCTCCGTTCAAATTTTAGCTGACCGAAATGCGATCGATGTTTTCCTTCAAGTTGGTTGGTGGTAACAATTGCACAGCCGTGTTCTTTGCAGACGAGTAATCTATATAGAAAAATAATAAACCTTTGTGTAATAATTTTAAAATTCATTTTTAAAATGGTTTCCCCTCATTTGTTGTCTAGGGCTATACAACTGCCAAGCTTTCTGCTCCATCACAGTGGAATTGTTTGGAAGTGAAAAATCACCCCTTCGCTCTTTTTGACCGACTTCAACGCGCCGAAGGCGCGCGAAAGAGGAGGTACTCAATTCGGGTTGTCGTGGGACGACGATTTTTTTTTTTTTTTTTTTTTTGTATGTCTGAACACCTTGCATTTCTTTATTCTGGTACCAATCTGTCTGATTCTTTTTGAAATTAGTTCTACCAGTATCCGTGGTGGTCCCATTTCAAACAGATTTCATTTTGCTCTGTTAAAAGTATCGAAAATTTGTGAAAGAAGTTGAAAAACGTGGTTCCCGTTTTCGGGAATATTGGTCCGCATTCACTCTTCTTGCCCTGTGACTTCCGACTGAGTCGGTGGAGGACCACTTGTGTATAGTCAAATTGAAGGTCTGATTGTAAGCTTTGAAATGATATACTATACGAGAGGGGTTCCGATAACTAAAAGGTGCTGCGGGGGATGAGAAACGGGGGAAATTATAGTGGGTTATTCGCTCAGAACCTGCATGAGCCATATTAAACGTGTTTATGAATGCTCGAGTATGTGAGTTTTCCTACCAAATATGAAGGATAATCATAGTACTGTTAGTTAGGTATTCAACCAAGTGGCTGTAGCACATAGCTCCCTCATCACTAATAACATGATTGGGTAGGTAATAGTAAAGGAGATCGTCAGAACTGCATAATGCCCTACCATAGTATAGTATGATACAGAGAGATATAGTCCAGTTGGGTGATGAGTGAGTATTCTACCAAGTGGGAGTAGCACATAGCTCCATCGTCATTTATAATATAGTTGGGTATCTCATGGTATAGAAGATTGTCGGAATTGAATAGTGCCGTACCAAATATGAGGTATATGGTAAAACTAGGTGATGAGAGGGTATTCTACCAAGTGGCTGTAGCACATAGCTCCCTCATCACTAATAACATGATTGGGTAGGTAATAGTAAAGGAGATCGTCAGAACTGCATAGTGTCGTACCAAATATGAGGTATATGGTAAAACTAGGTGATGGGAGGGTATTCTACCAAGTGGCTGTAGCACATAGCTCCCTCATCACTAATAACATGATTGGGTAGGTAATAGTAAAGGAGATCGTCAGAACTGCATAGTGCCCTACCATAGTATAGTAAGATACAGAGAGATATAGTCCAGTTGGGTGATGAATGAGTATTCTACTAAGTGGGAGTAGCACATAGCTCCATCGTCATTTATAATACAGGGTGTCTACAAAACAGTTGTAAGGAATTCAAGGGGTCAATTCTACAACTAATTTCCAACAAAAAGTGTCTCTTAGAAATTTTTTTAAAAACGCCTCTTTAACCGACTTTTTTCACTTTCAAGTTTTTTTTCGTGTTTTCGACCTTACACCATTAAAACGGTCATAACTCTCTTAAATTACACTCAAAAATTAAAAATAAGGATACCGTTGGAAAGAGCGTCAAATTTCCTATCTCCCTGATACCAAATAACAAATTTTTAGTTGAATTACACGAGGAATGAAGCAACCTAAAAGTGAACTTAGTAAATTTTCGAAAAATTCCCGTTTTTCAACGCCTATAAATCTAGATATTACCAGGTAAAGTTGTGTTGCCGGAAAGCCTAAAAACTGCGCCAGAATCTCAGCTTTCCAACGGTATAATCAAAACATATTTTACAACCGAATTTAGGGGAGAATTTCGTGTTTGAACGCGGAAAAACGTAAATTTTTTCAACGAAATCGGCGCTCTGGCCTCCTGTTTCCGGAGGCCTCGCGGTCACTGCGGCGCCGACTCACCCACTCTCATCGTCCGACCCCTCAGATCGACTAGGCGGAGCGCCGATTTCGTTGAAAAAATGCACGTTTTTCCGCGTTCAAACACAAAATTCTCCCCTAAATTCGGTTTGTAAAATATGTTTTGATTATATCGTTGGAAAGCTGAGATTCTGGCGCAGTTTTTAGGCTTTCCGGCAACACAACTTTACCTGGTAATATCTAGATTTATAGGCGTTGAAAAACGGGAATTTTTCGAAAATTTACTAGTTGTAGAATCGACCCCTTGAATTCCTTACAACTGTTTTGTAGACACCCTGTATAGTTGGGTATCTCATGGTATAGAAGATTGTCGGAATTGAATAGTGCCGTACCAAATATGAGGTATATAGTACAATTTGGTGATGAAAGGGTATTCAACCAAGTGGGTATAGCACATAGCTTCCTCATCACTAATAACATGATTGGGTAGGTAATAGTAAAGGAGATCGTCAGAACTGCATAATGCCCTACCATAGTATAGTAAGATACAGAGAGATATAGTCCAGTTGGGTGATGAGTGAGTATTCTACCAAGTGGGAGTAGCACATAGCTCCATCGTCATTTATAATATAGTTGGGTATCTAATGGTATAGAAGATTGTCGGAATTGAATAGTGCCGTACCAAATATGAGGTATATAGTAAAACTAGGTGATGAGAGGGTATTCTACCAAGTGGCTGTAGCACATAGCTCCCTCGTCATTAAACGACTTTATAAATTTTTTAATAAAGTTGGGTATCTAATGGTATAGGAGATCGATCTAGGAAATAGATCTACGTTCCGAAAACTGATCGAAAAACTGCGGGTAAATTAATTTCAAATTTATATTGAGGACCACTAAAAAGTGAAAAATAAAAAATAATATAAAATGGAAAAATAATAAAATAAAAACCTTTTTAACAAAAAAATGGACCGACCTCAAAAATAATGTCCGTTAACACCAAAAAGGGAAAAATAATAATCTCAGCGAAAACATACTTATGTAGTAGGTTGTTGAACATAGATACCTATCTAGTCAACAGATGGTATGTTGGAATACCAACACTTATTTGTAGTGTGATTCACACTTATTGTCACACTCATATCCTCCATCATATGATAGCAGTGACATACTACCGTATGCGTAGGTAGGTACGCATTGAAGTCGCCGTCGTGCCCATCTGTAGACACAAACGTCTTCTAGATCTTCTACTTACCAACATATTACTCTTTTTCGCAAATATACATACCTCCAATACTACAAACATGCTTCCACAACGAGCATGAATGAAAATTCAGTTCGTTCAAGAATGTGGGAAGTTTTGAACGTTAATTAGGTAACAACGCTTCTGAAGGTATGTAGCTACATTACAATATGTCCTCCAATATAATAAACAGTCTCGTATAACAATAAAGTCTCAAATACTCGTCACAACTATTCCTAGGGAGGTTCACACTTACTATCATACTCATATGGCAGAAGAGATTTACAAGGTACCTGATAGTTTGGGGACACATTTTAACTCAATGGTACATTCTCTTGTAATGCTAACCAGATCATCGAAGGAAGGTACTTAGTTTGTGTCTACAGATGGGCACGACGGCGACTTCAATGCGTACCTACCTACGCATACGGTAGTATGTCACTGCTATCATATGATGGAGGATATGAGTGTGACAATAAGTGTGAATCACACTACAAATAAGTGTTGGTATTCCAACATACCATCTGTTGACTAGATAGGTATCTATGTTCAACAACCTACTACATAAGTATGTTTTCGCTGAGATTATTATTTTTCCCTTTTTGGTGTTAACGGACATTATTTTTGAGGTCGGTCCATTTTCTTGTGTCCTAAGCATGTGCTATTTGTCATATCGACTGTAGTTCGGTTCAGGGATGTTGTACGATCGCGTTTAGGTTTACGGCGATTTTACATGGAAAATCTGTCCCTCGACTCGCAAATACACCAAACACCTACACTGAACACAAAATACTACCTACTGTTCAGAAACGCGTGCTACAGGATTGCATCTGACTGCTAACCCTAAAGGATGGTGTCCGTTAGGAAGTTGTATCAGTTATGTGGGGCTTCATTATATAGTCAAACCAAAGCGGACCTAATGAGGTTTGCACTTTACTGCCATCACCTTCTTTGAGACGGCAATTACCGCCAGGCATTAACCTTCAAAGCCTTAGGAAAATGCCGTCGTGGAGGGAAGGAAAGAGAGAGGAGGGAGAACTGGTGGTAGAAGTCCGGGACGGATGGTTCAAATTATTATTAATGCTCGGATGTCAAACGTTCAATTTGTATTGTTTGACTGTTCTATGAATTTATCGGGTAAGTGGCAGCGGTCGAACCCTCTCTTCTATTCAACTATCAAGACTTGAAGGCCAGTGCGGTCATCATGGATGAAAACGATCATCAATCTTCACGAATCAAAACGGTGAATTATTACCAGCTTTTAGGGGAGTATTTCAGTCTCATATAAAATTTCATAACTTGGACAATGAAACAACATTTTCTAACAGTTTGTATCCTTCTAGATTCTGCTGTAATAAAAAATAAAAAACAATGCAAATGATTAAACAACGGTTGATTATTTTTCTGTGAAGTTCGCCCTTCAACTACCTTCTAAGGACCAAGGGTAGGTGGGACGTGTAGATAAATTTTACAATAAACGCGCATTCAAAAATATTTTTGACCTTCTGGGTGGTATATATATATATTTTTTAAATATCACTGTCTCAATTTATGGAAAAAGTCATGGAACATTAATATTAATAATAATTTTCATTCACAATCCTTTACAGGCAAGGATGCGTAGTAAAATAAAAACATTATGCATAAGACATAGTAATAATAATTTTAAAAAATAGACCTACTCCATCCTGACCAAATGCCCAGCTGTCTGTACAGAAATCAGCCACAAGGTTTGCAGGGCTCACAGAGCCCGGCCCCGCCAGGGCCCACCCGCCATGGTGGCTACCCTAACCAAACTCGCTCCCGCCTCCCAAGCCCCACAACCACCGCCGCATCACCTCCACAACTATAAAGTCACAGACATGTGAAGATTTCATCAATCAGTTCAATCAGATAGATAAAACGTTGTAAATGAATCTAAATAAGAAAAAAAAGTCTGCCAAGTGGGTGTGGCACATAGATTCCTCGTATCCGTAACCCGATTATACAGATGATCCGATGCATAGTAGTTAATCTCAAAACACCAATCTCTAAGTACCTCTCACTGCCCTCATAGGAGACCATCTACACGCTAATCTGGACAATCCTAGAAAATTTCATCAAATTCGGATGAAAAATGTGTCATGGCTGTTACAAGAATTTTACGTTTGCGCATGCGCAGTGGCTACTATCAGTCCAAAAGTGGTAATTTTCATAGGGGACCATTTTAAATACTGATCTGTAACATCCCTGAAAATTTCATCAGAATCGGATGGAAATTGTGGAAGTTATCGGTTCCGAAGGTTTTATCTAATTACATAAAACCCCAACCGTACATACGTATGTCGTACGAACGTGGGAGACCGGGGTTCGATTCCAGGCCGTGACACAATTTTTTTTTTTTTTTTTCAATAAATTACGTGTTCATTTACGATTTGTTTTTGCCTGCTTTTAGCAGGCTTTTCAGTTAGTTGTAAATAATAAACCAAAACTAGTTAGCTAAAACTAGTTTTAAATTAAATTCTAATTAAATTGAATTGGTTTTTAATTATTTTAAATTGATTAGTTTAAATTAAATTTGCAAGCTCATTATAGGAAGGTGAGGTCTAGTCCTTAAACCGCCACCGCTCTTCTTTCGCGAATTAATGCACCTTGTCGTTAAGTAAATAGTTTAAGCAAATCCTTGGAAAACACATTGTTTAGTAATGCATGCATTCCAGGGGACGTCCCATTGGATAAGCATCAGGTCAATTCAAACCAGTACAACACGCATTTCTATTTACCTTCCTACTGCACAGTAACTGTTTCACTCAACGTGATTTAGTCACTATTTTGAGTGAGAAAATAGTGGATTCCTCCCCCCCGCCCCTCGATATTAGCCGCCACAAAATTTCTAGCAGCATCTGAGCCTCGAATATGAACAGCTTTTTAAAATTCATGATCTACGACACCCAACATGCGAATTCGAGTTCACCCCCCCCCCCCCCCTGCAATGGTGCCAGTCTAGCACCAAAGCGGTAATACACGTCGTAACGTTGAACTTTAATGTGTTAGTTTTGGTAGGCAGTCCTTAAAAGTTCATATCCGTATTCAAACTGAAACACACAAATACCCACAAAATATGATGTTTATTGTGCCCTGGCACCATGGTGGCACCACGGATTTGTTCCATGGTGGTACAAAGAATAATTCATGAAAATCCGGAAGTATATTGAGAATTTTCTCTCAATTTCAAAGCTTGGGTACAATTAGAAGGCTGTAAGGGAATCGAAATATTGAAAAATCGGATATTTTGTCAATGTCATCCCCCCACTCGCCCCCTCCCCATGCTAATTTTGATTCTCTGGTGAAAAATAATGTTCCGCATGGATGAACTCCCCTCCCTTCCCACCCTTAAAAAGGCAAAATTCAAAATTCCGGCGACGTAGTGCACAACTAGATTGATTTTCGCGTCCAAAAAAAAAAAAAAAAAAAAAAAGAAACGCGAAAATCGGTGAAAACTAAGGCCTGGGCAGACGACACAAGATTTTTGTCACACACACAGACATGCACCATGTTTTTTCGCGGATTTGGATTCAGAATGGTCTGAAACGGATTAGTGTGCGGTTATTTTTTCACTATTGAGTGTTGTCCAACTTCACCCCAGATCAATCGCATAAAGCATGGCTAAAGCATGTTTCACGCTAATAGGTCATTCAAGAGGTTAACTTCGTTTACGTTTTTGAAAAATCTTTAAAACTCAACTCTCTTAACTTTTTGCTTAGAATTAATTTTTTTAATTGAACATTAGGATTAGTTATTCGTGAAATTTTGTTGAAAATCACCCTTCACTTCAATACCCTCCTATATTATTGGTGACGTTTTGTCAAATATTATAAATGATTTATTAATCGTGTGGTGGAGTCATTGTATTGATTTATGGTGGAAACTTTGATTGTGTCTATTGGTTTATTATTTTCAATAATGAACCTTTGGAATCGACCAAGAAAAAAAATTTTTAACACCCCCTCAAAATTTGATGGTTTCAAGGTACGTAGAATCCAAAAATCTAATAAAAATTTGGCCGTCCGTCCGCCGTACGCCGTCCGCCGTACGCGGCACTTTTGCCACTTAGCATTGACCGATTTTGATGAAATTTGGTATGTAGGCTCCATTTGGGGTCTAGTTGTGCCCCGAAGATTTTGGTTGATGTAGGTCACTTCTAAGAGTCCAAAATGAATTTTGAAATTTTCAAAACGCCCTAACTCAAACAATTTTGATATAAAGGTATTGTTTTTCCTTCAATTTAAGATTCTATAGAATTTTTAGAATTTTTTGAGACCACGCGGAGCTCTGTAGGACAAACCGTTCGCTCCCTACGAAAATTTAAGGGTTTATATTGAAATATATATATATGAATCAAAACACGAGTGTGAATCGCAAAAGAGGCCTAATCTCCGTTCAAATTAGAGCTGACCGAAATGCAATCGATGGTTGGTGATTTTGATTTACTTTTTTTTTTTTTTTGGCTTCATATTGGATGGTTGGTGATTTTGTAGACGAGCGATCTATATAGAAAAATAATAAACCATTGTGTAATAATTTGCAGCGTTTTTTCCTAGATATTCTTAGACACGCTCATTTTCCACGTTATTTTCATAACTGATTCCAGAGAACCTTTTTGTCTTTCTGCACGAATTAGAGTTTCTATATCCCCGCTAGTGAGGGAGCAAAGTAACTTTTTACTGAATAATTTAAAATAAAGAGCTTTCAGTGCACAGCAAGACCCCGAAAGAAGTTCATAAGGGAAAATAATAGACCAAATCATTGATTTTGGTCATGGTGAGTAGGAAGCGGGAAAACTTTTTTTGATTTTAGGATTCTATGTAACTTGAAAAGCGTAAAGGAGAGCAAATTTTGAAATGAATGCAGAGGAGGTTTCTCATTGTACGGGGAAGAATGATTTATTAATCAAAATCATCATCGAAGTTATTATGATAGTCCTCAGACCATCTATTTAATCTCCGTTGATTGCTTACGTAAGTAAATTGAATTTCACATTTCCTACCGTCAGTTGGTATTTTGAACGCGAGAGTTGTTGAATTTTGCCTTGGGCATAATTAGTTTCGCATCCGAAATGGTTTTGATTGCAAACAGAGTTGATTAGAGAGAGCCGAAGTAAATATTACACTAGTAACATGCGAGCTCGTATTCATACAAGCGAATTGGATGCGGAATCAACACCCAAGAAGCTACCAACCTCAATTTCAAGCAATAGGTGCAATGAACTGATGTTTCAAAACTATTTCTAATGTCATTCCAAATACGAAATTATATCGAAAATCAAAAAATAGAATGTTTCAGTCATGCAGCTTAAGTAATTAGGAATGACAATATTCTTACTTATACCATGTTGCAACATGGTATACAGATACCAATACAGATTGCAATCTGTATTGCAGTATGACACACAGAGTACCGGAGACAAGTTAATAGGTATGACATAATGGCTTGGGGAGGAACGTATTCTTATATTATATAATTAAATAAAAAACTTGCATGTAGGTAAGCCAGAAAATCATCATACAGATGATGTTATGTCCTTACCACGCAAGGACCCCATCCATAGACTTAAAATTGAGATTGCCAAGGTATTTACTATTAGAGTATGAATGAAAAACCAACTTTTGCAATTTTTTAGAACACTCTTCTTCTTCTTGAAGATTTTCAACGGGGTACGAAATATGATATCAGATTATGCCGCCGCAGGGAATATAATTTGCCCTAGGCTTAGACTGACAATTGAGAAATCAAACTAACTTACCTCAAGTGTAGTTCGATTTCGATTATAAGAAGCGCTCGGTCCTCGATGTTACACAATGTAGTACGCTCTCTCAGGGTGTGGCCAGAAACCCTGAGAGAGCGTACTACATTGTGTAACATCGAGGACCGAGCGCTGAATTATAATGACAACACCCATTCTACTACAATTCATTCTACACTTGTTATGCAGAGAAATTGATTGTAATATGAAAAGCCCCCAGAAGTTCACTAGACTAGCAAGTGTCAAGTTGGCTAGTTGCAGAAGGGGGCTTTAGATGCGAGAGGCTATTAACAGTGCATATGTATAGAACTGGAGATTATTAAATAGCGTCCATGTATATAACCTAGGATTCAAGTAATGTATACAAAATGTCTTGTATTGTATTTACTTATTACCAGAGACCTTCAAAATGTGGCACTTATTTTTTATAAAATGTGGCAATATGGCACTTATTGTGGCCGAATGTGGCATTTATTTCAGCTGATGTGGTATTTATTTTTTTCAACTTTCCACCCCCTCCCCACCATAAAAGGGATGTTAAACCATTAAATCGTGAAACTTGAAAGCATATCAACTACTGTATTATGTATATCAACTATTTACATGTATTTCCAACAAATTTACATGTATTTATAACATGTTAAATTCAATTTTAGTACAATTTTAAGTGGGCGGCTGTGTTATCCATGGATAAATTTAGACGACGGTCGCTCAGGATATATTTCAATTTAGAGAATGATCTCTCTACATCGGCAGAAGTCGCGGGCGCGTACTTCATTGCAAGGACGTCTTCAGCGTCCCACTCTTCCCTGAGAGAAGATTCCTTCCCTTCGAGATTCGCGGCTATACTTTTCATTTATTCCCAGCCGCAATTCCTGTCCAGAACGGCCTGTACCTTGGCGTTAATCCTTAATCCAATGGCTCCTGTGTAGGAACGGACATGAGACCCTAACAACAGCCGAAGACCCACGTTGACCTGTGATGATAAGTTAATCTTACCTGGTTTTAGCAAACATCCATTCGTCATATATTTCTCAGCGTTCTCGGGCGTTAGTAAAAATAAGTATTAGTAAAATAAGGCGAAATGTGGCACAATATGTGGCATTTTCAAATAAATCAACAAAACATGGCATTTTACCGAAAAATGGGCCGAATGTGGCATTTTAGTGTGGCGCCGTGGCAATGTGGCATTTGAAGGTCTCTGCTTATTACTGTAATGTATAGTATCCATTTATTTACCGAGATGGAGCGATAATGCAAAGTTCCTACTGTTGTGATCAGCGACCTCTTCGCATTTCTGTCCATTCGCTTCCTTAGCTCATGTGGTAGGAGCTCCGATTCAGAATCGGAATGATAGGAGATCGATCCCCGGTCGAGGGAAGTTAATTTTTGATGATTCAACACTACCCTACAGCACGGGCCAAGCCTAACGGAAATCTGAGCAAATCGCATCCCATCTGCATTTTTCTTCTAGAAAAATTGTACAAAATGGCGTCAAATAAACATCTATCCATCAATCATGTTTTGAAATAATAAATGCTGTACATGAACGGAGTCTCTCAATTTCAAGTACCACTCAGATAACGAATTGTTTTGCTTCCACACTATCGAAAGCTTTGTAAAAGGCCAGCAGGTCAGAAAATGGGAGATCTTGCGAAATCGAAATTTCCAAGTGGTTCTTAGCTTTCTGAACAAATTCTGTTCAAAGGTCAGGTCAAATGTTGTTACCATGAACTGATTTTTGCGCTTTTTTTCAAAATTTGTGCGAGTCTTTCCCGAGACGGTTTGCTAAGAATTCCATTTCAGGATGGTACAGAGCTGGACCCGTGATGATTGCGTATTGATTTCATCACGGTTTGATCAACAGGCACTTGATAGCGCAGAATCTAATTATATAAAACGCCAACCGTACGTACGTACGTATGCACGGAGGGGTTGAAGGGGTCGTGGGAGTGGGGAGAGTTGGAGGCTGGAGTGGTTGGGGGCGGGAGGAGTCGGAGGCGAGAGGAGTCGGAGGAGTTGGGGGCGGGCGGAGTTGGGGGCGGGCGGAGTTGGGGGCGGGCGGAGTTGGGGGCGGGAGGAGTCGGAGTGATTGGGTGGAGGAGAGAGTCGGAGGAATTGTTTTTGCCTACTTTTTGTAGGCTTTTCAGCTAGTAAAAACATAATCGTGAACAACTTCTCGATCGTGTTGATGTTTGCACTTGTTGTATGGGCAATCAAAAAGAAAACTCGCAATTCAAATAAAGGAGAAAATAAATAATGTTCTTTAAACTGTACTTAAGAATAGGTAGTTGGCAAAAAAAAAAACTCGTCAAAAAATCGATTTAGAAAAAAATTGTTTATTAAAATCCATTATATTGGGAATAAGTTTCGAAAATAAATTTGAAAAAATATCAAGGGGAAATGGGTTAAAAAATTCTGTGAACACAGAACGGCGCGCTCTGGAGGACAGCTAGTGGACCCCCGTCCGTATGGAAGATCGATCATAATCTTCTATTCAGCACATATTTCCTCGCTGCTTTCGCTTTCTTCATTCTTCTTCTTTTGTTTATTCTTGAGTCCATTTGGTTGAGGGTTTTTAAGAGGAGAAGCGTAAGTCTTGCTTGATGAGTGCAGAAAAAATATCGACTTTTTCTTGCCGAATAAATATTGATTTTCTTGCCGTAAGTCGGCAAGAATGACTTCGTTGTGGATAACTTTTCGGACCGAACTTAGAGTATTTCAATCCGACAATATGACAATATGTTCGTTGAGGCATTTTTTCGATTTTTTGAACTATTGAATTGAACGTGTGAAATTGAACATTGTAGAAATCAAGGGAGAGAGCGAGAATTCAACAAAAACACAAAACACGGCGAAATCACAACAAAAAATCGCAAAGAATCAAGACGTAAAAAAACTGATAAGTTATCTTTTTCTTCTTTCTAAGTCATCTTTACTAAGTCATGGAATCTTTCTAAGTCATGGATACTATAATCTAGATACAGACATTTAAAAAAAATAGATGTGAAAAAGATGAAGTGAGTCTGCGAGATGTTGCGACACCAGGAGGGAACAATAATAACTTGTTTTTCAGCACAAATGCCTAATCATCTCTATTATAGTAAGTACAACTCATAGACTCAATTTTTGTTTTAGAATGTTCTTAAAACCTAATACACAAATTGTGCCATGGATTTTGCGTATTTTTTCTTACAACATCAGATAAGTTTTTATGTTTTTCAAAGATTCTAAGCATAAACTTGAAGTTTTTCTACAAACTCCCTGCAATTTTTCCCAGTCATCGAGTGGAAATTCCCTTGGCTCCATCTCTTCAGAATAATGTACTTAACAAAAAAATTATCTTAGAACTAGGTAGAATCCCCTAAGGGCAAGCGTAATGTGGAAAAGCACTATGTGGAAAACTTACATCATTCATGTTGGCTCTATGATAATTTTGACACTATAGAATACTCACGAATTAATTTTAAATTTCGGTCGTGGTTTTCTCAATTATTGCTCGAGACAAGTATCAATGAATTATTCCAGAGGCTCCAGTCAGATTGAAAAGTCCCGTCCATGAATTCATTTCAACTTGAACAATAAAGAAACGCATCCCTTGTCTTTCTGCCCTAAATAAACTACAAGGTAGGCAATGAATATTCTGAATGTGGGCAGAGCGAATTCCACGCACCTTATTATTATCAGAGAGTGAACCTCCGGAGGACTTATTTATGAAGTTTCTTTGTCTCTTTGTTCCATGTTCCATTATGTAAATTGAAGATCTACCAACACCAGCCGCTCCGGTTATTTTCCACGTAAATTACCGCCGATTTTCCCCCCAAGTCACGATATATTCTCAAGCCCTGTATATTTCCTTGTTATCTGATAACTTCTGTGAATAAATGCACCATAAAACCAACCTAGTTGCCGACCGCTCTCTTAATATGTATTGTTGTGAATGCAGAAGTGGGAAATGTATGCTAACAGTTTCCGCTAACCCATCGGAGCAGAATCCGCAAAGGAAATGAAATCAGTGATGGCAAACAATTTTCGTAATTGCTCTGGTCACTGCGGAAGAGGGGAGATGGTTTTGCCTGGTTCTTGAATTTCCACTCGGAAACCATTAAACGCACCACGAAGAAATTATGTGTTTCCATAATCCTTTCCTATAATAAAATTATCCGAGAATTGCACCACCAATGGATAATCAAGTACCGATCTTACTGTCTCTGCAGAGTAGAGTTTTTCAGAAGCGTTGTGTTCATACAGCGGATCGTAAAACATTACCTATTTTCCACTAACTTGAAAAAACCAAACCACCTAGAACTCATAAATTGCAAGCAATAGAAATAGTAAGTGATCTACGAAACCCAACGAACTTCTAAGTAAGAATAGAGTGAGAATAGACCACGCAGTTGTTTACCATTCCCCATATCACTCAACCGAACAGACAAACAACCTTGATCCTTTTTGACCGACTTCAACGCGCCGAAGGCGCGCGAAAGAGGAGGTACTCAATTCGGGTTGTCGTGGGACGACGATTTTTTTTTTTTTTTTTGTATGTCTGAACACCTTGCATTTCTTTATTCTGGTACCAATCTGTCTGGTTCTTTTCGAAATTTTTTCTACCAGTATCCGTGGTGGTCCCGTTTCAAACAGATTTCATTTCGCTTTGTTAGAAGTATCGAAAATTTGTGAAAGAAGTTGAAAAACGTGGTTCCCGTTTTCGGGAATATCGGTCCGCATTCACTCTTCTTCCCCTGTGACATCCGACCTAGCCGATGACGGACTATTTGTGTATAGTCAAATTGAAGGTCTGATTGTAAGCTTCAAAATGGTATGCTATATGAGGGGGGTTCCGATGACTAAGAGGTGCTAAAAGGGGGAAATTATAGTGGGCTATTCGCTCAGTACCTGCATGAGCCGTATCAAACGTAATTATCAATGCTCGAATATGTGAGTTTTCCTACCATATACGTATGAGGGATAGTTATAGTACTGTTAGTTAGGTATTCTACCAAGTGGGTATAGCACATAGCTCCCTCGTCATCCTTAACATGATTGGGTAGGTAATGGTATAGGAGATTGTCGGAACTGAATAGTGCCTTACCAAATATGAGGGATTATAGGACAACTAGGTGATTAGAGGGTATTCTACCAAGTGGGTGTAACACATAGCTTCCTCGTCATCTATGATATAGTTGGGTAGGTAATGGTATAGAAGATCGTCAGAACTGCATACTGCCGTACCAAATATGTGGTACAACTAGGTGATGAGAGGGTATTCCACCATGTGGGTGTAGCACATAGCTTCCTCGTCATCCATAATACAGTTGGGTAGGTAATGTTATAGGAGATTGTCGGAATTGAATAGTGCCCAACCAAATATGAGGGATTATAGGACAACTAGGTGATGACAGGTATTCTACCAAGTGGGTGTAGCACATAGCTTCCTCGTCATCCATAATATAGTTGGGTAGGTAATCGTATAGGAGATTGTCGGAACTGAATAGTGCCTTACCAAATATGAGGGATTTTAGGACAACTAGGTGATGAGAGGGTATTCTACCAAGTGGGTGTAGCACATAGCTTCCTCGTCATCCATAATATAGTTGGGTAGGTAATGGTATAGAAGATCGTCAGAACTGCATACTGCCGTACCAAATATGAGGGATTATAGGACAACTAGGTGATGAGAGGGTATTCTACCAAGTGGGTGTAGCACATAGCTCCCTCGTCATCCATAAAACAGTTGGGTAGGTAATGGAATAGGAGATTGTCGGAACTGAATAGTGCTGTACCAAATGTGAGGGATTTTAGGACAACCAGGTGATGAGAGGGTATTCAACCAAGTGGGTGTAGCATATAGCTTCCTCATCATCCATAATATAGTTGGGCAGGTAATGGTATAGAAGATTGTCGGAATTGAATAGTGCCCTACCAAATATGAGGGATTATAGGACAACTAGGTGATGAGAGGGTATTCTACCAAGTGGGATTAGCACATAGCTTCCTCGTCATTCATAAATAGTTGGGTAGGTAATGGTACAGGTGATCGTCAGAACTGAATTGTGCCGTACCAAATATGAGGTATATAGTACAGTTAGGTGATAAGTCCCCGTCAATCATGTCATGGTTGAGTTGTTGAATTGTGTTGTCAGAACTACCAAGTACCTATCAAATATGAGGGACGTCGAACAGTTAGGGGATATGAGAGTAGATTGCTAAGTAGCAAAGTGAACCAAATACCTCCTGAAACTGATCCAAAAACGGAAAGTCATCTATACATATGGAAACTGATCCGGATTACAGAATGTGGTCCACCCTACGGCGTCTGGTTCACCTTACTGAAATGATTCACAGTATGGAAACAGATCCACATTAACAGATCGATAAACTGCGGGTAAGTTAATTTCAGATTTAAATTGAAGACCACTAAAAAGTGAAAAATAAAAAATAATATAAAATGGAAAAATAATAAAATAAAAACCTTTTTAACAAAAAAATGGACCGACCTCAAAAATTATGTCCGTAAACACCAAAAAGGGAAAAATAATAATCTCAGTGAAAACGTACTTGATGTAGTAGGTTGTTGGACATAAATATCTAGTCAACAGATGGTATGTTGGAATAGATACTCATCTGTAGATTCTATCATCTAGATGCTATCTAGATAGATAGGTAGGTAGGTACGCATTGAAGTCGCCGCCGTGCCCATCTGTAGACACAAACGTCTTCTAGATCTTCTACTCACCAACATATCATTCTTTTTCGCAGATATACATACCTCCCATACTACAAACATGCTTCCACACCGAGTATGAACGTAAATATGTGTAAAATTGTGGGAGGTGTTAAATGTTAATTAGGTAACAACGCTTCCGAAGGTACGTAGCTACATTAAAATATGTCCACCAATATAATAAACTGTCTCCTATAATAATAAAGTCTCAAATACTCGTCACAACCATTCCTAGGGAGGTTCACATTTACTATCATACTCATATGGGAGCAGAGACGTACTAGGTACCTGATAGTTTGGGGAGCACATTGTAACTCAATGGTATTCACTCTTCTAATGGTAACCAGATCATCGAGTAAGGAAGGTGGTTAGTTTGTGTCTGCAGATGGGCACGGCGGCGACTTCAATGCGTACCTACCTACCTATCTATCTAGATAGCATCTAGATGATAGAATCTACAGATGAGTATCTATTCCAACATACCATCTGTTGACTAGATATTTATGTCCAACAACCTACTACATCAAGTACGTTTTCACTGAGATTATTATTTTTCCCTTTTTGGTGTTTACGGACATAATTTTTGAGGTCGGTCCATTTTTTTGTTAAAAAGGTTTTTATTTTATTATTTTTCCATTTTATATTATCACACGTGGGTACCACGTGACCTGGTTACTACTTGGTCCACCTGTCCACCTTTTCACTTCCCTTCACTCTGCCATCATTATTAGGGTCAATCATAGAGTATTGACTGACCTGTCCACACTCCTGTACTTGAATCTCTGGTTACAACGGATTCCCCAATAAGATGTTTTAACAATATTGTTTTTTTTTTTTTTTTTGTAACTAGTGGAACAAACCCAATATAATTTGTCGTGTCCTCCCTAGTACCCACAATATTATTCTATAAATAAAGAACTCCCTATACGAGATCTGGAAGATTATTTGGACACATGGAACCTGGTACTCAGCAAAGAGAAATCCATGGTCATGATTTGTGGGGAAAAAGGGACGTAGGCGGGCTGGAAAAGAAAAGTTCTATCACAAAGGCGAGCTCTTAGCCATTGCAAAAGAGAATAAGTACTTAGGTGTTACCGTGACTCCAACTTTAGACCTGGGAAAGCACAACAAAATCAAGAGAGATCAAGCTAAATATGGCCTCAATAGTGTGTGGGGAGAATTGATTAAGAAGAGAAATGTATCGTTCGAGATTAAACACAAGGTCTTTCTTGCCACCACTCGCTCAGTAATAGGATACGCAGCACAAGTTTGGGGGTGGAAAGCTTCTGAGCAATTAGAAAAGTTTAATAGATACTATCTAAAGAGAGTATTTACCTTGCCGCAGAACACCCCAAATTATACAGGGTGTCCCCGAAAACGTTCCCCCCCCATGCTAAAATCGTCCAGGTAGTGGTAAACAAAAATTTTTTTTTTTGAATCTTCATGATTTTTCCCAAGGATCTCAAATATGACCACGGTGCGCATTGCGCACGTGCGCAATCGTGCGCAACGCACACCAACTTCGTTTTTTCAAATGAGACCCCCCCCATTTTTTATTGCAGATTCGGATTCTACGTGAAATTTCATGAACATTTCACCCCTCAACCGACTTTTTTAGTTGCGCACAACCCGCTCAGTGCGCGCTCAAAGATGCGCAACCGCAAGGTTGTGTCAAAATGTGCATGTACGAAGTACCTAAGTGTGATACATGATATTTTAGTATTTTTTACGCTGAATCACGTGGTAATGTTAGTTTCTTGATTTTGCTGCATTTTTATCAAATTAGCGACGAAAAATGAACTTTTGAAAAAGGAAAATTGCATTTTTTATGGGCAAAACCACCCTGTCTACTTAAAAACTTTTTTCCAAGATAATTGAAAATAGATTTTCAAGTAAACAGGACGGGTTTTTCACGAGAAATTACAAGTAGAGAGTCCTTATGAAATTACTATTGAAGAGTATAGTGTGATAAACAATCGTTTTGACATGGATATGTATTTTGGCTGGGGGTCAAGGTTTTTTGAGGCACTTTTTTTTATCACAAAAAATGCAACGCTGCAACCAGTAAACAAAATCATAGCTACATATCGGTAGCTATGATGCAAGGTTATCTAGAATACTGCAATAAATTACGTGCGATCGGAGAGTTTTTTTTTTATAACATAAATTTAAATTTATTAACAAGGATGAAGTTAACGGATGGACACAAAAGATGCGTAATGAGTAAAAATACAATTTTCCTTTTAAAAAAGTTCAATTTCGTCGATAATTTGATGAAAATGCAGCAAAATCAAGAAACTAACATCACCACGTGATTCAGCGTAAAAAAATACTAAAATATCATGTATCACACTTAGGTACTTCGTACATGCACATTTTGACACAACCTTGCGGTTGCGCATCTTTGAGCGCGCATTGAGCGGGTTGCGCGCAACAACAAAAATCGGTTGAGGGGTGAAATGTTCATGAAATTTCACGAAGAATCCGAATCTGCAATAAAAAATAGGGGGTCTCATTTGAAAAAACGAAGTTGGTGTGCGTTGCGCACGATTGCGCACGAGCGCAATGCGCACCGTGGTCATATTTGAGATCCTTGGGAAAAATCATGAAGATTCAAAAAAAAAAAATTGTTTTTTACTACTACCTGGACGATTTTAGCATGGGGGGGAACGTTTTCGGGGACACCCTGTATTATGTACTCGGAAAGCTACGTGGAACCACTTGATTCCTATTTCATGAAATTACAACCGGAGTACGTCGTCCGGGCATTGAGGCTTCCCGCTCATAGATACCCGCGTATTATAGCTTACGAGGTGGTAAAACGCAAAACTTCATGGTGTCAGGAATATTTGGAGCGAGCCCAAGCTCTCGGTCAGGTTTGGGATATGGACGGGGGGGGGGGGGGGGGGGTCAGGAGCGGAATTGGGGGCTAGATTTTGTATCACTTAGAGAAAAAACGCTGCAAATTATTACACAATGGTTTATTATGTTTCTATATTGATAACTCGTCTGCAAAGCCACCAACCATCCAACATGAAGAAAAACATTGATCACATTTCGGTCAGCTAAAATTTGAACGGAGATTAGGCCTCTTTTGCGATTCACACTCGTGTTTCTGATTTATCGCACGTCCAACCCTTAAATTCTCGTAGGGAGCGAAGGGTTTGTCCTACAAAGCTCCGCGTGGTCTCAAAAAATTCTAAAAGTCTAAGGAATCTTAAATCAAAGGAAAAACAATACCATTATATCGAAATTTTTTGAGTAGGGTGTTTTCAAAATTTCAAAATTAATTTTGGAACCCTTAGAAGTGACCTACATCAACCGAAATCTTCGGGGCACAACTAGACCCCAAATGGAGCCTACATACCAAATTTCATCAAAATCGGTCAGTGCTATACTCTTGCCTTTATTTAAAGAGCTCTGGACCGTGGGTTCCAAAACCCCTTCCCTGCCAAGAGGTGGCAACGTTGCAAGGTGCTCACCTTGGGGTCTCAACTCACAACCCTTCGCGGTCAAAACCCACCATCCCTCTTCCTTCTTCCTCTTCTATCAACATACAATTTAATTATTTATCGTTCGGTGAACATTTTTTGTAATTTAAATTCGTAACGTACCTACTAATTATTCTGATGAAAATGAGTCCAAATTTCCTGTAATTTGGCGAAGAGGGCGTAATTCGTTTGGGTGGATTGGCCGGGAGAGGGCTGCTGAGTTTTAATCATACCTGCCTCGAGTTTATACTCGATATGTTCAATTTTTCTCGCTGATCACGATTTTGGTGATGGGATGATCGAAATAATTTGTGAATCAAGTGTGCATTCGCAGAAGAGGGTAAACTGTTGGGGGGTTGGGGGGGTTCACGGGCGGAGGGGGTCGCGCAGGTATACCTACCTCGACCTTCTGGGGCTCGAAGCTGGGGCTTGGATTCTTGCAGCGATGCCGAACCTTCGGGGCCTTCAAAAATCCCAGAGCTCTTTAAATAAAGGCAAGAGTATAAGTGGGCAAAGTGCCGCGTACGGCATACGGCGGACGGACGGCCAAATTTTTATTTTGATGCAATACCGATTTTGATGAAATTTGGTGTTTTAGCACTTCTAAGGGTTCAAAAATGAATTTTGAAAACGCCCTAACTCAAAAAATTTTGATATAAAGGTATCGTTTTTCCTTCATTTTAAGATTCTATAGAATTTTTAGAATTTTTTGAGACCACCCGGAGCTCTGTAGGACAAACCGTTCGCTCACTACGAGAATTTAAGGTTTGGACGTTAGATAAATCAGAAACACGAGTGTGAATTGCAAAAGAGGCCTAATCTCCGTTCAAATTATAGCTGACCGAAATACGATTGATGTTTTTCTTCATGTTGGATGGTTGGTGGCTTTGCAGACGAGTGATCTATAGAATATTTTTCTATAGTATTTATAAATTCATAAATAAAATAAATAAATAAATAAATTAATTAAATTAAATTAATTAATTAAATTAATAAAATAAAAAAATTATTTATAAATTTATAAATTATTTATAAATATTTTTCTATATATTTATTATTTATAAACCATTGTGTAATAATTTGCATCGTTTTACTTTAGAATTACGATCAGCCATCGTTTGCAACAGTATTATTAACCACGAAGCTGTTGGCAGCAGCCTGAGTCCAACGTGATTCCGTGATTGTCAGTCGATTGTTCTGTAGTTTAATCAGTTTATTCACTGGTCGAGCAAAACTAAACGAAATGTTCGTACAATTTTTGTTGGAATTTTTAGAGTTTCGCGGGTCTAGTCGCCAGTTGGTTTTCATAATTTTCATTGCCATTCGCTCTTTTTTAGCATCTGCAATTTTTAGATTGAGGCTACACCTAAAATTACCCATGGATTTCGATCATCAGAAGCCACGGTATAAGAAGCAAAGAATCAACATAATGGGGAACAGATTCTCAATTGTGCCGGCGTTTGCCAGGAATGACAATGAATGTTACTACGAGATGGTTGAGCTCTAAAATGAGAATGTTTTTATGAAGACTGTAATTCATATGCATCCCAGGCAACATCAGTCCAGCTAAATTATTCTAACTAGTTTCCACGTCCTCCGTTTTAACTGAGAAACAGTAGTCTTGTTAATGACACTTTATCAGTTTTTCTGTTTAAATGTTTCATTAGTTTGTACGAATTGAGACAAGTTTCATAGCCAATAAATTTTCCGGTGTAAATAATGAATTGAGCAGTTTCCGGTCCGAGTAGAGAATGTCAAAACTACTTTCAATAACATGTAATTGTTACAATGGTACCCAAAATGCAGATGAAATATAGATTTATATCTATTTACTGATTGTATCTCAGTTAGAGGTGCTAGGGCCGATTTGAAAGCCTTCCACCGGCTCCGGTTCATATGTGGACTTAATCTGCTTCCATGAGATGAAGGTGTCAGCATTTGAGGCTTCAGGCATTAGCCTACTCCGCCAAGTACCCCGTTGTCTGCTAGGGTGGGGATCCTTGCGGGTTCCAGTCCTGAGCCTGTCTTGGAATTTCATTTGAAGGGTCACGGGGAAAAAGGATCAGACTCCTCTTTTCCTAATTCCGAGAAAATCGAAAAACAAAGTTTGAAGTCTTACCAGACGGACGCTATGCATAAAAAAATGAACTGTTTGGGCCACCTGACCAGGAATTTAATTATGTCCAAGTGATAAGAAAGAAAATTAAGTAGGTCGAAGATAATTTCCAGAAATAATTAGAAATTTCAAACAAGGTAAGGACTTTGATCTTTTTTCCCCACAAATATCCGCGTTTCAGTCACCATAATACCTAAAATTATATCGCCATGTTACCTATTGTTTATTAAAATCTCGTAATTCACTTCAGTAAATTTACTAGGGTTTGTAGGTATCTAACTGTCACCTCCAGAAAAATGTTGGGCAAAAATTGGCTTTATTTTCCTAATTAGGCATAGTTTTGTACAAAACATTAATTGCAAAAAGGCAAAAAAATCAATAAATAAATCATTCATCTAAAGGATCGTCGCAATATGAAATGGCGTCATCATCTCCTACATTCCCCAACCTGTTGAACAGTGACTCAGAAAATTTTAACACCGAGGTTGACGACAAAACTGACACAAGTGTTTTAAATCATTTGATTTTACGAGTTTTGATGGGTATGGGGCCGTTGTGAAGGTTCCCCAATGTTACAGCAGCTTTTGGTACTGACGTCATCTTCTTCGAGGTAGGAGGGATTGTGAAAACTGTCTGGTATCTTCAGAAGTAGAAGCATTTGTGCTTGATGAATCTTTGGTGTGATGCCGTACTACTCATGCAAAGGCTTCAAATCGGACACTGATCTTTCTTCCCTGCGAGCGCACGGAATCTGATCCTTTTTCCCCGGAGCCCCGTATTTGTTTAAGCTTTAAATGTAATGAATGCGATCTTTCTTCCACAAAGTGAAACAGCCCTTCGATTCTACTCCTCCCAAGCTACAAGATGGCGTGCCTATCTCAATTCGGCCAAAAAGTGGAGTTTGATCCTTTTTCCCCGTGACCCTTCATTTGCTTCTTACCGAAGGATGTGTCCTACTCATCTCCACTTCCTTTCACTGATAGTTTCAGAGATGGGTTATTGGAAACACCTTCGGTGCAGCACTTGATTTGTAATCCAGTTCCCCGGCCAAGATTCGGATTATCGTGCGAACACATTTGTTGACGGAGGCTTGGAGCTTGGAGCTTATGCTTTCCAACACTTAGCTGGTCTCACATCCGTACAGCAATACAGATTTTATGTTTGACTTGAAGATCCGGAGTTTTGTTCTTAAGTTGAGCTGTGAGGATCTCCAGACTAGTCGAAGCACAGCAAATGGACCTCTTGCTGTATTTATTCGAGAGGAGACATCCATCGGCTGCACTTTACTTCACAGGTATGTAAATGAGTCCACTTCCTCATCTTGACAGCATTAATCTTGAGACCTGCTGGCTCACTGAGCTTCCGCAGGTCATCAAGTTTGATGTCCATATCTTTCCGGATTGATTAGATTCGCAATATCTATAAACCATGACCACTTATGTTGTCTGTATCATCTTCTACCAAATGTAGGATGAATATAGAAAGGTTTGTTTGACACAACACAAATACCACGCCTTTTCCCGAGGGATATTGTAAAGTGTAGTATTGAACTGATAGCACAATCTCAGATTCATTTTGAAAATATCCGAAAAGAAAGGAAGAGAATTCCTTCTCTTTCAATAGCGTCCTCAGTCTGGCCCTGAAAGGGTTATGTGGGTCTTGCCAAGAATCTCCCTGATTGACCCAAGTCGCATGCTATCACACCCTTCCCTCCTCTAAATCTTCCTTTCCTGAATTAAAGCCGAGTTCCTCTATTGGCAGCTCTGAGACCCCGGATGGCCAACTTCCCAGCTTTATACGTATTTTGGTATATTAAACTCATAATACGACTCTCAGACGGAAAATGCAGAAATCTAGCATGAATCTCGAAGATCCAAATGTTGTTGATATGCCTTAACAATAATAATTGGAAAAAATATTTCACCACTTCGATCGATGGTACTGCACAAAACAAGCTCCCCTCCGTCAGTAGTGAGGAAGAAAAAATCTATGTTTGTTCTAGGTTGTTTATTAACAACATCGAAAGAACCAGCAAATGGCTGGAAAAAGTTGCGGACCTTGCTTTAGTATGTAATCAGTCTAATCACCAAGTTGGGTTAAATTAGAAGTTGAACCGGAGTGTTTCCCACCGTCTCTAGATAAACAAGAGCAGACTCAGCAAATATAGAGTTGCTGAGTGCTTAGTTAGCAGGAGTGATTTATTTTTCATCCGGCGGTAAGGTCCGCTTTTCGCTACACCTTTGCAGGAGGTGAAAATGAAGTTTGGGGGGAAAGGCCCTGGCTGTCTTCAGGAACTTAGCAACTCTCTCCAATTTGGCCGCACAAAAAAGCTCTCAGCGGCGCATTTGTTGTCGTCTCTATACACCGAGGTATACAACACTCGTGACACCCACTGAAACTTGAATGAGAGTGGTTCCATTGAGTTGAAAAACCTGAGGGGAATTCGTTTATGCGGGAGTCTTGTTGGTCTTTTTGTTGAAGGATCAAGTGATACCATTCATGAATATAATATAATCAAGTTACAGCAGTTCAAGAAAGTTGTCATTTACTCAGAGTGAACCAATTTTGCCCTTAGTTTTCATGGAGGTTTTTTGATAAATCAATTGTTGAGGTATTTTTTGTTCACATAGACCGTGGTTCCAACCGATCGGATGATTAAAAAATCAGTATCAATTCTTGAACGCAATGGAGCTGCCAGAACGATGAGATATCTAAAATCACGTTCATGGGCACGCGAATACTGGTGTTTGTCCGAAATTTATATCTCTTATTGAGACTCATCAACCCTGCAATTTCATCAAAATGAGACCATGATTAAACTTTATTAAATTTGGTTTGTGGGTTCCAATTGTGGTCTAGTTTTGCCCGAAACTCTTGGTTCGGGAACAAAGTTCTCTCGAATTATGATGATATTGCAAGTATGTAGCTACTTTCTGCCGAAATACGAGTAAATTTGATCGACGATGATTGATGTTAATATCCGGAAATAGTATTACTTAACGACTGTATTGGTCAGTGGAAATGGAAATTCTTTGTAGATGGTTGATCAATACAGAAATGATGTTATAATTCGAATTGTACTGCGTTCACAATTAAAATTCTTTCATTGAACTTTTACTCATAAAATTTCCTTTCCTTTATAACTCACTGGTTGCATAATGGAAGGAATACGATAATTAAGAACAGAGTTCATCAACCGGCACGCGGAACCGATAATACTACAGGTATAGGTGAGGACTATTATATTTACATTCCTGAGTCGGAGCTCCAACCACTGAGCCAAGGAAGTGAATAGACAGAAATGCGAAGAAAACGCATCACAACAGAATGGACAATCCTCAAACGAGGTAAGGAAAGTATGATAGAGCTACTCTCTCTGGAGTTAGAAGTGATTAAAACTGGACTGGATGCAGTGGGGGCTCGAGTGTCTCGTTTCTTGATCCTTCCTCAAGTAACATCTGGTTGACTCGAGTTTCCACCCTCCTTCACTTTATTGTGAAAAGTAAAATACTAGTCATATTAAACATAATAATCCGTTGTGTAATTATTTTGATTCTAAAAATGTATTATTGACAAGATCAAACCTAAATACCTACCTTCGGGCCACAACTGGATCTCAAACGGGGTCCGAATACCAAATTTCATCAAAAATTATAAACGGTGGACGGATGCAATTTTTTTTAAATTCGATTTTCAGATTTTAGGTTCAAACAACATCAAGAAAAGTCGTACCCTAAAAGCTGAGAAAATACCTCCTTCGAGTTGTTGAGTGTTTTGAAGTTAATGGAAATCTGGTCATTAAAAGGGGGGGGGGGTCAAAATGATGTTTTTTCTTGAGCAATTCCAAAATACATCATTGAAAGTACCTACGATTAATTACCCACAACTAAAACAACTAATAAGGTGGGGCTCTTTGTGGGTTCTGAGAAGTTGAGAGCCTCTCTAGTGACCTGAACGCCGTTCGACAGCCCTGATGATCGTTTTATGAAATATGAAGACGTCCCTGAGGATGATGTCCACTTTCTCGCCAAGTGCCCAGTGCTGTCTGAATTCAGAGTCCACTCCTTTTGAAGTGGAAACCTGAATAGGAAAATGGAGGTCCTCCTGATCTCAAGCTCATCAGAAGCTCATCAGCGAATTCAACTGTGGAATTTGTACATGCATTTATTATTCGGATAATAGGGTGTGCGCATGGGTCGAAAAAACTGTTTATTGTTATTTTTAATCTAAACTAGACCCCATTCTGAGAATTTTGACACCAACCGCGACCTTCTAGCTTGAGAAGACCCTTTTTATATGATTTTTCAAAGTATCAAATGTTTGTGACGTTACAGTGAGCTGGAGGATCCGGGGGGGGGGGGGGGGGTGACGTCATAAACATTCGGAACTTTGAAAAATCATATAAAAAGATTTACTCATTCAAAAAGAGATCGGCTGGTGTCAAACTTCTCTGGATGAGGTCTACTTTCTATTAAAAATTTAAAAAAAATTAGGCGCACCCCCTTTAGTTGTATTATTGTAACCGTTGTTTGATAGTTGTCCAAGTCACTAATTCAGCACAATTTTCACGGCGACTCAGACCAACCCCGAAAGACGGGCCTAAGGCCCATTGATGCACCTTAGGTAAGTATATTTTGCTTCCGAGTCTACCAAGGTAGTGGAAGCTTTGTATTAAAAATAAAAAATAAAAAAAAGTTCTCCAAAATCAAAATTTTCACTCGCGTTTCGCGCTTTAGACCTTTCTGAATAATTTTGGTTCCGTGTCTGTCTGTCTGTGTGTCTGTCATGAATTCCTTGTAACGGGCATAACTATACGAAGTTATTGTCCGATTTTTGATGAACTTTTCAGAGACTATGCGGAATAGGTTGCAGATGGTCCCCAATGAAAATCATCATCCTCGGACTGATAGAATCGACTGCGCATGCGCAAACGCGAATTCCTTGTAACGGCCATAACTTCCACATTTTCCATCCGATTTCAATGAAATTTTCAGGAATGTGACAGATTAGTATTTAGATAGTCCCCTAAGAAAATCACCACCTTCGGACTGATAGTAGCCACTGCGCATGCGCAAGCGTGAATTTCCTTGTAACGGCCATAACTTCCACATTTTCTACCCGATTTTGATGACATTTTCAGGGATTACGCGGATTAGGTTGAAGACGGTCCCCAATGAAAATCAAGGCCTTAAAATCTACATTAGCTTTTGCGCATGCGCAAACGTAAAATCCTTGTAACAACCATAACACTTACATTTTTCCTCCGAATTTGATGAAATTTTCTAGGATTGTCCAGATTAGCGTGTAGATGGTCCCCTATGAGGGTAGTGAAAGGTACTTAGAGATTGGTGTTTTGAGAACTACTATGCATCGGATCATCTATATAATCGGGTTATGGATACGAGGAAGCTATGTGCCACACCCACTTGGCAGACGTTTTTGTAATCTATCTCTATTTTCATTCATTCATTCTTGAAAAAATAAACCAAATGAGGTAGTAGCTGGGAGTTACCGTGGAAGAAGTTGAGGATCCATCGACTTCAATAAGAGTCAGAACGAGCAAAGATGTTCAAGAGTTGAGGCCTTTGCTAGTGACAGGAGCCGCCTGCATATTTCAGCCCATCCTGGCCCTTCGTTCCCCAAACCTCTCCGAAGGGCTCCCCACTCTCAAACCCTACGACCCCTCATCCCTGTCCCTGGATCCCTCATCGGACCTTCACAAGACCCTTCCTGTTTTTACATTCCTCCCGCGCCCCAAAACCGCCTGCTCCAAACCAGTACGTGGGCGTAGAAAAACAGCCGGTTAACGTTGACGGAGGTTGAAACATGGGCTCCTAATGGCTTACCCTGCGTCACGTCAAACACCACTGCAGTGGAACTGAAGGGATTTCACGCATTATTGGATTTGAGAAGTAAGTATTTCGGAGTAAACAAACAATCACATGTTTACTGCTCATCTGAACAATGAAGAAATGATTTTTTTTTTTAAATAATTTATTGACGGCACTCGTTACCTCAATAAATGTATAGTAAAGTACATAATTCTTCATTGCTGAAAGTGGTTCAAAACATCCACATTTCAAAATATTTTCAACAATTTACTCTTTTAATAGTTATCAATTACCTTCCTACCTTACTACCGTTTAACTTAGAACCTGCTTGATATATTTTATGAATAAGATTTTGAAACATTTTGAACATCACCTACAATCTGCAACACACGCGGGAGGGACCAGGATCACTGAACAAAACATCACAAACCATGTAAGTTATTCCAGAAAAAAATAGATGATCCGATGCATAGTATCAAAACATCTCAAAACATCAATCTCTAAGTACCTTCCACTACCCTCATAGGAAACCATCTACACGCCAATTTGAACAATCCTGAGAAATTCCGTCGAAATCGGATGGAAAATGTAGAAGTTATGGCTGTTACAAGGATTTTACGTTTGCGCATGCGCAGAGGCTACTGTCAATTTTAAGGCCTCGATTTTCATAGGGGATTGTCTAAAATCTGATCCGCATAATTCCTAGAAATGTCATCAAAGTTAGATAGAAAATGTGGAAGTTATGGCTGTTATAAGGAATTCACGTTAGCGCATGCGCAGCAACTACTATTCGTCTGGAGGTGATGATTTTCATAGGAGACTGTCTACACGCCAATCCGAACAATCCCAGAAAATTTCATCAAATTCGGATGACAACTTGAAGTGTTATGGCTGTCACAAAGATTTTACGTTTGTGCATGCGCAGTCGATACTGTCAATTTTGAGGCCTTAATTGTCATAGGAGGACTATACAATCAAATCCGCATAAATCCTGAAAATTTCATCGAAATCAGATAAAAAAGGTGGAAGTTATGGTTGTTACAAGTAATTCACGTTTGCGCATGCGCACAGACTACTGTCAATATTGAGGCCTTGATTTTCATAGGAGACCGTCTACACGCCAACTCGCACAAACCCTGAAAATTTCATCGAAATCTTCCTTGCAAGAGAAGATACTCATAGAACGAGGAAGAGAGCGGAGGGAACATCTGGTCCGCCCCCTCACCCAGAACTGATCTCACACCCAGGTTTAGCCTGAAGTAATGTGTTAAACGGTTTCCGGGCTGAGCTCCAACATGGGAGGAAAGGAGGTGTTTTGGTTTATTATTTTCAATAATGAACCTTGGGAATCGACCAAGAAAATTTTTTTTAACACCCCCTCAAAATTTGATGGTTTACGTAGAATCCAAAAATCGAATAAAAATTTGGCCGCCCGTCCGCCAAACTTTTGCCACTTAGCATTGACCGATTTTGATGAAATTTGGTATGTAGGCTCCATTTGCGGTCTAGTTGTGCCCCAAAGATTTTGGTTGATGAAGGTCACTTCTAAGGTTTGAAATTTTGAAAACGCCCTAACTCAAAAAATTTTGATATGAAGGTATTGTTTTTCCTTCAATTTAAGATTCTATAGAATTTTTAGAATTTTTTGAGACCACGCGGAGCTCTGTAGGACAAACCGTTCGCTCCCTACGAGAATTTAAGGGTTGGACGTACGATAAATCAGAAACACGAGTGTGAATCGCAAAAGAGGCCTAATCTCCGTTCAAATTTTAGCTGACCGAAATGCGATCGATGTTTTTCTTCATGTTGGATGGTTGGTGGCTTTGCAGACGAGTGATCTATATAGAAAAATAATAAACCATTGTGTAATAATTTGCAGCGTTTGTAGACTCAGGAGCAAAATGGGTTGGGCAAAATCGATTGGGCGAACAATATTTTTCGCCAGCCTTTTACATCACAATCTCAATGATGTGGCACCTTCTATCTCCAGCGTACTTCCCTATTCCTTCTTACCAATCCTTCTTTTGTACATTTTTCCGGGGAGGGCATTCGATTCGTTCCAGCAAAATGGGGAGGAAAAACCAGCGGGAGCGCCGGTGATAAACGAACGCGGGACAAAAGGGAAGCAATCACTCACGATCGTGCCGGAGGGATGTTTGAGAATGATCCCCTTGCATGACTTGGATATTAATTTATTCAAAGAAGGAAGAAACGCGGAAGAGAAAGGAGAAAAGGCTCCGGGAAATTAATTCCGAACGAGACGTTTTGTTCTCAGTAACACCCCCTCTTCCATCCACCTCATCTTCTAACCAGAGTTGCCACTTCCATTCACAAAACTGCTTCCCCTTTTCCAAACTGCAACGGTAAACTCTCCCGATATTGCAGTGGTGAGCTTCGAACGAAATACAACGGGATGGCGAGGTGTGTGGGATGGGGGATTTAGTTCGGGCTATAACAATTAGGTCATGGAAGATAATGTTTTCCACGTATTCAACGGTGAATCGAATGTTGCCAATTCCACACCGACCATTGTTTTAAAATGGCAGATCTAGGTCAAAACGTCTAATGAGAGGCTTCACACTACCTTCTTCGCACAATAATTTGCAATGTTCTAGTATTTTAATGGTGATAAAGACCTCCGAGATATTTTTCAAGGAGTCGACGAGTGAAGTGCAAAACACGGTATTCTCGCTTGCGAGTTTATCAAAGGTAGCGGAATCACTGTTTTCACTTTCGGGAGTTGAGAAAAATAATTCCTCCAGAATGAAAGCGCCCGCTCGTACATCACGTTTTGGACCTTCTAGTTTTGGTTCTGCCGCCGTATGTTTACCTGTCTATCCGCTAATTCTAGTAACGGGTGAAAATACGAGAACACGGACTTGTCAGATTTTGGTTTATTATTTCAGGGGTTGTAATGCAAATTTTAATTGGTTTATTATTTTCAATACCTAACGAACCCTCGGAATCGAGCAAGCAATTAACCCCCCCCTTCACCCCTTCAAAATTTTATTTTCAATGTAAATCTTTGGTTTATTACTAAGGGGTAAAAAGTTGAGAAAAAATTTACAAAACACCCTAGCTCGAAAACTTTAGATAGACAGGCATTGTTTTTTCATAAATTTAAACCAGTCATGATCTTCAACTTTCATTAGCGTCCCTAATTTCTTCTAAACATTTTCTTTACGAAGAGACCAAAAAAGGTCAGATTCCTGACCTTTTGAAAAAAAAAATTGAAAAATTGACTGAAATACTCCATTTTCAGTGGACCAACCATTTTTCTTCCTATGAGGATAATGAATTATTTTATTATGAATATATTATTACTGACGTTTTTACAATGATTTAGGAAAGTAGGAGATTTGTAAAATTAATCGAGATTACACGTGACTGCCTCCCGAGGGTCCATCATCCCCCCCCCCCCCCCACCAACCGTACATAGTTCCTACTTTGTTGACTGTATTGTCGCCCTGACACAACAAGGGGCTATAACCTATAACTGGGCAGAAAATGCGGTCTTTTCGGTAGTAACAAGAGTAACGAGTAATAAGAACGAACTCATCGGATTTATTTAGATTCTGATGAAATTGTCAGTGAAATTGCACGGTTTGGCGATCAGGAAGGTTTCGCTCGGACCTCTTAAAAAAGGTGAAAAATAACCTCGAAAGGAGCGCATTTTTGGCCGTATTTTTTTGTTATTTCTTTCGTTGTTCCTTTGCTTTTTTGTTATTCAATATTTTATACATGAATTTCTACATTTATATTTGAATTTCAATAACAGTTACTGACTATTTCAATACCTACAGCGCATCTCATAAAAATTGGTAGATATTGATAGAGAAAGTCTTAGAAAAAGTAGTGTCCAAAAGAGTGATGCTGATGAAACTACAAAATTTCATCATATGTAGTGATCTTCTCATTATCCGAGATATGAGAGTTCTGTAATTTTTTATGCGCCGTCGAACTTACACTTATTCTTGGTATTAACATAATTACTATACTAAATTTCTGAAAGAAGAGTTTTGTAACGAATTAGCTGTGAAATCAATTCGTGAACTTGTGACATTCCACACCCTGTATGGTGTGTTCAGTATCAATTAGTAACGCTTCAATTCTATGATGGGTAGAAATATGACGAAAATTGTCGAAACGTACACCCGGATTGAAGGTTGAATGGTAATTGTGAACGGGAAAGTGATCTAAGTGCAGTTAAGACTATTAAGCGCTATAATCCGCGATTGGAGGGGGAAGTTGGCGTGCCGGCGGGCTATTAGGCTTGGAATTGATTGAGATGGGCTCAAGACCTGACCTACTCAATCAAGACAGCTAGTGCTTTACCAGCCCATAATTTCCGGATCGGTCCCCCTCTCGTCAGAGGTTAGAGTCAACGGCCGCGACGCTTACATCGAAGTTCAAAAAACCGTTCAGAATTTACAGGGTACACACATCAGGCCATTGAAAACAAGAAGGAAGCAAAAAAAAGTCAAAACTCATGTCTCAAAAAATGAAATCGCTGCGAATTGTTACACAATGGTTTATTTTATTTGGTATGTAGATCACCCGTCTGCATAAAGTGCGGCTTTTCAATTAATACTACCTACTAGCAACAGCATCTTGAAGCGAGAGTTGTGGGTGCCTTCATTACAACATTTTGTTCTTGGTTGCTAACTGACTATAAAACGAAAAATGACCGCATTTGATCAGCTGAAATTTGAACGGATATTAGTAGGGATGGGTATCGATACTGTATCGTATCCGAGTATCGATATCCCAAGTATCGTTGGGCATGAGTATCGATATTTTAAAATATCGAGTATCGATACTTTAGTGTCATAAACTATCAATATTATCCATTATTCTCAAGAAAAATAATTTTTTCAACAATCTTTATTAATTTTTCACTATCAAGAGTCCAAGCAGAGTGATTTTCTCCATGATATAAACGTTATTTGTGCAACCAAGGAGTAATGACCCAAAAGCCTCTCTACCTTCTTCATTTTTAGTCATTATGTTGAAATTTCCGCGAGAATTGTATCGATATTCGATATTTAGAAATATCGGATCCAAAATATCGATATCCAAAAATATCGGATAGTGCAGTATCGATACTAAAATATCGAGTATCGGTACGAAAGTATCGATATTTTGAAATATCGAGTATCGATACCCATCCCTAGATATTAGGCCTATTTCCGTCAGTGAAGAGAATTTTACACTCTTGAAATCACAAAAAGTTGTCTCACCATGCTCAACATCGAGCAGAACAAGAGTAAAAGAAGATGGAACAATAATACACTCGGGAAAAGAAGAGATCTTCTTGATGAGACTGCGAATTGGACCCACCCGACTGACATGGTTACCTCATGTCCACGGATTCCTTCTCCATTGCGACACCTGTGGATGTCGAACTGACAGTATGGTGACGATCGATGCCCTCAAGAACTCATCCAATCATCTGCCTGTTTACGAGGAGATCCGTGCAGTGTTCTTCCACCTCACGAGTGAGATGGGTTGGAGATTGGATTTGGGCTGGGTTGAGGCCCACGTCGGAATCAGGGGAAACGAGGAGGCGGATGGGAGGGCCAAGAGTGCAGCTGCTGATGTCTCGAATCCAGTCGTTTTCGAGCTCAAGCCTCGTTCAGTATTTAGATCTCAGTTAAGAGCGGGCAGCAGTAGATGCTGGGGGAGTATGTGGATGGCGACTGAGGACGGGAGCCATGCGAAGAGGTTCTTTCCCGATGTTGAGTCCCGATTTAAAGTGAATCTCGCGGTATCCTGGAAGCTAATTCAACTCCTCTCCGGTCATGGGAAAAACCGGGCTTACCTCAAACGTTTCCAGATAGTGGATGACGACAGCTGTCAGTGCCAAATGAGGGTTCCCCAGACCTGGGATTACATTTTATTTGAATGCCCAAAGTATGATGTCAACCGTGCGAGGCTGGAGCGGAAGACTATGCTGTCAGGAGGACGCTGGCCTACCCCATTTCAGGAGCTGCTGCGGGATTTTCGGGAGGATTTATTATGTTACCTGGAATCCATAGATTTTAGTGATTTGTGAAAGTTGTTATGAGTGTAATTTTAATTTTGTTTTTGTACTTTTTGCATATTGTTGACTAATTTTACTACTTATTTGTCATTTTATTCTTTTTATGAACTTGACATTACCTGTACACCTGTAGTCATATAGGGAGCAGGTGTGTTTGTGATTTGGAAAAATAAATATATATATTTAAAAAAACCTGTGGATGTCAACTGACTGTCCACCACCACCACCTGGACGCAATGTTCAGTTTTTTGCAGCATCCCACCAGTATCTCCGCAGGATCTTGAACAGTTGTTGGAAAAAAATCAACTTACTTTTTTGAAAATTAAAAAAAAAATAACGAAAGTCTTTTGAAGAAACTCAATTTTAAATGCTTGCATACGAGTCTGCAACACATTGGGTCATTTTCATGTTAACCACTACACAACAAGGTAGTGAAGTAAGGTTAGTTCATGTACCCAAGCATCAAAATAAGAAAACAGTTGATTGTTCTCTACGCAACACAGTTTATTTATTGGTCGCGTGAGCAAGACTTGCTTAGTTTTCGTGACGATTTTTCAGTTTATGTGCCAGAGCAAAGACATGAAAATGTCAAAAATCGTTTATACTATGAAATGTAAATAATAGTTCTGTAATAGTTTAGTAATAGCTTTGTACTCGGCGCCCATGACTAGAAAAGGTTGAATGCGCCTAAATAAAGTAAAGTAAGTGAAAAGCGATTCACAAGCGATTGGTTTGCCCTACAGAGCTCTGGGTGATCCCATACGATTCTAAAAATTCAATTGAAACTATTATAATTTGATGAATAAACAATACTTTCACATTTGAGGTTTTCGAGCTTGGGTGTTCTGAGAATTTGAATTCCGATTTGTATCCCCTCAGAAGTGACTGACAATAATCAAAAGCCTTGGGGCACAAAGAGTACCTTTTTGAGAGTACCTCTTTGAGCTCCCAAAGAGTACCTTTGTACCAGATAGTAACTCTTCTGAATTTTCCCCTTTTCCATGTAATTTCTTCATAAAAAAAACTAATTATTTAACTTTTTTGGGATCCGAGGGTTTAGAAGTCGATAGACCATCGAAATGACTACTGTACTGTAAAGGTGAGCTGCAAAGAGATATTAAATTATCTCCTCAAAATCGTCTCAATATTTCTGTAGCCAACAATGCCAGCTCTCCTACAATGCTTGTCCAGTGTGAGTAGGTTTACGCGTAAGTAAATCTTTGTGTGTTCAGATACTGAACCAAAATGATGTAGTCATTTGAAGTAGAGGAACTCAGTGAACAGAAGCGCTCTTTTTAAATGTACTCGAATGACTTTACTATTAGAGAGAGCCTTGTGTTGCCCTGGCGGGGATTTGGTGGGGTTTCCACGGGTGTAATTTGCCCGAGGGTTGTTTTGTGTTTAAATGCATTGTAATGGAGCGTTCCGGAGCTACAAAGTGGCAGAGCGTGTAGTGACTCGACAAACCCTCACTGCTCATGTTTCCCTGTTGTTACTTCAACGTTTAGATGCAGACCTTCCCTTCCCACACCTGCTTTCCTATTGACGGATGCTAATTGCTCACGAGTTTCCGCTTTCCTTCTATCGAGGTTTGTTAGAAATTAGAGACGAGTACAAAAGAGGCGGCGGTTTGCTCTTCACGGTGAATTTTTAGCAGGTGGTACGGAGAATTATAAGTATTTAGCTACTTAACTTTCCAGTGTTGACAACCTTTTCAGATTTAATGTCCCCTTCAGTGAATGATTATGGCAGGTTCTTACAGTTCAGCTGCCTCATAGTTAGTCAGGTGAGCACACATTTGGCTCGCTGATAATCCAATTACCTTGTTACTAGGGATGGGTATCGACCAACGAATAATCGATTAATAAAATCAACGATTATTTCACCAGGATTAATTGATTCATCGATTAATCGAACCTTTAAACATTGATTAAACGGTTATATCAAAAATATTGGGATTAAATTGGGTAAGTACAATTAGAACAACAAACTCGACGTAAAAATTATTAAAATTTATTATTACATCCCAAAAGAGTGAAAACATTAAAGATTAAAAAACGAAAAGAAATAATAAGAGTACGATTTTTTTTAATCAATGTCCTTCAGAAAAAGGAATTTGATGGCCAAGTCGGTGGTCAGCCCTTTCGTCTGTTCCCGTAAAATTTGGTCAGCTTCAGAAAAAAACCTTTCTGAAGGCACAGAGGGAGCCACTGCAGGCTCGTATTTCAAGGCAATTTTAGAAACCTCAGGAAAAGTCTCCGCCAACCAAACTAATCAGTGATAATATTGATAACGTGAGGCGAGAATAATCGTTACAAATTAATCATCGATTACTCGATTAAACGAACCCAGTGGGCATCGATTACTTGGCCAGTTAATCAATTACTTCGATTAATCGATACCTATCCCTACTTGTTACTAACCCTATATAATTTTATATAATATTTTTTACAATTATTATCAAATTTTGAATGTTATTCTACAGACATCCTTCTTTATAAACTCCACTTACGTAGATCGAAATATTATTATTCTAACTATTTAAACACTTTAAACACTAATTTAAACACTAGCTTTCGTAGGTAAACAAGAAGTTAAAAATCTCCAAAAAATGAAATTTCAACATTTTATGATAGGTTAGCGCCTCTATCAAAAATTTATCACTCATAACTTCAGGTCCCTTAAAGGTACACCAACGGTATTCTGCCATAATTGGTACACAGTTCCCCTATTGCAAATTCTACTATTCAGCGGTAGCTGCACGCAGCGGACCTTCAACAGCACTGTAACCACTTTTAAATTTATCTCATTGGCGCGACAGGTATAATCGTGTTTCAGTGAGAGAAAAAGCGAACAAAAGCCAGACTTTTGTGACAACTCCTCGAAAGTTCGCACTTCCCCCAATCTCACTGCCATCGACAGCTTTTGAGTAAAATCCCCCACGCTGGACTCCTCCATGTTCCCATCCTCAATTGAGAGCTCATACTTTTCTGTCAGATATGACCATTCTATGAACCAGAAAGTTTTCGCTCTCAAAGTTTCTTTCGCTATTTTCAAAGGTAGCCTTTCACTGGTGTAATTTCTGATCCTCTTGGTGTAATTTAAGTGCAGTTCAAGGAAATCCAAATAGATCGTGCCAACTCCACAATCGAGGTGCAGCACACAGGTGTTCCCTTGGGGAGTGCAAATATTTTCTTAAGAAAAGTGCTGAGTAAATCCTCTTACTTGGGCAGCATATCCCATCACCGACCGAGATGCCCGCATGAAAATTGTGTGCTTGTCCTCAAAAGCAAGATTCTGAGACAGAACACTATCCAATCCGGACCTTTTCTTCACAAGATGCTGCCTCTAATTCAAAGTTGAAGTGATCCCAGGTATGATAATAACAACGCGCACTCGCCAATTCGATGTATGAACTATTTCTGGACCCTCAAATCCACCTTCCTCGCAGAGGAACAGGCTTATAGTCTTGGTTCGCAGTTACAGTCGGGATTCTCATAATTGAAAATTAGCTACCTAATTAAATTGAAAAGAAACGAACTGTTCCAATAAAGTTCATCGAAGTAGAGAAACGTAAAAACTTCGTCCCCAATTTTTCGCCTCTTAGTTACGACTGAAGGTGAGCACCAAGTTTGGTCCATGATACTGGTATTTAACCAAGCTGGGAGGAGGACTTCCTAAATTCAAGTTTTAAATTTTAATTTTCTATCACATCGAAGATCATTTTGACAATTTTCACAAAATTTGTTGTTAAATTTGTTGTTGCTTAAGGTTACTTGAAGTAAAGGTATAGCGGACATACGAACACACATAAGGGACGGTCAGCTTCGAAGTAGTTCAAAAAGGTCAAAACTTCTGCTCACAGATGTGGCGCAATTTGATCTTCTTCAGTTTTCAGTTCAAAAAATTGGCATCTTCCTTTGCCAAAATAGTATTAGTCGTCATTTCAGTTGTCAAGGTGGTAGCTATGGGTGTGAACATAAATTCTTCTGAATTCAGTTGAGTCGTTTTGTCGCATTTTCTGTTACTCTCTTCTCCTACTCAAAAATCCTGTTTACTAGCCAAGGTTTCTCATTTTGATTATTTATTCATCAGAACGAAGCTTTTTTCTTACAGTTCAAACTTCCAAAGAGAAGGAATTGCGTTGGTTTTTTTACGACGGTGAGTAATAATTTATCGAAGAATCGGGGCTTTTAGAGCGAGTTGGAAAAACATGAATCCGGATTACGACTTCTTGTTCAAGCTGCTGCTAATAGGGGACTCAGGAGTGGGAAAGTCCTGCCTGCTGTTGAGGTTCGCTGACGATTTATACTCGGAAAGTTACATCAGTACGATCGGAGTGGACTTTAAAATCCGAACAATTCAGTTGGACGACAAAATCATCAAGCTGCAGATTTGGGACACGGCGGGCCAAGAGAGGTTCCGAACGATCACCTCCAGCTACTACAGAGGAGCTCACGGCATCATTGTTGTGTACGACATGACCGACGCAGAGTCTTTTGCGAGCCTCAAAAATTGGCTTGAGGAGGTAACCGATCTATAGTCAAAACTGATAGGGATAAGGGTCAAACCGAGCTTTCGGTCAATATATTCATCAGGGGTCAAGGATGAACTGCTGTGTGAAATCCACACCGACGTATTACACAAAATTTTGATTGACCATCAATCCTTTTGATGAGCGTTGAAGCCTATTATTTAAAACAAAACCAGAAAACTATTCAAAAACTAACAAACATCAAGAAACTACAATTAGGTATGCTGAAAATATATTGACCAAAAGCTCGGCAGGAAAGGAGCAGTATAATTATGGCGCTCCCCAGTTAGTAGCCTCCCTTCGTCCAATCCCGAAGTCGCATGCCAGTACGCTAATTTCGTTGAAAAACGCTGCAAATTATTACACAATGGTTTATTATTTTTCTGTATAGATTACTCGTCCTCAAAGCCATCAACCATACAACATGATGAAAAACATCGATCGCATTTCGGTCAGCTAAAATTTGAACGGAGATTAGACCTCTTTTGCGATTCACAATCGTGTTTCTGATTTATCGTACATCCAACCCTTAAATTCTTGTAGGGAACGAACGGTTTGTCCTACAAGGCTCCGCGTGGTCTCAAAAAATTCTATACTATCTTAAATTGATGGGAAAACAATACCTTTATATCAAAAATTTTTGAGTTAAGGCGTTTTCAAAATTTCAAAATTTATTTTTCGACCCTTAGAAGTTACCTACATCAACCAAAATCTTCGGGCACAACTAGACCCCAAATGGAGCCTACATACCTAACTTCATTAAAATCGGTCAATGCTACGTGGGGAAAGTGCTGCGGACGGACGGCCAAATTTTTATTCGATTTTTGGATTCTACGTACCTTGAAACGTAAACCAACAAATTTTGAGGGGGTGTTAAAAAATGTTTCTTCTTCTTGAACGAATCCAAGGTTCATTGTTGAAAATAATAAACCAAAATCACGTTTTCACGCGTTCAAACATAAATTTCTCCCCAAAATTCGACTGTAAAATATTTATTCGGAAGCTGAAAACTTGGGCCAGTTTTTACAGTAAAGGTATACAAAAAAAAAAATCAGAAATAAAACCGCCGGTTAAAAATTTCAATTTTTCACACTTGTGGAAATTTCAAGTTCAGGCGGGTTTTTCACCAAATAAACCCCATTACAAAAGTTTGGTTTGTCAACCTTCAGCAATTTTGATGATATAAGGTCAAAATCTAGGGGAAAAATCGTGAATTTTTTGTTGTAAATTAGTTGTAGAATCTCCCCTGAAGTACTGGTCTAATCTGGTACACCCATAAGCCACATCTACTCGGTTTTTGATTGCAATTATTACTGCCTGTTGAGCTTGTCAATGTTGTTCATGTTGTGGAGGTCGATCGTTTCGCGTGCCCCAACGTCAGCAAGCTGCTCGTGGGGAACAAATTCGACCTGACTTCCAAGCGAGCCGTGGACGTCGAGACAGCCGAGTCCTTCTCCGAAGAGCAGGGCATCCCCTTCATCGAGACTTCAGCCAAAAACAACGTAAACGTGGAGAACGCTTTCATGAGGATGGCCACAGAAATCAAAGAGAGGATCGGACCGATCTCCTGCGCTGGAGACATCCCTCCTAACATCAAAATCGACTCTGGAAAATGCTCGGTAGCGGATCCCAACAAAAGTGCGTGTTGTTAGTGGTTACCTCGTCCTCACCTGTACCAAAGTTCCAATAAGTATAATTTTTTACTTTTTCAATACAACAGGTTCCGTCCAATAACATGCCCGTTCTTCTTAAATACTAAGTGAACACCACCATAACTACTTCCACAACTTCTTCGTTTAACAATGAGCGATCCGAAATCATTATTCAATGGCGGCCACCCACTCCGAGAAATTTTGAAGAAATAGAAAAAGAAAATTTCTAGCAGATGGCATAAGCGCTAATCCGCTGTAGGAAGAAAGCGCTAATTTTCGGGAAGCATCGGTTGTACAACAGCTCAAAAAATAAGGTGCAAAAGCGCAAAAATACGAAAATTTTACAAATGTTTATTTAAAAAAGGTCAAGTTATAAGTACGGTTAATTTCAATAGAATTGTCAATGTTTGAGTTTCAACGAACGAACGACTTAAATTCAGTGAAGCACCGCTTGATTGCGGATTCCAACTTTTCGGACGTGTTCCGTAAGCGTCAAAATTCCCATAACGCACATGAATGAATGAAAGAATGAATGAATGAAAGACATGTTTATTTTTACAAATAGGACAATATTACTCATAAATGATATGCTTTGGGTCATCAAGACCCGTCAGCAGAGGTTCCGTTGGCATTCCTAACACAAATTATTGATTCATCGTAAATAACACATATCACTCAATATTATTTTCATTTTTTTAACGTTGGAGGAAGGAACATGGAGGTATATTACATTGTTTTAGTTATACAAACAAATTATTATATTATATTTATTTATTTATTCCTGCTCTTATTTACGATTTCATCATTATTAACATTGTTATTATTATTTACATCATTATTTATTAATGTTATTATTGCCTTTAACCCATTTTTCAGGTTTATTGTTTTAATTATAATTAAATTCAGCTACCAGGAATTGCCTGTATCTCCATGCATTTCTTACGAATTGGCAGAGTGGAGACCAATCAGGTCCATTTAACCGGTCAAGGAATTCTCCCCTGGTCAATGACAGGCGCCCAAAACATTCCAGCCGAGCATAAGCTAAAATTGGACATTCAGCCACGAAATGCTCCACGGTCGCATTAACCGCCAGGTTACATAGCGAGCAAAGGAAGGTACTGCAGTTCCTTAGCCATGGCTGCCAATTGACGTTGAGTAGTTCTCCTCGGCACCGAGCTATTATCATGGCATCATAAGCAGGGGCGTGGCGTCCATAAGGCCACTCAGGGTCTAGCCCCGGCATAATTTCTCTCTCTGTAAGCTACATCTGTACCTCAACGTTGAAAAAACTCCCTTGAAAAAGTGTTCCCCCCAGAGTAGAAAAAATTCCCCAGTAGACAGTTTTTTCCCTCAAAACTCACTGATACTTCATGGAAGCATGGATCTTTTATAAGTGTATAAATGGATCTTTCATAACTGACATGTAGTTATGTCAAACTTCTATGTTAGAAATTGAAAGATGTAGTAGAATGGAAGTAGTCACCCAAGGCCATGGAGCTAGTCTTCATGGACTTGGAATCCACTTGAGTCCATGACGGCCAGTGACTAGGAAGGAGAAGAAGAAGTAGGAATCGATAGGTTCGATAGGAATCGAAGAAGAGGATGGAATCAATAGGTAAATCGATTGCCAATTCCCGAATTTCCAAGATCTGTCCATGATCTAGGGCGAGACCCCGGTGTTGCCATAGTGATTGTTTTTTATTTTCAGTTTTGCCCCGTCTGCGCATGCGCAATAGTGTAAATATACAGGCCCCACACCCCTTTCTCGGCCCCTGCCGGGGAAGACAAAATCGATTTACTATTCTCTCTGATCGAGACACATTTTGATTCAATTCAGATGGACGGATGCTCAAACATCTTGGAGTATCCCATGGGATACTGGGTCCATGTCAAACATTCAACTCCTCTCCTTATCAGTTTCTTATCTTGCTTCACAAAGTCGAAGTTCAAACTCAGTTCATTTGAAACTGTTTTTCCTTTTTGCGTTCGCGCTACAGCTACAGTTCATCCTTTTGCAACGGCTGACAGATAAGTTTTACTTTTCTACTTTCTACTACCCTAATTTTCTGATTTCCTTTTTGTTTTAGTTACGTTTTAACATTTAGTTTTTACATTTCATTGAGGTTTTACTGTTAGGGTAGGTACTCCAATGAATACTGTGGTCAGTATCCAGTCGAAATTTTCGACTTTTTCCTACGATGATAGGATTTTGATCAAAAGTTTAGGAAGGGATAAACCTGTACTAATCAGTAAATAAAGGGAAGAATATTGTTGGCACCAGAAAATTCCGTATTGATGTTTATAACAAAGCTGAGTAGCTCACAGGATGTCCCATTAAGCATGCATTGTTCTGTTTTCGTTGCTTGCTTATGGGTGGGGAGTATTCATGGACGTTTAAAGGCATCACAGACTTGAAACATTTGTCTGAGAAAATAAAAGGTCACGAAATGAGTAAACTTCATTTAAAAAATAGCACAGATTTCGCTCTACTAGGTAGGGTTAACATTGCTACTCAGTTGGATTCCGCACATCAACTCATGTTGAGGCGCCACAATAAGGAAGTTGACCGGAACCGGCATGTGCTTTCCAGGCTCATAGATTGCATAAAATTTTGTGGTTTGCATGAATTGGGACTCAGAGGGCACTGTGAAAAACAGGAGTCCCTTAACAGAGGGGTTTTCCTAGGGTTTCCTAGGGTTGATATGACTGCCAATTTTGACTCAATTTTGAAAGAACATTTGAATAGTTCAACCGTATTCAAAGGAACATCCAATACCATTTGACTCAAAAGTATGTGTGACTTCTAGGGCCAAGTTCATTCATTTTCTAGGGTCAAGTTCGTTCATTTTCTAGGGTCAAGTTCGTTCATTTTCTAGTTTAGTGCCCCACCACTTTCAGGGGTCACCCAACGCCCCTGATCATAAGGGTTCCTCTTTTCCACGTAGTCAACATTCCAATCGAGGTGTCGGTAGATCAGGTGGTCTTGGGCGTTTTTTGCCTTGTCTCTGAGGGACTGTAAGAAGGTTGGCCGCTGCCTGCACAGCACTTCCTTCATTAAACCCTTCAAGTGCTTCGGATCGAAGGCTGCAGTTGTGGCCATCGTTGATACCTCAGAGAGCATCTCACTCCATACCCTCGCCCAATCAATAGCCCTCCTTATCACTTCGAGAGCTGTTACTCGGGTGAATCGGTTGTCTGGCTGTCGTAACGTTTTAATAAATATTTTCCATTGATCTCCAGGGTGTGTAGAAAGACTGGCTCTTGTTTGGTTTCGTTGTACACGATATAGTTCGGGGAGTTCATGGGTAGTCAAAGGAGTTTTTGTTGCCATAACGCAAATATGCCCGTATCCTTCCGCACTTGCTTTTTGGGATCCTTTTTGGTAGGGCTGACGTGGTTAAATTTCACATTCATCTCCGCTTGGAATTTCACGGGAGCATCGATGTCGACGTGGATGGACTGATGTGGGGAATGAAACTGTTGTTTCAAGTGATGATGGTACGATTCGGGGCCCTTGGTGGTTCGGGTATATTTGTCGACTGGACTTCGTGCCCACATGCCCGGTGGAAATTTGTTTTTAGGCCCAACGTAAGTTTTTGCCAGGTAGTCTATGAAGTCGCCAATTCTACTATCGGCAGAGACTTCTTCGGTCACGGCCAAAATTGCCTCTTCCGCGAGTACATTGCGTACCTAATGCTGACCACGTCCCGTGGGTGAAGAGAGTGATTTTCGATGGATGTTAGCTGCTGTCGAATCACTTTAGCTTGTCTCTCATGAAGATTTTCAGTAGCTCTCCTCTTGCTTGCGTTGCAAATAATGTGGATCTCAACCGTGCGGGTATCACCAGAGTCATGATTATGCTCCAGAACTTGTGTTATAATGCTTATGCAACTGACTCCCTGCCTTAAATTCGCGTTACAACACTCTCGTCATCGCTCCCCAAAAGATTAGCGCTTTCAAACTCCGCCAAAAATTTTTGCCAAGTGGGTGTGGCTTATAGTTCCTCGTATCCATAACCCGATTGTATAGATGATCTGATCCATTGAAGTTGATATCAAAACACCGATCTCTGAATACCAAGCATTACCCCCTGCACGATCCCTGAAAATTTCATCGAATTCGGTTGGAAACTGTAGAAGTTATGGACGTTACAAGTTTTTATTAACCTTGAAAACCAAACAAATTACCCCCCTCCCCCCTTCTACTACTGTAGACTCAGAACCAATAAGTACCTTAGCTTCCGGATTTCGAAATAGGTTTCATTGAATTTCCTGATGGTCGAGAAGTTTGTGAACACGATGCCATTTTTAGATTGTCGTTATCTCAATCCGTTGAAAGTTCATAATTTTTTGAACCTCTGAATAGTGAAAAAGATGTTTTTGGGAAAAACGCAATCAAATGTTCAGAAGCTCGCACTATGACAGAAGGTGTGGAAGGTAAGGTGCTTATTTACCGCGTTGGTTTTTGCGATTTATCTGTGATTTCTAGTAATCGATCCGTATAACGGCGTACAGACCCAGAAACTACTTTAAATCTTGTATAACACATTTAATAAACCGAAAAGTTGATTTTTTATCACTGACTTCGGTTTTCCGTTCTCTTGAAATATTTGCTTCCGGAAGGTAAAGTACGTGTCCTTGAGGACGGTCGCATATTTTCTACTAACTATTTATAACGATATTTATAAACGTTATTTACTAACGATTTATAACGGTGAGACATGTCTACCTAGGTCCTAGGGATCATTATTGTACATTCCTAATTATGAGAATAAGTAGGTACAATATGTGAAAAATACCGCCCAAAAGGGGGGAAAAATGCGCTTGAACATTCATTTAATCACCCAACGAGGGGAGTTTAAAACCCCGAAGAGAGCTTGAAAAAGCTATATAAATTCCTTGCCGAATTTCGATCATTTCAATTTTCAATAGTAGCGCCGTACTTCATAGTTATCCCACCCCCTCGCTTCCACCAGTTTTTAATACCGGTCGTTACTTCCCGAGGGAAATAAGACCGAAGGGGGAACTGTCACCCACGGTTGTAGGAAATTTATAGTAACGAGGGGAGCAGATTTTCCAGCACTTTTCATCCTGACATAGGAAAAAGTGACCCAGCAAGTTTCGAAGTTCGGTCAAGAGCGAGGTATCGAGAACAGTTATTATCTTATTGAGCAGAAGATAGGACAAAATCACACTTAAAAACATAAAACCTGAGGGAATTAAATTCTCAGGGCAAAATATTTTTTAATGGAGAAATAAACGTTGAGAGGTTGTTTTCAACTGGCTACGTAAAAAATAAGAGTAATGAGGTAAATCGCGAAAAAATAACTCTTACGCAAGAGATGGGTCAAAATGTTTCTTATAAAATATAGAACCTAATCGTCCGGGCAACGAAGACTAAAAAAGGGCCTGAGGTAGGAAAAATCGAACCCAAACCAAAATTGGCACAGATGTAGAGGGGGGTATCCTTATTAACATACTAAAAGTCCTGGAGGGTGGGGCACGAGCTCGAAGGGAGGGTGGTCCCTAAAGGTCCCATTTTGGGATTTTTCGTGAATATCTCGAAAACGGTGCATTTCTCGATAAAACATGTCCTATAGTAAATTCAAGCTGATACAATTCACTACAACTTTGATTCCATACGTTTTATCAAAATTCCGAACCTTTACCGAGTTTTATGCATCCAAAAATGGAGGAATTTTGAAAATTCGGTGTTTAGCTCACGTTTTCTGAATAATTTTGTTGAATTTAGTCCAAACGGTTGATCTGAGAAAGAAAGTCTCTTAGAGAAAGTTGTAGAGCATTAAATTTCCTCGAAGAATATGTGGTTGATTGCCAATTTATCATTTACCAATCAAAAATAACGCTAATTTCCAAATTTTCCCAATTTTTGTCATTTTTACTCAAATATTGCCATTCCCCTTTTTATGTGCCCTGGAACTTCAATAATAATTTTCAATTACATAAATAAATGAATAAAATAAGAGTAATGAAATCAATCTTAAAATTTACAACAAGACTATTTTCAATTTCAAGACTCGACACTTCATTTTCACCTCAATTTTGCAGTTCACAATTAATGGTAGATTTACCAATGTATGACTGTAAATAGATTTTCATTATAAGACAAAATCGCGGTTCTCTTTTAACTTTCCTTAATGTTTTGGAGAAACTCATAAATATATTTGTAGATCTTAATTTCATGAGCTGCAAGTAAGGTGTCTAGGTTAGCGGGTTTGTCTCATTTCATCAAGTGCAGCCTGTGCAGGAGAGATTCTCGGGCTTGAGCGAAATCAGGGCACTCGAGTACGATATGCCCATTGGATTCTTCGGGGTGTCGAAATGCCTTACATGAGAATCAATGACTCTTATTTTGTGCAGGTGGAAGTTGCAGCAGGTGAGTCCACTGAGCAACCTTGTGATGGTTTTGTAAAAAGCCTTGGGTTGGTCGGGGACTATTACTCACGTAAACCACGGTTGCGAGGTAGCTTGGGAAAAGAACTGCCGGTATCTCTCCCCTCCTCGATAAGCAAAGAAGTCCAATCTCCACTGCCTTCTCATTATTGTTCTAATTTCTCTTCTCAAATCGGTCGGTGGAAAATGTGGAAAAGATTGGGGTATTAGGGGTAGATTGGGTATTGGGAAAAGATTGGGAACGATTGGGTATTGGGGGTAGATTGGGGGCACTGCAGGGTTTTCCAGATAAGAAAGACTAAGCGCAACTTTCCACACGGATTCTACAGATCTTCCTAAATTTTATTCACACGCTAAACTTTTACAAAATCAAACTTCAATGTTAAATATCCCTTCAGTCAGATTAGATTGACCAGATAGATAAACCAGAAAATTGATGAAGATTGACAGAGTCCCTGTAGAGTTAATATCAAAATTTCGCCATCGAAGCTCAAGCAAACAGTATACGGAAGGTGATGACTGTATTAACGGGCAAATTACATAATTGGCACGTACAGCATCCATCCTGTTCCGTGGGTCTGTCTATCGACATTTTAAATTTTAAATTTGATTATCCAAACCACTAAGCCTTGATTTCAGGAAACGATGTAATCTTCCCAAATTCTGAAACATCTCTTGAAATTACTGCCCCATGTAGATTCCCGCCTTACTTGCCATCAGGTGGCGACCAAAAGGCCACTCAGGATCTAGGACTGGCAAAATTTTTGTGCGAGCTAGATTTTTACATCGAAGTTGCAAAGTTGATAAACATTCCATCTGAAAAGTTTTTTTTCCCTCAAAACTAACAGATGATTTATGGAAGCGCATGGATTTGTTACAAGTGTAAAATTACAAGTCAAAAATATCCATGGCGGAAGTAGAAAGAGGAAGGAGGACGGAATCGATAGGTATCACAATCGACAGTCCATCCCGAAATTTTTATCAGGAGAAAGAAAAACATTTTTTTAAGGAAAGCCAGGAAACTCCAAGGTCCGAACCAGTTCTGCCCTGGCGTTGCCATAGTTATGCATGTTATTTTTTCCAGCTTATCCCCTTCCGCGCATGCTCAGTAGTGTAAAAATGGCCTCGTCTTTTTATCCCTTTCTTGACCACCATGAAAGACATGAGTTCGAGGCTCGCCTCGGGAGCATATTTTCGGGCAATTCGGTCGCAGTTCCCCCTCGTCCCAACCCAGGGCGGTGAGGCCAATGGGAAGCCATGAGCGAAATCATCAGAACAAATTCTGATCTTAGGAAGACAGCTGATGACGTCCGCGACCCCAGGAATGGCAGTCGGACGAAAATCCAACCTGAAATGGTAGTTTACTTTACTTTACGTACTTTATATTTATATCTTGCTTGGCAAAGTCGAAAGTTCAAACTCCTTAAGTTACTTCCTTTCCTTTATTGCTTCAACCAAAATGTTATTATCCTTTGCTTGTTGCATTTCAACTAAGTTTTACTGTTAGTCTACTCCAATGATCCAATCAAAATTTTGAGTTTTTCCAACGAAAAAAAAAATGTTGATTAAAAGTTTAGGAAGGGATAAACCTGTTCTAAATATATTTTTCAACCGGTGGATAAAGGAAAGAATACAGTTGCCGCCAGAAAATGTCGAGTAGCAAGACTAAGTGGTCCATAGGATGTCCCATTAAGAACGCATTCCTCTGTTTTCGTTGTTTACTGATGGGTGGGGAATATTCATGGACGACTGAAGGTATCAAGGACTTGAAACGTTTAAACGAAATAAGTAAGTTTCGCATCAAAAATAGAACAGATTTCGCTCTGCTAGGTAGGGCTAATATTGCTAAGTATGTGTCTCTTCTAGTGTCAAGTTCGGGTATTTTTTGGTTGGTGCCCAACCAGGGGCGGCTGCTGATAGGAGCATAGGCGCATGTGCACCCCCAGCCAATTAAAAAAGAAAAAAAAATCAAAGTTAGTTCCTCTGGGTTTGAAGAGTAAGTTGGCTAGTGACAGAAGACACGATCATAGGCTCTGTGCTAGTTGAATCTACGTGCGAAAACAGTGGCGGGGAGCTCCCTCTTTTCTGACCAATCAGCGGCGGTTCGCGCAAATCCAGTTTTATGCGCCGTTCTGGACTAGGGAGACGTGTTTCGAGGGAGGTGTGCTCGTGAGATTGACCAACCAGAGAGCACGAAATGTGACCTTGAGGAGCAGCCCGGAGGTTGTGCACTTGGGGTGTGTGAGTGAGTCTCCAATCTCCAATTTTCCTGGCTCACTGGTTTCCCAGTTTCTTTATCGTAAACAAAAAGAACTGATAAGGGTATTTCTCGTTTTTCGTTTTCGGTCCACCGTTTTGTTCAAAGTATTGTGATTATTTAGGAGTGTTATAGGTACCTACTATGAATAATTCGGTGCATTACCGTAATTAACCTAAACTAATCGTGTTTGTCGGTCATGGAAAAGTGCAACATTCCAGAAACCCCCTTGCCGTCTCTACCTGGACTCCAGCAGACGTTGATATTGAAAAATCGTGCAGATTCGTACCGTAAGTTTAATGTCAAATAATATTCGACTTCTTGTAATATTATTATAAGAAGGTAGATTGGCTTTGCAGGTGTGAAGTGACTAACAAATTATTTTGCTTTGTTTGCCTACTTTGTTCTATCAACCGAAATGAGGCTTGAGTGATATCGGCATAAGTGATCTCCCATTTAGCCAAAAAAAAAAAAAAAAAAAAAAAAATGCATTGGCTGTCTCCCATAAAAACGCTCTGGTAGATTTGCGTATATTGGGTCGTCAAAATATAATGCAACAACTCGACAGTGCATATCATCTTAATCTGATGCAAAAAACCAAAATGGTTAACAAAAGTAGGTCTCTCTCGAATCTCTCTCGAATCATCGTTAATTTTTCTTCCGAGTTGGACGATGTTTTGAATCGTCACGGGCAGATACACACTTCAGCTTTGCAATAAGATGGATGCATTTCTTGGGTTTAGACCTTTGATGATCAAGTATTTCAGAATTTCTGTTAACCACTAGAGAACAATATTTTTCGTGTCTATTGCACCTACGTATTTAGTACCGTTTGCAATTTTAAGATGAAAAAGTTACCAAGATTTATCCCATTTATATATCGTTGAAATTTCTTTTTGGCAGAGAAAAGCACCTATTCTGTCCCTTCTCCATAGCTTCTCCTGATCTCCGTGCACCCCCTGAGTTCAGGGCAGGAGCCGCCACTGTGCCCAACCACTTCCCAACGCCCCTGCCTGCCACTTACCTGTCTTTGTAACCTCGTTACATGAAAAAGCCGCCTCTGACGCTTTGCCTGCACCAACTGTCCCCGATGAGTAACTTATGAAAGGAACCGTCGGGCCCCGACAGCCTACGTCACGTGCATCCCGCTTGACAGACTCCAATAATGTAGAATAGAGGCCGATGGCAGAGAAAGAGGATGGAAGGAGGGGAAATGTGAAGGGGGAGCTTGTGCTGAGTTTTATTAAAAACTTTACAGCCGACCCGTATAAATTTTATCTCTCGAAAAGCGGCTTTCTCTCTAGGAGTCGAGAAAAGGGTTTATTATAGTCCCACTCCTCGATCTCCCGATGCACATTAAACCTTTTCCCTTTTGATGATAATCTCAAATAGAGTGAAAGTAGTTCACCAACAATGGACACGATCAATCTATTGTTGTGCTGGAATAGAGTCTCTCTTCAGTCGGAATGCACCAAAGAAATTAGTGAACCTCAAATTTACACAATACTATATTCAATTCTATCAATCATTTTCCTAACACTTGGACCGGGCATGTGTTGTGACCAGCCATCTTTCCAGCACATCTGACCAATTGGGCGACTATCGATTACCACCCAGGAAAGAAAATGTGAATGGCGATAAGCCCGACAGGTCTTGCATTATCCTGGATGTCCAAGTTGTCAATGGCAGCATGGAGCAGAACTGGCAAGCTAAGATAAGAAAGTATGATAGAGATGATTCACGGCAAGCGGTGTCTGAGCTAAAAGGAGTGGCACCCAACAACATCAGGGTGATGATGGCTGGAACCTTGTCGTGGCGCGGAGTGTGGTGCGGGAAAAGTGCCACGGAGTTGCGCGAGTTGGGCATCTCAGTCGGTGTACTCCGTGTTATCACCAGAAGCGTATTGCTCGGCTCATATTTAAACTGGTGGCCACTTTATAGAGGCACTTCCCTTCATCCTTCTCTCCCACCCCCACCTTCCTCATCATCCCTCATCCCTAGGGCCGGCGTCGGGTGAGTCCTGGGCGTCCACCCCATTATATTTGATTTATTTATTTCTTTTTGCTTCCGAGTCTACCAAGGTAGCGGAAGCTATGTTTCCACTTTTCAAGGATGAAAAAAAAAGTTCTCGAAAATCAAAATTGAAATATACATATAATTGAAATATATATATACTTTGTTGGTGTACAACTTTTCATTGTCGATTTAGTAGGTATATGACGACCATACAATTTTGTGACTATTTTCAACACGTCATGTGACGCTCTCATCAACCCACCCTTATTGATAAATTCATTGAATCTTGTATAAGGGCGTAACTTTTCTTTTCTTCTCCTACTCTTCTCTTTGCTCTTTCTATTTCGAAGAAAAGTATGCTTTACCTTACACTGATCCGACCTACATGGACTTTTGTGGATTTGAGCGTGCGGCAACATCATCGCAAATAAGAGGGATACAGGTGACTCAAAACTGAGTACCTACTACGCTTGAAAACAGAGTACAGCTTGATATTTCCTATCTTCTATCTCGTTTCCTGTAGAAAACTCGGAGAAAACCGTGCTAGGAAAACTCAAACTATAGGTAAATTTATTGAAGCGGATGAGAGGGAGAAGGAGGACTGCATGTTAAAAAGGCCGGCTCACATCGAGCACTGATTTATTCCTTCGTCACTTTTCGATCTCGAACGGACGGATATTGGGTTGAAGGAAGGAAGCTCAACACTTGTTGATAGCGAGTTCTCTAGGGAAGGGAAGGGAAGCCTATTTAAGAGGGTCATGATAAACGCCCTACAAGATGAGCCACTTACCTATTCCGGTCACTCCGGCAAACTATGTAGCTATCCAGATTATGTATCAATATTTTGAATTTCAGAATTTTCTGGCGAATTTCCTCCTTTATCATCTGTCATTTTGAGTTTCTACTAAAACGTACTTCCAACAAACATCGCCCTACATAATCGAACAATTATTGTTCGAATTATTGTTGTTCTTTTTTTTGGGGGCTGCAAATCATTCCTCATGCCTACATTTTGTGTCAAGACTGGAAAACTTCGGAGTCGATACTACAACTAATTTAAGTGAAAAAATGCCTCGTAGCAATTAATTTAACCCCTTGTTTTCAATTTTTTCATATTCAAAATTTGTTTCGTATTTTCAACTTTATGTCACTAAAACTACCATAACTACTTTGATTCACCGTTAAAATGTCAATATGAGGGCATCGCTGGAGAGGGTGTCAAATTTTCCATCTTATTAAATATATCATCCAACCATTCAAATCAAATTTTCCATCTTAAATTATTTTTGGGGTCCTGATGGGAGAAGAATCTCTTCGTAAAGTAGTTTTTGTCAAATATGCGAAATTTCCTATATTGGTTTATTTTCAATAATGAACCTTTGGGAACCTTCGGGAAAAAATTTTTTTTACACCCCCTCAAAATTGTTGGTTTACGTTTCAAGGTACGTAGAATCCAAAAATCGAAACGCTGCAAATTATTACACAATGGTTTATTATTTTTTATTTTTCTATATAGATCACTCGTCTGCAAAGCCACCAACCATCCAACATGAAGAAAAACATCGATTGCGTTTCGGTCAGCTTTAATTTGAACGGAGATTAGGCCTCTTTTGCGATTCACACTCGTGTTTCTGATTTATGATCAGAAACACGAGTGTGAATCGCAAAAGAGGCCTAATCTCCGTTCAAATTAAAGTTCAAACTTTAAATTCTCGTAGTGAGCGAACGGTTTGTCCTACAGAGCTCCGGGTGGTCTCAAAAAATTCTAAAAATTCTATAGAATCTTGAATTGAAGGAAAAACAATACCTTTTTTTTTCTTGGTCGATTCCAAAGGAAATTGAAAATATTGAAAATAATAAACCAATAAAAATTTGGCCGTCCGTACGCCGTACGCGGCACTTTTGCCACTTAGCATTGACCGATTTTGATGAAATTTGGTATGTAGGCTCCATTTGGGGTCTAGTTGTGCCCCGAAGATTTTGGTTGATGTAAGTCACTTCTAAGGGTTCCAAAATCAATTTTGAAAACGCCCTAACTCAATAAATGTTGATATAAAGGTATTGTTTTTCCCTCAATTTAAGATTCTACAGAATTTTTAAAAATTTTTGAGACCACCCGGAGCTCTGTAGGACAAACCGTTCGCTCCCTACGAGAATTTAAAGTTTGGCCGTACGATAAATCAGAAACACGAGTGTGAATCGCAAAAGAGGCCTAATCTCCGTTCAAATTTTAGCTGACCGAAATGTGATCGATGTTTTTCTTCATTTTGGATGGTTGGTGGCTTTGCAGACGAGTGATCTATGTAGAAAAATAAAAAAATAATTAACCATTGTGTAATAATTTGCAGCGTTTTTTCACTTAAATTAGTTGTAGTATCGACTCCGAAGTTTTCCAGTCTTGACACACCAAAGCACGAGGAATGATTTACAACCCCCCCCCCCCCCCATATAACTATTCTACTTTCCAAAATCGATCGGACTAGTATCTAAAGATCCATCTTATTGGCTATCAAGCAAGTGCATTCAACTTGCAGTGAGCCTCAAACGGTTATTGGTTCGCTTACGACAACCTCCGCGATTTTCCAAAAAAAAAAAAAAAACATTCGACGGCCCCCGGAACTGAGAGTCTCTCGGATTCCTTTCTTCACGCTCGCTTTCCAAACCTGAAGGGAAAAAGAAAACGGAAAAGAACCCTGAATCACCCTCAGCCAACTCTCCCTCGACAATTTATAACCCCCACCCTAGCGAGAACTCTCCGGAAACGATTCCTTCTCCTCCCTCTCCTTTATTTGAGAGTTGGAAATGGTGGGGGGAGGGGGGGGGGCACAGAGAAAGATAGAGAAAGAGGAAGCAGATGGAAAGAGAGGAATTGAGCCCATTAATGGTCACAGAACTCACTTGGCCATTGATTGTATTCTCCGGGATCTATTGTCGCTCGCCTCGATGCTAATGGATCATTAACATTATTGTCCGGTCGCGTTTATATTCCCCGCAGACCTTGGGTATAATTAAACCAGAAATGGAATGTGAAGTGTTTATGTTCTTGGCAGGAAGCAATAAAGGAACGAATCGAGGCGAGACGCCGACCTAACTTGAATAGAGATCCTGAAAAAACAAATTAGGTGGGAGTTAAACTTTCTTTCCAACGTAATTAGCCAGAATTATAACTACTGTTGTGACCACAACAAAGGAGTAGGTTGTATTTTTACAGATACCAACTGGTCGGCCAATTTTCCCATCGGGTAAACCGAATGAGCAGGTTATCTTTGCTTTTCCACAAAATAAATCCATCTACAGTTTAAAAAAAAATTGAACAACTATTGCTTCCCAGCCTGAGCAGGATAGCTTCCTCACACAGAACGTTGACTCGCTTGTTAATGAAGAATTCCTTGCTATAAAGATGAAGTATCTTAGAGCAATCTACCACCGTCAAATTTCCCAGCATGAATTCACGACCTTGTTGATGATTTTCCAAAATATCTAAAAGCAAAACTGTTCGAAAGTTGTCGCGATCATGTTGAAGAATTTTAGGTTTTCCCAAGATCCGTGGCTACTTCTTATTTGACCGTGATGAAACCTATAAGTAATCATCTGAAGTCACAAACCCACACCACCCTCCAAATTTGAGAAAATTCGAATCGTGGCAAATTGATATTTAAGAAGAATCACCTTATTGAGGACCATCAGTGGGGTAATTTTTGTTATAAAGTAGTCTATTTGGAACTGTTCAGTGACGTCATCTGTTGTAGTTGCTCCTATTACTCACTTCATCATGTCATGTCCGACCGTCCATTATGTCTGTTGTCAATACACAGTTTCTCTTTGAGTATTCCGTATTATTTCTTTCTGTTCATCTCACCTATCCGCTGCTAGAAGACTCTAGCTTCAAGTATTTTGGGTGAAGATTTCGTATAGATTCGCTCGTGACAAGGATTTTGCCACTTATCTGGAGGACCTACATTTCTGTACTGCTACGCAAATGCAAAGCTTCACCATGTTTGAAACTGAGGGAGCTAAAGAACGTGGATAGGTTATCTATGCCCCCTTTCTCAAAATAGCTGTGTAAAGAAGAGAGAATCGTCTATCACTGTTCTTGACCCACCTTAGCTTTAACAGTCTTGTGATAGACTTGGATTTCAATAACAAATAAATGAATGAATGAAAGGAGTGTTTTATTTCTGAAAACATTAAATCAAAATATAAATAAAACACAATGTACGGCATTAGCCTAGCTATCAGTGGGGATTCAGTTCAGTCCAGTTTCGGTTTATATTTGCAATAATGAACATTTGTTTCCATTTTTATACCAAATACGAAGCACTCCATGGTATTGAAGCGAGTCATTCGCATCCTCGCTGGCCTCCGATGGGGTGTTAGCTGCAGAGGGTCGTTCGTTCGACTAAATGTGCTCACTCTACCAAGTGCTTATGTCCTTGCAGTTTTGACTATTACCAAGTCAAATGTGCCTCACCTCAAGACGGTGTCAAGCTCACATCGGTATCCCACAAGAACTGGCAAAGATATTGTTATCCCGTTTACCCGCCTCAGCGTGGTCCAGCGATGTGATCCCTACCAGATCGGTTCAAGATTATTTAACGCTTTACCCACCGATATCCGCAACCTCTCGGAGAAACCATTTACACGGAAACTGAAAATGAACCTTTTACAGGCTGAACTGTATTCAGTTAGTGATTTTTTTTAATATTCAATGGTCTGTTTAACTGTTTTAATGACTCAAAAGACGTCATGATGACGTTTTGTCGTCTGATTGACGACTCAAAAGAATTGAATGAATAATAATAGGGTATATTTAGATTTAGTTGACTTTAATTGTCTAGCAGAGGAATTTTTTTGTAAGTACTCTGTCTAGTGGTATAGTGGTAGTGCCTGATCTGTGATATTTTTTGTCTTCGTGTTTTTTTTTTGTTGTTATATTTAAGAATTAATTATTAGTGGTGTGAATGTATTTATTGAATGAATGAGTGTATGGGTGGGTTTTCCTCTCCTGGTGGTCGGTGTCACCCTATCGGTCCTGGGGGCGGCTCAATTGTTCTCTTTTCCCTGTTGGGAATGGGATCCGTGGGGATGTCCTGCGTTGGGGGCGGCTGGTACTTGCGTAGCAGCTGTTTCCCTCGTGGGTGTCTTATGCGGGGAGCCGTCATGGTGGGTGGGGCCTGGGGCCGGTCGGGTGGCGCCGGCCGGCGGGTGGGGAGGCTCTTGCCCGCGCTCCCTTCACCCACTTGTGATCGGCACTGCCCTAATTGCACTTAAAATTTTGTAATTGTATTGACATTTGTATTGCCAATTTTTGGATAGACAAAATAAAACTTTGAATTGAAAAAAAAGAGAAAAAAACTCCATGGTATAATACTAAATTGATTTGAAAAACGCTGCAAATCATTGCCCAAAGGTTTATTATTTCCTGTATAGATCACCCTTCTGTATAGATTCCTCCCTACCAACCGTAGGTACCTACTACCTACTAGGGTATTTTTGAAAATTTCAACCCCGACCACCAGCCAAATGGAAATGAAGGGTTGAATTTTTCAAAAATGCCTCAGTAGGTAGTAGGTATCTACTGTTGGTCGGGAGGGATCTACACAGAAGGGTGATCTATACAGAAAATAATAAACCTTTGGGCAATGATTCGCAGCGTTTTTTCTTTACCCACCAACCATTGGTTGGTACTACCTACCACACCATACTGCTTCACACCTTCACAATCAAGTTTATTAGAAAGAACTAAACGCTTCACACTCGATTCGAAAAATAGAAAGCTTCATATGGAAATTTGATTACTGGTTACGCAGAAGGCAAAACTGTATACAAATCGAAGAAATGAACAGCGATCGCATTTTAGTCCGATAAAATTTGAATGGAGATTAGACCTCTTTGCGATTCACACTCGTGATTCTGTTTTATCGAAGGAAAACCTTCAAGTACTCGTAGGGACCGAACTGTTTGTCCTACAGAGCTCTGAGTGGTCTCAAAATTTTTTAAAAATTCAATACTATTTAAAATTGGTGAAAAAACGATACCTTTATTTCGAGAGTTTTCGAGCTAGGGCACTCTTGAAAATTTCAACCCTTAATGATCACCCCTTAGAAGTGACCTACATCAACCAAAAGCTTCGCGGCACAACTAGACCCCAAATGGAGCCCATATACCAAATTTGAACCAAATCGGTCCAGTGATGCTAAGAAAAGTGCCTCGTACGGCGTACAGGCGGCCAAATTTTGGTTTATTATTTTCAATAATGAACCTTTGGAATCGACCATGAAAAAAAAAAATTTTTAACACCCCCTCAAAATTTGATGGTTTACGTTTCAAGGTACGTAGAATCCAAAAATCGAATAAAAATTTTGCCGTCCGTCCGCCGTACGCTGCACTTTCCCCACTTAGCATTGACCGATTTTGATGAAATTTGGTATGTAGGCTCCATTTGGGGTCTAGTTGTGCCCCGAAGCTTTTGGTTGACGTAGGTCACTTCTAAGGGTTCCAAAATCAATTTTGAAATTTTGAAAACGCCCTAACTCAAAAAATTTCGATATATAGGTATTGTTTTTCCTTCAATTTAAGATTCTATGGAATTTTTAGAATTTTTGAGACCACGCGGAGCTCTGTAGGACAAACCGTTCGCTTCCTACGAAAATTTAAGTGTTTATTTTGAAATATATATATATAAAACAAAACACGAGTGTGAATCGCAAAAGAGGCCTAATCTCCGTTCAAATTCAAGTTCGTAAGAACTTAAGCCTTGGTGGGCAAGGTGTGTAATTGATTTATTATTTCTATTTCATTTTATGTCCTTGTATAACTGTCCTATTATTTGTACCTATCTGTTTTGTATTTGCCAAATAAATAAATAAATAAATAAATTAGAGCTGACCAAAATGCGATCGATGGTTGGTGATTTTAATTTTTTTTTTTTTTTTTGATTTTTTGATTTTTTTCTTCTTCATATTGGATGGTTGGTGATTTTGTAGACGAGTGATCTATATAGAAAAATAATAAACCATTGTGTAATAATTTGCAGCGTTTTTTGCATTCCCGGTCCCCTCAACACGACAGAGCTGTAGTAAGAGTCGTCAGAGTTTGCCTGTACTTTCCTTTTTTTCGATTTCGGTGAGGGAAGTGAAGGAAAACAAGTGGAAACCGGCGATTCCCATCGGAAAAGCAGGCGGGGGAGGCGGAAGCTCAGCGTTCGTTTCTTTCGCTCGAGCGACAGCTTTCCGAGGGGAAGCGAGAAGCCGAAAAGCGGAAAGACGACCTTGTTTGAGCGGCGAAGTTTCCCGTGAAAAGTGGAAGACGGGAAACTAAGGAGGGAAGAAAAAAGAAAAGTTGCGCTCGGAGTAATTTTGTTGAGACTTGTTAACGGCGCTCGGAAGGTTATTTGCATACTACAAACGGGGCATGGCGGGAGGGGGGGGGGGGGGGTCCGGAGGACAAAAACGGGACCGTCGGGGGCAAAAACAGTCGGAGGACTCGGAGGAGGGGGGGCGTTGAAAAAAGGAGACAAAAGCTGTAAAAAGCAGTTGTTCGGGCAGTAAATACGAGCGGGAACTCGGACGGGCTCTTGGCACCCTAAGGTTTTCTCCGGGGTAATTTGTGGGGCGGCGGGAAAACCCGCGGAGGAGGAGGTTGATGTAACATAAACGTTATAACAAGCCGAGGGAGGCAGCGGGTTGTTTGGATACGGCGGGCGGAATTTGGACTGGGGAATTTGGACGAGGGCCTCGATCCCGCTCGGTGTTCCCACTCGCTGAAAACATCGCACGGTAAGACTTGAACGAGCTGAATTGAATTTGCCGGTCAATGTGGGCAAAAAAAAAAACAAAAAAAAAAAAAAACACGGTCGATGGGTGACGTCAGAGAATGGGGTACTTCAGTCAATTATTTTCAATTTTTTTGTCAAAAGAGTATGGCTCAGGAATGACGGCAATCGGGTCAGTTCGTCGAGAAAATGTTTAGAAGAAATTAGGGAAGCTAATAAAAGTTGAAGATTTGAACAGTGGCAGCGGGGTAGCAAGTTGTGTGACGTATTAAGTTGCTCGCCTCGACAAAACTATCTTTGAAAACACCCCTAAAATTCTTTCTTCTGTCCACCAACCTACTAAGTTTTTACGAACTTGTGGCGGCTGGTGGAGCTAATCTCAGAGAAAAAACAAAACAAACAGTGAAATTTAAGTTAACCACAAAGGAGTCCACTGAGCGGCAAAGGATTATGAAACCTGCTCCTCCCACCCCTTGCTCCTCTCGCCCACTGCTCCTCCCGATCGGTGGCTACAGCTTTCGTACAAGTACGCAACCACGAGAGACATTTTATGTCTTACTAGCTGAAAAGCCTACAAAAAGTAGGCAAAAACAATTCCTCCGACTCTCTCCTCCACCCACTCACTCCGACTCCTCCCGCCCCCAACTCCTCCGACTCCTCTCGCCTCCGACTCCTCCCGCCCCCAACCCCTCCAGCCACCAACTCTCCCCACTCCCACGACCCCTTCAACCCCTCCGTGCATACGTACGTACGTACGTACGGTTGGCGTTTTATATAATTAGATGTTTAATATAAATTGAGAGCTTTCCAATGAGTGGTGAACGATTTTTGTGGGGTGGAAAATGAGGAAGTTAGTTTTCCCTAGGAACGATTGGTTACAACCAATCACGTACAAGTACGTGAAAATCATCAGAAATTTCCGCGTAACGCTCCCCGCGTGACGATCCCCGCGTGACGATTTTTCATTTATGTGCCATAGTAAAGACATAAAATGTCAAAAGTATCCATGCACAGAGAAGAGATGAAACCCTTTCCTGAGGGTAACCTACCTGAGAGTCTCCTTGGATACTACAAAATACTTTCGCTTAATTTAAGCGTTGAGCCTAATTTAAGCGTTTTAAAAACTCAATAATTTTTTAATTATTGGAAAAACCTGAAATTCTTCAAACTTATCATTCTCATAACCACTGTAAGCTCTCTATTCGTATCGCTAACGTTAAAGGGGGTTTACCTGAAGGGTATCGACCTAGTTTGAGATACGGTAGCCTAACACAAACTATCGGGAACTTATGACTGAGAATCAAAATTGTTAATTTTCTGAGACCACGCGGAGCCCTGCAGGACAAACCGTTCGCTCACTACGAGAATTTACGGGTTCGAAGTACAATAAATCAGAAACAGAGTGTGAATCGCAAAAGAGGCCTAATCTCCGTTCAAACTTTAGCTGACCAAAATGCGATCGATGTTTTTCTTCATGTTGGATGGGTGGTGGCTTTTATTTATTTATTTTTATTTATTAAACATTACGGGATTTTATTCCCGATTACATATAAGAATTGTTCAACAATTCTCAGCTAGTGAGTGAAAAACAAAATGAAAGTGATAAATAAGAAATTAAATTTGTCACAAGTAAACTGATTCAATGCTGCAGGTAAAATTTAGATAGCATTGACCTAATGTTATTTACACTGTCGAAAAACGGATCAATGTCGACCGGTGACTCGTTCGCTGTCCGTTGAAATCGTGTGAGAGGGCTATTCATAGCGTAGTTGGTTCCCTCAAAAGATGGTGAGAAAAAGTCTCTTGACCTAGTCGAGTAAGATGGAACCCTTATATTCACAAGGTTGAGCAAGGAGGGTGAGTCGTAAGAGCCATTTAACAATTTCACTAGGAAAACAATATCCGCTATTTTCCTCCTCTCCTTCAAAGAAGCAAGTCCAAGAGACACCCGCACAGCAACATCGCAGAACTCATCTCCATCACTCCGGGCCCTTAAATGAGCGTACTTAAGGAATCTACGTTGGATCCGCTCCATCGCATCACTATGCGTTGCGTAGAAGGGATTCCAAACACAGGAGGCGAACTCCAGACGGCTTCTCACGAGGGACACATACAACACTTTGAGGCAATGAACATTGGTGAACATGCGTGTAGTTCTCATCAGAAAGCCAAGCTGCCTCGACGCTGAGGAGACAAGCTGTGAGTAATGAGCCGAGAATGAAAGCCCTGCATCGAAGATCACTCCAAGGTCACGAACTTCGGTTTTCTTTGACAATGGTGTGCCGTTGATATTGTAGGGAGCTTCAATGGTCGCGTTGGCCTTCGAGAAAGATATTGAGCAGCATTTACTGACATTCAGTTCCATACCATTCTTGCTGCAGTATTGAAAAAGAGAGTCAATATTCGACTGAAGGATATCGACATCATCAGAATCCGCCACAGCTCGAAAAATCTTGAGGTCGTCGGCGAACAGGAGAAAGCTAACCCCAGAAAATATATTGGACACGTCGTTAATAAAGACCAAAAATAGCAGAGGGCCTAAGTGAGAACCCTGCGGAACTCCTGAAGTTGGTGTGAAGGGACCTGATAGAACCCCGCCAATCGAAACCCTCTGACAGCGATCGCGAACATATGAAGACAGCCATTGCAGCAATGGTCCAGTGATCCCAAATGCATCCAGATTAACTCTGTCGAAAGCCTTACAAAAGTCGGTAGTATGAATTGCGTCAACCTGTCCTCCCCGCCGAAACTCATTGATAACAAACTCAGCAAACTCCAATAAATTTGTAGCGACAGATCTCTTTTCAGAAAGCCATGCTGATGAGGAGTTAGGGCCGAGGTTATGGAGAGAGTCAAGATTTCAACTACCAGTGCTTCGAATAATTTAGGAATCGTTGAAAGCCGGTCGTTGAGTTAGGTTGTTGTTATTGGTCTATAATTAGTGATGAGACTCCTTTTACCCGACTTGAAAACAGGCACTATGAATCCCAGGCTTTGCAGACGAGTGATCTATATAGAAAAATATTAAACCATTGTGTAATAATCTGCAGGGTTTTTAGTTCCCTAAGGCTGTGCACTAATGAATTTCTAAAATCCTTTAAAATTTCAAATTTAGGTACAACTTTCTGAGTTTTTGCGCCTTCAATTTCGCTAAATACTGAAAACGAACGGCGACCGACTGAGACACCCTTAACATTATGTTTCTGTTGTGTTGTCCAACTTCACCTCAGATTAATCGCATTTAAGGACGTCCAAGTCTTACTGTGAGACGTCCAACAAATGAGACGTAAAACCTACGAGTAGATTCCCGAGACTCCCACACATTTCCCTCCATTTCATCGCTATCGATTTATTTGGCAGCAGGAGCCCAGTCGTTTTTCCTAGTTTTTCCCCCGCTTATTTCCCGCGATTCTACGGCTTCTCGATCGGCAACCCTTAAAAGTGGCCGGGGGCATGCCCCCCCCCCCACCGCTATCTTAACCCCGGTCTCCCCAATTAGAACTTGTCGTCTCTTCCGCCCCTCTTTTCAGCTTTTTGTCCTCGTTCTGATCGAAAATTGCTTCCCCTCGGAGGACATCAAGGACTTCCGACGTCCCCTCTCGACTGTTATCCCTCCGCTTTCTTTCCATTAGATCGCCATTCACGAACCTCATTTTCTTTCGTTTCATTCAGTTTCCATTCAATATCGTAAATTAGTCAAAAGCCCCGCTCCCACCTGAAGGAATTCCTTCTAAATGTCAAATTAAAAAATGAATGCTATTGACGCTGAACCGTTCGGGGATCACACCTGGAACTCCCCGCAACAGCCCCCCCCCCCCCCCAGAGGTTGGCTGGGGAAATAAAGTACTGACGACTGCCATGACAGCACGCAACGAAACACAGCAATAAGGGTATTCACGGCCCGTTCTCGACGTGTTATCAGTAAACATGATATCAAAGTGCGTTATCAGTCGTCGTAAGTTATCACACCCGAATGTTCTGTTGAAGCGAGTGCTAGTCGCAACATCAGGAAGAAAATGGCCGACAACTTGCCAGTAGATGTGTGTCGGTCAGGAGTGAACGTATTGAAAAGACCTTATCTTCAAAACGACCTTGTCAGAACTGAACGGGTTGTCAAAATGCAAAATGAACACGGTCATTCGTTCATCAACCCACCAATCGAGCTTTCCGAAAAAATTCCGAGAACAACGGAAGAAGGCAAACAAAATAATAATAATAATAATAATTGCCCGCAATATGGATGTGTAATACATGTTGGATATGATACATCCATGTTTGTACATAGATCATAAATGTGTGAAAATGACATTGAAGTATCAACAGAGAGAAGTAGATGGAAGTGGTTTTCTAAGCAAAACCTTTCATCATCCAAGTGAAGAATTACGTTCGAATGATCTGTGGACTAAAACGACAAAACTGAAACACCAAAAACACTCAGAGATGAAAAACAATACCTTTATATGAAAATTTTTTGAGTTAGGGCGTTTTTAAAATTTCAAAATTCATTTTTCGACCCTTAGAAGTGACCTACATCAACCAAAATCTTCTGGGCATAACTAGACCCCAAATGGCGCCTACATACCAAATTTTATCAAAATCGGTCAATGCTAAGTGGGGAAAGTACGGCGGACGGTCGTCAAATTTGTATTCGATTTTTGGATTCTACATACCTTGAAACGCGAAAATTTTGAGAGGCGGATGAAATTTCTTCTGTTGGTCGATTCCAACGAAAAAATTTGAATATAATAAACCAAATGTAGAAACTATGGCTGTAATACGGATTTTACGTTGGCGCATGCTCAGCGGCTACCTGGAGCGATGATGTTCATAGGGAACCTTCTACTCGCCAACCCGCACAATCCCTGAAAATTTCTTTGGATTCGGACAATAACTTTTTATAGTTTTGCCCGTTACAAGGATTTTACGACAGACACACAGACGTACACGGAACCAAAATTGTCCAGGGAGGCCTGAAACGTAAAACGTGAATGGAAATTTTGATTTTGGAGAAAATTTTTGACAATCTTTAAAAGTGGAAACAATGCTTCCGCTGACTTTGAAGCAAAATTATACAAAGGTGATATCTTTGCTTCCGAGTCTACCAAGGTAGCGGAAGCTTTGTTTTCACTTTTCAAGGATGAAAAAAAAGTTCTCCAAAATCAAAATTTTCAATCGCGTTTTGCGTTTTAGACCTTCCTGAACAATTTTGGTTCCGTGTCTGTCTGTCTGTCATGAATTCCTTGTAACGGGCATAACTATACGAAGTTATTGTCCGATTTTTGATGAACTTTTCAGAGACTATGCGGATTAGGTTGTAGATGGTCCCCAATGGTCAGTCCCATCACCCCCGGACTGATAGTAGCCGCTGCGCATGCGCAAACGTGAATTCTTTGTAACGGCCATAACTTCCACATTTTCTGCCCGATTTCGATTACATTTTCAGAAATGACACGGATTAGGTTGTAGATGGTCCCCAACGAAATCAAAGCCTTAAAATCCATAGAAGCCTCTGCACATGTGCAAACGTAAAATCCTTGTAACAGCCATAATACTTACATTTTACATCCGAATTTGATGAAATTTCTGGGATTGTCCAGATTAGCGTGTAGATGGTCTCCTATGAGGGTAGTGGAAGGTACTTAGAGATTGGTGTTTTGAGATTAACTACTATGCATCGGATCATCTATATAATCGGGTTATGGATACGAGGAAGCTATGTGCCACACCCACTTGGCAGGCGTATTTAAATTCTTCCCCGCACCGTGTTTTGCGTTGTTTGAAGCATCTGCTACTTGATGAGTAATGACCACCTGACATTTTCCCTCGCTCTTTTCTTGTAAGAGATCCGGTAGTCCATTTTCCAATCTATTTTATTCCCTCTCTCCTATTCCATTATTCCCTGTTTTTTCTTCCCCATTATTACGAGTTTCGCTTCCCGGCTCTCCTGAGGGCATCTCGAGTATTTTTCTAATCCTCCCCTCGGAGAGGTCTCAAGAACCCCCTGACTTGTGAATACTGGGGCGAGAGAGGGGGAAAACAATTCAGCGAATTGTCTCCGAAACAAATTGGTCGAGGAGAGCACGCGCTTCTCCCTTTTCTCGTGTTTCCTTTTTTTAGGGTTCTGAGAAAAAGGGAACGGTTAAAGTGGTTATTCCTTCTTAGTCGTTCGAAAAAGAATTCTCCGCCACGTTTCCGAGGCGAGAGGGAAGAACTCGGCAAAGACAGTAGTGAATAAATGGGCGCGAGAGAACCGATGTTTGGAATGTCGCTAGTAAACTTGCAGCAGCCACCTAAAATGGACGGCGTTATGCGATGAAGGGCAAAGTGCTGCATCAACGACTTTGAGAAGTTTGAGATGATTCAATTTTCTATGAAAATATTTTCACAACAGAATCTGTCGCCGTTGTCAGCAAGTCGATGCGTTGAAAATATATTGTCTCGAATAGTCAGACAAGGAAACAAATTGACAAGTACGGCTTAACGTAGGTAAAACCCGAGCATGTAATCATAAGGGGACAACGTGCCAATAACTTTCCTTGCTGAGATAAATTAATTTTGGAATCGACCAAGAAAATTTTTTTTAACACCCCCTCAAAATTTGATGGTTTACGTTTCAAGGTACGTAGAATCCAAAAATCGAATAAAAATTTGGCCGTCCGTCCGCCGTACGCGGCACTTTTGCCTCTCAGCATTGACCGATTTTGATGAAATTTGGTTTGTAGGCTCCATTTAGGGTCTAGTTGTGCCCCGAAGATTTTGGTTGATGTAAATTACTTCTAAGGGTTCAAAAATGAATTTTGAAATTTTGAAAACGCCCTAACTCAAAAAAATTCGATATACAGGTATGTTTTTCCTTCCATTTAAGATTCTATAGAATTTTCAGAATTTTTTGAGACCACGCGGAGCACGAACGGACAAACCGTTCGTTCCCTACGAGAATTTAAGGTTAGGACGTACGATAAATCAGAAACACGAGTGTGAATCGGAAAAGAGTCCCAATCTCCGTTCAGATTATAGCTGACCGAAATGCGATCGATGTTTTTCTTCATGTTGGATGGTTGGTGGCTTTGCAGTAGAGTGATCTATATAGAAAAATCTTAAACCATTGTGTAATAATTTGCAGCGTTTTAAAATTGCGTTTAAAAAACTGGGTCTGCACCATGTAAAATATTAATGTACGAGTGAATTTAATGTGAAGTAAACAACCATCTCGAGATGAATTTCATCCAATTCTACCATTATATCGAGACTTTATGAACCAGGGCGATTTGAAAATTTCAAGCCCCATTTTTCACCCCTTGGAAGTAGAGACTGACAAAAGCTTCGAGGCACAACTAAACTCCGAATGGAGCCGATATTTCAAATTTAATCAAAATAAGAACCTAGATATTTTTCAACATGAGAATTTGTTTTTGATATTACGTACCTCGAAACGTAAACTAGGTATCAGATTTTGAGGGCGGTTAAAATTTGTTTTCTTGGTCAATTCGAGAGGTTCATTATTGAAAATTAGTAATAAACGATAATAAAGAAGGTGAGAAAATTATCCATAAAACCAATTTCACGTGACCTACTTTGAACTGTGAAACTGAGTTAGAAGATATAGGTTTGGGAAATGAGCCATAATTTCACTCGCACAGCTATGAATGAACTCAAAATTTTATCAGCAGTCATGAACACCTGATCTTATCAAATTAATTGCTGGAAAGTTTGTGAGAGTAGCTTTGCTGGAGAAATAAGCGATGAGCGCGCTTGCCGTAAAGCGCACTTGGCCGAAGTCACTCCTATTGAATTGTTGGTACCGAGTACGGAATATTATGAACAGAATATTTTAAATGCATGGCATGAGTGTGCTGATACAGTAGATTTCAATAATAATAATTATTATTAGTTTACCAATTACCAATAATAATTATTATTAGTTTACAATTACCAATTATTGGTGGTTGAGATGTAACAGTACCTAATAATACTGACAGGAGTAAGGAGAAAAACGCTGCAAATTATTACACAATGGTTTATTATTTTTCCAAAGATCACTCGTCTTCAAAGCCACCAACCATCCAACATGGAAACATCGATCGCATTTCGGTCAGCTTTAAATTGAACGGAGATTAGTCCTCTTTTGCGATTCACACTCGTGTTTCTGAATTATCGTAAGTCCAACCCTTAAATTCTCGTAGTGAGCGAACGGTTTGTCCTACAGAGCTCCGGGTGGTCTCAAAAAATTATTAAAATTCTATAGAATCTTAAATTGAAGGAAAAACAATACCTTTATATCTAAATTTTTTGAGTTAGGGCGTTTTCAAAATTTCAAAATTCATTTTTGAACCCTTAGAAGTGATCTACATCAACCAAAATCTTCGGGGCACAACTAGACCCCAAATGGAGCCTACATACCAAATTTCATCAAAATCTGTCAATGCTAAGTGGCAAAAGTACCGCGCACGGCGGACGGACGGCCAAATTTTTATTCGATTTTTGGATTCTACGTACCTTGAAACGTAAACCATCAAATTTTGAAGGGGTGTTAAAAAATGTCTTCTCTTGGTCGATCATTATTGAAAATAATAAACCAAAACCTAGCTGTGAAAAGCTAAATAATTACGTTTATAGAATTCAAATCCGATTTCCTGATGCAAAGAGAATCGAAAATAATAATTTATTCATTTCGAAACACTGGTGGCGGCTTTGAGAACGAGACACAGACGGGTAAGTAATATGAGAGCAGTACTATGTCACTGGATGTCGCGACTCAGCGTTAGATCTGAAATGGAATGTTTCATAAGCTGGCGCCTACCACGGAAAGGCGACTTTTCCTATGAGAAACGCGATATTAAAGGCAAGAATGTGATTCTGGTTCGAAAGATCTCTGAGCCCATCCAGTATTAAAATACGTGCTACAGTTGTGGAAGTCGGTTTTTGCATGCAAGGTTTTAGCTTGAGTGGGTAAGGAGGAATAAAGACCAGTTGACGGGAATGAAATCGTGAAACGATTCGAGGTTCCCTTCTGCTTCCATCCAACATTCGTCCGTTTCCCTTCCATTTTGATCTATACTCCCATATGATTCACGAGTACATAAATTCACACACGTCAGGCTATTCGTGGGGTTCTATGCCACATATTAACGATCAAGCTCCAATAATGAGGAAGGGCTCCTGAATGTACTCAATTTCAATCTTGAAGGGTAGGTAATTCAGTTCAGTGCAGGCTTGATTACTAGAGAAGATGCGTAAAGAATAGTTCAGTGGCAACAGAAGTTTAACAAACATTCCAATTAAAAGTATAACACATTTTATTAATTATCATGGTGGCCAAAAAGGAGCACATAATATTTTCTAAATGAAGAGGCAGATGTGGAATTGCCTTACCAACATCATCCACTCTAAATCCGAAACTTGTCTTGTATTAAATGAATAGGGTTAGTTCCGCTAGTTATAAGAATACAACATTATCTACGTACCTACCGTATTGGAGAAGATGATGCCCTTACATCGAAAGCGCTCACCTCCTGTACTCGACTTGCTGGTTGAGACGGATTCTCCAATACGGTATGTAGAAAATAATTGAAACTTGTCTTGTTCATTTCTACGTCCTCAAAACTCCACCATACACCATGATTTTGAGCTCGAGACCTCCAGTGAGTTCAAGACCAGAATCATGGAATCTCTCATTAAGGGGGTCTCAGTCGGTTGCCGTTCGTTCTTGTTACGGGTCAGTATTTCACGAAATTGAAGGCGTAAAAACTTGAAAAATTGTATCTAAATTTAAAATTTCAGAGGATTTTAGGAAAAACTGAAATATTGCCGCTGTAATCATCAAAATCAAACAATAATCGCCAGAGAACAATGAGTAAAACTACTGAATAAACGGATTTTCCCATTTTTCTCTGGCAATTATTGTTTGATTGTTTGATTGTTGTGATTTTGATGATTCCAGCGGTAATATTTCAGTTTTCAATTCCCTAACTAATTCAATAATGAATTTCTAAAATCCTTTAAAATTTCAAATTTAGTTACAAATTTTTAAGTTTTTGCGCCTTCGATTTCCTGAAATACTGACCCTGAACGAGGAATGAACGGCGACCGACTGACACCACAAGAAGCAGCACGAACCCACTTGTCCTCCAGGGTATTGAACCATTCGAAGTCGCTCGATTAAAACTTCCTCGTCATCTGTCCTCCTTTTTACCAGAAATGTTCCATTAAGCATTATTGATACCTATTATTTTGGTTTTTTAATTTAGACCTTCTTAGCAGTTTATTTCACTTTTGGTCTTCTAATTTTTGAATATATGTATATATTTTAACAACCGTCTCTAACACAATCACATTAAGGAATATTACTCAGTAATGGTATTACTCAATAAATAAATGATTTAAAAAAACTTTCTTAAACGACTATTATAAGTTTTGGGCTTTGTAATTTATCCTATTCACCACACCACTATCCATTAACAGTTCTGCATGCCGATTAGATTCACCCTCACTCACACCTATCATAGATTAACGGTTTTAGGCTGATCAACAAACTCCATCTCGATATCCCACCTCTTTATTAACTTTAGTAAATTCCAAGAACCAGTTTAAATTCACAGTATCACTTTGCTATAATTTTACTAAACTCTCTTGCTAACCTTAGAGTCAAGATTTCTATTCTCAACAGAGGTGAATATTATATCACCCTGCACCATCCTCAAGTACGTTCGGCGTACTTATTTTAATAACTTGATTTATAAATTATTCAAGGTGAAGCCGTTAAACTGAGTCATTATTAAGTAAAGTAAACAACCATTTCATGTTGTATTTTCGTCCGACTGCCATTCCTAGTGTTTTGATGATTTCGCTCATGGCTACTTGTTCCCTCACCCCCTTAAGTTCGTCAACGACCCGACACAAAAACTATTGGGACTCGGATCCCGCTCGCGAGCGGTCACAAATCCAAACATGACCCGAGCCGACTGGCCCTAACTTCGGTGATCTCACGGGGACCGGTTCATTCAACCAGCTAATGGCCGTTGGTACTACATCTAGGTGTATACATTACCCTGATGGCTCCCAAATTCCGAAGGTAGTATGGTTGACTTACCTGAAATGAAGCAAAAAAATTGGTTAAAATTATGACTGGTGGGCTTTCTTTTGACAGTTGTAATTTTCGTTAAGGACTGAAATGAACTGAATTCCTTCTGTATTGGTAATTACCTATTTATTAGGGTGTCACAGACCCTTCTCAAACCAAGGTTGAGATGGAATTCACACAAGCTAGTTCACATAATAGGTAAATACGTAAAATACGTCTCATTATATATTATTTAATCGTTCATCAAAAGTATTAATTGAATACCATCTCGACCAAGGCTTGAAAAGAGCCTCAGCATCAGATAAAAACATGATTTAAATGAAATGTCCACATAAATAATATAGGTAACCTAAATATAACTATAATCAATAATGGTAAATAATCACACATCATTGAAAAATCACATGGAACATCCCATTGTATAATCTGCTACATACATCGGTCCGATAGTGATATTAATTCACACTTACGCTGCTCAACCCAGGGAGTTCAAAACTGAGCAGGTTTTGACTATTATAACGTTCTGTGAACGTAAGACCTGAATGGCCTCCCTTCGTATGTTTGATCGGAGAGTTTGTGATATTCGATTAAATTTCTTCAAGTTGATCAGCTGTGATTCTGTACTTAGATTAGGATAGATGGTTGGGATGTGGTCTCAACAATGTCAAGTCTCTTTTGTGTCGTGATTTTTGAACCGTTTGATGGTTACAAAGCAACAAGTTGGTCATTTGAACGTCCCAGAGGTGACTGCATTCTCGGTGCTTCTAGGAACGGTTAGTGCTATGTTTAGTTAGTGCTAGGTTTGGTTAGAGAGACAAGGCATCCTTAAAAGCTTGTTTCTCTAATGAAGGTGAAAACAAGCTTTCGACGAGCAATTGGAGTTTCAATGGTTTCGACCTTCTTTCTTGACTTTCTCATTCGAATGGAGGTGAAAACAAGCTTCTGAAGATGTCTTGTCTCTCGAGTGAACCAATGAGTTTCAATGGTTTCGACCTTCTATCCATCGTAAAATTCTTACTATGGTAAGAAAATGTAAACGAAGTCACGAGCTTTTTCTAAGTTTCAAAAAGTATCTAAATCTATGTAGTTAACGCCGTTTTGGTAATCAAACTTTTGCTTCCGCGTCTATTTTACCTCCTATTTATTTCAAGTTAAGGGTGGGAATGATAAGCGGCTGACACGGATTCCAAATATTCCTATTAATTATTCTCGGGCGCCACAGTCTTGGTCCGATAGATCAGGGGCCAGACAGTCCCATATTGCGATCTTCAATAACTTGTTAGACTTCATATAACATAGGTACTTACTTTACGTTAGATACACTCAACTATCCATCCGAAGACGGAAAACTCCAAGGTGGTGGTTCTTATCACACACATGGTAACAAACTATTTCACTAATAACATAACTGACAACTTAAATGATGATAATAATATTTTTTTGAAGAAGAAAATAGTGAAATTGGAATAACTTCGTCAAAGGTGAGCACATCATGACTTGAATATGTCAAGGCCTGTGAAACAGTCGTCCTCGCGGAAGCACAGTAACAGGTCTAGTTTCGATATTGATAATGGTTACTTTCCTGAAAGCCCAGAGGTGAACAACCCGTGTGAATCGATCTATTCGACGGAATCACTGATAAACAGGTTTCCGATTTCTGACAATTACGTCCAGTACAACGAAATACTGCAGAAATTAGTTGAAAGGAAATCCCACTCTCTGTCACCCAGCAGCAACAATTCGAGCTATGAAGAATGGACGAGATCTCAGGATGATGTGGTTGCAGCGAAAGCTGCCACGAAGTCGTTGGAAGATGTATTGAAATCGAGAATTAGTTTCACTCACGACAATTCAGTCAAAACGAAGAAATGGAAAACGCAAGATGTCCTAAACTATCTAACGGCTTGCAGGTCTCAAGGATTGGGATCCTTTTCCCCGATGTCCAGCCATACAACGAGTCCAACGACTACAAAAACTGTAAATCCAGTTGTGTTGGTAGCAAAAGTCAAGGAGAAAAAGTCGAATTCTCAAAAAACTCATAAGGAAAAGGGTTCAACGAAAACTCCAAAGAGTCATCATACTTCAAAGTCGAAAAGTCGGAGTCATTCAACGCGCGATGGCAGTCAAGATGGTCTTCTAAAAGATCCCGTGTTTCCTCGAAAGTACAAGCCGACTTACAAGCTGTCGAATTTTGATTACATCAAAAGGGGTTGGACGAAATTGCCCGATTATTCGATAACTTACAGATGTGTAACTTTGGGCGCCGAGCCAGCCATGCCTGAACTTTGGCCTTTCAGAGAGCGCCCGGATGGAAGAATTGATCATTATCCTGGGACCAATAAAGAAGCAGGGAATTTTTACGGAGGTTTGCCTTATTACATTTATTACCCGAATGGGGAAGTGGCTATTTCTATTAACGAAGGTAGAGCTGGGCCGAGGATGATTGTGTATTCCATGTCTAAGAAAGATGAATCTGGGCGGAAGGTAGATTCGAGGCCTCAAGCGATGTTCGACGCCAAAGGTAACGGCGTTGTTTGGGATTCAGACGGTAGAATGAAGATGAATTACGATCAAATTGAAGGAGCTTTGTACTACAATTACAATAAAGCGAGGCCGGTGCTGCATTGGTACTGGAAAGAAAGTACGTACTTGAGGATGAGACGAGCGGATTTGGATGGGCTTGCCCCTGACCATAACGACGACTTGGACCCTAACCGGCCGGATCATGGCAGTGCGAGGTCTGGATCTTCCAAGAGGAGCCAAAAAAGCAAGAAAAGCGGGAAGAGGAAGAGTAGGAGTGCGGGTAAGAGAAAGAGCAAAGCTGGAGGTTCGAGAAAGAGTAAAGTCGGAGGGAGAAAGAGTAAAGTAGGAGGAAAGAGAAAGAGCAAAGTAAGTAGCGAAAGGAAGAGTAAAACAGGTGGTACACAAAAAACTCCAGATAAAAAGAAAAATAAGACTCCAAATAAAGGGAAGAGTGATAAATCAAGTGAACGGAAAAGCACTACTGCGAGAAGAAAAAGTCGTAAAAGTACTTCTGGAAAGAGAAAAAGCAAAGTAGGGAAGAAAGGTAAAAGTAAAACGACGCGGAAATTTTCGAAGAAGAGAGCTACAAGGAGTGACGTGCCACCTCTAAGGAAGAAACCAGCCAAGCTGAAGCCTATCACCGAAGTGGCACCGATCCCCGTGAAAATAACTGATTACGTCAGCATGAGGATTTTGAACCAGCAGCACATTCACTTGGATTTCGATTGCGGTCCCATCCATTACAGGTTTTACCTCGGAGTCAAAATCAAACCGGAAATTGTGGAGAGGATCGACAAAGTCGTCCATCCCAAGAGAGTGTCGAACATCACGCCTTGCATATTCGAATTGATGCCTTTGAGATCTCTTTCTTTGTGGAACGTAAATCAAAAGTTGAAGGAAGTCAGGAAAGACGCAGCTAGAAGAGCCTTCAACCGATCGGTCAAAACCATAGCTGGGTTTTATAGTTGGTGGCACAAGAAGAAACTGGTGAAGTTCGGAAAAGGGGGTTCTCCTGTGTTGCCGTTAGCACAGAAGAGTGCTCTAAAACCCAAATAACGGAAATTATAATCGTTTGATGGCAATAGAATGTCATGTTTACAAATCAGTAGGATTAGAGATTGGACTGCAGGCGTAAGTTTCTATCGATCAAGTAACAGTGGTATCCAGCTCATAAATTCCACCGGCGCCTTCAAAAACCAATGTTTGTCTTCGACAGCACAAAAACATGGGGAACTTTTAGACAAAATACGAAACAATTAAACCGTAGGTACCTGTTGGCCGCGCGTACTTAAAAATTTTCCTGGTACGGCTGAACTTGATATAATGCAATAAAAGCTGCAAATAATTACACAAGGGTTTATTATTTTTCTACATAGATCACTCTTCTGCAAAGAACGCGGCTTTGCCATTGTTACCACCAAACAACTTGAAGAAAAACATCGATCGCATTTCGGTCAGCTAAAGTTTGAACGGAGATTAGGCCTCTTTTGCGATTCACACTCTGTTTCTGATTTATCGTAAGTCCGACCATAAAGTTCTCGTAGGGAGCGAGCGGTTTGTCCTACAGGGCTCCGCGTGGTTTCTAAAAATTCAATACTTTCTAAAATTGATAGAATAACAATACTTCTATATCAAAATGATTTGAGTTAGGGCGTTTTCAAAATTTCAACCCTTAGAAGTCACTGACATCAACCAAAAGCTTCGGGGCACAACTAGATCCCAAATAGAGCCTACATACCAAATTTTATCAAAGTGCGTACGTGTGTACGGCGTACCGCGGACGGACTACCATAGATTTTTGGATTCTACCTACCTTGAAACATAAACCAACTAATTTTGAAGGGGGTTAAAAAAAATTTCTTCTTGGTCGATTCCATAGGTTCATTATTGAAAGATAATAAACCAAAATGGATCAGAATGATTTTACAGAATTTAACTAAGATAAAACATACAAATTTGGTAGGTACCTACTGATGAACAAAAGTTGTCAAAATTAAAGGGAGACAACAGCTCTACAAGAAGCGATTCATATACCTAACGTTTGAAATTGTGCGAAGTCATCTCTCAGATGTTTCGTGATGTGGAATTAAATCCCCTACAAGTTCATTGCGGGTAGAGATCATTCTATGAAACAATAGAGATCAATCTTTATATCTAGTGAGATAAGTGTGCGGTAAAGGCGATTCAAATTTCTAGAGGAAATAATTGATATATTGGATGCTGTGGCGATTGACAATATCGCTGAGATGGTAAAATGTAAAGTTACTTGTAATTATTCTGACATCCAAGACCAGAAATCGATCTTCCAGCCAGAGGAATTCTCATTGATGGTTGAAAGGTTGCGGATCCAAAAACCAAAATTTGGGTCTTCAATTCAGTGACATAAAACCTATTGCCAATCAACGATTCGGTATGAGCCCCAATTGGACCATGGTGTCATTAGTGTCACCGAAAACATCTTAGGAACTCCACAGCTGTCCCAAGGTATCACCAGATTAACTACATTTAAATTTAAAAATTAATGAACAAACTGAATATTTTGAACCTTTTTTGCATGTTATTTTAAAGTAGGTAAGTAGTATTTTGCATGTTATTTAAATGAATTCGATGTCGCCGTAGGGAGAGGGGGAAGGGATGCAATCATTACGGCTCGTTACTTACTACGGTCCTGCGGGGGTGAGATTTTACAAGATAGCTTCCCCGAAGTTATTAATTGACTCCGGAGCTTCCTGATGGGACAGAAACCGACAAGTTATTAGCAACTTTGAGGCGGATGAAACGGAGAAGAAGAGAGATTCGATTATTTCTTGGGTATTGAAGGTTCCGCATCTCGAGTTTCTCTTACATCACTTACATCTTGCAACATCGGGAAAGTGATACTTCATAATGGACCTTCATAATCATCCCTGAGAAATAAGAATATCTACCCTCATCTTCATGACTCTAAATAGTACATCATGGTTTAAAATATATAAATAAATAAATAAAAATATTTGAATTGGTTCCTAACTCCCCTCACTTTTGCGATAAATAGTTTTTGTGTGCATTGAGTAAGGAGATTATAGTCATGTTTCACCGAAAAGCGAATCAGAATTGGGGTGAAAGGTGTAGACGGCATTTGGAAGGATTTATATGCTACGATTTTGGATTCTACACACCTTGTAAAGTTGAATATATTATTATAATTTGTAAGAAGGCTTGTTTGTCGAATATTTCAGGTTAATCGTTATAAATTTATCACTATAAACCTTTGAAATTTTAAGAGCAACAGGTGTTATTTCTATATAAAAACTATCATCCTTTGCACAATGTAGTGTAGTTAGATTTTGGTATGGAGAACCACAAGATCGGAATTATGACCAATCTTGTTCCTAATTTTAATGAATGACTTGCCACAAAGTGTGGGTTTGCAAGAACGAAAAAAGGAACAGCAATGATGGTTCGCATTTGACTACCCTAATTGGACCATGGTGTCACCGGTGTCACCGAAAACATCTCAGGAACTCCACAGCTGTCCCAAATTGACCCCGCAGTAACCAAAATTAAGTAGTATATTAAAAGTATTAAAACTAAAGTAGTTAATTAAAAGTATTAAAACTAAGTAGTATATTAAAATGATAGGTACTAGTCAAAAATTTTGAAAATTTTTTTCATCGATTACTTGGGACATTTTTGTCGTAATTCCGTTTTGAGACTTCCAGTAGACCGAAAAAAATTCTGCTGCCCTTTAAATTTAAAATTGCAATTTAATTTTGGTTACTGCGGGGTCAATTTGGGACAGCTGTGGAGTTCCTGAGATGTTTTCGGTGACACCGGTGACACCATGGTCCAATTAGGGTAGTCAAATGCGAACCATCATTGCTGTTCCTTTTTTCGTTCTTGCAAACCCACACTTTGTGGCAAGTCATTCATTAAAATTAGGAACAAGATTGGTCATAATTCCGATCTTGTGGTTCTCCATACCAAAATCTAACTACACTACATTGTGCAAAGGATGATAGTTTTTATATAGAAATAACACCTGTTGCTCTTAAAATTTCAAAGGTTTATAGTGATAAATTTATAACGATTAACCTGAAATATTCGACAAACAAGCCTTCTTACAAATTATAATAATATATTCAACTTTACAAGGTGTGTAGAATCCAAAATCGTAGCATATAAATCCTTCCAAATGCCGTCTACACCTTTCACCCCAATTCTGATTCGCTTTTCGGTGAAACATGACTATAATCTCCTTACTCAATGCACACAAAAACTATTTATCGCAAAAGTGAGGGGAGTTAGGAACCAATTCAAATATTTTTATTTATTTATTTATATATTTTAAACCATGATGTACTATTTAGAGTCATGAAGATGAGGGTAGATATTCTTATTTCTCAGGGATGATTATGAAGGTCCATTATGAAGTATCACTTTCCCGATGTTGCAAGATGTAAGTGATGTAAGAGAAACTCGAGATGCGGAACCTTCAATACCCAAGAAATAATCGAATCTCTCTTCTTCTCCGTTTCATCCGCCTCAAAGTTGCTAATAACTTGTCGGTTTCTGTCCCATCAGGAAGCTCCGGAGTCAATTAATAACTTCGGGGAAGCTATCTTGTAAAATCTCACCCCCGCAGGACCGTAGTAAGTAACGAGCCGTAATGATTGCATCCCTTCCCCCTCTCCCTACGGCGACATCGAATTCATTCTCGATTATTAGAGAAGTGGCCGTGATTGAACAGGATTTGGTTAATTAATCGTTAGAAAGGGAGGGAGGAGTTCCATGGTGGGGGGAACATCTTGTACTGGAGAGCCGAATCACGTGAAAGGGGATGCCCAGGAAAGAAGAGCAGAAGAGATGAGTAATTGTTTTTTGCAACACCGTCGGAGATTCATCAGGCCTTGACATCCGTCTTCATCAATCTCCAATTAGGATCTCACTGCTTTTGAAGAATCTTTTCTGTGCTCCGCGTAGAGGAAAAAGGCTTGGAAAAAACTGGTCTCCCCTACCACTATTAATATTTATAATTAATCCCCCAAGAGCCCTTGAGTATGCAAAAGCTCTTTTTTTACTTGCTTTCACGCAGAATTATTTTCCAATCTAGAATTACTAAAGCAAGTCAAGTTGTAAGCCTCCAAAATACATCGTGAACTTAATGTGAACTCAATAGGTACCAAACGAACCGAGTAGACTAGTCGTAAAGCCTTCTCACAAGGAATAATATGAACAGAAAATCATTCGTCCCAAAATTTATTGGATAAATCAGGATACTATTAAATTTCAATATGAAACATGGTGTTCACGATCAATTAGATGGTTTTCAAGGTTTTATCGTCAACGATTGAGTGTTATTTCCCATACTTGTCAATTTTTAAGAATTATGTGCCATTAGGTACGTGGTCTTTATTGATCTGATCGTCATGAAACTCAACAGCAACCATTCTGGAATCAATTTTCAACTCACCTTCAAATCTGAGCAATTTGGGGAAATACATTGTTTGCAGTCGCTATCGCTCAGTAGAGGCCTCTTCCCGAAGGGGGACAAGTGGCAGGATACTACTTGACAGCCCCCATCAACCCACCACTACTCAGCGGTCCACTGGCTCCAACAGTAGTCTAACTTCGAGTCAAGCTGGAAGTGCAAACTCGCACACGCGCACAATCTCAGAATATTTCATCGAATTCGGATGAAAAAGTCCAGTCATGCAGCATGACTATTGATGAGCGAATTTTCAAAAAAAACCCTTTCATTTGAAGGTATGATCAAGAAAAGAAACAATGGTGTTGCAATGTCTTTTAGCAAGTTTTTTTACACTACTCTTGTTTTTTTTTCAATTTTCAGTATACTATACTATCCGACACAACTCGGGAGGAGCTAAGATCCCGGTCCCTTGAGACACTCGCTGAACTCTACCCAGTGGACTGCTGGGTTCGAATTTACACTGATGGCTCTGAAGATCGAACTAAGAGGAAGACAGGTGCACGTTACCATTCCCCAGGATTGTTTGAAGGTGGTTTCGCCTTGGGCCCAATGTCCACCAACTTTGATGCGGAGGTCTGTGCTGTGTCTGAGGCTGCTGCACTCCTTAGAATATCCCGTTCCCCAATCCTCGCACTGTGTTCACCCAATGTCCCTGAGGAACACAGCACCCTCAGCGCAAAGAGAGTCCTAGGGGCGTTGATCTTGAAGGGATGGCGAGTGGTCTTCCAGTGGGTAGCCTCGGATTGTGGAGCGATGGGTAATGAAAAGGCCGACGAACTTGCCAAGAAAGGAAGTAACATGCCGCCCACTGACGATCCCATCACCCACAACCAGGCAATGAACGAGACTGAGGGGCTATGATTTTCATAAGGGACTGTCTACACCTCAATCTGAACAATCCCTGAAAATGTCATTTAAATCAAAGAATAATAACTTCGTATAGATTTTTCCGTTACAAGGATAACGTTGGGCTAAAGAGTAAGCGAATGAAATTCAGGAACGGCATTAAGAAGAAGACTGTAATCACCTAAAAATGTATTGGTTTGGTCATTGGTAGATTCAATATACAGGGTGTCTACACTTGAGATGGGCATGACTTCGGGGTTCGATTCTATAAGGTATTTCCAACAAAAAGTGTCTCTTAGCAATTTTCTTTTAACCCACTCAAAATTCTTTTTTTTTTTCACTTCAAAGTTTTTTTCTCGCCGTGAAGTCGAAAACGCGAGAAAAAAACTTTAAAGTGAAAAAAAAGGAATTTTGAGTGGGTTAAAAGAAAATTGCTAAGAGACATTTTTTGTTGGAAATATCTTGTAGAATCGAACCCTGAAGTTATGCCCATCTTAAGTGTAGACACCCTGTACGTATAGAGGACAAAAGGGGAGATTTTGGGAATACCAACGAATCATGTTACTCTAGTTATAAAAACATAACAGAGAGCTGAACAGATGAACAGTGTATAAGTAGGAACTTTTCGTACTCATTAGCCCTCGCTTACCACAGACAGTATTGTTCCAAATTACGAAGTAGACGAGGCCTCTTTCCTCTGACCACCCGTTCGCCGTAACTTACGCCCCTCTGTGCCAAGTCCTACGACGACGTAAGTACACTACGGCCGTTAATACACGCCTCTCATAAGATATTGAAGGCGACCGAGAAGGTGAGGCTGGAGGGGACGACTTTGGGAACTTGCCCTGCTCACTATTTACAGCCCTTAGAACATTATTTCCCCCAAGTTCTAATTGGAGTGTAAATTTCATCAGGTGGGGTTAGCCGATTCACGAGTTACCTTTTCAGAAATCGGTTCTGTTTCTAAGGGAATGGTCAAATTGGGAGATGTAACACTTGGAGTTTATCAGCTAATTGAAATTATGTCTTGTAGTTCAGAGTGATTCCTAGCTATTTTGCCGAAACGAAAACATCAAGATTTTTCTGAGAGGGAGTTCCTGATGTGAGTTTCTACTGGTGGTAGAGTAACCTTTCATACTTACGAAAATTTCATATGTGCACAATGAGAAGGGTGGTATTTTGAGAAATAAGTTTTTATTGCGTAGTCTGGCATACCCAAATACCTACAACCTTCCTTGAAGTCTAGATTTACTTATGGTTTTAGTTTCTTTCAACTTAGCAGTTTGTGACCCATGACCCCATTAGCTACTTCGATCTATCTTTTCAGATGAATTAATGAATTGTTTGGGTTCTTCACAGACGCTGATGGAAAATTGGTTTTCTCTATTTTGAGGATCAAAAACATTATGTCTAGCAATCGTCGAGTCTCACCATCTATCTAGACTCGCTTTTTTCCCCAAATTTTGCTGGTAGTCTGAACTGCTGCTGACAAACAACCCCGGGGCCCGGTAAACCAAAAAGTATTCCATTTGGAACCTTTTGCAAGTCCTACTCCCAGTGCCGTCCTTAGAAAATGCGAGGCCTGGAGCAAAACATTTTTGCGAGGCCCTTTTTAACTATGGATACCGGGGGGGGGGGGGGGTCCGGAAAATGTTTGTCAAGCTGTACTTGCGAAGTCGTAGTTGTAAGCTTTTTGATAAACAAAACGTTTATCTCTTACACTCTAAAAGGGGGACCCTTTCTAAACACCCATTTCAGGTTGGTATGTTTCGAGTAATTTCGTTTCAGGTGTCAGGTAAAAAAAAAACAATAGGAATCTCAGAAAAATAAGCTAGAAAAATCAAAACGTTTTTGTTTTATCTATCCAATAATTGAAAATATTGCGCGTATAATCAGACTTTATATTTTAAGCGTGTATATCTTCACTCTGCACACTATTTCAATTCAACCAAAACTTTTACTTATTGTGTTGTAGCGAGAGTAAGGCCGCTCCACTCGCTCCACCCTAAGGACGGCACTGCCTACTCCTAATGGTGTTTTCTTTGGGTTTATCCTACTGACATTTTCTTTATGGTTTTTTTTTCTTTCAGGTTTTATTCTTATCTTCCTTCGCACTTGCGTTCTGGAGAAGTCGATGCGCAAACTTCAGAAAATAAGCTTTTATCAGTTCACTCTAATGATACCACGTCAGTATACAAAGGTCGGTTTCTTGAGAATCCCTACCCACATTGCGACCTGTAAGCCATCGGGATCAATATCAGGGCGTCCAAAAGTGGTCATCACACGTCACTTGTCAAAAACAAACCTACCTAGTGAACTTCTTGATAAAAGTAATTCGAAAATTTTTTGTTTTCTCACTCTCACAACCAAAGGTAAGGAAGAATAATTCTTGCAGCAGGTCAAACGAGTCCTATTTTCTACCAAAAAGAAAATTTTCATGCGAATTTAGCGTTTCAGATCCTTTTGAAATATTTTAGTCTCTCTGCCTGTCCACCATACGAGAGAAAGAGAGAAAAAAAAAATTCTCTCGTAAACCCTCTCTTCGGGCAAAGCCATACTAGAATATGATACAATTACCTACATTTACATTTTCAAGATATTTGATTACTAACCGGAAGATTGTCCATAAATTGAATAGCAATCGGATGGTTGCAGCCTCGACACGATGCACGGTGCTTTGAATGCACTCAAAGGACTGTTCATCGAGAGAAATGATGAGCACGTCCACTTGAATGAACGTCAACCGAATAGCTTGACCTCGGCTTCAGTGGGTTGCCATCTACACTAGACTATAATCCAATGAGGGGCCATACGTGGGTGATCATGTCATTACCACGCGTAGAGCGAATTATGTGACGGACTTGCCCTCCCTAGAATCCTAAGCCACGTGGGTTTTACTGAATCTCATAATTTTGACCACGCCTTAGTTGGTACCTCATGGAATACGTTTGCCATGTTGGGAGGTCAGTATTATCTTCTTCATATAGAATAACGCGGGCAATACATAATTACTAGGGATCGGATTTTTATGTATTTAAAAATGCAAAATATTTAACACATATACGTATTTATTTTTGTATAATGTGCGTTAAATATGTAAGAGTGTTGAAATATTTTCAAAAATGTTTATAAGCTCAAAATGAACAGTAAGTTGTTCAGAAGAAAAAGATGGGTTCGTTGAAAAAAATGAAAGGTGGAATTCTCTCTTTGAAATTATTCGCCACGACATGGAACTTCAAATGCTCGAAAGTGAAGCGACGACGATCTGGACGATAGCTCGCCTTGTACCTACTGAACGACCATTCAACGCATTGAAGGCGGTGATCTCGTTGGGAGTAAAGGCAGCACAATCACTGTAGATTTCAGACCCTTAGATATTATCCGCTATAGAAGGTACGTATGGTCAATCACCCCCCCCCCCCCCCCCCGTGCAGATATTTAACGATCGATGGGTTATTTCGGTAGGTCGGAAATTCAGGTTTTTGACCTCAAATTTGGATTCACCACCATTGAAAAACCTCTTTACTCCAACTTTTTGCCCATTGATACATGTGGTAGAAAAATTAAATAAAGAGATCAAACGTTTGAAAAAAAGGCGGGCCTCCATGAACGCACACACACTACGCCGCGGGCGTGGTTGCGTAGGAATGTCTCGCTCCAAGGTCAGCAAGTTAATACGAGTACGTCTCATCATTCAAATCTTAAACTTTCATTAGCTTCCTAATTTCTTCTAAACACTTTCTCGACGAACAGACCCAATTACCGTTATTCCTGACCCATGCTCTCTTGAAAAAAAAATTAAAAATTGACTGGAATACCCCAATTTCTGTTTGAGATTTTAGCATGGAACATGCTTTAGCCTTGGACTAACTACCCGAAAAGTGTCACTCGGGGGTTATTCTCCAACCCATCCCTACTCCGCCAAAAACCGCTGCTAAAGTATGTTCCATGTTTCTTGAATTTCAGCCTAAGGCTTTAAGCAGTAAGGCGAGGCCCGAAGGGCAGTATTTCTGTCCAGGTTTTTTCACAACATGCAAAATCGCTCTCGAAACCATAAATTACTTAATCCAGAAGAACCAAGAAACCAAACCAAGAAGGATCGTAATAAGATCGACGCATCACAACAATTAAACAGAAATTCATATGATTCACACCCACCCCTATCGATGTCAGCACAAAACCACAGGCTGAAAATGGGCGAGGAGCCTTGACTGTGGTTCAGAGCCTAGATTCTCAGCTATGACAAACATCTGTGCACTCTCTAAAAATTAATTATCATCTTTCAAACGGAGGACTCTTCCTCAAAATTATAAAAAACTGCTCAAAATGAAAAAATAAGTGGTTTTTTCAGTTAGATGTTTTTACAGTTAAATATATAAAAATTTGTAAAATAAAAGTAGGCTTAACCGGTACAAAAGTTGCTTGTTTGAACACTTCTTCTTCAATATTGCCAATATATTACATGGGAAAGAGTATGTAAAAACATATAAATCCTATCCCTAATAATTACCTATTTGGTGTGACTGATTACGTCGTAGCGTAGTAATGGAACATGATTTTCGCTATTAGTTAGTATGTTATTAGTTTTCTGAATCGACAAACATCAACATGATTGCAATTTCAATTGTTCCGAAACTCCTGTTGTCCAGATCGTGATGAAATCAATGAACAATCATATTTGACCTAGTCCCAAACTACCCTCCAAGTTTGAAAGAATCGTTTGGGCATCTGAGTTGTTTCAGTACGGTACATCAAGGATTGACAAAAGCTGTTACAGTTTTTTACAATAACGCAGTTCTCGAATTATCGAGGACGACGTTCAACCAAACTGATTTATTTACCAGAAGCTTTTCTAAGTTCCTTGAAGTTTCAGGCGGGAGGATGTTGAAAATTGGGCAATTTTAATCGTTCGGAATGATTAAACTCCCGCTGTTCAGATCGTGATGACATCAATGAACAATCACATTTGGCCTAGTCCCAAACTACCCTCAATGTTTGAACGAATCGTTTGGACGTCTGAGTAGTTTCAGTACAGTATATCGAGGATTGACAACATACAGACTGAAAGCAAATGAACCAATTTATGTTCTGAAAGCTCTTGAAACGCAAAATGCCATTATCATTTTTAGGACGTCCCACAGTAAGACTTGGGCGTCCTTATGCGATCGATCTGGGGTGAAGGAGGACAACACTCAACAGAAAAAAAAAATAACCACACAGTAATCCGTTTTAGACCATTCTGAATCCAAATCCGCGAAAAAAACCATAGGTGTATGTCTGTGTGTGTGTGTGTGTATGTGTGTGTGTGTGTGTGTGTGTGTGTGTGTGTGTGTGACAAAATCTTGTGTACTCTGCACAGGCTTTAGTTCTCAACCGATTTTCCTGGTTCTTTTTTTGTTCGTCGCGGAAAACTATCTAGTTGTGCACTACGTCGCCGGAATTTCGAATTTTGCCTTTTAAGGGGAGGAAAGGGGGGGTTAATGCTCAAAAAACGTGCGTTTTTGGGCATAATCTTGTGTACTCTGCCCAGGCCTTAGTTCTCAAACGATTTTCGTGGTTCTTTTTTCGTTTGACGCGGAATACTATCTAGTTGAGCACTACGGCGGCGGAATTTTGGATTTTGCTTTTTAAGAGGGGGAAAGGGGGGGTTAATGCTTAAAAAACGTGCGCTTGCGTGCATAATCTTGTAAACTCTGCCCAGGCCTCAATTCCAACCGATTTGCGTGTTTCTTTTTTTGTTTGACTCAAATAACTTCCGAGTTGTACATGATTTTACCAGAGTACCAAAATTCGCAAGGTGAGGGGGTGAGTGGGGGGATAATATTCACAAAATATCCGATTTTTCAATATTTCGGTTTACCTCCTTTACTGCTTATTAATTGTACCCAAGCTTTGAAATTGAGGAAAAATTCTCATTATACCTCCGGATTTTCATGAATTATTCTCTGTACCACCATGGAACTAATAGTGGTGCCACCATGGAGCCAGGACATGGTGCCATGATGCCATAAACCGCTTATTTCGTGTTTTTTTTTGTTTCACCTTGAATACGGATGTGAACTTCGAAGGACTGCCTACCAAAACTAACAGATGAAAGTTCAATGTTACGACGTATTTCCGCTTTGGTGCCAGACTGGCACCATTGTTGGCGTTGGGGAGTTGGTGGGGGGTGAACTCGAATTCGCATGTTGGATATCGTAAATCATGGATTTTGAAATACTCTTCAGATTCGAGGCTCCCATGCCGCTAGAAATGTTAAGGTGGATAATGGTGGGGGGGGGGGGGGTCAGTATTTCTTGCCTGAAGTATTAAATAAATTACGTCGAGTGAAACAATTTTATCACTTAACAACTGGTTAAACTGATCTAATGCTTATCCAATGGGACGTCCCCTGGAATGCATGCATTACTAAACAATATGTTTAATAATGATTAACAGGGAGTTTCCATTGTTTTTCCGACCGATAGTCTTGATAGTTACCTTTGCTACCGATCGTCACGTTACCACTCAAGCAAGCATTTCTACCTACCATGTTCATTTAACAAAAATATCACGTGAAAATTTGTCGCAAAATGAAATATTTTTAAAAAATTTGTGGCAGAAAAATGGCGTAAAATTAATTATTATTAAATTATCTGACTGTAGAACCGCAGGTCTTTTAAATATTAAAATAATCGAATAATCATAATCATATCATATTATATTATAATCAATCAAATTTAGGGGAGAAATTTGTGCTTGAACGCGGAAAAATGTGAATTTGTTGGGAGAACCCCATGAAATTCCGGAGTTCCTAATTATTCATTATTTTTCACATTTTAATGGTCCTTAATTTATTTTTAGAATTAGTTCCCCCGCAATTTTTCGATCAGATTCAAACCCACTATAACCCCCCCCCCCCCGACACGCCGCATTTTTCTGTTATCGAAACCTCCCTCATACAGCATCACATTTTAAAGCTTACAATCAGACCTTTAATTTGAATAATACACACAACTGATCAAGATCAACTTTTGTCAACAATTTCACTCAATTTCGACACTTTCAAAACAGGAAAATAAAATCTGTAGGAATCAGGACCACCGCAGATACTGGTAGAAAACATTTTAAAAAGAATTAGAAAGAAGGTAGATTGGTACTAAAATAAAAAAAATAAAAGGTTTTCAGACACACAAGAAAAAAAATCGTCGTCCCATGACAAGCTGAAATGAGTACCTCCTTCTTCGCACCCACGGTGTTTTTGAAGTCGCTCAAAAAACTGTTTCGTTGAAACAAATCCACGTTTTTACGCGTTCAAGCACAAATTTATGCCCTAAATTCGATTGTAAATTTTTGCTTCCGAGACCACCAAGGCAGCGGAAGATTTTTTTTCATTATACCTACCGCTAGAAAGCTGAGGTTTTAGACCAGTTTTGACAGTAGAGGTACTTACACAAAAAAAAAAAAAAAAATCCAGAAACAAATACCATTAAAAAATTGTTGGTTTGACTTTAGGGAAAAATGGGAATCCAAGGCCGACAAAAAATGTTCAAATTGCACTAAAAAAACAACAAGCAGTATAAGTGAACATTTCTTGTATATAACAATTAAAAACCATGTCTAGTTTTAGTTTGATTAGTAAATTCGGATTATTATTTCATCATTACTTTAACATCTATAGTGAATTGTGTGAGAATACCAGGCTAAGGTTTCACCCTCGGTATAGTGAGGAAGCAAAAACATAACAGTCATTTTATTTGAACGCGTTGATTGTTCTTATAACAATGAACCGAAAATTATGTCAACAATAAGAACTCATCCACCGAATTTTCCTTCCTACATGCATACTCGTATACCAGCTTCAACCTCCAAAATTAATTAAACTGAAGCTCCAATGTTTACTCTGTCCCCGTTTCAAATCGAAGAATGGAGCCCATTCCACCTGAAATTGTTTAGAATAAAAGCGAAGATCTAATTAATTTCTCTCTCCCAGCCGCTCATTTTACGATGATAATATGCCGCCTGAACGTTAAATTAGGCTCCAATAAAGATCACATGACAAACTGGCATTACAAAGGTGGGCGATCGACGTTGGCAGTGAATTTATGTAAATTACCACCCCAAGCGAACGGAGGAAAATATTGTGGAAGGTTCTTTCGCTTCCCGCGTTTTGTTATTCTTTTGAGGTTAATAAATAGGGCACCCCGCGTAACCGCAAAACATAATTATCCCCCTTTTCGACAACCAATTTGGTTCTTTTCTTTCGTCCGGAAGCACGGAATATTTCCTAGTGGTCTTTCTTGTGTATTATGCTAATACGGCTCGTTCCTATAATGTATACTTACCCCTCTCCACTTCCTTCAGCCAGATCGTGATGGTTGTTTGACGAAATAGGTGCCTTTCATGCAAGATGTTTCAAACATCATACATAACTTGATAGTAGTACAAAAGGGCCGAAGTCCCAAGATGATGTCATCCAACAAGTTCGATCACACGGAATGAGGTGAATTATCGAAGAACTGCCTGTTTTTACTGATTGACGGACCACTCATCAAATTTTGCTTGCCCATTTCCGAATGTGTGAAGTGAAGCTGTGTAATCGATCAGCTGGTCAAAAACTGATGGTCCTCCCCAAAATTTAAGGGTTGCCCATCAAAGGTGCCTCACCCCCTTCATTTCCTCTACAGCCTAATTTTTTTTTAAGCGGCTCAAATGTAGTTTTCAACATTTTTTGCGTAGATTTCAAAATGACAAAATTGCTCACGTGCACAATAATTGTGCAAATTATTTGCAGATAGTTGGTTTTGTCCAAGGTTGCCACATTTTTTACTGAAGATTCGGATTTCACGTGAAATTGTATGATAAATGTACATATATTATGTAATGGATGTCGCTTTTCGTAAAAACGTGCGTAGAATAAGCGCAAATCGTGAAAAACTAGGTTTTGTTGGTACAAGTTATACAACCACGTATGGCACATGGTTTTCAGGTATTTTTAAACGCTGAATCACGTTGCGTTACTCGTTTTCTGATTTGTGAGGAAATCGGTAAATTTTTCAAAAGTCATAGGTTTTTTATTTTTCAAAATTGACTTCTTACTCATTAGTCCTTTATTTTTCAAAATTGACTTCTTACTCATTAGCCTGGAATTTCCTAAGATATTTAAGGGTATTGCTTAGCACCAACACTTCCGTCTACCTACCTCAGTAAACAGAGAGGAACTTTGAAAATTTCAAATTATTGAAATTCGAACTAGAAAGAATTGACAAGCTTATCTTTTGAAATCATGAAAATAAGCTTGGAATTTGAAAAACTTTGCAGTTCTAACGACGTCTAACCCCTTTAGCTACCCAACCAAGTTTTGGTTGGCGCGGAAGCTATGTACTACACCCACTTGGTAGACTATCTTCATATCACTTAACACTTCGATATTCCTCATATTTTGTAGGCAAACTCACCTATTCTAACAAGGACGTTTGATGAGGCTGATGCAGGTTCTGCGCGAATAACCCAATAGAGTTTCCCCCTTTCTCTCTCTTTGCCTCCCCACCACCCCCTTTTCGCGTTCTCGGTTTTCGAAACCCCGCTCCAATCACACCTTTAATATTAATATACACAAATGGTCGGTCAACTACTCTGTCTGACGTTACAGGAAAGTTACGTGAATACTGACCAATCTTCCCGAAATCAGCTACCACGTTTTTCAACAATGTTCACTCATTTTCGACACTTTCATCGAACCAAAATGACGGGACCACCACGGATGCTGAAAGAACAAATTTTTTCAAAATCAGGTAGATTTTGATCTATACGGGATATGGAGACGAGGAAGCTATGTGACACACCGACTTGGCAGACTTTTTCAGAATCGGTGTCACTGTAGTGCTGTTTTTGTGTTCAAGGCGCGATGGGTGTTTTCTTTACATTCGTCATTGGAGTCTAGGGAGAAGTAAACTAGTTTGAGAAGATGAAGAGATTATCTTTCTATCTATCTATGAAAATCATTTCCCCCAGACTGATAGTAGCCACTGCGCATGCGCAAACGTGTATTCCCTTGTTACAGGCATAACGTCTACATTTCCTATCTGATTTCGACCAATTTTTCAGGAATTATGCGAGTTGGGGTAGAGATGGTCCCCTACGCAAATAGGAAGTATTTTGTGCGCATGCGCAAACGTGAATTCCTTGAAACAGTCGTAACTTCTGTGACAGTGCGCTACTCTTCGAATTAGGAACCTTACACCATCTGTAGGTAGATGGTAGAGTTAGTTCAACTCTCTGGAGGGGGCTACCCTCTCTCTAGCTATTTCCCTAGTTCATTTGACTAACTAAGATTTTCACCACTCAGCTCTGTCCTGATAGACTGTTAGCATCTCTCGCAGTATTTCTCTCTCTTTCTCTTTCTCTCCATTTTGGATTTCTTCTAAAAATCCCTCGTGGTCTCAGTTTTCCTTTTTTCAGTTCGATTTTCTACTTTTCATTGTTTTCATTCAATCCAGTGGATTCAGGTTCGTTATTTTTATTTTTTCCTTTTTTTCCATTTTTTCATTACCTACCTCAAGCAGTAGGGGTTTTCTTTTTGTCTTTAATTTTTTTCTCATTTTCGTTGAGTACATTTTGTTTTCCCTTATTTGGTTTTTATTCTTCATTTCCTTTTTCCTTTTTCCCTTTTATTTGGGCTCTATTTTGGGTGTTTTTCCCCCAGAGAACTGGGGTGGTAGCAGATATTTTGCTAAGGACGATTTATTTATTTCATTTTCTCCTTTTTCGAAAGTCTTAAGTCGTTATACTTCTACATTTTCCAACAATATTCAGCGATTGAGCGGGTTGAAGTGTAGATGGTCCCCTATGAAGATAGTGCACTTGGAGATTGATGTTTTTAGATCAACTACTTTGCATTGGATCATCACTGTACAATCGGGTTATGGATACGAACAAGCTATGTGCCACACACACTTGGTAGAGGTTTTATTCAGTTCAGCAAGTAATTGGTTCAGCCGTTTGACACCTCCTCCCCCTGAATACATCTTGTCATCTCGTACGTGTCAAATTTTCTAAAATAATCCCCGGCCATAAGACATGTTTAAGTATATTTATCATTGTCAAAATAACGCTGATAACGCTCGTTATGTACGGGAAATGAACGTCACTTACCGTAACATGAATACTGCATCAAAGCGCTACTCACTAGATAGGCAACCAAAGAGCCAGAAAATGAGTAAATACCGTGCGTTATGACTTGCACTGTATATCATGGCTTAGGGTTTTCACTTTTCGATCCGACCGTTTCATTTTTGATGATGAAAGGAGAAAGCAAACGTTAGAGCAAAGAGCGACTTGTTCCGTAGGCCTTTGCATTTTTGAACGCTTCAGAATAATGGATGCCGCACCGACGTTGGTGAGCTTTTACTGAGCTTAGCTAAGGGTATTGAAATACGGGGCTCAAAGGGCCGCCTGAAGATTGCAGAAGGCTGGTACGAGTGAAAGCGTATGGTAACAATGTCAGTGTTATAATTACCGATGGTACTCAAAGAGACTAACAACGGTAACATCGCTCTGTCTAAGGAAATAATTTATCACACCTACCCCTCATCAAATGTTAGGTTAGGTAACGTTTATATTTTCATTAAATCGCGAAGTTATAATACTGTGTACCATTTATGCAAAGTAAAAGGTCCGGAATCTCCAAGAGACGTACAACAGTACATCGCTTAGTCAAAACATAATCATTTTCGCTGTACGTCAATCTTCCAAATTTTGGTTTGGTAAGTACCTCCGTTTTGTATTAGAAACGCGAAGTGTTTTAATATTGATCATAGTTACAGCTTCAGTGATGGGCGCTAGCAATATTCTCTGGAAAATAAAAATTTATTCCAATAAATTAATTATATCCCTCTCCTGATAAATTCCATGCGAAAATCGGGAATGACGAAATCGAGGAAGGAAATTGTAAGCTAGGTAGTAACTAACTACTCAACTTCAAAAACTACGAATTTCACTTCCAAGCCCCAGAACCTCTCCGTATTTGAAAACGTCTGCCAAGTGGGTGTGGCACATAGCTCGCACTCGTATGCATAACCCGATTGTATAGCTGATCCAATGCATAGTAGTTATTCTCAAAACATCAATCTAAGTACCTTCCACTACCCTCCAGACAGACAGACACGGAACCAAAATTGTTCAGGAAGGTCTGAAACGTAAAACGCGAGTGGAAATATCGATTTTGGGGAACTTTTTTTTAACCTTGAAAATTGAAAACAAAGCTTCCGCTACCTTGGTAGACTCCGAAGCAATACCAAAATATTTCGGTATTAGAGTATTTCAGTATTTTTCGAAAACGCTGGTTCCGTTTGTGTCTGTCTGTCTCCCGGCTAATCACTGGTGAATTTTTCGCTTTGGGTGTAACTCACGAAGTAGTATTATGAAGGGTGGTATAATTCAATGCTCAACAAGTATGCGCAATGATTTCATCATGATCAGTAGAAGCCACGACAGGTCCTACTTCGAAAAGCGAAAAATCACCGTGAGGAGCAATATTGTTGGGAGTTTTCGGCAATTGAAAGATTTCAAGATATCTCAAAAACATCAATTGGTGGAGTTACAGCAATCTGAATACATGGAATTATACATTTTCTATCAATTATGATATCTGTACAGGGTGTCTCTCTAGTTCCCCCCCCCCCCCTAAAATCGTTATTTTTGGATATAGAAAAAAAAGATTTTTTTTTTCAGTCATCATGGTTTTTTGCAAGGTTCTCAAATACGATCACGTTGCGCAGCCATACGCAATCGACACCAACTTTGTTATTTCAAATGGGGACCCCTATTTTTTATTGCAGATTTGGATTCTAAGCAGAATGTCTTGAATTTTAGACCCCTCAACCGATTTTTTTGGTTGCGAACAACCCGTCCAGTGAGCGCGCAAACATGCGCAACCCCTGGATTGCGCCAAAATTGAGATGAAGGTAGACCCCAAGTGTGACGCATGTTTTTTCATTAATTTTCGACTCTGAATCACGTGGTGATATATATTTTTGGATTTAACTGTAATTTTTCGAAACGGCAGCCGAAAATTAGGTGGTTTTTAATAGAAAATCGCTCTTTTTACATCCTTATGAGTTACTACGCAATTTTAATTAGTTCGGGTGGATAACTCTACCACTAAATATGTCTTTCCCTCCTCCCAAATTGAAAAAATTTTCGTTTTTCTATATCCAAAAATAACGAATAATAACGAAAAATAACGGCTGTATAAAAGGAAGGAGAGGGAAAACTTTGCCGGGTTTCGGCAATTTTAGTTGCTCGTCTAAATGGGGCTTTACTGGTGAACAAAATTCTTGGTTGGAAATAAGGGTAATTTCTTTATGAAAGAGAACAGGTTGAATTAATAATATTGGACATGTTAAAACGATTGGATTGATGTTTTATTATGATTGGTGTTTGGACTGTAAAATGAATGATAGTGGTGAGGGTGAAGATGAAACAGCTCACCTGCCAGCGAGTAGTAGTAAGTTTCCAAAATACATCGTAGACAGCACCGCAGCTACGAGAAAGATACATGCCAAAAGAACAAGAGCCGAGTGGTCTCAAAAAGCTTCTGGATGGTTTCTCCATGAGAACAGTTCGCATCGCACTTTCTTCAAACAAAACCCTACTTTTCTTGAACTTAAGCAGTGGATTCACAAGAGCCAAAAACGCTGTGAACAAATTATTTTTCTACTTTAAAAAATCCACGAAAGATTGCAGCGGAAGTCGGATACCTTTTCCTGTTGGTCTCGCTAAAGGACATCAGGTATTTGAAATGAGAAGTAAAATGTTGCTGGTAGGAGAAAGTGCAGGAAATTAGAGCCTTCCTACTAACCTTAGATTCTGATAATTTCTCTCGTCAAGGCCGGGAAAGAAAGAAAGAAAAAAAGGGGTGAGAACGGAGTGAGCGGTAGGAGAGTCGAGGGGGTTCTGCGTCCCGGATTAAAGGCGAGAGCTAATACATCACGCAGGAAGGCCAGAGGGGAGTAATTGATGTAGCGGAATCCCTTCTAGATGGAGACACCCGCAGCGTCCTCTCCCTGACCGGCCGATAAAGCTAAATCTGAGAAAGAGTGATGTCTCTCCCTCTCCGAGCTTTCCATGAACGGTCCGAAGTTGTGGATCCTCCAAACGATCTGAAGAGTAGCTTTTTGGTGAGACGATCGGAGACTTGATACGTCTAACTATGAATGATATTCCCACTCTATACAAATACTACGATAGAAATTAGAAAAATACTAAACGATGGTAAATTGTATTCTAGTGAATTATCAGGAAGTATTAATGTCTTTGAGAATTCGGTAGGTTGTTGAACACTCAGCTTCAGTCTTGTTCTGGTGATGTCTGTTCTTGTGTTGTCTGTTCTTGTGTTGTCTGTTCTAGTGTTGTCTGTTCTGGTGATGTTTGTTCAGGTGATAGCGGTGTTCCTCGACTTCTCGTCTTCATGATGTTCTCTTCACTGGAGACAAAGCTAGGAAGGCAGAAAACAAGTTTGCTTCTTGAAAAAGTATTCCGGTCAGAAAATACGTTGATCGCGGATTCCAATAACGATTCGTTATTAACGAATGACGAAATCTCCACTTTTCTTCTCCATCGGTAGTCACCCGCTCGTCGCTTGTTAATTCATCACCGATGGAGTGGTGAGGCCGCTCGGATATTTGAGCTGGTAGTACCTACTGATGCCGAATTCCTCATTTCGAGTCGTTAATAAGTCGTTACTTCCTGAGAATCACTTGGCAGTAGTGGAACGTCACATTGGTCTGGAGTAAGGGCACAGAATCCACTACCACCGACGGGGGACACCTTCAAATCAAGAAGGTAGTGCGGAGGCCATAGTTGTTTCGAAACACATTCGTTCCCCAGCCGCCAGTACTCTACATGCGAGATGTTCCCCGGTGCAATACCTGTGGCCCCTACAACCGCCAGATTCTTCAGGCACTCGATGAGGAAGAACGCATCAACTTCGTCTGCTCCACCAACGTGCTACACATAAGGTCCGCCGAGTCCTTATAGGCGACCCGAGGCAGGATTTCCTAGTACGGACAGCCGAGTCCTTTTTTTACCCAAAATTTTGCACTGTCCAATTTGGGTAAAAAGCACGTGTATTAACTTACATATGAAAATAGTATCAAGTAAGACAGATTATCGAAATCTCGCTTTTACAGTGGGTTTTTTGTGTGAATCTCCATAAATTAAGTCAGTCTGCCACGTAATAAATTACGAAGTATTACTAAGTAATCATTATCGTCAATGTGTTCTTCTAAACCTTCACTCATACTTAGCACTTATAAAAACCCACGGAACCTCACATTTATGGAGAATGAAGTCGTGTTAAATATCCAACACTTCCTGGAGTTTCTGAATAGGTACGGCAAAACGGAGAAAAGCTTTTTCATTACGAAGTTTCAGAGATACAACAGGATTCTATTCCATTAAGGCAGACGTAAAAAAACCAAGCAGCTAAACAAGGCTTTTTGGTTCCGTGGGGGTGCATTCGTTGGCGATTTGGATCTTGTTAGCTCCTCCAGTTCTTGAAAATTAGGGAAAAACGTTTGTAAGTCCTCCCTCGGAAAATTCGAGATCACTGTTTTATTTTTTCTGCTTTTTCGTCGGAAATGTTCTCATCTCTACCTCTTTTTCCTCCCACAGAACTCGCATCTAATTCGTTTCAATCAAAAAGGCTGAAAGACGTTTCATTATTTTCTTTCCGTCTCTGATTGATGTTATGTACAAGAATGTACCTTTTTGAATAACACAGGTGAACAGGAAGAAAGTATTTTATGTATTGAGACAGCAATGACCAAATGTAGGAGTTTTATGAAAACTCAGAATGAAAATATTATGAATGTTTCCATTGATGGGTTTTGACCTCTTCAAAACACCCAAGAACAAAAAAGAGGTTGTCTCGCGGTTTTGTGTGTCTTTGTAATTTTTTTTTCTTTTTCGCAAGTCGTTCTAGGTTCAATTAGTTTGTGGGTATCAGTTGTGTGCAGTTTCCTAGTAGGAAGTAACGCTTGTTACTTTTGCCCGTGCTCAGAGGCTACCTATGATCCGATCCCGATGAAACTCATGAGAGTTAAACCACGACAAGCACTAATTCCTGAAACTTTCATCGAAATCACGCAAGGTTCTAAAAACTTTATTCTGATAGCAAAACATTTTGAAGTAGTAATTGAGGGTAGAGTTAGCCACCTGAACTAATTAAAATTGCGTCGTAACTCACAAGGATGGAAAAAGAGCAATTTTCAAGTAAAAACCACGAACTTTTAAACCGCAGTTTCTTAAAATTTCAGTTAAATCCAAAAATGGATACCACCGTGATTCAGCGTCGAAAATTAATGAAAAAACATGTATCACACTTGGGGTCTACCTCCATCTCAATTTTGGCGCAATCCAGGGGCTGCGCAAGTTTGCGCGCTCACTGAACGGGTTTCGCGCAACCAAAAAAAATCGGTTGAGGGGTCTATAACTCATGAAATTTTGAGTAGAATCCAAATCTGCAATAAAAAATAGGGGTTCCCATTTAGGATAACAAATATTGCACTGGTGCACAATGCGCGAAAGTGCTATAGTTTTTTCTTGATCGATTCCAAAGGTTCATTATTGAAAATAATAAACAAATGACAAGAGAGAACCCATTTTGTTGAACGATGGTCCTATAGTACTCTTGGCCCTCTTCCTTGGAGTGTAGGTGTCCTTTTCTCACCCGTTCGAATCGAAAATGGTAAACCTCTCGAAGATGCTCCGGAGCCTTTTGTTCGAACCACGTAAACATTTTATTCAAATATCTCGTTGTATCATTTCAGGGTCTATTGATGCTTTGACGGTCTTTCAGCGAAAATAGAAAAAAGAGCCTTTGATGTAGTAGAGAAAGACAGAGACGCCACCCGCGCAAATAATTCAATACCGAGAAGCCCAAGGTTTTCGTTCTTTCTTCTACTTCGAAGGAGCCTTAGAAGCTCGATTTCCGTTTTGAGTAGGGAAGAGGGAAAAAAAGAGCTGAAAGAGTAGGTAGGTGAATGGAGAAGTAGCTCGACAGAAGTGAAGGCTTCGTGTTTTTACCATCAGCTACGTGCAAGCTCCTCCACGTATTTCACTTTTTTGGTCGATTCAAGTCTACTAGACCACAAAGGTCATCATTGGCTGCTCCCCACAATATTCCTCAGGTAGGTATATTGAAATGGTAGATAGATAGGCAGTATCTACTAATTTATTCGGCACTAAAAAACAGTTTGTAGGTTTTCAACAATGGAACTGCTTACAATTGTTGTACTCGGCAGAACAAAATGGACCCTTGATATCTTTAAAACATTCCCTGTGCATACAGTAGGTATGTTGGTATGATATAGAGAAAATAAGGAGGAAAAAACAAATTTATGTGGGTGCTCTATGTGTTTGTAGTGGCGAGGAGAGTATTTTTTGAGAGATTTTTAAACATTTTTAACCTAGGGATTGGTTGTATAATTTTGACGATCCTTGCTATGTGTCATACCCGCAAGGCTAACTACTCTGTCATATGCCTAATATTTCGATTTCCTTAACCATAGCTTTAATGATATCTTTGAAAATTCGCTCATTAACTCATGCTGCATGAATGGATTTTTTTTTTTTTTTTTTCAGTTTAATTAGCATACTAACCATTACACGATTTATAGACCTGGTACAAAACTGGAGGTTTTACAATTTCTTTTCAGGAATCTGTGGAAGTGCGAGGAGAACTACTGTGTTGGTGGGTCTCAACTGTATGCAACGATTCCCAAATACTTGAACAAAATTCTGTAGGTAAATCCGAAGAGATTTTACTGTGCAGATCTCTGCGTATTTTAGCTCTTTTCCCCGCAGGATGGAGGTCTACCAGGGCGTGCACATCAACGAGAGCTGGCCACAATATATAACCCCCTCACCTCCCATTCCAAACCAATCCACCTCTCCAAAAGTTTCAATCATTTTTATTTCACTCGCAATTTATCAGAGGGGGTGTTTCGGATGTCAGGCCTGGGCTTTCGGCAGTGTTTTGGGGCTTTTTTCCTCCCGTACGTTCGGTCATTTATTCACTCCTGGGCGCCGAGCCTCACCTTTACCTACCATAGTTTATACACATTTACCATTTTGTTTCCGTTATTCACTCCTTCCGTCGAGTCTACTCTCAGAATGCGAGGAAAATCCTCGGAAGGCAGGTCGAGTTCCATTTGTCAAATAGATGAATGGTTTGTGTGTTACATGCTTAACAGATGTCACACGTGCGATCATTAGAGGGTCACCTTCGCGCTCCGAAAGCTTTGTATCTCGGTATGTTCCACTTGCTAGATTTTAGCTACATTTCCGAGGATGAAACTCATACTCTCCAGGAGAAGAATATTCGAGGAATAAACAACTTTCACGGGGACATTCCCTATCAAACTATAATATATAATATATATATAATATTATAGCATAATATGCTATAATATAATATATTATAATAATATAATATTATAATATTATATAATAATATATTATAATAATATAATATATTATATTATAATATATTATAGCATATATAGCTATAATATATTATAGCACAAGATTTTTTTTTTTTTTTTTGGCGTGCATCATACAACCTCTACAAATCTTGTTAAATTTAGCTTCCTCAACGCCAAAATATACATTTTATTAATTATTATTTAGACTGTCTCCTAGGGCCGGGGGTACGAGTCAATGTTTAAACGGGGTCACACAGCTAAGCTTAGCTTAATTTCGAAAATCCGTTATAGGTCCGTTATAGATCCCGTTAGGCTTCGGCTACGATAGAAGCGTCAAGCGTCAAGCGTCGAGAGTCGAGCGTCGAGGGTCGAGCGTCAAGCAAAAAGGGGTGGCTACAGTACGTGCGGAAGGTGACTAACTAGATGGGGAGTTCCAGTCAGTTCACCACCATGCCAGCGAATATGCAACTTTTGCTCCTTGCACTAAGCGACAATTCAGCTATTTAAAAAGTTATTTACTGATAAACCGTGTCTGTAGAAGTTTTAGAGTTCATCCTATTAATGTGCTTAGGAATTGTGAAGGAGAATACTTACTACAAACTTTTTCACACACTAAAAGAAGACACGAAAAGATTTTTTGAATACACCAGAATGTACATTTTTGCTGCTATTTCATCCTTCTTGTTTTGGTTTATTATTTTCAATAATGAACCTTTGGAATCGACCAAGAAAAAAATTTTAACCCCCCTCAAAATTTGTCGGTACGTTTCAAGGTACGTGGAATCCAAAAATAGAATACCTACGCGGCTCTTTCTTTTGTTAAAATGGACCGATGTTGATGAAATTTGGTATATGGGCTCCATTTAGGATCTAGTTGTGCCCCGAAGCTTTTGGTTGATGTAGGTCACTTAGGGTTGAAGAATAAGGGTTTAAAATTTATTTGAAAACGCCCTAGCTCAAAAACTTTTTATATAAAAGTATTGTTTTTTTCATCAATTCAAAATAGAATTGAATTTTTAGAGACCACGCGGAGCTCTGTAGGACAAACCGTCCACTCCATGCGAGAATTTAAGGATTGGGCTTTCAATAAATCAGAAACACGAGTGTGAATCGCAAAAGAGGTCAGCTAATCTCCGTTCAAATTTTAGCTGACAAAATACGACTGTTGTTCGTTTCTTCTAGTTGTCTTCAGTTTTGCGTCCTTAGAAACCAGTAATCAAATTTCCTATTGAAGGCACCCACAACTCTTTATTTCTTCCAATCGAGTGTTAAGCGTTTATTTCTTCCAAAAAATGAACTTGATAGTGAAGTAGGTTGGTAGTAGGTACCTATGGTTGGTAGGAAGTGACAATGGTTGTGACAAAACTGAGTTATAGTACTCAGTTTTGCGTCCTTAGCAACCAGTAATTAAATTTCCTTTCAATTAAATAAATTAAATTAAATATGTATTAATTCAGCGAATATGCAACTTTTGCTCCTAGCACTAATAATTATTGACAATAATTAATTATTCAGCTGTTTCAAAAAGTTCTTACTGATAAACCGTGTGTGAACAGGTTTTGGATTTCACCCTCTTACTTAATGTGCTTAGGAATTGTGATGGAGAATACTACAAACTTTTTCAAAAACTCGAAGAAGACCCGAAAAGATTTTTCAAATACACCAGAATGTCCATTGTTGCTGCTATTTTATCATTCTTGTTTTGGTTTATTATTTCCAATAATGAACCTTTGGAATCGACGAAGAAAAAAAAACTTTACCCCCCCCCCCCAAATTTGTTGGTTTACGTTTCAGGGTACCTAGAATCCACAAACCGCTGCAAATTATTACTATATATTCTAATTATTATATTTTTATATAGATCACTCGTCTTCAAAGAACACGGCTTTGCCATTGTTACCACCAACCAACTTGAAGAAAAACTTATTCGTATTTCGGTCAGCAAACATTTGAAAGGATATTAAGCTTCTTTTGCGATTCATACTCGTGTTTCTGATTTATCGTACGTCCAACCCTTAAATTCTCGTAGGGAGCGAAAGGTTTGTCCTACAGAGCTCCGCGTGGTCTCAAACAATTTTTAAAATTCTCTAGAATCTTAAATTGAAGGAAAAACAATACCTTTATATGAAAATGTTTTGAGTTAGGGCGTTTTCAAAATTTCTAAATTCATTTTTGAACCCTTAGAAGTGATTTACATCAACCAAAATCTTCGGGGCACAACTAGACCCCAAATGGAGCCGACATACCAAATTTCATCAAAATCGGTCAATGCTAACATTAGATAAAGAAGTGGACAGGGAACGTTAGGAGCTGAGCGTCAAGCAAAAATATTACTCGGGACTGAGCGTCGAGCGTTGACCATTTTTTCACCCAAGCTTCAATGACGCTCACCTCTCCCACCGTAGCCACCCTTACCTGAACAAGGGTAAACTATTTTTAGAGCGTCGATACCTGACCCTTTTCGCTCGCTCGACGCTCCTATCGTAGCCGCGGCCTAAGGCGCGTGTACAAGTCTGTTATGATTGTCTGGGTGTTACCCCAGTTTCTTTTCCAAATTGAGATAAATTTCAACCATTCAGAAATTGGAATAAACATTAAATTCACACGTTGCAAGATAACCTAAACATATCACTTTCTAAAATAAAAACACTGTCGACTATTACTTCAATCTACCCTAAAACCTTCATTTTAAACCTTTTTTATTTATTGTAATACAGTAATAATTGGCGAACGAATGGAGCATCGAAAAATAAAAAATAACCAACGATAAAAACAATGTAGGAACTTTCATGATCGAATCGGTCTTTCAAGAACGAGTCTCACCAATCAAGAGCAGCTGTTTTCCAACGATGTGGTGAGTACTTTCGTAATTATATGGAATTTCTTATCATTAAACGAGATTAATTTTGCACGCCGAATAGTTGTGACAATAATATGACAGTGAGTAGAGAAGCCTACTACTTTATTCACAAGCGAGCAACTTGGTTCCGAATATTGGTTGATGTACGTAGATAATCATCATCTAGCGATTGGGACCTCGTATCGACGCGAAACATCATAGAATTTATTACTAAAAAGCACTCCTATGATAGCAGCAAGCACCTACAGCAACTTAACTCAGAATGGTCATAATACCACTATAGCTGCTTTCTTGTAAATTAATACTTCCTTACGTCACTCTTCTTCACAGAGACCTAATTCACAACTCGTCTCAACACACCCTTTTCCTTTTGGTTTATTATTTTCAATAATAAACCTTTGAAATCGACCAAGAAAAAAACTTTAACCCCACCTAAAAATTCGTTGGATTACAATTCAAGGCAAATAGAATCCGAAAATCGAATGAAACAATGCAAATTTAAAGGTTTAATTTTTCCGTACAGATCACTCGCCTGCAGAGAACACAGCTTTGCCATTGTCACTTCATAACAACTATATTTTTGCTTCACAATCAAGTTTGATTAGAAGAAATAAAGAGTTTGGGAGAGTGCCTTCATAGAAAATTTGATTACTGGTTGCAAATGACGCAAAACTGAGTACTACCCAAAGAAACGAACGACGATCGCATTTTGGTCAGCTAAAATTTCAACGGGGCCTGTTGCGATTCACAATCGTGTTTCCGACTTATTGTAAGTCCAACACTTAATTTCTCATTGGAAGCGAATTGTTGGTCCTACAGAACTCTTGGTGGTCTCATTCGATTCTGAAAATTCAGAACTATTTCAAATTGATGAAACAATTAATACCTTTATATTGAGTTTCTACTATAACTATGCGACTTAGTATAACTATTATGTAACTTAATAAACTATTCAACTTGTTGCATCTATATAAAAAATACAACTCGCGTCAATAATAACTGAAAAAAGAAATAAATGAGATATTTGTAATGAGCAAATCGATAAATACCTAAGTAATATAATCGTGTTAAAAGATGTTCAACACAAGTTAGAGCATGACTCACCGGCTGACGGCTTACATGCCATTGTTTTTTTTTTTCAAATTATATTTATTGCACCAAGTAATTCAACTTATTAGCAACATTTCTCTGACAATGTATATAAATAACTGAAAGGAGAGTGTGGTACATAGCACACCTCCATACTTCATGTCGGCTATTTTATGTGTCTTTTGACGCACAAGATTCACAGGAGCGCACAGCACAACACTCACTGAACAACTTCATGAAAACACCACTCCCTACTGCCACAGATCGTGAGGTTTTCGTCTTTTCAGCCGCCTGAGTAGATCATCAACATCCAGCAACTTCACAGCCTCCTCGTTGATATGACCTTGTAGCCTCTGGTGATGGGCTATTGCTTGAGTTTTGATGACTTCATTTATTGTGGGAATTTTAAGGTCCTTATGGATATCGTCATTGGTTGAGTACCAATACGCATCAACGCATGAGCGCAGTACTTTGTTCTGAAAACGCTGTATAATGTCACGATTGCTTTGAGAGGTGCAGCCCCACAGTTGTGCACCATATGTCCAGACTGGCTTAAGGACCTGATTGTATAAGGTTAGTTTGTTCTGTATTGACAATTTTGATCGTCTACCAACCAACCAATACATTTTTCGGAGTTTGATGTCCAATTCTGTTCTTTTATTTTTCACATGCACCCTCCAGCGGAGTTTCGTATCCAGAGTCATACCCAGATATTTTGCCTCATTAGCAAAAGGGATGACTTTGCCATTAAGATATATTGGTATATGTTTGATATGGCGGTTGGTAAAATCAACATGGACTGATTTGGCTTCATTCATCTTGATTCTCCACTTAATTGTCCAGTCATGGAGTTTCTCGATGGATCTTCTAAGTTTTAAAGTTGATTCGCGATTGTCTTCACCAATAGCAAGGACTGCAGTATCATCTGCAAATGATGCCAGGGTGTTACCCTCGTGTTCGGGTAGATCGCTAGTGTATAGGACGTACAAGAGGGGGCCAAGTACGCTTCCTTGCGGGACTCCAGCATGAATCATTTTTGCTTCTGAGTATGCATCATCTTGTTTGATTCGGAAGTACCGATTTGATAGGTATGAGTGGAGCAACTCAGCATATTTTGCTGGAAGCATTTGTCTGAGCTTATGATTAAGTCCCTCGTGCCAGACTTTATCGAACGCCTGGGTAACGTCGAGGAAGACAGCTGAGCAGACTTTTTTGTCTTCCATGGCTTGTTCAATAATATGAGTGATCCGGTGCACCTGATCTATAGTCGAATGCTTATGGCGGAACCCAAACTGGTGTTTAGGTATGAGGTTTCGTTCTTCCACAATTTTTATTAGTCGTTTGTGGAGCACTTTTTCAAAGAGTTTTGAGAGTACAGGTAATAGTGATATCGGTCTATAAGAAGTTATTTCTTCAGGAGGTTTACCTGGCTTCAGTATCATGATGACTTCAGCGAGTTTCCACAGTTGTGGAACATACCGAAGTTTGATAGAAGCATTTATGATTTGTGTGATCTTTACAAGCGTCTTCCGCGGAAGGTGTTTGAGGACTTGTCCAGTGATCAGGTCATATCCAGGGGCCTTCTTTGGATTTATCTTGGTGTTGATGGTGTTTTGTATTTCTTTGACAGTGACCAATGGGATGTCAATTTGTTGATCTCCCAAGGGAACTTCTTTGAGAGATTCCTCATTAGGACAACCAGAATTGGGCGTGAAAATATCTGCTAGATGACGAGCAAAAGCATCAGCCTTTTCTTGATTGGTTTTTATCCACTTGTTATTAGTTGTATCTTTTATAGGTGGTGCTTGGATGATAGGTCTCTTCAAGTGCTTTGTTGCCTTCCAGAGAGAGTATTCAGTGTCTCGATGACTGGTGAGCGACGTGAGAAGATCTTCTTGGGTTTCTTCTTGTATCTGTTCCATCATTTTCTTCAATTTGTAGTCAAGTTTGTACCATTCAGTTTTGAGAGTGGGGATACGTAAATGTTGCCATTTACGTCTAGCTTTTCGTTTTTCTCTGATCGTATTCACAACTTCGCACGGATAGTTGAGGCCCTTCAGCTTTCTCGTTTCTTCAGGGGTGTTTTGCCATGCCGCAGTTTGGATGGAGTGAACTAGTTGACCTAGCTCTCTATCAATTTCATCCGGTGATGTCAGTGCCACACTGAGATCAATGTGTTGATTTACGTTGATTTTGAACTGATCCCAATCTGTCTTTTTGTTCACTAGGACTGGATTATGTGGTTTAAGAATAATCGTTTCACTTAGTGTGAGAACTATTGGCGAATGGTCCGAGCTGAGGTCAGCGCAGTCCTCAACAAGTGCATAGTTCGCTGAGATATTTTTCATGATGAAGAAATCAATTAAATCAGGGCTCTTCTTAATGTCTGTTGGCCAGTATGTTGGTTTCCCACTTGACAACGGTATACAGTTATTTGATTGCACATACTTGAGAAGTTGCGTACCACGAGGTGTACTAAGTCGCGAACCCCAATACGTGTGTTTAGCGTTGAAGTCCCCGCCGATTATAAAGCGATTTCCTAGTAGGGAAAACGCTTCAGCAAATTCTTCTTCTTTTATGATATGCTTTGGTGGAATGTAGATACTGGCAATATCGGCTTCAAAGGATTTTGTACTGATGGTGATTGCACATATTTGAAGCTTTTCTTCCTCTATTTTGACACATTCATGATGCTTTATATTTTCTTTGATCAGTACCATGCTGCCTCCTCTTGCATTATTGCTGGGATGGAGAGCATTATAGGACTTGAATCCTTTGATTTTAAAATATGACTCCTTGGTAAAGTGAGTCTCAGAAATTAGGCAGATGTCTATTTTGTTTATATTAAGGATCGTTTCCAATTCCAATTTTCGGGACAAGAGTCCATTGGCATTCCAGCACATAATTCGTGAGTTGCGCATCATGGTGATTTCTTTCGTGTTTTATTGCAACCTTTTTCAAGGGCAGTTAATCTTTGATTGACGTTGGACAGAGTGTTTTCTATTCTGCTTTGATTTGCAAGTATGTTTTGCAATAACGACTGTATACTATTATCAGACTGCATGGGTGTAGGCTGGGTGACTCTGTCACCTACCGCTTGAGCGTATGAAGGCTGATGACCGAAATGTTGGTTTTTCTCATGGATTGGAGTTTTCGGTATGAAAACTTTTTTACCCTTGTTATTTGGTATGGTTTGTTTATCGTCATTTTGAGAGGCCTTTGGGCCTTGAGATCTTTTTTTCTGAATCTCGACAGCTTCAATGGCGGCTGGACATTTGCGGTAATTAGCTGTATGAGAATCACCGCAATTTGCACATTTGGCTGGGGTGGTGCGAGGTTTGGTGCACTTTTCTGTGGGATGAAAGCCTGCGCATTTAACGCACCTTTCCATTTTCGTGCAGTAGTTTTTGGTGTGTGCCCATGATTGGCACCTCTTACATTGAGACACAATTTTATTAGGTTTGAGGTTTTCAAATTTTACCTTCGACGAGTAAAACTTAGTAATTCCATGTATAGTGTCAGGGTTGGTTCCTGGGGCAAAATCAACTATATACATATCAATAGGTGCTTTTGTTCCCCATTTCAATTTTTGGGTTACATTTAGGACTTTGAGGTTTGGATATTCGTGAGAAAATGCATCTTTGAGCTCTTCTGAAGCAAGCCCCCTAGGAAGTCCTTTTAGCATGACTGTGTAAGGCCGTTCCTGTTTGTTTTGGTATGTCGTAAATGGACATTGTTTATTAATAAGCTCTGATCGAATTGCACGAAAATCATCAGACGTTTCCGTGTTAATCTTGACTTTTCCGTCACCAAGGAGAGTGAGGGTGACATTTGGTACAATCGTTGTTAACCATGTTCTTATATGTTTAAAGCCATCGGCATCTTTGAGTGCTTCTAGCGTAAATGGAGGAGGTTTTGGTTCTTTTTTTGATTGGGGTTTCTGTGCCTGTTGTTTCCTATTTTTATTTTGAGGTACCTTCACTGGTTTGAATTCAACTCCAGTGGCATTGTACGATCGAACTTCATCGTCTCCGACTTCATTAGCAAGATCACTTGAGTCTGTATGATAGTTCTCCCCATGTTCTACTTCATCAAGTTTAGCTTGAAGGTCGATGACTTTTTTCTTTTCACCAATAACGACTTCGTTACATTGAGTTAAATAATCACAGAGAGATTTAATTAAACTATATAACTCACTGAATGCATTTCTGAGTAACGCATCTTGGATTGTGCTGGTTCTCTGTTGATGTTGCGCAAGGCTAGCCTCTGCTTGTGTCACGATTTTCGCTACCGTCAGCTCGCCTTCGCGGTCCAAGTTCATTGCCGACCGGTGGAGGCCTCACGGCACGGGACAAATATTTTGGTTTCACTGCTCGATGTTTCCACCTTGAACGTTCGCGGGAGACTACATGCCATTGTTAAAGGAATTATTTATTACGTACCTAAATTTGAACTCTTTATGCTCACAGTTCTCTACCTGAATGTTAAATAAAAGGTTTTTACTACTAATATATTGAGTTTTTGAGCAAAGGCAATTTGGATAATTTCAACCCTTATTCATCACCCCTATTTTTTTGGTGGGTACTATTGATGGAAAAGCTGATCTTTGCAGTCGTATGATCTATACAGAAAAATTATAAACCATTAAGACTACTTATTAATATAAATTGTAAAACATCGGGTCAGTATGACCACAGAGGGCCAGGCGTGGTTCCTCACGGTTGGCGTGCTTTTCGAGGATTTCTCTCTCCCCTTACTTAAACTACTTGGTGTTTCCTACTGTTCCTCGTTTTTCTTCACTCGCCTTCTACTGACGAATCCCCGCCGAGTTTGAAACTCTTCGAAGCCTGGATTACTTTATTGAACAAGTTGAACAATAAAGGGAGTAAGGAAAGACCCCTTCTCGGTGACAAACTAACTTCTGAGCTAAGGCTTCTCCTCCCGCCCACCAATGGGTCGGTTGAACGCCCCATTCTGACCATCTGGACCGGTCTCATCTCGAGTATAACGTCGAATTTTTCTCTTTTCATCCACAGAATCGCTTCCCGTTGGCTGGAAGGTTCTTAGACATTCAACTCAACTTCTGGTGGCCGTTTACTACAAGTTGTGTCCAATAGGTATCTTTCTCTCATGGAGTAACTTTTCTTGTTGATATTGAGAAGAAACCTGAAATACCGGTGGTAAACTACGCTTCTCCTAATGAAACTGGTTCAGTAACTGCTGCTCAAGAATTAGATACTGTGGAACGTAATTCAGTAAGTATTGAACCAGTTTCTGAATTTGACCGATCAATCGAAAAGCCAAAAATATTGCATGACTATTTGATCTAGTCTCCCAAGGTTTGCTCGATGATATGAACAATCAATTTAACTTCTCCTACTGCAAGCTAGTTTCTGTCACTCAGCGCTCTGGTGGCCAGATCTGGCATTCGTCTTTTTTACGCTCAGTGCAGTTTAGTGATGGATCTAGAATATCTGTGAACCTTGTGATAATAGTTCTTCTCCCAATCAAAAATTGTGGCTTTGACTCTGCTTATGAGTAATCTATAACACCACTAATGTAGGTATAAATTGATAAGAACATGTTTTTATTTTGTGAGGTAAGGTTATTATGCTCCACAAGTGTATAAGTACAGTGAACTTACATCGTCTATCGTACAACGCTACAACCGCTTTTCTGATGATAGTCTGGGACCTATTAACCGGCTGTTGCGTTGATAGGACATGTGAAGCGTACTTGAAATCGCCAGTGGTCGAACGATTTAACAATTTATTTGAAGGAAGCCAGAATGGTGCCTATTCTAGTAGGTATCATTTTTTTGGTGAGACTACAAGATGAACTTGAACTTGAGTTGTTAATACGAAAAATTGCTGAATTGAGGAGGATGAAACTTCAATTTTGTAATGAATAATTTTATGCTGCCTGAAATTTTAATTGTAGAGTTTAGGTAGACTGAAATTAGGTCTGCACCGACTTAGCCACAGACAGGACCTTATTTCACTAGATAGTCAAACCAGGTTTTCAGGAAAGAGCCAGAGCCATCCATCATGAATACGGTATTCTGAGATATGCTCAGGAATAATTGCAGGCATCCGAGAATTTTATGCAAAATATAAAAATCTCCAGATCAACGAAGACGAGGCTCTACAGATTCCTGGTGCAGCCTGTGGTTTGTTATGGATCAGAGGCTTTGACCATGCGGAGTGAGGATGAGGCAAGACTGCGGATATTTGAGAGAAAGATTGTATGAAGGATTTCTGGAGCAGTCAGGGAGGGGCAAGGGTGGATAGCAACACAGAAATTTACGAATTATTAAAACTTGAGGACAGTCCGATTCATCAAGGCTGAGCGCATCCTACGTCTTGGACATGTCGACAGCATGCCAAATGAGGCCGGCCTGAAAATGATGCTGCAAGCTAGGATGGAAACTAGAAGACGAGGAGGTCGTCCTTGGAATCGCTGGCTTGATGATGTCTTAAGGGGCCACCGGTGGAGATGCAGGTGACCGAACCCTGAGGCGGAAAGGAGTTCGGGAAGCCAAGAGCCACGTCGACCTGGAGTGCCGACTAAATATATAACTATAACTAAATAGTAAGAAGTAAGAATATGCATGAAGTTTAATCATCGATACGCGAATATCACACATTGATAGGTACATGACAGGTAGATGAAGATCACATTCACCAGTGACCCCGAATCTGACACAGTTCTTTTAATGGGGCTCAACAGGACTTAATTACTGATATATTTATAGTCAAACCAGGTCCGGCTATCATACTTGGGGATTATGGTGGAAGAAGGTTTAGTATGGACAAACCATATTACTGCTGTTTAAAAAGTTGCGCCAAATCCTATTTGTTTTTTATCATGCTGCAAGGGTTTTTAACCGTGACAAGCTCCGACTACTATACAGGGTGTTTCACGAAAAGGTTACACCCCCCTTCATTTCCACAAAATACAGCGTAAAAAAATCCGATCAACGCAATTCTTCATGATTTTTTGTGAGGATCTCAGGAAAAATACTTTTGCGCAAAAAAGTTGCGCGCAACCGTGCGCAATTGACACTAGCTTCACTTTTTCAAATGGAACCCCCCTTTTTTTATTACAGATTCGGATTATACGTCAAATTTCATGAACAATTCATACCCAAATCGATTTGTTTTATTGCGCGCAACCTAGTTTTTTGAACGCTCTCCACAATTGCGCAACTCCACAATTGCGAAAAAATTAGATTTTGGAGAACCCTTAGTATGGCACATGTTTTTTCATCATTTTTTGACGCTGAATCACTGGGTGACATCCGTTTTGAGGAAGACCAAGATTTCAAGAGGAAAAATTAACATTTCTTTCACGAAAACGTCAGTTTTGTGGTCGAAATCATGTTTATTTTTCATTTTCTCACCTCCTTTTGAACCACGGGCTTGGGGCCGTCTACGGTGGAGTTAAAAATAAAAACTGGCAGCAAGATCATCTTGAACTGAATAAAATGGGGGGTGCGCCTTGATTTTTTTTTTAGATTTTTAATCGAAAGTAGACTACATCCTGAGAATTTTGGCACCAACCGCGACCTTCTAGCGTGAGTAGATCTGTTTCTATGATTTTTCAAAGTTTCGACCGTTTATTACGTCACGCGCCCCTCTCGCCTGGGCGGGACCCCCCAGCCCTCTGTGACGTCATAAACGGTCGAAACTTTAAAATTCTTAGGAAAAGATATACACACGCTAGAAGGTCGCGGTTGGTACTAAATTCTCAGAATGAGGTCTACCTTAGATTAAAAATAACAATAAACAGTTTTTCCTACCCAGGCGCACACCCTATTGCCTAAAAACTCGTAACGATTTAAAAAAAGCGATTTTTTCACTAACAGCAACCGAGTTTTTGGCCGCCATTTAGAAAAATTCCAGTCAAATTGAAAAACGGATGAAACCATGTGATTTAGCGTAAAAAAATTATGAAAAAACATGTGCCACACTAAGGGTTCTCCAAAACCTAATTTTTGTGCAATTGTAGAGTTGCGCAACTTAGAGCGTTCAAAAAGCCAGGTTGCGCGCAATAAAACAAATCGATTCGGGTATGAATTTCTCATGAATTTTGACGTAGAATCCGAATCTGTAATAAAAAAAGGGGGGTTTCATTTGAAAAAATGAAGTTAGTGTCAATTGCGCACGATTGCGCGCAACTTTTTTGCGCAAAAGTATTTTTCCTGAGATCCTCACAAAAAATCATGAAGAATTGAGTTAGTCGGAATGAAGGGGGGGGGGGGTGTAACCTTTTCGTGAAACACCCTGTATAATATATAGTTCTAATAAGGCCATATTATGGCCTTAGTACAATCAACCATACAGTATAGTATTGTAGCATGGGCTGGCACCTTTTCAAGTCACTTAGAGAAAATTAATGTCTTACAGAGGAGTGTTATAAAGATTATTATGAGGAGGGGGCGCCTATATTCCAGTGAAAAACTGTTGGATGAGTTTAAGGTTTTCAGCCCAAGACAATTGTTTTTGAAATCGCTTCTCATTCAGTATCAAAAAACCCCATCCGTGGTTCAAATAAACCAGCATCATGAGTATGATACCCGATTTACATCATTGGGAAATGTGGCTCCCCCTAGACCCGCACTCTCTCTCACTACCAGAAGTCCCAGTTATATTATTTTTATTGTTCATCGAGCTCTGGATTCCTCCCTCAAAACACCACAGTTACATAATCGAGCATCTTTCAAAGAAAAAAATCGTTGAATGGATACTTAGATTAGGAAGAGAAGCTGCAGAAAACATAATTCTGAGCGCATATAGATAATGTTATTTATCATTGGTAAATATTGAACTGAAGTTGTGCAGTTGTCAATATGAGGGTATTTAGTTACAATGATTTGGTTTACAAGTTGGAATAGGTTTCGTATTTCTCTCATTTTAATTTTTATGTTTTTTCATTTTTCAACCTGAAATTGTTTAGTTTGGCACTACTATTGCAGGGTACTACAGACTTTTTAGTCTCTTTCCCTGCAAAAGAGTTGTTTTTGTAGAAGAATAATATATTCATTCAAATATTATATTAATATGTAACTATTGTACAACTAATAATAAATAAATTTAAAAAAAATACTCAGTAAGGCTAACTACTTACTTCCAAACTTTGCAACGAATGATACTCATGGTGTCCAGAAGTTGTATGAGGACCCTGTGCGATTTTCTATCTTCAACCCACTCCATTCTTCCTTATCCGCGAGCGAAAGGAACATTAGACATTCAGTAAAAGGCTCCGGCAAGAAGCGAAACGGCTCGAGTTAGATTTGTCCGGCGTGCGTTTAGTATTCAGAAGGAACTCCAGTTGTAAAGAACAGACCAAGGAAAACCTTGCTGCCTCCATATTCCTTTTGAACGCAAAACCTCATCGTCTTGTGCCTCGAACCTTTAATGCCTCCCACCCGCGCTGAGTGGGCTTTTTAAACTACCACTCTCGCAGCAGTAATGAACAATATTTTTTTATCCATAAGAAATTCGCTCCTTCTAGAAAAGCACTTTCCCCTATTATTCCAAACTCTTTTCATCCCCATTTTCTTATCAATTCCCATTAAAAAACAGAACGAGGCAGAGGCCTAAGGAGATCGGCAAAGTTCAAACAAGCTAACGTGAAAATTCTCTGCCGCCTCTTTAGTGCTCTTTTGAATTTTTATGAAAGAATGAGGCTTCTTATTTTCTTGATGAACCGAAAGAATCGTTATAGAAGTTTTATACTGATTCCAAATAGATATTTGCGTTTGGTAGGTGGGTACCTATCTGCTTTCAGAGTGCGGGAGAACGATTCGCGCAACCCAAATTATTCTCTCATGATGCAAACGTACATTCGTGCATTGTACGAAAATTTCATGGGTAATTCATACTATTTGCGATTTTTCATACAAGTTTTGCTCCTTATGGAAAATAAATTTCGAGACCAAAACATTGTTGTCATCCAGAACATAAATTGATTTTACTTGCTGAAAGATAATATAATAAATAATATCAACCTAGTTATTCAAGGCATCCAGAAAAATACATATTTAATTAACAATAATCACTGAATGACAATCACAAGTTGTTGTGAAAGATAAAAACAAATTATAGTGTACCAACATAATTTTACATTACCCTCTCCAAGACCGTCACTTACCTGAAACAAACGAGAAAAATTATGAAATTTTGCAAACAATTAAGCTTTATAAATCAGTATTAAAGACAGTCAAACATACAGTTTAGTAAAATATGAATTAAATATTATAAGTAAAATAACAAATCGCAAATACTTGCTACACCGTTCAAAACTTTTTAAATTGTTTTGCAACAAAACGGTGTTTGCTATTTATTTTGTTAAACCTTCATGAATCATTAAGGCGGTCATTTCTTGAATGCTCAGAGTGGCCTCATTCGATCTTAAGAACAGTAATGAGTAAAACCATGATGCCATTTAAGGATAATTTCCGAGCTTGCGTAATTTGAAAATTCCATCTCCTATTTTCAATAGCCTAGATTCTGTCAGTAACCCTGAATCCCGGTACAAAAACCGGGGTACCTGATGGAAAAAGCAAGTGCAAATACCTGAACTGGGTAGGGAAATTCTCTTCTCAGTTTAGGATCCTGCACTAGTGAACATGTACTACTGTGACAAAGAAATCCTCAAAATCAAAGTCTCGCAAATGTTGCGAAAAAATGAAAGGAAAGGGAGGGAAAAACGTCTGCCTAGTGGGTGTGGCACAAAGCTTCCTCGTATCCATAACCCGATTGTATAGATGATCCGATGCATAGTAGTTAATCTCAAAACATCAATCTCTAAGTACCTTCCACTACCCTCATAGGGGACCATCTACACGTCAACCCGCACAATTCCTGAAAATGTCATCGAAATCGGATGAGATTTGTAGAAATTATGGCTGTGGCAAGGATTTCATGACAGACAGACAGACACGGAACCAAAATTGTTCAGGAAGGTCTGAAACTTAAAACACGAGTGGAAATTTTGATTTTGGAGAACTTTTTTTGACCCTCGAAAAGTGAAAACAAAGCTTCCGCTACCTTGGCACACTCGGAAGCAAAATAAGAGGAACCACTCATTTCTGCATGAGTATTTTTGCGGTACTTGACAAGGAAGGTCCTTTAATAAAAGATTCATTGTTAACCACGGTCAAGGGATCCTTGACTCCTTCGTTCTTTGAAGGACTTTGAAGGACTACTTCCTTTGAATCCTTCGTTTGTGATGAGCGATTTTCCAGACTCGGCTTATTGTTTTTACATATGGAAAAAATGCATGCGCAACTTTGAGTGGCTGAGAATTCCCATTTAGAGCAACCAAAATGATAAGTCGAAATGTATACAGAAGATGTTCCTGATCAAACTATTAAGGAAAACACCACTTTGGAGCAGTCAGCACACGCTACTGCCTGAGTACCCGCGTTGGACCTTTTCATAGTAAATTATTCTGTCAGAGACGAATCGATCGAGGTGGGTGATTGAAACAGGAGGAGCCGACATCACGCAACTTTTTTTTTCGTGAATACTCTGAAGCAGTGAATGGAGAGTTTTCGCCACGTCTTTTGTGACGACCGTCCGCGTGTAATATCCATGCAACCGTCTGAAAATGGTGACTGCGCATGCGTGACGACTCGGACGGCAGCTTTCTTGACGACTTTACCCTTCATAACCTCACACTTTTATAACCAGTTTCAATTTACATCGGATGTAGCAGGATTTCGTGTTGTGTTCGACGTTCGACTCCCGTGTTTTGGTTCTCGATTTTAGCTTTCATTTGTAGAAAAGTTTTCTTTTTTCCAGGAGTCACAGTAGGGGAGGTTGGGTGCTTACCGAACTTGAAGCTGAACACAAAATAGTCGTTCATGACTCTGATAATAGGTGAACTCATCTAAGAAACCCGACAACCTAAAAAACGTCCTAGACATTCATCACTGCGTCTACTTGGATGAGAATGGGGTACACAGAAACAATGATTGCCTTGCGTTCAGTAAACTTGTAACTTTTTCAATTCAAAATTTGGCATTTTTGAGTCAAAAGTGATTCAGCGGAAAAAATTCTAAAATATCATTGTGCCACACTTGGGTACATGCGCGTCTTGACGCAACCTCGCGGTTGCGCATCTTTGAGCGCGCGTTTAGCGGGTTGCGCGCGATAACAAATTTCGAGCTAGGCCACTTTTGAAAATTTCAACCCTTGATTTTCACCCCTTAGAAGTGACTGACATCAACCAAAAGCTTCGGGGCACAATTAGACCCTAAACGGAGCCCATATACTAAATTTCATCAAAATCGGTTCATGGGAACTAAGGAAAGTGCCGCGTACGGCGGACGGACCGAAATTTTTTTTTTGGATTATCGGATTTTACGTACCTTGAAACGTAAACCAACAAATTTTGAGGGGGTTAACAAATTTTCTTCTTGGTCGATTCCAAAGGTTCGTTATTGAAAATAATGAACCAAAATCGGTTGAGGGGTGAAATGTTCATGAAATTTCACGTAGAATTCGAATCTGCAATAAAACGCTGCAAATTATTACACAATGGTTTATTATTTTTCTATATAGATCACTCGTCTACAAAATCACCAACCATCCAATATGAAGAAAAAAAGAAAAAAAAGAAAAAAAAAATCAAAATCACCAACCATCGATCGCATTTCGGTCAGCTCTAATTTGAACGGAGATTAGGCCTCTTTTGCGATTCACACTCGTGTTTTGATTTTTTGATTTATATATATATATATATATATTTCAATATAAACCCTTAAATTTTCGTAGGGAGCGAACGGTTTGTCCTACAGAGCTCCGCGTGGTCTTAAAAAATTCTAAAAATTCTATAGAATCTTAAATTGAAGGAAAAACAATACCTTTATATCGAAATTTTTTGAGTTAGGGCGTTTTCAAAATTTCAAAATTGATTTTGGAACCCTTAGAAGTGACCTACATCAACCAAAATCTTCGGGGCACAACTAGACCCCAATTGGAGCCTACATACCAAATTTCATCAAAATCGGTCAATGCTAAGTGGCAAAAGTGCCGCGTACGGCGGACGGCGTACGGCGGACGGCGGACGGACGGCCAAATTTTTATTCGATTTTTGGATTCTACGTACCTTGAAACGTAAACCATCAAATTTTGAGGGGGTGTTAAAATTTTTTTTTTCTTGGTCGATTCCAAAGGTTCATTATTGAAAATAATAAACCAAAATGAGGGTCTCATACGAAAAACGCTGCAAATCATTGCCCAAAGGTTTCTTATTGTCTGTATAGATCACCCTTCTGTATAGATCCCTCCCTACCAACCGTAGGTACCTACTACCTACTGGGGTATTTTTGAAAATTTCAAACCCAACCACCAGCCAAACGGAAATAGAGGGTTGAAATTTCCAAAAATGCGTACGGCAGACAACCTCCAAACCTCTCTACATTCAATCCGTTTCAGAAGAACTAAGTTTCATGAGTATTGAAATCAGCCACTTTTCAAGTCCCTTAAGCCCGGAACTTAAGTCCCGTCTGCCATTAAGTTCCCATAGGTCACATGGTGGCAGACAACCTGCAAAGTACTTAACAGGCGCTCCCGTTTGAGAATATTATAATCTCATGAGTATTGAAATCAGTCAGATTTCTTCAAATTGGTTGTACTTAACATGGCCGCCATTTTCTATTCCATTGGTTTTGACATGACAGACAAACATTTATTTGCTCAGGGGGTAGGATATTTTGGTTTTATATATGTGACACAAGTTATGAAATCAGTCACGTTTTTGGCTCTGGGCTCCTGGACTAAGTCGAGTGATCTATAGAAAAATAATAAACCATTGTGTAGGCCATTGTGTGTTTAGATTATCTTGGCTCAACCACATAGAGAGGCTCTCTTCGAAGCTGTCCTCTTGCAATTTTCTCCTACGTAGACTAGCTTATGCTGTGTCCCCCGAGGTACTTCTCATGGTGTATCACGCTTGTTTCGCCAGCCGTCTCTCGTACTGCGTCGCACTGTGGGGTAACTCCAGCCATGCTGAGGCGGCTTTCAGACTGCAAAAAAGGGCTCTCCGCACCATATTAAAGCTGGGTTTGAGTGAAAGCTGTCGAGGACACTTCAAAGCTCAAGGCATTCTCACTCTGCCTAGTATGTATGTCCTAGACTGCCTGCTGCTTGTGAAGAGTGAACTGGACGCCTTCTCCACTGGGTTCACAACGCACGACCACTTTACGAGGTCCCGTCATAACTTGTGTCCCCCTAAGGCCAGGTTGAACTCGTCTATGACCTCCAACCTTCATCAAATGGGTTGCCGTTTCTTCAATTCCTTGGATGATGTAACAAAGAAACTACCCTATAAATCGTTCAAGATTAAGGTCAGAAGAATACTCGTTCAACTGGAACTCTATGACCCTGCAGAGTTTTTTACAATGCTATCCAAGAACCGTCAGACTTAAATTTATGTAATTATTTGATATTTTGTTATTGTTTTATGTATGTTTTCGACTTTTGTATTGCCTGATAAGGCCAGTTACAAATAAAAACATTTTTGATTTTGATTTGATTTTGATTTGTAATAATTTGCAGCGTTTTTCTTGGTCGATTCCAAAGGTTCATTATTGAAAATAATAAACCAAAAACGAAGTTGGTGTGCGTTGCGCACAGTGGTTATATTTGAGATCCTTGGGGAAAATCATGAAGATTGTTAAAATAAAGTTTAACCACTATCTGGACGATTTTAGAGGGGGGGGGGGGGCACCCTGTATAAGAACTTACCAAACTTGATGAATATCAGTTCATACGTTTGGCTGTAAATGGTTCCGGACATACAGACAAACACATCTGTATGTTCCTATTTATTTAATTGTTTTCATTTCAAGATGAATAGATATCTTCATTTCAGGGGTGAGTAGATGTTTCACGTTATAAAATAATGGAAGAATCCATTTCTCTGTCCATCTATTTAAAAAAGAGAAATTCTGCCAGGAAATAAACCGAAGGGAACCGCTGAGAGACACATGACGTGACAGGCGGACGGCTGGAGAGATGTACTTCAGAAAGGGGTTGACAACACAATCAAGGGAGGAAGGATGAGAGGATGTCCACCCCTACAGGCTCTGCTATTCCACTCCCCGACGGTGCTGGTGCTCTGCTATTCCACCCCAGCTGGTATACAGCTATTCACGGCTCCTTTCCACCTATTGGAAGCGAAGCAGCTTTCTGATTGGGTGAACAATTGATGGGAACGTCCTCAGGCAGCGGGCCAACCTGGCGCCGAATCCAACTAATTCAATTCAGTCGGGGACCCAGCGACTTCGCTTGCTCCAATTAATTGCTCCTCTTTGCTGCAACGAGCGACCGACATGGGAGACCTTCACGTACGGCAGATTTTCCTCTCAATTCACGGGGCCCGTTGTGAAAGAGTAATCGCTACGAGGTCGTTGGAATTCTGGAAAGTCCAGTGGAACGGGCCAACTTAGTACATGAATGGTATATACCAATCGCAAATAGCAACTGTAATGAATGAAGTTATAACAAATAATGGTCAAAATAGGGTTACTTTGCGTCAAAAAATCATTTATTATGCCGATTTGTCACTTTCAGAATTTAAATGATTTTTTCTTGATCACTGAACATCTCCTATTGCTTCCGAGTCTACCACGGTAGCGGAAGCTTTGTTTTCACTTTTCAAGGATGAAAAAAACAAGTTCTCCAAAATTAAAATTTCCACTCGCGTTTTACGTTTCAGACCTTTCTGAACAATTTTGGTTCCGTGTCTGTCTGTCTGTCTGTCATGAAATTCTTGTAACGCGCATAACTATACGAAGTTATTGTCCGATTTCTATGAAATTTTGAGGGATTGTGCGGGTTGGTGTGTAGACGGTCCCCTATGAAAATCATCACCCCCGGACTGATGGTAGCCGATGCGCATGCGCGAACGTAAAATCCTTGTAACAGCCGTGCAGTTGTTGCCCTCCCGTGCGACATCAGAATCTCAAATCCTATACAAGCATTTTATCACCAGGCCCCCATAGCTCAGACGCAGCGCTTCTGACTCCTATCCAGGAGTCCCGGGTTCAACTCCCAGCCTTACTAAGAAATTTTTTGATCCAATCACTACTCACTTACATGTTTCATCCGAATTTGATGAAATTTTCTAGGATTGTCCAGATTAGCGTGTAGATGGTCCCCTATGAGGGTAGTGAAAGGTACTTAGAGATTGGCGTTTTGAGATTAACTACTATGCATCGGATCATCTATACAATCGGGTTATGGATACGAGGAAGCTATGTGCCACACCCACTTGGAGGACGTTTTTTATGCTTGGGTACATGAACTAACAACCTTACTTCACTACCTTGTTGTGTAGTGGATGACATTAAAATGTCCCAATGTGTAGCAGACTCGTATGCAAGCATTTCCGTTTATAACCAACGAGTACAATTCAAAAGAGCATGGGTCAGGAATAACGGTAATCGGGTCTGTTCGTTCTTCATTATCTTGAAACCACAATGAAGTTTAACCAGAGACTTTCCGATGAGGTTTGAATGAAACATGAATGATACAAAATAACTGTAGATTAACATTTTTCATGTGATTATTGGATTCTACGTTCCTTGAAACGTAAAACATCAAATTTTGAGGGGTTTTGATTTTTTTCTTGGTCGATTCCAAAGGTTCATTATTGAAAATAATAAACCATTATACACGATGAAGCTGTGAACTTTAACAAGGACAACGAGGAAGAACGTTGCATGACTGCCAATCCTTCATTTTTTTCATTTCATCGGGGGATGAATAAACACGGTTTAAGACCGCTGATGAGAGACACAGCGTACTGAGTAATATATGCATTACACGGCACGCCCTTTTTCATCGCGTGATTCACTCTGCCTGTGAAATTATCGCGACTATTTCCCGAGAAAGGATCGCGATAGGATCAACTAGGGCAATCGCAATCCCGCCACCCCAAATATGTCCACACCTTGGCTTCAGAACGTCTACATTGTGGAACCCCCGGAATATTTTCAATCCCGACTAAATTGAACGATTTAAGAAATTTCCTATGACGGAATTAGTATATTTAGATTGTAACTTGGTGTTTCACTCCCCGTTTATGTAATTTCAGGCAACTTATTACGAATATTGTCAAAATCTAGAATCAAATATCTAAAATTGTGCTAGTAAAATCAAAATTATGCTCTACCATTGAAATTGTCTCAGATTTTTCACAAACTTTATAAATTGTCATAGTTTTGAGTATAAAAGTAGGGTACCAAGAGATTTATTCATAGCGATTTCAAAATATTCTAGTTAGGACTCTTAAAATGCTAAAATGTAAAAACGTCTGCCAAGTGGATTTGGCACATAGCTTCCACATAGCTTGCTTTTGACTATATTTATCATAGGTTGAGGAAATTCATTAAATGAATGAAGAATATATAAATTTTATAAATTCTACTCAGTGCGATCTATTTTTCCAAGTGACAAACTAAAACTTATGTACACCGCTCTTTTTCAGTCAGTCTTGCAATTTGGTATAATTGCTTGGGGTGGAACAAATGCATCACATATGCAACGGTTATTTGTTTTACAAAAGGCAGTACTAAAACTATATCTTAAGAAACCGAGGCGATACCCGACAGAGCAGCTAGTTCAATGTGCTATGGTTTTCTCACTGCGTCAAATTTATGTGAACGTAGCATTAATATTTTTCCATAAAAATTATAATATTCTGCTTCCAGTGATGTCTGATAGCCAATATGGAACCAGATTTAGGCTAATGGGCCATGGGGTGAATTTTCGTCCCCGTATTGCGCTTTATACCCGGAGTCCTTTGTACATTATCCTGACTCTTGTAAATAAAATAACAGTAGAGATGAGACTTCCAGGCAACTTCAGCAGGAATAGTTACAAGAAATTGGTCTTTTCTTGGATTATTAGGTATGGCCAGACAGACGTTATCGAGAGTCTGTTAACTAGTCAGTACGTGAACAGATGAGTATTTCTTGTTGAGTAACAAATATTGATAAGGTTTCAGATTTACTTTATTATTTAGTTTCTTACGTAGGTAGGTAGTTCTTATGACTCTTGGTGGCAGCACGGGCTTTGCCTATAGCCACCAATATATTGACTGTAAATTAATCAAGTTCTGCTATGTTATATTTTTTAATATGTCAATAAAATTTCATTTCATTTCCTCGTATCAATAACCAGATTATATAGATGATCCGATGCATAGTAGTTGATCTCAAAACATCAATTTCTGAGTACCTTTCACTACCCTCATAGGGGACCATCTACACCTAATCTGGGCAATCCTAGAAAATTTCATCAAATTCGGATGAAAAACGTAAATGTTATGGCTGTTACAAGGATTTTACGTATGCGCATAGGCTTCTGTAAATTTTAAGGCCTTGATTTTCATTGGTGACTATCTACAACCTAATCTGCACAATCCTTGAAAATTTCATCGAAATCGGGTAGAAAATGTGGAAGTTATGGCCGTTACAAGGAATTCACGTTTGCGCATGCGCAGTCGCTGCTATCAGTCCGGGGATGATGATTTTCATAGGGGACCGTCTACACACCAACCTGCACAATCCCTGAAAATTTCATAGAAATCGGACAGTAACTACGTATAGTTATGCGCGTTACAAGGATTTCATGACAGACACAGACAGACAGACACACCAAAACGGAACCAAAATTGTTCAGAAAGTTCTAATACGCAAAACGCGAGTGAAAAATTTTGATTTTGGAGAACTTTTTTTTTCGTGCTTGAAAAGTGAAAACAAAGCTTCCGCTAACTTGGTAGACTCGGAAGCAATAGTTTTACTAACGAGTAAGTTCTTTTGTTGAGCACATTCATTATTAGAGAAGTACTACAATATTTATAGCATCGAAACCAGATATTACGTTTCAACTAGCATATTAAACCGGATAATCCTCGTATCTTCTAGCATGTTATGTAACTTTTGCGTTATGTAATTTCTGCGCGAAAGGATTAATTTCCCGGTAATGGGTATATGATGTGACGTTCGTTCTGAATTGTTTTTTCACGAAGGGTTCAGCTGCACGGTGTGGATATAACAAAGTAAGGTCGCGATGATGGCTGGAAAAGTATTACCTGGGGGTGACAGGGTAGCGAGCGACGCAGACCAACGCTCTAATCCAACCGAATACAATATTGATTTGGCCACCCTAGCTTCCCCGTGCCCTAATCACGATGTTATTGACTTACCTTTCCAAGCTAGCCCAATGCCAATCATTTCCCCTTTTTACGTTCCCGAGGCAGCTCCTTCGTTAGCACGAAAATTTCTCTGCATAATTTATCCGTAAAGACCTCCTTTGAAGACTTCGTTGGTCGTCGTTTACTTTGGAACACCCTTCTGTTTGGATGCCTTCAATGCTCGTTTATACGTGATATTCCAGGTCAACTTTGTCCCTCATATGTCCTTCGAATGACGTTACCCCAAGGCTTAATAGGTACAGTTTTCATTCCTAAATTCCGATAAAAGACGAAAACAAAAGTTTTGCAATGATTGATTGATTGATTGAATATTTTTATTGATCTGTAGATTATTAGACCATTGGTCCACTCTTACTCTATGACAGAAAATTATAATTTGTTTACTAATACATGTTAATGTCAGTCTTTATAACTAATATTATCATACAATTCAAAGATATGTGTGTGTGATATTGAAAATAAAATCTTATTAAGCACGAAAAAAAATTAAAATAGAAAGGTAGGTGACTTCTTGTTCACAATTCAACAAGCTTTTCAATAGGTAATTAAACATTAAATGTTAGAAATGAAAGAAATTAAATGAAATTAAATGTTAAATGTAAGAAATTTTCTTGTTTTTTGATTCTCCAAAAGTAATTCTTTGGGGCGTTTCTTAAAATTAATAATTGACATAGATGTGTCGAATATAGCAGGATGAAGGTTATACATTCGGATGCTTTGAACTTGGAACTACTTAGACCATGGTCCACTCTAACTCTATGACAGAAAATTATAATTTGTTTATTAATACATGTTAATGTCAGTCTTTATAACTAATATTATCATACAATTCAAAGATATGTGTGTGTGATATTGAAAATAAAATCTTATTAAGCACGAAAAAAAATTAAAATAGAAAGGTAGGTGACTTCTTGTTCACAATTCAACAAGCTTTTCAATAGGTAATTAAACATTAAATGTTAGAAATGAAAGAAATTAAATGAAATTAAATGTTAAATGTAAGAAATTTTCTTGTTTTTCGATTCTCCAAAAGTAATTCTTTGGGGCGTTTCTTAAAATTAATAATTGACATAGATGTGTCGAATATAGCAGGATGAAGGTTATACATTCGGATGCTTTGAACTTGGAACTACTTAGACCATGGTCCACTCTAACTCTATGACAGAAAATTATAATTTGTTTATTAATACATGTTAATGTCAGTCTTTATAACTAATATTATCATACAATTCAAAGATGTGTGTGTGATATTGAAAATAACTTCTTGTTCACAATGCAACAAGCTTTTCAATAGGTAATTAAACATTTCTTGTTTTTTGATTCTCCAAAAGTAATTCTCTGAGGCGTTTCTTAAAATTAATAATTGACATAGATGTGTCGACTATAGCAGGATGAAGGTTATACATTAGGATGCTTTGAACTTGGAACGACTTACTAAATTTTTCTGTTCTATGCATAGGTACTTGAAGCAAATTCCTAGCATTTCTCGTCTTTCTTTCGTGAATTTGCGACATGAATGTCCATTTATGCATAAGATACTTGGGTTTTTTACATTTTAAAATTTTAAACAGCATTGTTCCTATTCTAAGGCTTCGCCAATCCTTCACTTTTAACATTTGATTAGACACGTAGTATGGAGTAACATGTTCATATCTAGGAAAATTGGAAATGAATCGCAGACATGCATTCTGTGCTACTTGCAACTTATCTATCATCTAATTATTTAGGTCACAATATGCGATTGCACAGTAATCCGATATTGGAAACAATAACGTTTTTACCAGCTTTTTCTCGACATCTTGAGGCATATAATATGCCATCCTTCTCAGCTGATACAAACCTTTATAAATCCTACTACAAACTCCTGTCACTTGCTCCTTCCACTTCATTTCTCCGTCCACTATTAATCCTAGGTTTTTTACAGATTTTTCAAAAGGAAGCCGGTCAAATTCAACTCGCACAAGTGGGACATTATCTAATTCAATTTGATTAAGGTAACCCTGAGATCCCATCAGTAATACCTTACACTTGGCAGAATTAATCTTCAAACAGTGGAGCCTACACCATTCATTCAGCCTACGTAGGTCCTCATAATTGGTAGGAAACCAAATTTTCAACGACTCCTATAAAGGACAGAATGTTACGCAGTGTACATGGTGTTAATGGTTTATTATTTTTAATAATTGTTGTGTAATAATTATGGTGTACATCGGGGTGTACGAGTGAAATTTGGAACAAAGCTATTTCTTGAGAAATTTACCAGTGTCGGTCTGACTGATTTGTTTATCTGACTCTAAATTTGAAGGTGAAGAGGTTGAAGTTAAGAGGTTAGGAAATTTGAAGGGAATTTGGTTTCTGGTTTGCACCAAACCTATTTCTATTTCGTATCATCGATTTTGAAATTGGTTGGGTATCTCTGCAATATTTTTATCAGTTTGTTTTGTTGTTTGAGAAAAAACATTAAAGGAGCAGAAAACGCAGCCAGCCGCCCGATAAATTGAATTTTTCTTTAAAAGGAAACCGATAACTACAGTTTGAAATTTAAAATATGCACTTTGGCTCATTATTGCCCCTGAAAATAGGACTTTACAATTTATGATTTATAATTTTATTATTCAATATTTATTTAATTTATTACATTTATTAATATTTCGATAGGTTGGAACAAAATGTCATCTTTACCTAAAGAAACATGATATGTTTCTTTAAATTTCTTCTACTAAACAATTTATAGTTTTCTTCTACTAAACAATATTATTGTTTAGTAATGCATGCATTCCAGGGGACGTCCCATTGGATAAGCATTAGATCAGTTTAACCAGTTGTTAAGTGATAAAACTGTTTCACTCGATTTAATTTATTTATTACTTTAGGCAAGAAATAACCCCCCCCCCCCCTCACCATTATCCACCTTAACATTTCTAGCGGCATGGGAGCCTCGAATCTGAAGAGCATTTTAAAATCCATGATCTACGATACCCAACATGCGAATTCGAGTTCACCCCCCCCCACCACCACCTCCCCAAAGCCAACAATGGTGCCAGTCTGGCACCAAAGCGGAAATACGTCGTAACATTGAACTTTCATCTGTTAGTTTTGGTAGGCAGTCCGTCGAAGTTCACATCCGTATTCAAGGTGAAACACACAAAAAAAAAACCACGAAATATGAGGTTTATGGTGTCCTGGCACCATGGTGGCACCACTATTAGTTCCATGGTGGTACAGAGAATAATTCATGAAAATCCAGAGGTATAATGAGAATTTTTCCTCAATTTCAAAGCTTGGGTACAATTAGTAAGCAGTAAAGGAACCGAAATATTGAAAAATCGGATATTTTGTGAATATTATCCCCCCACCCATCCCCTCCTCTTGCGAATTTTGGTACTTTGGTGAAATCATGTACAACGGGGAAGTTATTTTAGTCAAACAAAAAAAGAAACACACAAATCGGTTGGAAATTGAGGCCTGGGCAGAGTTTATAAGATTATGCCCACAAACGCACGTTTTTTAAGCATCAACCCCCCCTTTCCCCCCTTTAAAAAGCAAAATTCCAAATTCCGGCGCTGTAGTGCACAACTAGATAGTATTCCGGCGCTGTAGTGCACAACTAGATAGTTTTCCGCGTCGAAGAAAAAAAGAACCACGAAAATCGGTTGAGAACTAAGGCCTGGGCAGAGTACACAAGATTATGCCCAAAAACCCACGTTTTTTGAGCATTAACCCCCCTTCCCCCCCCCTTAAAAGGCAAAATTCGAAATTCCGGCGACGTAGTGCACAACTAGATAGTTTTCCGCGACGAACAAAAAAAGAACCAGGAAAATCGGTTGAGTACTAAGGCCTGGGCAGAGTACACAAGATTTTGTTACACACACACATATACATATACACACACACATACACACACACACACACACACAGACATACACCTATGGTTTTTTCGCGGATTTGGATTCAGAATGGTCTAAAACGGATTACTGTGTGGTTATTTTTTTTTTTCTGTTGAGTGTTGTCCAACTTCACCCCAGATCGATCGCATAAGGACGCCCAAGTCTTACTGTGGGACGTCCTAAAAATGTAGATATCCCCAACAAGAACAGACAAAAATCGAAAAATGGATCATTTTGAAGACATTTGCACTATCTTGAATATAAATAATGCACTGAGTATATTTTTATTTGAATAGTTCCACGGTGCTCGGTGATTTTGTTGCTTGACAATCTCCAGTCTTTTTTAACAGTTGAACTGCTCGGCGAAGCAAGTTGATTGATGGCCCCAAGAAAACCTCACTCGAGCGCCCATCTCACCCTTCTTGCCCCGATCTTTCCTCCAGTAATGGCTCGGATTCCCTCGAAGCAAATAACATTTAGATACGCCGGATTTCACGGGTATCGATGGAAACGACAGACCAATTACGTGAGACGCTTTCTTCTCTCGCGTTGATACCCTTCACCAAAGAATAAAGGGAAGAGGGAAAAAAAATTGGAATTTTCAAGCGGGTCTGAAACGATTTTCAATATATATGCAAACACCCACTCCGAAAATCTCCACTTATTTGTTATTCCTTTCCCATCCTCGCTGAATGAGTATTTAAAAAAAATATTGATGTGCACCATAATCTTCATAACAATCTTGATGGAATAGGTACCTACCTACTGGAATGTGAGAGTGCTGTGTATGAAAAGAGAAGAATGTGAATGAAAATAATAAACATTTTTTGTATTAGGTACCTTTTTATTTAATGAAATCCCGGATCCAAGTGGGAAAATTTCGTAGTCACTGGGGCAAAACTTGATGGTAACAACGAGCATCTTGATGTTAATAATTGGTGGATTTGGCAAGAGAATTCTAAAACTGTACCTGGGCTACCTACCTCCGTGAGAAGGAACGAACATTTTTATAAATGACGAGAGAAAAATATAGGTAATTTACGGATGAACAAATTAAATTTCGCAGTGTCCGATCGATTTGATGGAAATCCAAAAAAAAAAGCTGCAAAATATTACTCACTGGTGGATTATTTTACTGTATAGATCACCCGTCTGCTTTAGAACTCGGCTTTTCCAGTAGGCTTACTGCCTACTCAATGACATTTCTATCTGAGAGTTGTGGGTACAATAACGAAATTTGGTTTTTGGTTGCTAGGGATACACAAGTAAGTACAACACAAAACTCATTTCAATGAAACGATCAATGATTGCAATCATTCAGCTGAAATTTGAACGGAATATTATTACAGCTATATTATATCTTCAGTGAACATACTTTGAGATTCACACTCATGTTTCTGATTTATTCAGAGTCCAACCCTTGAGTTTTCATAGGAAGAGAACGGTTGGTCCTACAGAGCTCTGGGTGGTCTCATTTGATTCTAAAAAATCAATTCTATTTTAAATTGGTGAAAAAACAATGCTCTTATATCGAAACTTTTCGAGCTACGGAGTTTTGAAATGTTTGAACTTGGAAGTGACTGACTTCAACCAAACGTTTTGCGGCACAACTAGACCATAACATCCATATTTTTGCTTCGAATTTCACAATCGAATTTTGATTTGAAGAAATGAAGAGTTGTGGGTGCCCTCATTTGGAAATTTGATCACTGGTTGCTAAGGACGCAAAACTGAGTACAACTCGAAAAAAGGAAAATCGATCACATTTTGGTTAGCAACAATTTCAACGGAGATTAGAACTCTTTTGCGATTCACACTCGTGTTCTGATTTAACGTAACCTCACGTTCCATAGGGAGCGAACGGTCTGTCCTATAGAGCTCTGGATAGTCTCATTCTATTCTAAAAATCTAATTCTAATTCAAATTAGTGAAAAACCAATACCTTTATAACGAGCGTTTTCGAGGTAGTGCGCTTTGAAAATTTCAGCCACTATTTTTCATCCATTAGATGTGACTGACACTAACTAAAAGCTTCGCGGCCAATTTTATCAAAATTCCAAATTTTATCAAAATTGGTTCTTAGGAACTAAGGAAAGCACCGGCGTACGGCGGACGGACGGCCAAACTTTTATTCGATTTTGGTGTATTATTTTCAATAATGAACCTTTGGAATCGACCAAGAAAAAATTTTTTTTCAACACCCCCTCAAAATTTGATGGTTTACGTTTCAAGGTACGTAGAGTCCGAAAATCGAATAAAAAATTTGGCCGTCCGTCCGCCGTACGCCGTTCGCGGCACTTTCCTCTTTTAGCATTGACCGATTTTGATGAAATTTGGTATGTAGGCTCCATTCGGGGTCTACTTGTTCCCCGAAGATTTTGGTTGATGTGGGTCACTTCTAAGGGTTGGAAAATGAATTCTTTAATTTTGAAAACACCCTAACTCAAAAAATTTGTATATAAAGGTATTGTTTTTCCTTCAATTTAAGATTCTATAGAATTTTTAGAATGTTTTGAGACCACCCATAGCCCTGTAGGACAAACCGTTCGCTCACTACGAGAGGGTTGGGGGTTGAGGGTTGGACGTACGATAAATCAGAAACACCAGTGTGAATCGCAAAAGATTTTTAATCTCCGTTCAAATTATAGCTGACCGAAATGCGATCGATGTTTTGCTTCATGTTGGATGATTGGTGGCTTTGCAGACGATTGATTTATATAGAAAAATAATAAACCATTGTGTAATAATTTGCAGTCTTTTTTTAGTACCTAATTTCGATTTTTTATGTTTGACAAATCAAATTTTTCTTCAAATGTCTAGTTAAGGAATGTTTTTACAATAAAGTGTCGCATTTCTATAACAAACCACCTCATGTAAACACTACTAGGAGGAAATTTTGTTTTTGCTCCCCTGTAAAATTTTCCTAAATTGACTTTGATGATTTCTCCCTTGTACCCCTAATCATGAATCAATTTTCGTGTTGAAGGCACCCCAAACTTGGGCACACGATGTTTTGCTGAAATCAACATTTTGTCAAAATTCACTTGGTTGATGGAGAAGCCGTGATCTTCACAGAAGAGTGATCGTTACAGAAAAATAATAATAATACGTTTTGTAATAATTTGCAGTGTGGGTGCAAAATACCAGCAAAGGAGGTGACAAACATGTTCCGACGTGCGGCAGAGTTTGGCGGTCCGCGATGACAAGAAATGGAGGTCAACAGTGCGGGGTCAAATTAAATCCAATGCTCGGAAGATATCGACGTATTTCGGCCCCCCGCGACCTCCTCCCCCGCGACACTTCGACCTGTCGTGCACTTCACGGCGGGCGGTCGTGCGGGTGCGTGCCTTCGGCGGGAGTGTGAGTGTGGCGCGACGCCACACAGTCTCCCCTCCCGTACTACTGGGAGTCAGTTATTATAGTAGTAGTGGAGATTCCCCTCATCGTGTACAACTACCCTCAACTACGAGGGTCGTCTGCACCACGACCTCATGTGAGCCACGCTGAGCTCCCCAATCGATATAAAGGCACTAAAATTCCAGTCTTCTCAAGAGTGCTTACTCGCTACTTGGAATTTACTCCAAGTAAGCAGCAAATAAGTAAGGAGCAATTTCATCAAAACTGTAACCTTACTGCTTACCAATACCACTTTGAGTGAACATATAAGAAAGATAGGGCATTTCAGTCTATTTTTAAATTTTTTTCAAAAATTTTAATAACGGAATAACGGTAATTGGGTCTGTTTATCGAGAAAATGTTTTTAAAAAATCAGAGAAGCTAAGGAAAGTTGAAGATTTGAATGGTGTGACGTAGCTAGCCAAAACAGTCTTTGAAAAAAGTATCCTGTGATACTTTTTTTCTTGTGACTGTGGTCACCCAACTGGTGATCTTGAACATTTAATAATGACTTGTACCCTATACAGGGTGTCTACCATTTGGATGGACCAAACTTCAAGAATCGATTCTACAACCAATTTGCAACAAAAAATGTATCCTAGCAATTTTTTCTTAACCCACTCAAAATTCTTTTTTTTCCACTTTAAAGTTTTTATTCGTATTTTCGACCTTGCAGCACTAAAATGGTCATAACTCCCTCATTCCTCATGCTACTTCAAATCTGAGTACACCGTTGGACAGAGCGTTAAATTTCCTATCCATTTAGTGGGAAATCCAGTTTCTTAAAGCCATTTGTAAAAGCAAACAAATTAATCAAAGTCAACATTTTAAAGTTTTTTCGAAAATCGACATTTTTCAGGCTAACGATTCCCCTGTAAAAAATACCGCTATCGTGGTGGACTCAACGGGAAAAACTACATCAAGATCTCAACTTTCCAACGGTATGTCAGTTTTAAGGTCTAAGAGGAAAGTTTGTTTGAAAAAATTGAGTTTTATGCGAAAAAACGTGCTTTTGTAGGCATATTCCGCTAGAGAGTCGACCAAGTATTATTGCCTTCACTTTTCAAGGATTGCAATAAAAAGTCCACCAAATTACATTTCCACTCGTATTTTACGTTTTGGACCTTCCTGAACAATTTTGGTACCGTGTCTGTCCACCTGACAGTCTGTCTGAAAGTCTTTGTAGATGGCAAAAGCAATACGAAGCTACTGTCCGATTTTGATGTAATTTTCGGCGATGTTCTCCATAAAAATCAAAGTCAAAGCATCAAATTTTCAAAATCAAATTCAAAAATTTCAATTTTTTTAAATAGAAATTATCATTTTTAGGTTTATTGTTAACCTGGAATAAGTTGTGCTACCGCGGGCCTCTCAACGGAAAACCCGTTCATTTTGATTTTAAAAATGGAACTAAAATAAAATTAAAGAACAATTAGCAGAAAAAAACGTCTGCCAAGTTGGGTGGGCAGTATAGCTTCCTCACTCATTGTAACATGGACGTATAGAATCAGTTGGCGAAAAACAGGAGAGGAAATGGCCTTGGAGCTCACTCAGCTGATCAGTGACCACTCAGGCACCTTCAGCATTCTCCATTGACCCTGCCTCTCAAATTTCAGCTTCCTGCGTTCAACAGGAGAGAAAATGGCCTTGGAGCTCACTCAGCTGATCCGAAGGTGCTGAAATTTATAGGGGACCGTCTAGGACCTAACCCGCACAATCCCTGAAAATTTCATCAAAATCGGACCACAGGTTAGTATAGTTTTGCCCGGGACAAGGATTGACCACAGACAGACAGACAGACCGACAGACCGACAGACAGACAGACACGGAACCAAAATTGTTCGGGAAGCTCTAAAACGCAAAAAGCAAGTGGAAATTTTGATTTTGGAGGACATTTTTTTTTTCACTTCTTTCACGAATACAAAGCTTCCCTACCTTCGGTAGTGAGGAAGCAAAATGGTCATTGTAACGTTGGTAGAAAGTGTTGGTAGGTACAATGATTTGTATTGTAAAAAAAAGTATTATTGTCAATGAAACTCTTCAAGTTATTCTTCTGCTACGAAAAGTTAATTTCATGATATTTATTATAATTAAACGAAAAACTGATTCTTAACGTAGGAAAGATGTGATCCCGGGGTAGTTTTGGCCATTGTGTGGCCCCGCGATAGCGCCACTTATTACGGGCAAACAATAAAACAATTTTGAGAGGGGGTTAACGTTTTTCTTGCTCGATTCCAAAGGCTTGTTATTGAAAATAATAAACCAAAAAATGGTAATTTATAAAATAAAATAAAAATTAACATTTTTGAATTCGATTTTTTGAAAATTTAATGCGTTGACTTTGATTTACATGGAGAACATTGCCAAAAATTGCATCAAAATCGGACAGTAGCTTCGTATTGCTTTTGCGTCTACAAGGACTTTCAGACAGACAGACCGACTGTCAGATGGACAGACACGGAACCAAAATTGTTCAGGAAGGTCCAAAACTTAAAATACGAGTGGAAATGTAATTTGGTGGACTTTTTATTGCAATCCTTGAAAAGTGAAGGCAATAATACTTGGTCGACTCTCTAGCGGAATATGCCTAAAGAAGCACGTTTTTTGCATAAAACTCAATTTTTTCAAAGAAACTTTCCTCTTAGACCTTAAAACTGACATACCGTTGGAAAGGTGAGATCTTGATGTAGTTTTTCCCGTTGAGTGCACCACGATAGCGGTATTTTTTACAGGGGAATCGTTAGCCTGAAAAATGTCGATTTTCGAAAAAACTTAAAAATGTTGACTTTGATTAATTTGTTTGCTTTTACAAATGGCTTTAAGAAACTGGGTTTCCCACTAAATGGATAGGAAATTTAACGCTTTGTCCAACGGTGTACTCAGATTTGAAGTAGCATGAGAAATAAGGGAGTTATGACCATTTTAGTGCTGCAAGGTCGAAAATACGAATAAAAACTTTAAATTGGAAAAAAAAAGAATTTTGAGTGGGTTAAGAAAAAATTGCTAGGAGACATTTTTTGTTGCAAATTAGTTGTAGAATCGCTCCTTGAAGTTTGGTCCATCCAAATGGTAGACACCCTGTATAATAATTCAAGAGAAAACATGTTAAATAAAATCCATAAAAATATAAATGAAAACCCATTCAACTATCAGACCTTACTTAAGAGAGAAAACAGTGAAGTATGGGATGAAATTTGTATATTTTTAAATGAGACCGGTCTGCAGATTTGATTTACCTATTCAATTTACATATTCCTTATTAGTAAAAGTTGATATAATATATTATTGTTTATTATATTAACAATAGAAAATTTGCTAGTTATATTATTTTATTGGAAAATTACCAAGTTTGTCATTATTTTGATATGATAATGCATTGATTATAATTTTGGAAATTTTTTGTACTATGCATGGCTTAATGTAAATAAACAATGCCTGATTCCTGATTTGATAAGTCGAAATCGGTCAATGCTAAGTGGGGAAAGTGCCGCGTACGGCGGACGGACGGCCAAATTCTTATTCGATTTTTGGATTCTACGTACCTTGAAACGTAAACCATCAAATTTTGAGGGGCTGTTGAAAATTTTCTTTTCTTGGTCAATTCTAAAAGTTATTATTGAAAATAATAAACCAAAATGTTCCGTCCGTCCGTCCGCACTTTCCTTAGTTACCATGGACAGATTTTGATGAAATTTGGTATGTAGGCTCCATTTAGGGTCTAGTTGTGCCCCGAAGCTTTTGGTTGATGTAGGTCACTTCTAAGGGTTGAAAAATAAGGGTTGAAATTTTGAAAACGCCCTAGCTCAAAAAATTTTGATATAAATGTTTTGTTTTTCGATCAATAGGGTGTGCGCCTGGGTAGGAAAAACTGTTTATTATTATTTTTGACATTTTCATGTCTTTGCTTTGGCACATAAACTGAAAAATCGTCACGAAAACTAAGCAAGTCTTGCTCACGCGACCAATAAATAAATAAAATGCTGTGTTGCGTAGAGAACAATCAAACTGTTTTCTTATTTTGATGCTTGGGTACATGAACTAACAACCTTACTTCACTACCTTGTTGTGTAGTGGTTGACATGAAAATGTCCCAATGTGTTGCAGACTCGTATGCAAGCATTTAAAATTGAGTTTCTTCGAAAGACTACTTTCGATGTAATCGTTAAAAGTAAAAACATTCCGTTCCCTTTTAGTGTTATGGTTGTTTTCATTCCATGATGAAATTGGGAGATATTTTGGTCTGTATAAAATTCCTACCAAAGGTTAGTTTAGAAACTAACGTGTAAAATAGATTCAACAGGAGATGTACCGTCTTCTGAATGATTAGTACTTACCCGATTGGACACAAAATTAATAGAGAGCTTTGCAGATGAACTGACGCAGCACGTCAACATCTTCATCAGAATATAAAATTTGGTTACTACTTTTAATCTAAGGTAGACCTCATTCTGAGAATGTTGGCACCAACCGCGACCTTCTAGCGTGTGTAAATCTTTTCCTATGAATTTTTAAAGTTTCGACCGTTTATGACGTCACAGTGGGCCGGAGGGTCCCGCCCAAGCGAGAGGGGTGCGTGACGTCATAAAAGGTCGAAACTTTGAAAAATCGTAGAAACAGATCTACTCACGCTAGAAGGTCGCGGTTGGTGCCAAAATTTTCAGGATGTAGTCTACTTTGGATTAAAAATCTAAAAAAAATCAAGGCGCACCCCCCCATTTAAGATAGCATTGAATTTTCAGAATCGAATGAGACCAGCCGGAGCTCTGTCGGAACAACCGTCCGTTCCCTACGAAAACTGAATGAAATGAAGAGGTTGGGTTCACGATAAATCAGAAACACGAGTGTGAATCGCAAGAGGTCTAATCTCCTTTCCAATTTTAGTTGACCAAAATTCAATCGTTGTTCGTTTCTTCGAGTTGTACTCAGTTTTGCGTCCTTAACATCGAGTATCAAATTTCCTAACGATTTTATTTCTTCCAAATAAATTTGATTTGAAGTAGGCAGGCAGGTAGTGCGTATGGTTGGCTTGTAGGAAGGTGGACGCATATAAATCCTCGGCGCAAAATGATGTTGAAAAAACGCTGCAAATTATTACACAATGGTTTATTATTTTTCTATAGATCATTCGTCTGCAAAGCCACCAACCATCCAACATGAAGAAAAACATCGATCGTATTTCGGTCAGCTATAATTTGAACGAAGATTAGGCCTCTTTTGCGATTCACACTCGTGTTTCTGATTTAACGTACTTAAAACCCTTAAATTCTCGTAGTGAGCGAACGGTTTGTCCTACAGAGCTCCGCGAGGTCTCAAAAAATTCTAAAAATTCTAATGAATCTTAAATTGAAGAAAAAACAATACCTTTATAGGGCGTTTTCAAAATTTCAAAATTCATTTTTGAACCCTTAGAAGTGACCTACGTCAACCAAAATCTTCGGGGCACAACTAGACCCCAAATGGAGCCCATATACCAAATTTCATCAAAATCGGCCAAGTTTTTATTCGATTTTTGGATTCGATTTCTACGTACCTTGAAACGTAAACCATCAAATTTTGAGGGGGTGTTAAAATTTTTTTTCTTGGTCGATTCCAAAGGTTCATTATTGAAAATAATAAACCAACAACGTCCTCAGGATATGGGGAACCGCCCTAGAATTTCTTATCTTCGATAGTGAGGAAGTAGGAATTAGATCCAATAATGAAAGTAAGTGGGTGTTTTTGGCGTTTGATTGGGTTTAAAGGAGCTTTTGGCAGCTTGTGAAAACTCTTGCGGGATGTTACGAACTATGAGAGCGGGACTCAATCTGGCTTCGAAAGTTTGGTTGTCCAATTCGCGGCTTTTAATTTTGCTCCTCGCTCGAGGCCCTGAAAAGGCGCATCGTTCAGGAGTAATCTCCCGGGGTCGTTCGAATTTGTTGGGAAAACTGTTGACAGGGAATAAATGGGACGGGCTTCCCCAAAGTTCTCGGCCTCAAACGAGCAGATGCTTCCGACGAGGAGGTCGGAGCCTGAATGCGAAAACATTGATTTGAATATTGAAACGAGGGGCTGCTGAGGCGGTGGTGGAGGTAATTCCGAAGTCCCTCAGTCCATTATCACATGGGAGAGCTCCAGGGTGGAGGGCAGAAGAACGGGACTGGAGGTGAGAGCCGCTAATGTAACTCAATTTAGCTCTAAAGCTCGCACACGGGAGCATTAGGACTCCCAAAAGCCGGTTACTGGAGGCTTCGGGAGCTCCTGAGCTCGACTGCCACAACCGACCACGTATTCCTTGATACAGAAAACTATCGAGCAAAACAACTACAGGAACGTCCATAGTGAAACGCTTCTCGCTTTATCGCTTCAGTCGGGCTGTCTCGCCGCCTGCCTCGCACACTGACCTCGCGTCATCAGGCATCTCACGAGCAGGCATTCATCATGGATGAAGCAAGAGAGGAGCTAACTATGATGAATTCAATATAGCCTTTTCCAGTAAAATTCGTAATTTTTTCAATCAATTTCATAATGGGGTGTGCACATGGGTCGGGAAAACAGTTTATTGTTACTTTTAATCTAGAGTAGACCTAATTCTGAGAATTTTGACAGCAACCGCGACCTTCTAGCAAGTAGAGCTTTTTCCATGATTTTTCAAAGTTTCGAATGTTTATGACGTCATAGTTGGCTGGGGGGTGGGGAGGAGCGCGTGACGTCATAAACATTCGAAACATTGAAAAACCATAGAAGAAGATCTACTCATCCAAAAAGAGAACGGCAGGTGTCAAATCTCAGGATGAGGCCTATATACAATTAAAAATATTTTTAAAAAATCGGCTCTAAAAATTTTTTGAAAAGGTTGGTAGATTTAAAAAAAATTGTTGCAAATTATTACACAATGGTTTACTATTTTTCTATACAGACCACTCGTCTGCAAGGCCACCTACCATCCAACATGAAGAAAAACATCGATCGCATTTCGGTCAGCTGAAATTTGAACGGAGATTAGGCATCTTTTGCGATTCACACTCGTGTTTCTGAATTATCGTACGTCCAACACTTAAATTCTCATAGGGAGCGAACGGTGTGTCCTACCGGACTCCAGGTGGTCTCAAAAAATTCTAAAAATTTTATAGAATCTTAAATTGAAGGAAAAACAATACCTTTATATCAAAATTTTTTGAGTTCTGGCGTCTTCAAAATTTCAAAATTGATTTTGGAACCCTTAGAAGCGACCTACATCAACCAAAATCTTCGGAGCACAACTAGACCCCGATTGGAGCCTACATACCAAATTTTATCAAAATCGGTCAAGAGTTCCTGAGATGTTTTTGGTGACACTAGTGATACCGTGGTCTAATTAGGGTTAAAATCGCAATTTAATTTTGGTTTCTCCGGTGACACTTTGAGACAGCTGTGGAGTTCCTGAGATGTTTTCGGTGACACTAGTGATACCGTGGTCTCATCAGGATGAAAATCGCAATTTACTTTTGGTTTCTCCGGTGACACTTTGGGTCAGCTGTGGAGTTCCTGAGATGTTTTCGGTGACACTAGTGATACCGTAGTCCAATTAGGGTTAAAATCGCAATTTAATTTTGGTTTCTCCGGTGACACTTTGGCCAGCTGTGGAGTTCCTGAGATGATTTCGGTGACACTAGTGATACCGTGGTCCAATTAGGGTTAAAATCGCAATTTAATTTTGGTTTCTCCGGTGACACTTTGGGACAGCTGTGGAGTTCCTGAGATGATTTCGGTGACACTAGTGATACCGTAGTCCAATTAGGGTTAAAATCGCAATTTAATTTTGGTTTCTCCGGTGACACTCTGGGACAGCTGTGAAGTTCCTGAGATGATTTCGGTGACACTAGTGATACCGTGGTCCAATTAGGGTTAAAATCGCAATTTAATTTTGGTTTCTCCGGTGACACTTTGGGACAGCTGTGGAGTTCCTGAGATGATTTCGGTGACACTAGTGATACCGTGGTCCAATTAGGGTTAAAATCGCAATTTAATTTTGGTTTCTCCGGTGACACTTTGGGACAGCTGTGGAGTTCCTGAGATGATTTCGGTGACACTAGTGATACCGTGGTCCAATTAGGGTTAAAATCGCAATTTAATTTTGGTTTCTCCAATGACACTTTGGAACAGCTGTGGAGTTCCTGAGATGTTTTTGGTGACACTCGTGATACCGTGGTCTAATTAGGGTTAAAATCGCAATTTAATTTTGGTTTCTCCGGTGACACTTTGGAACATCTGTGGAGTTCCTGAGATGTTTTCGGTGACACTACTGATACCGTGGTCCAATTAGGGTTAAAATCGCAATTTAATTTTGGTTTCTCCGGTGACACTTTGGGACAGCTGTGGAGTTTCTGGGATGATTTCGGTGACACTAGTGATACCGTGGTCCAATTAATGTTAAAATGGCAATTTAATTTTGGTTTCTCCGGTGACACTTTGGGACAGCTTTGGAGTTCCTGAGATGTTTTTGGTGACACTAGTGATACCGTGGTCTAATTAGGGTTAAAATCGCAATTTAATTTTGGTTTCTCCAGTGACACTTTGGAACATCTGTGGAGTTCCTGAGATGTTTTCGGTGACACTAGTGATACCGTGGTCCAATTAGGGTTAAAATCGCAATTTAATTTTGGTTTCTCCGGTGACACTTTGGGACAGCTGTGGAGTTTCTGGGATGATTTCGGTGACACTAGTGATACCGTGGTCCAATTAATGTTAAAATGGCAATTTAATTTTGGTTTCTCCGGTGACACTTTGGGGCAGCTGTGGAGTTCCTGAGATGATTTCGGTGACACTAGTGATACCGTGGTCCAATTAGGGTTAAAATCGCAATTTAATTTTGGTTTCTCCGGTGACACTTTAGGACAGCTGTGGAGTTCCTGAGATGATTTCGGTGACACTAGTGATACCGTGGTCCAATTAGGGTTAAAATCGCAATTTAATTTTGGTTTCTCCGGTGACACTTTGGAACAGCTGTGAAATTCCTGAGGTGTTTTCGGACACTACCTACTGATACCAAGGTCCGATTAGAGTTAAAATTGCAATTTAAATTGCAATTTAATTTTGGTTCCTCCGGTGTCACTTTGGAACAGCTGTGGAGTTCCTGAGACACTAGAAATACTATGTCCAATTTGGGTTAACATCCAAATAGTTAAAATGCCACCATAACTTGAGAAAAACGAAGATTTGGAGCTGTCGCAGGTAAAATTTTAAAAAATGGAAAAAATGGGGGGAATTTAAAACACAATTTCCAGGTACAAGTAGTGCACATGAAAGAAAAAACATGTTGTCCTTTAAAACGATGTAATTGTAAAAGAGAGTTTTTCATCTCAAGTCGGATAACCTGTTTTGGCATAAATTGGCCTGCGGGACGAAATGCTTCGCTACAAGTTTCAAAAGCCTAAATGTAACGAGTAACAAGAAGTGTGTAACAATATAGGTTGAATTTCCACCTGTACCACAAATGAGAAATACACCTAGTTGCTCATATTTGCATCAGAGGAGGGTGTGACGACCCTTCAAACCAGTGATTAGATTAATCAACCGGCCTAAAGGGAATATCGATTCATATCTCTATGAATCGCTTATCCCCAAAGGCGTAGCTACAACAAATCGGGAACAAACCAAATTAGTTTGTCCCTTCTGTAAATGTAGGATCGTCACAAGTGTTAATACAATGAAAAATGAATTACAATAGTATTTCAAAAATTACTCCTAACTCTTTCTCCATGGAACGAACGAGTTTTATTTCTCACCTCTATAACTGCATAAGGATGTCTCTTTCCTGAAGCGAATCAATGTGAAAATGAAGCGAATCACTTGAACAAGTTACATTCTATACAGAAGTGGACGTCAGAAATGCATTTCCTCTGGTTGCAACCTCGTTTTACACTTCCAGCCCCAGCAAATTGGACGTCGATCTTTTTTGTCGACACAAAGCTCCGGTCGTTCGTAGCGCAAATTTCGATACAAAAAAGGGACGTAACATCAGGTACTCGCCTTTTTTTTACCTTCTATCTGCGCTCAGTTTGATTGAATGCACTGAAGCCTCGCTTTCCCCACCAATCGAAAAACGGAGCTTGTGCTCTCTTTCCATGGCAACCCCCAGATCGGTCCAGCACGCACCATTAACCCCATCACTGCTCCCACAATCCAGTCAACGGGAGCTTTGTGCTTGTCTGTCCACCGGACAAACTGAAATGGGGCTGTATGGGGAAGGAAAGGGGTAAACTCTCTTTTGATCAAACATCCTCTCGGGGTAACTTCCCAACATCCCCGGGTGGCGAACGTCAATAAGTTTTTCCCTTAGTATGAGGGAAAACATTTTTGACCATGATCGAATCAAGGGTCGGTTACAGCCGGGGACTGGATACCGGATAACTCAATATTGCAGCTGTACCTCGACGGCCTAACTAGATTGGGAAGTTGGCAGAGTTGGGCGTAACAGTATTGTAGAGGATGATCCGGAACACCAACTGACATCATATCCAAGGATCCCACGTAGTCTCACACTCTGTATGTTTAGGATTGTAACACAAGTATTGATGGCGATAGTTCAAAATTGAGTACGTTTCTTCAGCGATTGCTTCCGTGTGAAACTACGCGGCCTTTTTTGTTTTCATTGAGAGCACCTTCTTCGTCATTTCTAATTCGTCTTCCGATGAGAGGAAAACTGGATATAACTAGAGCTCGGAAAATATGCACGAAAATTTCCCGAAAATATGCACCGGAAACTGGAAAAATATGCAAAATAAGCATTTGCTCTTAAAATTGCATACGACTTTGGAATTTCAGTATTTTAAGAAAGGATGTTCCATATTATTACATTTTAGCCCTTTTTTCTCCTAGAAAAAAGTTATAAAGCATCAGGTAAAGTAAACAAGCAATTCAAAAAATCAGTTATACATTTTTTATTTACTTTTATACATTTATACGAATTAGGTATAACATGTAAAGATGAACTACATATTATATTGGACAACAATTACACGCTCCAAATTATCAGGCGTAAAACAGTGTCTCCTGTCACTTAAAATTTCTTTCAATGCGGAAAACGATCTCTCTACATTGCAAGATACAATAGGCAAAAATTTAAAACTGGAAATCTCTTTTGGAGAGTAGGGAGAGTCCCATGAGCTGTCTTCTCCTTTGAGAATTTTTGCGATTTGAACCACTGAAGACCATCTTGGATTTTTCGATAGGACCCCCTCCAGTTTATCCTCGACGGCTTTTCCAATTGTTCCATGCCAGTGGGAGCTTTTTTCGAGCAGGTCGGAAACAGTACCTACGGCAGAGCAGAGATCCATCCTCCTGGTCTCCAGGTGGTTTATCAAATGAGGTATGGTACTAAAGTTGGCATTTATAAAGGCCAAACGATGGGCGATCTGCCTGTCCTCTAGAGCGTCCCTGGTTTTTCGAATAGCCAGTGCAGAAGATGGATCGAAACCGCAAATCCAAAATACGCAAAATAAAACTGGTAAAATATGCTGCAAAATATGCAAAAATCCCCAAAATGACCAAAAAATGCAAAAATCCCCAAAATGACCGAAATATGCAAAAATATTCAATTTCAATTTCAATTTAAACCACCGCATACCCTTCAGAAACCTTTAAAACGTTCAAATACAAAGATATACCGCATAATAAAAGATATGCAAAATATGCAAATTCCGAGCTCTAGATATAACGCGGAATTTACAATGCAAGATTCTCAAGATACAGTTATCGGCTTCTCTTCACATACAGAGTTTTTTTTTCAATATTCTTTATTGCACCAAGTATAATTTATTAACAATATTATTTTGTGTTGGCATGAATCCCTGAATGAATGCCACATGATTTTTGTTTTGATTACCGTTTTGAAAAGTTGGTCGTCACTTGAGTTTTGAACGAAGTTTGATTAAAACTGTGTTGTCGAATAAAACGTATAACAAGGGTTATGGGCCCAGCACGCTTCCACTTTTTTATCTTGGTGTACGTGGATGACTTAATTTTAATAACATCCAAATCAGAAGAAATGAAAGATTTAAAAGCTATGCTTTCTAGACAATTTCAAATGAAGGATATTGGAGAATTGAACAACATATTGGGAATAGAAGAAAACTCAAGAATAGAAATATAACGTTGAACCAAAAGAAATATATTAAAGAGATATTGACTGATTTTAATATGTAGAAATATGAACCAGTTCGGACTCCTATGGAACCCAATCAGCAGCAAGTTGAATTGTCCGAAAACGTTGGAGGAAAGGCAAAACATGGAATTAGTCCCATATCGCAAACTGGTTGAGAAATTGATGTACTTGGCACAGGCAACTAGGCCGGATTTAGGTTTTGCAGTATCAATGTTAGGCCAATTCGCATCAAATCCAGGAAAGATTCACTGATAAGCAGGAAAACGCGTGTTGCGGTACCTAAAAGGAACAATCGACTACGAATTCACGATTGATGGAGAAGGAGAGGAGATTCTTGGCTTTTCAGATTCAGATTGGGCTGGAAGTAAAGATGACAGAAAGTCGACGAGTGGGTTTATTATAAAATTTGGAACCACTCCGATCTTATGGAAATCCAATAAGCAAACTGGAGTCGCACTTTCAACGATGGAGGCAGAATTTATTTCTTTGGCTACCTGCTGCATGGAAATCAAATGTGTTAAACAAATTTTAGACGACATCAAAGTGAATGTTAACGAGATTCCTCAAGTGTTGTGACAATCAAGCTGCTCTAAGTTTTGCAAAGGGTTCATAACAATGTTAGCTCACACTCGAGACATATTGAAATCAAATACCACTTTGTGAGAGAGATGGTGAGAAACTGCCAGGTTGAACTTGACTATATTACGACCATAGAAAATCCCGTAGATATGCTCAAAACCTTTGTCAAGATACAAGAACGAAGAAATCAATTCAGGTTTAGGATTGAAGATGACGGAAGAGGAGAAGAGGGAATATGTTGGCATGAATCCCTGAATGAATGCCACATGATTTTTGTTTTGATTACCGTTTTGAAAAGTTGGTCGTCACTTGAGTTTTGAACGAAGTTTGATTAAAACTTTGTTGTCGAATAAAACGTATAACATTTTGAAAATATGGACGTATATTCAAAACTAAGATACATCACAGAGTTTTGTTGATTATGGTGGATGTTTCACTTCACTGCTTCACAAGTAAGCTAGGTCAAGTGGTTTGGTACGCTTCAATCTTCTGATGATATCACTAGTATCAAGGAGTTGGACAGCTTCCTCGTTGATGTGACATCTTAGCCGCTGTAGGTGTCTCACAGCTTGTCGCTTTATAGCATCGTTTATTGTTTCGATCCGAAGCTCATGATGGAGACGTTCGTTTCGAAAGTACCATGGTGCATTGACCACCGTTCTTAGCACATTGTTCTGGAATTTTTGGATGATGTCTCGATTTGACTGAGCCGTACAGCCCCAAAGCTGAGGCTGTCCAGACTGGTTTAAGGACTTGGTTGTACAATGTAAGCTTGTTCTGGATTGACAACTTCGACCGTCTCCCCATTAGCCAATGCATTTTTCTGAATTTTAGAAGAAGTTCTTCCTTCTTTTTTTTGACATTTTCATGTCTTTCATATGGCACATAAAAAAAAAATCGTCACGAAATTTGATGCGACGAAATTTGTCCCAAGTCGCCACAATGATGATTATGACCATCAGAAGTGAAGTTGTTAGGTACTTTACAGGTAGGTACTTAACAGTTAGGTAGGTACTTTACAGTTTGATATTACCAGATCAGCTGAGTAGAAAATTGAGCTCCCAGATCAGCTGAGTCGAAAATTGAGCTCCCAGATCAGCTGAGTCGAAAATCGAGCTCCCAGATCAGCTGAGTCGAAAATCGAGCTCCCAGATCAGCTGAGTCGAAAATCGAGCTCCCAGATCAGCTGAGTCGAAAATCGAGCTCCCAGATCATCCCAGGGGGGGGGGGGGGCATGAAAATGTTTCAATGTGTTGCAGACTCGTATGCAAGCGTTTATTGTTTTAGCGTATAATACGCTTTAGCCATGGACTAACTAGCTGAAAATGGAACGCGGGATGGGAACGAAATGTGTGACATTAACATGACAACCTATCACCAGATGTTTTTTAGCCATTATGTTGAATTTTCAGCGAGAACAGTATCGATATTCGATATTTAGAAATATCGGATCCAAAGTATCGATACTTAAATATCGAGTATCGGTACGAATGTATCGATATTTTGAAATATCGGATCCAAAGTATCGATACTTAAATATCGAGTATCGGTACGAATGTATCGATATTTTGAAATATCGAGTATCGATACCCATTCCTACTTCCTGATTTTGTAGAGCAGTTACAGTATCGTCCCCCGAGAGACTCTATAGATAGGTAGCCTTTGCGCATCCACAAAAGTAAAATCCTCATAACAGCCATAAGTAATATATTTTTTTGGTGAATTTTTTTGATTTTGACATGGGCTTTCCATCTAAGTTTGGCGTCTAGTGTCATGCCTAGGTATTTGGCTTCATTAGCATTCGGAATAACTTTTTCCATGAAATGTACCGGAATACACTCGATTCTCTTGTTAGTGAAATCGACATGTACCGACCTAATTTCATTTATTTTGATTCTCCATTTTGCTGTCCACTTTTTTATGCTGGATATTGATTGATTTAACTTGTTGGTGGATTCAGTATTACATTCTCCGACTGCCAAAATCGCTGCATCATCTGCGAAGGTGGCTGTGGTGTTCATTCCAATTTCTGGGAGATCACTGGTATAAAGGACATACAAGAGCGGTCCTAGAACACTCCCTTGTGGGACTCCTGCATTGGTGAGCTTTGGCTCTGAGTAGGCGTCTTCTTGCTTTATTCTGAAGTAGCGATTGGTGAGATAAGACTGAAGCAGCTCAGCATAATTCATTGGTAGATTTTTGCGCAGCTTGTAGTTGAGTCCCTCATGCCAAAATTTGTCAAACGCCTGAGTGACGTCAAGCAAGACGGCAGAGCAGACTTTCTTTTCCTCAAGGACATACAGAGTGCTTCAGACTTCAGAGATCGATTATCAACTAATTTGCAATAACTTCCTTCTTAGAACTTTTTTTATTCCGCCTAAAATGCCACTTTTTTTACTTCGAGTTTTTTTCGTGTTTTCAACCTTGGAGCACTAAAACGATCATAATTTCCCCAAGTTTAGAGAAATAAAATAAAATAAAATGTTCTATTTCCCTAATGTCAAATCTAATTTTCAAAAGTAGGACTCAAGAGTCAAAGTAACCCTGAACATTGAAATACCTAGCCTGATTTGTAGAAATCACTACTTTCCTTGATTCGATGTGGATAGCGATGCTGCCTTCCAAACTCCCTTCGGCAGGGGAAAAAGTTCCTCAGAACGTCAGCTTTCCAACGGACTACTCAAAAGAATTTTTCAAGAACAATTGGAGGGAAGAAGAAGAAAACATGTTGAACAAAAAAAGTAGTACAACAGAAATAAATAATCAGAATATGCCACAGCAATGGGCTTGACACCCGTCTGCCGGGATGACCCGAGCCTATGACCATTATAAATAAACCCTTAGTTAGACGTTGAGTTAAGTATTTAATTAGTTTTATATAGTTCATTAGCACGTTATTAGTAAATCTGAATACAATAAGGAGCTTTAGTACATTCGTTTTAAATTATTGAACTTTTAGGGTTTTGGGCTATCACCAATTAAACTCTTTCACTAGGAATTCTCGATATTTCCACGAATGATAGGCAAATTGTGCCACCGCCAGACACTCCTTCCTATTGCCCAACAGGTGAACCATTCGCTCCCGATTCAAAACAATCGCTCCCAGGAAACGCAGCCTGAATTCCCGAAGTACAGGACAGGTCCCGAAGAAATGGATAGCGTCCTCTTTCTCATTCAGGTTGCACATGGAACACAACCTCCCTGGAACGTCCGACCGAGAATAAATTAATGCTATCATTGAACGCAAGCAATGGACATAGCGGCATTGAGGGAAATGAGGCTGCTGACAGGGAGGCCAACAGAGCAATTTTCTTACTGGATGCTCAACCCTCTCCAGATTTCCCTCCATCGGATCTTAAAAGAGGAATTTCACTGAAAGTAAAAACTATGGACTAACGACTTTCGTGAATACAATGGAGGAGAAACATACAAAAATTTGTTCCCTCAGGTGATAAATCGTCAACCCTGGTTTAAGCTGGTATCAGATAACCAACCCAAGTCATTCTACAGGACCATTACAAGGTTGCGGAGTGGACATGGCTGTACTAACGCCCACTAGTTTAGACTGAACATGGTTGACTCACCAGCCTGCCGATCATGCGACAGCCAAAATGAAACTGCCGAACACATAATTTTGGAATGTGCTACGTACAGGGAAGAAAGATACCAGTTCCTGCACAAAATCACCCCGTTAACAGCAAATCCCTTAAACCTAAACACAATCATCGCCACAGAAGACATGGAAGTGTACAGCATTATTTTTGATTTTCTACTTGCAATAAACATCAACTTGTAAAAGATGAATTAACTATAAAATTGTAAAATTATAAATGTAATATAATGTATATATTTATATGTATATATATATATATAGATTATATAGTTAACTTTATTTTGTAACGGCTGTATACTTGGAAAAAAAAAAAAAACGTAAGCAAGGCACCCCTCAGCCTCAAAATCCAGCGACGAACCCTAAGAGGGTACAATGTGAGGGAGAGAATTCCGATGGAATGTAAAAATCCTGCAAATGATTACACAGAGGTTTATTATTTTTCTATATAGATCACTCGTCTGCAAAGAACACGGCTTTGCCATTGTTACCATCAATCAACACGAAGAAAAACATCGATCGCATTTCGGTCAGCTAAAATTTGTACGGAGATTAGGCCTCTTTTGCGATTCCCACTCGTGTTTCTGATTTATCGTAAGTCCAACCCTTAAATTCTCGTAGGGAGCGAACAGTTTCTTCTACAGGGCTCCGTGTGGTCTCTAACAATTCAATACTATCTTAAATTGATGAAAAAACAATACCTTTATATCAAAATTTTTTGAGTTACGGCGATTTCAAAATTTCGACCCTTATTTTTCAACTCTTAGAAGTACCTAACCCACATCAATCCTGGCGGACGGATGGCCAAATTTTTATTCGATTTTTGGATTTTACGTACTTACCTTCAAAAGTAAACCAACAAATTTTGAGGGGGGTTAAAATTTTTTTTCTTGGTCGATTCCAAAGGTTCATTATTGAAAATAATAAACCATCATTTTGGAAAATAATAAACCAAAACGTGATTTTTCCTAAAGTTTTTAGGGAATCACGATAGGTAAATCGACGAAAAACTCATCAGATCCTCTCCCTTCAACTTGCAACATGCAGTCAACAGAAATTATTCAAACTATCCAGAAGTTAAGGAAGAACAAAAACGGAAAAGAAACATTGAAATGGGTCAATTGTTGTAATTATAACTGTGACCTGTTTCTCTTATCAAATTTCTTGACCATATCATCAGCTCCCCCTAAGCTTCTTACGACAGAGAACACTCGAAGCAATTGGTTTATTATTGTTGTTAAACCGAGGTGTATTATTATTCAGCTAACCCCTCCGATTATCTATCATCCTCTATTCATGTTCACATCAGATCCTCTGCCACCTTCTTGCAACAACTTGGCCTCAGGAACGCCTCAAGCTAGCGAGAAGTGAAAGGGAGAACAAAAGCGCTCAAGAAACGTCGATTAAATGTCTAGGTGCTTATCTAGACGACAGAGAGCACTCGAAGGAATGTGTTTAGTGACTGAAGGGTTTTTAGGTGGAAAGGGGAGCGGGCGACGTTCATTATTCAGGAGATATATTGATTCGGGGCGCGGAGAGCGTGTTTGGGAAGTCACCCTTTAGAAAAGCGTCGACCCTTCAGGTTCCCAACCTCTTCCAGCAGTTCTTCCCTAAATAAATGATGCCGGCTACAACAATACTCTCCACCTAACCGAGCGAGAGCCTAAACGGAATCGGCCACATCATGGTTGGACCTGCTGAAGCGCTCAAGTTTATCGCAATACCTTCGACACTCACTTGCACGCTTCCATTCTACGATTGCAAGTACGATGTAAGACGATTGGATTTAAGTTTACTTACAAACCTTGTTGCTTTTGCTTGAACGTGTGGGTACGTAGATAATTCTTCTCTAATTTTGAACTTTAGGGGACTCGAAAATCGATTTTGGTAAGGAAAATCAACTTTTGGGTTCGAATGTTCCTAAAACATACTTTATACAGGGTGGTCTAATCACATATGCAAAAAAAAATGCGTAAAAAACATCAAAAATAGAGTGCAATGTGTCCAACCTCATAGTTTTATCGATGTGATTTTTAAAAGAGTTTTCAGGAAAACCGTGTTTTTTTTTTTCTTTTTAAACTCACATATCTCCAATCTACTTAATTTGATTTTAACTTTTAACCTCATTTTTGGAATTAGCATTAAATATTCTATACCTACGTAAGGTATACTTAGATTCTTGAAAAGTACCATCTAAAGACCATACAAGCATCTCAAACATGAACGAATTTGAAACAGTAAAAATTTGTTTAAAATTCAAAATTTTACTAGTACTTATTCAAAAAAATCTGCAAACTGACAGATTTCTAGAAAACTTCTTTATTTAATGAGCTTTTCAAAGGCATGGTCAACTTTGCGATTATCTCATTTCATTGATGAAAAATTCAAGTTTGAATGCAATAAAAGTTAGGATTTAAGTTGTTCTATCACCAGAGAAAGTAGTAAACCTGGTCTGATAATTAAAATTAACGTGTTACACGTAACGTATTACTACTCCCTCTTATGACAAAATAACTTGAATCGCCAAACGTTTTTGGTCACTGCGAATGCGCTTACGAAAAATCGTTGTGACAACCATAAAGCCTACAGTCTGCATCCGATTTTAATGCAATTTTCAGGGGGTTGGCCCTGAGATTGTACCCTCTATACAATAATTTTTGACCGACTTCAAAGCACCGTAGGCGCGCAACGGAGGAGGTTCTCTTTTCGGTGTGTCATGGGATTAAATTTTTTTTCAAGATACAAGAAAATTGCAACATCCACTTGGTAGACTGTTTTTTAGTTGGTTCTTATGACGCCTTCATCATGGAACACTACTATTTACCGAGATACAGTAACTACTCATGATGTCGTAGTAACTAGGGAAGGGTCAGAGAATCAGTTATATCGACTATCACAAGACGGATAGTGTCCGGCCGCTTAGGCCCCTTCCGGCAGTTGGCTTCCATGCTTCGGAACCTCACGCCATGTTCCATTATGGGGAGAACAACGAGTTCTCTCACTCCAAAAACCTCTTGTTAGCTCGTGAAAACCAATTTTTGCGAATAAAAAACTAAAACCATTTTTTTAAAATAAGTAATTGATTTGTTGAGAATTTTAGAATGGTACTAAGATGCTCCGATATCGGGAGAACACACTACCATCAAAAATAATCTTAACACTTGGTTTTATTGAAGGTTGAGGGTAGGTTAGGGTAGGGCCTTTTGCTTAAATTGTTGCTTGCTTAACTGCTGTCCTTTTGCTTAACTTGTTGCTTGCTTAAAGATCGGAGTCTTAAAGATTAAAGGGTCCTTTGTTAAGTGTGTTGCCGCTTGACTCGCCAAAGTACAACATATGACTAGTAGATGCCTGACTCGGCCGAAAATTTCAGGTCACTCAGTTGTGCTTTCTTAACAACTAAAGAATCAAATTTCATAATGAAGGCATCCAAAACTTTGAAATTGAGAGGTTTCGCTAGTAGGTACTTACTCAAAAGGGAGGTAGGTACTTGAAATGGCAAAACTGAGTTCTTTTCAGGCGAGCGATCTTCGCAGACAAATAATAATTTTATTTATACCAAGGTACGTTAGGTAGGTTAAGGTAGTGGAAGTAATTGTAATTAATCAATTTATAGTTGAATATGAAATGTAATCAATTAATTTCTTTGCATATGCTGGGCCCTAAAAGAGAAAAGGATTATGGATCTTTTGAATAATGTTGGATGAGAAATGGGTTGTGATCCAGTCCAGTTGTATTTGCAAAGTTTTTTATTATTTTATTTTTATTTCATTATTATTATTTTTTTTTTTTAATTAAACGTGGATTTGAAAAGCTCGCTACCATGAAATAGAGTTGGAAATATTCTGATGGAATAACCAGCTCGTATTCTTAAAATATAATTTTATTTTATTAGGTAATTAAATAATTATAATATAGATATGAATTGGGTATGGTTCAATAACAAAACGGAGTGTGTTTTATATCGATTACCTCTTTAATCGTATATGAGGTCCGAAATGAAATGAGAATGGATTTCGCGTATCAAGGGAAACCGCAAAATATTAAAATGTGTGGAGAGATCACTTACCAGGAACAAGGCAGGAAAGTGACTGATGAGCTCGTTCCCAGTATAGGAGAGTAGCGACCTCCTCAGGCCTATTCCGCGTAGCAGTTCGCGGAACTGCTACAACCGTTGTGCAATAATTTTCAGCGTTTTTTTTCAGGGTGAGTGATAAAGCTAACATTTTTTTTTTCAACCCCGAGCGTTGTAATTTGGTAAACAACCGCCTTGATCGGGAGGAAGTTGGATCAGCTATGTGAGCAATGAATGAGCTTCTCCACTTCGGTCTAGCAATAAGGGGGAGGGGGGAGTTGCCGAAAGTCAAATCAATTATGTGAGCAAAAGGAACTTCTTTCCCATTCATTTTAGAGCGCTACCATAGTATTTAGTACACGGCATCTTGTGGGGCTACTGAAATTGATTGAGCAAAAATCGATCAGTTGTGTGAATTATAAAGCTTCTCCCGGATCTTTCTCGACTACATCTTTAACCACAGCCTCTTTGTGCTGGTGACTTGTGCTAGGTTGCACTGTCTCATATTTGTAGCAACTGTATAATTAGGTGTTTTTCCATTAAAAAATGTCAGTTTCATTCGCGCGATCGATCAAAATGGTACATTATCAAATCCAACAAGATCAAGACGGCCCACACTCTATCCGGTTGAACGGGGTACGCAAAGTAGGCAGTATTCAAGGCCAATTTTTTCCTGAATGGAATTCTAAACGAGACTGGTTTTGACTGAGATAACTCTACTGTAGGATTTCAGGACTCATATTACAATCATTAAATGTATTCAAGAGTCAGCAACATGATTAATGGGACTTGTAATGTTACCTACAATATAAACAGTAAAACATATTATTCAAAGGAAACCCCATCAAGATTTCAAGATTTTTATTGGCAATATGTAGAATACAATCATTACATTGCAACATAAAAGCATACAAAAATAGAGTAAAAACAAAAATGAAATTTTCTCTTCTCGACAATTGCCCTCCGAAGAATAAGTTCCTAGGAACTTGTGCTCCCCGGGGGAGTTTGATCAACTCATTGGAGAAATTAAAAAATTTAAAAAAAATGCTCACATTCGGTGTACTCCAATAATTAACAGAAAAAATGAACTAGAATATGGAAATGAAATTAAAACTGGAATTGTTTGGCACAATTGGGCTATCTATGGATATAATTACAAACAATTAGTTAATAATTTCTTAAAACTTGATAAATTAGAAAATAAAAAAATATTTATTCCTTTGAAAAACAGAAATCTAAGGGCTGTCACATAAGAATTTCTCTTATAGAATTCAGTCTTTACATTGGGGAGGAGGATCCGAGAACGATTATAATTTCGAGTAAGAGATGATGCTAACAAATGATTTGAATTAATACCATTAGAAAATAAGAGGACGCAAGATTGGAAATGAAAAATTTGAATGATATTTTTAACTTTAAAATGTTTATACAGTAGTGCAGTGGAATATCTAGAATTTTTATTTAATATAATCCTTATTAATTTATTTTGCATAATTTGTACTTTTTTAACATGAGATTTACAGGCTACACCCCAAAGAATGATTCCATATTTTATAATAGAGAAGGCTAGTCCATAATATATAGTTTTGAGTTGAGTCTTTGATAGAAAATGACGAGCCTCTCTGAATACATAGAACAATTTGCGTAACCTTAGTATTAGAAATTCAATATGTTGTTTATAGCTCAAGTGATTATCAATTATTATTCCCAGATATTTACAACGATCACTAAATGGAAGCAAGGCACAATCACAATTTTCATCTCCTCTCAGACAAGCAAAGTTCAAATGAAATTTCACAGCACAGTTTGTTGGGAAACCTATGTTCCCAATTGAAAAACGAAGCACTGAAGTTTTTTCCACATTCAAGCATAATTTATTGTAATCAAACCAGCACTTAATCCGAAAGATATTGGAATTAATTGTATTAATCAAATCGACATAATTTCTTCCCCAAAAAACAATCGCCGTATCATCCGCGAAGCCGAATAACCTACCATCAATATCAAGAGTCATCAAATCATTTATATAAAGTAAAAATAGAATGGGACCTAGCACAGTGCCCTGAGGGACTCCGCAAGTTATAGGTATTTCATCACTGAAAAAATTCCCCACTCGCGTAACCTGTGGACGATTGTGCAGATAGGATTTAATTAAGTCTAAAGGTAAGCCACGAATACCACACCTATAGAGCTTATCACACAAAATTTTATGATTTACCGAATCAAACGCTTTTTTAATATCCAAAAATACTCCAAGAACGTAAAAACCTTCATCCAGCTTTTGTGATACGAGATTATTCAAATTCCATAAGGCATGATCAGTGCTAATTCCCTTTTGAAAACCGTATTGGTTTTTCGATATTATTTCATTTTTATTTAGAAACTGTACTATCCTAGCTTTAAAACATCAGTTGCTTGTTGACCAACGAAGTCCCTTTAGGGCCACCGGAACTGATTGGAAGGAAGTCAGATTAAGGCTAAGTGTCCCGGTTTTAGTTCCCAAATCCGCCGCCAAGTAGCGTCTTGAAATGATCACATTTTGAACTACCGTTTTCTCATAACTGGAAACTTGGATTTGAAATCTGCGAAGGCCGTTCTGTAGGTTTTGATAGATAATTCTTGGTTATGTTTGGAAATTTTAAAAATTAATTTGGAGTAACTAATTAATTAAAATTAACAGGGTACTAGGCAAAATTTCGGAAAACCCCGCAAATAGTGAATTTAAGAAGGGTCATACAATCATAATCTGCTCATCAGAATTCAAATTCGTCCGGCTAGAAAACGCTTTCAAAAGTTGATCAAGTTTTCCTCATGTCGAAAAGCTTCAATGGAGGTCAGACCCTTCGGGTGAGTCATTCTTTAGGAGGCGCCCTCCTTCATGGCTTGAAGAGGAAGGGCGCAATCCTTCCTTACTGCCTCATTAAACTTAGCCAATTTTACTAATGCCGATGAAGGTGTAATTAAATTTTAAATTCTGAAAAGCGGATTGTGATTGTAATATCTTTCTTCAATATCTTATTTGCGGGTTTTTTTCAAAATTATGCCTCAAACTTGGTTTATTTGATTTATTGTTACTGAAAATTGATTTTAAAATTTTCAAACATAACCAAAATTGTGATTACTCTCCAAAAAAGGTCTGTGTAAGCAGTTTTTAAATATTTCATTTTGTTCAGAAATGGGAAGCTACTTAAGTTTGTCTTCGAAAGTGCTGCGACCCATCGAAAAAAACGTCTACCAAGTGGGTGTGGCACATAGCTTCCTCGTATCCATAACCCGATTATATAGATGATCCGATGCATGGCGCATGCGCAGCGGCTACTGTCATTTCGAAGGTAGTGATTTTCATAGAGGACCATCTAAATACTAATCTATAACATCCCTGAAAATTTCATTGAAATCGGACGGAAAATGTAGAAGTTATGGCTGTTACAAGGAATTCACGTTTGCGCATGCGCAGCGGCTACTATCAGTCCGGGAGTAGTGATTTTCATGAGGGACAATTTAAATACTAATCTGTAACATCCCTGGAAATTTCATTCAATTCGGAAGGAAAATGTAGAAGTTATGGCCGTTACAAGGAATTCACGTTTGCGCATGCGCAGTCGTTTCTGTCAGTCCGAGGATGATGATTTTCATAGGGGACCGTCTACACACCAACCCGCACAATTCCTGAAAATTTCATAGAAATCGGACAATAACATCGTATAGTTATGCGCGTTACAAGGAATTCATGACAGACAGACACACAGACAGACAGACAGACACACAGACACGGAACCAAAATTGTTCAGAAAGGTCTAAAACGCAAAACGCGAGTGAAAATTTTGATGTTGGAGAACTTTTTTTTTCGTCCTTGAAAAGTGAAAACAAAGCTTCCGCTACCTTGGTAGACTCGGAAGCAAAAATTGTATTAAAATCGGGGACACTTAGCCTTAAGTAGTATTCTACTGTTACAGTGAACGATGAAGTAAACGTCTCCCAGGTCATCTCAGCATATAAAGTTGGTATACTTAGACTACAGTTCATCCTTGAGCGTAGTACCGTCCCATGAGAGACACTGGAAGTGAAAATGAGAGGTCCGTTCAGATGTGCGAGCGACAAAACCAAATCATTTCCTAAATATCTGAAGAGCTCTTCATTTCGGAGCTCACTCTTCTGAATCTGAAGAAGAGTAAACATTTGGAATGAATCAGATAAGCTGGGCCACCGTCTCTCACCAGTTCATTGCTTAAAGATTTATTTTGGTGCAGTTAAAATCATATCAGCACCAACAGCACTCACGCCATCTAGTATACGATAATGATAACAGCGATGTTGCTTAATTATCTAATATCTCGCTCATAATTGATGTCCTACGTAATTTACTCAAAACATCCAATTAGAAGCTCAATTTGGTTGGATGCTGTCATTATTAGTTTATCGCCAGACAGTCGACCCAGCGAGTTCCATTTTCGCACATGATTTACGTAGAGTGTGACCTATTGATTTTGGGTTTTCGGGTCATACGGTCAACGTTACTTTGAAGAGTCGCTGAATACGTTTCCACCATAATTTGCATTTCCATATTCTGTTGAAAGCGGAGTTAATGTAATGAGTGAATCGTTTTGTCATGGAGAGATTGGAGAGATATCAACGAATAAATTAATGATATGAGATCTCCAGTCAGATTCGACATCTTATCGATGTTGGCTGCACATGATTGATTATGACTGGTGGACATTTTCGTATAAATAGAAGTGAAGTGAAATAACGTTGTTTCTCAGGGAATCCAGGCTTACGGAGAGAAGAGGCTCATAAAGACACCACAGGTATTGCTATCCAGTATGCAACACCTGTAGATATGCAATACAATACAATAGATCCGGTCACGGGTGGATTATTTATTCTACACAATCGTACTATTCTTAATAACCGATGTTTACTGTAAGTGTAAACATATTGTTAAGTAATGCATGCATTCCATGGGACGTCCCTTGCAATCGCGTGAAGATCACTTTCAACTTCGCACTCAATCAGACATAAATCCCAATGTATTTTGAGATAATTTGGGCCAGCTCAAAGGAATGTTGTACTCAGATAAACTTCACAATAATTGCTCATTTAACAATTGATCGTCTGGGTAGTTTCATTCGATTCTAAAAATACTTCATTCTCCAAGTACCCACAAATAACTACCCTTCAAATTTGATTAGGTATAATAGGGTGTGCGCCTGGGTAGGAAAAACTGTTTACTGTTATTTTTAATCTAAGGTACATAGACCTTATTCTGAGAATTTTGGTACCAACCGCGACCTTCTAGCGCGTGTAATCTTTTCCCATGAATTTTTAAAGTTTCGACCGTTTATGACGTCACAGTGGGCTGGGGGGTCCCGCCCAGGCGAGAGGGGCGCGTGACGTCATAAACGGTCGAAACTTTGAAAAATCATAGAAACAGATCTACTCACGCTAGAAGGTCGCGGTTGGTGCCAAAATTCTCAGGATGTAGTCTACTTTCGATTAAAAATCTAAAAAAAAATCAAGGCGCACTCCTCGTTAGATGGCTGTGAAATTTAAGGGAACCACAAAGGTCTAAACCACGGAATTCTTGAAAACTACATCTAAATGGAAAGAAAACTATGAAAGATATGCTATATCTTTTATAGTTTTGTATAAATGTAGTTTTCTTCTATCCATGTAGAGTCTCATTCATATCTTTTATAGTTTTGTATAAATGTAGTTTTCTTCTATCCATGTAGAGTCTCATTCATACAATCCCAGAAAATGTCATTAAATTCGGATGGACAATTAGAAGTCCAACACAAAGATTTCAACCCAACAACAAAGATTTCATGTTAGGGCGATAATTTTCCATGGCGCCATCTAGTACTCTCCCCCGACCAAAAAAATGAACGTGAGGACCGACGTATTCTTAAACTGAAAACATCCGTTTAACCTCCTCCGAGCTTGTCACTCGTCCAAGGAAATCCCATTTTCGGTCACTTCCTCTAGAATCCTTTACCCGACTTTCCACAAGGTAGGCTTGGGCGAAAATGAAGAGATTCACAAGGGAAAGGAATTCAGGTGGTGTTTCAACACTTAAACGCCTCCAAAAACTTCAAGTATCTATACAGGAAAATTATAAACCTTTGTGAAATAATTTACAGCGTTCTTATTCGATTTTGGGATTCTACGTGCCTTTACAAGTAAACCCAAAAATTTTGAATCTTTAATTTTTTTTTGTCGATTCCAGAGGTTCATTAGGTTGAACCAAAAGTGTGCAAATTGGCACTTGACCGTTGAAACTACCAATTTTTGGTTTACCATTTTCAATAATGAACCTTTGGAATCGACCAAAAAAGAATTTAACACCTCTCAAAATTTGTTGGTTTTTGTTTCAAGATATGTAAAATCCGAAAATCGAATAAAAATTTCGCCGAAAAAATAGGCCAAAAACGTTGTCCCTCCTGACAAACGTCGTGATGAGTTTTTTTGTTACATAATTACGTCAGGTCACTATTCTTTCTCAATCGCGAGTTCGTAATGTATTTTTCTTGTCCAGATATCATTGGAGAGAAGTGAAGCATGACTCCAATATAAGAAGGGGCTAACGAGGAGGAAGGAAGAAAGTATGACTCACGGCAGGGTCAGGGTATTGGATGAGGTCAGTTACTACCTGTAAACGTATATTCGTGGAAAAAGGTGTAGTTGTACGCTGTGGTTACCCAACTCCCTGTCGGGCCTCGCGTTCATTCTTTTCATCGGGGGACAGCACTACAATATCCCACATTTGGTGCTACCACAGACTTGCCCCACGGTGGCACAAACAATAGTTCATGTGATTGCAGTGGTATATAAATCACGTTCCCTGAATGTAAAAGCTTGGGTGACATAAGTAAGCCTTAACAGGAACCGAAATATTGAAAAATCGGGGTATTTAGTGAATATTAATCCCACCCACCCGCCTCTCATGCTAATTTCGATACTCTGATGAAGTAATATAGTACAAATGGGAAGTAATTTGTGTCGAACAAAAAAATTAACACGCAAATCGGTAGAAAATTGATGAGTAGGCATCTCGCTCAAGGTATTGTAAAATGCGTCTTCTCATCAGTAAATTTCCTTTCCCCCCCCCCAGCCTTTCTCCCCATTAAACAATACTTTCGACATTCTGGCTACAAATGCACAACTAGATAGATTTCCGCGTCGGACAAAAAAAACATCTGGCAAACCGGTTGGAAATTGAGGCCTGGGCATACACACACACAGACATACACGTCGTACACCTATGGTATTTTTTGCGGATCTGGATTCAGAATGGTCTGCAACGGAGTACGAGGTTTTTTTGACCGGTTGAGTTTTATCCTCCTTCGCCTTAGAGTAATCTCATAAGGACTCCCAAGTATTACTGTGGGACGTCCTAAAAACAATTGGAATTGAAAAGTATTGAAACATGTGTCAAAACCACGGGACCAATATTGCAACACATTTTTTTGATATCCTGTAACATCCATGTCAAAAATAACAAAGTTTAATGCGGAACCAACATCAGCAGTTTAGGCCAAATTCAGAATGTTTAAGAGTAGTTTAGTCGTTCGATTGTTCTTCATATGCTTTTTGACATCCTCGTCGTACATGTCTCGTATACATACATTATAACTCGTCGTACATAGGATAATTCAAGATATTTTTGTCTCGGACGAATGTTTAAAGAATGACCCTTCGTCATAAGATGTATCCGTGTTCAAAAATTAATATTTGTAGAGGAGATGGAGAGAGGGAAAATACAAGTGGAATGGAGATAGATAGGGAAGGTTGATGATGAAGGAGAAGGAAGGAGGGACAAAAGAGTCAAGTTCAAGGTCAAAAGGTCATCGCATAAATTGGGTGTGGTAGACAGTATATCTTCACAATGCTCGAGAAACTTCGTCTTGTTCCCCGGCTAGGTGGGAGAAGTGTCGGTTTGGTTAAAATTTGCATTATCCATAACTCTGAAGTCAAATACGCCTCTTGCAATAGCTGTTCAAGAATCTTATTTGATAACTTTGCAATGGGAAAATTTAAAAAAGCTTTTCCTCGTTGCCTCCTCTCATGAAATCACGTGAACATGAACTCTCATGAGTCTCTCAGCAGTTTAGTGAGTTGATTAACATCATGTGTGTTGTGACATCTGCTGATCGGATCGTAGACTATCCTTCAAAATTTAACAAAAAGGCCTTAGAGCGGGAGGCTTATTTCAGAGAAATCACTCGTTATGGACCAATGGGGATAAAATTTATCAGTGAACGCCTAGGCCTAATCATATGAGACCATGAAAATTCAATAAAATTCGTAGTGTTACGAGTTAATTAGGCTTGTAAACGTTTTTACTGTTTCCTAGTATTTCCGAACGTTTTGGGGAAATTAGAATTTTGAACAAAATTGGCCTTTTTGTCTAGACGAATCTGACGTACGTGGCCGGACCAAAGATATGAGTTCTGAATTTCGTTATTTAATTTCGTTTTTTCGTCTAGATGAATCTGAAGTAGGTACATGATTAAAGGGGAGTTGAAAACTTTGCAGGTAGACGAATCTGGCGTACTTGTTTTCGCCTAACAGAGTGGGTCACCCCTTAGAAGTGACTGACATCAACCAAAAGCTTCGCGGCACAACTAGACCCCAAATGGAGCCCATATACCAAATTTGAACCAAATCGGTCCAGTGTGGCTAAGAAAAATGCCTTGTACGGCGGACGGGCGGAAAATTTTTTATTCAATTTTCGGATTCTACGTACCTTGAAACGTAAAACATCAAATTTTGAGGGGGGGGGGGGGGGTTAACTTTTTTTCTTGCTCGATTCCAAAGGCTTATTATTGAAAATAATGAACCAAAATTGTTCGTCCACCCGCCATTTGTGGCAAATGTCCAAGTTCCCTTGGACCGATTTTGATGAAATTTAATATATTGGCTCCTTTTGGGGTCAAGTTGTGGTCGGAAGGTTTTGTAGCTTTTATAAAGGGCGAAAAGTGGAAGAACCATTTTCAAAAAACGTTCGTTATACATGTGTGATTGTTTCGTTAATTAAAAGTTTTCAAGAATTTTTAGAGTCGAATGATACTCTTTAGAGCTCTTCAGGTCCGACTCTTTGCCAATGAGGTTAATTAGTTACCAAATTTATGAATATTCCATGACTTTCATCAATTTTAAGATAGTTTTCAATTTTTAGAAACAAATGAACCCATTCAGACGATCAACTTTTAAAGTTAAATGAGCATTTATTCTGACAATTTATTGTGTTAGTATCCTTTTGACCGAACCACCCTCCCCCACCAAAAACCATCCTTAGAGGGGTATTCTTCGCAGGAAAATAATAAACCCTTTTGTAATAATTTATTCTTATGGTTTTGCCCTATACTACGAATTCGTCAAGAACATGCAGCCAAAATAGTTTAAAACCCTCTAAATCGCAAAATGCGAGGTTTTATGAACTTTTCAATTTTCAATACTGTTACTCACACTAACGCTCGTACGTAAGATATAATGAGGATAAAACCCGTAGGGGATGGTTCTTTCTTTTCTTCGTCACAAAAGAACTCTGCATCCATTTCAGACTATTTGAGAGACCACCTCCCGAATTTATCATAGTCTTCGGTGCGGTCTGTCTTCTCAGAAAGAGGTTCCTCAACAATGCAATATCTCATCTTCCAAACATCTAGTCCCGAGTTTTTTTTTCAGCTATGGAACGAGGGGTTTTTGCGTCCAAATGAAGTGAGTTACAAAAGATGCTGAGAATAAATGGAGGGAAAAAATAAACAGCAGGACTGAGGCATTGGATAAATTGGGTTGAGAGATCCCAAACCCCGAACCGCATATTCTGGTCTAAGTTAGTTTAGGGGTTTTCTTCAGCTCTGAGATGTATCATATTCCAAGTTGGAAAGAATTCTCTGGGGGGAGGTAAGTTTCAGAGAGAGAAACCGAATTTTACGATGCTCACGTAGTCAGTAAACGGATTTGACAACTTCTGTGGGCGGTGAGACGAGATATTAGAATAGCTAGTAAGTGTAGTTTCATCGTCAGCATCATAATTCTGCCTTTAGTTACTACTTGGCTTACTCTAGAAATTGTGACTCGTTCGAAGTCACAATAAATCGCATAATTCCTGAAAATGACATCGAAATCAGATGGGAAATGTAGAAGTTATGGCCGTTACAAGGAATTCACGTTTGCGCATGCGCGGTGGCTACTATCAGTCTGGGGGCATTGATTTTCATAGGGGACCATCTGCACGCCAACCCGCACAATCTCTGGAAATTTCATCGAAATCGGATGAGAAATGTAGAAGTTATGGCCGAGGCAAGGATTTCATGACAGACAGACACGGAACCAAAATTGTTCGGGAAGGTCTGAAAGGTAAAACGCGAGTGGAAATTTTGATTTTGGAGAACTTTTTTTAAACCTTGAAAAGTGAAAACAAAGCTTCCGCTACTACCTTGGTAGAACCGGAAGCAAAAACTTATCAAAGTCCAACTGATTGAAGCAGGAAGTGCCAGAGATCCATCTCGATATCCTCCTGAGCTCACCAGCTCAGTTGGGCTCAGACCTCCCGACAGATAAGCAGCCTTCATTATTCTCGCTTTCTTCCTCGTAATTTTTTCCTTCATTTTGAACTCGGATACTGAAAATCGTGACTCCTCAATCGTTTTCTCTGGTTAGTCTACCGCAGGGCCTCAATCTTGATGAAACCTTCTACATTGAAGATCACTTTTTAATTTTCCTTCTTTTTGATTCTGCAGGAACGAGCTTTTTGAGCCGCAAACTTCCTTTCCAAGACGATTGTCATAGGATCGTCTCCAGCTCCGTATTCTCCGCAGAAGGGGTCCTGGTTGAGGTTCTGGCCATCACGAAGTCTCAATTACAAACTAACTTTACAACGTTAAATTTGAAACGTCATCACTTAAAATTTTGCCTTCACCACAAAAAGTAGAAACCATCGAGTTCCTGAATCTGGAGAAGATAATCCGATATAGATGAACTTTTTAGTCATTACGTGTAGGTATTTGACACTGGGTAGTCCCTATAAATCAACATCGTTGTCGCATCAAAGGTACCGTATCACATGAACAAACATATAAAGTTTCACGTTCTTGAAACATCGATTTCTCCCAACGAATTACTGTGTTTGTTCGAAATTAGAGGTCCTTAGAAAGTGGGTTCTACAATAGTTGATGATGAATTTCATTGCGATCCGAACAGGAGGTGCCACATATTCTTATTCGTATTTTTGAATATAAACATAGAGAAGATAGTCTTCTCAGCGTGTTGTAAATTTGGGAAACCATTCACTGAATTGTGAAATTCATGTTCAAGATTTGATCAATTCAATCATTTTCGCAGATTCTTTGTTAGAGAGCTATTATGCAAGTAATCTACTGCCTACCCTACATGTCATCGATACAATATAAACACATTAATTAATTTATTATATTATGCGTACATTTAAATATATTTATTTACGACTTTCGCCAATTACAGGGATTGTTCAACAGCACAATATACACAATACAATAGTTGAAAATGATGTTGAATTGCAGGAAAAATTTTTGAAATATTTGATATGATGATATGATTGTTATGTACCTTTATCAATATATATTTCGATATCCTATTTCATTAATTAAACTATGGAAAAGGAAAATGAGAAAACACGTTATTTGTTGTTTGGAGAAAGAATAAAACGATTATATTGCTCCACAAGGGACACCTTCATACTGCCCTGAGTTCAGTACCTACATCCGCCTCTAAAAGCCAACTTGGAATTCGAGTGGGGCCCTTCTCTTCCTGGGACTTTGTTGTACTTGGAGCGCTGCAGGCGAGTTGGGAATGAACTAGCTTTCATAAGAAATGGGAATATCTGTTATAGAGACAAGCAGAAGGCACAAAGTTATATTGTTTTCACATCCGATAAAACATCAAAAGTGACTTTTCAATAAAGTAAACAACATGTGGTTGTATGGAGATCAAACACCAAATCCTATGAAGTATCCCACCAACAAACAGTCAGCTGTCAAATTAAACCAAGCCTCTTCAGGATATTGCGGTTCTTGATTCCTGTCAACGGCTTGGTGAGAATGTCCGCATCTTTCTCTGAAGTAGGTGTATAGTCTATACTCAGTTTCCCCTTTTTCCAAAGTTCTCGAACATAAAAGTACCGAATGTCTATATGTCTTGAATGCGAGCTCACACTGTTCCCTTTGGCGAAATGGACCGCAGCTTGATTGTCACTTAAGATCACCGGCTCTCTTTTGGTTTATTATTTTCAATAATGAACCTTTGGAATCGACCAAGAAAAAAATTTTTAACACCCCCTCAAAATTTGATGGTTTACGTTTCAAGGTACGTAGCATCCAAAAATCGAATAAAAATTTGGCCGTCCGTCCGCCGTCCGCCGTACGCGGCACTTGTGCCACTTAACATTGACCGATTTTGATGAAATTTGGTATGTAGGCTCCATTTGGGGTCTAGTTCTAAATCAATTTTGAAATTTTGAAAACGCCCTAACTCAAAAAATTTTGATATAAAGGTATCGTTTTTCCTTCAGTTCAAGATTCTATAGAATTTTAGAATTTTTTGAGACCACGCGGAGCTCTGTAGGACTAACCGTTCGCTCCCTACGAAAATTTAAGGGTTTATATTGAAATGTATATATATAAATCAAAACACGAGTGTGAATCGCAAAAGAGGCCTAATCTCCGTTCAAATTAGAGCTGACCAAAATGCGATCGATGGTTGGTGATTTTGATTTTTTTGATTTTTTTTTTTCTTCTTCTCTTTATAGGTATTGGATGGTTGGTGATTTTGTAGACGAGTGATCTGTATAGAAAAATAATAAACCATTGTGTAATAATTTGCAGCGTTTTATTGGGTAGTTCACTTCGTCCAAGAGATGCTTCATCCAAACCAATTCCATACTACAAGACGATATTGCCACGAATTCAGCCTCCATTGTTGACAGCGCTATACAAGCCTGCTTGTTCGATTTCCAGATAATCGGAGTTTTGCCAATTATTATAATGAATCTTGACGTTGATTTCCGATCATCCTTTGAACCTGCCCAGTTGGAATCTGAATGGGCAGTTATTCCGTCATCATCTTTCATGATCATTAGGTGAGAATTTTCAGTTCCTTTAAGGTATCTCAATAGTCTTTTCGTCATTGCCCAGTGCTGTTTTCCAGGATTCGATGAAAATTGTCCAAGTTTGGAAACTGCAAACTATAAGTCCGGTCTTGTCGCCTGCGCCAGGTACATTAATTTGCCAACTAATCTTCTGTATGGAACGTTTGACATCTCATCCTTTTCTTGAGCTGTTACAGGGCATTGTGTCTTACTGAGTTCTTGACTCGGATCCATTGGAGATGAAATAGGTTTACAGTTGTTCATATTAAACTCAACTAGTATTTCTTGCAGGTATTTCTTCTGATTTATACACAATGGTCCATCTTCCTGTCTTTTCACTTCAATTCTCTTCTTCATTCCAGCTTCAATTAATTTCTTGTCTAGAGTCTCGTACCAAGCACGTCCTGACTGCTTTAACCCATACAAACTTTTAAGTAGTCGGCAAACTATATTTTTGGATTGGTCTGGGCCCATAACCCTTGTTATAGAGACAAGCAGAAGGCACAATTCGTTAACACAAAATTATATTGTTTTCACATCCGATAAAACATCAAAAGTGATTTTTCAATAAAGTAAACAACAAGTGGATGTATGGAGGTCAAACACCAAATCCTATGAAGTAGCCCACCAACAATATCAAATAGAAATATCAATGTCAGATAGATAGGTAGGAACCTTTGATAGATAAGTCCATGAAGGAAGTAGGAGAGATTATTAATTAAAGGAGGCTCATTAGAAGCCCTAGGTACCGAAATATACACTTCAGAAAACAGAAGATTTTTCAAAAATTTCCATCTTAAAAATGTTGAGACCATTGCAATAGCTTCATTTTCTTTGAAAATTCGCTAATGTGAGGGTATATCGCGTTTCCGCGCCCCCGCGGTATACTTCATTATTCAGTTGGTTAGTTTTTTTTCCAAGGTGTTTGGTAGTTGGTTGCCCAAAATTAAGGTAGATCTATCTAACCCGGAGCGCAGGGGGTCCCGTTTTAATGAGGATCTATCGTGGGCGGTCTCTCGGTCGGAGAACAGCTCGTTTATATTAATTACGCTTGCTATATAATCTTCTATTGTGCGGAGAAACTCGGCCTCTCTCAATGGAAGTCCATTGTTGGTTCGGCGGGAATGTTAGCACTTCGCGAGTAATCTGGGGGAGGATAGTGTTGTTGTAGTGGTAAGTATACGATAGTACTCGTACATTTCTAGCTTCCGATCGCGCTTCGACCCTGAGTAGGTATTTTGCTTTGTGCTTGTGCTTGGAAACACTGTTTGATCGAGAGCCTTTTGAGACCTGCGAACAAAATAAACTGTTGAAGAATCAAGCCCACGTCGTTATTATGATTATTTTCAACAGGTGTTGTTTCTTTTTTTGTAGTGAAGAACTGAAATATATGCTTCTCATTCAGCGAGAAAAAGTTGACTGGAATATTGTGCTCATTCTAAATATTGTAAAACCAACTCTACAAGAGGTCATGGGACCAGCAATAATAATGAAGAGTACCACTTGGGTGATGCAGATAAAAGCTATTCTGATACGAAATGATGAGTTATATGAGAATTATACCGAAGCCCAAAATAGAAACTGATGATATGGAGGGAAGGCAAGAATTGACTACACGGATGAGGAAAGATGCAAAAGCAAGATCAACGATTGTTTTAGCAATTTATCCGAGTGACCTGAAACTGATTGTAACTGATCAAAGGACTGAAAACGTCTAACAAAGTCTGGCAAAAAATGCATGAAGTTCTCCAACCAAAAGGTCCTGCTAGGAAAGCGACTCTTCTCAAAAGACTGATGCTACAGAAGTTGAACTCAGGTGAAGACGTTCATGAAAATGTAACTGGATTTTTCGATAATTTGAGTAAACTCTATGATCTGAATATTGAAATAAATTATGATTTATCAACAATAATGTAAAGTAAAAAAAAAGTTAAGTCAACAACCATTTCAGGTTGGATAAAAACGGAGTTGAGTAGAATGTTGTCTATTTCCACGAAAATGATGAGTTACAAGTTAAATCGATTTCGACGGTTAGGTCATTATCAGTAACAAACATTAACTGATGGTACATCACAAAGAGCATAGCTTGTATAGGATCTAGTGTATTGATTTTTTCATGAAAAGAATTTAGTTGCCTTTCAGTTCCGGTCCAGAGAATTATTATATCATCAACGTAAATATACCAATATAAAAGGTTGTTTGATTTACACTTTTCAAAGATTCGTTTTTCAAGATGATCCATATAAATATCCGCAAGCAAAGGAGACAGCGGTGAACCCATGGCTACCCCTGGCTGAGTATAAATTTTACCTTCAAATAGAAAATAGTTCTGATCCATACAAACAGACATTAGACTACACAGTTCATCCTTTTCAAAAACATCGAGACCTGAACCATGTAATGGGTCTTCACAATGTAACCCTCACCAATGTTTGAGCTCCCTTTCACTTTGTCTGCCTTGATTGGCATTTGATGATCCTCCCAGGTCCCTTCACTTCTCTGAGCCAATAGGATTCTCCTTTCACTTATCTGATTGGGTATGACTTTCACTTCCTCGACCAATGGGATTCAAGCTCACTTTCACTTGTGCCTATACAAGCTATGCTCTTTGTGATGTACCTTCAGTTATTGTTTGTTACTGATGATGACCTAACCGTCGAAATCGATTTAACTTGTAACTCATCATTTTCGTGGAAATAGACAACATTCTACTCAACTCCGTTTTTATTAAAATGGTTTTCCACAATCTCATCGCGAGTGATTTTATTCGTATCAGGTTGAATTTTCGCCCGCCTGCCATTCCTGTCGTCGCGGACGTCATCAGCTGTCTTCCTTAGGGAAGATCAGAATTTGTTCTGACGATTTTGCCCTGGGTTGTGACGAGGGGGTCGATGAGAGCAAAGAGTACTGGAGACAAGTTGGATGAGAGCCTCAGATGCTAAAAAACGCACGCTGCCGACGGTGAGCCTTGAACCCACGACCCCCGCGGAAGTCGGTCCAAAGTCCACCGCCAAACAACCAACAATCCAAACAAACTGACCAGAATTTATTAAAATGTTACAACTGTGGTGTGATAGGACATAGATCTCCGCAATGTTCATCTTCAAAAGTAAATAGAGAAAATGCTAGTGCAATGGAAAAACAACCAGTAGAAATAGTACATTGTGGTACATTTAATATTGCATTGCAGAGTAATAGGATTGAATCAAAATTGGATGATTTTCATTCATCCTAATTCCATCGCATTGATTTGGGGCTTACGAACTTCGATACTTGGGTGATGCAGATGCAGGAGGCCTAGGGAATCTGAATGACACGTTTCACAATGATCTGTCCCATTCAACGCAAAACAACCGGCGAAACTACCGGCACTTGAGCAAAAAAACGAACAAATTCAGACATTATTGACAATATTATTATACTTGTAAGAGATGACACTGTCAATTGCAGCAAGTGTACTCAAATAAAATGAAGGCACCACCTCTATAATCGTGGGCGGCCCTAAGCTGTATTCACCAATCATTCCAGTTCATACGAAACTCTTCAAAAGGGAGGGAAAACGTGGAATCGGATCGGTGCCCGATGGTGGGAAAAAGCAATTAGCGATCTCATAGCTATTCCCCATCGAACCTCGCTACAAGCGCTTTGAGAATCTCACCTGCTCCGCGATAAACAGAATTAGACCGTTTGCCGTTCCCGAGGACGGAAAACCAGTTTTTCTCAGCCAAGAAAATCCTTCAGAGTTCACTCTAATAGAATGCAATCAGACTCATCCTGTTAGAGATGGGAAGAGCGAATCTTTCTTGAAGTGCTGTAACTCTCAACAACTCACACTCATCCAGACTCATCCTCTCACTTGGTATAAAAATAAAATAATAATTTTATAAAAGTTATTAATTAAAACAAACACAAAAATTTTAATAAATTATTAAAATAATAAAGGGGTGTGCGTATGTGTCCAAAAAACTGTTCATTGTTATTTTTAATCTAAACTAGACCTCATTCTGAGAATTTTGACACCAACCGCGACTTTGTAGCGTGAGAAGTCCTTTTTCTATGATTTTTCAAAGTTTCGAATGTTTATGACGTCACAGTGGGCTGGGGAGTCCCGCCCAGGCGGGAGGGGCGTGTGACGTCATAAACATTCGAAACTTTGGAAAATCATAGAAAAAGATCTACTCATCCAAAAAGAGAACGGCAAGTGTCGAAATTCTCAGGATGAGGTCTAGTTTAGAATAAAATTTTTAAAAAAAGTCTGCCAAGTGGGTGTGGCACATAGCTTCCTCGTATCCATAACCCGATTATATAGATGATCCGATGCATAGTAGCTAATCTCAAAACACCAATCTCTAAGTACCTTTCACTAATCTCATAGGGGACCATCCACACGCTAATCTGGACAATCCTAGAAAATTTCATCAAAATCGGATGAAAAATGTAAATGTTATGGCTGTTACAAGGATTTTACGTATGCGCATGAGCAGAGGCTTCTGTAAATGTTAAGGCCTTGATTTTCATTGGGGACCATCTACAATCTAACCCGCGTAATCCCTAAAAATTTCATTGAAATCGAATGGAAAATGTAGAAGTTATGGCCGTTACAAGGAATTCACGTTTGCGCATGCGTAGACGCTTCTATCAGTTCGAAGATGATGATTTTCATAGGGGACCGTCTTCACACCAACCCGCACAATCCCTGAAAATTTCATAGAAATCGGACAATAACTTCGTATAGTTATGCCTGTTACAAGGAATTCATGTCACACAGACAGACAGACACGGAACCAAAATTGTTCAAAAAGGTCTAAAAAACAAAAGGCGAGTGAAAATTTTGATTTTGGAGAACTTTTTTTTTCATCCTTGAAAAGTGAAAACAAAGCTTCCGCTACCTAGGGAGACTCGGAAGCAAAATCAGGCGCACCTCCTCCCCCCCCCCCCCATAGTAATATACTTTGACTTAATTTTATTTAGTTGCTCTTCCAATGTAAGGTGTAACAATCTCCCCAGTATTGAATATGTCTGCCGCTGTACTGACCTCATGTAACAATCTTACATTGTCGAATAATAATATTCTATTGTTATTAAATAAATTTTATTTGATCACCACGACATACGTCATCACTCAACCGCCAAAACACTCCTGTGAGCCTCGTCACAGCCTTAACTTCTACATTTTCTACTAGAATTCGATGAAATTGCATAAATGAATGCCACATCGTGAAAGGCTCTGGTCATAAAATAACGACCATCCACTGTACTGCCGTGCTAAGCCAGAAAGTCGTAACGTGAAAATTTGACCAAATTGAGTTATTGGTACCCGAGAGTTTTGGGGGTCGATTTCTATCGATTTTCGGAATTTTAGAGTCGTATCTCTATTAGAAATGCCTCATACAAGCCTCCCGACTTTCGCGTTAAGGCGTGTTAACTTGATTTTGCTAAGAAACTAGTCCTTTTAGAGCGATTCAGAAGAAGAAAACTCGTATCTTGACACTGATAAGGGAATCTGCCTATTTCGACGAAACGACTTCTTGCATTAAATCGGCATGATACGACTTTTTGCCTCTGAAAACTCAACATTTAGTGGTGAATTTACGTTTATACTCTAAGTGAATAAACGTTTATTTTTATTGATTCAGCAGTTTTTTCTTACACTCTGAACAGAGATATGAAATACGATTGACTTTGAGCCAAGTAGGATGACAAAATAACCAATGTGAAATGTTTTCTTGAATTAAAATGTTAATTCAAATGAATTAATGTTTCAAGAATTAAAATGAACAGAATAGTCGTAACTTCGGGTTTACGAGAGCGTAATATCTTATCATCTTTTTTGACAATTTACACTTAAAAATGTTTAATTTTGACTCCGGAAATCGATTCGGCTACTAATTTCTTTTAAGAAAAACCTATACTTGTGGTAAAAGGAGGAAAAATAATCCCGCGAAAGAATTATTTCGCCACGAAACCTATCAGGTCGTTTCCCCGAAAGTTGGGTGAAGTCAATATACGACTTTCTGGCTTAGCAAGGCAGTTTAGGTGTCTACCAATTCTTCAACGCAAGATTAACCAGCTTGGAGATCAGCTTCAGATATTCCAATACCTACCAGCGTTATTAGCCGGTTGATATCAAACTGTTGTATTCGCGATTCTATAATGTTGTACCACTCGCAGTTAACCAGCGAAGTAATTATCTACGGCGCCAGAGGCGTCAACCAGCGGGGAGGCCCTGCAACCGAAACTAAACGCCATTGTGTTCCAAACCGCGCAATAACTGTCAACCGGGCTTAACGCTATTCTAAAGCCCAATTGCGGACAACGATTCATTATTATGTTTCTAATTTATCGCGCTATAACTCATCTCATTCCACTGCGGAAGTTATCCGACGCGGTTCCTTCCTGTGAGTAATAGCAGGAATAATAATTCCTCTCAAGAATAAGAAAGCCCGAACTCCCATCAAATTTTTGCAAGATTTGAATTTTCATGTAAGTATTAAACAATCCGAATAAACGCCTTTTTTTATCAACCCTAGAAGGATATCGTGCTTTTTCCAACGCTTAAGGGTAAAGCAGACTATCGAAAGGGTTGAGTAAATTTTACACATTCGCCCAAAACAGGATTTCTCTTCATTAATTTATATTCTAAAAGGATGAAACGAAACCACACACGTTTTCCATCATGGATTATTGCGTTATTAAACATGAATTGTGTCAAAATATTAATATAGGAGTAATAATAATACAATAGTAATTATGTAATCAGACTTCCAATCCACAGCCCACAATAACACCAAAATTATTAGACTACCGAATTAGAAGAGTAGGTACCTATATTATTTAATGAGCATCAATATCCCTTTTCCCTAAGTAAAAAAAATGCAATTAATTACAATGCTCAACGTTGGTTCTAAAAATTAATTCCCTTCCGAATTTTCAATTACTCGAAATTTGTTCCAAAATACTGAATTTCCTCCAACACCATAAAGAAAAAATTAAAGTGAGCAAATAATTGTAAGGAAAAAATTATTTGCAACCAACTTCAACAACTTTTAGTCAAAATAAAGCAATCTAACAAATCAACACACCAGGCACTTTGGGGATTACTTAATAGCTGCAATAACAGGCGTTTATATGGGTTTGTTCATGGTATAGGACAAGCAGAGCGTAGATCGTAGTAAATCTCACACACAAGAAGGGATGATATTGCTGAGTAAGATTGACATATTGGAAAAGGCATGCAAGGTACTGTAGAGTAAACATTCCGCAAGAAATTTACGTGGAAGAGTACTTTTGAGTCATTTTGGTTTATTATTTTCAATAATGAACCTTTGGAATCGACCAAGAAAAAACAAATTCAACACCCCCTCAAATTTGATGGTTTACGTTTCAAGGTACGTAGAATCCAAAAATCGAAAAAAATAGCCATCCGTCCGCCGTACGAGGCACTTTCCCCACTTAGCATTGACCGATATTGATTTTGAAATTTGGTATGTAGGCTCCATTTGGGGTCTAGTTGTGCCCCGAAGATTTTGGTTGATGTAGGTCACTTCTAAGGGTCTACCAAGGTAGCGGAAACTTTGTTTTCAATTTTAAAAGTAGAAAAAAAAAATCTCCAAAATCAAAATTTCCACTCGCGTTTTCGTTTTGGACCATCCTGAAAAATTTGTTTTTGTGTCTGTCTGTCATAAAATCCTTCTAATAGGCAAAACTTTACGAATCTATAGTACGATTATGATGACATTTTCAGGAATTGTGCGGGTTACCCCAACCCTATCTACACCTCGTAGATGGTGTTCGCTCTAGGGGAACTGCACCTTTCATGGGATGTTTGGTTCAGTTGAAATAACTACAACGTTATTTACTTACGACTTCGGTGGACTGTATTGTAGGTTCATCAACATGGGAAAAACACAGCACTTGCTAAACTATACAAAACTGAGTTGTATGGTACTTGCGACACTTATTGGTGTATAAAATTTGAGCTGCGAGGCTACAGAAAATTGAACTTGATACGAGTGAAAAACAATACTGAATGAGGGATCTAAAACATGGCTACCAAATCGGGCTGCGACACTAGCGGTGGTATTACCAAATACAAAAAATAAGAAACCCAGGAAGTGGAGCACTCTGCATGAAAAATCTAAACTACGTAACGACAAAGATTGGCGCGCTTACACCAACATACCCCCCACCTTGACAAGCGATAGCTTTCAACAAAAAGACTGAACAAACAAAAAATTTAAAAATTGCTTACAAAAATGAAATACAGGTAAAATTACTTGAACCAAGACACATTCTTTAAATTTGACCATCTTCTACGTCGTTCTCATTGAAGCTGACTTCGTCCTCTTGATCTGGTAACGGGCATAACTTGGAGATAGGTCGCTTGTAAATGCCGTCAACTGTCCGTACTGAGGCTACTCGGACAAACCCATCCTTGCCTGGATAAATCTCAACAATACGCCCGAGATTCCATTTGAGGGGAGGAATGTTATCCTCCTTGATGAGAACGAGTTTGTTGAGAGTTAGATTAGGTTCTTGAGCTAACCATTTTTTCCGAGTTTGTAGGGACGAAAGGTATTCATTTTTCCAACGTTCCCAAAAATGTTGGTACATTTTCTGCAAACGGGACCATCTCCTTAAAGAGCCTTCTTTGTATGGTCGCATATCAGGTTCCACCATTGATGTAAGAGAGTCCCCAATAAGGAAGTGCCCAGGGGTGAGAGCGGAGAAGTCATCAGGATTGTTGGAAATAGGAGTAAGAGGACGGGAATTTAAACAAGCTTCAATCATAGACAATACCGTACACATTTCTTCAAAAGTAATGATTGCACCACCTAAAACGCGTTTTAAATGGAATTTTAGAGACTTGATCGCTGATTCCCATATACCTCCAAAATGAGGGGCTCTGGGGGGAATGAAATGCCAGGTAATCTGTTCAGAAACAGCATAGTTTCTGAGCTGGGGATCCTTCATAACAGTTTCCACTTGCTGTTTCAGTTCACGAGCTGCCCCAACAAAATTAGATCCATTATCGGAGAACATGTGTTGAGACTTTCCTCGGCGAGAATAAAATCTTTTCAAGGCATTGATGAAGGCGGAGGTAGACATGTCACTTACAAGTTCAATATGAATAGCTTTCGTTGCTAGGCATATAAAAAGGGCAATATATGACTTTACTGATTTTGATTTCCGTAGCAAACTGGATTTTATTGATACTGGCCCACAGAAATCAACTCCACAGTTTATGAAAGGTCTTGAAGGTTGAACACGTTCTGCAGGCAACTCACCCATTATCTGAGTAATGGTCTTAGGGTTGTGACGAAAGCATGTTTTGCATGAATGAAGCACCTTGCGGATTATACAAGTGCCACGTAGAGGCCAGTATTGTTGTCTAATTGTGGTGAGGAGTAATTGTGGACCAGCATGAAGATGCTTTAGATGAAATGATTGAACAATCAGGTATGTGAAAACATGATTCGAAGGTAGGATAATCTGATGTTTCTGTTCAAATTCCAAGTCAGAGTTTGAAAGGCGACCACCAACTCGCAATATTCCACTTTCATCCAATGATGGGTTCAAAGATGACAATGGACCCTTTTGTGCGATGGAGCCAATTTTTATGATACTGGTCAATTCCTTGGAAAATGCTTCCTGTTGAACAACTTTGATTAATTGTCGGAGTGCCCTTTCTCGCTCAACCACGGTGATTGGACCTGTGACACAAGGTTTCTTGGGAAGATGATCAATGAAACGTAGAGCATACACCACTGCATTGATGAGGCGATTTACATTTGAAAACCTCCAAAAAGCTACAACTGGCCTTGCACTTACGACCAGCAAGCTGACAGGGGGCTTAGACTCTGGGGGGCTATCTGGTAATTGCGGCTGAGAAGGCCAATAACCCGGAGACTGAGCCAACCATGAAGGCCCATGCCACCATACTTGACATTGTAAAATCTCATTTGGCATGAGACCTCTGGATAATAAATCACTTGGATTGTCAGATCCTGGCACATGATGCCATTGGAAATCCTTACAGAGTGAATGGATTTCAGTGACTCTGTTAGCGACAAATGTTTTCCAAGTTCCAGATGGCTTTGAAATCCAAGCTAATGCTACTGTAGAATCTGTCCAGAGGTGGCATGATACCGAGATGAATGATAAGGCATCCATACACTTTTTAGCCAACTGTGCTAGCATCAAGGTGCCACACAATTCCAGACGAGGCACTGATATGGTTTTCACTGGTGCAACCCTAGATTTAGAGCATAGCAGTCTCACATGAAAAACTCCATATTCATCCTGACTTCTGAGATAGATTGTGGCACCATAGGCACACTCAGAGGCATCTGAGAAGCCATGGATCTCAATGGGGCAACCTGAACCAGCCACTGAATGCCGTGGAATTTCTAGGTTCTCAAGAAGGGTCAATTGATCCCGAAAGTCAATCCACTCATCGCAGAGCGGCGGCTCCAAGCATGTGTCCCAATCCATCTGAGACTTCCAAAGTTGCTTCATAAACAATTTGGCCTTCAGATTAACTGGACCCAACAGCCCTAATGGGTCAAAAATCCGCGCAATCTCCGACAGAATGCCACGCTTAGTGATGACAGTCTCATTTGATGTATTAATTGAATATTTAAATACATCAGTGGATGGGTTCCACCAGACACCTAATGTCTTGATTGCACAAGGGTTTTGAGAATCAAGAACATATTTCGATTCACGCAGACTTGATGGAATGCTTTCAATCAATGATGGGCTATTTGAGCACCACTTGTGAAGTTCAAAACCTCCAGACTTAGTAACTGCAATGACCTGTTGTTGTAGCTCCAAAGCTTCTCCAAGCGAGTCGCTGCCACCAAGAAAGTCATCAACATAAAAATCCCGACCAACCACAAGAGAGCCTTGAGGGAATAATTTGGAGTTGATTATGGATAGCTGTTTGAGACAGCGTGTCGCCAGATAGGAAGCTGGCCCTGTACCATATGTAACAGTATTCAAGGTATATGTTTGAAGGTCATGCTCAGGGGACTCTCGCCAAAGAATCCGCTGCAAGTTGCGATGTTCTGGAGAAATGTTAACCTGGCGATACATTTTTGTTATATCAGCAGTCATTACATACTTGTGTTGACGAAAACGAATGAGAATAGATGATAAGTCGTCCTGAATGGTAGGGCCTACCATAAGAACATCATTTAGTGAAATGCCTGTGCTAGACTTACATGACCCATCGAAAACCACTCTGAGTTTAGTTGTGGAACTGTACTCATTTGTTACACAGTGGTGTGGCAAGTAGTAAACTGTATTGGGTTCAACTGAGTCTGAAACGAGTTCCATATGGTGCAGAGAGATGTATTCTCGCATAAATGAGACATAGGCGTCTCTCAAACCTGGATTCTTAATGAGCTTACGTTCTAATGAGAAGAAGCGCTTCATTGCAATTTCCCTACTGTTACCAAGCTGAGTGATTGTAGGCTTTATTGGAAGCTGCACTTCGAATCTACCTGATGCATCTTGCTTCGTTGTCTCCAAAAACAGAGCCTCACATGACTGTTCCTCTGGGTTGAGATTTCTTGAAACCGACACTTCCTCAATGTCCCAGAACCTACTAAGGCTCTCCTCAAGTCCTACAGAACACATAAACTCCACTCCAGAGCACAACGATTCATCAGCAGTAAGCGATAGGATCTTGCCCGATACCACCCACCCAAACCTGGTGCTGAATAGAGAAGGATACCCTTGTCCTAGAGGTAGCCGGTCAATACCCAAGATGTTGAAGAATTCAGACGCGCCAATCAACATATGGACTGGGGATTGCTTGAAAAACTCAGGATCAGCCAACTCAATATTTGGGGGTATCTTCCATTGGGAAACATTCAATGACGTAGTAGGAAGATCCAAAGTAATTCTTGGTAAGATGACACACTCAAGATCAATTTTAAACTTGCCATCCTGGGAAACTACATGACAATTCAAACCTCTATGGCCAGCAGACTTAGAACCACCTATGCCACAAATTGAGGATGATCGCTTGTAGGAAGTAAGTCCCAAGATTTGAGCCATTCTCTCAGTTATGAAGTTTACTTGAGAACCACTGTCCAGCAGAACTCGGCATTTATGCAGATTTCCGTATTTGTCAGCTACTTGCACTAAAGCTGTAGACAATAGCACTGTAGAAGAGTATGTGTGATTGGCAGTGCTGCTGTGTACAGCCTCAGCTTGTTCTGGCTGCAGAGTTGGCAATGCAGATGAAATGTGTTCCTTATGCAGCAAGGAATTGTGTTTGAGGTTACATCGGGTACAGTGAGAACTGGGGCAGTTAGATACTGCATGATCTGATCCATTTTTGAGACAATTGGCACACAGATTTAGATCCTGAGCAATACGAAGGCGTTCATCCACATCCATGGCCAAGAACTTCTTGCAGAAAAATACTCTATGTCGGTATCCACATATAGGACACCCATTAGTGACAGAAGGGGTAGAAGTACTGTTGGATATGTCCCCAGAAGCAGCTATGTTGCTAGACTGCTGTTTATTCTGTGCTTTAAATTTGTCTTGTCTATCTTTAGGCTTTTCTGAATCTAAGGACTCCAGAATCTGAGCTTGGTTCTCAAGGAAATCTATGAACCTGGTGAGAGTGGGAATGTTATCCCTGTCACAGGTTTCTTCCCATTCACGAAGAGTGTTTGGGTCCAACCTCTGTTGTAGGTAAAAGACCAATGGAGCATCCCATTTGTCAACAGGGAGCTCCAATGACTCCAGAGCTCGAATGTGCTTAGAAATAGTGTCGACAAATTTCCTGACCTTAAATGCTGATGCCTTGTCAATTTTTTCAATGTTGTAAATTTCTTTGATATGTGTCCCCACTACCAGTCTCTTATTGTCAAAACGTAAATTGAGTAAATCCCAAGCTTTATTATAGTTTTTAGAAATTGTTTCTAGGGATGCGATTACATGGAGAGCATCACCCTTCAAAGCAGAACGGAGGTAACAAAGCTTTTGAACTGTGTCGAGGTCCTCTCTTCTGCCAATCAGAGAAATGAATTGTTCCTTAAAAGAGAGGAAGTACTCATATCCACCCGAAAACGTGGGAAGCGATATTTGAGGAAGCTTAACAACACTTTGAGACTTTGCTGCACAGCAACCCTGACGTATTTGGATTGCTGGATCATCGGATTTAGTTGATTTCGAATCCCTCCTCCCATGGAAATCCAGCAAGTCCCTGGTCTTTGATGTCAAGTAGTAGTAGGAATCTTCAAATTCCTCAGTAGTCTTGGAGATCTCAGAACTTGATGATTCCTCCAAACATTCAATCTCAAACTGGAGTTCATAGAATTCTGAAAGAATTGGTTCTAGCTTGTTGAGTCTTGCTTCGAGTTCTGTGAAATTTACCTCATCGAAATTGAGAAATTTCTCGAACCTAGTTAAATGACCCTTGAGAACTCCCCTTTTACAAGTGAGTCGCTTCAGGGATTCAGTCATGATTTTAATAAGAATTAATGGATCGGACTTGATGGTGCAGTCATTTAACATACAACATGTCTGTTAACTAATAATTTGAAATGAAAGAATATTGCTGACAATAAACGTATAGATAGATGAAAAAAAAAAAAAAAATAAATAAATAAACGAGAAACTACCTATTATATAATTATATCAACAACAAAGTAAACACTGTACAATATTGGTAGGTACATCCAACAATAAAAAATTGAAGTGAAATTGGTACATGAAGAAAGCACTGGAAAGTATTTATAAAATGCAGTGAAGGGATTAATTAGGATAGGAATATGAAGGGAACCACGAGAAGGATGACGAATGAAGACCAAGAAACTGCACGGTTCCAAGAAGGGACGTCGCGATGGCCACCCGAATCACGTCAACGCAGCAACACGAGAGGATCTGTTCAGGCAAGGGACGGAACGAGGGTAGAGGCGCCGAGGAGGGGAATGTAGGCGCAAACAGGTGAAGGGGGGCAGCAGAATAGTACCCGCCAGTGAGTACAGACTTTCGTTGTGAGCCTCGAGTCTCGTACTTATCGAAACACCACCAGATTTCAGCACCTTCCAGTCATTGATGATGAAATACGGACGGATGTGGCCTGTGTCTGCTGCTTACTGATAAATCGGACGACAGCACAATGTTAATCCACCAATTTACACATGATCTGAGTTGGTAAATGGGTTGGTGAATGTCTGACACACAATCGGAAACGATTTTTCGTGAATTCCGGTACGTAAAGGACCAAATGTTCGCTCTAGGGGAACTGCACCTTTCATGGGATGTTTGGTTCAGTTGAAATAACTACAACGTTATTTACTTACGACTTCGGTGGACTGTATTGTAGGTTCATCAACATGGGAAAAACACAGCACTTGCTAAACTATACAAAACTGAGTTGTATGGTACTTGCGACACTTATTGGTGTATAAAATTTGAGCTGCGAGGCTACAGAAAATTGAACTTGATACGAGTGAAAAACAATACTGAATGAGGGATCTAAAACATGGCTACCAAATCGGGCTGCGACACTAGCGGTGGTATTACCAAATACAAAAAATAAGAAACCCAGGAAGTGGAGCACTCTGCATGAAAAATCTAAACTACGTAACGACAAAGATTGGCGCGCTTACACCAACAGATGGTCCCCTATGAGGGTAGTGGAAGGTACTTAGAGATTGATGTTTTGGGATAAGCTACTATGCATTTGATCACCTATACAATGGGGTTATAGATACGAGGAAGCTATGTGCCACACCCACTTGGCAGAATTTTTTTCTTCTTGGTCGATTCCAAAGGTTCAACATTGAAAATAATAACCCAAAATGATGGTTCAAAAATTATTTACACTGATTGAAATATTGCCTTGAAAATTTGCTCAATCACTCGCGGACTTTTATTTCAGGAGGAATTTTATTCTCCTTGTCGAGAACACAGGGTGGCCCATGGTTGACCTTCGAGTCCTCCTCCGAGAGCGGGTATCGGGTAAAATCGGTGTCCCCGAGAGAAGATTACCCGCTTTCGTACGATTATGAGGCCGCCCCCAGCGGTTTAGGCCGACGGCGGAGGTGGCAAACATTTTGCGGAGAACTCGGAGTCGCTATTTCGTCTGCCCTCCGAGCGGCCTCTTCAATTGAATTTATCTCGAGCTGTTTCCGTAAACAGATCACCCCCCTTCAACGGACACTTCTCAACAATTTCAATTCAACGGACAACTCTCAGACTTTAAGAAAACAGGCAAATTTTGGTTTATTATTTTCAATAATGAACCTATGGAATCGACCAAGAAAATTGTCTCCTTATCCAGACGTAGGTTTATGATGCCATAGTTTCTTGCTAAGAATACAAATCAAGAAATTACTAGACATTTTCTCCATTAATCAAAAAAAAACACTCATTTCTAGTGGGTACTCACTAAGTGACATAATTATTTTTAAAAAACGCTTGCATACGAGTCTGCAACGCATTGGGACATTTTCATGTCTTTACCTATTGCTTTTTACCTCACTATAGGATTTTGTAACCCACCCTCCGTTGTTGTCAGAATGTGAAACGAATCATTAACATAATAACATAGATATATTAGTATGTTACAAATTGACACAATTATTAATATTAAGAGGTAGGTACCTAATTTCAATAAAATAGACGATTCCGGATTAATTATCTTCTACACTCACGATCATTAGTTTGTAAACAAAATATGAGAACAATTATGCCCATAGCTCCGCTATTCGTATAGTCAATATGTTATGGAGAACATGAAAATGTTCGTTAAATTGAGAGCTTTCCAACGAGTGGTGAACGATTTTTGTGGGTTAAAAAGTGTAGAAAAGGAACAAACCTAACAACGGGGTCGTTGTAAGCGGAAATCATTATAAAGGCACTGAAACACAATTTCGTTACGCAATTTCGTGACAGTTTTTTGTTTTTTTGTGCAGGGCAAAGACATGAAAATGTCAAAACATTTTTTAACACCCCCTCAAAATGTGTTGGTTTACATTAAATGTAAATTTAAATTAAATGTAAACATTAAATGAAATGTAAACATTAAATGAAATTTTCAAGGTACGTAGAATCCAGAAATCGAATAAAAATTTGGCCGTCCGTCCGCCGTACGCGGCACTTTCCCTACTTAGCATTGACCGATTTTGATGAAATTTGGTATGTAGGCTCCATTTGGGGTCTAGTTGTGCCCCGAAGATTTTGGTTGATGTAGGTCACTTCTAAGGGTTGAAAAATAAGGTTTGAAATTTTGAAAACGCCCTAAATCAAACATTTTTGATTTTTGATATAGCAAACTGAATTAATCCTTTCGCAAACTGAATTAAACTTTTCGCAATTTGATTTAAACGTTTTGCAAACTGAATTAAACCTTCCACAATTGGAATTAAACCTTTCGCAAACTGAATTAACCCTTTCCCAATTGCAAGTGAACCTTTCATAAAATTAATCCTCTGCACCAAACATGATCAGAGGACATAAGAGAGAATGAAGTTGTGAGATGTGGGAGAAGGGAGAATGAAAATCAAATGTAAAGGCGGGCAAAAGGAGGGTTTATTCAGTAAAAACTTACCAATAATTGAGAGGGGTCGGGCCGGAATAAAAGAATGTCGAACGGGACGCGAATAACGAGACGAAAGGTGAGAAGACCGTACGCGTGGATTCGGGTCAAGGACAAGACTGAGGTCCCTCCTTTCCCCCCGTCACAGGATCGGTCAATCCCCCTTCTCCTCGTTCACTCTGTGGTCGGGTCATCCGCCTAATATGAACGTCACAAAGTCCCCAAAACAATACCTTATCTGTGGACGGTCAATATCTTTCCTGTGGATGGTCAATTACTCCCCTGTGTACTGGCAAACTTTCATTGACCGTCACTGAGTAGAATCACCCTTCCCTTCCCGTCAATATTCTCGTCATGGAAATGTTCGTAGGTTTTTTCTATTTTTTTTTTTTTTTTTTTTTTTTTTTTTGGTTTTGTGAGGAACATTGTTGTGGTAATGAGCGACAGCGATTCAAATATTACTTCAGTGAGTACCTATTGCTGAGTATTGTGAGTATTGCTGAACGCTCGAAGGAGGGACGGTCGAATTCCTTGAAAATCCCGTTGAAAATGGACATTTATCTCCTACTTCCTGCTGCAGCTACAGGCCAACTACTGACCTTCCCCTTTCTTGAAAAATCGGACTATTCATGTGATAGTTTACTTTAGAACATTGAATTATATATGGATAGTTCAACGTGTTTATTTATTATGATTTTTGTTTATTAAAAATTAATTAAACTGTTTGTTCATTGCGAAAAGTTTAATTCAGTATGAGAAAGGTTTAATTCTAATTGGGAAAGGGTCAATTCTAATTGCGAAAGGTTTAATTCAGTTTGCGAAGAGTTTAAATCAAATTGCAAAAAGTTTAATTCAGTTTGTTAAAGGTTTAATTCAGATTGCTAATGCTGTATAAAGGTATTGTTTTTCTAACAATTTAAGATAGTATAGAATTTTTTGAGACCACGCGGAGCTCTGTAGGACAAACCGTTCACTCCCTATGAGAATTTAAGGTTTGTACTTACGATAAATCAGAAACACGAGTGTGAATCGCAAAAGAGACCTAATCTCCGTTCAAATTATAGCTGACTGAAATGCAATCGATGTTTTTCTTCATGTTGGAAGGTTGGTGGCTTTGCAGACGAGTGATCAATATAGAAAAATAATAAACCATTGTGTAATAATTTGCAGCGTTTTTTGTTCGACTCAGAAATCTCCCAAATTGCACATTATTTCATCAGAGTATCAAAATTAGCATAGGAAGGGGGGATAATATTCACAAAATATCAGATTTTTCAATATTTCGGTTCCTTTATAGCTGACTAATTGTACCCAAGCTTTGAATTTGAGGAAAAATTCTCATTTTACCTCCGGATTTTTATGAATTATTCTCTGTACCACCATGGAACTAATAGTGGTGCCACCGTGGTGCCAGGACACCATAAACGGAATATTTTGTGGGTTTTTTTTGTGTTTCACCTTGAATAGGGAAATGAACTTCGACGGACTGCCTACCAAAACAAATAGATGAAAGTTCGACGCCAGACGGTGGGGGGGGGGGGGGCGGACTCGAATTCGCATGTTGGGTGTCGTAGGTCATGGAGTTTAAAATCCTCTTCAAATTCGAGGCTCCCATGCCGCTAGAAACGTTATGGAGGATAATGGTGGGGGGGGGGTCAGTATTTCTTGCCTAAAGTAATAAGTAAATTACATCGAGTGAAACAGTTTTTTCGCATACCAACTGGTATAGATTGACCTAATGCTAATCCAATGGGACGTCCCCGGGAATGCATGTATTACATAACAATATGTTTATGTTTTATTTGTTTCGAGTTGTTGGGTTGTTTTGACGACTGTTTTGCCATTTTGGCCGCTACAATATAAAATATTTGGCTTTGATAAACTAATAAAGGTAGAATCGCATTGTAAAACGCTGCAAATGATTGCCCAAAGGTTTATTATTTTCTGTATAGATCACCCTCCTGTATAGATCCCTCCCTACCAACCATAGGTACCTACTAGGGCATTTTTGAAAATTTCAACCCCAACCACCAACCAGATGGAAATAAAGGGTTGAAATTTTCAAAAATGCCCTAGTAGGTACCTACTGTTGGTAGGGAGGGATCTATACAGGAGGGTGATCTACTGGGTGTAACGGTTAAGGTCGTACAACCGGCCAGGGTCCGATTCTACAACTAATTTGTGACTTTTTTTGTCTCTTGACTTTTGCTTCCGAGTCTACCAAGGTAGCGGAAGCTTTGTTTTCAAGGACGAAAAAAAAAAGTTCTCCAAAATCAAAATTTTCACTCGCGTTTTGCGTTTTAGACCTTTCTGAACAATTTTGGTTCCGTGTCTGTCTGTCTGTGTGTCTGTCCGTCTGTCATCAATTCCTTGTAACGCGCATAACTATACGAAGTTATTGTCCGATTTCGATGAAATTTTCAGGGATTGTGCGGGTTGGTGTGTAGACGGTCCCCTATGAAAATCATCATCCTCGGACTGATACAAGCGACTGCGCATGCGCAAACGTGAATTTCCTTCTAACGGCCATAACTTCCACATTTTCCACTCGATTTCTATGAAATTTTCAGGGATTATGTGGATTAGGTTGTAGATGGTCCCCTATGAAAATCATCATCCTCGGACTGATAGAAGCGACTGCGCATGCGCAAACGTGAATTCTTTGTAACGGCCATAACTTCTACATTTTCAATCCGATTTCGATGACATTTTCAGGGATGTTACAGATTAGTGTTTAGATGGTCCCCTATGAAAATCATCACCCTCGGACTGATAGTAGCCGATGCGCATGCGCGAACGTGAATTGCTTGTAACAGCCATAACTTCCACAATTTCTACCCGATTTCGATGACATTTTCAGGGATGTTACAGAGTAGTGTTTAGATGGTATCCGATGAAAATCATAGAGAATTGTTAGGGATGGTCTCCTGTGAGAATCTCAAATCTTATACATGACAAGGCTTCAATAGCTCAGAGGACAGAGTCTTGATTTGTGCTCCAGGGATCGCGGGTTCGAATCCCAGCCGAGGCTAAGAATTTTTTTGATCCAATCACATACATCTACTCACTTATTTTTTCATCCGAATTTGATGAAATTTTCTAGGATTGTCCAGATTAGCGTGTAGATGGTCCCCTATGAGGGTAGTGAAAGGTACTTAGAGATTGGTGTTTTGAGATTAACTACTATTCATCGGATCATCTATACAATCGGGTTATGGACACGAGGAAGCTATGTGCCACACCCACTTGGCAGACGTTTTTTCTTAACCCCCTTAAAATCGGACTTTTTTCACTTCTAAGATTTTTTCGTATTTTCGACTTTACGCCATTAAAACAGCCATAACTCCCTTGTTTTTCAGTTAAAATTCAAATGTAATTATACCGTTGGAAAGAGCGTTAAATTCTCTATCTACCTAGTGTTAAATTTTAACTTTTTAAAGAAGACCAAGATGTTGAAAAATGAGCCCGAATAGTAAAATCTCGAAAATCTCGGAAATTTTTCGTTTTTTCAAACGTTTGTAACACTAACTGAAACTGCCGGTTAAGTTCTCACTGTAACCCCAAAAGTTGACCCAAAATCTCACCTTTCCAACGGTATGGTCATACAATTGTTTACAGTGGACTAATGGTGTAAAATCCTCGTTCCCGTGCCAAAAACCGTGGATCTTCCAGTAAAAACCGACGTTTTTCGCGAAAGACATTTTTGCCCTAAAATGAGTTAGGCAGCCATCTTTTCGTACATTGTCCCACTGAGTCAAATGATGACACAAGTCTTATCGAAAAAGCAGTCACTAATATCTTGTCCAATTCACTTTCCGAAAATTGTCTTAATTTCTGTTTATTTGTATGCAGTTTTATGAGTGTATGAGTTTTATGAACTGCTATTTTGTTTTAGACAGGTTATTATGAACAGGGTGGTTTGATTACTTGCGATGTGGGGAGGAGGAGGGACATTAAAAACATACCTTTGACCTTACTGTCGACCATAGTAACGTTAGTAACTTGGCCGATCTGGTAATAAAAAAAACTGGCATACAATTAACAGAAATTAAGACAATTTTCGAAAAGTGAATTGGACAAGATATTAGTGACTGCTTTTTCGATAAGACTTGTGTCATCATTTGACTCAGTGAGACAAAGTACGAAAAGATGGCGGCCTAACTCATTTTAGGGTAAAAATGCTGATTTTCGCGAAACGTCGATTTTTACTGGAAGATCCACGGTTTTTGGCACGGGAACGAGGATTTTACACCATTAGTCCACTGTAAACAATTGTATGACCATACCGTTGGAAAGCTGAGATTTTGGGTCAACTTTTGGGGTTACAGTGAGAACTTAACCGGCAGTTTCAGTTAGTGTTACAAACGTTTGAAAAAACGAAAAATTTCCAAGATTTTCGAGTTTTTACTATTCGGGCTCATTTTTCAACATCTTGATCTTCTTTAAAAAGTTTTATTTGACACTAGGGAGATAGAGAATTTAACGCTCTTTCCAACGGTATAATTACATTTGAATTTTAACTGAAAAACAAGGGAGTTATGGCTGTTTTAATGGCGTAAAGTCGAAAATACGAAAAAAATCTTAGAAGTGAAAAAAGTCCGATTTTAAGGAGGTTAAGAAAAAAAAGTCAAGAGACAAAAAAAGTTACAAATTAGTTGTAGAATCGAACCCTGGCCGGTTGTACGACCTTAACCGTTACACCCTGTATACAGAAAATAATAAACCTTTGGGCAATGATTTGCAGCGTATTTTTACCTACCACACCGCAAATTTCCCATTTGTTCTGATGATTTCGCTCATGGCTTCCCATTGCCTCACCGTCCAGGGTGATGACGAGGGGGGCGAAGAGCCACACGTCCCGGCGGCAAGACTCAAACCTACGACCCCCCGCAGAAGCCGGTCCAAAGAACGGGCGCCGCAGCGACCACGGTTTTTTCCATACAAAATTCTAGATTCCCCATACCAAATTTAAGATTTTCAAAGCAAATTTAAGATATTACTCCGTATAGAATTCAACATTTTCCATACCAAATTCAAGATATGTTATTCCATACAGAATTCAACATTTCCCATAGCAAATTTAAGATTCCCCAAACTGAATTCAAGATTTCCCATACCAAGTTTAAGATTTTCCTAACTGGATTCAAGATTTTTCAAACCTAATTCCAGGTTTTCCAAACCAAATTCCAGATTTTCCAAAGCAAATTTAAGATATTATTCCGTACAGAATTCAACATTTTCCATACCAAATTTAAGATTCCCCAAACTGAATTCAAGATTTCCCATACCAAGTTTAAGATTTTCCTAACTGGATTCAAGATTTTTCAAACCTAATTCCAGGTTTTCCAAACCAAATTCCAGATTTTCCAAAGCAAATTTAAGATATCATTCCGTACAGAATTCAACATTTTCCATACCAAATTCAAGATTCCCCAAACTGAATTCAAGATTTCCCATACCAAGTTTAAGATTTTCCTAACTGGATTCAAGATTTTTCAAACCTAATTCCAGGTTTTCCAAACCAAATTCAAAATTTTTATCAAACCAAATCAAACCAAAGTTAGTGTTTTTCAATCAAATTACAAATTTCTAGAGAGTTTACAAGTCAATTTCGGTGCGAACATAACCAAGGATTCTATCGGTGATCGTCGCTCGCAAAACTCAGCACCTACCCGTCCTAATTTAGAGTTCTGTAATGAAAGAATCCGAGAATTCCTTCTGTACGTCCGTCCCTTCTTCACCCGCATCTCTTCCAAATGTCTGAAGGTTGACAACTATCGATGAATTATTGTTCTGCTTTTCTGTTCTAACGAGTTGACCTATCTTTGTTCAAAACGAACATTCCTTGGTTTAAAAATTTCGAATTTGACTTTTAAAATACTACATTTAATTCTTGTCAGCTTAAAACAATCAAGTGCTCTTGAATTTGACTTGAAAAATCATGAATTCGTTTTGAAAAATCTTGAATTAGACTAGGAAAATACTGCACTTAATTCGTGATAGCTTAAAACAGTCGTCTCCTTCAAATTGACTGGGAAAATCTTAATTTTGACTAGGAAATGCTATACATGAGTACGGCAGTCGGACGAAAATCCAACCTGAAATGGTTGTTTACTCTGCTTTACTGTACATGAAGTACCTGCAGAACATGCTTGTACGGCGTAAAAGAAAAATGCTGCAAATTATTACACAATGGTTTATTATTTTTTATTTTTCTATATAGATCACTCGTCTGCAAACCCACCAACCATCCAACATGAAGAAAAATATCGATCGCATTTCGGTCAGCTTTAATTTGAACGGAGATTAGGCCTCTTTTGCGATTCACACTCGTGTTTCTGATTTATCGTACGTCCAAACTTTAAATTCTCGTAGTGAGCGAACGGTTTGTCCTACAGAGCTCCGGGTGGTCTCAAAAAATTCTAAAAATTCTTAAAATCTTAAATTGAAGGAAAAACAATACCTTTATATCGAAATTTTTTGAGTTAGGACGTTTTCAAAATTTCAAAATTGATTTTGGAACCCTTAGAAGTGACCTACATCAACCAAAATCTTTGGGGCACAACTAGACCCCAAATGGAGCCTGCATACCGAATTTCATCAAAATCGGTCAATGCTAAGTGGGGAAAGTGCCGCGTACGGCGGACGGACGGCCAAATTTTTATTCGATTTTTGGATTCTACGTACCTTGACACGTAAACCATCAAATTTTGAGGGGATGTTGAATTTTTTTTTTCTTGGTCGATTCCAAAGGTTCATTATTGAAAATAATAAACCAAAAGCAAACTCCGAAGTGAGTGGAATATGGTTTTTCTTCGCACCTCACAGTCCATAAGTTGCTGATAAAACCCTTCATTGGTTCACTTTATGTCTATTTATGTGAGTGTTGCATTTTAGGAATCGAATGAGGCCATCCAGAGCTCTGCAGGACCGACCGCGGGGTCCTTAGGAAGACTTATGTTGGTCGAAAATAAGTCTCAAGTTATAATTATAAAATTAGTTTCAACCCATTTCATTCATTTTACTGCCAATTTCATGATGTTCAACAAATTTACTGCCAATTGTAAAAACTATAAAATCGGCCGACAGAATTATGAAATCGGTAGAATAAATTGTGGATTTCACAAAAGCGAAGAATATCGACATTATTAACATTATGAATAAATTGAGAATAAATAAGTGGAATATTTGGGGGAGGCTTGGGAGGTTAGGTTAGGAGGTTTGGCCTCGGAGATGAGCAGGTTCGATGGAGGGGGGGAGGTAACACGGGAGAAGGTTAGAACTGTTTGGGTCGCCTTGGTAAGAGTTTTGGTCGGTTTCTCGAGAGGAATTCGTTACCGTGGTAAGGGAGGCGGGGAGGAGCGGAGGTGTGAGAGAAAGAAGATCGGTTTTACTCACATTCTTGGTTTTCCGCGCTGATGACGGCGGCGCTCTGGAGGAGGACCGATATGAAAGGAAGAAGGACGGCGGCAAAGGAGCGTCGCCACCGCCATCGCCACCTCGCGGGCGGAGGTTCCATGATCCCGCGGAGCACTCACTGACAACCGCTGACTGACACCGCTGCTGCGACCGTCATGTGCGGCTGCGACCGGCACCGGCCATGACTCAACCCGCTCGGCCAACAAACAACACTCTCAGTCAGTCTGTTCTTCCTCTCATATTGATCAGGAGGGGTTCCGGAGGCGGCCGAGGAGGGGGGCGGGGCGCTGCGCGCAGTCGCCGCCGCCCCCAACCTTGTCGAAAATCTCGGCCGTAACCCTCCAGGCTTGGCAGCCAATTCTTATATCTTACACACTCATTACCCCGTTTCGTGGTGTTATCACTGTACCCACCTCCACTGCACCCTCCTCCACTGTACCTACCTCCACTGTACCCACCTCCACTGTACCCACCTCCACTGTACCCACCTCCACTGTACCCTCCTCCACTGTACCCTCCTCCACTGTACCCACCTCCACTATACCCTCCTCCACTGTACCCACCAACACTGTACCCACCTCCACTGAACCCACCTCCACTGTAACCACCTCCACTGTACCCACCTTCACTGTACCCACCTACACTTTACCCACCTTCCAACATACTCCTCCTAAACAGAACCCATCTCACCTCTACTGTACCTTCCTTCATTGCACCCCTTCCAAGAACAACCTCCGCCAAAGTACCACTGTACCCATTCCTGGTGTACCCTCCTCCACCGTATCCAAATTCCTGACCCCATCTTTATTCCCCCCCCCCCCCCACCCTTCCACCAACCCAGAACCTCCTTCACTGAACCCATCTCCATCATTCTCACCTCCGCTGTACCTTCCTTCATTGCACCACCCTTCCGCCCTACCCAAGTACCCACCTCCACTATACCCTCCTCCACTATACCCTCCTCCACTGTACCCACCTCCACTGCACCCTCCTCCACTGTACCTACCTCCACTGTACCCACCTCCACTGTACCCACCTCCACTGTACCCACCTCCACTGTACCCTCCTCCACTGTACCCTCCTCCACTGTACCCACCTCCACTATACCCTCCTCCACTGTACCCACCAACACTGTACCCACCTCCACTGAACCCACCTCCACTGTAACCACCTCCACTGTACCCACCTTCACTGTACCCACCTACACTTTACCCACCTTCCAACATACTCCTCCTAAACAGAACCCATCTCACCTCTACTGTACCTTCCTTCATTGCACCCCTTCCAAGAACAACCTCCGCCAAAGTACCACTGTACCCATTCCTGGTGTACCCTCCTCCACCGTATCCAAATTCCTGACCCCATCTTTATTCCCCCCCCCCCACCCTTCCACCAACCCAGAACCTCCTTCACTGAACCCATCTCCATCATTCTCACCTCCGCTGTACCTTCCTTCATTGCACCACCCTTCCCGCCCTACCCAAGTACCCACCTCCACTATACCCTCCTCCACTATACCCTCCTCCACTGTAACCACCTCCACTGTAACCACCTCCACTGTACCCACCTTCACTGTACCCACCTACACTTTACCCACCTTCCAACATACTCCTCCTAAACAGAACCCATCTCACCTCTACTGTACCTTCCTTCATTGCACCCCTTCCAAGAACAACCTCCGCCAAAGTACCACTGTACCCATTCCTGGTGTACCCTCCTCCACCGTATCCAAATTCCTGATCCCATCTTTATTCCCCCCCCCCACCCTTCCACCAACCCAGAACCTCCTTCACTGAACCCATCTCCATCATTCTCACCTCTACTGTACCCTTCCTTCATTGCACCACCCTTCTGCCCTACCCAAGTACCCACCTCCACTGTACCCACCTCCACTGTACCCTCCTCCACTGTACCCACCTCCACTGTACCCTCCTCCACTGTACCCACCTCCACTGTACCCACCTCCACTGTACCCACCTCCACTATACCCTCCTCCACTGTACCCACCAACACTGTACCCACCTCCACTGTAACCACCTCCACTGTACCCACCTCCACTGTACCCTCCTCCACTGTACCCACCTCCACTGTACCCTCCTCCACTGTACCCACCTCCACTGTACCCACCTCCACTGTACCCACCTCCACTGTACCCACCTCCACTGTACCCACCTCCACTGTACCCACCTCCACTATACCCTCCTCCACTGTACCCACCTCCACTGTAACCACCTCCACTGTAACCACCTCCACTGTACCCACCTTCACTGTACCCACCTACACTTTACCCACCTTCCAACATACTCCTCCTAAACAGAACCCATCTCACCTCTACTGTACCTTCCTTCATTGCACCCCTTCCAAGAACAACCTCCGCCAAAGTAACACTGTACCCATTCCTGATGTACCCTCCTCCACCGTATCCAAATTCCTGACCCCATCTTTATTCCCCCCACCACCCTTCCACCAACCCAGAACCTCCTTCACTGAACCCATCTCCATCATTCTCACCTCTACTGTACCCTTCCTTCACCTCCGAAGTACCACTGTACCCATTCCTGGTGAACCCTCCTCCACCATATCCAAATTCCTGATCCCATCTTTACTGATTCCCCCTGTCGCGAAAGCGATACCTAATATTTTATTTATTGTGATTTCATTTGGCATCAAAATGTAATATTCAAGCTTCAGAGTTTAATCTCGTCATGTGTATTTTTGGCCCCAAATTAGTAGCTATGTGATGAAAGAAGTTTTATTTGGATTGGGGTTTCAATTGTGAAAACAAAAAGTTGATTGAGCTTAAATAAAGCAAAACGCTGCAAATCATTGCCCAAAGGTTTATTATTTTCTGTATAGATCACCCTTCTGTATAGATCACTGGTTCTCCATCAGCACCTACCACCATCTGTATTCTCCCTTGACCTTCCCTCTCAAATTTCAGCTTCCTGCGTTCAATAGGATTGAAAATGGCTTCGGAGCTCACTCAGCTGATCAGTGATCTGAAGAGTGAAGAAGATCTCCTCGAATGCTGGAGATGCCTGGAAGAGCACTGATCAGCTGAGTGAGCTCCGAAGCCATTTTCAATCCTATTGAACGCAGGAAGCTGAAATTTGAGAGGGAAGGTCAAGGGAGAATACAGATGGTGGTAGGTGCTGATGGAGAACCAGTGATCTATACAGAAGGGTGATCTATACAGAAAATAATAAACCTTCATATGGAAATTTGATTACTGGTTACGCAGAAGGCAAAACTATGTACAAATCGAAGATATGAACAGCGATCGCATTCTAGTCAGATAAAATTTGAACGGCGATTAGACCTCTTTTGCGATTCACACTCATGATTCTGTTTTATCAAAGGAAAACCTTCAAGTACTCGTAGGGACCGAACGGTTTGTCCTACAGAGCTCCGCGTGGTCTCAAAAATGTTTAAAATTTCAATATTATTTAAAATTGGTGAAAAAACGATCCCTTTATTTCGAGAGTTTTCGAGCTAGGGCACTCTAGAAATTGTCAAATCTTAATTTTCAACCCTTAGAAGTGACTGACATCAACCAAAAGCTTTGCGGCACCCAAATGGAGCCCATATACCAAATTTGAACCAAATCGGTCCAGTGTTGCTGAGAAAAGTGGCGCGTACGGCGGACGGACGGAAATTTTTTTATTCGATTTACGGATTCTACTTACCTTGAAACGTAAAACATCAAATTTTGAGGAGGGGGGTTAAAAATTGTTTTTTCTTGCTCGATTCAAAAGACTTACTATAGAAATAATAAACCAAAAGAAACACGAAAATCGGTTGGAAATTGGGGCCTGGGCAGAATTTACAAGATTATGCCCGCAAAAGCACGTTTTTTTAAGCCTTAACCCCCCTTTCTTCCCCTTAAAAGGCAAAATTCTAAATTCTGACGACGTAGATCACAATTACATAGTTTTCCGCGTCGAACAGAAAACGAAACACGAAAATCGGTTGAAAACTAAGGGCTGGGCAGAGTACACAAGATTTTGTCACACACACAAACATTCACCTATGGTTTTTTTTCCGCGGATCTGGATTCAGAATGGTCTAAAACGGATTACTGTGTGGTTATTTTTCTCCGGTTGAGTGTTGTTCAACTTTACCCCAGATTAATCGCATAAGGACGTCCAAGTCTCACTGTGGGACGTCCTAAAAAGAATCTTTGAAACGCTCTGCTGAAAACTTGGTTTTTGTCACTTCTGCCACTCAACCCTCTTATGTTCTATTAGAATCACTTTTGGGGGCTCGAATATTACAGGTATTTATTACAATAACCTAGAGAAGCGCTTTTTGTATCAAACTCCGAAGATCCCCCCCCCCCCCGTAGAAATAATTCCTGGATCCGTTACTCACTCCAACGGAAATAATTTCTCCCGGTGAACGAAACTAAAGTTCAAAACATCATGAAAACCCCATTCAAGTCCCACTCAGCCCTTATTCCAGTTGTCCGAAGCATTTTTCAATTCCCAGTGAAGGAAAAGAAAAAAGTTGTCGGGAGACTCTCATTCATAACTAAACCGAAACTGTCACAATCAAAAGTTTCCCAACATCACATTCATCCCTTTTCCATCGCATTAAATACCGCATCTGCATCTCCTGTTCTCAAGTTTGATACTTTTCAGAACCCAATCCCACTTTTCGGGAAATAATGGGATTTTTCCGTACCTGAATGGAAAGAACTTGATAGGAATATTTAAGCGAGTTAATCTTCCGAGAAATGTTTGTTTGGATGAGAAATGGCGACTTCTCTTGATGTGATTCTCTGTATTTGGGAGGATTAACATCAGTTCCCTGAAAAAAAGGGTAAAATGAAAAAAACTTTAAACGAAATCAAAACCAATGGTGGCAGCCCACCGAAAAGGAGGAAATAATACTGACAACTTATTCTCAGAGCTGCTAGCTATCTATTGAAACGATCGATTTTGAATGAATTTAGAAAGATTGGATAGAGGAAAAAGCAAGAAGTGTACATTCTACATAAAACTGATAAGGTAGAATTCATGATTTTGGTATAGCAATAACAGCTATAAGAGAATGTAGTTATATGTTTAAAGTAAGTACCATAGATAGTTGCGTTCACTACAATAATCATATAGGGTAACTGCTTGTTTTTTCCAGTTTGGATCCGTTGAATCTGAAATTGTTTGAGAAATTCGGAAAGCTGAAAAAGCGTACTAGTAGTATATTCCACCAGAGACTGATAAGGTAGAGTACATTACTGAAATATTATATGTTTGGAGTCACCATAAATGATTGGTGCACTGTAGTACCTTGTAGTATGTTTGTTTTTCTAGTTTGGAACTATTATATCAGTTGAGTTCGAAAGATCTAAGAAAGATTGGAAGGGGTAAAGGACTACAAGTACATACTCCACGTAAGACTGATAAGTCTGGATCTATAAAATCTGTAGAAGTTGAAAGAACTAAGAAACATTGGAATGAATAAAGCACTAGAAGTATATTCTACGTAAGACTGATAAGGTAAAATGCACGTCTATTGTACATCAGTAACAAGTATAGGGAAACAGTGTTACGATTGAAAGAATGCGGCTAGCTTGGCCGGGACTCCTTGTGTATTACAGTCCCAAAAACGTAGTCCTTCTTCTACCTGCACTCGCGCCAGGGAAAAATGAGACCGAGGGTTGTTGACTACCGACCGATGACGAAGTGGAAGGTGTGTTTATTACAGACCGTTCGTGGTCGGCCAGGGTTTTGGGATTGACGTCCAGGCAGTGGTTCCCAATTATATACAGAATATCTACTATTGAGATGGACCACACTATACTCTTGCCTTTATTTAAAGAGCTCTGGACCGCGGGTTCCAAAACCCCTTCCCTGCCAAGAGGTGGCAACGTTGCAAGGTGCTCACCTTGGGGTCTCAACTCACAACCCTTCGCGGTCAAAACCCATCATCCCTCTTCCTTCTTCCTCTTCTATCAACATACAATTTAATTATTTATCGTTCGGTGAACATTTTTTGTAATTTAAATTCGTAACGTACTAATTATTCTGATGAAAATGAGTCCAAATTGCCTGTAATTCGACGAAGAGGGCGTAATTCGTTTGGGTGGATTGGCCGGGAGAGGGCTGCTGAGTTTTAATCGTACCTGCCTCGAGTTTATACTCGATATGTTCAATTTTTCTCGCTGATCACGATTTTGGTGATGGGATGATCGAAATAATTTGTGAATCAAGTGTGCATTTGCAGAAGAGGGTAAACTGTTGGGGGGGTTCACGGGCGGAGGGGTCGCGCAGGTATACCTCGACCTTCCGCTGGGGCTCGGATTCTTGCAGCGATGGCGAACCTTCGGGGCCTTCAAAAATCCCAGAGCTCTTTAAATAAAGGCTAGAGTATAGAAGGGTCAGCTCTACAACTAATTTTCAACAAAAATGCCTCTTACCCATTTACATAACTCCCTTATTTCTCATGCAAATTCAAACCTGACTACAACGTTCAAAAACAGCGGTCAATTTCCTATCCGTTTTTCATTAGCAACCAGCATTCAAATTTCCCAATGAATCCTCCTCAACTCCTTATTTCTGCAAATGAACTTTTTTCGTGTTTTCGATTTTGTGACACTAAGTCATAACTCCCTCATTTCTCGTGCAAATTCAAATCTGATTACACCGTTGGAAAGAGCGTTGAATTTCTTATCCGTTAAGTGAAGACCTCAATTTTCGGAAGCCATTTGTGAAAGTGAAAAAAATTTTGGCACCAAGCGCGACCTTCTAGCGAGAGAAGACCTTTCTTTATGAATCTTAAATTTTCGAATGTTTATGACGTCACGCGCCCCTCTCGCCAGGGCGGGACCCCTCAGCCCACTGTGACGTCATAAAATAGTGTGCACTCAACGGCAAAAACTACCCCAAGATATGAGCATGGAAGAATACTTCTTCCATGATATGAGCTTGTCAACGCTATGTCAGTTTTAAAGGTTTTCAAAAATGAAAATCCTTATTTTGGTTTATTATTACTAATAATAAGCCTATGTGATCGTATCGCAAAAAATTTTTATAACCCCCCCTCAAACTTTGTCACTTTACGTTTCAAGGTACGTAGAATCCAAATTTGCAATGTCCGTCCCCCGTCCCCCGTACGCGGCACTTTTCTTAGCAACACTGGACCGATTTGGTTCAAATTTGGTATATGGGCTCCATTTGGGGTCTAGTTGTGCCGCGAAGCTTTTGGTTGATGTAGGTCACTTCTAAGGGGTGAAAATTAAGGGTTGAAATTTTCAAGAGTGCCCTAGCTCGAAAACTCTCGAAATAAAGGTATCGTTTTTTCACCAATTTTAAATAGTAGGTATTGAATTTTTAAACATTTTTGAGACCACCCGGAGCTCTGTAGGACAAACCGTTCGCTCCCTACGAGTACTTGAAGGTTTTCCTTCGATAAAACAGAATCATGAGTGTGAATCGCAAAAGAGGTCTAATCTCCATTCAAATTTTATCGGAATAAAATGCGATCGCTGTTCATTTCCTCGATTTGTATACAGTTTTGCCTTCTGCGTAACCAGTAATCAAATTTCAATATGAAGCTTTCTATTTTTCCAATCGAGTGTGAAGCGTTTAGTTCTTTCTAATAAACTTGATTGTGAAGGTGTGAAGCCAGTATGGTGTGGTAGGTAGTACCTAGCTGGTAGGTAAAAAAAAGTTGGTAGGTAAAAATGTTGGTGGGTAAAAAACGCTGGAAATCATTGCTCAAAAGCTTCTTCATTCTTCAGATCACTGATCAGCTGAGTGAGCTCCGAAGCCATTTTCAATCCTATTTAATGGAAGTGCTCTTCCAGGCGTCTTCAGCATTCGAGGAGATCTTCTTCACTCTTCAGATCACAGATCAGCTGAGTGAGCTCCGAAGTCATTTTCAATCCTATTGAACGCAGGAAGCTGAAATTTGAGAGGGAAGGTCAAGGGAGAATACAGATGGTGGTAGGTGCTGATGGAGAACCAGTGATCCATACAAAAGGGTGATCTATACAGAAAATAATAAACTTTTGAGCAATGATTTGCAGCGTTTTCTGTTTCAAAGCGTCATTTTGTGAAGTTTATCCAAATTGGAAAGAGGTGATCATGTGGTCATCACATCTCAATACTACCCCATGGGGTTAGTATTTTTCCGTTGAGCCCATCGTGCGCTATTCTCATAGGCAAAGAATAAACCTAAAAAATGGCGGTTTTAAAAAAACTGTAAAATGTTTAAATTTGACTTTAAACTTATACTTATAATTATACTTGATCGACTTAGAAGCGATAAATACTTAGAGAATCCTGTTTTTTTTTTCGTGTGAATCTCAATGTGCACCTCGATAGCGTTGTTTATTACGGGAGAATCATTGTCTTAAAAATGACGATTTTCGAAAATTTTGACTAATTTTTATGGTTTATTATTTTCAATAATGAACCCTTGGAATCGACCAAGAAAAAAAGTTGTGAACACCCCCCCCCCCCCTCAAAATTTGTTGGTTTACGTTTCAAGGTAATTAGAATTCAAAAACGCTGCAAATTGTTACACAAAGGTTTATTATTTTTCTATATAGATCACTCGTCTGCAAAGAACACGGCTTTGCCATTGTTACCACCAACCAACTTGAAGAAAAACATTGATCGTATTTCGGTTAGCTAACATTGGAACGGGGATTAGGCCCTTTTGCGATTCACACTCGTGTTTCTGATTTATCGTATGTCCAAATCTTAAATTCTCTTAGGGTGCGAACGATTTGGCCTACAGGACTCCGCGTGATCTCAAAAAAATCTAAAAATTCTATGCTATCTTAAATTGATGGAAAAACAATACCTTTACATAAAAATTTTCTGAGTTATTTTTTGAATTTGGTATGTAGGCTTCATTTGGGGTCTAGTTGTGCTCCGAAGGTTTTGGTTGATGTAGGTCACTTCTAAGGGTTGAAACTTTGAAACAGCCCTAGCTCAAAAAAAATTGGATATAAAGGTATTGTCTTTCCATCAATTCGAGATAGTATTGAGTTTTTAGAGACCAAGCGGAGCCCTGTGGGACAAACCGTTCGCTCCCTACGAGAATTTAAGGGTTGGACTTGGAAAAAACTTGGGTTGGAAAATCAGAACAAAGTGTGAATCGCAAAAGAGGCCTAATCTCTGTTCAAATTTCAGCAGACCAAAATGCGATCGTTGTTCATTAATGAAACTCCCCGTTTGTTCAAAATAAATTTCATTGTGGAGTAGGTAGGTAGTGTGGTGGGGGGGGGGGGGGGGGGCTATCTACCTCATCAAGACTGGAGGTTTGAGATACTTGCTTGGGGTTTCCCTAGCCCATTGTGACTCGACTTGCTCAATACTCAGGTAACGAAGGTCAGAGGTACGGAGGATTGACCCTTTCTCAGTCTGACTCACCAGGCTACCAAAGATTTTGGAATAGGTAGTCGTCTATGTTAGGAGGTATACCCTGCGGGAAATCGGCCGGCTATATGTCTAGTGTAAAGTGACCATAGTATTAGATGACTAATTAAGAGATCTGCTGTTCTCAAATATGTTTTAGCCTGAAGATGCTGGCAAGTTGCCCCAGCGAAACTGTAGCTAGAAAGAGAATAAAACAACAGAAAATCAACGTTTCCCTTTTCATTCACAAAGAGGACCCAGATTTGTTTCGACTACCAACAAGACTATATCAACCGGCTCAACACCCTTCAACGATATCCAAAATGCGAATTCTAGTTCACCCCCCCCCCCCCCCCACCTCCAATAAAGCCATTCTGGCACTAATGTTAAACTTTCATCTGATAGTTTTGGTAGGTAAGTAGTCCGTAGAAAATCACATCTGTATTCACAGTGGAACACACGAAAACCCACGAAATATGCGGTTTCTAGTGTCCTTGCACCACGGTGGCACCACTAATTAGATCCATGGTGGTACAAAGAACCAGAGAAATATTGAGACTTTCCCTCAATTTTAAAGCTTGGGTACAATTAGGTAGTAAGTTATAATAATGAAAGATCGGATATTTTGTGAATATAATATATTCACAATAATATTATTATTATCCCCCAACTCGTCCCTTCATCATGCTAATTTCGGAAGATTTTGAGTCGAACAAAAAAAGAAAAACGAAAATCGGTTGAAAACTAAGGCCTGCAGAGTACACAAGATTTTATCATATACCTATGGTTTTTCGCAGATTTGGATTCTAAAATTTAGAATCCAAATCCGTATTAGACTATTTAATAGTCTAAAACGGATTACCTATGTATGTGGTTATTTTTTGATGTTGAGTGTTGTCAAACTTCACCTCAAATTCACTGCTCAAGGACGCCCAAGTCTCTGTGGGACATCCTAAAATGTAGCCAAAATCCGGAAAAACGCATTTGTTTTTGGCTCTACTCAACAGTTCCGAATTCGGAGAACCGGGAACACACGTTTCGTAGGAAAAGGGCCAAGAAGAAACAAGTTTGTCGGCGATCACCCGCCAAAATTTCAACCCCAAACTGACCGCCCTTTAATCTGAAAATCGCAATGAACTACAGTGATCTGAAGTTCTTGATATTCATAGCAGATTTTTTTCTGTAGAAGACGAATAGTCCGTCAAAATTTCAACCCTCTAGAACGCTCCCTTTCATCAGAAAATTGCAAAAAACAACAGGTGAGGTGCGTTAAAATCGGCCGGTTGTACCGCTCAACCAACCAGTTTTGTTTCCATATGAAATCAAACGTAACTTATAATACATGTAGTCACCTAATTATGAAGTATCATATGAACAGTTACGTACGGTCTCTCACGTGATATTGATTTGGAGTTGTTGAATCGACAAGTACAGGAACACAGGTGTCTCCCAGCGAACTCAAATCACTCACTTTCACTTGAACCAATCGGATAATAGGCATATTTCACTCCCGACCTCGAAAACCGATCGCGAATCGCGAACAACCGGGGAAACAAAGAAGCTGAAGATCTCATTATCAAATCGGGAACACTGCACAGTTTCAAAAGAGGAACGTCGGAAACTGACTGGAAGATGGCGGCCAGTCAATCAACCACTCAATCGAGTACTATCGATTGTCGAGTATCGATTGTGATTCAGTACCAATTTTGAATTCTTCGAGTTATTTGAATTAAATGAATCCAAATATTATTTAGAAAGCGGTGTCGATCGGATAAAGTGAAGACAATATTTTTATTATTGCATTATAATTACTTTGGTAGGTTTCAGTTATCAGCTGTCAACAGAATTCACAATGGCGTTTTCAACAGCAATAAGATAGGTATTACTACTCAATGAAAAAGCTGTTAGGGTTGCTTTGATACTACTCGATTGCATCCGAGTCTAGCAGCAGAAGCACTGTTTTCACTTTTCAAAGTTGAAAAAAATTTTCTCCAAAAATTATGAAAATCATTACCTCTGGACAGACAGTAGCCACTGCTCATGCGCAAACGTAAATTTCCTGTAACAGCCATAACTTCTACATCCTCCATCCGATTTCATTGAAATTTTCAAGGATTATGCGGATTGGGGTTTAGATGATCCTGCGAAGAAGTGAATTTCTTGCAACAACCATAACTTCTACAACATTTTTCATCTGAATTTCATGAAGTTTTCAAGAAAGAGTATGGATTGGGAAGTTGATGAAAATCATCGCCCCGGACTGACAGAAGCCCAAACTCGACAGTCATATTTTCTCCCCGAATTCGATGAAATCTTCAGAGATTGTGCTGGTTGACGTGTAGATGGTCCCTTTGTAACGAGCCACCACCCAAAGTGACGGCTCTCACAATGTCCACGCACACCCTGGACATCTCCACCGATGGATCCACCACTTCCATAGATAAACCGAGGAATGGCCTTCCATGCGGGGGCCAGGACGTGGAGGAAGAGGGCACCAAGGGCCGGGTAGGTGGCAGCAGTGGCCGGAAGGGGGCAAGGCGCTAGCAGAGAGGGGGGAAAGACGGGGAGGGGCGGACAACCAGTGGGATGACGCCACCCTGGAGAATCAGTCGCGTCTTGATCGAGCCACTCACCACCGACATTTTGAAACCTTAGAGCCCACACGTATAAGCATCGTGATCCGGAGCAGTGAAACAGGACTTTGTGATATAAGTGATAGTTGTGAAAGAGACTGTGTTAAAGAGAACATTTTCCCCGATAAATCTGGACACTCGACCCCATTTTCTGAGACGCTTGGACTACGTACCTTACACCCTCCCGATCAAACTCACAACGGAGGAATCGAAGACCCCCGCATTCCATTGGACCAACCTACGACGCCACGCTTCTACTCTGGTCAAACTGGTAAAGATTGAAAATCTTTCATCGAATTCAAATCAAATTGTATATACCTCCTCCTAGGTACTTTTCATTTGCTTTTATTGTCGTTGCTTTTACTGTCTTTTGTCAGTCTTTACAAGCTATTGAGAGCGAATGAATATTTCAATTTCAACACATGAAATAACACAAAACGTCTAAACCACGCCAGCAGCATTAGTTCCTAGAGAGATAGCTGCTTCGCATTATCTCGAGCTTCAATCAAAATAGGTACTTGAGTTATCTCATCTGATTCAAGGGAAAATCGCTCTGCTATCCCTACTGGAGGATACATGAACTAATGCTGCCAGTGTGGTTTAAATTTAGGGTTGTAACATAATAGGAGAAAACATGGTAAATGAATGAAACGAAATAATAATTTAGGTCTTGAAGCCGTAAAATTTACAATTTACGTTGGAAATAAATAAAATTGTATCTCCACAACATTTTGTTTTATTATTTTCAATAATGAACCTTTGGAATTGGCCGAGAGAACATTTTTCTAACCCCCCTCAAAATTTGTTGGTTTACGTTTCAAGGTAAGTAGAACCCAAAAATCGAATAAAAATTTGGCCGTCCGTCTACCGTAAGCGGAACTTTCCTTAGTTACCAAGGACAGATTTTCATGAAATTTGTTATATGGGCTCCATTTAGGGTCTAGTTGTGCCCCGAAGCTATTGATGATGTCAATCACGGTAATTCTGAGCAATTATCCGGTCAACTCTGATATTTCTCATACTTAACCATGATATATGTAGAGTAGTTAATATCAATATTCAGACCGAAATAAGTGTCGGAAAAGGAAAATATATTGTGAAACTTACCTTAGTAGTCATCTGATTATGCATACTTACGCAACACATTGAACGTTTGTGGAGGGAGGTGCGGGGAAGCGTGCCTCAATACGGAAACCGAAAACAACATTTTATCGGCCATTTAGCAGAGTTTATGTTTAAAAGAAAGTACTCTGATTACAAAACAAGAGTGCATCATCTATTCAGAGCAATTGGCCATCTGTATGACGGTGAAAACGAACACCCTAACATCACTCGTGAAGCTGATACAGATAGCGAGTCAGATGACTACTAAGGTAAGTTTCACAATATATTTTCCTTTTCCGACACTTATTTCGGTCTGAATATTGATATTTACTACTCTACAAATATCATGGTTAAGTCTGAGAAATATCGGAGTTGACCGGATAATTGCTCAGAATTACCTCAATCACTTCCAAGGGATAAAAAATAAGCGCTGAAATTTTCAAAACACCCTAGATCAAAAACTTTCAATATAAAGGTATTGTTTTTTCTTCAATTTAAACTAGTATTGATTTTTTAGAATCGAATGAGACCACCCTGCTGTGTACTACCAACCGTTCTCTCCCTATGAGAACTTAAAGGTGCGTTTACACTTAGCGAAATTTCCTCGCGAGGGATTCTCGCGAAACAAGTTTTGCGGTGTGTAGATGCTTCTAGAGCCCGAATCACGCCTCTGCGAGGATCCCTTGCGAGACGAGAGAGCGAGCGGTCAGCCAGTTGGTCTCTGGCGCGCAACAAAGGAGTTTCGGCCTTGTTGTTTCTCGAAGTGTAGACGTGTATATTTGTTTGTGCGAGGCAGCTGTATTGTCTTTGCCATGGCCGCCTCGCGAGAACTGACGGCTCACCTCTGCCGTCGTGCCTCGCGCGTCTGTTTCACGGTTGGTTTTGTTGTGTAGTCTCGGGCGAGGGCTTCACCCATCAGTCTCGCGAGGAAATTTCGCGAAGTGTAAATGCCCCTTAAGGGTTGGACTTAGCATAAATCAGAAACACCAGTGTGAATCGCAAAAGAGGCCTCATCTCTGTTCAAATTTTAGCTGAACAAAATGCGATCTTTGTTCGTTTCTTTGAACTGTCTTCCAGTTTTGCGTCCTTAGCAACCAGTAATCAAATTTCTTCATGAAGGCACCCACAACTCCCTATTTCTTTGAATAGAGTGTGGAGTGTTAATTTCTTCAAAATAAACCTGATTTTGAAGCAAAACGATGGTTAGTTTTTTTTTTTTACTTGTCAACAGAGTACTGGAGACAAGTTAACAGAGGAGAAAGCTAATGTTAAAATGGCGTGCTAGCATTTTTGAGGCTGCCTCAGTTGTGCCATCTAGTTTCAGCTGAAGAACTACTATGGAAACTGAAATGGTGGGGGGAGGCCACACTCTCTTCATGCCGCTTCTTTTCAAATCCTTTCGAATGACCAGAAATGAATAACTTTTCATTTCATCGTCGTTTAGATTTGCAAGAATTACTTATAAAAACCAATCAAGGCGAAAGGTATTTTCCAAGATGCTCTTACAATTGTTGTTATCCCTATTGCCAGTAGTTCAATGTTCAATGGACAACTGCCACCCATAGAAACGTGTGAAACCCAGTGTATTATTAAAAATCGCTCAATTATTTCATACATATCGAGAATATAACTAAATTTTATCAAATTAATTACTTAGATGCGGCCGGTAACGCCCCAAGGAGAAAAATATGAGTTAAACAAGGTGACTTGTTGCGATCAGGTTGGGAACAAGCGATCATGAATGCGATCTGTTGCACTCATCTAAAACTACGTCCTGGAGCTCCACCAATCAGAACGCTTCTAGGGTTCCCAGCTTCAGCTTTCAGCCCAGTGTTAGTAGGTGGTGACAATGGCAAAATCGTGTTCTTTGCAGACGCGTGATCTATATAGAAAAATAGAAAACCCTTGAGTGATAATTTCCAGCGTTTTTCAATTTACACACATGTACTTTTTTCTCACTTAAAGCTACCCTCAATCCCATAGTAACTTATATATCTTATATCATTATTATTAGTTAACTTCATTAGAATAGTCAGTCTTATGACAAGTTTCCTACAACTTGAAAATAGATGGTGGCAGCCCTGATTCAACTAGGGAAAAGCTAGGCAAAGTCGTGATACACCCCAGCAATTTGAGTTCGTCATAAACTTGTCAATTAAAGAGGTTTCAATAGTATCGTTATAAGTGTCTGGCTCAGCTTAAAAGAGCTCGTTGTATCTCACACGATGCTCCCTCACTGTTCTACCAACTTGTTTTTTGTCATTTTCAAACACCAACGAGCTATGCTTGCAGCCAATTGGATATTTGAGAGACAATTGTTTGCATGCGAAATCGATTTTAATTCTCAAACTTAATGATTATTAATAATTCATTAACTAAGAAGAGGAACCTACATGTAAGTAGGTAGGTCTCTTTGTCTTTCTGGAACAGATTACAGACAAAAAGCTCAACCGATATTCGGTACATTGATGCAGTAGGTAGCTATGTCTGATAGAAGAGAATACTGGGATGTTGAAGAGAGTCAAGCTGGGTTCACATGGGGCGTAAAGAATGCGGAAAACGGAACCCAATGTGATTGGTTGTTTGGACAATAGCTGAGTACGGTGGCCTCTATTTTGTAGAGCAGTCGCACAGTAGACATTTCCATACTGCTTCCATCGAGTCTCCGAATCCATCAAGCTCTGCGCATGCGCTTGATGTGAAAACAGTTGAGAGTCGACCACAATCCGATTTTATCGTCGTCCATTCCATCCACCATGGATACCACCCATGTGAGCACACTTTCCGTGATTCCCCAACCCACTCGACTGTTTTTTCCGTCAATCTGTCTTTCCATTTTGTTTGTTCCACCTCAACTTCAGAGAGGTATAATAATGTACCCTAGTAATGTCCCTCTTTCGCATGTACGCCCATGAAAATATTCTCCCGCCTGAATGGGACTGATGTGAATTTAGTTGGTACCCCAGTAAAAGGAAATGTACTTACCCGAGTTCAGCTGGCTCTGAGAATTCGTGGAGTTAGCGTCACAAAGAGTTCAGGGGTACAAAATCACCCCAGTGAGTGGTTCCAAACAGATTTTTTCTACGGTACAGAAATACTCCAGTGTGAATCTCAGGAAAACTATATGGATGAGTCAATTCTTTCATACATTTTGTCACTTTCTTCGCATTCTTGCACGCCTACATTCGGCTTTCTTTCCTCTTAGCCTCTTGTAGATAGCTATTATTAACACTAATCCTGAAAGTACTTTAATGAATGAAGTTGTACACAATATCAAGGCCATAGTAAGATCATACAGTAACGTATCATCGTTCTACACTTAATAGCTTCAACTCACAAGTAACAGCCATGCCGTGGTGACTAGGGATGTCCCAAAAGTATCGATACTTCTTGAAAAAAGTATCGATACATATCGATACTTTTTTCCCTGATATATCTGTACCTCAGAGGTCAACTATCGTATGTCCAAAATTCTCGTTTTCGAGATTTTTGTTTTGTATGTTCATTCTTTCTATTGTATTTTGTATTCTATTGTATTGGTAGGCATAAACAGATTCTACAGAATTAATTTGAGCATAATAAAGTCATCAGAATGGGCCGTAGGGATCAAAATAGGTGTACCCACAACTTCTTTTGGCTCTGCTGTAAGATCGCCAAAATGTCACTTACGATAATCGACCTCTGAGGTACAGATATATCGTAGTATCGATACTTTTTTCAGTATCAGAGGCGATACTTTTTTACATCTCACATTTCATCTGTTTCAACACCTACGACATGAGGGTACCTACTTGAAAGTACCTCTATCACTATGTAGATTGTTGGGAGACCAACAAACTTCAAAAAATGAACAAAGATGATGTACCACCACCTCCAGCTCTCTATGATAACCTGCAGTCCTCCATAATCGAGGAAGGACCACCAAAATGTTAACCCAAACAAGTGCAATACGAAAACAAGTGCCTAAACAAAAACAAGTTTTAAATAACAAAATGAGTGATTTATTGTTTTGTTCAATCTATATTAATTATTATCCTCGTGATGTCACACAGATGAAGGGAAACATAAACGACAATTTCACCCATTCATTTCACCCATATCGATACTGTTTGAAAGTATCGTGGATACTTTTTGATACTTTCTAGATGTATCGATACGATATTATATCGATACTTTTGAAGTATCGGACATCCCTAGTGGTGACCATCACTTACGAAGAGTCTCACGAGTAGAGGAACTGCAACACTCAATAGGTTTCCACATTTTCAAGTATTTCGTTCCTTTCGATATTTCATGCCAACCGACAATACCTGTATCAGTCTACTTCAGAATATCATTAGCTCTTATCGTAACTCGTTTAATATTAGGCACTCATTTTACTTTATAACTTTGCTGGCCTATAAGTAATAGGATTTACTTTCATAGTTGGTTTATACTAAGCTGGGTGACTCATGGTCATCCAAATAATAAAGTTCATGATATTTTACCTTTTTTGTCCTGTTTCTCATAAATCATTGATACAGTTTGTTACTACATAAAAATATTGTACATTGATGTTTATTGGGAAGGAGAAATTCTCAGAGGTTGCAGGAAAGGGGTTCAAGTGCGTAGCGGTCTCCACTACAAGAAAAGGTTGCTACTTAGTTATTATGTTACAAAGTGTTGTAATTGTTTACTTTTGTAACAAAATATTCATTCCTTCGTGTGGCTCTATTCGAGACTTGTCATTTTGTAACAAATTCTGCTTTAGTTAGTTGCGAATAGGCAGAAAGTGGTGACCCCAGCGTGATCCACTTTCGTGCCTATTCTCAACTCAGTACTTAAGCAAAATTTGTTAGTAAACGATAAGTCTCAAATCGAGTCACACGAAGGAATGAATATTTTATTACAAAAGTAATCAATTACATCACTATGTAATATAATAACTAAGCAGCAACCACTCCTTGTAGTGGAGACCACTACAAAGTGCATCACAAAAGGGATGGTAGAATAAGAAAACAACTCATTGGACTCGGATGCCACTTTTTTCCTTCGAATCAGAATATTGCAAACTTTCATAAACAATAGTAACTCAGGTCATTCCATATCAAACAGATTTTATTTCAAAATTGAATAAAAAGCAATATTAAACAGTTTTAGAAATTGGTTTTCAAGGGGACTGTCCAATAAAACAAAACTATTGCTTTTTTGAGCCCTCCGATAGTTTTTATAGTTGTTTAAATGGTTATAGAATTTTAATCGGCAATAGTTTCATTCAAAATTGGCAGCTGGCGCCAGATCTGTGTAGGTCGGGGTACATTTGAACCCCTGAGTGAGCTGCTTGTCCCAAAAACTTATTTGGGTGCTGTTTCGGTATGCGTTGGTGTGATCGACCGTTCTCCGGACAAATTAGAGAGTTACAGCTACATTTGGAACCGTTTAGACGTGAGAAGCTGCTAGGGCGAGCATCGAGTGGATGCAAACTTTCCAACGTGAGTCTCTTTCTGAGGAGTAGATAACAGACAACCGAATTCAACGAGATTATTAGTTTATGATCAACTTTGGACAAATCAATCTTTTCGTATTATATTCCAATATTACCTTTTCGAAGTAAAATAAATACGGAGTCGGTCAAAAAGGTAGAGGAAACTTGCCTTCAATGGGAAAGAAATAGGGATCGATCGTCCAACTGATCTCATCGAGATCGAACATCTGCCATCCACACTTCAGACGCCGCAACAGACCGAAATGTATAAGGGAGCAATATTCACCAAGCGAAATGTATAAGGGATCAATTCTTCAATCTTCAATTCACTTTACCGCGACCCCAAAGATAAAGAACTCGCAAATGATTCACCGAAACTCTTCAAAACGAAAGAAACAGACTGATCAGCTGATTGACGGTGGCCATTAGCTCAGCCACAAAAACAAGGAGTTGACCTAGTAGTTTATCTCACATCGAAAACGCGACTCTCGGCCGAAAATGCGAGAGGGCCGAGTCAACCGTCTTCCGTGAGCCTAACGTCATGCGCGAGGCTGACGTTTTCGACGTGAGTCTCTTGTTTTTGTACGTATCTTGGCTCGCTGTAACTCTCTACTAAGGTGAGTAGAACGCATATCGAAACAGCACACTTACAGCTATGTGCACACCAGGGGCAGGGCGCATCGCATCACAAAAATGCGACTGGATTAGTTCAGCGGCATTTAAACGGGGTGCGCACACTACAGTCGGGGCAGAGCGCATTTCTCTAGGCGTTCTTTCCCCCGATCTGCTGCGACCCGATGCGATGTGATGCGATGTGTGCGTTGGCCTTGAGGATGACCTCCTAGGGTTACAGAAATTCCGACCTGTTAATTTTTGCCCTTTCGTTGAACGAGCAAACGTTCGTCTTCCGGACAGTCCAGGAACCAGAGCCGAAAAAATACAGGTCCACAATCAGAAAATCCACAAAACAACCTTTCAACTTTAACGTAAGTTTTAATACACATTGACTGAGGCAGTTCGCGGAAGTGGTGAAATACATAAATTCAAGAAATACACAAGTTCCACAACTCAAAATAATATTATTCATAATGACAAATTACATCAGTGCCTAGATAATCTTCTCAAGGGATTTATGAGATGAATCAGTTCTCAGGCATGAATTTCGTCTTTGGAACGATGAAATTAAAGATAGGATTTTCAAGACACCACAATCTCCATTCTATGACACCGAATTAATCTGCAATCAAAAATTACAGCTACATCTACTGAATACATGGAAACGTTCCAACCAACGCATACTTCAGGAGAGCTAGTTTATACATTTGTTCAATAATATTATTACTACGAGCTAAATCACTGGAGACGAAGAAGTGGGAGCCCATTTCAATAGAGTGGGAAGAACGTTGTCTATTATCACAAAGCTAATTAGTTGCGAAATCGATTTAGACGGTAAGGTAAACATCACTATCAAACAAGAACTGAAGGTACATCATCTCAACTTATACAATCACAGGTGAAAGGGAACTCGAATCTATTGGTAGAAAAAGTGAACACCCAATCAGATGGTGCAGATAACAGTGAAACCCAGTTGACAACCAATTTTCAGGTTTTTGAGAATCGGTCAGGGGGATAATATATTGTAATGAATCTACAAAATCAGGAACGCTCACTTGGTAGTACAAACTGAAACTGAAACTTTTATTGAAATATTTCTTTCATCATAACCAAGTTACCAATGTAACCAAGAATCCCAACACTACCCCCTCCCTTTTCCTTGGTGTTTTTAAGATTTTGCTCCCTCACAAATCTAATTCCTCTTCACAAAAGAGAGTCCATGAGTTCCACAGACAACCTTGATCCGGCAATTAGGTGCCACGGGATGAGGTCTTGCCTTTCCCCTCTAACCAGCGTCCGTTCTGGCTTTTCCACATCTCCTCTCAGGTAACAAAACATCTTTCCATAAAACAACCATACTCGCTCCCAAGTATTCACTGTGCTCTTGATCCATCCATCGTTCGGGTTGGTACCAGTGACTAGTGTTCGAGAGCTCAAAAAATAGGGTAATTTTAGACACAATATCAAAAGCGTAGGTACCTGTTGGCCGCGCGCAGCGAAGTTCTCGAGGGGGCCCCCATCACGCAGGTCGAAAATACTCGTAGATGATTGAAGAGAAGCGATGCCGAATAATATTCGAAAAATATACTATATTGTGTCAGAGGGGGAAAAATGATTTTATGCAAAACTGAGTAAAAAAGATCGGTTTTAAAGCGGGATTGGCGAGAAGCGCGGAACAGACGATGTGAATGAAGTTGATAATGGTATCAATGCGCAGGCTTTGAGCGCATCCTAAAGTGACTGGTAAATTGTTAGCTACCTATCCCGCCAATGTACAAAAGTAAAACATTAAGGATGGAACATATTCCGCCCACCCAAAATAACAATATTTTGTCTGAAAAAGAAATCAAAATATCAATACGCATCAGCGTTGCAGCAACTAGCTGTAGGAGGAAAAAATATATATAAAAAACTGAATTTGTTTCCAAAAAATTAGAAAAATAAATTTTATGCACTTCTACTGGAGAGGATTTTGAGGGAGAGGATGGATTGAGGGATCAATGACCTTGAGGGGTTATTGAGCCTTCCACAGGGGGTAGTGCAATTAACTTCTGCACTGGCCTCAAATATACTCCTGTGTTTGTGCGTACTTTGGCATTACGCACGACTCCGTCGCATCCAGGGAAAATTTCTTGTATGATCCCAATTGGCCAACTTAGGGGAGCTGTGTTGGCAGTTTTGACGCATACTATGTCTCCTACACAGAGGTTATCTTGCGGTTGCGTCCATTTTTCTCTAGGGATAAGTGTCTGTAGATAATCCTTGGACCATCTCCTCCAGAAACATTGAGAGGCTTTTTGAAGAATCTGGTATCGGTCGCGCAGATTGGTGATAGAATCGTCCAAGTCCAGTTCTGGGGGTGAAAGGAGTGGTGTACCTATCAAAAAATGACCAGGAGTAAGATAATCAGCGTCGTCGTTTGGATCCGATGAAAGTGAACCGAGTGGTCGACTATTGAGAACCGCTTCAATGCGTGCCAATATAGTGGTCATTTCTTCAAAGGTAAGTACAAGAGGACCCAAGATTCTTGTGAGATGGTGCTTAGCTGATTTGACTCCAGCTTCCCATAAGCCACCTTGATGTGGAGCTGCTGGCGTGATAAAATTCCATCTGATGGAGCGATTTGTGAGGTGGCTGGCGATTTCAGAGTTGTTGGAACGAAGAAAGCGTTGAACCAGATGGAAGTGATTAGCAGCACCTTGGAAGTTGGTACCACAATCGCTAAAAATTTCCGAACAAAGCCCTCTTCGTGCGATAAAGCGATCTAAAGCGGCAAGAAAAGTAGGTGTAGACAAAGATGAGCAAAACTCCAAGTGTACAGCCTTTGTTGTCATACATATGAAGAGTGCCATGTATCCTTTGCTATGAGGTGACTTTCTACGGTGACTTTCCTTGATCGTGAAAGGCCCTGCGAAATCAAGACCAACTTTGAGAAAAGCCCTGGCTTCCTGAATTCTCGAAGGAGGTAGATCGCCCATAATAGGTGTGACCGTACGGGCTCTCATTTTGACGCAAACTGTGCACTTGTGAATGCGTAAGCGTATGAGTTGTCGAATACCGAGTATCCAATATTTCCTCTGAATCAACGATTGAATAAGTCGTGGTCCTCCATGAAGCGTGGAATGGTGGTAGAAATCACATAATAGCCTGGCGAAGTGGGATTGCTGTGGAATAATTAGGGGGTGCTTGTACGTATAAGGGAGGTTTGAACGTCTCAGTCTCCCGCCCACCCTAAGAAAACCTCGGTCATCAAGAAATGGTGTAAGTTTGACGAGTTTAGCAGAAATTGGTTGATTTTGCCTCAGATTCTTGAGCTCCTTTTCGAAGTAGAAATATTGAGTCGTCCTGATACAGATGTGAAGAGCTTCTTCCATTTCTTGAAGCGTGAGAGGTGCGTGATTGCTTGTCCCATTATTCTTGCGAATTTTGAAATTTCTCACATAGCGCAAAAGGTGTGATATAGCGTGTTGAAGAGCGGACAATTTGGAAAACTTTTCCATCAACTTAATAAAAAAGGGAGGATCCTGGTTAGCTACATGTAATGTTTGGGTTTTGAGTGGTTTAAATTCGTGTTCTACCCTTTCATCTTCATCTTGTGGATCTGAAAATGACCACGAACATAGCGGTTGATAAGCGAAAGGTGGTCCTTTCCACCACATTTCACAACTCACAAGATTTTCAGCGGTCAAACCTCTAGTAGCAAAATCACTTGGATTTTCCTCAGAACGGATATGAGCCCATTGATACGGTTTAGAATGTTCAATAATTTGAACAACCCGATTGGAAACATATGTTTTCAACTTATAAGGTGGAGAGCGAATCCATGCGAGGGCAGTAGATGAATCTGTGAACAGACGAACAGTAGATGCATTGATTTTTTGGCGGAGCGGAGCGATGGAAAAAAGCAATTTTGTGAGTAGAACAGCTCCACAAAGTTCTAGGCGAGGTACACTGACTGTTTTGAGAGGAGCGAGGCGACTTTTGGCGGTGAGTAGGTACAGCTGGATATCTCTTGGGGATTCTGTACGAAGGTAAATGGCAGCAGCATATCCTTGCTCGCTTGCATCACAGAATCCTATAATCTGAACTGTCAAATCAACGTTGACAAGTTGAATATGACGTGGAATGCTAAGTTGAGCAAGCGATGGCAAAGTATGATGGAAACGTTCCCATTCCATTTCCAAGTCGTTGGACAGAGGATCATCCCAATTGAGTCCAGTCTTCCAAGTCTGCTGGATCAAATTCTTGGCAATGAATACGAGAGGAGCAAGCCATCCTAAAGGATCATAGATACGAGCGACTTCTGACATCAAACCTCGCTTAGTTGAAACTGCATCACTAAGATTGAGCCTGTATGAGAAAGCATCGTCTGCAGGTTCATATTTGAGACCAAGAATCTTGATGGTGTGATCTTCGTCATCGTGGCGTACAACTAGCGTGTGTTCGCGATGGTCAACGGGAACTAGATCTAACACCTCTTGACGATTGCTAGCCCATTTGCGAAGCGAGAATCCACCTTTAGCGAAGAGTTCAACTAGCTCACGTTGAAGAGTGAAAGCAGTTTCTAGCGAGTTAACACTCAAACATATGTTGTCAACGAACGTCTGATTCATTATAGCATCAGAGGCAAGTGGATAATCTTTACCATCATCTGCGACTAATTGGGTGAGACAGCGTTGTGCCAAAAAAGCACTAGGCTTCAAACCAAACACGAGAGTATTCATTTCATATTCTACGACTGCACCGTCGATTTGTGGTCGATAAAATATGTGCTGGAATTTACGTTCCTCGGAATGCACATTGACCTGAAGATACATAGCTCGTAGGTCACAACAGACTACAGTATCTCCAAACCGCATGTTGGTTAAAATATCACAAATATCCTTTTGTAATTTAGGGCCTCTTAGTAAAACGTCATTGAGACTCGAGGAAACGGGATTGTTACAAAAGGATGCGTTGAATACTGTGCGGACCTTTGTGGTGGTACTACTGTCCTTCAAAACACAATGGTGTGGTATAATATATTCAGAGGAATTCAAGCTTGGAGACATGTAACCTAGTTCTATGAATTCATTCATGTATCGGCGATATTCCTCAAAAACATTGGGACTACGTTTTAACCTTTTCTCCAAGCTATCCAAGCTTCTTAAAGCGATGTGGCGAGTATTAGGAAGATGGAACTCCTTTGAGGAAAAAGGTAGTCGGACGATAAATCTACCTGTTTCATTTCTCGAATGCGTTTGTACGAAGTGTTCTTCGCAAAAGAGGTCGTCAGGATTATGGGGTTTCGGAACAGGAACTTCTTCGATTTCCCAAAACCTCCTGATTGTCGTATCTAATTGTTCACAACACGTCAGTAAGGTTGTAGGTTCTTCAGATGTGACGTCATCGTGCGTTAAAACAGGTCCACCTATTACCCACCCAAATATGGTATTAAAAGCAGATGGTTCACCTTTAATCATTTGAAAGGGTTCGGCAAGAATATTGTGGAAAATATCAGCACCTAGAAGAAATTCAACGACTGATCGTTTGTGAAAAGCAGGGTCAGCGAGGAAGAGATTCTGAAAACGTTTGTATACGTTTTCATTGACATGAAAATTAGGTTGCGGGGCTGAAATTTGAGTCATAACTTGACATTGCACGTTCAGTAGCAGGTCAGGTTGGCGTGAGGACGAAATGGAACAATTAACGATTCCTCTAGACGGTGGTAGCGACGAATTAGCGAGTCCGACGAGTCCAAAAGATCCATGTTTTCTAGGCAAACCCAGTTTCTGTACACAAGCCTCGGAAATAGCGCTGACTTGTGATCCGTTATCTAAAAGAGCCTTGACTGGTCGCGGAATTCCATTAGAATCAAGTATCATTATGATTGCTGATGTCAGGAGTACTCCTCGTTTGGTGGAGGTACCCGCGTTGCAAGCTAAGCCAGAATGGGTTGAAGTTTCAGAATGTTGCCCTATGGGAACTGAAGTCGTTGCGGACGAAGGCGGAGAGAGCAGTGGACTGTGATGCGGATTAATATGCGTTGGAGAATGGAGCAGAGAATGATGCGTGTTCATTTTGCATTCAACACAAACACCATTTGAGCGACAAAAGAGTGATTGGTGAAAACCCAAACATTTTTCACACAACCGATTTTTATTCACAAAGGCAAGGCGATCGGGCAGACCAAATTTCTTAAAATTTGGGCAATGAAACACTTTGTGAGTTGTGTCATTGCAACATGGGCATTTACCAAAATTCTTCTTGTCACCTGTTGTTGTCATCATAGAAGTTCGATTATAAGTTTTAGGAGACGATTTTTCCGTTTTGGGTTTGACTGGCTTGTCAACGGGCCAAGATTTGTTTTTGTCGTTCGAAATTTCAAGGATACGAATTTGATCTTGAATGTACTTGACAAGATCTGCGAAGGTAGGAACTTGTTGACAAGAAGCAAATTTATTCTCAAATTCACTGCGTGTTTTTGCGGGAAGTGATCTGAGACCTATGTGTAATATTACAAAATCGAACAAGTCTGGAATGCCCAATGATTTCAAACCATTTGTGTTGGTATGAAAAACGTCCATAAATTTTATAAGACTGGCGTGTGTACAAGATGACATGGGCGTGAAAGCTAAGATTTTGTCAATAGAGTTTGCTCCTAGTAGTCGAGTGTTCTGAAAGCGATCCAACAACGTTTGGTAAGCTACCGTGTAGTTAGTATTCGAAAACGGCAAATTTTCGATAAGCGAGAGTGCGTGACCACGAAGTAGCGAGCGAAGATGCGTAAACTTCTCTACTTTGGAATACGCAGTATTTTTGTGGACCAACATATCAAATAAAGCATAAAAATTAGGCCATTTATCGATTTCGCCATCAAAAGGGGTGATGTCGATTTTGGGTAATTTTAGAGATGCCTTGGACGTACCAGGATTTTGCGTAATTACGACTGGTGAAGGAGAAGGGGTGTCTTGGTCGATCTTCCATACCCTTGCCATTGACAGAACAGTGAAATACATTTTTTCGCATTCCATATATGATTTTTTAATATCAACACGTGAAATTTCAACGACTTGACAATTCAACTCTTCGATTTCGTCACATATTGTGTCGAACGATTGAAAATCTTCATCAACGCGCTTGAAACGTGAAATGAAAGATTCATAATCATTTGCATTAGGATTTTGTTTCTTCAGAAAAGCAGCCTGAATACCGAGACCTAAATCATGAATGCTGTTCAAGCGTTGGTAATATTTCTCCTTCTTTTTAGCGAGCGATTCTAATTTCAACTCGTTGTTTTCCATGTTGAGGTAGAGGTAGGAACAGGTTCAAGATTGCGAACAATAGGAAAGGAAACAGGAGTTGTTAAGTAAATAAAGGAATAAAGTGCAGAGTTACCTATGTATAAAAGGCAACTTTGTCACCTCGTTGCGATCCTAAGATATTTGAGAGATTTAGCGAAGATTTAAGCGACAAATACTAGAAAATAGCAAAATTTAATTCAATCTTGGTTCGAAGGATCAAATTTTCGAGAGCTCAAAAAATAGGGTAATTTTAGACACAATATCAAAAGCGTAGGTACCTGTTGGCCGCGCGCAGCGAAGTTCTCGAGGGGGCCCCCATCACGCAGGTCGTAAATACTCGTAGATGAATGAAGAGAAGCGATGCCGAACAATATTCGAAAAATATACTATATTGTGTCAGAGGGGGAAAAATGATTTTATGCAAAACTGAGTAAAAAAGATCGGTTTTAAAGCGGGATTGGCGAGAAGCGCGGAACAGACGATGTGAATGAAGTTGATAATGGTATCAATGCGCAGGCTTTGAGCGCATCCTAAAGTGACTGGTAAATTGTTAGCTACCTATCCCGCCAATGTACAAAAGTAAAACATTAAGGATGGAACAACTAGTAAATTCCATTATTCGATTCATGTCTACTGACTCTAGATTGAATTTATGCCGTTCCTTTCCCGCCTTCCATAGACAATTGTTTTCACGGTTTCTACCGTTCTGAACTTCCCTGTTGCGTGGAATCGCCCTTCCCATTCTACACTTTCCTGTGCCTCTTGATCCAGCTTCCATTGTCTTGAGCACTCGTAGATCCATACTCATGGTCATAAACTGCCCTCGTTTCCTCATTCGTTTCCATTGACTATGACTGGATCTTTTCTTGCCCTTCATTCGCTTCTCCCTTCCAGGAGGAAAGGAACTCAGGATCGGAACTGCATCTCTCCTCACCGGGTCCACAACATTCCGTTGTCACGGTGTTCACAAACTCTAATCTCCCTTGTGATTCCAAGAGTTCATCCAATTCCGACGTTTCCCAACTTTCTCAGATTCGTCTTCCACCTTCCAAATCGACACAATTTTCTTGTCTGTAGGCTTAGCATCGATAACGGCCAATTTTTCCCATAGATTTTCTTCTCCAGCTTTCATCGCGTGTTTTGGGGATTCCACTGAAAGATAAGATACTTCCGTATATATCCTCTACAATGTCCATCAACTACATATTCCAACTCAAGATCATTACTCTCTGATCTTTACTCTCACTTGTTACTTCTGTCAATTCAATATTGTTATGACCCACATTTAAATTCATTATTTAGTTCTTAAATAAAGAAGTACGAGAGGATCCCTGAGTGAGACACCACCCGCAAGGGAGGGACGAGCTACGGGGAGTACACGCCACATGACGTCACCCTTCCACCTCTCTCTCCCTCAACTAATCTCACGAGTATATAAGCTCACTCAGGGATGCTCCTGTATGCCTTCTAGTCCAGTCTTTCGTCTTGTTCATTTCGCTCTCCAACTTCTCCTTCATCAAGGGATCTCCTCGAAGTATTAGGCTCACTAGGTAAATCTCCCGCATCCCGCCAGTAGGTTTCTATGAAACGCCAGGGCTGACGGGCTAGCCTGCACCTCCCAGTACTCCGCATGCCGGTCTCGTTCCATGAACCGCCGATGCGACAGTACTGCATGTTAGGATAGGGACTTTTTTCTCTTCGTTGAGTAGGGGTTAAAGAAAACACAAACGCCGCATCGAGAAGGTCATCTCCTTCACTCGACGACACGCAAACACAACAAATATTTTCTTCCATCATAAGTTCTGTGGCCGTTTCGGTCTCATTACTTGGCGGGAACTCTATTTTGCCTTCCGGTATCAGAATAGTTTCTGTAGTTTTCATCACCGTATTTTTTTGTTGATCAGAATTTTCCTCGAATTTTCTTCATCAGATTGTAAACTACAAGCATTGGAGCTTGGATACTCAAGTAACCACGAATCACTATTTTTTGTTGTTACGCAACTTTCCTCCAAAAATGTTGATTCTTGTTTTTCTCGATATTTTTTCTCATTTTTCTCTCTTGTATACTCCGCCAATTCCCTTTTTGCAGCTTCGTTCAACGGGCATGATATACGGTGAAAGAACAGTATATCACACTGCAGGCGACGGCGTTTCTCGTCTTTCTCAGTTACCGAATATTTCGTGAGAATCTCGAGTATTGGCGATCTAGCCTGCGATTTCTCTCCCTCCGTTGTTTTCTTCGGTCTTCGATTACAAAACTGTATTGATCCCTGTACTGTCCCCACATCCCGCCGCTGTCACCAGTGTAATGAATCTACAAAATCAGGAATACTCACTTGGCACTTGGTAGTACAAACTGAAACTGAAACTTTTATTGAAATATTTCTTTTATCATAACCAAGTTACCAATGTAACCAAGAATCCCAACACTATGTATTTAGGCCAACGTATCGTACAATGTTTTGTACATCATCAGGGCCAAAACTGGAGTGGAGGTGGTCACATTAAGATTCCATGGTTTGAGTGATGGGCACCGTATTATGGTTTTAAAAACAGTGGAAGACTTCCTCAATCTTCAATATGGGAAGAAAGAAGACAGAAGATCAAGTGGCAAGTAACCAAAAAACTTGAGCTTTAAAAACATAATAAGGTGCCCGTACTCAACACCTCCACTCCAGTTTTTGCCCTGAAGATGTAAATGTAGATAAATTGTACGAAACGCTGTCTTAAATACATAACTATATTATTCCCTCTGACCGATTCTCAAGAATCTGCAAATTGATTAGTAGAATATTAAACCAAAATACGGTCAAGAACTCCAAAGTTCTCAGTTGACAACGTTCTACCTCCTCAGTTTTTTACTGTACATTATTGCTGTTATTTGCTATAAGGTTCACTTCTATGAAATGTTATAATTGTAAGGATTCACAATTTACACGGAATTCACATTTTACACAGAATTTCAAGATTTTGTGATGAGATATAATTTCACACATACGAGGTAGTTACATATTTTATTTTTATTTTTCTGTTCGGTGAATTTCTGTTGAAGTACATATCTGTAAGTAAACTCCCAGAAACGCTTCCGAAAAAATAAGAGCCTTTCGAAAAACCGGTATTTTTAGATTCAAGCGGGATTTCAACACTAGGGAGAGTAGGAAAACAACAAACATGTTTCATTACTGTGACATTAAGAGAAAAATTAAAATATTAGAGGCTGAAAAATATATTTTAACACAGAATGTGTTTTAGCCATGGACTGACTAGCCAAAAAAGCTAACGAAATCTGGGACGACAACATGGATACTGATGATACGGAACTAAGGATCGTGTAACCAGGAGAGTCTAGCCCCCAGAAAGTGTTGTCGGGTTTCAGCGCTACCTACCACCACTTCAGCGAACTACCATCCTTATCAGCTCAATGTGAGCGTGGTCAAGCGGCATTTCTGAAAAGTAGGCTTACCTCGGTTTTACCGCTCATTTCTAAGTTTGGCGGCTCTACTTCCCTGCCTTTTTAAATTGTAAGGAAAAGGAACTTGTTATTGCATTTTTGTGTTTTGGAGTGATGAATCAAGCAGATTGCATTATTATAGTGGAGATAACCGCAAGTTTATAATCTTGGGATAACTGCAAGTTAGAGGAGTGACGGTAATGCGGTCGCGAGCGTGATCACCTGATAAGATATCAGAAATGGTAGTTCGTTGAAGTGGCGGTAGGTAGCGCTGAAACCCTACAACACTTTCTGGGGGCTAGACTCTCCTGTGTAACCTATGAGATATTTTGTTATGAAGCGGTGATTATATAATATTCTGATTTAGTGGGAGGAAAGTAGCGAAATTATGTGAAACGCGTGAGCTAAAACACATTCTGTGTTTCAATAATTTTGTCCGAAGTATGTAAATAGAGGTAACTGGGGGTCCAGGGTTTTTAATCATCACCATTATGTTGCATCCACATGTCAATGTTTCGGACTTGAATCTGTACTCGATTGGAGTGATCTCAATGCGCTCTATCGAGAGATTCATTTTACCAACTGACATCAGAGTTGTTGGCTCACCCGCCAACACAAGGGAGGGTGGTATTTTCTCATGCAAAACTAAAAGGAATTTCGTACTGAAAACTGGTGCACGTACGTTTTCAAGTGCACTGCATTTGAATCTGACATCAAAAATACGAAATTCCGACCCTTGCTATGACCCCATTCAGCTGGAAACATTTTTATTGACTGATTAATTTCACGAGAGCGGTTGCCCCTGCCGAGAGCTGTTTCTGTGTGATCCCATTAGATTCTAAAAATTAAAAATTTTGAATTGAAGAAAAAACATTTAAAACCACCAATTTTTTTAATTTAATTTTTACCAATTTCTTTGTTAAGTTACCTACTCTTTTGGAAGAGGGACATTTTTGCTGTCCCATTTACGTACTGTTTGCAGATGGAAAGAACGCGGATGGTTTGGTGAGGTGTCCTTGTGTATTACAGTCCCAAAAACATCCTCCTTCTTCTACCTGCCACTCAAGCCAGGAAAAATGAAACCGAGGGTTGTTGACTAGGTACCGACCGATGATGAAGTGGAAGGATTGATTTTCACAGACCGTTCGCTTACTTTAAGGCAGTGGTTTCCAATTCTATACAGGGTGTCGACCGAACTTCAAGGATCGATCGTACATCTAATTTAAGAAAATGTATCGTAGCATCTTTGTTTTTCCAAGTTTTTTTTCGTGTTCTTGAACATGTCACTAAAATTACCAGAACTACCTTAATTTACCGTAAACATGTAAAAATAAGGGCACCGTTAGAAAGGGCGCCAAATTTCCCATTTTCCTCCAAATAATTATTTCCAGTAAAGGATGGTGCTTCTTTCAAATTTTAAAGGCGAATGAAGAGTAAACCTGAAGGGCAAGTGAACCCACAATCGAGATGGAATTCTTTCCTAACAATTGGCAGAGTGGAGGGGCTCTCTAACTCATTATGACTCGAGCTGCTCAATGCCCAAATTACGAAGGTCTGAGATATGGAGGCTCGGCCCTTTCCCCAGCCTGACTCACCAGGCTACCTAAGATTTTGGAACAGGTAGTCGTCTATGTTAGTAGAAAAATTGGCCAGCCGCATTCTTTCTATCTGCGAACAGTACTTATAGGAACAAAGTCTGAAAATTGGAATCTCTTCATCAAGTTTGTAGGGATCGCAAGCAAGATTGCATAATTCTCATGGTAGAAGGGGCAACGAACCTCACGAGTATCCTTATAATCTAGCATTAATGTTACTATCATATACATGTTTATAATGTTTTATTTATTTTTGCACTATTTTTTGTGCTTTGACATTCCCAAAATGCCTTCTAACTGAAAATGTGGGTCGTTGCCCCCACCTACCCAAGATTCGGACTTGGGCTATAACAGGAAACAATAACTGATCGCTGTTCAGACTCATTCTAAAGGGTTTTTTTCTTCAGAATATCAGTTTATTTCAGTGTTACCTAAGGGTAGAGGAAGGTGGCTATTAATAACTTCGTTTCGCTAATCCTTTTAAAAATCAACCAGTTTCAATATCTGTTTTCACAGTTTTACTGAAGAAATTAAAACTTTTCGAATGGAAATTTTCAAAATTTATCATTTTAAAACTCCTTTAAAATATCAATTATTAAAAACGTTCAACACTTCATAGAAATCAAAACTCCCTCGACAGTCCCCCTGGAGCGTGATTTACTTTTCTCTTAGTAATGCCTGCTATGTGATACCAAAACCTCCTAGAATTTAATATAGAATATCGGAGGTGCCTAATAGGCAATTGATATTTCATATCAACTAACTTAATTAATGCTAAAATCGCCAAACTTCGATACGCAAGAAGACGCTTAGGTTAGGAACGTTTCCCACTCTCTCTACTGTACGAGTGATTTTTTAAACGATTTATTCTCCATTTTATCATACAAAAGACAAACATGACCACGGATACCTCAATCGGGGGGAAAATCAAATCAAAAAAAGTAGAAAGAAGTCGTACACGCAATAAATAAGAACCCTGTTCTGTACGTGATATCACCATGTTTTCACTAAACCTAAAACTTACATACACAATGGAGCGCATAACTCTATTTTCTAAGCTAGTAACTATACAATTTATTGATAGTAAGTTATTTACAGGTATTGTTACAAATAAAACTGGTAAACGTGCATCGTTTTTGGCCACTTGATTTGACAGACGTGGTTTGAACAGCAGATAGGATGAGGAGCGATGCAGGTACATTATTATTTACAAGCGAACTTCGTTAGACTAGAAAATATGTTGAGAGAAAACGCTCTTCAGTCGGGTTGCTCTGTGGAGCTTGTTTGATGCAGGCCCTCAGTTGCATTATTCACCACCATTGGTTCTTCAACCCTATAGGAAACAACGTAATCAACACTCTAATAATAGTGGAATAAAATTAGCTTATGCAGCAGAAGAGTCTCGCGGAAGCACACCGAAAGGCACAACTAGCGCTCATGGCAGCTTTGAGTACTACTTACTAGTCAGCTGATCGTGTATCATGTGAGGATGATGTTATCGATAATTTGATGTTAATGAGTGATTAACAAGACAGCCCCGCGAGTGCAGCAGAGGCAAATTATAGACATTTTTTCTTATCTTGATCTCAAACTTATTTAACTATCAAAGTCTTGTTAATCACGCTTTAACATCAATTTCCAAAATCGAGCTTTTGGTACTGTCCCCCGATGAAAAGAATGAACGCGTGGGCCCTACCGAATCCTAAACTGAGAACATCCGTTCAACCTCCTCCGAGCTTGTCACTCGTCCTGGGAAATCCCATTTTCGGTCACTTCCGCTCCAGTTAGGGACTCACCCTAACGTGCCTCATTTCCTGCGATCAATCTTCATCTGCTGCCCTCAGAGGCGCGATACAACACCACCTGGGACCCATCACAGGTCTTGTGTTCTTTGTATCAAGGACGAATTTTTATCTCATTTATTCATCTCCTACTCTTAGCACAGACTTCGAGCAGGTTCTCACCATTTTGTTAGATTCCCAAGTCCAAGTCATGCCACTGGTGCTAAAGACATCAAGATCAGGAATGGAAGGTCAGACTTTTGTCTTACCTTTTTTACTGGTAGAATCAGCAGTATGTATGCCTTCATGATTGATGCATAACTTGAATAGAACAGGTAGTCTGGTTGAGCCAGAAGCTCCCTTATTTCTAACAACTGTCGAAGAGCCTCAGCGAGACGGGTTAGAGATGTGTGGAACTGGGCCAAGGTGGACTTATCCAGGTTAAAACCTCATTCCACGCAGTGTCAGCAGCAGCCACAAAGGAGGTGCTCATTGATATAATTTATTTGGTGGCAGGCTGATCATCGCGATTGAGCATTTTTCAACGTTTCTCTATGGAGGGCATTGGTGATGTAGGTCGTCTGTGCATGTCACCCTCAGGTTTTCACCAGGTCCTGGGAATCAGTGAACTTGAAAGTTGGGCGACTGGCGGATTAATCTGCTAACAGCTGCCAAAGTTAACACCAAACCCCATCCTTCCGAAGAATAATTTACACTCATAAATCAACCTACCTCCTGGGACAGGTTGATTATAGTTATATTATGAAGGTAAGGGATTTGGTATTAACACTCTTTCGCTTGCTGTGAGGGTGTTTAGGGAGTTTAGCTAGGAGCGACTCTTGCCGTTCTCTCAGACGTGATGTCTTCGTGACTCAACTCTTCGTATCTCCCAGCAAAATTTAGTCTTGAAACGTTAATTGCGGCGCCAAGGTCATGGCAAGGGGAATGGAGGGACCAGCTCATGACTGCAAAATTATAATCCCAAATAACCAGTCCTATGGTACTAAAAAATAGGGATGGGTGCTTACCTTTGATTATTCAGGAACAGAGTGCCAAATTTTTTGGCAGGGGGCTCATGATCCTCAAAGGAGTCAAACTTCCTTTTCACTGGGTTGGACACGACGTTGAACGTTGCCGGACGCATGGCAATGGGGCTTTGGCTGCGACTGTCAACAAAAACCAGGGAGTCAAGTTAATTCTTCCACACCAAAATATCGTAAGCGTGGAAGAAAAATTATTTCCAAAAAATTAATTTAGAAACAAACCTAAAAAATGTTTTGTTCGAGAATATCGATTATCAAGCATAGCAAAACAAGAAGTAATAGCGATAGGGCAGTGATAAGCTACGTGAGCGTCGGCCATAATGACCAATCTCTTATCTACTGTTGCTGCCAACAAACATTAGTTTAGTTCTTGTTTTCAAGTAATCTTTCACAGTGTCAAAAAATTTTCCTCATAATTACATTATTTACTTATTTATTAATCGAAACGGGCAAGCCCAATACAATATAAACATACTTAATGCTAACAATATTTAATGTGACAATAACAAAATTAACATAAAACTGTCCACGTCAGAAAATTGAAAACTATGGCAATGAAATAACACTTCTCGTTCTATTTTGACTTAGAATAATGAGCAACACTTCTCGACCAATGAGAGTCAATGATTGGTGAAAGAAGTCAATGTCCGGGCAACTGGATATGAAAAAGTTCGCTTCTCTTGGCAGACGAGACAGAGGGCCATTGTAAAGGTAATGGGGAATTTGCCTCAATTTTAGATTCTGGAATTTCAAGTCAAATCCTATAATAGGGCCCTAGAATAACGTTTAACACTAGGAATAACCAAGGGGAAAAAACTACCGTAGGAGAAAATGACTAAACAAGTGAACCTCTGTTACAAAACACCGAGAAAATCGAGGAATATTGTTGACGTCATACGGAAAAAAAAACGACGCGAAACAACTCCGACAACAGACAGAGTTCTAGCACCGCCACACAAAACGATCCAGTGAAATGGCTACTCGAATAATGTGATTCAAATCTTGAAACTAAATAAGAGAAGATGAAGACTAATAATGCTTGATAAACTAGTAGGTAGAATCGTATTGTAAAAAAGTGAGTAATATTGTTTCTTTTGGTCACTTTTGTGTCTGGGTTCTTCCTGCCAGTTCATGGCGCACTCTTGTGCGCACTACTCGGAAGATAAAAGTTCGTGTATGTTCCGCTTCTGTGGTAAGCGCCACAGAACCTCATTTGAAGTCAGATTGGTAGAATATCCGTTACGTTTCAAACATGGCTGCCTCTTACACATTGCCACCACATTTAAAATTTCCATCTTCCTTAAATTCTCTAAATTTTTTGGATGCGTTTTCGAGCAGCTCACTATGGTTTTATTCCATAAAAATAAACCCTCATTCGAAAAAAAAAATGTGAGGCAAATTCCCCATTTGTGCGAGAGAAGAGAATCCAAAAAAGCGAGTGTAATCTTGAGCTCAGTCGGGGGGTCAAGAAATTTATCCTGGACAGGAGGAATGGTGAGTCGAATGAACCCGTCAGCAGCATGTGGAAAAATGCCAAGTCGTCTAAGCGCCTGCAGTCTACTAGGTCTAGAGTCCGGCATATCCCATTCGACTCCGCATAGTCCACTGAATCCCGGGGTAAATGGAGCTTGAAAGCTATGTACCGGAGAAACCTATGGTGGATTCGTTCCAATTGGTAAATGTGGCACTTGTAATACGGACTCCAAATAACGGAAGCATATTCAAGGACTGGTAAAGCCAGTGCCTTGTAAAGAGTCACTATAGCTGGCACCTGGTCGAATTCCCTAGTACTTCGCTTAACGAATCCAAGCAGTTTCTTTGCCTTGCACGATATGGTGGCTATGTGGTTCGAGAAAGTGAGATGATGGTCCATCAAACTCCTAGATCGCGAACCGAAGATACCCTGGCCAGATGAGTGTTTTTTATATGGTAATCGTAGTGGATGGGGGATTCAGACCCATGGAAGGTCATCGCCGAGCATTTGGATGGGTTTAGGGCCAAGCTATTGGACGAGCACCACAAGAGAAGTGCGTCGATGGAAGTCTAAAGATCCCAGCAGTCGCAGATCGACTCAACAGTACGGTACAGCTTCAAATCGTCCGCAGAAAGCAAATACCTTGTTCCACGCAGCACACCGTTAACGCTATTTATTACAAGCAAGAACATCAGTTGCCCAATGTGAGAACCCTGCGGAACCCCTGAGGTGGCCAAGAATGGCCTCGATTGGACATCCTTCAAACCGACGATAAGTGATCGTTCACTCAGGTAACTAGAGATCCACTCAAGGAAGACTCCAAACACCCCAAGAGACCCGAGCACAGACAAGAAGAGCGGATGTGACAACTTGTCGAAGGCTTTAGAAAAGTCGGTCGATACTAAATCGACTTGCTGACCAGCCTCGAAGCTTGCAAGGTGTACTCCTGGAACTCCGCAAGGTTCGAGACCGTAGACTTCCTCCGCATGAACCCATGCTGCTCTGGTACAAGATAGGATAAAAAGAGTGGGGTAATTTGCTTGACGACCAGCTTACATTATGACTCTATCAGGTGATGACATGGAAATGTATATGCGAAATAAAGTTGTATGTCCTTGATCCATTTTGTACGAGATTTTAACTTTGTTGTCAACATACATAGAAAATCTAATAATATAAAACGCCAACCGTGCGTACGTACGTACGTATGCACGGAGGGGTTGGAGGGGTCGTGGGAGTGGGGAGAGTTGGTGGCTGGAGGGGTTGGGGGCGGGATTAGTCGGAGGCGAGAGGAGTCAGAGGGATCGTCTTTGCCTGCTTTTAGTAGGCTTTTCAGCTAGTAATACAATAATATACCAGGGTGTCCGCTTACTCATACAAGTGGGTACAAAGAATCAAGTATGCGGAGTCGTAATCTCATAGGAGGTGTAGTTTTGCGATCTCGTGGGATTGCATATGATTGAATAGTGGAAGATTTAGTGAGATAAAACTTACCTACGAGTATTGAACAAAACTTTACCACCGCCGGAAACGAATTTTAGTCCAAGTGGGATGAACACACACATGCGTGCGTGTTGGCGTCGTCCACAGCAACACCAACAAGTGTCAATGGTAAACAATGCCACAAGTGGACTTCATAAATCAGGTGCCACTTTACATTTTACCTTGAAAGACGTTTGGATAACAAATAAAACGTTCAGTAGAAAGGGAAAGTGGACTTCATAAATCAGGTGCCACTTTACATTTTACCTTGAAAGACGTTTGGATAACAAATAAAACGTTCAGTAGAAAGGGAAATAAGGGTAGCAAGTGATGCTGTGTTATAGAAGGGAAAACTGATATCCAAGATGCCTTCTTCAGCCCTGACCTCAACACTAATTTACTTTCAATTGGAAAGTTGGAAGGGAACGGATTCAAAGTAGTATCTTCTGAGGAAGGCTGCAAGATTATGGTCTCCCAGTCTGAGATTCAAGGAAATAAATTTAATTCCGGAATTCTATCAAAGAAGACCAAAGGTGAAAAGGCTAATGCTGTCACTAGTGATAATGCCCCCCCCCCCCCAGGTGCAGAGGCATTTGAACCAAAATGCCAACCTTTGAACCGCTCCTTTTGCGGAATAAGATGGCTCTTAGTGCGAAATTCGACAAAACTGTTTTTGAACTTATTGAAGTCAGCGTAATAAAAAAATGAAAAGAAAACCTTTTCCCATTTTTTTTTTTTTTTTTACGGAAATGGGGAAACTCTTTAAGAGCGAAGGGGAAGTCACCCCAACAGTGTTGGACTCCCCATGAACTGGTGCTACCAACTAAAACCCCACTCCCTCTGCTTAGGACTCACCCCGGGACCACTTGTACAGTATTACTTCAGGGTGAGCCCTTTTTTTGTGCCAAATGGCTGCTCCTACTTCTAGTCTCCTTCAATTCTATTCCTCATCTTCTTTTTTCCTCGAAACCTTTTCCCATAAGTCGATCTAAATCGAAGAGTCAACTGGATTTCGTTCAGACTTGTGCGGACCAATGCCAATAGAGAGTTGGAGTGGAAGAAACCTAACCTTCGTGTACTATTTCAAGCTGAAGAGTGAAGTGAAATCAGAAAGATGAGAAATTAAAAGCTCTAAGGGCAGACAATGGCTTAGAGCACTTGAATAACGCATTGACAAACTCTCTTAAGCTTCATGGAATGAATAAGGCATCAAAATGCAGTCCATAAGTCTCTCTGAATAAAGCTCTCTGAAATTTGGGTAAGACAGCAAAGCAAAGTGCGTGAATGGCTCCGTGCTCGTCTGGCCTTCGCTGTACTACGAGCAAGCAGCTTATGTTTCAGAGGCGCTCGGAAACGTTGGAGGTGTGCCGACAACCTGTTAGGCTTCGATGGGTGTGCAGCCGTCCAGCTTGGCTTAGACCCATCCTGAGCAAGTCTTTCTTCGAAAATATTCTTCATCTCTGGCTCTCTCTTTTTTAAATCATCTCTCACGCGGCTCCTGTTTTGTTTTTTCCTAAAGGTGCGATTTCCCTGGCGCGTCTGCGGCGGGCGGCCGCGGCTCGCGACCAGACGCTCCCCACTGCTTCAGTGTTTTTAGATGGAACCGATTTCCCTGGCGCGGCCGCGGCCGGCGGCTCGTCTCGGCGGCTACATGGCCCATTCTGGGCGGCTACATGACAGCCGCCGCGGGTGCGACCCGACTGGTCTAGTGAGCAGTCCAGCCACGCTGCCTTCGCGACCAGGGTATGCAAACCCGCAATGTTTCTACATTTTACTGTGAGTTACAGTATTGAGCCTGGTGTGTAAGGCAAATTCAAACTCACAAGAAGATCAGTACCAAACGAACATTTTCTCTTCTCATAAATACAACCCTCTGAAAAGAGAGACAATGTCTCTGTCTATATTTATGTGCAACATCCACTTAGTAGACTTTACAGGTGTGAAAATTTCACTGCGACCCCGGTGAATAAGTAGTCAAATCAAATTTGCCCATTTTACAGGGGAGCAATATTAAAATTTGAACCTTCAACTAAAATCCGAATTTTGTCGTAGAAGGTTGAAATTTCGAATGAATGATGTAGTCATCCATTCCAAATTTCAACTTTCTACGACAAAATCCTGATTTTAGGTGAAGGTTCAAATTTTAATAATGCTCCCCTGTAAAATGGGCAAATCTGACTTGACCACTTATTCACCGGGGTCACAGAAATAATAGGTTGTTATATACATTTCTTAATGTATAAACATGACATGTTTATACATTAAGAAATGTATATACCTACCTATTATTTCACACCTGAAAAGTCCACTAAATGGATGTTGCACATAAATATGAGGAGTTTGATTCCAGACGGTACTAACGACCATTTCTATCGATATTGAGTTAACACTAGCCCAGAGTTTTTTTTGGGGGTGGGGGGGGGGGGGGTAGTTCTTCGCAAAAATGCTATCGTTTTGAAGCAAAAGATAATTTATTCCCTTGAAAAACGAGGGTGAATATTCCGTTTAGTTTCAAAAGGTACTGTATCCAGCACAATGGCGGTCTCCTATCCTTTTTGTTTCAAGAAGTGCTTTATCCACTTCGTATGTTTTTAAAAAGTATTATATCCACTTCTTTTGATTCCAAAAAGTACTAAACGCCACGTTTTGCTAAAAGTACTATATTCATAAACCTGATATTTCAAATCTCGTTCAAAATTATTTTAAACTTTGAACTAATTTACCTTTCTTTCCAAAAATATTTATTATAATTTAGAAATATATAAAGAATAACATCATTGGTTTACAGCACGTTTTTCAGGTCGTTATGGTTTTTTGCGTTTATCTCACGTTTGACCAAAATGGATATAGTACCTACCTTATGAAATCAAACTCCTCATATCTACTTCGCATCCATAACCCGATTGTTATAGATTATCCGATGCATAATATTTATTCTCAAAAATTCAATCATTTAAATTTATAGGGAACCAACCAGAGTTTCAACCCCACAATCCCTGAAAGTACCATCGAAATCGAACGGAAACTGAGGACCATATAATCGTTATTTTTCACCATCTAGTATCCTGAACCCACGATTCCTGAAAATGTCATCGAATTCGGATGGATATAGTGAATTTGGAAAGTAACTACACAGTCAAACTATTTGAAGTTCAACAGAAAGAACGATCTGAAAAGTTGTTCATAATTTCTCAGACGATGAGAATATTGTAAAATCCTTTTGTTCTTGCCAAAAACATGGGTGAGTGAGGCTTCCTATCCAACAACAATAGTTCCGCCTCTGATAGTGAATGGGCAACAACATTAATCTCGCGCAACATTATCGAAACGGGTGTGGGGGACGACCGCGCCGCGCCGCGCCGCTGACAAAACGTTGTTCTACAGCGCGACGCGGCGCGGCGCGGCCGGCGGCTGAGTAGGTACATGACAAAATCGCCAGCCGCCGGCCGCAGACGCGCCAGGGAAATCGCACCTTAAGTTGTTAAAATATATATATTGGATTATAAAAAAAGCAGTCCCTTGTACGCCAGAGCAGGAAGGAGTTAAAGAGAGGGTGAATAGACCTGCAGTGGAGAAGCAAGATGCAAGCTGCAAGAAGCAGGGCGCAGTGAAAAGTAATGGGGAGAAGCTCTACTTGAAGAATAAAGCTTCTACTTCTACGCTGAAGAAAACACTTGAAGAACTCCGGAACTCAGAAGAAGGAAGAAAAGTCTAGTTGTCTCACTTCGGGCATTTAGAGATTAGTACACGTTCCTAAGCAGAGAAGAAAGAAAATTGGACCCAAAACGAAAATAATTTATCTTTGTGATCCAACTAATCCCACTGCTGTGACCATAGCAAGAGATGTTGCATTTTTTTAGATCAGAAATGAAGCAGACATCGATAAATCAAATGTGAATCAGGACCGTCCTGAGCCTTTGATTAACTGAAACGAAGATTGGAGTTTCCGTGGATCCTCAGTCAGAACTTTTACAAGAAATTTTAGTAGATGTCTGGCATGAAACTCAGTCGGAGATATCAAAAATGCTGAACCACTTATAGAAAATTTGACCCAAGATACGAGCACAGTAGAGTTTAGAAGGTCGAGTTGAATTTCAAAGACCAAACTAGTCCGGAGCCTGTTGGGCGCAGAGTCCACTGTGTGTAGGAGGAGCACCAAAGTTCTAAGTTTGCCACTAAACTTAACTATGTTGTTAGGTAGGTATTTACATATTAAGTTGAAAGTAATAGATCATTGTGTGCCTTGTGAATGTACAAAACTGGTGTTCACTCAAGTTTCATCACAGATTAGGCACAGCTACACGGAAGCTGCGAAGAAGCCTCAACAATACTCTGCGTTTCAACTAAAACAAATTTACATGCAGAATATTTTTCAAAATTTTTCACTCCAAAAATCTTGAACCCAACGGAAAACATATACATTCTAAACAAATTCTGTACAAATCACCTGAATCTCCTCGTAGGACTTGGAGTTAAACTGGTTTTATATGTGTGGAAAGGGCGAAGGGGAGTCGTGCGAGTGGGACTAGGAGTAGAACAGAGCGTGCGGTCTGCTCCACCAGGTGCGCTGTTCAAACTCAGGTAGAGACTTCTTCCGTTCTTCCCATTTGCTTCGGAGGAACTGTCACACTGAAATGGATTGTGAAAACTGATAATTCAGAAGCTCTTGAGATCAATTCACAGACAAAAACGTCTGCCAAGTGGGTGTGGCACATAGCTTCCTCGTATCCATAACCCGATTATATAGATGATCCGATGCATAGTAGCTAATCTCAAAAAACCAATCTCTAAGTACCTTTCACTACCCTCATAGGGGACCATCTACACGCTAATCTGGGCAATCCTAGAAAATTTCATCAAATTCGGACGAAAAATGTAAGTGCCTGGAACTCCTGGGTGTGAGTCCAGAACTTTGCTTACTGATCTACAGAGGGGTTAGTTGAAATGCTTTGAGATCCTCACCTCAGACGCAACTGTTACGGCTGTTACAAGTATTTTACGATTGCGCATGCGCAGAGGCTACTGTAAATTTTAAGGCCTTGATTTTCATTGGGGACCATCTACAACCTAATCCGCGTAATCCCTGAAAATGTCATCGAAATCGGGTAGAAATTGTGGAAGTTATGGCTGTTACAAGCAATTCACGTTCGCGCATGCGCATCGGCTACTATCAGTCCGGGGGTAATGATTTTCATAGGGGACCATCTAAACACTAATCTGTAACATCCCTGAAAAGTTCATTGAAATCGGATGGAAAATGTGGAAGTTACGGCCGTTACAAGAAAATTAACGTTTGCGCATGCGCAGTCGCTTCTATCAGTCCGAAGGTGATGATTTTCATAGGGGACCATCTAATCACTAATCTGTAACATCCCTGAAAATTTCATTGAAATCGGATGGAAAATGTGGAAGTTATGGCTGTTACAAGGAATTCACGTTTGCGCATGCGCAGTCGCTTCTATCAGTCTGAGGATGATGATTTTCATAGAGGACCGTCTACACACCAACGCGCACAATCCCTGAAAATTTCATCGAAATCGGACAATAACTTCGTATAGTTATGCGCGTTACAAGGAAATCATGACAGACACACAGACACACAGACAGACAGACACGGAACCAAAATTGTTCAGAAAGGTCTAAAACGCAAAACGCGAGTGAAAATTTTGATTTTGGAGAACTTTTTTTTTTCGTCCTTGAAAAGTGAAAACAAAGCTTCCGCTACCTTGGTAGACTCGGAAGCAAAATTCTATATACTTATACAATGGGGGGTGCGCCTTGATTTTTTTTAGATTTTTAATCGAAAGTAGACTACATCCTGAGAATTTTGGCACCAACCGTGACCTTCTAGCGTGAGTAGATCTTTTCCTATGATTTTTCAAAGTTTCGACCGATTATGACGTCACGCGCCCCTCTCGCCTGGGCGGGACCCCCCAGCCCACTGTGACGTCATAATCGGTCGAAACTTTGAAAAATCATAGGAAAAGATCTACTCACGCTAGAAGGTCGCGGTTGGTGCCAAAATTCTCAGAATGAGGTCTAGTTTGGATTAAAAATAACAATAAACAGTTTTTCCTACCAAGGCGCACACCCCATTGCATACTGATATTTTTATAGATGCCACAAGAAGTTAGTTTTACGCACATAAAAAATGTTATCTATAAACATTGGTTCTTTTCCCCGCTTTACCCTGCTTCACGCCAGTTGAATCGCATAAGGTCCTCCTACCTTAACTTTATTCTGTCGCATGAGGAAGATAATATATTGAAAACCTTAAGAAAATCGCTGCGAATTATTACACTAGGGTTTGTTATTTTTCTATATAGATCACTCGTCCACTCACAAGGGAACTCACAAGTGAACTTAACACTGAAACATAAATACATAAGCTGTACCTTGGGAGTATCGGACACGAGCGTAAGATCTTCGCAAGATATCGACATGACCATTGCTGAGTTGAGCTCCCGTTCATGCGCTGCTTCTCGACCTAAGACATCTACTGACTCTTCTCTACGTAGCTGGTTCACACGATGTGATAACTTGGGAGATGACGGGCCTGACAATGGAAGTGAGCAGGGGCTGCATGACGTGCTGAATCTCCTAGGTCTCGGGGGAAGCGAGGTGGTTGGTTCTCTGAAAAACAAAAAGTTTTTGTTTTTAGCTACTTGGGAATTTTTTTTTTCACACTAGATTTTATTACAGATTTCTTGGAAGATTAGTGAATTACATTACGAACCAAACCAATAAAACACACGATTAAAATCTTGATGATCTGATTAGCTAGTATGGAACTGCAGAACACTAACAATGGAAGTACAAGAAGAAAATAACACCTACTAGCACTTTGCTCGTTCATTCAAGTGAGTGTATAGATCACTGCAAAAGGATAATAATCTCGCGAGGGAGTAGACTCGCGGGATTGAAACTGCGCAGGATTTCGTCCAAATCTTGTGAAATTTAAATTGACAGATTCGAAACCATTGGTTCAGGGACGATTTCTCTTATTCCCCGAGCAACGCATTGGTTTATGAAAATAGATTTTGAAAACTATTACTACAGCTCCCCACAGAGATGAGAACTATGATGGTAGGAAGGTAAGTATAACCAAATTTTGAGAACCTATCCACTAAGGGTGGACGTCAGCAGATACCTACTGAAAACTAAATGAAACTTCAACGTTGAAGCAAACGTTTTCAGTCACATTCAAGGGTGAAGTGGACTCATACATGTGAGCATAAACGATACTGTTCAAAAACTTGATATAAAAGAGAAAGAAATAATGAAAACGACGGTACACTTTTGAGTGGTACAAACTCATAAACACGACAGAAGGAGGGTCGAGTCTTGAAATTCACATTCGATGCTCTGTAACAGGTGAGTGCACTCGCCCGTTTTTTCTTTTTCTGACAATCTCCGTTTTGGGATTCCAGACGAGGCTGAAGGCAGCTTCTGTTCCCTGGTGTCCATTTTTCTATTCCACCTGCCATTATTAGTTTTCTTTTTGCTCCTCCCTTTGTTGCGGCCCTCGACAATCTAACAGCTGAAGAGTCTTTAGGATTTTGTATCGCCAGCGATAATTTGTGAAATTAACCGACCTCAAACGAAAGAGTGATAGCATACCGTTTCGAGAGAGACTACGCGGGCTGCACGTTATCTGGCCGTCATGAATTGAGGTCGGCGTTTGGCATTAGAGAGTTTTTGCTTCACACGGTGGCAAGCTCCTGTGAACGTGAAGCTACAGAAAACTAGAGTTGGTGCTAACCTCCCCACTCCTTTTTACCACGGGACTGTGACTGTTAACATGTAAACTAGACGCTCCGTGGATTCTGTTATCATAACCTGACACCGAGAGACCTTGACTGAGAAGTTCGCCACCAATTTCGTTCTTGCTGAAGTGGATGGCACAGAATGGAACCAACTACAAAAACCTAGTTTTGAGTGATCAAGCATCAAAATTATTTCAAGTTTGTAAATTAGGTGATAATTTTATTGGAATTTCCTTCTTTTCCTCTCAAATTTAAATTAATGCCGCGTCATTTCCTACTTTGAGAGAATGTAATATCTGTAGTAGAACGCCTAAAATTAAAATTATATGTGGTTGATTTCTTTCTGAGATTTTGGAAAACGCTGTAACCAAATCTGAGTGATGAATCAACTCAGTTGGTTCCATTCTGAGGAATTCTAAACGACTATACACATTCAACCTTCAGTTGTTTGCAATCGTAAATTCATCATTCTTCTAGTTGAAAGCAATACCTTACTCATGACCTCTCCCTCACAAATCCTCAAAAATATGTTTTTATATAATCCTGTCTCAATTTTTTTCCGACCAAACAGTATTCTGGGTATTATTGGTAGGTGTAGTGGTATACAGGGTGTTTCACGAAAAGGTTACACCCCTCCCCTCATTTTCCCAAAATGCAAAACCAAAAGAATGTAATAACTGTTATCAGTGTGCAACCTACCTAAAGGTTGCATCTTGTGGTGGCAGGAACCCGACTGCGGGAGGGGACCGTGTGAAGAGCGCTTCACATGGGCTGTCTAGGAGAACGCGCGGCCACGGCGGCAACTTCTTACCTTTACGGTCATCATGCCTCCCACGGTGGCTCAGTATGAAGCAAAAACTCTCTATTTCTGACTGTGCTGTGGTCCCGCACATTTGGATTATAGGTTATGAGAGTTGGTGTATGCGCTGGATGGTGCATTCCTGCTGTGTCTCAAGTGTTTGATGGCAGACGTGGACAGTCTCAACACGAAGGAATTTCTGCACCGTTTTCGTGAAGAATAAGAGCAGAGAAGATGCGGGAAGTGCGGGCATACTACCGATCCCTAAACTCTCCACAAACGCAGTTACATTCAAGCATTAACATAAATATTTATGATGACCTATGGAGATTTCATAAATGAAAGAACAAATAAGGCTATGTTCTTTCATGAGGGGAAGAATGTGGAGAGATTTCATCATTAATTATTAGCTGTTTCATAAGGTTTGTTCCATGCGAGCTGAACTCATGAACCAGTTCGGCGTAGTGGCCACGCGCAGGGATGGGGGCAGGTGAAATGTCCAAGCGGTCGAGTTCATGTACCCAACTTTTACATTCTACTCGAACTGTACACTGAACCGCGTTCCAAGCCCGATGGGTTCATGAAATTTCTGCACCGAGTTCACAAAAATTCCGAACTATCTGAAAAGGAGGTGCAGCTTTGGGTTTGGGTGCAGGAATAAACGTCCACTTTTGTTTTTGGCGCAAAATTGAAGTTATTCGTTCTAAATCGTTGTTGTTTGATCGTTCCAAGCGTTTTGTTCTGATTTTTTTCTCTCCAATTTTTATTTATTTCAAAAGTGTAGAACTCTCAACGAGAATAATGGATGTGAATAATTTAATTTATTCTTAATTATTCGATGAGGATAGCCTTCCACTGGAACAAATCCTCAGGACAGAAGAGGAAATTGCTGTTGTGGTCGACGACCGGATTTGTAATAAAAATGAAGATTATTTGAAAACAGTACTATTATACGACCATGTCCAATTTATAGATCATTTTAGGGAATCTAAAAATCGCGGAGGGAATCAACCTTCGGAGTTCTACCACTCTGATACCGGGCCGTTTGCTTCCGCAAGTACGTACATTTTAGCGAATTATTTAAGGTATTTTTATTCATCAAGTGAATAATTTAGAAGAGATTTGCCTGGGTTTAAATTTCAAAAATGCCCGAAAACACTCCTAAAACTCGCTAGCCCATACGGTCCAAAACAACCCGTCTAAATTTGCCTAGCAATGATCCAAAAAATCGAAGATAGGTATGTACCATAATATGGAGTGTCATTTTCCAGGCATTTAACCACGCTGGGTCGAATGTGAGCGGTCTCACATCACCAGCACTAGTAAAGAGTTCGTAGCCAGGATTTGGTTTCAAAGAAGGAAACCTGGCAATTATTCGAAATTTCTCCCTTGATGGGAAAAACAATAGATCATGGATATGTCTAGGCAGTATTTTGTTCTCCATTAAGGGAGAAATTAGATGAAGGTTACCGACTTAATACTTGAAATGAACGTAGGAAGATGTGGGCAGGAAAAGAAAAAAACTTTTGTTCCACTTTTCGTGTTCCAAGCGATGAGTACACGAACTGAGAAATTTCTGCACCCGCTCGACACCACTTGCGTCTCGCCGCCGAAAGACGAGCAGCCGCTGCTGCGGTCTATCGGCATTTGTGAAAAGTACGCTATACCTCGTTTTTAACGCTCATTCCAACATTATGATTCATTTGAAAATTTGACGGTTCTACTTTCCTGCCTTACTAAATTTATTGTAAGGAGAAGAAAACTGTTATTGAATTTATGAGTGACGAATCAAACAGAATGGATTATTATTGTGGAGAAAATTATTATTGCTAGGAAAATTTTGCCCAGAACGGTTGCAATTTTTTGATTCGCAGCTTCTTGGGCAAATTGTTACTGTAATAAAAAACACAAAAAAAAACCTGAAACAGCCGGATAGGGATAAAAATAGGAATTTTTCGTTCTCGTGAAAATTCTAAGTACAGGAATATAGTTTGTCTATTAAAACGCTGCAAATTATTATACAATGGTTTATTATTTTTCTATATCATCACTCGTCTACAAAGCCCCCCACCATACAACATGAAGAAAAACATCGATCGCATTTCTAAATTCTAAAATTTCAAAATTCTAAAAATTCTATAGAATCTTAAATTGAAGGAAAAACTATACCTTTACATCAAACTTTTTTGAGTTCGGGCGTTTTCAAAATTTTAAAATTCATGTTTGAACCCTTAGAAGTGACCTACATCAACCAAAATCTTCGGGGAACAACTAGACCCCAAATGGAGCCTACATACCAAATTTCATCAAAATCGGTCAATGCTGAGTGGCAAAAGTGCGCGTACGGCGGACGGACGGCCAAATTTTTATTCGATTTTTGGATTCTACGTATCTTGAAACGTAAACCATCAAAATTTGATGTTTACGATAGACAATTTTTTTCTTGGTCGATTCCAAAGGTTCATTATTGAAAATAATAAACCAACATTATTGGAAATAATAAACCAACATTATTTAAAATAATAAACCAACAATATTGAAAATAATTAACTAAAAAGTTGAAATTAACATCACAGAGAAAGGAAAATTTCCTTAAAATTAATTTAATTTAGTTAGGTAGGTATTTAATAAAATCGTAGAGGTTTTAAATTTGTGCGAATCGAATAATTACGGCCGTCTAGTGCGAAATTTTCCGAACAATATGTTCGTAAAAAGTTCCGCAGGCGGTAATCTCACTATAATAATCCATTCTGCTTGATTCGTCGCTTCAAAACACAAACATTCAATTACAAGTTTCTTCTCCTCACAATTTAATGAGGCATGAAAGTAGAACCGTCAAATTTTGAAATCAGCTGTAAAAACGAGGTACTTTTCAAAAATGCCGCTAGACCGCAGCAATGGCTGCTCGTCTTTTGGCGGCGAGACGCAAGTCTCGACACCTTCCCCCACTACTCAATGAACTCAAACAACCCGAACCTGCACTCGCACCTGCACTGCATCCGAAATTGCCTCGCATGGAGCAAACCTATAATGTTTCAAGTTGCTAAGCATCAACGTTTCGCGAAATTCTCAGTTTCTTTCATTACCAGTTTTATTGTGCTCAATAAAATCTTACACGCAAGTTTTTTCTCATCATTTCATGACTAATTATAACGAATGAGTAATCATAGCATCATGGGCTAAATTTTGTTTGTCTTTCTTCATTTCACCAAAGCATCCACATAGAGCAGTCAAGCCTTGTGTGTTCGCTATTATTATTGCTGTGATCAATTGAACTTGATTAAATCCTAAAAGAGAGTTATATCACGACAATCTTGTATTAAAGAGGACAACGGCCCAACAGACCATCACAACAATGAGGAATTTCACCATGTCGGAATTTCCTATTATTGACCCCAAAATCGGATTCAGCACCTCGAAAAACCTCCTATGGCAAACTTTCAGCCCGAACTTCCTAATTTACGAATAAACAAAACAGTGTAGAAAATACGAATGTTTTAAAAAACCGGGAAAATGACGTCATGCTGGATTAGTTCATTTATGGCCGCTTGAAGCGCTGAGATCGAGAAATCCAAAGTCCCCAGATGCAACATTTCATGAAACAGTAAAGTTCGAAATCGAAAAACTGAAGAAAAAAATAGAAAAAGCGAGATGGGGAAAATTAGGTTTCCCCTGTTTTTGTTTGATAACTTTTCTCTTAGAAAACACGATTTCGTCGTCCCAATGGGCAACACTGGGAGGAGACGGCGATCCAAACAGCCAATCAGCGAGCGTTCCCGCTGCACGTCTGTTTTCCCGGTTAGTTTTGAAATTAAAAATTTTGACTGTCTCCCAAAAATAACAGGAGACTTATTTTCCGAGATCAGCCCGATTTTCATCTATCCCACACCATTAACTATTCAGGAAAAATGGAAACAGAAATCGGTGAAATTCCTCATTTATAGGTGTAGCTATACAGTATCCCCGCTGGAAAAGGGTGAGATTATAGAAAATTTGCGCTACCTATACCTTTAACCCTAGAACGGTACACTTAGGAACAGGTGCGTAGTTAGTACACTGTAAAAATGACGTTTTGGTAAGAAAAAAATTAAAAATTTCACTTCACAAAAACAATAAAAGCTTCACGACCAGTTGAGAAGCTGGACACCCCTTCATTCCCTTCGAACGGCTGGGCAGATAAATTTTTATCCGTGCATAAAAAATTCACAAAACTCTGTAACTTCATGCTGAACACTAGGGGGAGGGTGTACGGCAATTACAAGAGAACTACAATCCCGCAAGATCACAACTCCACAAAGTTACAATCCCGTTATACTGCAATTCAGCGACACAATAACCCCGCGAAAACCACAATATCTAATAATTGCTAATCATAATCATTTAGCATAAGCGAGTGGACACGCTAGAAAAGTAGTTTTTATATAGAAGGAAAGATTGGAACAGCCGGAAGGCTGAACAGATCTCTCGTACGAACACCCTTTCCAGGGGAGGGGGGGATTGGTTTAATTATGGTAGGTTTATTGGAGATTTATCCACCTGTGGACAGCAGCAGGTACTTGGGTGGACATCACAGCGGTGGAATTCAGATCATTGATCATTGGGGCTGAGCTGGACCTCTTCAACGTGTGAGGATTATCTACATCCATCTTCACAGAGGCGTTCGAAGCCATTTTCCTCGGTTGATCGGAAGACCTCCAACACCGAGGGTCTTTTGTAACATCACAACACGCGAATCTACTTGATACGTTTCAGTTGAGAGAACAAACCAAACCAAGATAAACTAAACTACACGAATGAAGGCTTGAAGCGAATGAAATTGAAAATGCAAAATCTAAATCACAATGACCCTCAAGAAAATTGAGAAGGAAACGAATCGGCACACAATTCAGATATCAGCTAGATAAAACATGTAGCTTCTTCTTCTTCTTCGATTTCCTATTTAAGCGTTCTTTTGTCAGTCATGCCGAACACAAGTAAGTAATGTTGGTTTGACGTTAGATATCATTGACCTTCCTAGAATCTGATCTGTTCGACAAGGAGTTTTAAAAAAGGGTTGCTATCAGAGTTGTGACAATAGAGAACCGCTCGGGCATTAAACCCTCACCACTTTACCCATAGTCATAGGAATTTTACAAAGCTTGAAACATGGATAAAATATCTACGTTCATGGATGTATTACACAAGATATCCAACGGCCGAAAAAACTTAATATGTAATAAATTTCATCTACGCATGTACAGGCAGACGCCTCGACCATGAATGATGATCAGGCTTCAGCACAAAGCTTCAGGCTGAAGCTTACAAAGCTTCAGGCTTAACTTGTCTCCGTTACTCTGTGGGCTTCAGCCTCCTTGGGTCCTCAAGGGCCCATTTATCAATTAGGAAGGTATCCCCTAGGTAAGCCAATACCCAAGGGGAAAAAATTAGAAGAAAAGGCCTAAACAAGTAAAGTGGTGTCAAAAAACACCGTGAAGATCGAGGAAAACTGATTTCATCACTCCTGGGGCCTCCTGCAAAACTGTGCTCTGGAGAAGCGTACAAGAAGTTTAGGCAAATAGTGTCAGATAATGTCAACAGGTTGAGTTGTAGGCGCCCTTGTTGTGATCAGCTACCTCTTTGCATTTCGGTTCATTTGCTTCCTTATGTAAGTCGGGGGTGGGGGCAGTGGAGCGGGCGGCGTCCCGGCGAGGGAGCCAGCTGAGTTGGGCCAGTCAGGCCTCCCCTCCAGGGCAACCCGAGGAAGAGCAGTGATCGGAGATCGTCGGACGTCGTCAGCTCCCCACCCCGGCGATGGTCAGTCACCCTCCATTGGGCCACCCCTTCAACAGTCAGCTTTCTACGTTTGACCGGAGCAGTCGTGCGCATCAGGGGCGTCATCTTTTTGCCAAAGACTGGTGTAGCGTTTGTAGCCGTTTTCAAATCTCTCACGTACCTAAAGTCACTAACGGTACGCCTAACCTTTTTCGTCATATCTTTCCAGCAACTACCTTCAGGCTTGTCGAAACCCTCCTTGGACATCGGTACTACTGGATCCAGCGCCTTCACGATTGGGACACCCCGTGCCACACCCTTGAGACAACTCCAGAATCTCTGTCGTATGGTAATCCCCAGCTCATATTACTTCCAATTGTTTTGCTACGTGCCAGTTAACTCGCTACATTCCAGATTCTATATATTGTTCTTGAATAAGATTATTAATCGGTACAAACGCAACTTTGGTTGACAGATCTATAGGTACACATGCAACCTATTGTAAATTCAGTAATTGTGCAACATTTTCGGTACGAATAACAGTACGCCATCAGCATTTGTAATAATACGTATTTTGGTACCTTTGGTACACCGTAATAATTCATATAGTATTTTTGATACGCTTTTCTTTCGTCATATAGGTATCTTGTTTGATAGTCATTTCGAAGGGTACACATTTTGGTACGCCTGACTCTTCTGTAAAACTTGTATTACTCATTTTTGGTACTCATTTCGGTACAACTTACCTTTTGCATATTTTTTAAGGCCCACACTTAGTCTTGAATTGTGTGATATTATTTCAGTCAGTACGCGTTGCGTACCATTTCCTATTTCCCAACGTGATATTTTTTATTTCCTAGCATATATCTATATTTTGAAGTACTTTAGTTTAGGTACAAGTAGTACGCATATTATTTTGTTGACAACTTCATTTATTTCTTTAATACAATTTTTGAACAGCAAATTGTAACCTGTGTCGTCTACATTTCTTGTTCCCATGATCCAAGGTGTCTAAGGTACTAGGGGTATCAGTGATTCTCTTAGTATCATTTTGTGAGTTTCACGGTTTTGAATTGCGCTACCATCGGCTCCCTCAGAGCATTTGCATTTAGACTCATTCAAGTCTATTAATCATCATACTTTCGAAATCAACTAAAGCTTACACTTAGCTCAGTGGTAGGAGCTCCGATTCAGAATTGGAATGATAGAAGATCGATCCCTGGTCAAGGGAAGTTAATTTTTTATGATTCAACAATGTGGCGCAGTCGCACCAGACCCGGTTGGTCTCCTCAGCATTTTTCAGAGAAATAATAATTCATTAAAATTAGGTCATCAAAACAACTCCCTCCCAAGACACGAGTCGAGCCACCGCCTATTTGGACAAATGTTGAGGTCAGAAGATCCCCCAATAAGGCCCAATAAGAAAAACTCCGAAGCCAGTCAAAAATAGCGCGTTCTCACTGAGTTGGAAAACGCTGGCCAAAGCTGCTTCTCACCTCCCTGACTAGGTAACGGAGTACCTACCTAAGATTTCCTAACAGGGGGGGGGGGGGAGAGATGTTGTGATCAGCGACCTCTTCGCATTTCTGTCCATTCCCTTCCTTAGCTCAGTGGTAGGAGCTCTGATTCAGAATTGGAATGATAGGAGATCGATCCTCGGTTGAGGGAAGTTAATTTTTGATAATTCAACACCCTCGTGACCACAGGACCACTTCACTGGTCTAACCTACAGCCATTTGTTCCTCGTTCCAGGGCACAAAAACTTGAAAAGTTGTGCCTAAATTTGAAATTTTGAAGGATTTTAGAAATTCTTCAGAGCACGGCCCTACGGAATTGAAAAGCTGAAATATTGCCGCTGAAATCATCAAAATCGATCAATAATTGCTGGAGAAAAATGGGAAAAACCGTTAATTCAGTTATGTTTTTCTCATAAAATGTAGCTGTACCTACTTTTTTTTTAAATTAGGTACAACTTTTTAAGTTTTTGCCCCTTCAATGTCGCGAAATACTAAGAACGAACGGCGACCGACTGAGACCCCCTTCACACGTTGGCTGCCCATGCCCAATCGTGGGATTACTCAGAGGGCCCTTGGGTCTCTAACCTCAACACGGCATTGAGACAAAAAGAACTGAAAAACTGGGGCGAGAAACAGTCCCAACCACGATGCTGTCGGATCCGCGGAAGACAAGGAATCGCCAGCGGGATATCCGACTTTTTCCCGACCAAGTTCGGAACTGCCGGCTCAGCATTTCGCCGCTCGTCTCCCTTCTTGACGCCCGACCGAGGTTATAAAGACTTCGACCACTGAATTCAGGAGAATCTTTCGCCCAGAACTGATCCCCGATTGATTAGCTCCCGTCTTGTATTCTCAGCGCCCATCTGGAGAAGCACACTCTGCCGCACCTTCGAACTCTGCCTTAGCTAAGAGACCCTTGCTGTTCACCCGGATCACCCGCCGATCGCCGCAGGATCACCCGCAGATCTGCCAGATCCAAGCCTCGGTTCTACAGGTACTTCATTGTGGAGAGACTTTAGAGTTGTGTAGATAAAGGGGGGTTTTATGTAAATAAAAGGGGTTTTTATCATCCTTTTTATGTTTATATATCGACTCTCCAGATAGGCCCTGACAATGCAATCATTGGAAAAACCTACCTGCTATGCACTTCGTTGCAAACTCTCGTTGAAACACGATTCGATCACAGCATAAAATATGGGATTCCAAGGCATCAGTGACCTCGTACTCTCTAAGTTTGGGCAAAATTTGTAATTAGAAATTGTACCTACAAGGATTTAATGACAGAGAGACACATGACAGATTTCAGACAGACACATGACAGATTTCACAGACAGACACAGAACCAAAATTGTTCAGGAAGGCCTAAAACGTAATACGCGAGTGGAAATTTTGATTCTGGAGAACATTTTTTTTCAACCTTGAAGAGTGAAAACAATGCTTCCGTCATTTTGGTAGACCACATTGGTAACCATTCTGCGTCGAGAGATTGACAGAAACGTCGCTTGTGTTCACACCACCACCACCAATCAGATAATAGAGAAAACAACAACAATAAGTGACGTTAGGTTTTGTCGTTTCTCGATTTTTTCGAAGTTTTGTAGTTTTCTAGTTTTTTAGTAAATAATCGGTAGTCAGGAACCGGACTACGCATCAAAATGAAATTCATTTCACATATTAGGCTTTCAATCTATTTGTAGTTCGATAAAGTTGGTCAAAATAAGAATCGCATTATTATTCAGAATGTGCGTAGTTGGTTGTGTTTGAGTCTGACTTAAAGGAGAGGAAAGGCGATAGTTAGAAACTAAGTAGGTAAGTAATTGATCAACTAAAATCATGTTGTTTTTCTTGTTTGTTTTCTTGTGTCTTTATTCGGAAGGTATCCCTTGCTCATCTGTTCAGAAGTTCTGTTAGGTGCTTCCTCTGTTCTTGGTAAATAAGTTGACGTTTTACTTTCTGAAAGGTGGAAGTCCCACGTTAAGAAGAAAAAAGCTGAGCTTTTGATTAAATTCAGAAAAACACTCTGGCTGATGGGCCGACGGTCAAAATTGTCTGTCCACAATAAGCTTATACTGTACAAGCAAGTCCTAAAGCCCGTCTGGACTTACGGTGCACAACTGTGGAGGTGCACTGCCCAGATCAATCGAGACATAATTCAGCGCTTCCAGAATAACGTACTGCGATGCTGCGTTGTTGCATACAGATACTTTAGAAATGACAGACTTCACTACGAGCTGAAGATAGAATCTGTCTATGAGGTCATTCGCAGCCAAGCCATGAATCACCTGGATGTCATCCATCCACTCAGCACAGACGATCTGCTTAGAGTACTTAAGAGAACCAAGCCACACGATCTAATCAGGACAATGGGGAATTTGCCTCACATTTTTTTTTTCGAATGAGGGTTTATTTTTATGGAATAAAACCATAGTGAGCTGCTCGAAAACGCATCCAAAAAATTTAGAGAATTTAAGGAAGATGGAAATTTTAAATGTGGTGGCAATGTGTAAGAGCCATGTTTGAAACGTAACGGATATTCTACCAATCTGACTTCAAGGGAGGTTCTGTGGCGCTTACCACAGAAGCGGAACATACACGAACTTTTAGCTTACAAGTAGTGCGCACAAGAGTGCGCCGCGAACTGGCAGGAAGAACCCAGACACAAAAGTGACCAAAAGAAACAATATTACTCACTTTTTTACAATACGATTCTACCTACTAGTTTATCAAGCATTATTAGTCTTCATCTTCATAAGCATTATTTAGTTTCAAGATTTGAATCAAATTATTCGAGTAGCAATTTCACTGGATCGTTTTGTGTGGCGGTGCTAGAACTCTGTCTGTTGTTGGAGTTGTTTTTGCGTCGTTTTTTTTCGTATGACGTCAACAATATTCCTCGATTTTCGCGGTGTTTTGTAACGGAGGCTTCACTTGTTTAGTCATTTTCTCCTACGGTAATTTTTTCCCCTTGGTTATTCCTAGTGTTAAACGTTATTCTAGGGCCCTATTATAGGATTTGACTTGAAATTCCAGAATCTAAAATTGAGGCAAATTCCCCATTAGAACTAAGTGAAGTATCTTAGTTTTATTAACGTACACCAACTATGTATCAGAAGAATGTTGCTTAAAAGTTGTAACTTGGTGCAATAAAAAAGTCAAAAAAAGAAACTTTCTGAAAAACTTCACTTTGAAATAGGGGGGGGGGGGGGGGGGGGTTGAGAGAGTGTTGAATAAATCAGACTTCTGTCTAATTTTTCAGAATTTGGAGCCATGGGGAACCAATTGGTTGGTGTCGCTCCGTCTCAAATCTTCCCTGTCGAGCACTATTTGACTGAACTGGATTTGCAATTTGACGTCAAGTGAGTTTGGTCGTCGATAGGTTGACTTTCCAGGTTTAAAAATCTGGTAGGGAATGGTGGAGGAGAAATTTTAAAAACTACCCGCATAGTTAGGTGCTTCAACTTTTAGGGTGTTGTTGGTTTGTAGATGTAGATGTGAGCAGGGTGCTCAGATGAGGGGTTCATAAGGCCCCTAGCGCGGAAGCCTGGTGGCTTAAGCTGAGTTCACATGAGTGCAGTCAACGCTGTTGTGCGACGAGGCGGTTACGCGTTTGGCCATTTGATTGGCGGCGCCTCAGCCGCCTGAGTACTTTTGGAGTGGACTGTCGCGTTTCAAAAATTCTGATATTTGACGTGTAACCGCGCGCCCTTTGTTTACATTTTTTGTTATCACGACTTGTTATCACCACTTGTTCCAGCACGGGTATCTGGTGTGTTGTGATTTTTCCGGAAGCTTGATCCAAAATGAATCTTTAGTTTGAATGAATGAAGTTTTAGTGAAATTGTAATTGAATTAGTTAAGAGCTGTGGGATTTTAAGTAAGGGGTCAACGAGTATGTTTACTTTACTTATTTTTATCATTTTCGTTTATTTTGGTCTCTTGTAGACATTTGATGGATGCATCGTAATGAAGTAAAACGTATACCTATCTAATAAATATGATCTGTGATTTATCTATGTTACGTCACCATAAATGCTGACTTCCCTACGAAACCCTTACTCAGCAGCAGGAACCTATATAGGGAACCGCACCAACCACCGCGAGTCAGTCTCGTCTTGCCTGTCTTGCTGCCCGTAACCCACGTCACTCGTCTCCGTACTTTTTCTTCGATAATTTCCGTGTTAATAAAGAAAAGTGTTTTTGAAAACTCTTTTACTCGGACCCCCGATGTAACTTTTATGCAATGGATACTCAAATTGATGAGAATTTCAACCACTTGAGGTGATTTCCAAGATTTTTTCGCATAATTATCACCTATAACGAAATTATAATTACACTTTTCGTAGGAATATTCTACATCATAATTCACTTTGATAATAATGATTACAAATAAAATAAAGCTATCAGAATTCCGATTTTTGGAGTTGGTAGGTAACGGTATCTATCTCGATTCAGTAAAATACTGTTTATCTTTGATGTATTTAAAAATGAAATGGATCATCGTAGGAACAGAATGTACCTACTTGATTTACCCCCCAGTCTCCCTTGATGAGGATTTAAATTGGTGATTTTATAGTGATTCATATAGTTCGGATGAGCTGAATTGAATCACAATGTGAAAATAAAAATGATAGGATTCAAACAAGCTAGGATTCAAAACATAATAGGAATTCAACTGAAGCGCGGGAAAATAGAAGTCGAAAAGCTGTCGCGCATCCGCGCGCATGAGACACCAGCTGCGTCCCGAACGCGTAACCGCCTCGTCGCACAACCGCGTTGACTGCGCTCATGTGAACCCAGCTTTATTGTTGGTAATTGCATCTCTCCTCTGTGATAGCCCTTTGAAACCTACGAAGAAGATACGTACATATAATTACTAAATATACTTACTAGTACCTAACTTATAAAATATATTAGTAACTAATATCACAACCAACATTAGAAAGTCAACGGTTTTGTTACGAAAAAATATTTTTGACTGTTACTACCCCTTCACGGATATTATTCCCTACCTTTCTTTTCAATGTATGAGTACCTAACCTCCTTGTAAATCCATCTCAACAGTACTTAGTAACTATTGTAAATTAATTTCATCCCTGTTGATAAGGTGCCTGAGAGAGTCCTATTCCCATGCATCCTCTAGTGCCATCAGGTGTTTCCCACCTATTTTGCTTCCTCACTACCGAAGGTAGGGAAGCTTTGTATTCGTGAAAGAAGTGAAAAAAAAATGTCCTCCAAAATCAAAATTTCCACTTGCTTTTTGCGTTTTAGAGCTTCCCGAACAATTTTGGTTCCGTGTCTGTCTGTCTGTCGGTCTGTCAGTGGTCAATCCTTGTTCCGGGCAAAACTATACTAACCTGTTGTCCGATTTTGATGAAATTTTCAGGGATTGTGCGGGTTAGGTCCTAGACGGTCCCCTATCAATTTCAGCACCTTCGGACCAATAGGAGCGAGTGCGCATGCGCAAACGTGAATTTCCTGGAACCTCGGTTTCTCGGTTTCTAATGAACCGATTTTGCTCAAATTTGGAGGTTAGTTAGGGACTAACTTCTAAGAGACACCCTATAAGTTTCAATCAAATTGGTCAAGCAATAGCCGCTGCGCATGCGCGAATTTTAAATTTATTGTTACAACCAAAACTCCGCAACTATTCAACCAATTTCGATGAAATTTTCAGGGATTGTGTGGGTTAGGTCCTAGACGGTGGACCGCTAAATAAAATTCTACGTTGAAAATACAAATATCATACTACTCGTGCCCACACTTACTTCCAGGTTCCCGTGTAAATTGCTTCTTTTATTGTGTGATCAAATGTTGTGGTCTGCAGGTCAAATTATGTTGAAACCAAATTGAACCCTCATCACAGTCTCTTTGGCATCTTTCAATAACTCTTTGAATCATAATTTTTTCGCCAACTGATTCTATACGTCCATGTTACAATGAGTGAGGAAGCTATATTGCCCACCCAACTTGGCAGACGTTTTTTATAGGTAATAAGTCAACGCTTGCATTTATTAATGACAGATACTTCAATGTAAAATGGAAAGAATTTGTTCTGGAGGCATGACACACCACGCAATAATCGTAACATTTAGCCACTTCAATGCTGAGTTACTGTACTGACTGCTCAGAACAGCTCTTCTCTTATGATGAACCTGTACTTTGGCCTTGATACATTATTTATTCTCAATACTGCGATTGTTTCCTGTTTCTAAAATTCAGCTTCTCAATTTACAGCCTTGGCAGTACAAGATTTTTCAAGGTAGCGCGGGCAAAGTCTCTCGAAGGCCACATAGTGGTGAAAGTGTTTGCAAGACATGATCCTACTCTGCCACTAAATGCTCACATACATCAAGTGGAAAGTATACGCAACGACGCTCAATTGCCCAATTGCCTCCCCTTCAAAGAAACAAAAGTGAGTCGAAATCCAATTGAAGTAGGTACGATGGTTTATCCCTGATATTATTAATTCTGAGCTACTTCACTTAGGAATATGTAAAAGAAAAAAGTGTTCCCAGCAACTTAAATGTTCGATCAGGTATATTTTGGTTTATTATTTTCAACTACTGGGTGAGCCATGAAATCGAGCATTAAAAAAAAAAATTAACCCCCCTCAAAATTTGATGTTTTACGTTTCTAGGTACGTAGAATCAGAAAATCGAATCGCAACACTAGACCGATTTGGTTCAAATTTGGTATATGGGCTCCATTTGGGGTCTAGTTGTGCCGCGAAGCTTTTGGTTGATTTTCGACTTTATCGAACAATAGAACGTGGAAACAAGCCTTTGAAATGGTCATTTCTCTCGAGCAAACCAACTATTTTCGATGATTTCAACGTTGATTTTCGAATTTTTCAAACAATCGAAGGTGAAAACAAGCCTCAGAAGTGGTCATTTCTTTCGAGCAAACCAACTATTTTCGATGATTTCAACGTTGATTTTCGAATTTTTTAAACAATCGAAGGTGAAAACCAGCCTTTGAAGTGGTAATTTCTCTCTAGCAAACCAACAAGTTTCGATGATTTCAACGTTGATTTTCGACTTTATCGAACAATCAAAGGTGAAAACAAGCCTCAGAAGTGGTCATTTCTTTCGAGCAAACCAACTATTTTCGATGATTTCAACGTTGATTTTCGAATTTTTTAAACAATCGAAGGTGAAAACCAGCCTTTGAAGTGGTAATTTCTCTCTAGCAAACCAACAAGTTTCGATGATTTCAACGTTGATTTTCGAATTTTTCAAACAATCGAAGGTGAAAACAAGCCTCAGAAGTGGTCATTTCTTGCGAGCAAACCAACAAGTTTCGATGATTTCAACGTTGATTTTCGAATTTTTCAAACAATCGAAAGTGAAAACAAGCCTCAGAAGTGGTCATTTCTTTCGAGCAAACCAACTATTTTCGATGATTTCAACGTTGATTTTCGAATTTTTCAAACAATCGAAGGTGAAAACAAGCCTCAGAAGTGGTCATTTCTTGCGAGCAAACCAACAAGTTTCGATGATTTCAACGTTGATTCTCGAATTTTTCAAACAATCGAAGGTGAAAACAAGCCTCAGAAGTGGTCATTTCTTGCGAGCAAACCAACAAGTTTCGATGATTTCAACGTTGATTCTCGAATTTTTCAAACAATCGAAGGTGAAAACAAGCCTCAGAAGTGGTCATTTCTTGCGAGCAAACCAACAAGTTTCGATGATTTCAACGTTGATTCTCGAATTTTTCAAACAATCGAAGGTGAAAACAAGCCTCAGAAGTGGTCATTTCTTGCGAGCAAACCAACAAGTTTCGATGATTTCAACGTTGATTCTCGAATTTTTTAAACAATCGAAGGTGAAAACCAGCCTTTGAAGTGGTAGTTTCTCTCTAGCAAACCAACAAGTTTCGATGATTTCAACGTTGATTTTCGACTTTATCGAACAATCGAAGGTGAAAACAAGCCTCAGAAGTGGTCATTTCTTGCGAGCAAACCAACTATTTTCGATGATTTCAACGTTGATTTTCGAATTTTTTAAACAATCGAAGGTGAAAACCAGCCTTTGAAGTGGTAATTTCTCTCGAGCAAACCAACAAGTTTCGATGATTTCAACGTTGATTTTCGAATTTTTCAAACGATCGAAGGTGAAAACAAGCCTCAGGAGTGGTAATTTCTTTCGAGCAAACCAACTATTTTCGATGATTTCAACGTTGATTTTCGAATTTTTTAAACAATCGAAGGTGAAAACCAGCCTTTGAAGTGGTAATTTCTCTCTAGCAAACCAACAAGTTTCGATGATTTCAACGTTGATTCTCGAATTTTTCAAACAATCGAAGGTGAAAACCAGCCTTTGAAGTGGTCGTTTCTCGTAGATCTTTTCTTGTAGTGTATTTCTAGAAGAACTTCTTCTATGATTTTTCAACGTTTCGAATGTTTATGACGTCACCGTGGGCTGTGGCGTCCAGCCCCGGCGGGAGGGGCGCGTGACATCATAAACATTCGACACTTTAAAAATCACTGAAAAAGATCTACTCATCCAAAAAGAGAACGGCTGGTGTCAAAATTCTCAGGACGAGGTCTATTTTCGATTAAAAATTTTCAAAAAAATCAGGCGCACCCCCTATTTGTTTTGATGTTTTCGCTGATGGCTTTCCACTGCCTCACCGCCTTGTGTGGACGAGGGGAGCAATGAGAGCCTCTGCCGCCGAAAAACGCTGCCGGCGATGAGCCTTGAACCCACAATCCCCGCAGAGGTCGGTCTAATGTCCACCGCCAAACAACGACGCCCTAACGACCGTAGCGACACCGCTGTCCCTAATTTACCCGTTACTATTTCGAATGTCTGGGGTTAATGTTCGTAAATCCTCTCTTGAACTCTAATCGAGAGAAGTGAATGAAAATTCACTGAAAGTGAAATCACATTGAAAGTTAATATTGGACCCAACTTTTCTAGCTTTGACATTTTGATACAGCTCAGTTTACGAAAAACTTACTTTTCTTCTGTATTGAATTTATTTTTTCAGAGAACGTCATTGTTTTGTACAATATGATTCATTTGTGGGGTTTTCTTACAGCTAAGTGACAAAGCAGTATTTCTCTTCAGAGAATATGTTAGACACAGCTTGTATGACCGCATATCAACAAGGCCATTCCTGTCTCCCATTGAAAAGAAATGGATCGCATTCCAAATACTTTATGGTTTACACCGCTGCCACAAAGTGGGGGTAAGTTAAACAAATTTCTTAATAATGGTTGGATTAAGGTGTTGTCTTCGAACTTTTATTAGTAATCACCATGTTTTTAGTCCTTATTTGGATCCAATATTGATGAAATTTTCAGGGATTGTGCGGGTAGGCGTGTAGATGGTCCCCTATGAAAACTATCACCCCGGACTGATAGTAGCCGCTGCGCATGCACAAACGTTAATTCCCTGTTACAGCCATAACTTGCACATTTTTCATCCAATTTCGATTGAATTTTCGAGGATTATACGGATTAGGTTGTAGATGGTCCCCATGGAAAATCAAGACCTTAAAATTTACAGTTGCCTCTGCGCATGCGCAAACGTAACATACTTGTAACAGCTATAACACTCATGAAATCCTTACTACAGCCATAACTTCCACATTTCTCATCCGATATTGATGAGGGATTGTTCACATTGGCGTGTAGATGGTCCCCTTTGAAAATCATCTCCCCCAGACTAATAGTAGTTGCTGCGCAAGCGCAAACGTGAATTCCTTATAACAGCTATAACCTCTACATTTTCCATCCGATTTTGACGAAATTTCTCAGGATTGTTCAGATTAGCGTGTAGATGGTCCCCTATGAGGGTAGTGGAAGGTACTTAGAGATTGATGTTTTGAGATTAACTTCTATGCAGCAGATCATCTATACAATCGGGTTATGGATACGAGGAAGCTATGTGCCACACCCTCTTGGCAGACTTTTTTATACGACGTTGTATCTTAATTTACTATTAATAGTCTTCCAAACGGGTGTGGCACATAGCTTTTTCGTATCCATAACCTGATTGTATGGATGACCAGATGCATTGTAGCTTATCTCTAAGTACCTTGCACTACACTCATAGGGGACCATCTTCAGTCAACCCGCACAATCCCTGAATATTTCATCAAATTCGGGTAGAACATGGGTTACGGCTGTTACAAGGAATTCACGTTTGCGCATGCCCAGTGGCTACTTCACCTTCAGTGACCATCTTCAGTCAACTCGCACAATCCCTGAAAATTTCATCGAAATCGGACAATAACTTCGTATAGTTTTGCCCCTCAAAAGGATTTCATGACAGAAGACACACACAGACAGACATGGAACCAAAATGATTCAGAAAGGCCTTAAAGGTTTAAATGCTCGTGATAAAACTGATTGAAAAAGAAACGTATCGTCAGAGATCTTGGCTGCCAGTAATCTCAACAGTCATCATAGTTTATTGTCCATTAATGTGCTAGGCCGTACAGTCCCAGCCATCGGGATGAGTGCTCCTTGTGCAATCTCCGGGTGCGTGAGGATGTTTTTCATTTTTTATGCCCCATTCTGCGTGAATTTAGGTGGCCTTCTTTTGGCAGTAGTGCCCTATCCCGTGATGAGGCTATCGCTCTGCTGAATGGGGAAAGGGGGTGGTCATGCGTGATTGATTTCTGCAAATCCGCGTGGAAATATTGGAGGTTTCTTGCGGAAGACTTCAATTTCTGAGCTATTGTATTTTATTTTGTACTTAATTAGATCAACATCTCAATAATATTTTATTTTTATCTTTTCAAAATGATACTTGGGCCTTTAAGTATGTTCCTCTATACTCTGGCATGCAGACTATAATTTTCATTTCAAGTAAATAGTAGATAACTTAGATTTAAGGAAAGGTAATTCCTGAACCTCTGGCAGACGGTTAAAGAAACCATGCCGTAATGTTTATACTACAATACGTAAAGACAGTATTATTTCGTAATTATATATGCCAAATAAACGTATTTCTTCTTCTTCTTCTTTTTCTTCTTGTCCATTAATGTACCTTCGCTTTTCAGGTTTGCCATGGGGACATCAAACTGGAAAATATCCTCATTACGTCCTGGCATTGGGTTCTAATTACAGACTTCGCATCTTACAAGCCAACGCATCTTCCTGAAGACAACCCTGCAGACTTTTCTTATTTCTTCGACACTTCTCGTCGAAGGACTTGCTACATAGCACCCGAAAGGTGAGGCCTTAGCGTTCTATTTGATATAGGATCGTGGGCGTACACAAGGGCAATCCTAGGCTCTTGTACTAGTCACAATAAATCAAAAATATGAATTAAATAGGCCTAATATCCATTCAAATGTTCGAATTGAGTGCATGAGATCCTTTGGGGTTCGCAAAGTTTACATAATTGGGAAGACATACGCAAATCGGTTGGGAATAGAAGACTAGGCAGTGCGCGTATTGTTAGAATGCGCCTTTTCCCAGTAAATAACCCCCTTCCTTCCTAACTAACTACACAGCAACTACAGGCCGATGTGGTCCCTGGCTTCCCGAACTCCCTTCCGCCACCGAGTACGGTGGTGCCTGAGACCTCCGCAATCCCACCACCCGGAGGTCCCTCAAGACATCATCAAGCCAGCGACTCCGAGGACGACCTCTTCGTCTTCTAGTTTCCATCCTAGATTGCAGCATCATTCTCGGGCAGGCCTCTACCGGCATGCGGTCGACATGTCCCAGCCATTCGATGCTTTGATGAATTGGACTATGTCTTCATGTTTTAATAATTCATCAATTTCTGCAGTCTGTCTTGCTCTCCACCCTTGGCCCCCTCTGACCGCTCCATAGATCCTTCTTATAATCCTTCTCTCAAATATCCGCAGTCTTACCTGATCCTCAGCCCGCATGGTCCAAGCCTCCGATCCATAACAAACCAGAGGCCGCACTAGGGATCTATATAGCCTCATCTTCGTTGATCTGAAGATCACACGGCTCTTGAAGAGTTTTATATTGGCATAAAATGCTCTGCTGCCTTCCATTATTCGTGAGCATATCTCATCCTGTACTAGGTTTCTATTCGTGACCAAGCTCCCCAGATAGGTGAAGGACCCCTTCCTTCCCCTCAAACAAAAATGTCTTTTTTCCGTCTGCATAGTGACGAGTTTTGTCCTGCTTCACCTCGCACAAGGACACCCAAGTTTTACTTTGGTCCATTTGGTTTTACTAAAGGTAAACTGATCTCTCTTGTGGCAGAAATGTTCAACAATTCATTTGTTTTCAGGTTTGTCAAAACGTTATTAGGCCACGTGAATAGCCAGTTACTTCTCGCTGATGACAAGAAAGAAGATTTGACACCTGCCATGGATATTTTCTCAACAGGGTATGTGCGTAATCAAACTATGGAATTTTCAGAAGTCTTTCTAATTCAGTTGATACAATGAGGAATTTTCGTGGGTCTGCAAAATCAAAAATATTTCGTATTTCGCCAAAATAAAAATAAAAGATTCGAGGACTGAGGAGGTAGTTGGAGTCAAAAATGGTCCCTGTGAACTAACTCACTCAACCCCGAGTAACTTTTGCACCCGTTCAGCAGATGCAAGCGTCAGACGATGAGCGTGGTTTTCTCTGGAATCATGTTTATTTTCGCGGTAAACAATTTTCTTACATGTATGCTAAATCAACAAAACTGTGAGGAAAATTCTTAAAAGTTCATGTTTGTTGTTTTTACATCTTGTTTTTGTAGTAGTACTCCACCTTCAAACAAGTTTCCTTCTTATTGAATGATCAATCGTAATTTTTGCTGATCATTGAAGAAATCGTCCTACTGAATATAACTAGTTTATAAGATGTTGTGTGTATCGACCCACGGTATGAATAAATTTTCTAATATCGGGGTCATCCAGAAGAACGCTGTTATCGCCTAGCTTTCGGAAAATATGTATAACTGCTTTTGAGCCCTGATGAAGGAAATACATTTTCAAAAAGCTAGGCGATAACAGCGTTTTTCTGGATGACCCCAGTCCTGATATTTGACAATTTATTAACTAGTTTATATTTAATTGATTTTCACCTTTGGAACTCATCAAGAAAAATTTATTTAATGATTATAAATCAACGCCTGAAGTGAGAGTATAAGTGTGTTATGAGCTCTACTTCCAAAGTAAAATGAAAGAATTCGTTTTGAAGACGTGCGCATTCCCCAATGGTGAAGTCTCATCAACAATTTTGGTTTATTATTTTCAATAATGAACCTTTGGAATCGACCACGGCACTTTCCCCACTTAGCATTGACCGATTTTGATGAAATGTGGTATGTAGGCTCCATTTGGGGTCTAGTTGTGCCCCAAAGATTTTGGTTGATGTAGGTCAATTCTAAGGGTTCAAAAATGAATTTTGAAAACGCACTAACTCAAAAAATTTTGATATAAAGGTATTGTTTTTCCTTCAATTTCAGATTCTATAGAATTTTTAGAATTTTTTGAGACCACCCGGAGCTTTGTAGGACAAATTTAAGGGTTTGACGTATGATAAATCAGAAACACGAGTGTGAATCGCAAAAGAGGCCTAAATTCCGTTCAAATTATAGCTGACCGAAATGCGATCGATGTTTTTCTTTATGTTGGATGGTTGGTGGCTTTGCAGACGAGTGATCTATAGAAAAATAATAAACCATTGTGTAATAATTTGCAGCGTTTTCAAATTACCTCACTACACCCAGTTGACAGGCCAAAACTGGTTTCAATCCGAGAGGCTCCTATCAGTTTTCTACTCCTGTTGTTTATGGATGGGTGTCGAAGTATCGAGGTTTACTCTTCGATAAACAGCCATTTTTCTTCTCGGACATCGATATTTTATGTCAAAATATTATACACTTCCATACCTGAACAACAATAATAATTATTGAATACCTGAACAACAATAACAATTATTGTTGTTCAGGCGATTTCTCAAGGAGCTTAGAACTAAGCCTGCTAGAGAGAATAGCCTCTCAGAAGGAACGTTTGATAAAAATACTTACTCGGTTATTTATTATTCGTCAAATTGTAGCAACATCAGTACCTTCTGAGAGGCTATTCTCTCTATTAGGCATAGTTTTGAGCTCCTTGAGAAATCGCCTCTCAAAGGAACTGGCGTCAAAATTGTTATTTTTACATGAAGCAGTAGACCATTTCTGGAAGTTATCGTAAAACAATAAACCATTTTTTTTTCTTCCTACTTCAATTCTTAATGTTTCAATGACAGCATTTTTTCTACTTTCCTTCAATAATTACAATGTGGATACTATTATTGAAAAAAAGACTACCTTTTTCAAAACGAATTTTTGAAGAAAATTGGTTACTTTTTTTCCTTATATAAAATAATACAATTCTGCAGTCTCAGAAAGGCACCATGTGAAATTTCGTTGCAGTAGTTCAAGGCTAAACATGCTCCATGCTAAAAAAAAAACAAAAAAAACGATGTTTTGTTCATCGATACCCATCCCTACTGTAACATCAGTGAAGGGTTCAAGCACTTTCGCATCTCAGTCTGTGATATTGATAAAACTCACCGACTGATAATATAAATGTGGTACATGCAAAAGTGGTGCGTAAACTATCCGAAATAACTAGTTCAATATTGCAGGTGTTGTCTGGCAGAACTTTTCACTGATGGGCAGCCCCCATTCGATTTTTCACAGCTTCTTGCCTATCGTTCTGGAGAGTACTCCCCGGAAAATTATCTCAATAAAATTGAAGATGATCAAGTCAGGGTAAGTAACGTGCAGTCAATACTTTAAGCTGTTTAACCATGTTTAATCTGTTTGATATGATTACCTTCCAACTGTCTCAAAAATCCACCTACTACCCCAGGCGAATTAGACCAAAAATGGGCAAATAGGGGAAATAATTCATAGTAAAGAAATTCCTTCACCAGGGTCTTCCTTTATACGTGGTTTATCATACCCCAAAAGTCTATTTCTAATTTCTCATATTTTTTCGGTTTTGTGCCTGTAACTTGAAAAGTAAGGGTTCTAGCGAATTGTGCACTATTACTAAAATTAAAGTACATAAATTCCCTACAATTTTCATTGCTGACTTAAGTCTCTACGATTAGGCGTTCCGCCGCTAGAGCGCGTTGAAAGTAGCGTTACCTCGATTCTGTCAAATATCCACTACGAGAATATGTGGCTCCATAGTTAGGGTTGGTTTGAGGAAGCCATCGTCTCCCCTACTCCAACCCCAATTTGTTCCTTACATCACCCAGCCATTCTTGCACTTGGAAATAGACTCTGTGCGAGTGCTGTCGGGCAGATCCTCTAGTAGGTGATAAAGAGGGAAGGTCTGGCTTTACTCTCATGTTGGATTTGACCGCTGCTTATCCAGTTCACCTAGTGTTGAAGTATACGTAGGAACATTGTTCCCAGAATGATTTCTGAGTAAAAAGAGCATAAAAATGCCTTTTTGCCGATTTTTCAAAACGGTACCTACTTTCAACGCGCTCTAGCGGCAGAACGCCTATTCGTAGAGACTTAAGTCAGTAACGACAATTGTAGGGAATTTTATGTACTTTAATTTTATTAACGTGCACAAGTCGCTAGGACGCTTACTTTTCAAGTTATGAGCACAAAACAGAAAAAAGTCAAAAAAATAGGAGAATACAAATTAGGAGACAAAATAGGAGAGTAATACAAATTATACTCAACGCACTCCTTTTAGATCTCCACATTCTATTATAGCGACGGCGAAGTGGTGAGTCCACGTATCTCTAAAACCACTACTTTACGGGAGAGACAATAAACGTATTAGTTCAGTTGCTACCCAACAGATCGAGATGCTAGTCTTACATTTAGAACTCTATTCTCCTCCCGGAGGTTGTCTGAATGATAAATTCACGTAAATGTAATGGGTTAAGTTAAAAAAGGGAGATACGTGGTTTCACTTGGCCTGAAATGGCAGTTACGAGGTTCCACTATGGCACATTATTAGCACTAAAATAATATTTTATTTCATTAATAATCAAAAAATGGTAAATCTAATCCCATTTTTAATACTTACTTTCATTTCTCTATTGTTCACGAAATTCTGTATTATAATGGGAAGGAACTGTTTCATTTAAAAAATAGACCAGTTCGTACAGTAAAACTTTTTTTTTCAATTATTAAACTCACAAACAAAATGACTGAATCATCACAATTTTTCTTTAAAATCACAGGCTGATAATAGGCTTATAAAATAATAAAAAACACAGCCATACTCTTAAACATCAGAGTATTTATAAATTTTGAACTATTCAGTCTTTCAATTCTTTCAAACATTAAAACTTTTAAAATTATGAGACCATTTTGTTAGGTAAGTATTGCAAAAATTACTACAACACAGGTAAATTAAAATTAAATTAATTAATTAAATAGGCTTATATTATAATAAAAAACACAGCCATACTTTAAACATCAGAGTATTTATAAATTTTGAACTATTCAGTCTTTCAATTCTTTCAAAAATTAAAACTTTTAAAATTATGAGACCATTTTGCGAAAATGACTACAACACAGGTAAATTCATCATCTCTCTAAACTTGGTGAGGTAAATTGATGTAAAAGTCATGACAGTCTTTTGGAAGGACGGCAAGAAGCGCCTGGAGATCATCGTACTTTCTTCGGTTAATTTTGATTGGCTGGTCGCGGACAGGAGGAATGTCTTCGAGTGTAGGCATAGTTGCTTTCCGATTGTTCACTCTTTGGGGGAGCTGAATAAAAGGTCCATCGAAATCAATCTGGACAAAAATCTTGCCTTCAGGAATGTACTTGATCGTCTTGATGTCACCAACTGTGGGGTCCCCTACTTTCCTCCCAGGGCGTATGGAACTGTACCTCATTAAGGATGGGGTACTGAATTTTTTCGGGACTTCCCATTCCACCATAGATGCTCCATAGGGGGTTCCCACCCGGGCGTCCAGAGTTATTCTCATGTAATCAGAAGGCAGATGGATTGTTTTATTTCTCAAAACTCTCTCAATACACGCGTGAACGGAGTCAACCTCCATCTGGGTGTGTCCGCGCTGGAGGTATTTCTGATAAATCACGACGTTTTTCTGGCAGCTGAGGATGAGTAGAGCATTCGACAAGGCGGAGCACTTATTTTGATACCCGCAATTGTCACTCCAAATGACCACTTCTTTGGAGAAGTCAACATTTTTCACCAAGTAGTCGACAATCAATGTACTGAATGTGTCCGCAGATAAATCACACTGGGATTCATCGAACCAGTAGCAATGAGTGTGTTTGGTTCCAGCATTAAAGATGGAAAAATTATGAACACAAAGTTTAGTCTTGAAGTAAAGAGATGATGCATTTAGGAAAGGGCTCACTTTGACAGCCATAAGATCCATTGATAGCATTGTTATTTCGTTTGTTTCACACCTCCTCTTGTCGTCTTCTTTCTGGTTCCTGGCTTTTACTTTTGCTGCTTGGTGAGCGTCAAATTCTTCTTTAGTTAGATTACCAGCCTCATAGGAGCAGCACAAATCACATTTGTCCTTTTTTGGCTGTTGAAATCCTATGTTCAGACCTTTGGCTACTCGGGTAAACGCATGTATTGAAACTGCTGCTCTATCTTTGTTCGCACATTCTGCCTTGTAAGCTCTGTAAACAGCAGCAATAGTGTCAGTGCCGAAAACGGGCTCCAAGTAAACTTTGTTCGTTGATTTTCGGGTATAGTGGCTGGGAAGTTTGACAAGAGAGTCAAGGAACTCTTTCAAAAACTCGAATTCAGGTTTTTCTGGTCGGGTTCTACCTATGGAATTCTTGTAGAGTGGTGTTGTCATTCCTGCGTTAGCAGTACCCTCCTTAGCCCAACCAGAAACTTGAGATTCCTTCAGCCCAAGAGTAGATAGGAACATCTGCTTGCAGACAGTGGATCGCCCACAACCTTGTTTTGGTAACGTGTATTCCCTGGAGAACTGGCGCCTTGAAGTTTCACCATCTGCATTGCCTCGACGTCGCTTCACAGGTACTTCTTTAACGAGGGATGCTACGTATATTTTGCGTTGATCCCATGATTGCAGTTCGGACCAAAACTTTTGAAATAGGCGCTCTCTTTCAATTGGGGAAAATCCACTGCAAAATCGCTTTGAAGAAGCTTCGCAAATGCGTGATGTACATGGTGGACCCATACTCCTTTCAGGACGAGGGAAGCCCCGTCGAGGTTTGGCGTCCTTTCCAGGTTTTTTCCAGCCGATGTATCCCTTGCCCAACACTCGCAATTTTTTATTTGTATTGTCATTCCAGCTTGAAGGGTTTCCTTTTCTCTTTCTTGTAGAGGGGGTGGGGTTAACAGTTGATTGTTGTACCTCTTGGATTGACTCCTGGTTCACGACTCCTCCAACGTTTTCATCCCCAGAATCATCTGATGATTCTGAGCCAGTGTTGGCTGTGGGTAGCCAGTCAGGGTCTGAGTTACCTGATGAGTTAACAATGGACGGCAAGTCAGGGATGATGCAGTGGTGTGTAGTTGCAACACTATTTTTGGTCTGATCATCCCCTGGCTCGTCGCACACAGGACCAGCTTCTTGAGAAGGAGATCCATTAGGAAAATGTTCGTTGCTTGAAATCACAGGATCTGGCTCATTGCACGGCATGTCAGGGATGATGCAGTGGTGTGTACTTGCAACACTTATTTTGGTCTGATCATCCACAGGCTCGTTGCACACAGGATTAGCTTCTGAAGAAGAAGGAGATTCATTAGGGTAAACCACAAAGCAGGTCTCACTATCATTCCAATCAAGTGCTGGCTTGTCCTGGAGCTGTATCCCAGCGCCTTCCAGGGACCTAAGAAATTCATCTGCCTGCTGTAGTTCGTCACACGACTCATCTGAAACAGGTTTAATTTAGGTTTTTGTAATTATTATATGTAATGATATTTATACTTTGTGTCATTAACACCGTTATAATGGCCTAAACTGAGGGGAAATTCTATTTAGGTGACAATAAAAATGCCTGAAATTAAGTTAGTGTAAACACGTATCAACCAACAAACTGGATTGTGAAAACACGTATCTCCATCACAATTCCACTTGAAACAATACGTGAGACCAATTATTCGACGTGTTGCAAGGGAATGGTTGCCAAGGAACAGTATTACACAAAATTTATCGAGTTTAGTCGATTATTTACTTAATTATTACAACATACCTTCATCACTCTTTGGAAACATGATGCCGGGTACTGCAGGACAAGGCTGATACGCGTTATCACTTCTTCTTCTTCGCTGCTGTGATATACGTGGAAACTCTTCTTCACTTTTTCAACACTTTAGAATTTTTCCTGTGCACGTGAGCGCTAGTATCGCTAAAGCTCGGGTAGGTAGGTAAATATTTTTAAAAATCTCATTTTGGCCAAAAATGGAGATACGTGGATTCACCACTTCGCCGTCGGGTTCTAGGTGAAATTTTACTACGTCTATCTATTAGATAGACGTAGTAAAATTTCACCTAGAACCCGAAAATGCAATAATATTGTTTGTCAAAACCAACTTCCTGCGAATTACGCACGTTCTACGCATGCGCACGTGCCCAATTTTATCTTTTTTGAAATCTACGCAGAAAGTTATGAAAACTAGGTTCGGCCCGGTTTGTTTATATGGTGTGAAAGAAGAAATTGAGGGGTAAGACTCCTTCGCTGTGTCACCCTGTATTTATCTCACTGGTCATCTTCTGAACCATGCAAATTTCCCACTGCACGCCTATTTCCCAGTACTAATCCATAATCCCTTGTTTTGTATAAGGACCTAGTTCGTGACATGATACAACGAGAGCCTTCCGCCCGCAAATCTGCTGAGTCGTACCTCGCCCAGGAACGCGGGAAATTGTTCCCCGAATATTTCTACTCCTTTCTCCACTCTTACATGCTCATGTACTGCGATACGTCGCCTATCTTGTCTCCTGATGAGAAAATAGAAAGGTAAGTAAGATGATTGGAGTAGTCATGTTTACCTTGTTTCATCCCAAAATGACCGTTCACTTTTTAAACAATTATTCACTCAACAAGGCTTTATTGCTTGTAAATGTTAGTTGTTAAGGGTAGTGGGTAACTACCTAAATAAAGAGATTTTTCGATTTTCAGGCACCTTTTTCTCGGTTACAGTTATCTATCTCGTTCAATTTTTTATAGCACGTCTTTCCCCTCAGTCAAATCGGATAATTTCTTGATTGGATGAGAAAAACTAAGTTCTTCATGCAATCCAAAAAGGGTCAAAGTTATGTAAGTGTGTTGTCGAGTGAAGGCGATGGCATTCTCGATGGCTTGATGTTTTCTACTGGACCCTACTCAACAAGGATGCAGGATGGAGATGCACTTTCTGCCCGGCGCATTTCTACCTACTGTTTGCAGGAGTGCATGTAGACTTTAGCTCAGCCGCGTCCCTCGGCACGATAGCCGCAGACCGGAAGGAGGCGGTACATTTACCTAGTGGCTAGTTGGGGAAGACAACACCTAGGTAAGATGGAAGCGGAGGCCGGCGCAATGAGCTACCCATACCTCCGAGGAACTTGGGCTTCTAAGATGTGGCGAAGGAGAGCGAATCAAGTCGATTGTTAGAAGACGAATGCATAAGGTGATGCCCTGAGTCCTCCTTTTGTAGTTCTTTAACAAGGTAAAGGGAGAGTGGAGGAGGGTGACGTCAGATGACGTGTTCTACCCCCATACCTCACTCTACCTACCTGGCGCGATGAGTCACTCAGGGGTCCCTTGTGTCCTTTATTGGAAAACTAACATAAACGAGTAAATGGGACATTACAGGTCTTTTTGACTCTGATTCTCTTTTCATTCACAAAATCGTACCGCTTAATTCAAACCATATTTCACAAAACCACCTGACTCGTTTGAAGCTATTTAATTCCTCTATCCGGCAAAAATTGGATCGCCTTGCTGCGACGAACCGTTTCCAAAAGTCGAAAAAATTTAATTTTTCTGAGTGGGTGTTCTTTCTCTCCCAATGTTAAGTCATTTTCGTATTATTGAATTATCTGTTTCTTATTCAAAAGGCTGAAGAAGGACGCCACAAGCATTCAGTGGCTCGTTTCTGAAGATCAAAAGTGTCGCGGTAGAGATGACAAGAATGGCTGTGAAGCTTTGGTTCTTATTACGTCTCTCATCACTTCATGCATCAGGTAAATTATATCTTGTATATTTCCATATTGCACTCCATAAGTATTCAAGTTCAGTGCTTGAGTCGACATTTTCAACGTGATTCGTTGTGATGTGCTCCACTTTTCATCGTAATGCTGTTTTATTACAATAAAATCCACACATTGGCACTCATACACAAAATTTATCGCAGCATTAAGGGGTTTATACCAGAACACTGAATCAGCAGTAAAATTGGTCAGCGGTGGTTCAACCGAATTTTTCAAAACATCACTAGGTGTCAAGCAGGGGTGTCCACTGAGCCCCCTGTTATTCGCGATTTTTATCAATGATCTTACCGAATCCTTGGGAGGCGGTTTGTGGCTGGGAGACTACAACATTCCTGCGCTATTATTCGCGGATGATGTGGTTTTGCTGGCGGCCAGCGTAGTGGAGCTGCAACGCATGATTGACCGGTTGGGGCGTTATTGTGAAGCTTGGGATCTTGAGATTAATATTGAGAAATCGAAGATCATGGTTTTTCGGAATGGCGGAAGACCAGCTCGGAGTGAGAGGAGGACGTACCAGGGACAATGTCTAGAGGTGGTGAACAAGTTCAAATACCTAGGTGTGACGCTCACACCTGCCTTGTCGTACGCTGCACACATCGAGGATAGGGTCGCGACCGCTAAACTTGCAATCAGCAGTATGTGGAAGGCCTTCCTCTCGCACAGTCATATAACTTTCGCCGACAAGAAAAAGGTGTTCGAGGCGGTAGTAAGATCCATCCTGTGTTACGGCGCACAGATCTGGGGCTATGTGTACAGCGATAAAATTGAATCAGTTCAGCGCTCCTTCCTCAAAATGGTGTTTTCCTTGCCTGCTAGCACCCCGAATTATGTGCTGTATCTAGAGACTGCCATGGAATCTGTATTTGTATATACGCTGGGGCTACATTTCAAGTACATTCGAAAAGCCTTAAGCATGCCCGAACACCGGTTACCGCGTAAGCTAGCTGAGAAATGCCTAAGCCTTGAGGTTTTTTGGGTGAGTGATTGGGAGCGTTTGAAGGACCGGTACTCCATTCCGTTGGATAGGAAGGAAGGACGAGATCGATGGGCTACGAAAATGGAACAATCGCTTGAAATGATATCAGCTAGCATTGGCAGAGATTATGAACGTAGAGCCTCGGAGTCAACTAGACATGCGCAATATCGCGACCTGCGGACAGGAGTAGCATCTGAAGTCAAACCCTCAGTAGAAATAATTAACTTTATAGCATGCAGATGGATGATAAAGCTGAGGGGGGATCTTCTGGCACTAAGGTATAAGCATTATGATAATGAGGACCAGAGCTGTCCGCTATGCAGCGCCGGTGAGACAGAGGATGCGTTCCATTTTGTATGCCAATGTACGGCGCTAGTGAAAGTATGACGTGGGATGAAATAGGTGAATCGTGAAAAACCATCGACCGCAATGAGGATATGGGTATGTTGGCTTCTGGTTCGAGGAAGTGGCCCTGCAACATCGAGGTAGAGATGTTGCATGGGGAATTGTGGGTCAACAGAGGCTTGATTCCCATAGGTGACTTGTGCATGTTTTGAACGAGCACAAGTGAGGCATGAACGTATGCGATCGCGTACTTGGGAGTCTAATTGGGGGTAATAAAAGTAATCTTTAATGCGTGCTATGGTTCGGGACACCCCTGCATGGGAACCGAGTGCAGAATCGTGGCAGAAGTCGAAGACCATTGGGAACAGGTGTGAGGGTAGTTGTGGTTGGCAAGTGCCACTGGGGCTGGTATAGTAAAGGATGTTGTTGTGCAATGAGTAGTTGGGGACAGTGTGGCCTGCTTTGAGACGGTCAATAATCGGTGATAGTTGAGTGTCTGCTTGTTGGTGGGTTGGTAGTTTGGTGGCCACTGCTGGGTAGGTTTGGAGTAAGAGTAGGTGGTCAGGAGGTGGGTCTGGGGCGAGGTCATCAAGTTGTGTGGTGGGTGGTGTGATGCATTCCCGTGAATGGTGTATTGATATTATTTCTACCCTACCTTCAGTATTCCCACGTCATATGGTAGCAATAGCGTAGAAATACGCCACTGTGACCATCGTTTCGATTTAGCACCACTGCTTTGCCCTCTGCTTTTCTCACTTGTTCACCAATCAGCACCTTTTTAACGAACACACCCGTTTGTTTCCATAATTTGAAGTTCCTGAGATTATTAATTAACACGATTATCAATACACCTTTCACCAATCGATCGATAATTCGACATACATAAACGAAATCCCGAGTTCCCGACCGCGCCACAACGTGCGTTTGTTTATTGTTTGTTGAACCCAAACTCTCCCGACCCGACCGCCCAGCCGAGTTGAACCGAACACTTCCGACCCGACCGCCCAGCCGAGTTGAACCGAACACAACCGACCCGACCCGACCCCAGCCGAGCTAATTCGAACGTACCCGACCTGATTTGAACCGCCCTAGGTCAAACTTCCTGACTCCCTGAATCAGCAAACAACTCGCCAGATAGCCCCCCGTCCCTTACCCTAATAATAACCAACTGCAATTCCCCTAAGTCCTATTCAGTTAACCTTATTGTGGATTTCCATTATTACCTCTTTAAAATTTTCATTATACATAACAAATTTTTTTTTGAGGACAAATCACCAATTCCATTTAAAATTAAAAGTTGAGTAGAGATATTATATATATATATTTTTTTCCAACACAGACAGTTCCAACTCTTAACATTCTTTTTCCGTCCCTCTCACCTTGAATTTCAAAGAACCTCACATTACATTCGCTGCACACACCCCCCCCCCCACCCACCAATTTACCATGGATACACCACCACTCTGCAATAGGTGCGAATTGCCAGTAGAAGTAACTCAAGCTGATGACCCAATAACATGCTCAGTCTGTGAGAACATTTACCACCCCCAACCATGTTCTAGGCTAGTGTATGCCAATTGGAAAAAGATGGGGGCCAGTAGGAAAGCTGAATGGAAGTGCGATTCCTGCAAGCAGGAAAACCAGCCACCACCACTACCACCACCACCACCACCACCGATGGAAACATTGACCATCACCTTTGGAGGAGCGACCCTAGTCTTTTCCAAACCCGCTACAACCCCCGCGACCGCTGGCACACCACCAGTGAACCCACCCTCAGCCCAAAACTAACCACAAACATGGCCATTGGCCCAAAATCCCGAAACCCTTATTTATAAGTTGAAGTGTTTTTGTAAGTACATTATCTTAAGACAATCCCCATCGTCACACTCCACCCGGCATCAATTCCCTGGCCCCAATTAATCACAACCAGGCACTTCATGCACCAATGAGGGTCAAAAGTAGTCGTTTCATTCATTAAGTAGTTTCATTCATTAAGTAGGTAGTTCATTCATTTTGGGACACCAGGTTTTTTCACCCATCTCTCTCGCTGGGCACAGTCTATTCCAATAAGACACATTTTACTTTTGAGCCATTCTGGAATGCCATTATTTTATTTTTTCTTTCAACTCATTATTTTACGCAATGGACTTGTGCAGACAGCGGCCGGGAACGGTTTTCTCCTGGTGATACACCCTCCAAATTCTGCTGCGAACGTCTTCCCCAAACAGTGGCCTCAAATTTTTTCGCCGGTGGGGGAGTGTGATATGAACTTATCACGGATGACCTTGAAGGGTAAGAGACGATGTGGGGAAGGGGGTAGGACTTCCTTCTTCTCCCCGTAGCCCTCGTAGAGACAACACGGCGACTCTCTCTCTCTCTTTTTTGACTTTCCCTCACACCGTCTCACCCTAGCCCCGGTAAGCAAGTATTATTTCAATTATATCCTCCTTCTCCCGTGAATGGTGTATTGATATTATTTCTACCCTACCTTCAGTATTCCCACGTCATAAAAGTAAGACTGAAATGCTTTGAAGTAAAGGAGATGTCTAGGAATTGTTTTATTGAATTATTGCGAAAGGCAGACCCATCGATAGTAAGGTTCTGTACCATAGCATGGCCCCTGAGGTACAAGACGGTAAAGGAGTACAACTTAATTTAAGGATGTCAGCATGTACTTACCTATACCAAATCACAAGTATATTTAAGAATTAAAATGTATTAATGTGTATTAATGAATTTAAAAATAAGATTAAAATAATTAATTAATGATAGAATTCCGAAGGCGCAAACCCGCCAGACGCACCTTATATAGGAGCATGGCTATTGCATAGCTCTTGTTGTCGATCCAATATGTTTGTTACTTTAATAAAAGCATGTTTTCTCTCTCTCTCTCTCTCTCTCTCTCTCTCTCTCTCTCATTGGCACTCATACCAAGATGCCCAACTCGTGCAGCTCCATGGCACTTTTCCTGCACCACACTCCGCGAACAAAGAAACATCTTATTCACAAATCCACGGAATAGGGTTACTTGAAAACTGTCGGTATTGGTGCTGGTAAGCTCTATCTACACTGCCCTCCTTAGTAAGAACGTCCTATGTCCATTTTTGCACTGTTTGAGATGAGGACACCGTGTTGTAGCTCTCGATCAGGCGCACCTTTTGAGCTAAGCTAGAACGCCCTATGTCCACAGAAAAGGCTTCAATAATCGATTTGTCCTATGTCCATTTATCAAGTTTCACATACCCATCCTAGGCTAAAACGTCCTAATTAAGTCCTTCTAGGCTTAAACGTCCTATGGAGAGGAAAATCAGGGCTTAGTACGTTCTAGCTTAGTACACAGCATTAGAAAAGTTGATCGTACTAGGCTAAAATGTACCTGATACAAGCGACTAAAATTATTTAATCTTCAGGTTAGCTTCATCTCATATTCATCTATCCAGTTATAATTAATAGATCTAGAGCTGCAGCAGGTTACTAGTACGTACATATTTTTAATGGATAACCTCAAAATCCTTCCTACTGTAAGTAACTCGCATATCACCTTCACGTGATATCCTTGATATGGTAGATTCCTCTATATCTCCTTGGTAGATCCTTCAAAGAAATTGATTGTCGCCAAAAACCTTGAGTTTGAACTAAATTTTTGGAATAATACTCGAAACTCAATGGACATAAGACATTTTAAGCTAGCATCACACTGTTACAAGCTGTTCTACGTCCATGGGTACTAGGCTAAAACGTTCTATGTCGAGTTTTCGAGATTTGTTTATACACTGGCAAACCAGGGAAATAGTTTTGAGAGGTGATGGTCAAAAAACGAAATCTCAAGCTTCAATGGTTTGGGTGGCGCAGAAGCCGAAACTAAAACGCGATTTTCTCGAAACTTGAAAAATGGACATAGGACTTTTTACTAAGGAGGGCAGTACATGTTTGTTCTATTGACTATTGATCAAATTACTACTCTTTCAGGGGGTTACATTTCTCAAACTCCAAAATACAGTGTTTGGAACTTTTGGCCGAGTTATCTACTCATACATCTTCTGAGTTGGTCTTGGACAGAATTCTCCCTTATATTGTAAGTACTAAAATTTTATTTTTGAAGGAGTTTTCTGATATAATGCGAAACTCGTAACTTTAAGCAATTTTGTATTGAATACCCAAAAACCATGAAGGTTTGATGAGAAATTGACTAGTGATGTCCTAATACCAAAATACATCTTCTGCTTTGACACAGATGTACCTGATAAGTGACCCATTTCCTCGTGTCAGAGTTCACGCTGTTCATACTCTCCAGAAAGCTCTGTCTTACGTCAAAGCAGTGCCACCTAGCGATGCCAACGTCTTCCCCGAGTATATTCTGCCCGGACTACAACAGGTTAGTTTTCGCATGCCATCATAGGCGTTCTAAAGAAGGTGAGGAGGTTGTCTCTATAACTCTGTCTGATTATGAAACTTTTCAGGTGAATTTACCACTAGACAACAAATACAGCACAATTTACCTTTTTCCTTTTGAAAACATCTAAATGCGTGGTTTATTATTACGTTCAGTAAGATGCATTTTACATTATAATAGTTTTGGTCTTGTACATTATTCCTGACTCATAACTTAGTGGTGGATTTAGGGGCTAAAACCCCTACAAATGGCATCACAGTTGAACTACGGTTTCGTTCAGTTTTGTACTGGATACTTCGATAGAGGCTGTTTTGGAATACACCGACTTTGAAATAGAAAGGGTTTTATATTAGAACTAACCGCAAAATGGATAAGCATGATTGACTGAAAAAAGCTCTATTCTAATGTCAATGTAAGATGGAGTGCGCTAAGAAGTAGCAGACTTTGCTGGAAATGATTGTTGACAGTTTAGGAACTCTCGTGTAGAGTAAAATACAAGTTGTTTATACTCTGTTGAAAATTTCCTTGCAAAAATAATTACTGAAAGTAGAAAACATGGAACGTGCTTTTGCCACCAATCCTCCTAAACCGAATTTAGCTCACCCAGCTGATCAGGGAGAGTATAGGTTATCATTCGAACTCAGCAGTCTCAAGCTGGGTTCACATGAGGGCGGTCGACGCGGTTGCGGTTGAAGCGTTCAGCCATTTGATTGGCGGCGTTTCAGCCGCCTGATTACTTTTGGAGTGGACAACTATGTTGTCAACTACGTAACTTGGTGTGGTAACACTGCTTGACTATCACGAATTGATAACGCGATCTTTACTAATTCTTCTCAGTTCATTCATTCATTCATTTAATCTGTTATTTAATACGTTTAATCTGTGCTCTGTTTTCATTCAATAAAACCAATTTTGTCTTGGTTTAGTCGAATATCCTTCATTACAATTTATTGAACGAAAACAGAGCACAAAGCAGGTTGCAAAAGTTAAGCGGAGGCCTTTTACCACCAAAAGAAAGCTGTAGTGCTGAGTGTTCTGTGAGGATGTCATGGCCGATGACCACATCTGTACAAAGGTCCTTGAGAATTAGCAGTTTTACAGCAGGGTATTTATGACCATCCAGAGTGAGATCAACCATGCAGTGGCCTTGTGTGGATGAAGTGTGGCTGGTAGCTGCCATAGCAATCTTGAGTGAGGTTTGATAGCGTTTTATTTTGAGGTGGTCAACTACTCGACTAGATACAAAACTATCAGAACTCCCTGTGTCGACACCTGGCAGCTCCACCTGAGACGCCGTCACCTCCAACGATAGTGCCAGTTGAAGCTCGTGTTCTGACGCCTGAAGTTGCAACTTCTGATATCCAGGCCCCTGATGTCTCAGACCTTCATACGTACCCAATCAACCCTGCTCTGCCTGCCCAAGAACCTGAGTCTGGAGAAGATAGCTCTTTGGTTATTTCTGGGGCACCTCCAGCAAACACTCCACGACGATCCTCGAGGACCAAGAAGCCACCAGCATATTTGAATGAATATGTGCATTGAATTGTTTCTAGGAAGGGTGAATGTGGTAACACTGCTTGACTATCACGAATTGATAACGCGATCTTTACTAATTCTTCTCAGTTCATTCATTCATTCATTTAATCTGTTATTTAATACGTTTAATCTGTGCTCTGTTTTCATTCAATAAAACCAATTTTGTCTTGGTTTAGTCGAATATCCTTCATTACACTTGGGATACAGCTTCAGTTATTTTGCCGAGCACCTCTTTAGCGTTACTCTATCGTAAAAAATCGTTAAAGAATAACTCTTCTCCAATGATTAGCTCGGCTTTGTTCAGTATGTATAATAATGAATTTTTTAAATTTAGGTTGCCCATGATGATGCTGTGATAGTTCGAACGGCATTTGCTGAAAACATTGCTGAGCTTGCCGAAATTTCCTTGAGGTACCTTCATTAATATTACTACAGTAGGTACTCCGGTACATTTAGGTTTGATACGATGTTGTACACAAAATTACTGAAAAACCGCCCTAATGTAAGGAGTTAAAGGGTGTCATCCTGAATAAAATGAGCTTGCTTGAAGAAAATAGCAGTTGTACAAATTGATGAGTTTCCGTTGGACTTTCTATTACTAGTGTTTTGATGCTATTGGTACTAGTTATGTACAGGGTGTTACGGTTAAGGCCGAACCACCGGCTAGGGTTCGATTCTACAACTAAAGGCTGGACCCCACATGCCCGAGCCGAGCCCGCACCGAGCCCGACCCGCGACACGGCCGTGTGTACGTTACGGAGTAGGGAGGCCTCACATTTCCGAGTCAGGACCGAGCGCGGTCAGTCACGATTTGAAGCTCAAGTCGTAATGTTGGCGAATTTTAAAAACAGTTGCGGAAGCTTTGTTTTGTGATGTACCTACAACGAAATCGAGGATGTAATAACTTATGTTTTCCAGGGGGGGGGGGGGGTGGTGGAGGAGGGCCACTTTGGCCATAATCCCTTCCTGGTTTTGTAAACAAATTCGTGCAATCAATCAATCATCTTTGTGCCAAATTTTAGGGAGCTCAGGAACAGCCTCTCTGGCTGTCATACCCTCTAACTCATTATTAGCAAAAATTCAGTTGTTGAGATGTCCAGCATTCCATGACATTTTCATTAGTCCGCTGTTGTCACGAATACGATTTTAGAACTTTCAGTGGCCAATATCAGAGCGCAGGTCGATAGTTGAATTCAATGTATGTATAGATTTCCAAGTATAATTCGGAATTTTTCAGATCAATTTTTCTAAATTTCCAAACCATTTTCAGAATTTTTCAAACCATATTCAGAATTATCCAATCCAGTTTCAGAACTTTCCAATTTAATTTCAGAACTTTCCAAGTCAAATACAAAATTTTCCAAGTGCAATTCAGATTTTTCCAAAACAATTTCAGAATTTTCCATTTCATTTTCAGAATGTGATCAATGTTTGTGTGCGGTAATATATAGCATTTCCAAGTCAAATTAATCCTTTTCCAAACCAAATTAATCCTTTTACAAACGAAATCAATCTTTTTCCAAACCAAATTAATCTTTTTCCAATCGAAACTAATCCTTTTCCAAACCAAATTAATCCTTTTCCAATCGAAATTAATCCTTTTCCGCGATTGCGAACCTCCTCAATTAACTTTTCCAGGTCCATTGCTATCCGAGGCACGTCCGTGCAAAACTAAACAAAAGTAGTTTGAGACGGTGCGGGCTCGTGTCGGAGTGACGGTGCGGAAGAGTGGGGACTTCCCCGAAAGATTTCCCATGATTACTTCCTATCCGTGTGTCGTCCGTCACTCGGACGTCGGACGGTGCGGGCTCGGCTCGGGCATGTGGGGTCCAGCCTTAATTTGCAATTTTTTTTGTCTCCCGACTTTTTTTTCCTAACTCCCTTAAAATCCGACTTTTTTCACTTACACGTTTTTTTCGAATTTTCGAACTTACGCCATTAAAACAGCCATAACTCCCTTATTTTTCAATAAAAATCCAAATGTAATTGTACCGTTAGAAAGAGCGTTAAATTCTTTATCTCCCTAGTGCTAAATAAAACTTTTAAAGAAGACTCAGATGTTGAACATGAGCCCGAATAGTAACATCTCGAAAATTTTGGAAATGTACAGTTTTTTCAAACGTTTGTAAGCCTCACTGAAACTGCCGGTTTATTTCCCACTGTAACCCCAAAAGTTGACCCAAAAGCTCAGCTTTCCAACGGTATAATCATAAAAGATTTTACAATCGAATTCGAGGGTGAAATTTGTGTTCAAACGTGGAAAAACGTGAATTTTTTTTCAGTTAGACTTACAAACGTTTGAAAAAACTGTACATTTCCAAGATTTTCGAGATTTTACTATTCTGGCTCTTGTTCAACATCTGAGTCTTCTTTTAAAAGTTTTATTCAGCAGGAGATAGAGAATTTAACGCTCTTTCCAACGGTACAATTACATTTGAATTTTTACTGAAAAACAAGGGAGTTATGGCTGTTTTAATGGCGTAAGTTCGAAAATACGAAAAACATCTTATAAGTGAAAAAAGTCGGATTTTGAGGGGGTTAGGAAAAAAAGTCAGGAGACAAAAAAGTCGCAAATTAGTTGTAGAATCGAACCTTGGCCGGTGGTCCGACCTTCACCGTATCACCCTGTATAGCTATCGGAAAGATAAGGTAAATTGACTACCTATTTAAGCTAAAGATTGGTAGTTGAATTGATTAATGTGGCACTTGAGCCGAATCTGTTGAAATTCACTAAATTAGATATTCAAATTATAATTATTAATAACATACTCTGATTAATAACACTAGATTACAAAATTTAGGGGTGGTCTGGCTGCCTCGTTCTTTCATCACTTTACTTAAGGTATTTGGTGCGCTGAATCCGAATCTGACGTCAGTTTTTTTTGTTTACGTCGGATTTTCAAGATATAGCTAGTTTTAAGATTTTTCTAGTTCTCACTTTTCTTCATTTTTTAGTGAAAATTCATCTTGCTCAAATCTCCTCAAAAAGTACTCAGAATTATAGGAAATTTCATGTAGAATCCGAATATGTACTTAGTTTTTAAGTAAAACTGTGTTAAACCTCCTATTTTTCACAAAACGTATCAAAAAACACCGGTTCTCAACGTTTTTTCTTCGGGTTTTCCCTTACATTTTGCCACTTGAAAAAAAAATTAAGGCTAAAAAAAATTTTCTCGGGCCTTTACTTTGTAGGGAGGACACCCCAGAGGAGAATGAGACCAATCGCAGCCTCCTAAACCCATTAATATCGAAGGAATGAGCTTTTTCATGGCACTGAGTTGAAAATTCACAAAAACCGTTAATTAGTTTTTCGAGAAAAGTATATGCGTTCCTAAATCTGTTTTCCTCAAATGGATTTTCCTTTCTTCTACATTTTTTATGCTTGTCACCTATTAAGAGTAAGATCGAAAATAGGTACTCAAAGAGGGAGTAAATCATAATTGGGAAACTCTTGTATTGTTAAGTGATTTTAATAAAGTTTTACAAACGAAACACAATAAACTGCAGAAAAGTTGACGGTGTAAATCTGTTTCATGAAGGCTCAGATGAATCAATAGTTGGTAAAATGTTTGGTTATTCCTCCACCTCAGAGGTTTCACCAAGATATGGAAACCATGGAAGAACGGTACAAAGGGTATTGGGAAGTTCACATGATGGCGGACTATTGTTGGACCTTAAAAAGAGATTTACCTCAGGCGGCGAAGTTTTCTCTACATAGATGCCGGCGATGAAACCTCTGAGGTGGAGGAATAAACAAACATTTTACCAACTATTGATTCATCTGAGCCTACATGAAACAGATTTACACCGTCAACTTTTCTGCAGTTTATTGTGTTTCGTTTGTAAAACTTAATTAAAATCACTTAACAATACAAGAGTTTCCCAATTATGATTTACTCCCCCTTTGAGTACCTATTTTCGATCTTACTCTTAATAGGTGACAAGCATAAAAAATGTAGAAGAAAGGAAAATCCATTTGAGGAAAACAGATTTAGGAACGCATATACTTTTCTCGAAAAACTAATTAACGGTTTTTGTGAATTTTCAACTCAGTGCCATGAAAAAGCTCATTCCTTCGATATTAATGGGTTTAGGAGGCTGCGATTGGTCTCATTCTCCTCTGGGGTGTCCTCCCTACAAAGTAAAGGCCCGAGAAAATTTTTTTTAGCCTTAATTTTTTTTTCAAGTGGCAAAATGTAAGGGAAAACCCGAAGAAAAAACGTTGAGAACCGGTGTTTTTTGATACGTTTTGTGAAAAATAGGAGGTTTAACACAGTTTTACTTAAAAACTAAGTACATATTCGGATTCTACACGAAATTTCCTATAAGTCTGAGTACTTTTTGAGGAGATTTGAGCAAGATGAGTTTTCACTAAAAAATGAAGGAAAGTGAGAACTAGAAAAATGTTAAAACTAGCTATATCTTGAAAATCCGACGTAAACAAAAAAAACTGACGTCAGATTCGGATTCAGCGCACCAAATACCTTAAGAAAAGTGGTGAAAGAACGAGGCAGCCAGACCACCCCTAAATTTTGTAATCTAGTGTAATTAATAATCCAAATTGTGTTATAGGTTGCCTCCAATAAGTGGAGACATTATATAAAATGTTATAAAGTTTAAACAATTCGGAACTTGACAAACGAAAATTTTATCTCTGTATTTTTCCCCCCCGTAGGTTGCTTGAACATTGGCAAGTAAGCCACAATGATGCTCCTCGCCACAGTTACGAAAGCGAGCTCGCAACTCTGCAACAAATGATGCAGAAAATGGTGTCAGCGCTCCTCACAGACCATCAGAATATTGTAAAGCAAACGCTGATTGAGAACGGCATCACCAAATTGTGCGTTTTCTTCGGGAAACAGAAAGGTAATTCGCTTGCGCTCAATTGGGCTAAAATTAAGCTTCAAGATTATATTTTGCTTCCGAGTCTACCAAGGTAGCGGAAGCATTGTTTTCACTTTTCAAGGACGAAAAAAAAATTCTCCAAAATCAAAATTTTCACTCGCGTTTTAGACCTTTCTGAACAATTTTGGTTCCGTGTCTGTCTGTCTGTGTGTCTGTCATGAATTCCTTGTAACGCGCATAACTATACGAAGTTATTGTCCGATTTCTATGAAATTTCCAGGGATTGTGCGGGTTGGTGTGTAGACGGTCCCCTATGAAAATCATCATCCTCGGACTAACACGACTGCGCATGCGCAAACGTGAATTCCTTGTAACGGCCATAAATTTCTACATTTTCCATCCGATTTCAATGAAATTTTCAGGGATGTTACAGATTAGTATTTAGATGGTCCCCTATGAAAATCGCCACCTTCGGAATGACAGTAGCCACTGCGCATGCGCAAACGGAAATTTCCTTGTAACGGCCATAATTTCCACATTTTCTATCCGATTTCGATGAAATTTTCAGGGATTATGCGGTTTAGGTTGTAGATGATCCCCAATGAAAATCAAGGCCTTAAAATTCACAGAAGCCTCTGCGCATGCGCATACGTAAAATCCTTGTAACAGCCATAACATTTACATTTTTCATCCGTATTTGATGAAATTTTCTAGGATTGTCCAGATTAGCGAGTAGATGGTCCCCAATGAGGGAAGTGAAAGGTACTTAGAGATTGGTGTTTTGAGATTAACTACTATGCATTGGATCATCTATATAATCGGGTTATGGATACGAGGAAGCAATGTGCCACACCTACTTGGCATTTTTCAAATTTTACCACTTTCTCTAGTGACCAGTGTACTTATTGCTCATGTCTATACCCTTAAACTTACATGCCTTGATTTAAATTTATTATGCATGGCTTTCCTCATAGAAGTAACGGTAAACCACGCTTAAAGATTATTCTGTGTGAGATGCTCCTGTACCATCAAACAAGTTGACTAGAAACGTGTACTTATGTACTTGTAACTTGAGTTAATTTCTGCTGTAGCCAACGATATTCTCCTGTCCCACATGATAACTTTCCTGAATGATAAGGAGGACAAACAGTTGAGAGGATCCTTCTTCGACTGCATCGTGGGAGTTGCAGCTTATATTGGCGTACACAGTTCTCCCATATTGTATCCTCTGCTACAACAAGTAAGTCATCTGCGGATTTTAAAAAATCCTATTGCAATCATTAGGTTTGTTACTTTTTCATCACTGACACGTTATTAATCCATTTGAAAATTAAAGTCGAATGCATAAAGAAGAATTATTTACTGTTTTAGGGTCTCACAGACACTGAAGAATTCGTCATCCGTAAGGCAATAAACGCAATAACTGCACTGACAGAACTTAGTTTGCTCCACAAGAGTGCCCTGTATCTCCTCCTTGACGAAGCTGCTCCATTTCTAGCTCATCCCAATTTATGGATCCGTCAGGTTAGCTTTTGTTCCTCAATTTGAGTGTAATCATTCATTTAATTGCATTTTTAACGCTAGACTTTGTAGTGATCGTGTTTTACAAGGTGCCGAAATCAATTTATAGTTCCCGGGTAATCCAAAAGAGCGTAGTTACGTTAATGTAAGCGCACATTAGAGGCAGGTCGGGTCAGGCCGTATCGCATCGCAAAAATCCGCCTGGATAAGTTCAATGGGGTTTAAACGGAGGTGCGCACACTGCAGTCGGGGTGGAGCGCATTTCTCAAGGCGTTTTTTCCCTCGGTCAAATGCGATCCATTGGGGCCGATGTGGGCCGTTCATGGTGTGCGTTGGCCTCTACTCTGCACTGGATCTACGCAGCCAAGTTGAAAACTAACTAGTTCTATGGGCCATTCCGCTTGCAACGTGTTCATGTTTTAGGTGTATGTCTTGTCTTTGCTGAACAGATAATGTTGTGCCAAATTTTATCGTGAATCCCATTTCCGACATGACGCATCCGATCTCCAGTAGGAAAACTCCTCCTTAAAGGCCAACTCACTAGAGGCGGGCCACATCGCATCGCAAGGGGTCGCGTTTGTCTGAGGGATAAACGCCTTGAGAAATGCGCTCCACTCCGACTGCAGTGTGCACACCTCAGTTTAAATCCCATTGAACTTATCCAGGCGAATTTTTGCGATGCGATGCGGCCCACCCCAGTGTGCGCTTAGCCTAAAGGTGCCCATCCACTAGGTCGACAGCTCGGCGCGACGCAAAAATCTTGAGCTCCGTCCACTGGGGCGGATAAAATTTTTCGACCCGTCGTTTTGCCAGTCCCGAGGTAAAAAAAGTACCGAGTGGGTGTGCCACATAGCTTTCTCGTATCCATAACCCTATTGTGTAGATGATCCTCAAAACATCAATCTCTAAGTACCTTCCACAACCCTTTCAATTTGGGGGGAGGGGCATGATTTTCATAGAGGACCATCCACACGCCACCCGCTCAATCCCTGAAAACGTCATCGAAATCGCATAAAAAATGTAGAAGTTATGGCTGTGGCAAGGATTTCATGACAGTCACACACACAGACAGACACGTACTCAAAATTGTTCAGGAAGGTCTGAAACTTAAAACGCGAGTGGAAATTTTGATTTTGGCTCAGCGCCGCCCCACGCTGTCGACCTAGTGGATGGGCACCTTTACATGGAGATGAAGGAAACACTTGCGTACATGACCGGGCGAATTCTAGATCCTGTTGAAAGTGCACTGTGCAGTGGGCACCTATCTTGTAAAACTTTAGTCACCATCAACAAGTCCAGTGTATTGAACAACACACTTGAATTAACGAGCAAAGACATAGTTATATCGTATAAATTTGTCATTTTCAGGCCGTAGTTGGATTCATCAGTGCTCTGGCTAGAACACTGAATATTGTTGATGTTCAGTGTAAAGTGATGGCAGTTATAGAACCTTATCTCAAGCACAAGGTCATTCAACTTGAAAAAGAGGTAGGCACCAATTTATTTACTTTTTCCTCTCAGAATCTATGCAATCTTCTGAACAATCTTGAGAACAAGACTTGCTTACAGCTTTAGTTAATGCCAAAACTTACTAACTTTATTTTGTACGCTGTAGTTCATGGTTCTGAACGCGCTGAAACCTGCAGTCCCAAGAACTGTTTATGACACTGTGATCAAGTCATCCGAACTGGATCTACTCCTTCAAAACCTAGCTGAGCGTCAGAATCCGAAGAAAGGGCAAACAACGCATGTTTCTCTACCCTCTGCACTGCCAGCCTCTCCACAGCAAAACAGCACTCTAAGAAATGTAAGGATTCAAGTATTCCCTTTTTTATTGACCAACTCTCTGGACGCACAGATTGTTTGATTTAACCTTTTAGCGCCTGCTCAGGCGGCTCCCCAGTCCTGGATTTAAAGGGCCCGCTCGGACTAAGACAACTCCCCTGTCCTGATTTATTTTGCATTTTCGTACTTTTCGGTCAAATTTCACCAAATTTTGAGATAATGTTTCTTATAATATTTGCATATTATAACATTTGCGTTTTTCTCAAAACTTCGTTTTTTGACATAGCGCCTTTGTGCTATGAGGTATCGATATTATCATAATACTTTGTTCACTCGAATCATACGCCGTTGCCCTGAAGGCTTTTAATTTGGTTGAAACGTTTCTATTGACTCAGTGATGATTCAAAAATGGGCGTTTTGTCAAATTTGTTGGGAGATTTTTTTAAAAGGGTGAGAGATTAGTTTAGTTAGGTGAGAGATTAGTACAATAATTTTGAATAAATATTCAATCTTAAACTTTATAAATCCTGTTAAATCTAAATGCAGGGTTCAAAAACTTCAAAAAATACAACACTTTTCAAACTTTATTAAACATAAGTACCTACTTATAAAGCTGAAAATCAAAATTAGTTCTTTAAAAACATTTTCGAAGATTACTGGAGTCCTTGTCCAAGTTTCTTTCTCCTAAAATTTTCAATAAATTAATGATTTTCTCCCTCTCAAAAACCTTTTTTAAAAACATCGACTTGCCTAGTAGGTACAACTAGGGTTTGTTGAAGAAAAAAGAAATCCAATAAATTATTATATTTGGTAAAACGAGAGAATGCTGAACACGGGAATGCGGGATACTTAGCAACAAAAAATGAAGGGAGGTTACAATGTAGGCTATCAATTCCAAACGAGTTCCAAAAGAGTTCGGTTAACTACGATTCCGAAGTTATATCTCTTCCCCTTTCAGAATCAAACGAACAAGCAAGAAAACAACACCTACTGTAGGTGTATGTCTGTAACAGACATACACCTATGGTTTTTTTTTATTTTTCACGGATCTGGATTTTTTCTCTGTTGAGTGTTGACTTCCTGTTGTGATCAGCTACCTCTTCGCATTTCTGCCCATTCGCTCCCTTAGCTCAGTGGTAGCGAGCTCAGACTCAGAAGCGTAAATATAGTTTTGTCGGTTCGATAGGAGATCGATCCCCGGTCGAGGAAAGTCAATGAACAATTTCATCGAATTCTGTTTGCATTTTTTCTGAATAGTTAATGGTGTGGGGTAGATGAAAATCGCGTTGATTTCGGAAAATAAGTCGCGTGTTATTTTTGGGAGACAATTAAAATGTATGATTTCAAAACATAACCGGGAAAACGGACCTCTTCAACGTGAAGCGGGAACGCTCGCTGATTGGCTGATCAGATCGCCATCTCCTCCCATTGTTGCGCGATGGTATGACGAAATCATGTCATCTAAGAGGAAAGTAATCAAACAAAACAGGGGAAACCTAATTTTCCCATCTTGCTTTTTCTATTTTTTTCTTCAGTTTTTCGATTTTGATCCTTAAGGCTCGATTACACAGGGCGAGTTTACTAGCTACTAGCCAGCGAATTCACTAGCCGCTAGTGAACCCTCCCCGTGTCATCGGCTCACTAGCTGACTAGCAGACTAGCTGCGAGCTGCTGGAAAAGTTGACGACCCGGCTACTTTACAAGCTACTCGCTAGCTAGTGAGATTGTGGGCCAGTAAACTCGCCCTGTGTAATCGAGCCTTTACTGGTTTTGTGAAATGTTGCATCTGGGGACTATAGATTTCATGATCTCAGCGCTTGAAGCGGCCATAAATGAACTATTCCAGGTTGACGTCATCCTCCCAGTTTTTTTAAACGTTCATATTTTCTACAATGTTTTGTTTATTCGTTAATGAGGAATTTCACCATGTCGGAATTTCCTATTTTTGACCCCGAAATCGGATTCAGCACCTCGAAAAACCTCTTACGGCAAACTTTCAGCCCGAACTTCCTAATTTACGAATAAACAAAACAGTGTAGAAAATACGAATGTTTAAAAAAAACCGGGAAAATGACGTCATCCTGGAATAGTTCATTTATGGCCGCTTGAAGCGCTGAGATCGAGAAATCTATAGTCCCCAGATGCAAAATTTCACGAAGCAGTAAAGTTCGAAATCGAAAAACTGAAGAAAAAAATAGAAAAAGCAGTTTGGGGAAAATTAGGTTTCTCCTGTTTTTGTTTGATAACTTTTCTCATAGAAAACACGATTTCGTCGTCCCAATGGGCAATACTGAAGGAGACGGCGATCCGAACAGCCCAATCAGCGAGCGTTCCCGCTTCACGTCCGTTTTCCCGGTTAGTTTTGAAATCAAGAATTTTGATTGTCTCCCAAAAATAACAGGAGACTTATTTTCCGAAATCAGCCCGATTTTCATCTATCCCACACCATTAACTATTCAGGAAAAATGCAAACAGAATTCGGTGAAATTCCTCATTAGGAAGCACGGGCTGAAAGTTTGCCATAGGGGGTTTTTCGAGGTGCTGAATCCGATTTTGGCGTCAAAAATAGGAAATTCTGACATGGTGAAATTCCTGATTTTGCGACTGGGCCACTTTTTTGAGTCACTTCCCTCAACCGGGGATAGATCTCCTATCGTTCCGACTAAACTACTAGAGAGTTTTTGGCAACCACTGGGCCGTGGAACCTCTTCATAAAGCTCAGAGTTCACGGGTGATGGTGAGTTTGCCTCCCCACAACAGCGGGCGACGATGAAAGGGTTCCCCAGAGAGTCACCCATTTCTAGAGGCCCACCGTCACGAGCGCCCCCCTCCCCGTCCATAGTTAACGGGCTTCCTCCTTCAACTGGGTAGAATCCTCTGTTGCTTGCGCTAGTCTCCTCCTAAAGGGGCCCATCAGATTTTGGCAGCAAAAACTCTGCATTTACTCTTTTGAGTCCTAGCTCGTTATCTCTGAGCTAAGGAAGTGAAAGGACAGAAATGCGAAGAGGTAGCTGATCACAACATCCCTTCACCCCGAATTAATGGCATTCTTAAGCAATAATGGCATTCATTAATGGCAGTCTTAAGCTTACGTTCTAATTTGCTACGACTTTTGTTTTTCATGATAGCAATAATATTTTCACATTTGTTCAGCTCTTCAGAAGGCTGAGTTCAGATGGAATGAACGAAGAAGTTGAGGAAATGCTTGTTCTCATGACCAAACTCCTTGTTAAAACCAATCGGTATCTGATCCTAGAGGTAAAACCTCAAATAACTGGAAAGGTAAGATTTTTTTATATTTATTGTTTAACATGTTTATTACTCTTGAACGGTACTAGGGATTAAAATTTAGGAAAAGCTACGCATGGGTTTACTAAGTAGTCAGTTCGAAAATCATGTAGCGAAAATAAAACATGGGTTCGAAGAAAACCCATAAGGTTGCTCACTAATGGCTTCGCTCGCTCGTTCAACTGGGTATTTCGGTTTCTGGGCTTTCTCATGCAAGTATTCGTGATTTGAAAATTAACTGGATTTTAGTCTCACTGGATTTTGATCTTGCGAGGGTTGTGTTCTCGTGGGATTGTAATTCTCATGATTGATTGTGTTCCAAAACACTATACAACGTGTAGTTGCCGAATTTGTGATGATCTGATTCGAAGTAATGGGTTCAGGAAAGGTTTTACGAATTCCCCTAGCAACGCAAATTTTATGTTGATTCCATGATTCCCCTTCGAAGAGGGCAATGAGCCATCCAAAAAAACGCTGCAAATCATTACACAACAGTTTGCGACAAATATTGCGTTTGATCAGCAAAATTTGCCTCACTTCTTTCAGTGAACGAATGTAAACACTCGTGTTTCTGATTCAACATTCGTCAAACCTGTGGAGCAACGGAGATAACATCCAAGAACCTCCAAACAATGGCTTGAAGAGCCCCTCTAAGGACCAAGGGTTGGTTGTGAGAGATCTCCTGTGCTAGCTAATGGGCTATTTCAGTCAATTAAAAAAAAAATTTTTTTTCAAAAGAGTATGGCTCAGGAATAACGGCAATCGGGTCTGTTCGTCGAGAAAATGTTTTCAAAAAATCAGAGAAGCTAAGGAAAGTTGAAGATTTGAATGGTGTGACGTAGCTAGCCAATCGTGACGTAGCTAGCCGATCGTGACATAGCTAGCCAATCGTGACGTAGCTAGCCAACTGTCTTTGAAAAAAGTATCCATGCACAGAGAAGAGATGAAACCCTTAGAGCGCGGCGTAGTGTGTGTGCATTTATGGCGGCCCGCCTTTTTTTCAAACGTGTGATCTCTTTAATTAATTTTTCTACCACATGTTATAGTATCATTGGGCGTAAAGTTGGAGTATAGAGGTTTTCAAGGGTGCTGAATCCAAATTTGAGGTCAAAAACCTGAATTTCCGACCCATCGAAATACCCCATTCATGGGTTATTGATTCTGATAAATTTCACAATAATAATTATTGCTCATCGAATGATCGTCTGGTTGGTTTCATTCGATTCTAAACATTGAACGGTAATTCAGTAAACAAAATCAGTAATCAGATAATTGATTATCTCGTTAACCCATTCAATGCAGATAAGGTAATATATAACCATCATGACACTCCACTCCCCCTTAGTGGATGGATTTGATTTCCGAGGCGCCATAGTCCTCTGGAGAATCTGGGCCTCCTCAACAATCCCTCGCCATGCGTCCCTATCCAGTGCTGCAGTCCGTCACCGTTGAACGCCGAGCGATCTGATATCGGCCTCGACACTATCGACCCATCTTGTGCGTGGTTTGCCTCTTCTTCTTCTTCTAGAGCAGTTTCCAAGGGACCAAAGTCGATTCCATTCGTTCTACCTGCCTGATCCAGCGCAGTCTGCCCTTTTAGAAAAAGATCACTCCCCTTACGGATGAATTAATATTACCTCATAGCCCTCTTGCACTGATCTATTGAACTTCAGGGGCTACAGTGGGATGGGATAACCTTCAGTATGATTCAGGATGAGTGAAAACTGCCCAACATTGAGCATTTCATAACGAGCAACCCCCACTCTCTTCTGGTGCCACTGCGTCTTAAGGTGCGTTTACACCAAACGCGCACCTTGCGCCGCGCTGTGCAATGCGCGCGTGCAATGCACGCGAGCAATGCACGCCGCGAATTGGAAGAGCCGTTTACACCGGCCGCGCACGGCCAAACAGTTGTTTCCTAGCATTTCATCAATCCAGTTAACAATGGCTCCCGCTTTGTCAAAATTAGCCGTTTGTGCTGTACCTGTGTTTATTATTTCTGAAATAGAGAAGAAGCGACAAAGAAAGAGACGCAGAATGCGGGAATCATCATTTCTGATGGGAAGAAATTGCACTAAACTTCTATCCGATTTGAGGGCAGGTGAAAATCGGCTCTTCCACAATTTCAGCCGAATGTCGAAGTCGGACTTCGACTTTTTGCTCAGCAAAATTGAGGTGAATGTGTCCAGGAAAGACACAAACTACCGTGAGAGCATTCCTGCAGCGATTCGGTTAGCAATAACCCTTCGCTTTCTAGCCACAGGGGACTCCATTGAAAATTACTGGACGAAGAGCTGGGCTGGTACCTACCTACTCAAAGTTTGAAAGGAGACTGGAAGAGTGCGCGTGGGAAATGCACGCCGGAAATGCACGCGGCTAATCCACAGCCAGCGGATCCACTTTGCGCCGCGCACTCCTCGCGTGCATTGTTCGGCACGGCGCAGCGCGTTGTAAGTGTTTACACCGGACGCGCATCTGCACGCGAACCATGCGCGCGTGCAATGCGCGTTTGGTGTAAACGCACCTTTAGATAGCATGTGACAGCAGCCTCCAGCAGTCCTTGGAAGACATTGGTACCTAAGGTGTTTTTAGTGCCTCAAGGTTGTTCATTGTTGGGATAGTAATTACTGCCCAAGCCCAGTGACGGGAAATAATTCAAGGGGTAACAGCTCACATTTTGAATAGGTTTTCTGAAAGTTTTAATTTGATTTGCTAAAGCTTTAATTTGTGTACATTAACTTGATGTGTTTATACATGTCACATGTATTCAACCTAATTCTTCTTCTTTTAGTTGGAGCTAAACACATTAAAGTTTCCTGTGCACACTCATGCTGCTACTTTGTCCAAAGTTGGTGAGATCATAAAGAGTGACGTTACCTCCTTCCCCGTCAACAGGTATGTTTTATTTCTCTATTAATCTATATTTACATTGATATATGAGTTGGAAACCTAATTTAACACTGGACCATCATGAATATGAATATTGGTAGAACACATTTCAAAAAGAATCAGACAGGTTGGTACCAGAATAAAGAAATGCGTCAAAATCATCTCATGGCCGAATAGAGATCCCTCCTCCTTTGCTCCTTCAGGCTAAGGAAGTTAAAAGTTAAGTAAAAAATTAGTGTGTCCCGTTCACAGCCCCTGGAATTTAGATCTTCATCCTTGAAAAGTGAAAATAACGCTTCCACTACCTTAGTAAACTCGGGAGGCAATTTGCTAGAAGTCAATTCAAAAAGGAAAAGTAAATGAGCAGAATAATTGTAGTTAATACAAAAATACTGTGAGGTCAATAAATAAGACACAAAATAAGAAAAATTAGACGCAAAAAACCTCAGGGGGTAATGTATTTGTCTCCGTTCAGCAGTGTACTGGTGAGCGATTTGCATTGCCCAGGAAACCCCACAAGGAGGTTGTGATCAGCTACCTCTTTGCGTTTCTGTCCATTCACTTCCTTAGCTCATGTGGTAGGAGCTCTGATTCTGAATCGGAATGATAGGAGATCGATATCCGGTCGAGGGAAGTTAATTTTTGATGATTCAACAATATGGCGCACAAAATATTAAAAATTCCAATAACCATCTAGAGTTTTACCAATATTCTCGGAATAGTTCCTACGCCAAATTCAACAATATACATGTGGTACTACCATGAACACTAAAATACCATAACCGATTGAATGGAAAATGTAGGAGTTTTAGCTGTTACGAGGTTTTTACATTTACCCTCGTCCAGAGTGTACTATCTACCTGGGGTCAACGCTGTCCTTTGACAGAAGACTTTGCAGATCCGTGTGGTCTCCTCAGCATTTCTCAGAGAAACAATAATTCATTAAGATTAGGTCATCAAAAACAACTCCCTCCCAAGACACGAGTCGTGCCACCGCCTATTCGGACAAACGTTGAGGTCAGCAAATCCCCCGCCCCGTCAATAAGGAACAATAACAAAAAAACCTCCGAAGCCGGTCAAAAATACGCGTACTCAATGGGTTGTAAAACGCTGGCCAAAGCAGCCTCCCGGACTAGGTAACGGAGTACCTAAGATTTCCAAGGGGGGGGGGGGGGGAATGTTGTGATCAGCTACCTCTTCGCATTTCTGTCCATTCGCTTCCTTAGCTCATGTGGTAGGAGCTCTGATTCAGATCGGAATGATAGGAGATCGATCCCCGGTCGAGGGAAGTTAATTTTTGATGACTCAACAAGGAGGTTGCTCACTTTGTTCCCCAAAGTATGTATCATAAGTATTTTTTCGAAATATTAAGTATGAATGTTCATGCTGTAGCGTCGACGTTCTTATGCCTCGTTTACATGCAGCCTATACTTCCCTTCCCACTCCCTCACACACCCTTAAGCAGGGAAGTGGGGCTGAGGCATTCTCACAGATTTTCATTTATTTTGTTGAATAACTACCTAGGTTGTTGAATGTTTCTGTTACTATATGGTGTAAATTTCGGTTTATAAAAAAATGTAATTCTTGTTACATGGCTTGAGCTTTTTTTCTAGACGGAGGAACGAGGAGTTGAACCAAATGAATGAAGAATGGAAGCACATGTTTGGCACCGTCGATTACAACAGCATCAGCACAGTGAATAGAGAGAAATCCCAACCCAGTAACCCACCTCCTTCAATCCAGCAAAGCTCGGACACTGATTCCTACATACAGTGTAAGTTGCCATTGGTTGATGGTAATGTAATTGACATTACATATTGAGGAAAACAAAGGTTCGACCAACTTTAAGATACAATTATTATCTACGTACCGTATTGGAGAATCCGTCGTAACCAGCAAGTCGAGTACCTGCAAGAGGCGAGCGCTTTCGATGTAAGGACATCATCTTCAGGCCGTCGAGAGAGTACTAAAGTTTGTCAGTCAGTCGTTCTATTTATATAGTCTGGGTGAAAGGGAGGTGAAAGGATCAGAAAGGAAAGGGGGCCACCTAGTTAAAAGACCACGTGGTGAAAGGTTGTTTGTCTGTCATCTCAAGTGAAAGGGAGAGATAAAACTAATCCTATTAGCTTCAAACAATAATAAAAAATAATCAACTAACCAAAAAAATATAGGTACATATATATAAGTTAGAAATATATATAGATATAAGTTAATAAGTTTAGCAATAAGTTAGTTATATAAGCTAGTTTATAATATATTCATAGTTTAGAATAGAAGACCACATGGTCACCATTTGGTAAATGAAAAAAAAAAAAAAAAAACTCCAACGCCCGGGCTTTTCGTAGGATAATCTCCTTTATGCCACAACAACTAAGGGGCGAAACTGTGGACCTTTTCAAGTGGGGCACCTCATAGGCGATCCACGATACCCCGGAGTTTCCCGATATCGTCGGTACCCATTGCCTCACCGCCCTGGGTTGGGACGAGGGGCCGGCAGAGAGATTCGAACCTGAGAACTCGTAGCGAACCGAGTGAACGGCCCGTCATTCTCTCTGCCCGAAGTGACCGCGCGTTTAACCGCTCGGACACCCCGATCCCCAATTTGGTAAATGTAGAATTAGCTTATAGGATTAGTTTTATCTCTCCCTTTCACTTGACATGACAGACAAACAACCTTTCACCACGTGGTCTTGTAACTAGGTGGCCCCCTTTCCTTTCTGATCCTTTCACCTCCCTTTCACCCAGACTATATAAATAGAACGACTGACTGACAAACTTTAGTACTCTCTCGACGGCCTGAAGATGATGTCCTTACATCGAAAGCGCTCGCCTCCTATACTCGACTTTCTGGTTACGACGGATTCTCCAATACAGTACGTAGATAATAGAGAGTTCCTAGTGGTTTTTGATACGGCGTGACGTATTACACACACGCTCTCAACATGGAAAATATACTTCTTCCATGCTCTCAATCCGGCGCCGGATTGTGATAAGAACACGCCGTATCCGATACGGCGCCGTATTGTTATGGTCGAATACGTCACTAGGAGGCAATCCGGCGCGCCGTATTGAAAACATGGCGGACGATCCGGTTCCGGCGCGCCGGATTGACCCTACTAGGAACTCTCTAATAATTATATTCTTATAACTAGCAGAAGTAACCCCATTCATTTAACTTTAAGATTTTTTATTAATCATAGCTTAGGTTATTGGTAGCCACACCAATGAATAAAATAAACAAACATTGGTCCACTTATTGCCAAAGAGCACAGCACTGCGATGGGTACAATTGCCATTTATAATACCAGATATTACTTGAGCCACAGAAAACATAACTTACTTATGTTGGTAATTAACTACCTTCTTCTGCTCTAAGTAGCGAAAGAAAATAAACCTTCAAAATGCTTTTGAAAACCTGTCTCTGGTCTCACCATGTGGTGCAGCAATGTCTACGAACTCAAGGCGGCGGATGCCAAGCAGCTAGTTGGTGCTTTGCCATCCAGAGTCTGGGATGTTCAGAGAGAAAGTTGTATCATAACGAGTGCCCCTGAGTTTCTAGACCTGGGGATGCTCCACATCTGCCCACAGCACCGCCCGCGTCCTCCAGGGCTCATACATGAACAGGTTGTCATTCTGTAGAGGCACTTCCTTTCAACCATCTCTCCCATCCCTGCCTTCCTCAAATCCCCAGAGTTGGCGTTGGGCAGTTCTGGGTGATCTCCCCATTATATAAATTTAGTTAATTAATACAAACTGAATACTACAAAGATATATTTTTTGGTGAGGCCCCTCCTCCTTTGAGGGGAGATAAAAACAAGTACCTAGTTGACAAACTCGTGTCTTGAGGCAGAGTAGAAAATAGACAGTTGGTTACAATAAAATTTATTGTAAAAAAAAATTAATAAATAAATAAATTTTATTTATTGAAATTTATTTAATTTAAATGGTATTTAATACCATTTATTAATCGTCTTCATAAACAAGTACCAATTTTCAACTCTGCTGGTTGACTCGAATTTGCCCCAAAATTAGTCTCGATGTAGGCACTTCTCATTCCAGCACCACTCCACTGAATCTATCTGGTTGTTATTGTTGTGGGAATCGTGACACATAAATATATTCTTGTGGTTTACAGTGAGGTGTGCTCCCTGCCGTTTAGAACTCAGGGAACTCATCAAACACAGGGAGCGCTTATATCGAGATTTACTCAAGGGGAAGGAGTGGACCGAGAAAGGTTACAGACCCCCTCTCGCACCGTCAGGATGGAGGTTACGCCCAGCTCTTGTGGCTCATCTGCATGGCCACTCAGGTCCTGTCACAAGGTAAGAGAAAAAGCAAAGGGCGAAAACTAGCTAGTTACACATCACATTTTCTACCCGATTTCGATGAAATTTTCAGGGATTACGCGGATTAGGTAGTAGATGGTCCCCAATGAAAATCAAGGCCTAAAATTTACAGAAGCCTCTGCGCATGCGTATACGTAAAATCCTTGTAACAGCCATAACATTTACATTTTTCATCCGAATTTGATGAAATTTTCTAGGATTGTCCAGATTAGCGTCTAGATGGTCCCCTATGAGGGTAGTGAAAGGTACTTAGAGATTGATGTTTTGAGATTAACTACTATGCATCGGATCATCTATATAATCGGGTTATGGATACGAGGAAGCTATTTGCTACACCCACTTGGCAGACGTTTTTCCGTTTCTTCGAGCAGAATTTCATGACAATTTTGTTGGGCTACTTTAGAATCAAAGTTTGTTCTGAAGACACTCACAACTCTCAGATAACAATGTTATTGCTGGTAGGTACTTCCTCTCAAAATAGACTTGATTGCACGATAGTATGGATTGTTGAACCATCGGCCATAGTTGGTTGAATGAACCGGTTCCCTTGAAATCACCGAAGTTAAGGGTCAGGTCTTTATTTGGATTGGTAGCTGCAAACGGGCGGTATCACGTGCCAATAATTATTCGAGTCGAGTCGTTGGTGAACCCCCCTCCACTATTGTGAGGCAGTAAGTTGCCATGGCCCAAATCTTCAGAGCCAATGGGGTGCGCCTGATTGTTTTTTAAATTTTTAATGGAAAGTAGACCTCATCCTGAGAATTTTGACACCAGCCGTTCTCTTTTTGGATGAGTAGATCTTTTTCTATGATTTTTAAAGTTTCGAATGTTTATTCGAACCCCCCAGCCCACTGTGACGTCATAAACATTCGAAACTCTGATGAATCATAGAAAAAGGTCTTCTCACGCTAGAAGGTCGCGGTTGGTGTCAACATTCTCAGAATGAGGTCTAGTTTAGATTAAAAATAACAATAAGCAGTTTTTCCGACCCATGCATTCTGATTTTCCCTTTGGAAGACAGGTTAGGTAGCTGATGACGCCCACGACGCCAGGAATGCCAGTTGGTTTTAAAATTTTAGCTGAAATGGTCATTTACTTACTTATGGCTTGTTGGTACTATTTATGGAAAGTGTTCTCCCTAGACCAGTGATCTATCCAGAAAAATAATGGAAAAATCCACAAAAAAATCATTTGTGAAACAGTCATTACGTCCTTATGAGTATCAACCATTCATTTCTTTTGTGAGCATTTTGAACTTTTCTTCTTTCAGATTAGTCTCCTTTCCTGATCAAACGATAATGGCAAGCTGTAGCCACGATGGATGCATCCGGTTGTGGGATTATGGCAAAATGGAAGGAAGAAATATTGCAAACAGGTAAATCTATTGTTTTTGTGACTCTATAGGACAATAGGTACCGTGAGAAGGGAAGACTGTGGTACACATTTTAAGGTTTTTCAGGCATTGTCAACGTTTTCGTTATTTTTCATTGTTTCGGTCCTATTGATCCTGATACCTACATATCTCACGAATATTCCTAGCTTAAAGTTGAAAATTGAAGTCATTCAAAAAATGTTTTTGTACTATTCTCACCCCGTGATTTGGATTTTTTTCATTATGAATGCATCCATAATCGATCTGTACCACAGCCACCCTCTAAAATCTACTTATTATCTAGCTTTTTAAAAATAAATTCATCCTGCAAATTTGCCAACACTTTTTTCGTTCTTCACTGAATCGTGAAAAACGATTTTCTTCGACAAAAAGATTTTCTTGAACGAAAGTGAAAAACTTCCGTTCAATTTGGTTGAAACATGCCAACCAAATTGAAATCCATCAGAGCAAAGGACAATGATTCAAGTGTACAAAATGTGATTTATATTTTTGGAAAACTTGACAGCCCTCAATCGTACTTAATGCTTAGATCGCCAAGCAAAACTTTAGTCACAGATTGATCACAAAAATACTGTGTGTCTTCCCCAGGAACAATGTTCTTTTTCGACAATCAAAAAATTAAAATTCACCATAAAATTATTTCAAATATTTTAAAACATAGACCGACCCACAATGAATTACTTTATGCGCAGAATGCAGTTATTTTTGAAAAATGTTGCTCCCAATTCAACCCCAGTTAAATACAACCGATAAACAAATTTCCAATTCTCGTCACTTTTATAAAAATTATGCCAAGCGCGAGATTTTGCATGCGGAAGAGATTTGGACCAAGGAGGTTATTCTTCAATCAATACGCAATACCGTAAAAATTGCACACAGTCGTTTCCGCGGTTTTCCAGGCCATACATTTGTTTTCCTGCTATTTAGCCATCCCGCTTTAAGGGAACTATTCTTTTTTCTTTGTTCCAGGGCAAAACAGCTGCACAATGCTCACTCAGGACCACTCCTTGGGATGACACTGTGCAACAATAATGCGTTCTTAGGAACAGCCAGTCAAAATGGCAATATCATTGTTCTGAGGTAATTACTCGTATTTGTTCTTTTGTGTAAAAAAAAAAATCAGTAGTCGCCAGCCATTATTCAAGGGTATAATTATTCTTAAATTTTAAATTTTATGTTATTGTGCCCGTCTGTAAGTTAATCGAAATAAGCCCTTATTGTTTCTGGACTCTTATTTCAAGATCTGGGAGCGTCGGCCATCATTGACCAGTCTTTTATACTGTCCCTACTCCTGCACCTTAGAAACACGAATTTACCTATTTCCTTTTCTGGTTCCTGTCGTCTCCCAGCAATGAAACGAATTCATAGGTATCAGTGACTGGCGGAAGGGGAGTGAACCAGAAACTGGGGAAAATTATCAGTTTGCAGGGTTTTTTGTGAGTTTTTTTTCCCCTGCGAACGTCTCTACTGCTTACTGTGTTCGCAGCTGGATTCCCGCTCTATTGAAATTTTATGGCCAAGTTACGATAGTATACTGCCAATAAATAATTAATTGTAGATAGTAGTTTATTGTAGGTAATTCCTACATCAAAACGAATTCCAACTAAAATACTCACTCAATTGTACACCTCATGACTAAACTTACCTTGGATTCCATAGTGAAGGAGGTTAGGAAAAGGATGAAAATGATGAACAAATTTGAAAAATTGTACGTAGCTGAACAAAATTTTGATTTTTTTATAGGCGTAAAAAACTATTCGTTGTCGGGCGAGTAAAAATCACTCTTTTCAGAAGAACAATCAGACGACTTATCCAGGTTGATGATCAGTTTTTGCCCCTTCAATTTCGTGAAATACTCACCCGGAACGAGGAACGAACGGCGTCCGACTGAGACCCCCTTACTGTTTGTTTGTTTTGTATGCAAAGTCAAGTATAAATATCCCAACATTATCCCTTTTAATTTTCGATAGGGTTGACAACGCATCGAGCAAAATGACTACATTTGACTCAAGACTGATAAGCTTGGAAGATGAAGGAGCCCCTGTTGACATCGCTCATTTGGACTCAGGTGAGTGCAATACGATTTTTGACGACCTTTAAGAAATGAGGGTTCTATATGAATGGGGGGACGAGACGAATTAATAAATTATTACCTACTAGATCTTTCTCATTAAGTAAAAGAAAAAAAATTCAATAAACATGTACCTTAAATCACGAACTTTAAATTTTGAATATTTAAATATTCAATTCTATAAAACTTTTATCTTTCTCATCAAGTAAAATGTTGCTCTATAAAATTATATTACAGGTTCCCAGTCAGTTTTGGTGTACTCGACTATATTCGGGTGTCTGGTCGGTTGGGACCTCAGATCACCAGGAATCGCTTGGAAGTTGGACAATGACATCAAACACGGTATGTGTGCTTGGAATTTAATTTAATCCATCAATCAATCAAACATATTTTTATTGTTAAGACCAAAATGGCAAAACAATCGTTAAGCAAGCAGACAATAAAACGAAACACGAAACAAAAACAAAATAAATTGTAATTCGTTAGGAAATGGAAGACGTTAAAAACGTCCTACAACGACTCTTTAACCCTTAAATTCCCACTTGCTTAAAAAAATGTTTTTTCGGAGTTTTGAATTCAAATTTAGAGAATATTTGAGCAGAAGGCATCAATCTGTCACCTCAAGAAGGATCTTTCTAAGGGCTAACTTAGCGCTATCTGCGTCAGCAAAATCTGTCCATAAACCCAATTTTGATGGAGTAAAAGAATTGGTGGGATGTTAGGATCTGCTATTTCCCGTAAAGTACAGAACCAAGGAATAAGGTGAAGAACATTCACTTGATAGAGGAATGTGTGCTGCCTTTTCTGAAAAAAAAACCAACTAATAGCCTACAAGGTGATAAATGAGGGTAGGAGGTACCTCAAAGGCCCTATTACAGTTTTACAATTCTGTTAATTAATATGTTATTATTATTACTTTTTTTTACACAAATTTTCTCTCCATAGTTGGAGTATCAAGATAGCCAACTGCTATCAGTTTTGGTTCAAAAATGGATAAACTGTTGCAGGTAAAAATCAGACTTCCAGAAAGATACCTCAGGATATTAAGGGTTAAGAATATTCTCCAGCACGACAATTATTAATCATGGATATCAAGCTAACTATAAAACTAAATGGGAAAAGTCACTTATTTTGCAAAGTTCTGCATTAATTAATAATAATTTTATCCTACGTTCGAAGGACTTGCCAGTGTGGGAACGTACAATATCTGGCAAAAAATGATGAAATCTGATGCCATTCTGAATCGCGTCACAACGCAAAGACATAGTGAGGCGTATAGGAGTGGGACTTGATAGTTTACTCTAATAAGTCAATAGAAATTGTTGATAAGTGTAATTAAACTTTGTATTTAAAGAGGAAGAAGTGATGTAACTGACAGTAGCGTGGAGCCGTCATTATTTTCCATATGATATGTCCACGTAAGATGTGTTCAATGGTTCACTTGAGTGTTCTTCCGCAGGAGTTGTGACTGCTATGCACATGGATTCTAATCAGTACTGCCTGTCTATTGGAACCAACAATGGGTACCTCACGAGTTGGGACTTGAGGTTTCATCTTCCCATCGGCACCATCGTTCATCCAAACGGTATGAAATTATCTCTTGAGTTCTGCATGATTCAAGATCTTTCTAAACTCAAACCTAGGGATTTATGGTTGAAAGTTGACTAGTGTGCCTAAACCTAGCAAACATGGCACTCACGAATGAATTCTTCCTGTATAAATTGCTGCTGTTGAAAAGCTTTTGATTGGAATTGAACGTTATACTCCTCATCCAAAGGGACGTCCCTCGTAGGGGCCAATGGAGGGGAAAGGTGGCGAAAACATTTCCTTTGAACATAGATGTTGTGGTTATAAGTTATTTTAGTCCACGTTCACATTGTTTTAAACGGGGTTTTTCTGCCAAGTGTGTGTGGCACATAGCTTCCTCGTATCCATAACCCGATTGTATAGATGATCCAATGCATAGTAGTTAATCTCAAAACACCAATCTCTAAGTACCTTTCACTACCCTCATAGGGGGGCCATCTACACGCTAATCTGGACAATCCTATAAAATTTCATCAAATTCGGATGAAAAATGTAAGTGAGTAGTGATTGGGTCAAAAAATTTCTAGGCTTGGCTGAGAGTCGCACCCGGAACTCCTGGATGATGAGAGTCCAATGCGCTACCTCTGAGCTATTGGGGCCTGGTGGTGGGACGTAAGGATTTGAGATTCTCACTTCACACATGTGAAAATACACGGGGAAGAATTGAGAGGGCGACAAATGCACGGCTGTTACAAGGATCTTACGTTTGCGCATGCGCAGAGGCTACTGTAAATTTTAAGGCCTTGATTTTCATAGGGGACCATCTACAACCTAATTCGCGTAATCCCTGAAAATGTCATCGAAATCGGGTAGAAAATGTGGAAGTTATGGCCGTTAGGTACAAGGAATTCACGTTCGCGCATGCGCATGGGCTACTATCAGTCCGGGGGTGTTGATTTTCATAGGGGACCATCTAAACACTAATCTGTAACATCCCTGAAAATTTCATTGAAATCGGATGGAAAATGTAGAAGTTATGGCCGTTACAAGGAATTCACGTTTGCGCATGCGCAGTGGCTATTATCAGTCCGAAGGTGGTGATTTTCATAGGGAACCGTCTACACACCAACCCGCACAATCCCTGAAAAGTTCATCAAAAATCGGACAATAACTTCGTATAGTTATGTCCGTTACAAGGAATTCATGACAGACACACAGACACGGAACCAAAATTGTTCAGGAAGGTCTAAAACGCAAAACGCGAGTGAAAATTTTGATTTTGGAGAACTTTTTTTTCGTCCTTGAAAAGTGAAAACAAAGCTTCCGCTACCTTGGTAGACTCGGAAGCAAAATGGGCACAACGGCGATTTTTTAAAAACTCAAAAAACTATGTTAAGTTTTTCTTTGTAAGAAAGATGTTTGTGAAACGCTTGCTTAAGAGTTTGCAATACATTGGGACATTTTGTCTTTAGATTTTTTTCAAGGTTGAAAAAAAAGTTCTCACAAATCAAAATTTCCACGCGCGTTGTTTGTTTTAGATGTTCCTGAACAATTTTGGTTCCGTGTCTGTCCGTCTGTGTGTGTCACGAAATTCTTTCCACAGCCATAATTTCTACATTTCTCACCCGATTTCGATGAAATTTTCGGGGATTTTGCGGGTTGCCGTGTAGATGGTCCCCTATGAAAATCATCACCCCCAGACTGATAGTAGCCTCTGCGCATGCGCAAAAGTATATTTCCTAGTTACAGCCATAACTTCTTAAGCTTCCAACAATATTCAGGGATTGTGCCTGTTGGTGTGTAGATGGTCCCCTATGAGGGTAGTGAAAGGTACGTAGAGATTGGTATTTTGAGATTAACTACTACGCATCGGATTATCTATATAATCGGGTTATGGATACGAGGAAGCTATGTGCCACACCCACTTGGCAGACATTTTTGATTTGTTCCTGAACTCAACCCTTTCCCAATTAATTAATTGATTAATTAAGGGCTTATCTCATTCCGTAAACAACTGTATAAATAGCCAGAAACAAGAAATAAATTTTTTTTAAACCTCGAATAATCGATACCCTCTCTTGGTACTTTCAAAGAGTGCCCATTGATTTTCTCTGAAGAACTCGACTGCCAAGCTTTCTACTTCATCCCACAAAATCCCCTTTTTGCCTTCTTCAGGGTCAGATTGTGAGAAGACACTGGAGAAAAGTGCCCGGTCAGATGCGTTTTCATTCTTTCAATTTTCACCACCTTATGTGGTCATTGGCTCCTACGTGCGTCCCCTGTAATTATTACTATTACTAAGCCTAAACTTTATCAAGCCTATGTTTAGGGGCCATAGCTCGCCCCGAAAGCGCTCGCCACATTAAAAAGGAATGCTATGAGTAACTACGTCCTTTCTGCTTCCTCTTCCACATGAACTACAATATGAATACAGCAGGAGCACAGAATAACTTTCAACTGTTGAAGTTATGTTGCCCCACCTTGTAGAAGCAGCCAACATCTGATTCCTCCATTTTGTGTCATTTGTTTGAACAGGTTCGCGCATAAGGCGACTTTGTGGTCACCCAACCCAACCATCCTGTATAGTCTCAGCTATGGAAGGGAACAACGAGGTCTCTCTGTGGTGCATTGAAAGCGGTTCTCGACAGACGGTGCTGTGGGGAAGTGGAGCGCCTCCTCTGTCAAACACTCAGGTTTGCAAATCATCACTAGTCATCTCATCTAAAGTGATTTGAGGATCTGTTTCTAGTCTGTGTGTTCCAATAAATTATTAGAGGTGAGAAAGTTAGGTTTCTGGCTTCAGCCAGCAAAAACGCTGTAAATTATTACACAAAGGTTTATTATTTTTCTGTGTAGAACACTGTCCTGCAAAGAACACTCCTTTGCCATTGCCACCACCTACCAATCATTTTTTCGCTTCACAATCTAGTTTATTTTGTAGAAATTAACGCTTCACACTTGATGTGAAAGATTAGGGATTGAGGGTGCCTTCATTAGGAAATTTGATGGGAAGATACCCGAAGCCTCCGGTATGGCGACAAGGGAACTACGGCGGGTTGCTAGTTCGAGAGACATGGGGACTGTTAATCGCCATACCGGAGGACATGGACCCAATGGTGTGGTGGCAGTCCTCTGTCAGTTTCAGACTTAGGGCACCCAGGATATGTCGAGTGCAGAGCCAGTGCAGCCATCTGCAATTGTCAATCATTTCCATCAGTATCAATTCTATTGACATAATACCTGCAAGAATATGAGAAGACTCGTGCAAAATAGTCTTGAAACCATTGATCATTCGCAGGGCCATCCTCTGGACCGTTTGTAGCTGCTTCACAACATGGTCTGGCATGGTGTACATTACCTTTTCGTTCATCTGATGTAACGTGAATATCTAAATTTGCCGTTCCGCGGTTCTCGGTGCCGTCTCCTTTCCTGTCGTCCGTCTTGTGCTGCCACCTGCAGGTCTCGTCACCAATCAGAGAAACCACGTGCACCAAAAGTCTTTGTCTTGATCAGTTCTCCATCGCCACTGCGAGACCGCTCTACTAGCTGCCCTTTCGCGGAAGTTTTCATTTCCTACTGGGAATTCTCATTCAAAATTTTCTCCCTTTCCGACATCTAGACATCCCTCGACGATCTGAGTGAAGCAAATCTGTATCGAATATTTCGCCTTTTGTTCTCCGAACATCTTCCGACGTTTCGCCTGGAAAGTCCGTCTCTTGAAGTCCGTCCTGTGAAGTACTCGTCCGACTCAGCGTCGAGTGACCTTTCCATACCGTACCGTTTTAGGTTCGAGCTTAGAACTTATCGTCTCGACCAAGACTTACTACCGCCGAGGAGTCCTGCCATGCAGAACTCTACCGTTTCAGAGCATCCCGTCCTTTCCGTTCCGATCCACTTAAAGTACCAAAAGGTCTAGGGCTATATCTATTCGTTTTTTTATTCGACGGCCGATCGAAATTTGTAAGTAGTACCTACCTATAATAACTACCGTACCGTCAAGCCCGAACAAATAGTTCTTAAGTACCTACCGTTTTTGTCGTATCGTGATTATACCTGTGACAGTACCCCCTGAAATTTCGTTCTCGTACCGACCAATTTTGATCTAACTTTTATTCTTTGAATACAGTTTTTTTGTAAATTTGTTCGTTTCATTTTCTCTACCCTCTAGCCAGGGTCTTGTCTTTTTTGTTTATTTGGGTTCATCCCCACTTAGATGAAATTTTTGTCCCTTTTATGTCACACTGAACCTAGGGAGGCTTCGGGTGTATCACCCGAAATTTGATTACTGGTTGCTTAGGACTCAAGACTGAGTTCTTACTAGACGAATAAAATTTGAACAAAATTCAAAAGACGCTAAAATTAGGCCTTTCTTTGTTGGAGTGGAGGGGGGGGGGGTTAAAAATTGTTCTTGTTCGATTCGGAAGGTTCATTATTGAAAATAATAAACCAAACGGAGTCTGTGTATGGAGAGTCTAGCCCCCAGAAAGTATTGTCGGGTTTCAGCGCAACCTACCGCCACTTCAGCGATCTACCATCCTCCACCGACCAGCTCGATGTGAGCTTGGTCAAGCAGCATTTCTGAAAAGTAGGCTTACCTCGATTTTACCACTCTCTAATTTCTAAGTTTGGCGGCTTTACTTCCCTGCCTTTTTAAATTGCGAGGAAAAGGAACTTGTTATTGCATTTTTGTGTTGTTTTCATTTGTTGTGTTGTTCTTCTTTGCTACCTACATTGTAATCTTGGGATAACTGCAAGTTAGAGGAGTGACGGTAATGTGGTCGCGAGCGTGATCACCTGATAAGATATCAGAAATGGTAGTTCGTTGAAGTGGCGGTAGGTAGGTAGGTAACGCTGAAACCCGACAACACTTTCTGGGGGCTAGACTCTCCTGTCTGTGTAATGATGTGAAACTATCAATCGTTAGGCTTTACTTTCGGTTGAAAAACTAAGTGTTTTAGCGTCATGTGTTACCTTTATCGCTATTATTTTTTGATTTGCTATGCGTAATAATGATTAAGTATCGACGAATTCACCAGATCGATTATTCGGTTCATCGAAGTATAGGTTAATCTCGATCGGCTCGCACCTCATTCAAAACCTACGGTGTTGACGACGTACATTTGTTTGTGTGTATGTCCCCCATTCGTCTTTTCCCGTATCTATTTAAAGTTTATTCTTCTTGTTTCACAGTCAAATACTCATAGTATCTGCAGCCTTTACTCGGGAATAGTGGATAAATCACCGTTTCTCTTGACTGGTGGGACGGATCATAGGATCAGATACTGGGATCTCGACAACCTTGGCAACTCTTACCTGGCTATCCCCGCTGGTGGTGATACACCTGGGAATATAAATTTTTCATACAAGTAAGTGACATTTCCCCAGTTTCCTTTTATTACTTACTTGTCTGAAAGCGATTCGTTGTGTGTCTTTGCATTTTTTCTCTCATATTTCCGACCTTACGGCACTAAATGGGGAATTCGCCTCAATGTTAGATTCTGGAATTTCAAGTCAAATCTTATAAAAGGGTCCTAGAATAAACTTCTAACACCAGGAATACCCAAGGGGAAAAAGTTAGAAGAAAATGCCTAAACAAGTAAAGTGGTGTCAAAAAACACCGTGAAGATCGAGGAAAACTGATTTCAACACTCCCCGGGGTTCCTCCTGCAAAACTGTGCTCTGGAGAAGCGTACAACAAGTTTCGGCAAGTAGTGCCAGATAATGTCAACAGGTAGAGTTGTAGGCGCCCTCGTGACCACAGTACTGCTTCTCTGGTCTAACCTACAGCGAACTAGAAATCCCAAAGTGGTTCTGACGCTGTGCATGTGCCTCGAAAGGGGCGTGATTAGTTCTGAATCGTTCAGGACTGATGGCATACAAACCTAGAAGTTTAGAGTAGTGGAATGAATAATCAATTCTATGAAGTTACCGCTACCACAATTTTTTTTACGCTTTGTTCTTTGACCCTAGGGTTAAAGCAAACTCGATTTTAACCATAGGATTACGTAACTATCAAGGTTACAGATTTTTTTAAACCACGCCATGAAAGGACAACAAACCCAGCACCAACCCAGCAGCTTACTCTAAACTAGCAATAATTTTTCTACTCCTCTATATTCATTCCTGCAAAGTTCGAAAACGAACTCATTGTTGGTTATGACGCTCTTCACAGCCGATTATTCATAAACATTCAATATTCCTCATTCAAGCCGTGCCATATCTGTGTATGTTGAATGTGCTTTTTGTTTTGACAGGGTAAGCTGATTCTTAGTTGACATACTGTTGTGATGTTTCAGACCCCGACTTATAGATGGAACCAACGTAGGTCTGGAGACCCAAACGAAATGCAGGCAGAAGACAACTAACCTCGAGGAGGCGCCACGGGCTGGGCCTGACCAGCCTGCGATAGGCCACCACAACGCCATTACGGACATCACCATGTGCAAGAGTAGCAATAGCAATGAAAAATTCTCGCAGTGCTTCATGGTCAGCGCTGCCCGAGACGGCGTAATCAAAGTCTGGAAATAACCCTAGATTCTTCATGACCCTCCAAGATCCCGTCAACAAAGTGTCTAGGTGAGGGTTAATCCTTAATCGAGAATAAAGGATCATGTAATCATGATTCATCTAGGACTTATGACCACCATTCCAGTCCATAAATTATCTTTGAATCAAAAGCTTTTGCCACATCAAAACCCCTTTACGTCTGTTAATTTCCGTACGTATACGTACGGTTGGCGTTTTATATTGTTAGATAAGTCGAAATAATTTTCACTTTAAAGTGCTAATGAGAGAAATGTCAACCCTAACGTCCAAAAATTTAGATGGACTGTTAGAAAACTATGTTTAGTAATAGCATCAGGCCAAAGTTATAGTGGCAATTGTTTTTATTTTGGCCGCTAGCAATGATACAATAGGGAGTTTCTTACCCCTTCAATGAAGTGATCTAAGTGATGACATAGATTCAAATGAAATGGAAGGAGATAATCTATAATATATTATATTATAGATAATCTATTATATTATTATAGATAATCTATAATATAGAATATGTATATTATACATAAAACGCCAACCGTACGTATCTACGTATGCTAATAATGATAATCTGTATGATAATCTATTATTATATTATAGATAATCTATAATATAGAATATGTATATATTATACATAAAACGCCAACCGTACGTATCTACGTATGCACGGAGGGGTTGGAGGGGTCGTGGGAGTGGGGAGAGTCGGCGGAACCGGAGACGGGAGGAGCTGGGGGCGGGAGGAGTCGGAGGGAGTGGGTGGCGGAGAGAGTAATCGAGAGGAATCGTTTTTGCCTACTTTCAGTAGGCTTTTCAGCTAGTATTCCGATGTTATCTTAAACTAGCTGAAAATCCTACTAAAAGTAGGCAACCACGATTCCTCCGACTCTATCCTCCACCCACTCCTCCTGCCCCCAGCTCCTCCCATCTCCGATTCCGCCGACTCTCCCCTCTCCCATGACCCCTCCAACCCCTCCGTGCATACGTACATACGGTTGGCGTTTTATGTATGTCGGCGGCATCGCCAGTATTCAAATTAGGCGCTACCGAAATATAATAACATATCTGAATTGGCTTCTGGATGGATCGAATGAACGAGAAGCCTATTGAATCAGCTATCGATACTGGACGGGTGTATCGATGCATCGAAAGGGGGACAGGCAGTTCGGGAGAACCCTGCGAAGGGATGTCGGTCTAGTAATGCTAGTGCTCGTTTGATGAGTTAAATTCAATCGTAATGATATTGTAGAGCAATGCAAGTGGTGTGATAATGTCGAGTTATGATTAGTTAACGCCCTTTCCGTCATGTATATAGATGAAAAAAGACAATGCTAACTAACACATAGGTACTACAGAAATAATGTATTGTATTATATTTCTGGATATAAAAAAAGAGAAAAATACGAAGCAAAGAATGCTGTTGACTTATTTTATAGGGAAATGAAAAGTTACGCCATTATACAAGATTCAATGATTTTATCAATAAGGGTGGGTTGATGAGAGCGTCACATGACGTTTTGAAAATAATCAAAACATTTTGTGGTCGTCATATACCTACCAAATCGAAAATGAAAAGTTGTGCATCAACAAAGCAAGGTATCCGTGATATTGCAAACTTGTACGCATTTCAAAGGAACCGTTTCAATGGTCAACTCATCGAATAGCCGTGAAATTATTCTGATGAAATTTACCACAGCTATGTTAAACAATTAAGAGTTACTTCCACATCGCTCTGTTTCCAAAAAGTACTTCGAGAAGATTTTCCTTTTCCGGGATGCAATCGTAAATTTTCATTTCGCTCGACCGATCGATGCACGGGGCAAGCCCGCAGACTCCTCGGGTGGCAATCGTAAATTCGTAGTCGAGGGCTCGGGTGGCAATCGTACATTTGATTTCTTAGGTTCGGGTGGCAATCGTAGTATTTTCTACTGCTCGGGTGGCAATCGATAAAGACCGAACTGCTGTCCTGGATTACACTAAACCACGACCCCCGAGATACCTAACACCAGTCAAACCACTGAGCCTTCCTTCTTCTTCTTCCACTTCTCAACACAATAAAGTCCTCATTCCTCAGCTATCCAACTCTATGAGTAACTGAGGGTGTCTCACAATTTTTCATTTCCTTTTTCCCAGGTCGGCAGCACCCACTCCAGATCATCAGCTTGACGTAGGACATTACTGTGTGAGTATCCCCGCCCTTCTTTTGTTGAGTTTGTTCCTTAATGTTGATTATTTATCAGTAATTGAGATCCCACTTCGTTCACTGAATAACTGTATTACAAAACAATAACAATGAACACCGAACAAATTTTCAACAATGTTGTGATTAATGTCATTGAGTACCTACTTTGTCGTATATACATTTTTCTTTGTTCATGGTTCCTAATTTATTCATGTATTTGTTTGTTTTATAAAATATAATCATTATTATCTATAATTGTTACCAAACTTAATTTTTGTTTGTTTAAATGGCGTCAAACAAGCATATATTTCTTATAATGAAGTTCGTTGTAAAATAAAGTTTATATTTTTATTCATAGATCCTTCTTAATTCATACACCTTTACTGAGACATCTTTTTATTGTCATAAAATGGTCAAGTTGTAGGTACTCAGGAGTAAAGTTACTAGTCCAAACGAATTATGTATCAACTTTCACATACAAGAACCTGCAGAGTGAGGACGCAACATTGCGCGCTCCTAGTAGCAGATGCGCGCTTTTAAAAATGATCATTCAAGTTATTTATTTTTTCGTAGTATTCGACGTTGTATCTGAATTTGCAACATAAAATTGGGGTTTCCATTTGAAATAGAGTTGGAAATATTCTGATGGAATAACCAGCTCGTATTTCTACCCAATGAATCAAATATCATTAAAGTTATGAATGAACTGAATATACAGGGTGTCTACACTTTCGATGGGCATAACTTCGGGGTTCGATTCTACAAAGTATTTCCAACAAAAAATGTCTCTTAGCAATTTTTTCTTAACCCACTCAAAATGCCTTTTTTTTTCACTTCAAATTTTTTTTCGCGTTTTCGACCTTACGTCATAAAAACTGTCATAACTCCTGTTATTTACCAAGTAAATTCAAATGTAAGGACATCGTTGGAAAGAGCGTTAAATTTCCAAGCTACCCAGTGTAAAATCCAAATTCTTTTAGCAATAAAGCATTTCTGTAAAATCAAGCAAATTATAAATCAAACAGCAAATTATAAATTTTTTCCCGAAATTTGATTTTCTCTTATCGAAGTTTTCACTTTAAACGCCTGTCCATTTCGATGGGCGCACTTCGGGAAAAACATGCCCAAAATGTCAGCTTTCTAACGGTCTATCAATTTTTCTTTTTAAAATTGAAATTGGAAGAGTAAATCAAGTTTGAATGCAAGAAAACCTGTGTTTTACAAGAAAATCGAGTGTTTTACGCGGTGTATGGTCTCCCTCAATCTTGACGAGTTTAGTATCATTACCTAAGAATTGAATTGATGTTTGATCAATCAGCTAGAAATTTGATGTTTTTATTGAGTAGAAATGTGTTACTTTATGCTCACTACCATATCTACGAATAATGCGTATTTTATGTACGAATACCAAGGTTTTCTTCGAAAAATCCACTTTCTAACAGTCAGAATTATTCAAAAGTATCATCATTGGATTTAGCGTAAACAATTTCGTAGGATTTAGGGAGACCATACACCGCGTAAAACACACGTTTTCTTGCATTCAAACTTGATTTACTCTTCCAATTTCAATTTTAAAAAGAAAAATTGATAGACCGTTAGAAAGCTGACATTTTGGGCATGTTTTTTTCCGAAGAGCGCCCATCGAAATGGGCAGGCGTTCAAAGTGAAAACTTCGATAAGAAAAAATCAAATTTCGGGAAAAAATTTATAATTTGCTTTTTAACTTGATTTTACAGAAATGCTTTATTGCTAAAAGATTTTGGTTTTACACTAGGTAGCTTGGAAATTTAACGCTCTTTCCAACGATATCCTTACATTTGAATTTACTTGGTAAATAACAGGAGTTATGACAATTTTTATGACGTAAGGTCGAAAACGCGAAAAAAACTTTGAAGTGAAAAAAAGGCATTTTGAGTGGGTTAAGAAAAAATTGCTAGGAGACATTTTTTGTTGGAAATACCTTGTAGAATCGAACCCTGAAGTTATGCCCATCTTAAGTGTAGACACCCTGTATATTGATATGAATTGGGAATGGTTCAATAACGAATTGGTGTGTGGTTTATATACGAGGGTCATCCAGAAAGTAAGGTTACAAGGGCTCCTGAGGTTGGGGGAAATTTTCTTTTTCAAAGTTGGTGCATCTACTGTGAAGGGGAGTTCGTAACGGTCAGTTTGCTTCGCCCCGCGTTTATTTCGGCCGTTTTTTTTAGTTACAGTAAAAGTTTCCAATGGAGAGGTCATCTCGCGCTCCCGCCAACTCCCGTCCGTGCGAGATCCGAGCGGTCATTCGTTTTTTGACTTTGCAGAATAATACCGCGGCTAACATCCATCGCAAGCTCGTCGAAGTTTATGGTGGTGATGTGATGAGTCGACAACATGTCACAAAATGGGTCAGGTTGTTTAGAGAGGGCCGTACTGAGACTCACGACGAGCAAAGGAGTGGGAGGCCATCAGTGATTTCTGAGGAACTTGTGCAAAAAGTTGAAGAACAAGTGCGAAATGACCGCCGTGTGACACTTGACGACCTTCACGAAAAATTTCCTGATATTTCTCGAAGTCTCCTTGGTGATATTGTTTCGGAAAAACTTGGTTACAAGAAGTTGTGTGCGAGATGGGTACCCAGAATGCTCACACCGGAGCACCGTCAAAATCGTGTGACAGCGGCTCGTGAATTTTTGGATCGTTTTGCACAGGAGGGAGAAGCTTTTTTGGACTCTATTGTGACAGGGGATGAGACGTGGGTGTGTCACTACACCCCAGAAACCAAAAGACAATCACTTCAGTGGCGTCATTCTGCCTCCCCTCCCACCAAAAAGTTCAAAACGACCCATTCAGCTGGAAAAGTCATGGCATCTGTTTTCTGGGACTGTAAGGGGGTCCTTCTAGTGGATTTCATGCCTAAAGGGACTACTATTAACACAGTAGCTTATTGCAATTCCTTAAAAAAACTGAGAAGAGCCATCCAGAACCGCAGAAGGGGAAGGCTGACCAAGGGAGTGAGTCTCCTGCACGACAACGCCAGGCCTCACACCGCACGTGTTTCACAGGAGCTGCTGACTTCGTTTGGATGGGACATTATCACCCATCCACCCTATTCACCCGACTTGGCACCTTCAGATTACCATCTCTTCACTAAACTGAAGGAGTTTTTGGGAGGGAAACGATTTTCCAATGATCAGGAGGTCGAGGAAGCTGTGGAGAAGTGGCTGAAAGAGGTGGCGGCGGAGGTCTACAACACAGGCATACAAAAGCTGGTGCCCCGACTACAGAAATGTCTCGATCTTGATGGCGATTACGTTGAAAAATAGTTCACTATATTTGTGAAGTATCCTGTGAATTTCTTTCAAATACAAAAATTTTTCGATTTTACTCAGGTGTTGTAACCTTACTTTCTGGATGACCCTCGTACATCGACTCTTTAATCGTATTATATATTTAATAAGTCCGAAATGAAATGAAAATGAAATTTTAGGTATCAAAGCAAACCCGCAAAATGCGAATGAGAAAGGTCTGCTTACTAGAGCTAGGTCTGCAAGGTGACTGAAGGCGCTCGTCTCTTCCATCCAGGGGTGTCCTCACGTATCATCCGCGGAACAGTTCAAAGAACTGTTACACATTTGAAAAAAAACAAGGTTAGCTCACGGTGCACATAAGTGTGCTAGTTGAATTCCTTGTAAACAAATTAGGCGGTCACCGCTCACAGTTGTTTTTCTAACACTTCCAATAATCAAGATATTTTCTTTCAAACGGGCTTGTACCCATTTGTTACACTTTTTTTTCTCGGATTCTGAATCTTTGAAATAAGTCCTATCACCTCAGTTGTATTCCTTCCGAAACGGGTTGTATCCTGCTTTTAAAAATTGCTAAAAATCGGGTTTTTTAGCCGACTAACCACCTAATATCCATCCTGTTGTTTTCAATAAACACTTTTTTTTAATTCATTTTTTAGATTTACGTACTTTGAAACGTAAACCATCAAATTTTGAGGGAATCTAGACAATTTTTTCTTGCTCGATTCCGAAGGTTTGTTAATAAAAATAATGGGTAAACCAATAAAATAAAATGAAAATGATTTTTCTTCGCACAACCAAAAAACTAGCTTTTTTACAAAGTCGCTCATATCCATCGTTTTTCATCAAATGGGCTTTCATCCAAATAAGAAATGGCAGTGTCTCTCTCAAAACGCATGCCAAAATTTCGAGATTCGGCCTTACAATCAAAAGTTCTATGAACAAAGTATTTGGAAAATTTGGGAACCCTAACAACAGCTTCGTTCGCCATGAAATTAGTTCTACATTTCCCATAAAACATTCCAAAAGGATATAAGCCCGTATGGAAGAGAACTCCTCAAATTACATTATCCATCATTTATGGTCTGTTCGGAGAGGCAGTCCCGAACCAGTTCAGAACCGAACCGGAACTGAAAAGAGGAGGTGATAGAGGCGCCTCGACTCCTTTGAACTCCTCCAGGTTCCTCCAAACTGTTCAGGACTGCTTCTCCGAACGAACCTTTAGGAAACACCCTGCATGCAGATTTTGATCATCCAATGGGTAATAAATAATTACGTCAATTGCCAAAAAGAAAAAAATTAAATTTATTTTTGAAAAATACAACAGAAACGAAAACTCTTTCAATTTACAGGAAACCCGAAGCTACAATTTAAATTCTGTTTTTATGAGATAAAACCAGTTAACTCACAACTAAGCATCAAATTCGTTGCTTCTGAGTTCAGGAGTGCAATGGCAGATCAAACTCGATCAAAGTTTGTGGGCGAGGATGTTACCTGAGCTTATGTTACGAGTATTATCTGTGCAAGGACCTTGTAGGTAACATCCAGCTTCGTCTTGGACCATCGCTAAAACAATGAACCTTCTTCACGAGAGATCTGTGGTCAACCTGTAGATCGGGATTGATCAATAAATTACGAAGAGAAACCACAACTCATTTGAATAGTTATGATTCTTTCCTCTTAGTTACAAGAACATTTTTCGTTCCGGAATGCTTTCCAATACGAGAAAGGCCTCCTTATAACGGGGAAACAGCTTTCGTCGTTTTCCAGGAAGTTTTCGAGGAAGGAAAGCTAGTACTGCGCTCCCATTGGTCCGTCATGACGTGTTCTTTACAAAAGAAAAAAACTCAGTGGAAAGATAAGCCAAATGTTAGAATCGGCGTTTTCTCGCTCTAGCCTCTTATTGCCACGTTTTTGTAAAATGAAATACGAGAAGAACAAAAATACTCTTATTCAAGTTCAACCTCACAGTATAGTAGGTTCTGTGGAAACACGCACCTACCACATAGCAGAAATTGGTGGGAGTCTACTAAAATTGGAGCCTGGTCGCCACTATATGAAGAAAATTATCTGTTGGGAAACATCTTGTACCTAGGTACCTCATCAGATGAGCTTGGAATATAAAATACTTTTCATCAATAGCCACACATTGATATGTAAGACGCCGTACATTGAGAAATCCCTGAGGTACGATGAGCACCAATCCAAGTATCATGTGCCTGAGATCTGAAACAAAAGAATGGAATGCAGAAGTAGTAACCTAAATATTTAAATAGGTTATTACAATATAATCAGTTGTTATTATTTTGGAAGCTCTAGTGTGGCTAGGGAACTAATGAGAGCAAAGCAAGCAATTAGTTTCGAGCACTTTTACAGAGAAACGGATGCAGACAGGACAGGAGTGTCTTAACGATGCAAACTAGCGCTGCCTGTGAGCTCATTTTGTACCACTGAACCCTTTCTCGTTATTTCATCACCTTCCCCTCTACTTCAGAGCCCTATCGCCATATTCCTTATCACTTAAATGTGTGTTCAATAGAGATGAGCAAAACAGTTACATTTGCTTATTAGGTCCACCAAAACCACTCTGAGTGGGTAATAGGTTCCAATAACCTGTTATTTATTCCCCCCCCTCCCCTGAAGGACGCCCAAAGGCGTCTGCCTCCCGTTGTTTTCAAGTCCCTAGAACGCCTTTTGCCTTATTATAGTTTTTCGACCATCTGATGCGATCTGTGTGCTTATTTCTGACCGTTATTTTCAGGAACAGTATACCTTTCATTTTCACCCTCTTCCAACAAATTTCAGGGAAGTAGCGATGTTGTGGGGGGCGAGGAAAATGCGACTGAGTGGACTTTCTGCCTCTTACCAATTCATTCTCGGTAAACGTCTTTTTAGCACTATTCAATGAGGATTTTTTTTTCATCAGATGCGAGTGTCTGGAGTGTGTTTAGTCTAGTCAATGAATGGATGGATGGAGGGGGGGGGGGTTCCAGCCAACCTTCATTGTGACCCTTCAGTTTGACACTTTGTGGCAATGAGTGTCGGACGTTTTTCATCCCCTTCATTTTCGGTACTGTTCAACAGTGTATTACCGGAATTCGACTTTTCTGACGAGAAAGAACTGAACCTGTGAATATCTATAGATGACGAAGGAATTAATGTTGAGTGAATGTGGGCGAATATAAAAGAGGAAGACAACGAGAGTGAACGGGCGGCAGCTGTAAATTCCTTCTGTAGGGTATTCCTTAAGTAGGTGGCGCAAGCGAGGGGAGGGTACGTTGCGGCAGGAGGCCGCCCATCGAGGAAAGGATAAGGGGGACTCAGTCGGTCGCTGTTCGTTCCTCGTTCTGGGCTAGTATTTCCCTAAATTCAAGGGGCTCAAACTTTTAAAACTGTACTTTAATTTGAAATTTTCAAGGGTTTTCGAAATTTACTAGTGCAGCAGTCTAGGAAATTGAAAAACTAAAAGAGTGCCGCTAGAACCATCAAAATCGAACAATAATTGCCACAAAAATACGCTGCAAATCATTGTCCAAAGGTTAATTATTTTCTGTATAGATCACCCTTCTGTATAGATCCCTCCCTACCAACCATAGGTACCTACTACCTACTAGGGCATTTTTAAAAATCTCCACTCCAACCACCAACCAAATGGAAATGGAAGGGTTGAAATGTTCAAAAATGCCCTAGTAGGTACCTACGGTTGGTAGGGAGGGATCTATACAGAAGGGTGATCTATACAGAAAATAATTAACCTTTGGATTTGCAGCGTTTTTACCAACCAACTATTTTTTACCTATTTTTTTTACCTACCAATTTTTTGTACCTACCAACCATTGGAAGGTACTACCTACCACACCATACTGCCTTCACACCTTCAGAATCAAGCTTATTAGAAAGAACTAAATGCTTCACACTCGATTCGAAAAATAGACAGCTTCATATGGGAACCTGATTACTGGTTGTTCAGAAAGCAAAACTGAATACAACTCGAAGAACAGCGATCGCATTTTTGTCAGATAAAATTTGAACGGAGATTAGACCTCTTTTGTGATTCACACTCGTGATTCTGTTTTATCGAAGGAAAACCCTTAAGTACTCGTAGGGAGCGAACGGTTTGTCCTACAGAGCTCCGGGTGGTCTCAAAAATTCTTAAAAATTCAATACTATTTAAAATTGGTAAAAAAACGATACCTTCATTTCGAGAGTTTTCGAGCTAGGGCACTCTTGAAAATTTCAACCCTCAATTTTCACCCCTTAGAAGTGAATGACATTAACCACTAGCTTCGCGGCACAACTAGACCCCAAATGGAGCCTGCATACCAAATTTGAACCAAATCGGTCCAGTGATGCTAAGTAAAGTGCGGCGTACGGCGGACGGACGGAAAATTTTTTATTCGATTTTCGTATTCTACGTACCTTGAAACGTGAACCAACAAATTTTGAGAGGGGGTTAAATGTTTTTTCTTGGTCGATTCCAAAGGTTCATTATTGAAAAAAATAAACCAATATGAAAAAAAAACGTCTGCCAAGTTGGGTGGGCAGTATAGCTTCCTCACTCATTGTAACATGGACGTATAGAATCAGTTGGCGAAAAACAGGAGAGGAAATGGCCTTGGAGCTCACTCAGCTGATCAGTGACCACTCAGGCACCTTCAGCATTCTCCATTGACCCTGCCTCTCAAATTTCAGCTTCCTGCGTTCAACAGGAGAGAAAATGGCCTTGGAGCTCACTCAGCTGATCCGAAGGTGCTGAAATTTATAGGGGACCGTCTAGGACCTAACCCGCACAATCCCTGAAAATTTCATCAAAATCGGACCACAGGTTAGTATAGTTTTGCCCGGGACAAGGATTGACCACAGACAGACAGACAGACCGACAGACAGACAGACACGGAACCAAAATTGTTCGGGAAGCTCTAAAACGCAAAAAGCAAGTGGAAATTTTGATTTTGGAGGACATTTTTTTTTTCACTTCTTTCACGAATACAAAGCTTCCCTACCTTCGGTAGTGAGGAAGCAAAATCAAACTAAATAAACGGTTTTTCCCATATTTCTCTGGCGATTATTGTCAGTTGTTGTGTTCAGAGACAGCAGAGCCTGCTGCCAATGTCAAATACCAAATCCCGTCCTTCCGTAGTATAATGTCAGATTTTGATGATTCCAGCGGCAATCTTTTACTCGTAGTTTTTCAATTCCCTTCACCCATGCACTAATGAATTTCGAAAATTCTTGAACATTTCAAATTTAGGTACAACTTTTAAAGTTTGAGCCCCTTCAATTAAGGGAAATACTGACCCGCAATAGGAATGAACGGCGTTCGACTTCCTTAAATAGGTTATCTCAGGTACCTTCTCACTACCTCATTCTGACAATCCATTCCAAAGTATCATTAAGTTGAATTCTAGTTTTCGTTTCCTACCAAAGTTGGTTTTTCTGTCATAATATTCCTGACATCGTATTTTCACTAATTTTTGAAAAAAGGCTATTGTTGACGAATGCGCTTCCTTGTAACGTTATTCAATAACAGTGTTATTTTGGTAATAGGTTCCAAGCGGAATTAACGAAACCCGGTAATAGGTTATTGCTTCCTCACTACCGAAGGTAGGGAAGCTTTGTATTCGTGAAAGAAGTGAAAAAAAAAAAATGTCCTCCAAAATCAAAATTTCCACTTGCTTTTTGCGTTTTAGAGCTTCCCGAACAATTTTGGTTCCGTGTCTGTCTGTCTGTCTGTCGGTCTGTCGGTCTGTCTGTCTGTCGGTCTGTCTGTGGTCAATCCTTGTCCCGGGCAAAACTATACTAACCTGTAGTCCGATTTTGATGAAATTTTCAGGGATTGTGTGGGTTAGGTCCTAGACAGTCCCCTATCAATTTCAGCACCTTCGGACCAATAGGAGCGAGTGCGCATGCGCAAACGTGAATTTCCTGGAACCTCGGTTCTCGGTTTCTAATGAACCGATTTTGCTCAAATTTGGAGGTTAGTTAGGGACTAACTTCTGAAAGACACCCTATAAGCTTCAATCAAATTGGTCAAGGAATAGCCGCTGCGCATGCGCGAACTTTAAATTTATTGTTACAACCAAAACTCCGCAACTATTCAACCAATTTCGATGAAATTTTCAGGGATTGTGTGGGTTAGGTCCTAGACGGTGGACCGCTAAATATTTTGGTATTCAATAACTCTTTGAATCATAATTTTTTCGCCAACTGATTCTATACGTCCATGTTACAATGAGTGAGGAAGCTATACTGCCCACCCAACTTGGCAGACGTTTTTTTAACTGTTACGTTAAATATCGCCCATCTCTAGTGTTCAACCATCATTTTCCATTGTAAAACGTCGAAATGGTTTTTTTTAAAGCGGATAACCATGCTACACAATATCACGAAACAACGACATTGAATACATTCAGAGTTAGTAACTTACCGGAAAAAATTAATTGGTAGAAGTTCTTCAGGTCCTCTTGGTAAAATGTTGATCCATGGAAAACTTCGAACGCTGCAAATTATTTATGTTGGACTTGATCCGTTCGGCCACACTCTTAGACGTGGCCTTAGCAAGTTCTTTTCTGCAACACAAATCAGTCAACCACGATAAGCAATTTCTCACATAAGCAACCAGTATAGAAGCATAATACTATCGTGTTGTGGATTTTTTATTTTATTGGCCATTTCGATTTAATTTGTTTATTCAGTTTATTTGCTTGCCGTTATCTAAGGCGGAGATGGGCGAATTCTCATTCATAAATACGATTATGAATACAAATCATATCTGCGACTATATGATTATGAATACAAATACAATCGTGTTCACACTTTGAATACGATTTTCCCCCGTTTTCGTATTTTGAATGCGATTTTATGATTTTTTCTATGATTTCCCCAAAAACCGAATTTTTTAAAACGATTTTCCCTGAAAATCATACTTCTTTATGATTTTCTCCCGAACTCTGGACATATTTATAACCTAACATTGTCAAAATAATCAATCGAAATTCGAAACGCTCACCAATTCGTATAGAATTTTTCACGCAGAATCGAATGAGACCAACCCCAAGTCGCTACGACCAACCGAATAGAAAGTACGACGAAATTTCCGCAGAAAATCGTATTTTTTAAACAATTAGCTCTGGAAATCGTTAAAAAATTATGATTTTTACCAGATATTTCTTCGTACTTTCTATTCAGTTGGTTGTAGCGACCTGGGGTTGGTCTCATTCGATTCTGCGTAAAAAATCCTATAAGAATTGGTGAGCGTTTCGATTTTTTATTAATTGTTTTGGCAGTTTTGGGGAATAAATACGACCCAAATTGCGGTAAAAATCATCATTTTTTAAAGTGATTTTTAGTGCAAATTGTAAAAAAAATATTTTCAGCGGAAATTTTGTCGTAGTTTCTACACGGTTGGTCGTAGCGACCTGGGGTTGGTCTCATTCGATTCTGCCTGAAAAATCCTATAAGAATTGGCGAGCGTTTCGAATTTCGATTGATTATTTTGACAATGTTAGGTATTAAATATGTTCAGAGTTCGGAAGAAAATCCACCCAATTTCACCTCAATAGAAATTTAGTTTGGTCGAACTGGTCTTCTTGTATAATGATCAAGTTGTATAATTCGTCCATGTATGGTTGGATAGAAACAACCAAGGAATGTAGGCTGCACTATTCTATTATTGAAAAAACAATTATTCATTTTAAATTAACGTTTTGAACTTATTTGTCCGACGGGAACTGAAAGCGAGTGTCAATCTAGACGAAGACTTGGACGACTTGGGGCTTGGAAAGGCGAAAACTCAGTAACGTACATCACCTCGGAATGTGGAATCCGATCGGACGTCGTCATCATCGTCAGACGAGTCAAAAACAACCCGAAATGGAAAAACAATTCGCAATTTCATTTCGAAAACAATCACAAATCATTGGTAGTTAAACGAGGTAAGATAGTTTTAACGGCCGACTTTCGACCGTTTAAACTCGACCCCTCCCCAAGATGGAGTTTAAACTCGTAAATCGCTCTGGTGAAAGACGATTATTACTAAACGTCGATTATCTCTCGCCGCTTTTGGTTTAAACTCGTTTCAAATGTTTGGTGAAAGTGGGCAATAGTCTTCACGTGGATAACCCCAGAGAGAATGGGATCAGATTGGTTACAAAGGCGGATAAGTTGCAACATGGCTGCCCCCATACATGTTGCCGCTACATTTCAATTTTCCATATTCCTTAAATTCTCTAACTTTTTTGGACGCATTTTCGGGCAGCTCACTATGGTTTTCTTCTATAACGGTGAACCCTCTTTTGAAAAAATAAAAAAAATAAAATAATAATATAAAGATGCGAGGCAAATTCCCCAATGGGGTATTTCAGTCAATTTTTTTAAATTTTTGTTTTCAAAAGAGTATGGTTCAGGAATAACGGTAATCGGATCTGTTCGTCGAGAAAATATTTTTAAAAAATCAGAGAAGCTAAGGAAAGTTGAAGATTTGAATGGTGTGACGTAGCTAGCCAACTGTCTTTGAAAAAAGTATTCATGCACAGAGAAGAGATGGGAATGTTCTCACTGGTAGCAGGTTCAAATTGAGTCTCCACAACGTTGATCTTCCCCTTCATTTCCGTCATATTTCAAACGAAAGAAAGGAAAGAAATCGTGGGCAATGCACTAGCTGAAAATTTGATAAGTCGAAACCACAAACGAAGCGAACAGAAAACAACCGATTACAGACGGCAGACGTAGGTAATGCTAACGATTGAACCGTAAAGTAACGCTATTCGAAATGTAAATCTCTTGGAGACTACAAAATACTACTCACACACGCGGCATAGTGTGTGTGCATTTATGGCTGCCTATTCTTCAAACGTGTGATCTCTTTAATTGATTTTTCTACCACTTGTTATAGTATCATTGGGCTAAAAGTTGGAGTATACAGGTTTTCAAGGGTGCTGAATCCAAATTTGAGGTCAAAAACCTGAATTTCCGACCCACCGAAATACCCCATTGCCCAAATTGATTTTCCTTTACTTATAGAATATATATTTATCAATGAAAACTGAACGAACATGCTTGATTACTCTTATAAATTAAGAATCTAAAAGTTAAGACTTATTGGCTAGTAGGTACCTGTACATAAACTCATGCATAAAGCTCTGAGAGTCGAGAAAAACTTGAATTGATAGATATAGCAGGATTCAAACCTCATGAACTCTCCATCAAACGTCTTTTCCTGCGCCTCCTCTTTCTTCTGTTCCTCTCGATATTTTGACACTTTAGACTTCCGAGACTTCTCCCACTTCAGGCCGTCTTCCATCATTTCTTTCAACTTGGCTTGCTTCTCTTCCTCTGTTAGCTTGGTGTGCTTTGGTCGAACGTACTTGTTCGTCAGTTTGGCTTGTGAAGACTCCACCGAATCACGACAAACATCTGAAGATTGAGGCCTTGATGCAGGTTTAGGCTCCACTCCTTTCGGCAACTGAAACAGATGACACATAGAAGTGAATCCATTCCAGCTAGGAGCATATGCGCTGAACATAATGTTCTGTGAAAGAAATTTTTCTCCCCCGACTACTCTGTACTGTAATTTGTTGGACAAGCTGAATCCACTAGAAATGAGATGCATATACAGGGTGTCTACACTTTCGATAGGCTTCAGGGTTCGATTCTACAAGGTATTTCCAACAAAAAATGTCTCTTAGCAATTTTCTTTTAACCCACTCAAAATTCCTTTTTCTTCACTTTAAAGTTTTTCTTCGCGTTTTCGACCTTACGGCACTGATATGGTCATAACTCCCTTATTTCTCCTGAAAATTCAAATCTGACTACACCGTTAGAAAGAACGTTAAATTCCTAAGCTACCTAGTGCAAAATCAAAATATTTCATCTTTTAAAATAGTTTCAAAAAATCAAGTCAAAAAGCCAACTTTAAAAAATTTTCGAAACTTGACTTTCTTCGACCAAAGTTTTCACTCTAAATCCCTGCTCATTTCGATGGGCGCTCTTCGGGTAAAACATGCTCAAATTGTTAGCTTTTCAACGGTCTATCAATTTTTCTTTTTAACATTCAAATTGGAAGAGTAAATTAAGTTTGAATGCCAGAAAACGTGTGTTTTACAAGCAATTCCAGTGTTTCAAGCGGTTTATGGTCCCCCTCGACCTCAAGTTGGCTTGACGATTTTGGTATCATTTCCTATGTATTTTTTTACGCTGAATCAAATAGTGATACTTCCGAATGGTTGCGACTGCTAGAAAGTGGATTTTTTGAAGCAAACCTTCGTTTTTCGTACATAAAATACGCATTATTCGTAAATGTGGTAGTGAGCATAAAGTAACACCTTTGAACTCAACAAAAACACCGAATTTCTAGCTGATTGAAGTTTTTGTTGAGTTCAAAGGTGTTACTTTATGCTCACTACCACATTTACGAATAATGCGTATTCTATGTACGAAAAAGCTTGTTCGACAAAACCGCCGGCGAGGTATTAATCGTCCTATAGAGTCATCTAGTCAGAGCGGTGATACGCAAGAATCACGGAACGATGTTGAATACACTGGAAATGATGCACCGCAGAGACAGACGTGGAAGAAGGGGCAAATATGCAAGGTACCTGTGTTAAAAAATTCTGAGTTCTCAATTTGATTTGGAAAGTTCTCAATTTGATTTGGAAAATTCTCAATTTGATTTGGAAAATTCTCTATCTGACTTGGAAAACCTATAGAAGTTCAAGCCAGACTTATTTTCAAGTATTAAAACAGTGTTGCCAAGTAAGAATATTTCACCAAAACATACCACGAGTCCATAAGATTTCTTGAATGTAGAGTTCTCTTCTTCTGAGGAGTAATCATAGTCCTTCTTGCTCGCAGTTTTACGTTTGATTAGGTCTGCAGTTTCAGGCATTTCGGGTGAACTTTCCTCTGAAGAAGACGACGACGTTGAGCGTCTCTGGCGGCCTTCTGAGTTGTCTCTGGCACCATGAGGAGACCTGTTGCGGCTGTCTTCTTTGGACTCTCTCCTGAAGTTCTTCAGTTTTTGTAACTTATCCCTATTTACCCACTCCATCTCTCTTCCCCTACTCCTTCTCCTGTCTTTTTTCTTCGAACTCTCTGAATGTTTCGAGCGATCTTTGCTAGGTGGACTGCTTTTCCTTCTCCGATTTCTTCCCTCGCTGTCCGAAGAGGACAAACTCGAAGAAGCTCTTCGTTTCAATTTATTTTTCCTAACTTTCGGATATTTTTCTTCTTCTGAACTATCGTCTGAATCGTCATCACTTTTCGTAAGCTCGACCAAATGTTTAGCCCCATATTTATCAATAAGCTTCATGTATTTCTCAGCTAGTAGATCATCAATGTCCTGACTCTTCCTTTTCTTCTTTTTCTTTTTTTCTTTGTGACTTTCTTTTTCCACCTTCGCTTTTAACTGAAACAAATTAGCAGTGTAAGATTGGATTATATCATAATCTTTGTTTAACTAAAGGTAACACCAACTATAAACGGATTTTTCGGGTTCATTTTTTAAGATTAATAAATTATATTTTAACCAGGGATGGATATCGATTAATCGAAGTGTAATCGACTAATTTGTCAAATAATCGATGCCCACTGGGTTCGATTAATCGGGTAATCGATTATTCTCTCTTCACGTTATCAATTATCACTGATTAGTTAGGTTGATATTGTTAGTACTTTATTAACCTGTAACGTTATTTTCTACCTATCATTACCTACTCACGTTATTGTAAAATGCATTTCGTAACAACTTTGTACAAATCTAATAAAACGTGGTAACATATTGGAAACAGATGGCGAAGGTTTCTAAAATTCCCTTGAAATACGAGCCTGCAGTGGCTCCCTCTGTACCTCCAAAAAGGTTTTTCTGATGCTGGCCAAATTGTAAGGGAACAGAGGACCACCTCAATCTCCTTTTCCTGAAGGACATTGATGAAAAATGTTGGAGCGAGTAATTAAATCATTGTAGATATTCTTATTATTGACATTTTCATGTCTTTGCTTTGACACATAAACTGAAAAATCGTCACGAAAACTTGCTCACGCGACCAATAAATAAAATAGACTCACTGTGTTGCGTAGAGAACAATCAACTGTTTTCTTATTTTGATGCTTGGGTACATGAACTAACAACCTTACTTTCACTCACATGAAAATCTCCCAATGTGTTGCAGACTCGTATGCAAGCATTTATGAAGTGAGGTCGTTTCTAAGAAGATAAGATTTTAGAAAACACTATAATAAAAGATTACAACTAATTATTTTTGGGGAATTGGATGTAGAGACCTAGGTATTTAAAAAAACGCTGCAAATTATTACACAATGGTTTATTATTTTTCTATATAGATCACTCGTCTACAAAATCACCAACCATCCAATATAAAGAAAGAACGAAAAAAAAAAAATCAAAATCACCAACCATCGATTGCATTTTGGTCAGCTCTAATTTGAACGGAGATTAGGCCTCTTTTGCGATTCACACTCGTGTTTTGATTTGTATATATATTTCAATATAAACCCTTAAAGTTTCGTAGGGAGCGAACGGTTTGTCCTACAGAGCTCCGCGTGGTCTCAAAAAATTCTATAGAATCTTAAATTGAAGGAAAACAATACCTTTATATCAAAATTTTTTGAGTTAGGGCGTTTTCAAAATTTCAAAATTGATTTTGGAACCCTTAGAAGTGACCTACATCAACCAAAAGCTTCGGGGCACAACTAGACCCCAAATGGAGCCTACATACCAAATTTCATCAAAATCGGTCAATGCAAGTGGCAAAAGTGCCGCGTACGGCGGACGGACGGCCAAATTTTTATTCGATTTTTGGATTCTACGTACCTTGAAACATAAACCAACAAATTTTGAGGGGGTGTTAAAAATTTTTTGCTTCCTCAATACCGAAGGTAGGGAAGCTTTGTATTCGTGAAAGAAGTGAAAAAAAAAAATGCCCTCCAAAATCAAAATTTCCACTTGCTTTTTGCGTTTTACAGCTTCCCGAACAATTTTGGTTCCGTGTCTGTCTGTCTGTCTGTCTGTCGGTCTGTCTGTCTGTCTGTGGTCAATCCTTGTCCCGGGCAAAACTGTACTAACCTGTGGTCCGATTTTGATGAAGTTTTCAGGGATTGTGCGGGTCCTAGACGGTCCCCTATTAATTTCAGCACCTTCGGACCAATAGGAGCGAGTGCGCATGCGCAAACGTGAATTTCCTGGAACCTCGGTTTCTCGGTTTCTAATGAACCGATTTTGCTCAAATTTGGAGGTTAGTTAGGGACTAACTTTTAAGAGACACCCTATAAGTTTCAATCAAATTGGTCAAGCAATAGCCGCTGCGCATGCGCGAACTTTAAATTTATTGTTACAACCAAAACTCCGCAACTATTCAACCGATTTCGATGAAATTTTGAGGGATTGTGTGGGTTAGGTCCTAGACGGTGGACCGCTAATATTTTGGTATTCAATAACTCTTTGAATCATAATTTTTTCGCCAACTGATTCTATACGTCCATGTTACAATGAGTGAGGAAGCTATACTGCCCACCCAACTTGGCAGACGTTTTTTTCTTTGTCGATTCCAAAGGTTCATTATTGAAAATAATAAACCAAAAAGTACTGTTCTAGTACTAGTGCTAGTACAATAGGGTTGGGTATCGTTACAAAAGTATCGATATTTTGTATCGATACTGTATCGTATCCAAGTATCGATATTCCGAGTATCGTTGGGCGAGAGTACCGATATTTTAAAATATCGAGTATCGATACTTTAATGTCACAAACTATCAATATCATACAATTTTCTCAAGAAAAATGATTTTTTCAACAACTTTTATTCATTTTTCACTATTATGAGTCCAACCAGAGTGATTTTTTCCATGATATAAACCTTCTTCATTTTTTAGCCACTAAGTAGAATTTTCCGCGAGAACAGTATCGATATTCGATATTTAGAAATATCGGATCCAAAGTATCGATATCCAAAAATATCGGGTAGTGCAGTATCGATACTAAAATATCGAGTATCGGTACGAAAGTATCGATATTTTGAAATATCGAGTATCGATACCCATCCCTATAGTACAACTAGTTGGTAGTACTAGTGACACTTTTCGCACTTTCTTTTCGTTTTTGAATCTTTACTTTTTTCACTTTTACTCGGAATGTAATTTGCAATTTATTTATTTTTTACGTTGAGTTTGTTGTTTTAATTGTATCTACCCAATTTCATCTCAATATTTTTTATGTAATCAATTAATTGATGTTTAAGGGTTTGATTAATCGGTGAATCGATTAATCCAGATGAAATAATCGTTGATTTCATAAATCGATTATTCGTTGGTCGATACCCATCCCTAATTTCAACCTAATAAAAAAGGAACGATTTAAAAAAAAATTTTATTTGCCTTCAGATACTCTATTTAGTGTTTTTTTTTAAAAAGAAACGCAGCATTGTTTGTTTTTTGTTGAAGCAACGCCAGCCCTTCAGGCATTTTGCAGTTTCCACCCTGACAACGACTCACATGATGGAACCATCGCTGCATCAGGAATAACGGTGATTGGGTCTGTTCGTCGAGAAAAAAAATCAGAGAAGCTAAGGAAAGTTGAAGATTTGAATGGTGTGACGTAGCTAGCCAGCTGTCTTTGAAAAAAGTATCCATACACAGAGAAGAGATGAAACCCTTGGAGGACCTCTTGGATACTACAGAATACTACTCAAACAGGCGCGCGGTGTAGTGTGTGTGCATTTATGGCGGCCCGCCTTTTTTTCAAACGTGTGATCTCTTTAATTAATTTTTCTACCACATGTATAGTATCATTGGGCTTAAAGTTGGAGCATATAGGTTTTCAGGGGTGCTGAATCCAAATTTGAGGTCAAAAACCTGAATTTCCGACCCACCGAAATACCCCATTATACGAGGGTGGATCAAATATAAACGGGACTCTGACCTCTGAGCGCCGACGGTTGACAGAAGCGGGCCCGTCACTTCGAGATTGTTTGAACAGGTTCATTATTAGGTGGATGAGGGGGGCGTCTCCCCCTTTACAACCTTTCATGAGTAGTTATCGCGATGTCTGAACAAAAGGTGCCCGTTTCCATTGAGCAACGAATTATCATAAAATTTCTTACCCATGAAAGAGTCAAATGTTCAGAAATTTTTCAAAGGTTGACTGCCCAGTTCGGGGACCAAACCCTCTCTAGGACCCGTGTGTTTGCCTGGCACAAAGAGTTTCAGGAGGGAAGAGAACGAGTAGAAAATGAGGAACACGATCGTCGTCCCCGGAGCAGCATTACGGATGAGAACATTTAAGCGGTTCGTGACATTCTTGAAGATGATCGACGTGTGACTGTCTCCGAAATCGCTGAGCAGGTAGGGGTAAGTTATGGGAGCTGCCAAACGATCATTACAGAGCACCTAGGATTCCGTAAAGTGTGTGCCTGATGGGTCCCTCGCCTTTTGACTGCAGATCAGAAGTTGAGACGTTTGGAGGTCTGTCAGAGGCTTTTTGCAAGGTTTGAGGAAGAAGGGGAAGCATTTTTGGCTAGCATCGTTACCTGCGAGGAAACATGGGTCCATCATTACACACCCGAATCGAAGCAAGCCAGTATGGAGTGGCGGAGGAAGGGGGAGACAGCCCCAGTGAAATCAAAAACTCGACTGTCTGCTGGCAAGGTCCTTGCAACTGTTTTTTTCGACTATCGAGGCGTATTGCTCATTGATTTTTTGCATGAGCGAAAAACAATCAATGCTGCCTACTATTGTGAGCTGCTGACTCAGGTGAGGGCTGCATATCGCAGCAAAAGACGGAATCAACCAATTCGTGACGTCATCCTCCTCCACGACAATGCAAGGCCCCATACTGCAGCTCTAACTGTTCAAAAATTGGAAGAAATGCATTGGACTCCACTTGATCATCCTCCCTACAGCCCTGACCTATCGCCCTGTGATTTTCACTTGTTTGGGCCACTTAAAGAAGCCCTAGGCGGACAGCGATTCGAGGATGATGAGGGGGTCGAGGGGTTCGTGCGCAATTGGCTTCAGACGCAACCTTCATCGTTTTTTGATGCTGGGATTAAAAAACTTCCTATTTGCTGGGAAAAATGTGTCATAAAAGCTGGAGACTATGTAGAAAAGTGACATATACCCGCTTTTGATTTTCTAACAAATAAAATTTAAAAAAGAATAAAGTCCCGTTTATATTTGATCCACCCTCGTACAAATCGTAATTTTACTCAATTGTAGGGCAAACGTGTCTGACCACGTGGAGGCCAACACACCTTCCTACCACACCGCACCAGTTTACAATGTATTTAAAAAAAACTATTCTCTGATGATCAAAGTGCTTACTAGCAGCCTGAGAAAGTAACTTTTTACGTTGCCTTAACCTTCAGCTGCTTGGGCAGTAAATCAGCTCACTGTGAGCAGTGATCAGAGATCTTCCTTGTCGTTCCATAAATAACTCCTCAGCCAGACAGACACTAGGTACTAAAGAGTCTACAATACCTACTCGGTTCAACACTAACTTACCATACTTTGGAGTTTCTTCAGCTTGACAGGATTTTTCAGCAACTGTTTTCTCATTTCAACCTCCTTTTGTTTGATTTGTTCCAGTGGGTCTTCCTTCTTCTTACGGAATACGTCCACTTGCACATTACTATTACTACCAGCAAATATCGATGTTGGCAAGATATCTGCAAACAGAATTTCAAAATCGTACACAAATCGTTCAACTTCACAAACGTCTAAACTGCAGCATTAATTCACCTATCCCCCGCTAGGGCTAGATTCCGCTTTTCCCTTGAACCAGTAGCTTCACTTCAGGTTTGTTCGAACAGAGGAACGCATTTGGAAGGCAATCGAACTGCAGTACACAGCCTTCGCATTCCAAAACTGTCGAACTGTTCAACTTCGCTGTAGGAACCCTTCTTGCCACCCCCTTATTTCACGTTACACAAACTGGAGCTCACGTTACTTTCAATTTCACGTGTCATTTCACCACTTTGCTCATTTCGACAAAAAATTACTATCCATGTTTTGTTTACCTAAATGAAATTATGTGGTAAATTTGTAAAGGTTTTTACATTTGGTACAACTCTTACTAAATTTGCTTTCCTAAATTCAAATCAATGTTACCATTCGTGTACCTATGGGATTTTTGTTGATTCCTTCCAACATTTACAATCCATTATTATTTATTTACATCTATGTATTCTGTTGTAAAATGCTATTTTCGTCTCCATTAAAGTTGTTTACTCAAACGCTCTTTTAATTTCTAGACAACAACTCTCCTGTGTTAAAAACGCTGCAAATTATTACACAATGGTTTATTATTTTTCTATATAGATTACTCGTCTGCAAAGCCACCAACCAGCCAACATGAAGAAAAGCATCGATCGTATTTCGGTCAGCTATAATTTGAACGGAGATTAGGCCTCTTTAGCGATTCACACTCGTGTTTCTGATTTATCGTACGTCCAAATCTTAAATTCTTGTAAGGAACGAACGGTTTGTCCTACAGGGCTCCGCGTGGTCTCAAATAATTCTAAAAATTCTATACTATCTTGAATTGATGGAAAAACAATACCTTTATATCAAAATTTTTTGAGTTAGGGCGTTTTCAAAATTTCAAAATTGATTTTGGAACCCTTAGAAGTGACTTACATCAACCAAAATCTTCGGGGCACGACTAGACCCCAAATGGAGCCTACATACCAAATTTCATCGAAATCGGTCAATTCTAAGTGGCCGATTCAGCTTTTTTGGCCGGTTATTTGCCCATAACTTCTATACGAATTAAGCGATCGGAATAGTTCGACGTTAGGACCAACTAGACCCCAAATGGAGACTATGTGCAAAAGAACGGGTTTTTTAGACCGATTCTAAGGCCTTTTATGGCCCGGACGGCGAACGGCGGACGGCGGACGGACATTGCAAATTTGGATTCTACGCACCTTGAAATGTAAAGTGACAAAGTTTGAGGGGGGTTATAAAAATTTTTTGCGATACGATCACATAGGCTTATTATTAGAAATAATAAACCAAAAAAAAAGAAAAAAAACGCTGGAAATATCTACAACTATGGGCCATTAGAGTTTGTAAGAAAACGTCTAGTACTATTCTGCATTTTTAATAAACTTGCCCTGAAAACGTTAAATTAAAGTATATTGTTTTTTCGAAATAATAAAAACTTTTGGCATACCAATTTGAACTTTTGGCAATTACTGGAGTCCTTGTCCACCTGTTTAACTTCTACAATGTTACTGGAGTCCTTGTCCACCTGTTTAACTTCTACAATGTTCAATAAAGTGTTTTTTTCTATCAGGATTAAAATAAATGAGTAAATAGACCAGGATGATTTGAAATAACCAATGCTGTGTATGGACGGCCATTGGCTGGAGGGTGGGGTAAACTCTCAAAAAATACACTAATAACTGCGTAACTCACTAACAAAACGCTGCAAATCATTGCTCAAAGGTTTATTATTTTCTGTATAGATCACCCTTCTGTATAGATCACTGGTTCTCCATCAATAGCACCTACCACCATCTGTATTATCCCTTGACCTTCCCTCTCAAATTTCAGCTTCCTGCGTTCAATAGGATTGAAAATGGCTTCGGAGCTCACTCAGCTGATCAGTGATCTGAGGAGTGAAGAAGATCTCCTCGAATGCTGGAGACGCCTGGAAGAGCACTTTCATTCAATAGGATTGAAAATGGCTTCGGAGCTCACTCAGCTGATCAGTGATCTGAGGAGTGAAGAAGATCTCCTCGAATGCTGGAGACGCCTGGAAGAGCACTTCCATTCAATAGGATTGAAAATGGCTTTGGAGCTCACTCAGCTGATCAGTGATCTGAGGAGTGAAGAAGATCTCCTCGAATGCTGGAGACGCCTGGAAGAGCACTTTCATTCAATGGGATTGAAAATGGCTTCGGAGCTCACTCAGCTGATCAGTGATCTGAAGAATGAAGAAGCTTTTGAGCAATGATTTGCAGCTTTTTTTACCCACCAACATTTTTTTTACCTACCAACTTTTTTTTACCTACCAGCTAGGTACTACCTACCACACCATACTGGCTTCACACCTTCACAATCAAGTTTATTAGAAAGAACTAAACGCTTCACACTCGATTGCAAAAATAGAAAGCTTCATATTGAAATTTGATTACTGGTTACGCAGAAGGCAAAACTGTACACAAATCGAAGAAATGAACAGCGATCGCATATTAGTCCGATAAAATTTGAATGGAGATTAGACCTCTTTTGCGATTCACACTCATGATTCTGTTTTATCGAAGGAAAACCTTCAAGTACTCGTAGGGACCGAACGGTTTGTCCTACAGAGCTCCGGGTGGTCTCAAAAATGTTTAAAAATTCAATACTATTTAAAATTGGTGAAAAACGATACCTTTATGTCGAGAGTTTTCGAGCTAGGACACTCTTGAAAATTTCAACCCTTAATTTTCACCCCTTAGAAGTGACCTACATCAACCAAAAACTTCGCGGCACAACTAGACCCCAAATGGAGCCCATATACCAAATTTGAACCAAATCGGTCCAGTGTTGCTAAGAAAAGTGCCGCGGACGGCGGACGGGGGACGGCGGACGGCGGACGGACATTGCAAATTTGGATTCTACGCACCTTGAAACGTAAAGTGACAAAGTTTGAGGGGGGGTTATAAAAATTTTTTGCGATACGATCACATAGGCTTATTATTAGAAATAATAAACCAAAAATGAATTTAAGCAGTGGAGTAATAATTGATTTTTGGGGTAGTTGTAATTGGGAAGTCCGTGTAGCATTAACATATTTATTGAATCAAGAAAAAAAATGATCTACAAAAAATGGAATATTTTTCTACTCTATCCATATCGACACCTGAGCGCCCAAAGGGCCAAACTGCTTTTTCTTGTTCAAAGGGCCAAACTGAAATCGGTTTCAAGGTCAGAAGTCCGAAGGGCCAAACTGGAATTTAAACGAAAAGTGATTAAGGCCAAACTGCATCCATCTACGTGATTCATAGGGCCAAACTGCTGATCTTACCAACTAAAACGCAGCCACAAACTACTCTGATTGCTATTTGCGTGTCAGAGACAAATATAATGGCATAGAACCACAACAACTGACTAGAAAATCGATCTCTGACCCTTTATTATATTCACGTCCACTACCTACCCTCTTGTTGCATCCTGTGTTTTTGGTATATTATATTCAATAATGAACGTTTGGAATCGACCAAGAAACAAATTTTTTAACCCCCCCCCCCCCCCTCAAAATTTGTTGGTTTACGTTTCATGGTAGGTAGAATCAGAAAATCGAATAAAAATTTGGCCGTCCGTCCGCCGTACACGGCACTTTGCTCAGTTAGCATTGACCGATCTTGATGAAATTTGTGATATGGGCCCATTTGGGGTCTAGTTGTGCCCCGAAGCTTTTGGTTGATGTAGTTCACTTCTAAGGGTTGAAAAATAAGGGTTGAAATTTTGAAAACGCTGTAACTCAAAATTTTCTGATGTAGAGGTAGGTATTGTTTTTCCATCAGTTTTTGCGTTCGAGTCCACCAATGTAGGGAAAGCTTTGTTTTCACTTTTCGAGTTTGAAAAAAAAAAATCTTCTCCTGAAACAAAGTTTCCACTCGTTTCAGACCTTTCTGAACAATTTTGGTTCCGTGTCTGTCTGTCTGTCCGTGTGTCTGTCATGAAATCCTTGTCGCACCTTTTTCTTAACTTTTCGTTAAGTTTCTTAACTTTTCTTAACTTTTGTCGTAACTTTTCATTTTTCTTTCATCCGATTTCAATGAAAATTTCAGGGATTAGCGTGTTGATGGTCCCCAATAAAAATCATCGCCCACAGACTGATAGTTGCTACTGCGCATTCGCAAACGTGTATTTCGTTGTACCAGCCATAACTTTCACATTTTCAAAGCAAAGTGAAACCTTTGTAAACTTTTTCATCCGATTTCGACGAAATTTCTCAGGATTGTTCAAATTGGAGTGTAGATAGTCCTCTATGAAGGTAGTGCAAGGTACATAGAGATCGATGTTTTTTGAGACTACTACTATGTATCGGATCATCTATGTACAATTGGATTATGGATACGAGGAAGCTATATGCCACACCCACTTGGCAGGCGTTTCTTTTGATTGTCTTTAGTACAATATTTTCGAATGTGGTTTTGGAAAAGGTGATTTCAATCGATGGCTAGAACACGAAGGGGGAAGCAAGGGAAAGTGTTCTCAACCAGATCTCAGCTCATGGTTTTTCGGGCCTTACAACAACTGAGAGAGGTAGATAATAATGATTCGAATAGTTTCTAATAAATTGACTAGAATATTTATTATGACTTATGGCTCTTGAGTCTGTAAGATTTGGCAGAATCGAGTTCGTTCTTTCAAGTTCTGATGTTTGCTTAGGTACAGACGATTCAGTTAAACAACTAAATCAATCAAATTGCATTGAATCAATTGAGTTCAAGTCAGAACACCAGAAAGATAGGTAACTTGTCAAGTGTAATGATAATTTTCTTGCCGTCCAGTTGTGTCACTGTGAACACTCCTGCTTTTTCCTTCAGTTTGTGTACCGAAGGTGCGATTCCTCACCAGTACCACGCAGAATACTTCCAGATGAAGAATAAGCTCAACATACGTGATGAGCTCATTAAGACAAATGAAGAGGACATTGCTGAGTAGATGATGATATCTTACTATTCATCAATGATTATTAGATTTGTTTCAGAAATTATTTAATTGCTGTTTTTTGGTGATAGAATGACACTATTCAACCATACCTACGTGAGTTAAAATTGGGGTTTCAAAGAAAGACGAAAACATGAGTGATTGGATAGGTACCAAATACCCAGAGAGTTGTAAAAATGAGTGGTTAATTATAATAATTTTTTAACGTTTAATTTCAACTGATGTATTAATTGAAGAAGAAATTGCAGATTGACCAGAGCAATTTCCAGGTGAAGGAAAGTCGCAAACCTTAGGGCCAAACTGGCAGTTTGGCCCCTTGTCGCTCACAAATCTCAAGGTCAAATTATGCCCATAGGGCCAAACTGGACCTCTTCCCAGTTTTTCTTTTTTTCTTAATATTACAAATTGCGGATGATTCAAAAAACGGTTTGGAATTCATTCTTACGTAGATTTTGGACCAATTACAAAAAGAATCTAGTTGATTTCATGTACACTGGCCTCGCTACAATCGCTTGCGTTTTAGAAATAGTAGTTCCGGAAGCAGTTTGGCCCTTTGGGCGCACAGGTGTCGATATATTCCCAGTCACAGTATTACTTTAAATTTATTAATGTATAGCTTACAAGTTACATCAAAGGAAAAACCAGGTGGACCGATATCCAAAAAATGAAACTATTTTAAGGAGAACCGAAGAACGAACTAAATACGAAAACCAAAACAACACGATTGGTTTCGAGCAGCGAGGAGATGAGAAGTGAACTCCACGAATTCAATTTTAGAATGAGCAGGTTATGAAAGAGGTTTCAAATGGGAAAGGCTCCCTTTTCGACGGGACCCCTTTGAGCCGTCCACTTCCTTCCAAATGCATTCCAACTGCAGTTGAACGGATTATTCTGTTGGAACAGCGGTTGGTTTGATCCGTCCAACGGTTCATCCTGTTGGAACAGCAGTTAGGCTACTGCGCATGCGCCAGTCGATTTCCTTCCAACTGCGGTTGTTGTAGGAACCAACCTTTTATCTCGAGCTTTATCAAATACCTGAGCTTATCTCACCTGTCCTGTCGTTGTCATTCTTCTCTAGCCCATCTTTTCAATTAATGATGTTAATGTTTATTTTGTGCATACAATGATGAAGTATGAATTTTGTGGTGTTACTTACAAACATTGGAAGAATTTTAGTAGACATTCAACTGTTAGAAGAATTTGGTATTAACTTGTTGGTAGGACTGTCTGCAGGTGTGGGTGCTTCAGTCTTATTGTCATGTTTGTTGTCTGTTGTATCTCATGTAAAGTATCATTTGTAATGCTCTCAAGCTCTAATTATATAGTTAAAGTTGATTCTTGTGTCCTAAAGTCACTTATTCCTTCATACACTAACCATTGAAGGTAATTTCTCTTTAATATAACTTCTAATGGTAACCATTGGCGCTCGAGAGGAGGATAGATAGACTCATCAAACACAGATTCGTTTCAACTTCCAGTCTATCCTTAATAATGTCAAAACTGATCGGGATTAGGGTCAAACAGAAACTCAACCCTTCTATGCCGAGCTTTCGGTCAACAAATTACCTTCATCAGGATTTGCCACAGGTTACCAGGCACCAACCGCCGCTGATTGGTCAGAAAAGAGGGAGCTCCCCGCCACTGTTTTCGCGCGTAGATTTAACTAGCGCGGTACCTACGATCGCGTCTTCTGTCACTAGGGACGGCACGATACCACCGATATATGGGAGTATCGATACTTTTTTGGTATCGATACCGATATTTGTATCGATACTTTTGACAAAAAAACTCATACCGATATATTGGTATCGATACTTTTGCCTGAAATATCGGAGGTATCGATACTTTCTTGACGATATTATCGATAATGTTGCCAAAGGGGAATAGTGAGAAAAAAAACCAAATATCAAGTAGTTAGAGACCATACTATATCTGACGCTGAATAATACTCAGAATAGTATCAATCGAAACGATATATCGCTTCTAATATCCTTCATAATAATTAATAATAATATCCTTCGATATTCAAAAACTTTCCACAGTAACCCTGTAACCTCGCATTTTTTTGCGGTTATCACATGGACCTAGGATACCATAGTCCATGGATTTTCATTTCTCTGGGTTTCTTGAACAGTTCGAGTTCCTTGTGACCATTGTTTTACTTTCCGGTTCAGAACAATTTTTTTGATTTACTTTTTTTAAAAATTGAAGTCAAAATTCACTTCACGCTAAATTTTTGTTTGATTCGATAAAAAATATTTTTAATTTGTAATGTAACTTATTTATTACTTGATCCTTTCCATTTGTAGCGAATGAAAAAATCATGAACGGAGAATTCTTGGGAATAAGAATTGGAATAAATATAAAATGAAATAATCATTCATTTTTTATTAAATTTTAAATTATTGACTTTTATAATATTTTCAAATACCACTGACTTTAACCACATTTTAAATTATTGACTTTCATTAATATATTTATAATGTTAAAATTTATAATTCTTGATTAATGGAGTTTTTATTTGGTTTGCGAAATCATTTGTGGGTTATTTTGAAGTATCGATACTTTGAGCCGATATTATCGAAGTATCGATATCTAATAATATCGGTTTCGAAAATATTTCGAGTATCGATACTTTCTGAGAAATATCGTATCGAAAGGAGTATCGATACTTTGGAGTATCGTGCCGTCCCTATCTGTCACTAGCCAGCTTACTCTTCAAACCTAGAGGAACTAACTTTGATTTTTTTATTGGCTGGGAGTGCACATGCGCCTATGCTCCTATCAGTAGCCGCCCCTGCCACTGAGTAACTCGTCCTTCGAGCCCTGAAGAAGCTATAAATTCGCCAAAAGCTCGGCAAAGAGGGAGTTTATTCCAGTGGACTCCATTCACAATCAGTTGACACAGTACGATTGAGGCCATGTTTGACACTAATCCCGATCAGTTTTGACCATTGAAGTCTGATAGGTCGATCGTAATTTCCATCTTTAGTATTCGAAAAGTTCTTCATGTTACAGTCATTGCAGGCACATCTTACCTTTGTCAACTTCATTGTGAGAAGAACTCTGCTTTTCGTAGTTTTTGTCAATAGAACGTCCCAGCAGATACTCCTCTGGATCCACTGTATTGGAACTCTTATACATCCAGTCAAGCTTGCTCATTATTGGAGATGCTGCTTTCTCTGGAAAAACAAATACTAATTTATACACAACGGTTTTATTACGAGTGTATGTGTTAATAATAATAATCTTTATTCGTATGAATGCGTCCTCAAAATATCGGCAAAATATAACAAATATAAGTTTAAGAAATTACAATGCTTCGCTATTTAGGTACATAAATTATTTTTAAAATCACAACAACCAAAAACCAAAAAATTGACAGGAACTTGTTAGTTAGGAACCTGTAGGCATTTCAGGAACTCGTCAGCGACTCGTGAGCAAACAATGAGGTTGTGAGGGGTAGCCCGGCCGAACCCACCCACCATGGCGTCTCCCGGGGTCACCTCCTATCACTAGGCAGGCCGTCCTATACATGTTTTTGACTTTCAAGTCATTCTAGGGAGCAAAACGAACGGTGCTCAGAGAGAAAAATATGTTCAGGGTGCAAGCCTTCGTGAAATGCCCCAAAAGTTATTATTCCTACCGAAATCTTGCATCTGTGGAGCATTAGTGGCGAAAGGTCGAAAACAAAAAAAGAAACTTCAACGTGAAGAAGTGACATTTCGAGCGGGGTACAAAAAACGCTGCAAATTATTACACAATGGTTTATTATTTTTCTATATAGATCACTCGTCTACAAAATCACCAACCATCCGAAATAAAAAAAGAAAGAAAGAAAAAAAAATCAAAATCACCAACCATCGAATGCATTTTTGTCAGCTCTAATTTGAACGGAGATTAGGCCTCTTTTGCGATTCACACTCGTGTTTTGATTTATATATATATTTCAATATAAACCCTTAAATTTTCGTAGGGAGCGAACGGTTTGTCCTACAGAGCTCCGCGTGGTCTCAAAAAATTCTAAAAATTCTATAGAATCTTAAATTGAAGGAAAAACAATACCTACCTTTATTTCTAAATTTTTTGAGTTAGGGCGTTTTCAAAATTTCAAAATTGATTTTGGAACCCTAAGAAGTGACCTACATCAACCAAAAGCTTCGGGGCACAACTAGACCCCAAATGGAGCCTACATACCAAATTTCATCAAAATCGGTCAATGCTAAGTGGCAAAACTGCCGCGTACGGCGGACGGACGGCCAAATTTTCATAACGTAAACCATCAAATTTTGAGGGGGTGTTAAAATTTTTTTTTCTTGGTCGATTCCAAAGGTTCATTATTGAAAATAATAAACCAAAAAGTGCTGGAAGGGAAAAGCTATTGCGAATTAGTAGCTGTAGAATCAACTCCTGCTCATTGGTTCTGAGACACCCTGTATATTTACAGGGAGCTGTGGTAAGTACTTTCATTCCTAGTTACTAGGTAAGTCAACTTTCTTCTCTAATATATTATAAAGCCAATTTTTGAAGGTTGAAACTTATTACAGTACCCTATTCCATTAAGGACTGCAAAATTTCAGGAGTCGTTTCGACATCTAATTAAAGTAAAAAAATGTCCTATAATTTTTTACTCCACGCAATTCCAAGTTTATTTAGTAAGGTTCACCTTAAGCGGTAAAAATCGTCATAAATCCCTCAATTAACATGCAAATTAAAATAAGATTACTGTGTACGAAAGGGCGTCAAATTTCCAAACTTTCTACCTAATCCCTACAAATAATTTATATTCTTTAAAAAAAAATTCGAAATTTCGTCATATCAAAACAAATTAACGGATGAGTTTGTTGGCTAGCATATTTGCACCTACCACTCTGAGAGGTCCTATATCCAAAAAAATGAGGTCCAACAACGAATTTGTCGAAGTTTTTCAATTTATGTGGAATATTCGGAAAATTTTCCACAAGAATAGTAGGTAACTTATGAAGTGAACCGATTATGGTATTTCAGACCACAAGAAGTGTCGAGGGGTAATCTATACGCTCCTCAAACGAATTGCTGACTGTACCATCAACCATTACTTGCGTCTCGCCGCCGAAAGACGAGCAGCCGCTGCTGCGGCCTAGCGGCATTTGTGAAAAGTAGGTACGCTGTATCTCGTTTTTACCGCTCATTCCAAAATTTGAAGGTTCTACTTTCCTGCCTCATTAAATTGTGAGGAGAAGAAACATGTAATTGAATTTGTGTGTTTTGGAGCGACGAATCAAGCAGAATGGATTATTGTAGTGGAGATTTCCGCCTGCGGAACTTTTTACGAACGTATTGTTCGGAAAATTTCGCACTAGACAGCCGTAATTATTCGATTCGCACAAATTTCAAACCTCCACGATTCTATTATAAGTACCTACCTATTATGAAAGTACAAGGTATGTAAATTTCGATAGACCTTTGAAAATCCAAGACATTTTATCAGTGTTTTATTGTTTTGCTACCAGTACCAAAATTAAGTTCTGTGACAACTTCCATCTGACATAAATTGTATAGGTATTGATTTCATTAATTGAAAATAGAAAATATTGGATAAGTAATGTAGTTACAACAAATTAGCAACAATAACATAATTATTTTTCACGCAACTTAAAATCCGACTTTTTCACATGCTTTATGAAACGACTATAGCGAATACCATAATTCATTAAGTAAGTTGAAATTTGAGGATACCTTTGAAAATAGCACTAAATTTCCTTTCTCTCTGATGTTAATCACAACTTTTTTAATAGTATATTCCAAACTATATTCCTGTACCTACTTAGAATTTTCACGAGAATGAAAAATTCCTATTTTTATCCCTATCCGGCTGTTTCTGGGTTTATTGACATTTTATGTCTTTACTATGGCACATAAATGAAAAATCGTCACGCGGGGATCGTCACGAGGGGAGCGTCACGCGGAAATTTCTGATGATTTTCACGTACAACCAATCGTTATTAGGGAAAACTAACTTCCTCATTTTCCACCCCACAAAAATCGTTCACCACTCATTGGAAAGCTCTCAATTTATTAAACATAAGACATAAAATGTCTCTCGTGGTTGCGTACTTGTACGAAAGCTGTATCCACCGTTTGTGTTTCCAATGCTTTAGTCAGAAACATAAATAATGATCAGTTTTATGAAGGTTTTTTTAAATATTCATCTGGCAGTCGAGACCCTACCCTGAATTAGACTGAGTTGGCTTGTCCCCGAATAAGGAATTTTTGTAACATTTCACCACAAATTTTGTGTGTTCTTTTACAGACGAGCTATTAATCAAGAAGCTGCGAATCAAAAAATTGCAACCGTTCTGGACGAAATTTTCCTAGCAATACGTTCGTAAAAAAGTTACCTACGCAGGCGGTAATCTTCACGATAATAATCCATTCTGCTTGATTCGACACTCATAAATTCAATAACAGTTTCCTTCCCCTTACAATAAATTTAATAAGGCAGGAAAGTAGAACCGTCAAATTTTGAAATGAATAATAATGTTGGAATGAGCGGTAAAAACGAGGTACAGCGTACTTTTCACAAATGCCGATAGACCGCAGCACCGGCTGCTCGTCTTTCGGCGGCGAGACGCAAGTATCAACCATTATGCCAGGTTGATTGAGATTATCACTATATCACTATCACAGCATGAAATGCCTGGTGACAACTGACAGTTGTCGAACTACAGCCATGTAATTTCACACTGGTCCCGCAATTCACATCTCTTGAAGTATACTTACTTTATGTTAGTAGGTATAGATTATTTTGAGTCATAAGGAATTGAACATAATGTAATAACTAGGATAGGTACCTAATAAAAGGTGTCCAGGATCTCTAGTCTCTACCAATGATGTACCCAAAGTCGTCTTGCGATCATCCGAATGGTTGTACCGCTCTGCGGACATAATATCTTCATATTGATATGATACTGATTGATACTGATCAGTATTTTGAAACTTTGCCGTCGCACCACAGCAGTACCTAGCAATAGTACAAAATTTGTACTATTGCTAGGTACTGCTGTGGTGCTGTAAGGTACCTGCTGTGGTATTGTTTAATAATACCACAGCAGGTACCTTACAGCTTGACTAGTAGGTAAGTACGCTAGAGTTAGCTTTGTAGGGTTATTGAAGACTACTTACTTTTCTGTTGAGTAAGGGAATTCTCAGTATGTAGTGGGGAATATTTTCGTGAAGCACTTCGTGGGTTTCTCTGTAGTTTGAAGTAGTAATACGAGGCACAAAGGGTGTGCTCATTTGTACCCCCCGTAATTGTACCCCCCGAGCATTGAGCCCCCGTCATTGTACCCCCGGAGTGGAATCGATTTGGGACGGTTTCACTGTACCCCCCAAGCATTGTACCCCCCGAGCATTGAGCCCCCGGTCATTCTACCCCTGAGCTCCTTATCAGTTGGATACTATAAAGCACCTCCATACAAACCCCCGGCAATGTACCCCCACCACATTGGTGGGACAATCGATAGTATCTATCTTACCGATGTTGTTTTAATCGATCATCCGGTTACAAACGATTGAACATGGAAGTAGAATGATAAATTCCTTTTCATGGATCGAAAATCAACGCCTGTTAAGTGGCGGTAAATTCAAATGTTGTTCTCTTTAAAATTGGCAATGTAGTGTCTATAATATAAAACGGAGATAATTGAATAATTTTGAAACTAAATGTTAATCAATAATATTAGGCTCCTGTTTCCTAAAAACTGTCCATCTCTGGCAAACATGTACGTAGTTTACCAAAACATGTTGGTAAAATTGTCTTCAGGGGCGATTGTGTTCACTCAATTTACTCAATACAACTCATTGAGTTGAACTCAATTTATTTACAACTCAATACAACTTTCCTGTCAGGCGGATAGCTCCTAACAATTTTACAGTATGCCGCTAGACAAGAAGAGAAAAGACAAGTTGTGGAGAAGAGTACTGTGAACATCCCAAGTGCTTCAGCTAGGTACCAGAGGTTGTGAGGAAGGATTTTCGCTTCTGCCCGTTAACTTCATGACAAATAGGTAAGTTCCTTTCCTAATCATATCCCACCTGTCAGGCGGGATTTGACGTAGCTACTACCTACCTGCTATGTTTGATGGATTTTCCATGCACCCGAGCTAAATTTTATCTGCCTGACAAACGATATTTCAACTACTGAATTAAATACTAAATAGACAAACATTTTTCATTCAAACAAATTCAGTGCTGCGAGACAGATTGATTTTTTTCTCCTCATTGACATTCTCTGATGGTAGCCTAATTTTCTTGCAGACAATCGTTGAGTACCGAGGAATGCCGCGGAACTAACGGAAAATCTATTTACATTGGATCCATGAAAAGAGGATGAGCGTTCAGGGTCCAAGGGCATATCAGGAGGACTCTTATCAGCCAGTCATCTCGGAAGAGGATAACAAGAAATGTCTCGGCAAGAAAAAGATCGTATCAGTCTACTGACAATCGATTGGATAGATCCCGACGATGAACCTTCAGGAACATCCTGGTAGAGCTATGTCATATATTTTACTCCAAGTTACCAAGCCAAGTCTACAAGACAGGTTGTAGATACAACTTTACAAAATTTGTAGGTATGTTTGTATGTAAACATACGTATAAAACATACTTTTCGTAAGTTTTTTACGTAGTGCTGAATCCGAATCTGAGGTCCGTTTTGCTTCTTACCTCTTACCTTGCTGCTCACTTCTTACGCTGCTTACCAAGGCAGCGGACAAAAAAATGTTCTCCAAAATTAATATTTGCATTTGCGTTTTACATTTCAGACCTTCCTGAAAAATTTTGGTTGTGTCTCATGGAATCCTTGTAACTAGAAAAACCATGCAAAGTTATTATTCAATTTTGATTAAATTTTCAACGATTGTGTTGGTTTGCGTGTAGATGGTCCCCTAAAACAATCACCACCCCCAGACTGATAGTAGTAACTTCATTTTCCATCCAAATTCGAAGAAATATTCAGATATTTTGCTGGATGTCGTGTAGTTGGTACACTACTAGGGTTTTAAGATTAATCTCATTGTAGCTAATTAGCTACAATGCATTGGATCATCTAAACAATCGGGTTATGGATACGAGGAAGCTATGCCCCACACCCCCTTGGCAGACTTTTTCCTGATGAGTGTTGTCCTACTCACCCCAGATTAATTGGATAAGGACGCCCAAGTTTTACTGTGGGAAGACCTAAAAAAGTGAAAACCTGATAAATATCATTGTGGAAAAAGGAGTTAAACATAAAAAACCAGACCTTGGATTCAGATTCAGCACATAAAATAGCATAAGAAACCAACAAGCTCCGGTCAGATGTAAGTCCTGTTGTGCAGGGTTAAAGAATCGGAGCTGAGCTCACTTTATTAATATGTAAAACGACTCTTGAAAAAAAAAAAAAAACATATTTCCTTGTAGGTACCATATTGGAGAACCCATCGAGACCAACAAGTCGAGTACAGGAGTCCTCCTGGTTACGACGGGCTCTCCAATACGGTACGTAGATTAATAGATAGAATAATTGTATTTTTTTTTAACTAGTGGAACTTACTCCATACATTTAATGCCATATTTCCTTGATTCACTGCTAGGCGCGCAAAAACCCAAGTGGCACCAATAAAGTTTGAATTTAATAAAAATCAAATTATTACAAGATTAGTTGACTCCAATTTTATTTAGGAAGACCGACCCTAAATTTTGTAATTATTGTGGCTTTTGTGGTTTACTGGATTTGTAGTTTGTGCTTCTTTTGTGATTTTCATGATTTTGTAACCTACTTACATAAATTGATGAAATAAAGCTGAAAGAAAAGTGTTTTCAGAGGTGCAAAAAAATTGTGTGTCAATTTTCTACTCAACTGTTCCTATCTTTTCCAACGAACTAATGCAACACTAATAACTTATTAACCCCTTAGCGGGCAAAACTCGGGCGTCATGGGAAAATTTTTTTTTCTGATCTAGTCGGGTCTTCATGGATCTATTAACAATATTACAGCCTTTTTTTGCGAAAAAAATGGTTCACGCGCCATAAAATGGCATGGTACAGCATGTGTACCAAGGACCACCAGGTACACTTTTCGGCCATGATGTTCCTTGGTACAACATTTGTACCAGTAAAAGGTAATCAGGGAATGATCATAATTTGAGTTTATTCTGGATGATATTACTTTCAATCAATATAAAACAGATGACAAATTCGACAGCAAACAACATTTCAATAGGACTTGTTGCGTTGGCATGCGACGCGTCCAATCTCCAGGGAGAAATCATGGGGTGCACTTTTCGGCCATGATGTTCCTTGGTACAACATTTGTACCAGTAAAAGGTAATCAGGGAATGATCATAATTTGAGTTTATTCTGGATGATATTACTTTCAATCAATATAAAACAGATGACAAATTCGACAGCAAACAACATTTCAATAGGACTTGTTGCGTTGGCATGCGACGCGTCCAATCTCCAGGGAGAAATCATGGGGTGCACTTTTCGGCCATGATGTTCCTTGGTACAACATTTGTACCAGTAAAAGGTAATCAGGGAATGATCATAATTTGAGTTTATTCTGGATGATATTACTTTCAATCAATATAAAACAGATGACAAATTCGACAGCAAACAACATTTCAATAGGACTTGTTGCGTTGGCATGCGACGCGTCCAATCTCCAGGGAGAAATCATGGGGTGCACTTTTCGGCCATGATGTTCCTTGGTACAACATTTGTACCAGTAAAAGGTAATCAGGGAATGACCATAATTTGAGTTTATTCTGGATGATCTTGCTTTCAATCAATATAAAACTGATGACAAATTCGACAGCAAACAACATTTCAATAGGACTTGTTGCGTTGGTATGCAACGCGTCCAATCTCCAGTGAGAAATCATGGGGCGCCCGCCCCGAAAAACTTCAATAACATCGTTGCGAGTACACGATTCCAGTGTTATGCTTTCATTATGGATACTTGAATAGCTATAGAAAAATAACGTTCCTCGAATAGAAGACGAAATTCATCCGTGTGGACATCACCGCGTAATTTTTTGGTTTGAATAAAAAACAACAGCAAAAAAACTTCGTCGTTCGCGTTCCTTGGTACAACAGTTGTACCACAAAACACCCACTTTTGCAATATCTCGAGATCTACTCGGAGCTAAGAGATGCTACCATTTTTCTCATGATGCTGCACCCTATTGAGAAGGAATAGAACGAAAAACACGCCAGAATTCAAACTGCTTCTACCTTGGTACAACAGTTGTATCAAGGAACGCTAAAGGGTTAAATATTCAGAACACATTAATTTATCTGCTAAATCTCTTTACTATGAATTGCAAGAAGCAAATCAAAGATAAATAACAGCAAGAAAATAAGTCGAATCCTATTGTAATTATATTACTTTTGGTGGAAAATCATGGTAGGTATCCGCCAAATAGTCGGAAAACCCAATGTTTTCAAGTGGTGTTGTGAGTTGAGCGAAGACAGAACAAAAATGTTCACAATGATCAGAGGAGTAGGAGGCCTTCCATTTTGAATTTTGGAAGGAATCATTCTGGTTCATTTTCTGCCCTTGGGGGAGATAATTAATGCAATTTATTCGATACTGCAAAGCCCTTAAAAAGCTGTTGACAAAGGAGGTGTGCTTGTTGCAAGACAACACCAGCCCTCCAAGAGATGTTGGAATTATTTGGTTGGGACATTGTGAACCACCCTCTATATTCCCCTGACTTGGCTCCTTCCCATTTTCACCTCCCTGAAGGCCCAAATGGGTGGAAAATTCTTTCCACCCATTTTTGGTTTATTATTTTCAATAATAAGCCTTTGGAATCGAGCAAGAAAAAAAAAATTTTAACCCCCCCCCTCAAAATTTGATGTTTTACGTTTCAAGGTACGTAGAATCCGAAAATCGAATAAAAAAATTTCCGTCCGTCCGCCGTACGCGGCACTTTTCTTAGCAACACTGGACCGATTTGGTTCAAATTTGGTATACGGGCTCCATTTGGGGTCTAGTTGTGCCGCGAAGCTTTTGGTTGATGTAGGTCACTTCTAAGGGGTGAAAATTAAGGGTTGAAAATTTCAAGAGTGCCCTAGCTCGAAAACTCTCGAAATAAAGGTATCGTTTTTCACCAATTTTAAATAGTACAGAATTTTTAAAAATTTTTGAGACCACCCGGAGCTCTGTAGGACAAACCGTTCGGTCCCTACGAGTATTTGAAGGTTTTCCTTCGATAAAACAGAATCATGATTGTGAATCGCAAAAGAGGTCTAATCGCCGTTCAAATTTTATCTGACTAAAATGCGATCGCTGTTCATTTCTTTGATTTGTATACAGTTTTGCCTTCTGCGTAACCAGTAATCAAATTTCCATATCAAGCTTTCTATTTTTCGAATCGAGTGTGAAGCGTTTAGTTCTTTCTAATAAACTTGATTGAGAAGGTGTGAAGCCATTATAGTGTGGTAGGTAGTACCTACCAATAGGTAGGTGTGGTAGGTAAAAAAAAAATTGGTAGGTAAAACAATGTTTGTAGGTAAAAAACGCTGCAAATCATTGCTCACTGATCAGCTGAGTGAGCTCCGAAGCCATTTTCAATGCTATTGAATGGAAGTGCTCTTCCAGGCGTCTCCAGCATTCGAGGATATCTTCTTCACTCCTCAGATCACTGATCAGCTGAGTGAGCTCCAAAGCCATTTTCAATCCTTTTGAATGGAGGTGCTCTTCCAGGCGTCTCCAGCATTCAAGGAGATCTTCTTCGCTCCTCACATCACTGATCAGCTGAGTGAGCTCGAAAGCCATTTTCAATCCTATTGAATGGAAGTGCTCTTCCAGGCGTCTCCAGCATTCGAGGAGATCTTCTTCACTCTTCTGATCACTGATCAGCTGAGTGAGCTCCGAAGCCATTTTCAATCCTATTGAACGCAGGAGCTGAAATTTGAGAGGGAAGGTCAAGGGAGAATACAGATGGTGGTAGGTGCTATTGATGGAGAACCAGTGATCTATACAGAAGGATGATCTATACAGAAAATAATAAACCTTTGAGCAATGATTTGCAGCGTTTTTTTTTTTTTTTTTTTTTTGCTACCTACTTCATCATCGGACATCAAAGATGACGAAATATTTGAAATAAGGTATAAGTGTAAGATAGAGCCAACCAATACCGCTCTACTCCTTAATTAATTTGCTACTGTACGTGTTTCCAATGAGGATTTTCTATTCTTGACCAATTAATACAACTGAAAACACCATCACGACATTATTGTTAACATGGTGGACAAAATTGTAAACTAGTGAGGAACGTAAAAACTTATGCAACTACTGAAGTATAGAAAAGAATACACTGAACACCACTGGTAAGTTAAACGAGAATGTATTGACTGAAAAGTACAGGTATGAAACGACTCGGGTGAGCTGGTGAACATCTAGATCAACATTCGAAATACAACTGACTCCTGAACCCCCAATCTGCATGCGCGCAGTGGTGGGTGTCACTAAACTTCCATGTCAACTACCTCACTAAATGAAATGCTGCACCAGTTTGTTATTATTTAGTATTTTTTGTAGTCAAAAACAGGAGGTAGGAGAGAAATATAATTATTAAAGTCGGTTTTTGAGTAATGCAAGACGTTATTTTCTATGAAATATGTGTTATGTAAGTGGGTGGTCCCTTACATTGGCGCAGTTGGTAGGAACGAGTTCTTTCAACATTCATTTTTAAAAAAATTCCGTTGTCGAACCATGAGTTTACTTACAGCAGTTTTTGCTTAACGTTTTCTCCTTTTGCATGTTATAATTGCTCAAAAAGTTATATTGCCAGATCAAAGAAAAAATTTAGCTTTTGTATTGATACCAAAAACTAAATCATTAGTCTTCAAAAATTACCTGCTAGTTCCAAAGAAGAATGCACGCTGCAATCTCGATTCAATTACAAATAAATAGAAGAGTAAAAGTTAATAATTTTGATGGATAGAAAAACGAGGTTTTTATAAATGGAAAACAGTTTGTTGAGATCTTAAACTTTATTTTAGAGGAAAATAATAATATTAGTCTGTATGAAAAACATAAATTTGTTAGAGGTAACGAAGTAGTTCTTCAGACTTATGTTGTAAGACACGAGATCAAACTATTGAAAAAATACACTAATCTCAATCTTCCTCCTGGCACTCGAGTGAATGAGGACAACTAGGCGGACCTGCCGTATTGAAAATGGGGACATTGTCGATCTATTCACCAGTGTCTAGTACCAAAGTAATGTCTACAATATTAGAAGACATTGTGGTCATCCAAAACGAATGAGAAGTATTGAATCTCAGTGTTTGTCCAAAGGGAGTACTCGTCAGGAACTGTCTCAATATCTGAAAGATATGAACGCCTCAATGAAATCTCGGTCTTAAAGTGGCATTAAAACTGGGTTCACATGGGCGTGGTTGATGCAGTTACGCATTGGGGCATTATGATTGGTACTTAGAAGCTGGATTCACATGGATGGAAGAGGGCGGAAACAGAAAAGACGGAAAGAAATATCACAATCTGATTGGCTGATTTTCCCCGGTTGAGAATGGTGGCTGCCATCTTGATGGAACCCGTCGGCAGAAGGAATTTTTATACCATCGTCCTTCTTCCGTGTATTCTGCGCACCAGCGCAGTGGTCAGGAATGATAACCACGAGTGGAGGTTGCACTAGTGGTGGCCAGCTGTCGATAGTAGCAAACAATCAATTGTTATGATGCAATCGACGCGATTGATACATTGTGGTAATGTATTCCCAGAATTATTGCAGAATCCCAACTGTGAATTTTCTACAAACATTGTTCAGCTGGCATTCGTTAAAATTAATGAGCATGTGGGCAATTTGAAAATTCCAAGAGCAATATAACCAGAGAGGTTATCATTTCAGAGGCTTCCAGGAGGAAGGTTATCATTCTGTTCTTTACGTCCATGTGAACCTTCCGCCAACTCCGGCTGCCCCCTCAACTTGTTTTCTCGTCTTTTCCGTTTCCGCCCTCTTCCTTCCCATGTTGGTCTTGATGGTCTCATTTGGGCTTATCTTCATTCAGCAGGCACTCTTGCTCTTCCAACGTACGTCTACTCAACGTTTTCTCCCTCTCCAAAAGTTTGAATTTCATTGTCACTGATTCCTGTCTCACCATCTAAAAATTCGAGTTAGAATAAAATAATAGGTTGGTGATTAAACTCCATAATTGATCCAACATCACTGAACGACTCTCTCCACAGAGTTGCCTAACCTATTTGAAATTCCACCCATCTCAGAAACACCAAGCTCTTTTGATATCTATTTGGGAGGGGTGGTCATAATGACAAAAGTATATGAAACAGGCACAGTGCGAAAAAATCTGTAACCTTGATAGTTACTTAACCCTATAGTGAACATCGATTTGTGTCAGATAGATACTTTTGTCATTATGACCACCCCGCCCAAATAGGTAGGTACCTAGGTAGGTAGGTACATAAAGAGCTTGGTGATGAGTGGGATTTCAAACAAGTGACGCATACACTGTTCATGATATAAGTATTTCATCAAACGTAGGTACACGTAGGTTTACTTACCTGGCTCTTTAATTGGGAAAATCTCTGCGGGGAACTCATTAGGTACATACTGATTCTCAACAACGCTGTCACCACATGTCAACCTCCGTTGGACGCAAATTCTCTCGCTTCGATGAACACTATTTTCATCACTTTCAGTTTTTTGCACGCAACGACCATTTTCGCACCTCATAACATGTTTTACGAACCATATATTCGCTGTTACATATTTAAAACTCAACATATTATGACGAGAAAACGACGAAAGCTGGCATTTCAAAATGTTCACCAGATGCAACGGAAGAAAACAGTTTTTTGGGCGACATTTGGGGCCGGATCTGTGATCAATCCAATGGTGAAAAACAGCGCTTCGAGAGCAGTATCCGAGCTAGCAGTAAGAGGTAGCTGACAATGGGGAAACACAACTCTATCAACCAAACTGTTGTACTACCTACTTCTCTTCCGATTGCCTGATCAAAGCAACGGAAAACCACCTTGTTTCAGTTAAAGAGACCGTATTGCTGTTTTTTGGATTGCTCAAGGCAAACTGTCTTTTACCCATGTACCACCCATTATTATTAGAAGGCAGTCTACCTACTAATGGTAATAACTTCTTAAATTTTCATAGGAGACTGTTTTTCACCATTGAAAAACCTACCAAAAGGTGGAGATTGAGCTGAAAATGTGAAAAAATCGAGTTACTGCTTTTCTCCTTTGAACGGCAGTATTTTGGAATCAGATTTTTATTTTCTCTTTTAAATTCGATTTTTAACAAACGTAGGGAAAACCATCTCAAGTAGTTTGGATTTGTTCAGTTTACCTAATTGCTTCAAAACGTTGGTACAAAAATGTAGGTCACAGTTAAGGCTGATGATTTTTGTGCAGGTAAGTAGTGAAAAAAAAAACGTAGTAGAAAAAGAAAGTAGTGAACCTCTCCTCGCCAATACCCATCAGCGCTGGATGCAAGCAGGGTTGCATTCTGTCACCCACGTTCTTCCTAGTTGTTCTCGACTTGCTTATGCGCAAAACACTAGGGAGACAAAAAAGAGGAATCCAGTGGGGTCTTCACGACCGTCTGGAGGATCTCGAGTATGCTGATGACGTTTGCCTTCTCACGCACAGACTTCATGATATGCAAGGAAAAATTGAAACGCTCAGTCATTACTCTTCTATTGCAGGCCTCACCATAAACGTCCGTAAAACCAAAGACATGAGACTAAACGTCGCACGAGATGACTTGTTGGAAGTGAACGGGCAGCCCATAGACAGAGTGGATTGTTTCCAGTATCTGGGAAGCAATGTCGACATCCATGGAGGTACTGATGAAGATGTTAAAAGCAGAATACGTAAAGCTAATGGATCATTTGTGCAACTGTACCCCTTATTCAGAAACAGGAGCATATCAGTTAGAACCAAGCTACGACTGTTCAATAGTAATGTAAAGTCAGTGCTTCTCTATGGATGTGAGACGTGGAGGGTAACCAGGGCCCTGACGCAGAAGTTGCAATCCTTAACCAATCGCTGCTTGCGGCGGATACTTGGTGCGTGGTGGCCCGAAGTGATTTCCTACGAAACATTGTGGGCGCGAACCGACCAAAAGCCTATCTCCAAGGAGATAAAAAGACGGAAATGGAGTTGGATCGGCCACACTTTGAGGAAAGAGGAGGGTGCAGTGGAGCGTCATGCGTTGGACTGGAATCCTCAGGGCTATAGGCGAAGAGGTAGACCTCGAGTAAGTTGGAGGCGTTCGGTCGAGAGGGAATTAAGGCGAGTCGGCAAAACGTGGCAAGAAGTAAAGGTTTTGGCACAGGACAGAAATGCCTGGCGTACATTTATAGAGGCCCTATGTTCCTAATTAGGAATGAGAGGAATAAATCATCAATCAAGTAGTGAAATAAAACCTGACCAACACATTTTTACATACAATACTTATATATTCATATCTCCACCCCAGTAAAATGCCCATCAAGTACCAAGTATAATGTGGATTCACGTTACAATGCTCAAGCCCAATATTTATGGTAAACTAAGAACAAAATTTGAATTTACCGCCAATTACAGCGTTGTGTGGATTCATGAATTCATGAATATCAAGTTACTAAACATCCATAAACAATCGTTCATTCTTTTTCCCTTATAAACAATTTTCCTTTGAGATTAGAGTGCTTGAATTTTGATTCTATCTTTTTGATAATTTTTCATCTCGTATTTATCAAAATAAGTCTCGTCGTAATCTACCTTTAAATGTGGATAGAACTTCATTTTTGAAAGTTTAACTTGTTTGAAAGAATATTCATTACAAAAAAAAATTACTTTTTTAAAATTGAAATAATTACAATATTTAATATCCACCATTTCAAGAAAGGTTTCATTTCGAATTGGAATAATACAATTTATTATAGGTAATTACGGATTAATTTGCGTAAATGTGAATCATACATCAATTTATAGAGAATCGATTATTGAGATTCAAGAATCGAAGCACTAACATTGATTGCGACACCAATGAGGTGGGGTACTTTGCCGGGTGGTTGTATGGAAGTGCGTTATAGTATCCAACTGATAAGGAGCTCAGGGGTAGAATGATCGGGGGCTCAATGCTCGGGGGGTACAATTCCGGGGGGTACAGTAAAACCTTCCCAAATCGATTCCACTCCGGGGGAACAATGACGGGGGCTCAATGCTCGGGGGGTACAATTCCGGGGGGTACAGCGATAGCAACCCGGCACAAATAGGTAAACAGAATCTTCTTCTTCTTCTACTTCCAAGTTAACTGTCCTGGCCGCAGCCATGCCGGACATAGGTATTTCTTGCATGGATGATGATGGTGATTCATGAAGGTAATGATGATGACGAGAATGATGAAACAGATCTTGAGGTAATGACGTTGCTATGGCAGGCTGGCACTTTTGATAATTATATTGATTGATATAGAAATGTTTATGGAAAATGAATTGAGAAAGGGAAAAGCGATAATATGGGTTGAGAAGGATAATGTAGGTTGTGAGGGACATTGAGAAATGGTTATGAAAAATGGGTTGAGAAAGGAATCTGGTTGGTGAGGGAATCATGGAATAGTGGAGATGTCTGTGGAGAGTGACAGGGCAACTAAAATTGAAGGTCACATTCCTGTACAAATTTATAAATTCTTTGGAGAGTATTGATGTTAAATTTGGCCTGAAGAAGATCAATTATGGAATCATAATGGATTCCATCAAAATTCAGCAAATCGATACGTTTAGAACTTGTTCTGCCACATCTGTCCAGAATATGGCCAAGGTCCGCCACTTCTTGCTCGTTGTTACAATGGGTGCAATATGGCGAATCAATTTTTTCCATGAGACGACGGAAGAATGGGGTATTTCCATGGCCCAGAATGATGCGATTGACTGCTGTGAAAAACCTTCCTTCTCCCTCAACGCCTCGGTACCAAGGTGCCACTGTAGGAAAGGGTATAATGGCCTTAGTCCAGCTACCTCGAGTCAAACACAATTCATCGTGTTCCCTAGTCCACTGCAAAGCCATTCTCCGTTTCAGCGTATGGACCAGATCAGTGAAAGGAACATTGGAGGGGAATACATCACCAGGGTGTTTGCTGAAAGATCTGGCCATTAAATCAGCAATTTCATTGCCGGACAGATTTATATGGCTAGGCGACCACTGTATAGCTAGCTTATTATTGGCAGTTAAAGCTGTAAACGATTTCAAAATATTTTGAGTTATAAAATCGGGATTGTCTCCTAGTTTTAAATTTTTCAAAAATTCAATGGCTGATTGTGAGTCTGAAATAATTAATATATTGCAGTTGGTATGGTGGGTTACAGCATGTTGAAGTGCTACAGAAATGGCATCTAGTTCAGCCTGAAATATACTAGTGGTCGGATGTCTTTTGGCTCCAGTAGCGGTGTGATCAATGTCACAATAAAAAGCGAGGGCTGAGTTACCATTGTCCATTTTTGAGCCATCTGTATAAATTTTGCAATTATAATCCTGAAAATTTTTGTGAATATGTTCTAGGGCTAAAGCTCTAAACTGGGATTCGGGCAAACTGTTTTTCTTTTCAATCGTTGAAATAGTACGGTTTATTATTACTTTGTTTTTGTGTGAAGGAAGTACACGGAAGGCAATTTGGTCCGGACTATAGAGGTGCACATGCTCTTCTTCCAGAAGGTCTACAACTGTTTGCAGTTGTTCTCTGTATTTAGCATGGTTATTGTGTCTTCTTGGTGGTAGTAGAAATGAGTTTGCCATTTTCCTCAGAGGAGAGTTATATATTAGTAATCTGCTTAAATTACGCTCAGTGACATAAGATACTCTAGTGGTTATGTATACAAAATTGGTTACTGAATGTAAAGAAGGAATTGGCGATGTCTTAACTGCGCTTGTTACCTGACGGAGCGCCGTATTTTGGAAGACCTGGAGTTTTTTAACATTACGAGGGTGTCCCCAGGCATAAAGATGCAAACCGTAGTCAATTTTGGGTAGTACGAGGTGTTTCACAAGTTGTTCCTGAGTGTCAGGATGATTTCCCCAAGATGAGCCCTTCATTGATTTTAATGCAAGTACATCTTTTGTACACCTGTTAATTATGTGGGTGGTATGTTGGACACCACTCAATTTATTATCCAGGATTATTCCCAAATATTTACAGGTCTCGACAGGCTTAATCAAAATGTCGTCAATATTGATTGCAAGTTCTTGTGTCTGATGGGAAGAGAGTGAGTCGAAGAAGGACATAAGGGATGTTTTCTTGAAGTTGATTTTGAAATTGTGCTGCATGAATTTTTCCAAGAGTATGAAAAGAGCATTCTTAAGTTTTTCTCGATTGAGCTGCGGGCTTCTCTCCTGTACCATAACCATGAAATCATCAGCGTAAGATATAATGCTCACATTAGGGTCTTGAACAGTGTTGTGTAAATCGAGTACATACAGGTTAAAAAGCATTGGACTGAGTATGCTGCCTTGATCAAGCCCATGGGAGCCGCGTGTAGAGCTAACTCCATCAGTGTAAATTTTATCACTAAAAAAATTTGACACCCAGCAACTGAGGAATGGTGACAAATTCAGTTGCTGCAGTTTTTCAAACATCTGAGGAATGGAAACGTCATTAAATGCCCCAGAAATGTCGAGGAAACAGCATAGTGTGCTCTTGTGCTCATCATTGCCTGAAAGGATTTTCAGTTGAAGTTCAGTTAAACAATTCAAAGTAGAATGTTTTTTACGAAATCCATGCTGGCATGGAGATAGCATCTGTAAAGTATCGGACGATCGGCATAAAATGCAACTTACATTACTTACTTACATGACTCAGCAGTTTTCTTACTTAATTGTGGAAAACGGAGAATAACGTAGATCTTGAACATAGCTTCATATTTAATCAACTTCACGAATAAAATACAGTTCAACATCCGTACATCATACAACAACGAGTAAATTCGGGTAGAATCATAAATCCAGAGCTTCGAGTGTGAAACCGAATCAACCGACGTTCGACCCGCGACGCTCCGCAGTTCCGCCAACACAACAGCACAGATGTACCATGGAGAAGTGATATTCGTATTTTCTTGACACTCCCTCCCGAATATCCATCAAATAGGGGACATCTGTAGGAACTGACTGTTGGCTCCACTGACGTATTATTGCAACACAGACTTATTGTGATTAACCAGCACAAACGTCCTGTGGAACAAAAGAACACAAGCACAAGTAAACCATTACACAAATAACATTTACATAACAAGTAAACCAAAATTTGTGTGAATTCGGACTTTTTGCATGGCTTGATGATCTAAAAGATTATACTTAGATCCAATAAGGACAAAGTTAAACACTGGTTGTCATCTCAACGGTTCAAAAGAAATCAACCCAAATCCAATTCTTCGAGAAAACTGGAAAAGATAGAAGCCTAAAAGTTGCTAAACAAGTGAAACCACAACGCCACGAGAGGAATCACAGGAAACGAGCAGGGATACGACGAAAGTGAACAAGGACAATAAGACTGAGACGAAGAATTGCCACAGGATTATTACAACCAGCATCAAACTTCTATTATGAAATCATCCTCATGTGCCCAATAATGCAACCTAATTGTCCAAATAGAACGGTCCCTGATAATTTCGATACCAAGGAATTTCCTGGTATCACCTGATTATTTTCCTCTCCTTTCCTCCAACAACTCCAACTAATTATCATAATAATTTTCATACCTGTTGAAATTTCAAGTCCACATTTCTCTGGAGCGACAAATTCTTGATTATTAGCCTTCATCAAACTTATTGCAATTGAGGTGTTTATAGTTGATAGGGTGAAATGTGACACAAATGTTCCTCTTCTTAGTGAAGAACATACTCCAACGTACTCTGTTCATCTCCTTCCTTACTGATTTATTCACACGTATTTGACTCATTTTCCTATTCTGTAGCAAACTCTAGAATCTTTCAAAATGTCTGATAAGGTCGTCTCCTATGAAACTAACCTGCTTGGATCTCGCTAACGTTTTTGTTTATTGCATGAAACAGATCACAAACATAATAATGTTATGTTTATATTATAGACTGTTTCTGTTCATTCCAGCAAAACACATACCAAGTTGTCTATATTATGTCTATATCCAGCAAAACACATACTAAGTTGACTCTGGGGGCGACTTTGGTTTTTACTAAAGTCAAACTTATGAGCTCCACACATGTTTGCTATATGTTCAACATGTGTTTTACTGACGGTAATCTGGCACACGCACAGAGCACTGAAGACAAGTTAACAGAGGAGAAAGCAAATGCCAAAATGGCGTGCAAGCACCCCTGAGGCTGCCTCAGTTGCGCCATCTACCCTCAGCTAAGGAACTACTACAGAAACTGAAGTGGTGGGGGAAGGCCACACTCTCTTCATGAATGCGATCTGTTGCACTCATCTAGAACTACGTCCACCAATCAGAACGCTTCTAGGGCTCCCAGCTTCAGCTTTCAGCCCAGTCTCAAAGGTTAACAGATGAAATGAGTACATCATAACTTGAATAACATGACTCTGAGCAAAGAAGATAATAAATTCACACAAATCTTCTTCTCTAACTCCAAATTCGACCAAATTCTGCAGCAGTATTATGCTGTGGCATATAAGATTCACAAACAATTAGACCTATATTTTTTCTAATAAGGATATAATTCACAGATGACGTTTTATACTCCATTCCTCCATCAGTTCCCAAACATTTAATTTTATTTATGCATGGTTCAGTCTAAAGTGTCATCTAAGACCTCCATTATCTCTCATACGGATTTCCTCCTCAATTTTCCTCCCTCACATTATCTCACATAGGTACGTATTTCGTTAGCACTGATTTTCCATATTTTGCCTGATAAGCCTCAATTTTCCTCCCTCCTAAATTTAGATCAGAGTCACTCTTTCCTCAAAAATCGTTCATCAAAGATTGATTAATTCCAATCTGTTTCTAAATTTACATTTTCGAGTCGTTTTCGTAAAATCAACTGTACCTCAGACTTGCTTTCAACAGCGGTACCATCAAATTTACCTTGTTTCACAAGTTCAAGTGTCAGTTATTAACTTTCTTTTAATTTGCTAATAAATTTTCAATTACTCTCAAACGTTATACTTTTTTTTCAGACTTTCAAACGTACTAACTTTTTTTTCGAATTTTCCAACTTACCCTTTTTTAAAATTACTTAAAAATTTCTTTTTTTTTCAGACTTTCAAACGTACTAATTTTATTTCTAAGGCATTTCAAATACTATGCTTTAGCAAACATCCTGACGTTTTAAACTTTTTCAGAATTTCAAACGTGTTAATGTTTGTAGACTTTCCAATGTACAAAACTTTTTAACAGAAGTACTGAACTTTTTCACATTTTCCAAAGTCGTTCTAAACTTTCTCAGATTTTCCAACGTACTTAGGTACTAAACTTTCTCGAACTTTCTAACATACTAAACTTTTTCAGATTTTGCTAAGTAGTACTAAACTTTCTCAGATTTTCCAACGTACTTAGGTACTAAACTTTCTAACATGATAAACTTTTCCAGATTTTCCAAAGTAGTACTAAACTTTTTCAGGTTTTCCAACGTACTTAGGTACTAAACTTTCTCAAACTTTCTAACATATTAAACTTTTTCAGATTTTCCAAAGTAGTACTAAACTTTCTTAGATTTTCCAACGTAGTACTAAACTTTCTCAGATGTTTCAACGTACTTAGGTACTAAACTTTCTCAAACTTTCTAACATAGTAAACTTTTTCAGACTCTCCAACGTACTAAACTTTTTCATACTTCCAACATAGGTACTAAACTTCCTCCAACGTAGGTACTATTTTTTTTTTTCCAAATTTATTAAACTTTTTCCAACAAGCTCTACCTTTTCCAACGTACCTAACTACTAAACTTTTTGCAACTTATTAAACTTTTTCAAACGTACTTAGTTTTTTTTTTAAACTTATTAAACTTCTTCCAACGTACCTACTGAACTTTTTCCAACGTACTTATTAAACTTTTTCTGACGTACCAAACTTTTTCAAACGTACTCACTACACTTTTTCCGACATACCAAACTTTTTCCAACGTACTTATTAAACTTTTTCCGACGTACTAAACCTTTTCCAACGTAGGTGTTCAACTCTTTCCAACGTACTAAATTTTTTCCAACCTACAAAACTTTTCCCAATGCACTAAACTTTTTTCTTGTTTATTTGATATGATGTAACACATCGTCACACCACTCAAACAAGTTATATTTAGTGATGAGTATCTCTCCATTGGTGATCGTTTTCATTGATCAGGAATATACGGTTGTAATGCCATTATCACTCTCTCACTATTCTATCGCGAGATGAAAGGCAACTCATCCACAGATATATATATCTATGTATGTAATTTGTAATATATGAGATGTAATATATTACAATATTATTGTAATTCATTTTTCAGATATATCACAATATTATCGTAATTCATTTTTCTCACTGTACAACCCATTTACTATTATCAAACATATTTAATTTCCCACGTAATTTTAAAACATATCTACATAGATCACACACAACAAATAGATTCTTCCACACCTATATATTTTTGCATACGTTGTATGCTGAAACGAAATGATATACTGAAAAACTCAATTACAATTCACACATATTGCTAACGCACTCTGACGGTCTTCAAATGAAATAACAAACTCACAAACCGCTCACTGCTTACACAAACGTATTTAGCAATCGTATTCTGACTCTAACTTCAAACAAAATAATATACTCACAAACCAATCACTGCTTACCCTTACGTACTCTAACTCTAAACGAAATGATATACTCTCAAATCAATCACTGCTTACCTTACGTACTCTGACTAACTCTAAACGAAATGATAAACTCTCAAATCAATCACTGCTTACCTTACGTACTCTGACTAACTCCAAACGAAATAATCCTACTCTCAAATCAATCACTGCTTACCCTAACGTACTCTAACTCCAAACGAAATAGTATACTCTCAAATCAATCACTGCTTACCCTAACGTAATCTAACTCCAAACGAAATAATATATAGAAAAACCAACTTCATAGTGCAACAAACAATATCTAAACAATCAGGTTGCATAGGTCCATCGTTTTCACTTACATGTCGAATTAATCCCATTGACATACTAACACTAACGAGTTAGAAATATATCATTCAGACTCCCTCCCAACTTAACATCGTAATAATTATACTTCATTTAGCTCCTTTTATCAAGTTAGTTAAGTTGGTAGTTACTTCTCAGAGAACAAACATTGACTGGGCCTACGCAACCCACACATATTTTTAAATCGTCCACAGAGAGGGCCAGTTGACTGTTCTAACCAAGGTGATGGGATCTTTTTACCAAACAATTACAAGGTGAGGTATGTGAGGAGACGCGACCAAACGAGAATTGCAGCTGATCCGCTGAGTATGCACTAAGTGAACTGCGCTGCTCAGCTGACAACAACCGCAGGGCCATTTACTCTCCCTGTAGCTACGCCAAAAATGGACGGTACCTACATAATCCCACATATTACACCAAGGCCGCACCGAATCGTATTTCATACATGAAGCACAGACACACACACACATGACTACCCTCACACACACTGACTATAATTATTTCCTCACACACACTGACTATAATTACTTCCTCACAAACACATACGCATCGATTCGGCACTTGAACATCAAACAGTCCCCCCTTAGGGTCCGCTTTGCTATTATCGGCTAATAAATACCTACCATCTGAAATAAATGGTAAATTAGTAACAAGAAGTCCATTGTCCGATCATACGCGCTTTGTTATACACAAAGTAACTTCACAAAATTAAAAGGTGTTATGTTAAATTCAAACAAAATTCGAATCCTACAAACTTCAATTCTCATTTGGTAAATTCAAACTAAAATTCGCAAAACTCAAATTCTATTTCGCTTAATACACATCACTAAAAATCAAAATATGTACTCACGAAATAAACCACACGAACTATTCCGACGTACTTTCGGTGTAACACACCATTACACCAAGTTTCACCCCACATCCCTTTCTACATACAATCGTACAGATGACGATTAATTGACTGGTTCTGACCATTCTTCACTCACAGGGATTTCAACAGACGTACAAACGAATTTACGTACTTCAGGACTTTTTCCATACCATGGTTTTACAGGACACTAACGACACACGTCTTTTCACATGCAAATGCCTTTTCCACTCTTCACACGTGATTCACCAATCTCATACGATCTTCAAACGTAATAAACCAACAATATAATTTGCATGCCGTATTGGGTCAGACCAGTGAAACTCTTACGAAATTCGACTCACACAAATGCCAGATAAATGCGAAAGACAAGCACCATGTTCCAATCGGACAATGGACATAATAGCCGACTGATTTCTCGTTCAAAATCAGAGCAATGAATTCATATCGGACGATCGGCATAAAATGCAACTTACATTACTTACTTACATGACTCAGCAGTTTTCTTACTTAATTGTGGAAAACGGAGAATAACGTAGATCTTGAACATAGCTTCATATTTAATCAACTTCACGAATAAAATACAGTTCAACATCCGTACATCATACAACAACGAGTAAATTCGGGTAGAATCATAAATCCAGAGCTTCGAGTGTGAAACCGAATCAACCGATGTTCGACCCGCGACGCTCCGCAGTTCCGCCAACACAACAGCACAGATGTACCATGGAGAAGTGATATTCGTATTTTCTTGACATAAAGATTCAACAGAATAAAAGTAAACAGAATCGAAAATTACTGGGTTGATTGAGCTCACAACATTAACGAACATGGAAGAAGATGGATACGACAAAAATTCTCCATGACAAAAAGATGGATGCTTCTTCTACTTCTTCTTCTTCTTATTCGGAACAAATCGAAAGCTGAGTGGCCACAATGGTACGTTGTATGCTACCCTTTGCTCTTTTGGATTATTATTTTCAATAATGTACTTTTGGAATCGAGCAAGAAAAACGCTGCAAATCATTGCTCAAAGGTTTATTATTTTCTGTATAGATCACCCTTCTGTATAGATCACTGGTTCTCCATCAATAGCACCTACCACCATCTGTATTCTCCCTTGACCTTCCCTCTCAAATTTCAGCTTCCTACGTTCAATAGGATTGAAAACGGCTTCGGAGCTCACTCAGCTGGTCTGAAGAGTGAAGAAGATCTCCTCGAATGCAGGAGACGCCTGGAAGAGCACTTTCATTCAATAGGATTGAAAATGGCTTCGGAGCTCACTCAGCTGATCAGTGATCTGAAGAGTGAAGAAGCCTTTGAGCAATGATTTGCAGCGTTTTTTACCCACCAACATTTTTTTTACCTACCAACTTTTTTTTACCTACCAGCTAGGTACTACCTACCACACCATACTGGCTTCACACCTTCACAATCAAGAAAAGTGCCGCGTACGGCGGACGGACGGAAATTTTTTTATTCGATTTTCGTATTCTACGTACCTTGAAACGTAAAACATCAAATTTTGAGGGGGTGTTAAAATTTTTTAACATGTTTAATGTTTTAGGGCTGGGGGTCATTCTGTGAATTCCGACACGCAAATTTGAAACGGGCAAAACTATACTAACCTGTGGTCCGATTTTGATGAAATTTTCAGGGATTGTGCGGGTTAGGTCCTAGACGGTCCCCTATAAATTTCAGCACCTTCGGACCAATAGGAGCGAGTGCGCATGCGCAAACGTGAATTTCCTGGGACCTCGGTTTCTCGGTTTCTAATGAACCGATTTTGCTCAAATTTGGAGGTTAGTTAGGGACTAACTTCTAAGAGACACCCTATAAGTTTCAATCAAATTGGTCAAGCAATAGCCGCTGCGCATGCGCGAACTTTAAATTTATTGTTACAACCAAAACTCCGCAACTATTCAACCGATTTCGATGAAATTTTCAGGGATTGTGTGGGTTAGGTCCTAGACGGTGGACCGCTAATATTTTGGTATTCAATAACTCTTTGAATCATAATTTTTTCGCCAACTGATTCTATACGTCCATGTTACAATGAGTGAGGAAGCTATACTGCCCACCCAACTTGGCAGACTTTTTTCTCTCCTATTCAACGCAGGAAGGTGAAATTTGAGAGGCAGGGTCAATGGAGAATGCTGAAGGCGCCTGAGTGGTCACTGATCGGCTGAGTGAGCTCCAAGGCCATTTTCTCTCCTGTTGAACGCAGGAAGCTAAAATTTGAGAAGCAGGGTCAATGGAGAATGCTAAAGGCGCCTGAAGGGTGACTGATCAGCTGAGTGAGCTCCAAAGCCATTTTCTCTCCTGTTGAACGCAGGAAGCTGAAATTTGAGAGGCAGGGTCAATGGAGAATGCTGAAGGCGCCTGAAGGGTGACTGATCAGCTGAGTGACCTCCAAGGCCATTTTCTCTCCTGTTGAACGCAGAAAGCTGAAATTTGAGAGGCAGGGTCAATGGCAGAGTCACCCAGCCTACACCCATGCAGTCTGATAATAGTATACAGTCGTTATTGCAAAACATACTTGCAAATCAAAGCAGAATAGAAAACACTCTGTCCAACGTCAATCAAAGATTAACTGCCCTTGAAAAAGGTTGCAATCAAACACGAAAGAAATCACCATGATGCGCAACTCACGAATTATGTGCTGGAATGCCAATGGACTCTTGTCCCGAAAATTGGAATTGGAGACGATCCTTAATATAAACAAAATAGACATCTGCCTAATTTCTGAGACTCACTTTACTAAGGAGTCATATTTTAAAATCAAAGGATTCAAGTCCTATAATGCTCTCCATCCCAGCAATAATGCAAGAGGAGGCAGCATGGTACTGATCAAAGAAAATATAAAGCATCATGAATGTGTCAAAATAGAGGAAGAAAAGCTTCAAATATGTGCAATCACCATCAGTACAAAATCCTTTGAAGCCGATATTGCCAGTATCTACATTCCACCAAGGCATATCATAAAAGAAGAAGAATTTGCTGAAGCGTTTTCCCTACTAGGAAATCGCTTTATAATCGGCGGGGACTTCAACGCTAAACACACGTATTGGGGTTCGCGACTTAGTACACCTCGTGGTACACAACTTCTCAAGTATGTGCAATCAAATAACTGTATACCGTTGTCAAGTGGGAAACCAACATACTGGCCAACAGACATTAAGAAGAGCCCTGATTTAATTGATTTCTTCATCATGAAAAATATCTCAGCGAACTATGCACTTGTTGAGGACTGCGCTGACCTCAGCTCGGACCATTCGCCAATAGTTCTCACACTAAGTGAAACGATTATCCTCAAACCACATAATCCAGTCCTAGTGAACAAAAAGACAGATTGGGATCAGTTCAAAATCAACGTAAATCAACACATTGATCTCAGTGTGGCACTGACATCACCGGATGAAATTGATAGAGAGCTAGGTCAACTAGTTCACTCCATCCAAACTGCGGCATGGCAAAACACCCCTGAAGAAACGAGAAAGCTGAAGGGCCTCAACTATCCGTGCGAAGTTGTGAATACGATCAGAGAAAAACGAAAAGCTAGACGTAAATGGCAACATTTACGTATCCCCACTCTCAAAACTGAATGGTACAAACTTGACAACAAATTGAAGAAAATGATGGAACAGATACAAGAAGAAACCCAAGAAGATCTTCTCACGTCACTTACCAGTCATCGAGACACTGAATACTCTCTCTGGAAGGCAACAAAGCACTTGAAGAGACCTATCATCCAAGCACCACCTATTAAAGATACAACTAATAACAAGTGGATAAAAACCAATCAAGAAAAGGCTGATGCTTTTGCTCGTCATCTAGCAGATATTTTCACGCCCAATTCTGGTTGTCCTAATGAGGAATCTCTCAAAGAAGTTCCCTTGGGAGATCAACAAATTGACATCCCATTGGTCACTGTCAAAGAAATACAAAACACCATCAACACCAAGATAAATCCAAAGAAGGCCCCTGGATATGACCTGATCACTGGACAAGTCCTCAAACACCTTCCGCGGAAGACGCTTGTAAAGATCACACAAATCATAAATGCTTCTATCAAACTTCGGTATGTTCCACAACTGTGGAAACTCGCTGAAGTCATCATGATACTGAAGCCAGGTAAACCTCCTGAAGAAATAACTTCTTATAGACCGATATCACTATTACCTGTACTCTCAAAACTCTTTGAAAAAGTGCTCCACAAACGACTAATAAAAATTGTGGAAGAACGAAACCTCATACCTAAACACCAGTTTGGGTTCCGCCATAAGCATTCGACTATAGATCAGGTGCACCGGATCACTCATATTATTGAACAAGCCATGGAAGACAAAAAAGTCTGCTCAGCTGTCTTCCTCGACGTTACCCAGGCGTTCGATAAAGTCTGGCACGAGGGACTTAATCATAAGCTCAGACAAATGCTTCCAGCAAAATACGCTGAGTTGCTCCACTCATACCTATCAAATCGGTACTTCCGAATCAAACAAGATGATGCATACTCAGAAGCAAAAATGATTCATGCTGGAGTCCCGCAAGGAAGCGTACTTGGCCCCCTCTTGTACGTCCTATACACTAGCGATCTACCCGAACACGAGGGTAACACCCTGGCATCATTTGCAGATGATACTGCAGTCCTTGCTATTGGTGAAGACAATCGCGAATCAACTTTAAAACTTAGAAGATCCATCGAGAAACTCCATGACTGGACAATTAAGTGGAGAATCAAGATGAATGAAGCCAAATCAGTCCATGTTGATTTTACCAACCGCCATATCAAACATATACCAATATATCTTAATGGCAAAGTCATCCCTTTTGCTAATGAGGCAAAATATCTGGGTATGACTCTGATACGAAACTCCGCTGGAGGGTGCATGTGAAAAATAAAAGAACAGAACTGGACATCAAACTCCGAAAAATGTATTGGTTGGTTGGTAGACGATCAAAATTGTCAATACAGAACAAACTAACTTTATACAATCAGGTCCTTAAGCCAGTCTGGACATATGGTGCACAACTGTGGGGCTGCACCTCTCAAAGCAATCGTGACATTATACAGCGTTTTCAGAACAAAGTACTGCGCTCATGCGTTGATGCGTATTGGTACTCAACCAATGACGACATCCATAAGGACCTTAAAATTCCCACAATAAATGAAGTCATCAAAACTCAAGCAATAGCCCATCACCAGAGGCTACAAGGTCATATCAACGAGGAGGCTGTGAAGTTGCTGGATGTTGATGATCTACTCAGGCGGCTGAAAAGACGAAAACCTCACGATCTGTGGCAGTAGGGAGTGGTGTTTTCATGAAGTTGTTCAGTGAGTGTTGTGCTGTGCGCTCCTGTGAATCTTGTGCGTCAAAAGACACATAAAATAGCCGACATGAAGTATGGAGGTGTGCTATGTACCACACTCTCCTTTCAGTTATTTATATACATTGTCCGAGAAATGTTGCTAATAAGTTGAATTACTTGGTGCAATAAATATAATTTGAAGAAAAAAAAAAAAAAAATTTTCTCTCCTGTTGAACGCAGGAAGCTGAAATTTGAGAAGCAGGGTCAATGGAGAATGCTGAAGGCGCCTGAGTGGTCACTGATCAGCTGAGTTTCTCCCTTGCGAGGGAAAAACATCAAACATGATTTAATGTTTTTCCCTCGCAAGGGAGAAATTGAACATTATACATTATGTCTTCGTAGTAAATGAATAACTCACTTACTTTGTGTTTTGTTAGATTTTAATGACTTTTTCCAATACCTCAAAAGGACAGAAATACCATTTCTTTTTTTCTGTTGTTGAATGCAAATAGAATAAACATAATTATTATAAATAATCATACAAATCTAAATCTTGTAGACGTGAGGTAACAGGGTTACCAGGGTTTTTATAACTGAAACCCATCAAAATACATCTTTGACTTACTTGGAAAGAGCTCCGTAAAAGGCTTGAAGACCTTTCAATTTGGATTTCTCGTGATCCTGAACGCAATTATTGAGCACATCCAGAGCGTGGTCTAGTTCTTCATCTGGCAGATTTCCTAAGGAATAGAAGGCGGAATAAAACGGTGTATATTAGTGTATCGAAATGAACTTATAAAGGCAAGTACTTGGAGGTCAATACATAATGAATGATGAAAATAAATAAAACGAGAGGGATGTATTCCTAGAAGTCTGTAAGCTTAGTAGAATCTTGGGGGAAAAGACTCGATGACTGATAGATAGCTAGTGTTAAGTTGGCTAGTTACAGAAGGGGGCTTTAGATGCGTAAGGCTATTTTTCTTGCTCGATTCCAAAGGCTTATTATTGAAAATAATAAACCAAAAATTGTACCACCCTTCAAAATTTGTTGGTTTACGTTGCAAGGTACGTAGAATCCAAAAACCAAATAAGGATTTTTCCGTCCGTCGGCCATAAGCGCACTTCGCCCAGTTCCCGATTTTGATAAAATTTGGTACATGGGCTCCATTTGGGATCTGGACGCGGTGCAAATCTTTCAGTTACAGTCAGTCTCTTCTTGAGGATGAAAAATAGTGAGAAACATTTCCAAAACGCCCCAGATCGAACAATGTTGAAGAACTGATAGGTACCTACTGTTATTACAGCTATATGATATTTCCTAAATTTTAAAGAATTTTTTTGCCACCACTCAGAGTTTAGTGGGACCGACAGTTTGATCAATGTTACCTGATCGGATTCGGGCATTACCGGCTGATCAATTTGGAAAGAGAGTGAAGGATGTATTGATCGACGCAGAGTTATACACTGTTTTGGATTTTTTTAAGTTAGAATTTTGATTCTACTTATTTGTTTTTGTAATTATTTATATGACATTTGTGTTTTATATCATTCTTAATTTAGTACTCCGACTATTGTAATGCCATCTAATTTGGTTCTGCAATAAAAAATATTTTGACTTTGACTTTGACTTTGACTTTGTTGCAAACTATTCTAAGTTATTGTCCGATTTCTATTAAATTTTCAGGGATTGTGCGGGTTGGCATGTAAATAAAAATTCCCTTTGAAAAACATCACCCCGACTGATAGTAGCTGCTGCGCATATCCAACTCTTTTGTCACAGCCATAATTTCTAGAATTCTCACCCGATATTGATGCAATTTTCAAGGATTATGGTGATTGGAATGTGGTTGTTTCCCTTTTAGCATCGTGTAAGGTACTTAAAGATTAATCTCTTGAGATTAGCTACGGTGCATCGGATTATCTATACAATCGAGTTATGGATACGAATAAGCTGTTACACCCACTTGGCAGAAGTTTTTATATAGGCACCTATGTAGGCATAGTCTTCCATCAACCAAAATCTTTGGGGGCATAACTAGACCCTCAAATGGAGCCCACATACCAAATTTAATCAAAATTGGTCCATGGTAACTAGGGAAAGTATCGCGTACGGCCAAATTTTTATTCGATTTTTGGATTCAAATTTTGTTGTGGGGGGGGGGGGGGATAACAAATTTTTTCTTGGTCGACTCCAGAGGTTCATTATTGAAAATAATAAACCAAAAACCATAGGTTTATGTCTGTGTGTGACAAAATCTTGTAAATACCTTGCCCAGGCCTCAATTTCCAACCGATTTTCGAGATTCGTTTTGGTTTATTGTTTTCAATAATGAACCTTGAAATCGACCAAGAAAAATATTTTTTAACCCCCCCCCCCACAAAATTTGTTGTTTTACGTTTAAACGTACGTAGAATCCAAAAGTCGAATAAAAATTTGGCCGTCCGTCCGCCGTACGCGATACTTTCCCCACTTAGCATTGACCGATTTTGATGAAATTTGGTATGTAGGCTCCATTTGGGGGTCTGAATGTGCCGCGAAGCTTTTGATCTAAGGGTTGACATTTTGAAAACGCCCTAACTCAAAATATTTTGATATCAAGGTATCGTTTTTCCATCAATTTAAGATAGTATTGAAATTTTATAATTTTTAGAGACCACGCGGAGCCCTGTAGCACAATCCGCTCGCTCCCTACGAGAACTTAAGGGTTGGACTTAGGATACGAAAAAAACCTACGATAAATCAGAAACACGAGTGTGAATCGCAAAAGAGGCCTAATCTCCGTTCAAATTTTAGCTGACCGAAATGCGGTCGATGTTTTTCTTCATGTTGGTAGGTGGTAACAACGGCAAAGCCGTGTTCTTTGCAGACGAGTGATCTGCAGAAAAATAATAAACCTTTGTGCAATAATTTGCAGCGTTTTGGTTTATTATTGTCAATAATGAACCATTGGAATCGCCCAATAAAAATGTTTGTCTAAACCCCCCCTCAAAATTTTACGGTTTACGTTTCAAGAAACGTAGAATCGTAGAAACGTAGAATTCGGATGAGAATTGTAGAAGTGGTTGGTGGTAGAAGAATGGCTGTGCAAGGATTACATGACAGACAGACACGGAACCAAAACTGTTCAGGAAGGTCTGAAACGTAAAACGCGAGTGGAAATTTTGATATTGGAGACTTTTTTCAACCTTGAAAAGTGGAAACAAAGCTTCCGCTACCTTGGTAGACTCGGAAGCAAAAATGTTCAAGGTAACAAAATCATTTTTACTCCAATTTACTACCTTATTACCTACATACAATTTATAAAATTACCAACTAAATTATTATAGAGATACCTAATATATTCCGCATATAGAAGCTATTCACAAGGGAGAAAACGTCTGCCAAGTGGGTGTGGCACATAGCTTCCTCGTATCCATAACCCGATTGTATAGATGATCCGATGCATAGTAGTTAATCTCAAAACACCAATCTCTAAGTACCTTTCACTACCCTCATTGGGGACCATCTACTCGCTAATCTGAACAATCCTAGAAAATTTCATCAAATTCGGATGAAAAATAAGTGTTTTGGCTGTTACAATGATTTTACGTTTGCGCATGCGCAGTGGCTACTATCAGTCCGAAGGTAGTGATTTTCATACGGGACCATCTACAACATAATCCGCATAATCCCTGAAAATTTCATCGAATTCGGATGGAAAATGTAGAAGTTATGGCTGTTACAAGGAAATTCACGTTTGCGCATGCGCACTCGCTTTTATCAGTCCGGGGATGATGATTTTCATAGGGGACCGTCTACACACCAACCCGCACAATCCCTGAAAATTTCATAGAAATCGGACGATAACTTCGTATAGTTATGCGCGTTACACATTACACGTTAGACAGACACACAAACACACAGACAGACAGACAGACAGACAAGGAACCAAAATTGTTCAGGAAGGTCTAAAACGCAAAACTCGAGTGAAAATTTTGATTTTGGAGAACTTTTTTTTTCATCCTTGAAAAGTGAAAACAAAGCTTCCGCTACCTTGGTAGACTCGGAAGCAAAAATGTTCGAGGTAACAAAATCATTTTTGCTCCAATTTACTACCTAATTACCTACATACCATTCATAAAATTATCAACTAAATTATTATGGAGATACCTAATATATCCCGTATATAAAAGCGATTCACAAGGGAAAAAATGTATGGCATTTAGGTTGGCCCCCTAGATGGAGTTAATAGATAACTCAATTGGTCGCATTTTCACATTTTGGAAAAAAAAAGTCTGCGAAGTGGGTGTGGCACATAGCTTCCTCGTATCCATAACCCGATTATATGGATGATCAGATGCATAGTAGTTAATCTCAAAACACCAATCTCTAAGTACCTTCCACTACTCTCATAGGGGACCATCTACACGCTAATCTCGACAATCCTAGAAAAAATCATCAAATTCGGATGAAAAATTAAGTGAGTAGATGTATGTGATTGGATCAAAAAATACTTCGCCTCGGCTGGGATTCGAACCCGGGACCCCTGGGGGACAGTTGAAGTTACGGCTGTTACAAGGAATTCACGTTTACGCATGCGCAGTCGCTTCTATCAGTCCGGGGGTGATGATTTTCATAGGGGACTATCTACAACCTAATTCACATAATACCTGAAAATTTCATCGAAATCGGGTGGAAAATGTGGAAGTTATGGCCGTTACAAGGAAATTCACGTTTGCGCATGCGCAGTGGCTACTATCAGTCCGAAGGTGATGATTTTCATAGGAGATCATCTAAATACTAATCTGTAACATCCCTGAAAATGTCATTGAAATCGGACGGAAAATGTAGAAGTTATGGCCGTTACAAGGAATTCACGTTTGCGCATGCGCAGTCTCTTCTATCAGTCCGAGGATGATGATTTTCATAGGAGATCATCTAAATACTAATCTGTAACATCCCTGAAAATTTCATAGAAATCGGACAATAACTTCGTATAGTTATGCGCGTTACAAGGAATTCATGACAGACACACAGACAGACAGACAGACAGACAGACAGACACACAGACAGACAGACACGGAACCAAAATTGTTCAGAAAGATCTAAAACGCGAAACGCGAGTGGAAATTTTGATTTTGGAGAACTTTCTTTTTCGTCCTTGAAAAGTGAAAACAAAGCTTCCGCTACCTTGGTAGTCTCGGAAGCAAAACGTTGTTCTTCAGCTCTCATAAACAAAATATTTTGGCGTTTAGAACACCAGAACCTTTCATTCACCGTAGAAGGAGAAGGAGAGATCGCCCAAACAGAAGGAGAGAAGTAAACCACGTCTGTGAAACTCGTGAAGGGTGAGCGTAGTAAGCATAAAGGGAAAACCTGCTATGGGCGAGACGGATACAGCGTAAGCAATGATAGAATGGTGGGGTTCGCTCAGTTATAAATCACTTCGATTCGGTTCGGTCCGCTGACTGATCGGTGAAAACGTATACAAAGTTGGTCGGAAACTTCATGTTTATGAATTCTCACTTGACCCTTCCTTCTTTGGTTAGCGCGAAGCTAAGGGATTTCTTAGGTCAGCAAACCTGACGTTCCCCTCCACAATCAATTCACTTGGTTTTCCGCCCCTAACTTTTTATGAACCCCATCGTATAAGATTTCTTCAATTCGCTATTTGGCGGAAAGTTTTTTCTTCCATCATGAAGAATTGCTGCTCGAGCCTTTGTGCGGCGTCTCCGGTGATCAGTTCATCAACGCCATTGGGCCATTTAAGATCGTAACAAAAGGTATCTAGGTGAAATTAATTCCAACTTGATTAGGTATTTAAGCTGACCAATATGATTGAGAATTTGTTTCGAATTTTGTTTACACATTTGAGGAGTTTGATTCCAAAAGATACTAAAGACCATTTTTATCGAAATTGAGTTAACACTTTCAAAGGGTTTTAGGGGGGTAGTTCTTCAAAAAAATGCAATCGTTTTGGAGCAGAAGATAATCTATTCCCTTGAAAAACAACTTGTTTTTAAACAAGGGTGAATATTCCGTTTAATTTTAAAAGGTACTATATCCAGCACAATGGGGGTCTCTTATCCGTTTTTTTTCAAAAACGCTGCAAATTATTACACAATGGTTTATTATTTTTCTATATAGACCACTCGTCTGCAAAGCCACCAACCATCTGATGTCGCGATGTCATCGCTGCTCCCTGGACTGTGATTGGTTGTTTCAAGGCCGCATCTCCACTCTCTCATGCCAATCGCCACACATTTGTTTTATTTATTGAATATGAATATAAAAGTAAATGATGGAAGGTTTCCGTTGAATGAATTATTGTTTTTGAATGTTTTATTTACTCGCGTTGCGTACAAAAGAAACAAAATTGTTACAGGAAAAAAGAAGAATTAAAATCTAAAATTTATATTTTTATTCAATACTTTAATATTTAATATTCAAAATTAAATATTAATAATATTCAAATATTCAAATTCGAAATCATTATGTAATGTAATATTAGTTTAGTATTCAATTAATTTGTGCTAAATAAGATACTTCCTATTTATTTATTTTATTTTTTTTTGGGAGAGAGTACTGGCTAAATGGCATGAGTCAATGGCGGCCTATTCTTGTTCCGTTACCCTCTAGATTTCAATTTTGCCTTGGTAGATTATGTTACGATTCAAGTATCGAAATTTACCATTATACATAAATATAATATTAGTCTGGTGTTTAATTAATTTGTGTTTGGTAAGATACGTCCTATTTATTAACTTATAACTTATTTTTATACGTACTTATATAATATATAATACTACTATATTACTATATTATTATACTATACTACTATATTACTATATTATAGTAATTGTATCATATTTATTTTACCATGTACATAGCGTTATCGAAATGTTGTTCATTTATTTAGAGTCCTCTACGTTTGATAAATGTTGTTTTATTTTATTTGCTATTGTTTTCATAAGGATTTATTTGTTCATCAATGGATAAATGAAGTAAAACAAATTGTTCGTTACAAGCTTTAGATAAGGTGCGTTCTGCATGAAAGATTTATTAACTCTGGGTTACTGAAATAATCTGTAAGCAGTATTTTTGAATATGTAATTTATGCTACCAAGTTCCGTCTCTGTTTCAAAGTCTTCTTTGTTTGAATTTAATTTGTAAATAAGCTAGGCACTTCCCGGCATCCTCTTCCGCTGTGGCACCAAATGGTGAAATTCCCCGTCTTGTTAGTGTATTCCGTTGTGGGGTGGATCTGGAATCATCTGCTGTTTAAATCTCCGATAATAATCAATTTGGCTGCCGTTCGATCGAGGATGAGGTTATTCCTCCCTCTATCCTAACCTCTTCATCGACCTCTTTGTTCTGAACGGACCAGCCAGGAGGGAGAATGACTTGTCATCCTCCCACTGTCTCGATCCACTATCCTGCCTCCTAGCTTCCCTCTTACCTCCGCGTTCTGAACGCACCCTTAGAACCCTACATCAACCAAAATCTTCGGGGCACAACTAGACCCCACATGGAGCCTACATACCAAATTTCATCAAAATCGGTCCATTATAACTAGGGATATAACTAGGGAAAGTATTGCGTACGGCGGACGGACGGCCAAATTTTTATTCGATTTTTGGATTCTACGTACCTTGAAACGTAAACCAAAAAATTTTGAGGGGGGCTAAAAAAATTTTTTTCTTGGTCGATTCCAAAGGTTTATTATTTATCTATATACATAAAACGCCAACCATACGTATCTACCTATGCACGGAGGAGTTAGAGTTGTTGTGGCGGAGGAGTTAGAAGGGTTGGGGGCGGGAGGAGTTAGAGGGGTTGGTGGCGGGAGGGGTCCGAGGAGTTGGGGCGGGAGGAGTTAGACTGGTTGGGGCGGGAGGGGTCGGATGAGTTAGTTGGGTTGGGGGTGGGAGGGGTCAGAGGAGTGGGGGCGGGAGGAGTTAGACTGGTTGGGGCGGGAAGGGTCGGATGAGTTAGATGGGTTGGGGGTGGGAGGGGTCGGAGGAGTTGGGGCGGGAGGAGTTAGACTGGTTGGGGCGGGAGGGGTCGGATGAGTTAGATGGGTTGGGGGTGGGAGGGGTCAGAGGAGTGGGGGCGGGAGGAGTTAGACTGGTTGGGGCGGGAGGGGTCGGATGAGTTAGATGGGTTGGGGGCGGGAGGAATCAGAGTGGTTGGGGCGGGAGGGGTCGGAGGAGTTGTAGGGATTGGGGGTCGGAGGAGTTAGTGGGGTTGGTGGCGGGAGGGGTCGGAGGAGTTAGATGGGTTGTGGGCAGGAGGGGTCCCAGGAGTCGGGGCGGGAGGAGTTAGACTGGTTGGGGCGGGAGGGGTCGGAGGAGTTGGGGCGGGAGGAGTTAGACTGGTTGGGGCGGGAGGGGTCGGATGAGTTAGATGGGTTGGGGGTGGGAGGGGTCAGAGGAGTTGGGGCGGGAGGAGTTAGACTGGTTGGGGCGGGAGGGGTCGGATGAGTTAGATGGGTTGGGGGCGGGAGGGGTCGGAGGAGCCGGGGCGGGAGGAGTTAGACTGGTTGGGGCGGGAGGGGTCGGATGAGTTAGATGGGTTGGGGGTGGGAGGAGTTAGACTGGTTGGGGCGGGAGGGGTCGGATGAGTTAGATGGGTTGGGGGTGGGAGGGGTCAGAGGAGTTGGGGCGGGAGGAGTTAGACTGGTTGGGGCGGGAGGGGTCGGATGAGTTAGTTGGGTTGGGGGGTGGGAGGGGTCAGAGGAGTGGGGGCGGGAGGAGTTAGACTGGTTGGGGCGGGAAGGGTCGGATGAGTTAGATGGGTTGGGGGTGGGAGGGGTCAGAGGAGTGGGGGCGGGAGGAGTTAGACTGGTTGGGGCGGGAGGGGTCGGATGAGTTAGATGGGTTGGGGGCGGGAGGAATCAGAGTGGTTGGGGCGGGAGGGGTCGGAGGAGTTGTAGGGATTGGGGGTCGGAGGAGTTAGTGGGGTTGGTGGCGGGAGGGGTCGGAGGAGTTAGATGGGTTGTGGGCAGGAGGGGTCCCAGGAGTCGGGGCGGGAGGAGTTAGACTGGTTGGGGCGGGAGGGGTCGGAGGAGTTGGGGCGGGAGGAGTTAGACTGGTTGGGGCGGGAGGGGTCGGATGAGTTAGATGGGTTGGGGGTGGGAGGGGTCAGAGGAGTTGGGGCGGGAGGAGTTAGACTGGTTGGGGCGGGAGGGGTCGGATGAGTTAGATGGGTTGGGGGCGGGAGGGGTCGGAGGAGCCGGGGCGGGAGGAGTTAGACTGGTTGGGGCGGGAGGGGTCGGATGAGTTAGATGGGTTGGGGGTGGGAGGAGTCAGAGGGGTTGGGGCGGGAGGGGTCGGAGGAGTTGTAGGGGTTGGGGGTCGGAGGAGTTAGAGGAGTTGGTGGCGGGAGGGGTCGGAGGAATTGTTTTTGCCTCCTTTAAGTAGGCTTTTCAACCAGTTGAAAATAATAAACCAAAATTTGGCCGTCCGTCCGCCGTACGCGGCAGTTTTGCCACTTAGCATTGACCGATTTTGATGAAATTTGGTATGTAGGCTCCATTTGGGGTGTAGTTGTGCCCCGAAGATTTTGGTTGATGTAGGTCACTTCTAAGGGTTCAAAAATGAATTTTGCAATCTTGAAAACGCCCTAACTCAAAAAATGTTGATATAAAGGTATTCTTTTTCCTTCAATTTAGGATTGTATAGAATTTTTAGAATTTTTTGAGACCACGCGGAGCTCTGTAGGACAAACCTGTCGCTCCCTACGAGAATTTAAGGGTTGGACGTACGATAAATCAGAAACACGAGTGTGAATCGCAGAAGAGGCCTAATCTCCGTTCAAATTATAGCTGACCGAAATGCGATCGATGTTCTTCTTCATGTTGGATGGTTGGTGGCTTTGCAGACGAGTGATCTATATAGAAAAGTAATAAACCATTGTGTAATAATTCGCAGTGCTGGTTTATTATTTTCAATAATGAACCTTTGGAATCGACCAAGAAAAAAAAAATTTTAACACCCCCTCAAAATTTGATGGTTTACGTTATAGAACAGACAAGCCGTTCGCTCCCTACGAAAATGTAAGGGTTTATATTGAAATATATATATAAATCAAAATACGATTGTGAATCGCAAAAGAGGCTTGGTGATTTTTATTTTTTATTTTTTTTTTTATTTTTCTCTTCATATTGGATGGTTGGTGATTTTGTAGACGAGTGATTCATATAAAAATAATTAACCGTTATGTAATAATTTGCAGCGTTTTTTTTTCTGATAATGAAATGAAATAACATTCGTCTACCAGTTGAACGTGGAAGAAAGGAGGACGTCTCAGTGTGGTTTACAGTGAGAACTGCTGGGAAACACACTGCTTGCGTCCTCGTTGTTTTAATAAAGCCTTTGACTCCCCGGAGAGAGTATTTATCCGCACCTTGACAGAAGTCGTTGCGGGAATAATGACGTCCTCTTCTGGCAGCCGCCGACGAGAAGAGCTCTCCGCGGGTCGCCCTCGGAAGGGGAGGAAGCTGTCAAACGGCGGTGGCTTAGATTTATTTGACAACCACCGGCAGAACTCCAAGGGCGAGGGAGTGTTGACGTACCGAGTCGAAGACAATGGCGGGCGCTAATGAGGAGTTGTTGGGAGGAAAACGTTGAGACAGGGCAGAAACCTGCCGAGGCGGCCCAGTAATGTATGGCCCCCCCTCGGTATTGTTATGGGACCGCCTCTTCCTTGTCCTCCAAGACTGATTGTCACTCTGAACCCCGGGCAACAACTAGGCCATACACCCTTGTTTGAGTCTCCTTTCATCTAGTCAACGACCCCGTTTCCGACTTGGCGCTAATGAGATCTCAGAGCAGCTCGAGGAGCCAGAAATCCGCCGGAGAAAAGCGAGGGAAATGAGAAACCCAGTCACCCCCTCAATCTTCTCTTTGGCTCATAAAACCTCTTTCAACTTGGTGATTAAAAGAGTTTGGTGAAATAATGGAGTACAAAGCCTGCAGAGTCCAGCAGGAAAGAACTGTCCTCCAAGATTGACTCCAAGAAGGCACCTGAACCAGAGAGCAGCAAATCTCCTCATTCCTGACACCGTGGAAAACACAATCAAAATCCCATCCATGCAGCATGAGTTAATGAGAGAATTGTTAAAGAAATCTCCAAAGTCATGGGAAAACATAAAAAATGTAAGCTTTATGGTGGAGTAGTCAGCCTTGTGGGTGTGGCACATAGCACGAATCGCTAAAGAGAGAGATCAACCATTTTGCTTCTTGTTTTCAGCTTTCAAAGTTGAAAAAAATGTTCTCCAAAATCAAAATTTCCACTCGCGTTTTACGTTTCAGACTTTCCTGAACATTTTCGGTTCCGTGTCTGTCATGAAATCCTTGCCACAGCCATAATAAGTTTTATGAAAAAGGGTTACTTTGAATACTGGTGGTTGTGGCCTTCCAAAATTCCTTATTTTCGTGGAATGACCAACCATATTGGTCAATATGGTTGGTAGGTAGTGACAATGGCAAAGCTGTGTTCTTGGCAGGCGAGTGATCTACACAGAAAAATAATAAAATTTTGTGTAATAATTTGCAGCGTTCTTTTCTCAAGATCCAATCCATCACTAGTTATGTGTTATTCTTCCCACCTTCTTGGCAGTGCTGGTACGATGTATTCATTCACTTCGCGTTAGACGTCAGCTTAACTGCGCAAGAAACTTGAAATCCGATAAGAGGAAGCATAAAAGCGAGAAGGAACGTGGTCATGTGTGAGGCCTGATGCAAAAGTCAATAATAACCTGTTCCCGCCTCCAAAGAAATCAAGAAAGCAGAAGCGGCGTCCATCGATCCCCATCTGACTCCTTCCCCTGAAAAATTGCAAATGTCATGTGCATACATTCAATCAGAAAATGTTCATGGCTGCAATCAGAAGTCGATCAAGAACGTGCTTCCTTATCACATCCTTCTCCCCTCACTCTGAATCACATCAAGTTCGTAACAGTCAAAATTTCCCAGAGTAGTTGGAGGGATGGTTTCGATCTCATATTCCGAACGGAACAATTTCTTTTCGTATCGGCGATCCCTGATCGTTTCTTAATTCAACAGTCCTACTCGTTGTTAAAAAGCATAAATACCGAGGTAGATTTATGGATGATATTCGTTGACAACAAATATTTATTTATTTATCGATCTTCATGCAAAGCCACCAACCATCCAACATGAAGAAAAACATCGATCGCATTTCGGTCAGCTGAAATTTGAACGGAGATAAGGCCTCCTTTGCGATTCACAATCGAGTTTCTGATTTATCTTACGTCCAACCCTTAAATTCTCGTAGGGAGCGAACGGTTTGTCCTACAGAGCTCCGCGTGGTCTCAAAATTTTTTAAAAATTCAATACTATTTAAAATTGGTGAAAAAACGATACCTTTATTTCGAGAGTTTTCGAGCCAGGGCACTCTTGAAAATTTCAACCCTTAATTTTCACCCCTTAGAAGTGACCTACATCAACCAAAAGCTTCGCGGCACAACTAGACCCCAAATGGAGCCCATATACCAAATTTGAACCAAATCGGTCCAGTGTTGCTAAGAAAAGTGCCGCGTACGGCGTACGGCGTCTCAAAAAATTCTAAAAGTTCTATAGAATTGTAAATTGAAGGAAAAACAATAACTTTAACCAAAATTTTTCGAGTTAGGGCGTTTTCAAAATTTCAAAATTGATTTTTGAACCCTTAGAAGTGACCTACATCAACCAAAAGCTTCGGTACACAACTCGACCCCAAATGGAGCCTACATACCTAATTTCATCAAAATCTGTCAATGCTAAGTGGGGAAAGTGTTTATTCGATTTTGTCGTTCTGTCGTTTCCAAAATTTGATTTAGCACAAGTGGATATTATATAGTTTCGAATGTTTACCAAGATAAATTGTTGCCTGTTATTTATTTTATACCAGAGATGGGCGAATTCTTATTCATAAATACAATTATGGATACAAATCATAAATTTTAACAATTTGCACTGAAAATCATAAAAAAGTATGATTTTTTACCGGAAATGTCGTCGTAGTTTTTATTTGGTTGGTCGTAGCGACCTGGGGTTGGTCTCATTCGATTCTGCGTGAAAAATCCTATAAGAATTTGTGAGCGTTTCGAATTTTGATTGATTAATTTGACAATGTTAGGTCGTAAATATGTCGAGAGTTCGGGAGAAAATCATAAAAAAAAGTATGATTTTCAGGGAAAATTGCAAAAAAAATTCGATTTTTGGGGAAGTTATAGAAAAAATCATAAAATCGTATTCAAAATACGAATACGGGGCAAATCGTATTCAAAGTGTGAGTACGATTGTATTCATATTCATATTCATATTCATACCTGTAATCGTATTCATAATCATAAAGTCGCAGTTATGAGTTGTATTCATAATCGTATTTATGAATAAGAATTCGCCCATCTCTGTTTTATACGCCTTTTCGAGCAAGGCATTCAATTATGGTTTTTATTTTTGCGTTTCGTGTTGAAGAATGCAGGTTTGCACAAGCTTCCAAGTCTGCAACCCACGAGTAAAGACATTTTCTTTATTATGACCCCCACCTCTAAAAACATCTGGATTTGATGGTTTCCATCACAGTCTGTTACCCATTTTTCCTTTCTTGGGTCGTCGCCATTTTCCTTTTTATCGGTCCTCGATCCGCCAAATGGTTTCGGTTGACCTTTTTTTTTGTCCGCCTTCGACCAAACGAGCGGCCGATTGATGCCCATTGACTAATAAAGTAGGCGGTGTAAAACAGGGTAAAAAGGTCACTTCCGGGAACATCAAAGGGTTTGACAGCCCATAAAAGCAAAGTGCAAGCTAGCCTCATTAAATTAGAACTCATTTCGGTTATGTCGATGACGAGGTTTAGTGGGGCCTGTGACACCGTAAATGCTTCGAGTCAGACGTGATAAAAACTGGTTGAATGTCGGAGACTTTCCAGATAACCAGGAATATCCTGATCGAACCGCCAACATAATAATACAGGTTTGTGGGGAGGGGAGGATTAAGGCGGCGGATCCTCGGTGTGATTCATACATTCTTATGTCTTATGTAGAGCTAGCTCAGTGTTGCCAAGTTGGGGGTTCCCCCCCCCCCCAAATTTGGGTTTTTTTTTCTTGACGGGGGGATTTTGGGGGGAGAAATCTTTTGGGTTTTTTTTTTGGGGGGTTTTTACCGACGAGTCGGGGGGATTTCGGTAGAATAAAAATGAATCAGCAATTAAAATAGCAGCAGGTAATATATATATTCAATGGAGTGAAAAACTTCACCGAATTTACCAATTTCTATCGTGGGCTCAATGGGACTATAATTTTGGAGGACAAACTTTTTTCGATCTTTAATCTTTCGCAAGCACACACTTTGATAAATTCTTGAAGTTTATTCGTCCGTTCGCGCTCGTTACTGTTAGCAAACTTGAAGTTTTGAAGAAATTGAGAAGATTTTGGAGATGGGGGTCGAATGCGACCTCACTGTTTGACATTTTGATTTTTTGTACAAAAAAGTACCCTACCTGAAGAAACTAGTTTATTTTAAAAAATGTTTTTAATGTTTTTTTCAAAACCTGTATGACCTGAAACGTATATCGCTAATACAATAATTGCATTGTCTTCAAGATCCACTCCGCCCTCAAATCATTAATAAATTACAATCTACTACTAAAAAAAAAAAAAAAAAAAATTGCACTGTATTCATTGATATTGTTATTTCATCCTTAAGTTTTAGGGTTTTTCTTTTTTGGGCAACACTGAGCTAGCTTTCGCTATTGGTAGGCATCGTCAGGACAACTTAAGATGATTTATGTGGTATGTAGCTGTAGTACCAGTAGTTTAGGCTTTTGCGGCAACACGTTTGCAATGGTAAGTGCTTCATTTTCTCTTGTTGCATAAAACTAAATCATAGCATGACTATGAGGTAGAGAGTGTGTTAGGTATTGGGAGATAGTATAGTACTGAATGGACATTCAGCTCCTGTTATTCGAGACTATTGTGTCTCGTTTATGGTTTGTTTTGTACTGAATGAGTTGGTAGTTTTGGTACATTTGGGTTTTCTATTACGTTTCTACTAGCTTTAGGTTTTCTCATCAGCGTATTTCACGTTCACCTGAGGGGTATGTCACTGTTTTTAATGATTATTAAGGCTAATTAACAAGAAAAAACTTTTCATGGGTGCACCACATGTTCAAGGTTGGGACTCTAATAGAATAAGAAACCTGTCTGATGGAGATAGGCAACATCATGGATATAACATAATAATAGTACAGTGAAACTTGGTGGAGATGTTACTTTCGATACCAAATTGTACTAAAGAAACTCCAAGGATTCAATAATAATGATGATGGTTTACGTTTCAAGGTACGAAGAATCCAAAAATCGAATACAAATTTGGCCGTCCGTCCGCCGTACGCCGTACGCGGCACTTTTGCCACTTAGCATTGACCGATTTTGATGAAATTTGGTATGTAGGCTCCATTTGGGGTCTAGTTGTGCCCCGAAGATTTTGGTTGATGTAGGTTACGTCTAAGGGTTCCAAAATGAATTTTGAAATTTTGAAAACGCCCTAAATCAAAAAATTTTGATATAAAGGTATTGTTTTTACTTCAATTTAAGATTCTATAGAATTTTTAAAATTTTTTGAGACCACCCGGAGCTTTGTAGGACAAACCGTTCGCTCTCTACGAGAATTTAAGATTTGGACGTACGATAAATCATAAACACGAGAGTGAATCTCTAAAGAGGCCTAATCTCCGTTCAAATTAAAGCTGACCGAAATACGATCGATGTTTTTCTTCATGTTTGATGGTTGGTGGCTTTGCAGACTAGTGATTTATAGAAAAATAATAAACCATTGTGCAATAATTTGCAGCGTTTTTCAGGACGTCCCACAGTAAGACTTGGGCGTCCTTATGCAATTGATCTGGGGTAAAGTTGGACAACACTCAATAGAAAAAAAAACCACACACTAATCCGTTTTAGACCATTCTGAATCCAAATCCGCGAATAAAACCGTAGGTATACTACTACTAAGTTTACCTTTCTCTATAATCTCCTAGGCGTAGACCTAGAAATTGTTTTGAGGGCGATGATTGTGATGGGCAGTGAAAGTTCAGTGATCGCAAAGTTGGACCCTTTTACTACCCTCCAATGAGAGGTCGCCACCTCCCTCTACGCGTCGACATCGCAGATCTCCAGGTTCGCTCTGAAAAGCTATACAGCTCACACTGAAACATTTTCATCTTAGCTGCTCTCACTCAGCGCCATCTTTTCTCGTGTGGATCATCAGAATTCCTCACCATCAGAAGTCTGTCTTCCTCGTCACTTGACGACTGGATTCTCAGCATCTCTACCGTCGTGGATCGATGTAAGTTGTTCTACCACCATCTCGAATCTTGGACGCCTGACAAAATTTGACCAAATGGTGCTCATCGCCTGTTCATTGTTTTATTTCCAGCTTTCACCCTTCAGAAATCAGAACCTCAGCATTCGTGGCAAATCAGCATTCGTGGTAAACCAGCATTTGTACAAGCATCCATCGCACATTCATCAGCACCAACAGAATCAGCGTAAGGAGTACATGCCATTCAATGTGAGTAGCTGCACTGGACAACACGAGGTCGACTCTCCACCCGGTCAGATTCATTTATTCTTTTTTTTTTTTTTTTTGGTTTTCGATTAGTCTTCCCGAAAGAACTTTTACCGGGTAAAAACGTACAATTTTGTACATAATTATAATTCTTTTACACGGAGCTCCTAGGTAGGATTCTGCCGTTCTGGGCACTTTCCACTGCGGAAAGTAAAATTTACTTTATTTTATTTTTTTGAATAAAACATTAATAGATTGGGTTAATTGGTTTTTTTAATTATTTATGAACGCCCCTACTCAGTCTAAACAGTCTGTGTGTGAGTGTGTGTGTGTATGACAAAATCGTGTGTTGGTTATCTGGTCTGGAATTGGATTTTGTCTGGTTTCCATGCATTACCTAGTAGTTCAAATTTATCAAACGATGTTATCAGATCATGTTCGAAAAACATCGAGTGTAAAACATCGATGTTCCGATATTGTCGATATCGATGTTCCATCCCTAGTTCAGTTGATCATCACCATCAGAGTTCATTCATAATTTGGGAGTAAAAAGGCGATGATCCGTACGTGGAAACCCGACTAAAATACGACCAGAGGGAGGCGTCAGACATGAGAGCTGCGGTTGGAATGCGACCACTATCTCTGTTTCAAATTCCGCACAGCTTCTCTTCCTTTCGGGGTTTATGGGTGAGTAGGTAATCGGGATCACATAACTCCTCTATGGAGGAGGGGGGGGATTTATGGGGCACCTATGGCTAGGGCCTCATGGTTGAAAGAGAATCTGCGGTTATGGTTCGGACCAAAGTGATCTATTTCACTTTGGTCCAGGCCATCAACCCCGTTCGGTCTAATAGCCTTGGCACAATCAGGCGACTCTTCTGTTTTGTCGTAAACCTCCGCTTCGAGTCGAATCCGAAAAGGACACTTTGTAGAGGGAAATAATTTGAATATTCGGGCGACATGCAGCAGCCTGCTGCAATCACCAAATCAGATGTATTTTATGATCGATTTTTAGCCATTTTGGTTTTTATTTTCAATAAAAACCTTTGGAATCGACCAAGAATATTTTTTTAAATCCCCCTTCAAAATTAAACTTTGAAAATAAATTTTATTATTTTACGTTTCAAGGTACTATTCTACGTAAATCCGAAAATCAAATTAAAATCGCCTGCGAAGGACACACATCTGCCATTGTCACTACCTACCAACCATATTTTCGCTTCAAAATCTAGTTTATTTTGAAGAAATGTGGAGTTGAGGGTGCCTTCATGAAGAAATTTGATAACTGGTTGCTAAAGACGCACAACTGAGTAGAAGATAGTAGAATCTACTATAGTTGTATCTGATACAACTCGCAGAAACGAACAACGATCGCATTTTGGTCAGCTAAAATTAGAACTCTTTCGCTTCGCACACTCGTGTTTCTGATTTGTCGTAAGTCCAACCGTTTAGTTCTCATAGGGAGCGAACGGTTGGTCCTACAGAGCTCCGCGTGGTCTCAAAAAATTCTATACTGTCTTAGGTTTTTGTAAAAACAATACCTTTATTTCGATTTTTTTTTTTAGGTAGATAGGGCGTTTCAACCCTCAATTATCTACTCTTAGAAGTGACTAACACCAACCAAAAGCTTCGGGGCACAACTAGACCCTTCATACCAATGGAGCCTACATACCAAATTTCATCAACATCGGACCATTTATCTTATTATTGTAATTATTTTGTTGAAAATTGCCAAATTTGTCTTGAGTTGTCGAGATTGCTAACTGCATGTTTATCACTGCTCAGATCAAAAAATATTTATTTGTGGTAGCTCCTTTTTCCTAAATTTTTCGTCTGAACTTGAACTCCTCGAATTGTTATCAACTTTTGAACCTCATGCTTGATGATAAGGGTGTTTGACACTACGGGTTCAAAATCCTAATAAAAAACGCTGCAAATTATTACACAATGTCAAAAGACGGTCAAAGACTTTGCTAAAGACATCTCAAAATTCGAGACTTTGTCAAAAGACTCAAAACTCAACTTTGTCCTAAGCTAGCGCTTAGCCTGAAAAGGCTTGGTTTGCACACGCTTAGCTGAAGAGATCCGAAAGATCGAAACGAAGTACCAAACATGACTATCCATTGAAAATGGGAAATTTGAAACTTTGCGACTCAACCCCAAAGCATCTTGATGCAGAAGGGACAGTCAAACATTTGTTTCAGTGATGATGGGATTTTGGTAAACCGTTTTCATCATATCTCGGTGACTCATCAGCAACGCGAAGAAGCGACGGAACGATTTGGATTTAAAGCGAATCTGCTTTATTCGACTTGTCAAAAGACGGTCAAAGACTTTGCCAAAAGACTTTTTGTCAAAATTCGACATTTTGTCACAAGGCGGTCCGACTTTGTCAAAAGACTTTGTCAGTTTAGCTAAAAAGCTATTTCCGAAGAGTTTAAACTTTGACCGTCTTTTGACAAATGTTTAAACTCTTCGGAAATAGCTTTTTAGCTAAACTGACAAAGTCTTTTGACATAGTCGGAATTTTGAGAAAAAGTCTTTTGGCAAAGTCTTTGACCGTCTTTTGACAAGTTGAATAAAGCAGATATTACACAATGATTTACTATTTGTCTATATAGATCACTCGTCTGTAAAGCCACCAACCATCCAACATGAAGAAAAACATCGATCGCCTTTCGGTCAGCTGAAATTTGAACGGAGATTAGGCCTCTTTTGCCATTCACACTCTTGTTTCTGATTTATCGTACGTCCAACCCTTAAATTCTCGTAGAGAGCGAACGGTTTGTCCCACAGTGCTCCGCGTGGTCTCAAAAAATTTTAAAAATTCTATAGAATCTTAAATTGCAGGAAAAACTATACCTTCATATCAAAATTTTTTGAGTTAGGGCCTTTTCAAAATTTTAACCTGTGTGTTTAAGTGACCTAAAAAAAATTCTACACTGTCTTAGGTTTTTGTAAAAACAATACCTTTATTTCGATTTTTTTTGAGGTAGATAGGGCGTTTCAACCCTCATTTATCTACTCTTAGAAGTGACTAACACCAACCAAAAGCTTCGGGGCACAACTAGACCCCAAATGGAGCCCACATACCAAATTTCATCAAAATCGGTGCCAAAAGTGTCGCGTACGGCGTACGGCGGACGGACGGCCAAATTTTTATTCGATTTTGTTTTATTAGTTTCAATAATAAACCTTTGGAATCGACAAATAAAAAAATTTTTGACAACCCCTCAAAATTTGATAGTTTACGTTTCAAGGTACGTAGAATCCAAAAATCGAATAAAAATTTGGCCGTCCGGCACTTTTACCACTTAGCATTGACCGATTTTGATGAAATTTGGTATGTGGGCTCCCTTTGGGGTCTAGTTATGCCCCGAAGATTTTGGTTGATGTAGGTCACTTCTAAGGGTTCCAAAAATGAATTTTGAAATTTTGAAAACGTATTGTTTTTCCTTCAATTTAAGATTCTATAGAATAATTAAAATTTTTTGAGACCATGCGGAGCTCTGTAGGACAAACCGTTCGCTCACAACGAGAATTTAAGGTTTGGACGTACGATAAATTAGAAACACGAGTGTGAATCGCAAAAGAGACCTAATCTCTGTTCAAATTAAAGCTGACTGAAATACGATCGATGTTTTTCTTCATGTTGGATGGTTTGTGGCTTTGCAGACGAGTGATCTATAAAAAAATAATAAACTATTGTGTAATAATTTGCAGCGTTTTGGATTCTACGTACCTTGAAACGTAAACCATCAAATTTTGAGGGGGTGTTGAAAAAAATTTTCTTGGTCGATTCCAAAGGTTCATTATTAAAAATAATAAACCAAAAACTGCAAGTTAACAGGTAGTTTTATAGTTCGAACTCAATATTATCGGTCGGTACTTGAAAACTAAGGAACATGTAGTTCTGACGTACTGAACTTGCCAAAAAACAAAAACGTATTTTTGCTGTGGTTACTTGTAACTTCAATCACGCCGTTTCACTTTATAGTAGGATAAAGTAATGGACCCATTACAGTTCCTACTTAGAGTTCTGAAAGGGAAAAATCTCCGGAAAGCAGTTTTTTCAAGATGCACCATCAAAAGCAAGATAATATTCTTTTTTCTCGTTTGAGCTGCGAGTTGGAAATTTCAGTCAAGTTCATTATAATTTCACAATCTAAGATGCTTGCGAAGTCTCTTTGTCAGACTAAAGTCCCTTCATCGGACGGCAAGTTTTTTCAGGGTTATTTTCTGCTTTCTCTGAAAGGACTTTTGAATGATGGGCTGAGACGACGTGGCCCCCGGTAGACAGTTGCTCACGTTTATTCAATAGGTAACCAACTAGGTAACCAACGTGTAACTAGATTATGAGCCAAATTATTATTAGCAATTATTTCACAAAGGTTTGTTGCACTTTGGAGGCTCACAGGAGGTAGTCTTTTCTCTTCATTGCTAAATTTCTTGATTCTTTTCGTTTTGTCTGAGATCATAGCATTTAACCAAGCTTGAAAATCTGCACAAGCTCCAATATTTAGCTGGATAATGTTCCTTACTTGGTTCCTGCATCAGTGTTTGCCAGCTGATTTTTGAAGATCTCCAGAAAATGACATGCGATAGGACCAATAGTTTCAGGGTATGTAGAATCCGAAAATCGAATAAAAATTTTTCCGACCGTCCGCCTTACACGGCACTTCCCATGGACCGATTTTGATGAAATTTTGAATATTTTGGAGTCTAGTTGTGCCTCGAAGCTTTTGGTTGATGCAGGTCACTTCTAACGGGCGATCGGTTGATCCCACAGAGCTCTGGGTGGTCTCATTCGATTTTAAAAATTCAATATATTTCTAATCGGTGAAAAAACAACATCTTTATTTAGATAGTTTTATAGCTAGGGCACTGTTGAAATTTCACTCCTTATTTTTCATCCCTTAGAAGTGATTGACATCAACCGAATCTTCGGGGCACAACTAGACCACAAAGGGAGCCCATATACCAAATTTCATAAAAATCGGTCTGTGGTAACTGAGAAAAGTGCGCGTACGGCGGACGGACGGATACTTGGTTTATTACGAGTATATTCAATAATGAAACTTTGGAATCGACCAAGAAAAAAATGTTTAACCCCCCTCAGAATATTTGGATTGCGTTTCAAAGTACCTACCTAGAAACCGTAAGTTAGCATTGACTGATTTTGATGAAATTTGGCATTTGCATTTGGCAGCATGGATCAGGAACCCTTCAACGAAACTATGGGGATGGAGGTCGTTGGGTATGGTGAAAGTCTATTCTGGTTCTCTACCAACAGGAGTGAGGAGGACAAGAGGCAGGCGTACCGGCAACAGCCATCTATGCCGAATGGGATGTCAAACACCCGAAACAGCCTCGCATGTGCTCCAGATTTGCCCAGCCGTGGTACGACCACGGTAACAGCAAGAGGTGCCTTCATTATTGATGTCAGTGGTCTCTGGCTCCGGCCAGAGATCACTCGCAGACATCAATGCTTCCAAAATTCAAAAATATGAAGTTGACGCATTACTAGAGGCTGAAGCAGCACTTGCAAACATTCAGCGAAACCAACTAAAGGTGATTGGAGCAACTTTCACCTGGAGAGGGATATGGCATGGCAAGTCAGCCAGGGATCTGATTCGGGCTGGTTACCCACTGTTTATCCTGGAGTGGGTGACCACCCGAGTCCTAGCAGGAGGATCATTCATCTGGTCTAAATTCAGGGCTACGGCCACACGACGGCGTGCCACGGCTCGAGCAAGTGGGCCCCTTGGGACTTGGAGCTGAACTCGAACCCCATGGGGAGGAGAAGCGTCGACTTATGGCATAGCCAGAAGAAGCACAATCCTCCCTCCATCATTTGTGGGATAAGGTGATTCAACCTTGTCCCTCACCCCAATGTCCGAGGTCGGATCTTGGACCCTGATACCAAGCAGCCAGATGGACATGACTGCTGAGCGCTGAAAGTGCTGATACAATGCTGTGATGTAAATATTTATGTACAATACCATCAAATGTAGCGGTGAAGTATTTTTTCCAAATATAAATTGTTAATGGTATATGGGCACCATTTGGGGTCTAGTTGTGCCCCGAAGCTTTTGGTTGATGTCAGTCACTTCTAAGGGGTAAAAATTAGGGGTTGCAATTTTCAAGAGTGCCCTAGCTCGAAATAAAAGTATAGTTTTTTTCACCAATTTTAAATTGTATTGAATTTTTAGAATTTTTGAGACCACCCGGAGCTCTGTAGGACAAACCATTCGCTCCCTACGAGAACTTGAGGTTTGGACTTATGATAAATCAGAATCACGAGTGGGAATCGTAAAAGAGGCCTAATCTCCGTTCAAATTTTAGCTGATCGAAATGCGGTCGTTGTTCGTTTCTTCGAGTTGTACTCAGTTTCGCGTCCTCAGCAACCAATAATTAAATTTCCTAATCAAGGCAACCACACTCTAGTAGTGCCCCGAAGCTTTTGGTTGATGTAGGTCACTTCTAAAGGTTGAAATTTTGAAAACGCCCTAACTCAAAAAATTTCGATATAAAGGTATTGGTTTTCCACCAATTTTAGATAGTATTGAATTTTTAGAATTTTTAGAGACCACCAATCTCCGTTCATACTTTTTTTTTTATTTACATTTTTATCATTGCGACTTTTATCTATTTCGTCATTAAAATAATTGACTCTTCAGGTGTTGAAGGGTGAAGTTTTTACTCAGGGCGGTTGTTAATCATTTTATTCTCCTTTCTTCAGCCCGAACGTTTTGCTCTTATGATAAAGTGCATCATCAGTGCCTTCCTGCAGGTAAATGAACAATCAGGTAGAATAAGAAATTAATCACCCCCAACAACCAACAACCACGTGCACACAACCACAATCACGTCCAACAATCAACGTGTAAAAATGTCCAATGTATCATAATATCCAACCTATCAAAATGTTCAATGTTTCAAAATATCAAACGTACCAATTTAATTATTCACAACGAATTGTGCAATGCATGTTTGTTGCCAAAACATTGTGAGCTGTATACTTGAATCATAGACCCTAACTGATGCTGTATGGGACATACGAGATATGAAATATACCTTTTTGTCGTCTTCTAATGGTTTCCTTCGTAACAAAATGGTTCAAATCACGATCTAGGGGTAACCATGGAGTCAACTCCTTAGGACGCTTTAGATCAGATTAGGTCTTGCAATCTCGAGACGGATACAGGAGTGCTGTGCGAGCAACGTTGCTGTTGAAATAAAGTTGCTGGCACAGCAGAAACGTATTCCTCTTTCCCGAACATCAGGTAGACTCGCCTGATTCTGATAAAGTAATTGGAACCTCTAAAAGGTTTACAGCGAGGGAAAATCCCGGAATCCGCATAGCTGTAAAGTCAGTGGCGAGAGCTTAACCAGAAGAGACTGCGGATGAAGAGGAGGAAAAGAAACGGCATGGGGCGGCTATTTCCAAGTTAATCCACATAAGATAGCTGAAACCCAGGGAAAAGGCCAGGGCACCGCGCTTGTAATTGGCTGACCTTCCCAAGTAATACACTGTATCCTGAGGTCTTTTGTTGATCCCCTTTCATTCTCCTGACCAGAGGGGAAAAACCTTACTGGTGCAGCTCACTTCGTCTGCTCCTCCACGACGTTTGCGAGCGCTGAAAGGCTTGTTATTTCACCCAGATGGAGCCACCGTCGTGTTATTGAGGGTTCGTAGGTGCGGCAAATTCTTGTCTGAAATTCCTCCCGACTTCTGAGTTTAGTGCGGTGTCGCGTTTTGCGTTCACAATCAAGAAGGTTTTATGTTACGAACTCTATTTCCGACTATGTTCACAATAAATTTAGAATATAAATATATTGAATGAATTTGAACTTTATAAACTGACTTTTCTTTGAAACTCACTCGGGTGAGAATAGTTTTATTTCATTTTTCGGCAGGCAGGTGAGAAAATCTTTAAGATCTTGTAAGATACCTGGAAGAGTCCGCGTCTTCCGGTTATGTGGGATTCAAACCCACTAAAAAAAAAAACACCTCCATGTCTCCCACGTTGGAACTCAGCCCGGAACCATTTAACATATTACTTCGGGCTAGGCCCTGGGGCGTTTAATCAGTTCTGGTTGAGGGCGCGGACCAGACGCTCCCTCCTCTCTCTTTCTCGAAGTGTATCTCCCTTGTCAGGATGCTTTCTGTGTACTCTGCGACAGCAGTCCAGCTCCTTTCACCTTCCAGAATCCTGATGACAACAGCCTCTGGTGTTGAACTCTGGGGAGCTAACTCCAGGTCTGCCATCAGCTGGTTTCTTTCAGGCGTGCGTTTGGTGCATTTGAAGAAGGTGTGGAGTACATCATCGTCTTCTTTGTTCTGGCAGTGTAGACATGTTGGAGCAGATACCTTCCCAATTTTATGTAAATAGGCATAAAAAAGTCCATGTCCTGTAAAGAACTGCGTAAGGAAGAAGTTCACTTCTCCGTGTTTCCTCTCCATCCACGTCTGAATGTTTGGCACCAACCGTGCAGTCCACCTTCCTCTATTTTCTCCCGTCCATATATCTTGCCAGTTTGCCATTGTGCGCTCCCTTTTCTTCCTTTGCTATGCAGGCCCTGTTTCCTTCATTCCTTCTCTCAAAAATTCTTTTCCTCTCTGAAGCCATCAGCTGAATGGGTATGACACTCGTGAGGACAAAGATAGCGGGTTCTGATACTGTTCGGTGAGCGCAGGCAATTCGTAGGGCTCCTCTACGCTGCACAGCTATTAATCTCTGTCGGAGATATGCCACACTCAATGCGTCTGCCCATACCTCCGCTCCATGCAAAAGAATTGACTGCACGACTGTCATCAATAGGCGTCTCTTGCACGGTCTAGGGCCGTTTATGTTCTTCATAAGGTGACAAAGAGCTTCTGATTTTTTTGATGCTCTATCTGCAGTTCTTCTTATATGTTCACCAAAAGTGATTTTGGTGTTTAACATGACTCCTAAATATCTGGCTGCTGGTTTAGTTGTTATTTCGGCATTTGCAATCCGCATTGGGAAGATGGTAGGTATGCCCTACGCGTAAAGATGACTACCTCAGTCTTTGCTGTAGCTAGTGCCAGGCTATGGTCTTCTATCCACTCCATTACTCGTGACATGATCTGCCCCACCTTGACTTGGGCTGAATCCATTGTCCTTGCCAGTATTTCTGCCGCCACATCATCAGCATATCCTACAAGGAAACAGTCCTCAGGCATTTCCAATCGTAGGACACCATCGTATGAAGCGTACCACAGTTGAGGACCCAGCACTGATCCCTGAGCAGCTCCTGATGTGATCTCTTTCGTTCGTACCTTTTGAGCAGTCTCATATGACAGTGTTCTGTTCCTAAGGTAACAGTCCATCACTGCCAATAGATAATACGGGACCCTGAAAGTAGTGCTAAGGGCCTCCAACATGTCAGTCCATCTTGCAGAGTTGAAGCCATTTTTCACGTCGAGGGTCACCAGTAGTGCAAGGAATTTGAACTTTATAAACTGACTTTTCTTTAGAACTCACTCAGGTGAGAATAGTGGAAGGTTGGATAGATAGAGGAGTTCACCAGCCGGCACGCAGAACCATTAACGATTTAGGTGAGAGCAATTCACTTATAAGTCCAACCCGTAAGTCCTCACGGACAGCTCTGGGTGGTCTCATTAGATTCTAAAAATGCAATTATTCTATTTTAAATCGGTGAAAAAACAATACCTTTATATCGCAAGTTTTCGAGCAAGTTTTCAATCATTAAAAGTGTCTGACTTTAACCAAAAACTTTGCGGGACAACTAAACCCCAAATAGAACCCGTATCCAAATTTCATCAAAATCGATCCTTGGTAAATAAGAAAAGTGCCAAGTACGGCAATTGAGAATTTTTGGAATTTACGTACCTTGAAACGCAAACCATCAATTTTGGGGGGGTTGAAAAAATTATTATCTTGCTCGATTCCAAAGTCTTATATTGAAATAATAAATCGAAATCAATGCGGCATAACCATGTTTCTAATTATTAATGTAATTTAAGACGAAAGTGAATATTAAAAATTATTGAATCGTTCATAGGTATTTCAATCTTGCATTCGCGACAACTGTCGTCCCTTTCAGCCTGAAATGGTCATGAAACGACGTGATTTCTTTTGAAAATACTAAGTATTTTAAAAACAAATTAAAAAAATTTTAAAACAAATTAATTTTAATTTTTTTTTTTAAACACTAAGGGCCGGGGGTACAATAGCAGTTTAAACGCTGCTCAACGTTTAAACTACTGTTTAAACGGAGAATGTAGTTTTGTGCTGGGGTACAAGTGACTAAACTACGCTTATGATTTGTGATAAGAGCAAAACTAAGACTAAACTTAAACGGTCGCTGGGGGCCGTTTAAACTTGGACTAACGAGTATTCACGAGAAATTGTTTGTGGAAAGTGTTGTGCTATTGTTCAAATTTAAAATGCAGTACGGTCCCGATGACATAAGTGATGATGAGGACATCGTGGAGTTGATTGAGGTGTTTTCCAGGCGACCACGTATATTTCGGGATCGCCCGAATCATTTCGAAAAGTGGGTTGAAGGTGAATTTTTCGATAGATTTCGAATGTCCAAGGCGACCGTGTGGGGCATTCTGCAGCAAATTGAACGTCAAATTAGTTCTCCCACAAACAGGAACAATGCAGTACCAACGGACATCAAGTTGCTGTTGACTTTAAGGTACTATGCAACGGGAAGCGTGGCCAGAGTCGTCAGCGACTTTTGTGGAGTGGACAGGTCGACAGGATGTCGCATTATCCACCAGGTTTCACACGAAATTGCGAAGCTTCGACCTCGGTACGTCAATATGTCAAATGGGCGAGAGGGTGACGTGACCATGGCAGGGTTTTATCGGCGCTTCCGATTCCCAAATTGCATTGGTGCGATTGATTGTACTCATATAAAAATACAGTCACCAGGAGGCCCGCATGGCGAGCTCTTCAGGAATCGAAAGGGTTTCTTTAGCATCAACGTACAAACAGTGAGCGATTCAGACCTTCTCCATCGAAATATTGTGGCAAGGTGGCCGGGTTCTTCCCACGACTCCACCATATTCGCACAGTCGAAGCTGAGAATTCGGATGGAACGTGGTGATATACGTGGAGTTTTGATTGGAGATGCAGGATATGCGCTTACACCATACCTCTTGAAGATAGTCCCTGCACCAAATACTGAAGGAGAGCGACTGTACAATGAAGCACTTACTCGAGCTCGAAACGTTGTAGAAAGGTAACTAGTTCAATAATACCTAATGATTTATTTCAAAAAGTAATCAAGTTATAGGTACATAATATTAGTTAGTTTAAAGAAGTCGAAACCCTACTAAAGTGGGGACTCAATCGTTTCAGCTAGGTGGTCTTTTGTATTATTACCAACTATTATTTATTTTATCTGTCCCAGGTCTTATGGCGTATGGAAAAGGCGTTTCCCGATCCTTGTGAAGGGAATTAACATGAAATTGGAATTTGTAGAAGCTATTATTGTGGCCACTTCAGTTCTTCACAATATTGCCATGCACAATGATGAACCACAGCCTGAAGCAGATGATGAAGTGGATCGCCTCATCGAAGAACACAACGTTGATCAAAGTCACGAAGGCATGGAAAACCGAAATAGCAGTACTGTACAGCAGCAATACATTTCATATTTTGAAAATTTAATATAATTTTATGAACTCTAATTTACTTTTTTTTCATCCACTCAGCTATTTTATACAACTTTAAAGTTTTCTGGGTAAGGAAAGTATCAGGTAAAAATCGCTAATCTAGTACGTACATTTTTTCATCTTACGAAAGGATTTTAGAAATAAAATTCGTACCTATACCAGTAATAAAAACCGAGAATTTTCAAGAATATTCGTGTATACGTGTACCTTTTCCTATTTAATATTAAAATAAAGAAGGTCGTGAAAGAAAGGAATTTATTTTCAACCTGTACTTTAGTGCATCACGGAGTAGTAATCACCTGGTAATACCAAATTATAATATAATTTTAAAAGTTTATAGTTGAAATAGTTTATTTTTTAAAAGTTTATATTATAAACATAAAAACAGTTTATAATTAATAAAAATTTATATTATAAACTTTTAAACTCGAAAAAATTAGCAAAAAAAAAGTCAGACAAATGGTACTAAAACGTTATAGGAAAACTAAAAAAATTATAAGCAATTCTCAATTATCACAATTTTTATTTTTAATAGGCAAGCATAGTTTACATACAAGTTTTTTTCCCACTTAAGGTAGGTAACTTTATTATCACAACAAACTGTTCTGGAGAAAAAAAGAGATATTTCCAATACTTAAATATCACACGTTCGTTTTTTTAAAAATAGGTTAGCATCACATTGTAGCATTTCTTCCTACTTTAGGTAAGTGACTATTTTGAATTTTAAACTTTAACTTAATGCTACAAACTGTTCGTAAAAAATATACACGAACATAATTCCATTACAATAGTTCTTGAATATATCACAACTTCATTTTTTTAAAATAGGGTAGCATCATAATATCACATTATTGGTGCCTGGTTTTGTTTTCACTTGAAATACGTAACTTTTTTTAATGCTCTAAACTATTCGTAAAAAAATATAAGAAGACAATTCTATTACAATAGGTAGTTCTTAAATACATTTATCACAAGTTCATTTTTTTAAATAAGCTAGCATCATAATATCACATTATTTGAACATGGTTTTGTTTCTACTTTAGGTAGGTAACTTTTTTTTATTGCTAAATATTCGTAAGAAAAAAAGCGCTGCAAATTATTACAAAAAGTTTTTTTGTTTTTCTGTATAGATCACTTCCCTGCTTTGCCGTTGCCACTAGGTACCTACCAACCATGTTTTCGCTTCACAATCAAGTTTATTTTGAATAAATAAAAGCTTCAAATCACTTCGATTTATGAATGAAAGAACAGTGCCTTTATTTTTGTATTTATATATTATATTATGTTGTCAATACCTTGATTTTTGGATTCTACGTACCTTGAAATGCAAACCAACAAATTTGAGGGGGGGGGGGGGGCTAAAATTTTGTATTTCTTGGACGATTCCAAAGGTTCGTTATTGAAAATAATAAGCCAAAATACGAAGAAAATTAGTTTTTAATATCACACGTTAATTTTCTGTTTTAAAAGAGAAGCACCATAATAACACTTTTGCGCGTGGTTTTTCTATTTTGGTTTTTTTTTTAAAGATTTTAGGTAGGTAACTTTTATTGCTATGAACTATTCGTAAGAAAAAGAAAAAAATGGTATCATCTTAATATCACTTTAGTGCGTTGTTTTGTTTTCACTTTAGGTGAAGGTAACTTTTTTCATTCAAATAAACAATTCTAGACAACTAAATAAAAATTGGGTATGTCGTGAAAAATATGTTATCGGTAAATTAACATCCAAATGAAAATTCAAATTAGAAGTTACCTCTACGTAGCGTACCCATTCTCAACTCGTGCTCCTCCTTCGCCCAGTTATGGCGTTCTTCCTCTCTACGTAGCTGAGATTCTAGAATCTTCATTTTGAGCTGGTGCTCTTCTTCAAGGTTTTTCATGTGGAGAGAATGGGCTTCTTCTCGGAGAGTTTGCTCTTGAACGACGCTATCGTTTTTAGAGTTTGCCCATACTGCAAGTTTGTCAGCTGGACGTAGCCTTTTCTGACATCTCAGTTGTGGATGACGAGGTGATTTCAAAGAAGACGGCTGTGCAGGGTCGAAGGAGGAACAAATTCTCTCAGGTTGCTGTAATCGAGTAGATGAAGCAGCACGCTTACCCACAGCAATGACGGCACTTTCATTTGCGATGGCGTCATTTCCCTGTTGTAATAATTCAATTTCCAACAAGCCTTCTTGATTGGGACTGACAGCCATTTCTTCGACTAAACTGGTACTTGGTTGAGTGGCAGCTAATATGGCTGCAGGAAAAGGTTCGTCCACCTCAACTTCAAATAAAACATCTAGAAACAAACCAAAAATTGCACAATTAAGCAAGTTATAATACAATTTTAGGCTCTCTTACATGAAAAATTCAAAAAATCCTAGAACGTGGCAAACATGAGTTGAGCATTTGTAACTCACCGTTATTGTTGAACTCATCATCATCTCCATACAGATTGGGCAGGCCAACAGCCTGAGGACCCATGACTTCGATTAGCTGGGTCTCCTCGTCATCGAGCTCAACTTTCTTTGGTGGACCTCCACCTGTGCCCATAACATGAAGCTTTTGCTGTGCTAACTTCTTCTTTACAACTGCAAAACACGATCAATTTATAATCTTTGAGAAATATGCAACTTGGTAAACATAGATGGGTAGATTAAGGTCTTTATTTTGTCATACATAATACAGGGTGCCCCAGTAACTAAGCTCCCCTAGGTACTTATTTTCTCTAATTGTAGTTAAAAAAAATCGAATATTTTTTGGCATTGAAAAAAAATGCGTAGCGCGCAAACGTGCAACCAAGATCAACTTTTTTTTTTCAAATGAGAACCCCCAATTTTCTTGCAGATATGACTCTACAGACATTTTATGATCATTTTATGACTATTTTTTAACGCGCGCAACCCGCTCAGCGAGCTCTCAAAGATGCGCAATCTAGGGATTGTGCCAAAATTGAGATAAAACCACAAGTGTGGCACATCACTCAGAGCTTTTTTTCTTTGCGTAGTTACTGGGACACCCTACATAAATCTTATACTCAGGGACACCCTGTATAAATCTTGATAGGTCACAATACCGTCGAAATATGAAAACTAAATAAAAATAATACTTACGTTTCTTCAGGTTTTCATATTTTCGACGAAGCGCTGCAGCGTCCCGCACCTCTCCGACGTTCGCACTGTTGAATTCTGAAGCTATTAGCTCCCACTCTCGTAGCTTGGCAGCATTATTCACTGCATCAGTCTTCTTGTTTTCAACTATTTGAGAGTGATTTCTCACCACTCGTAGAAGAAAGCTCTCTTCTGACTTGGTGAAATTGGTTGCCCTTTTCCTATCCGTCATTTCAAAGACGAAAACTCGAAAAAGATCACGTCACGAAAAAGGTCACGAATGGACAAAAAAATACCTTTTTTTTAAAGGTACGAGAAAGAGAAAGACTCGTAAGAGAAAGAAAACAGATATTCAGCGAGAGAGGTTATACAAGCTGACACAAAACGCGCGAAATGTTTATTTGTTGTTGTTGTTAACTCTAACTTCTGCCTTGAAACCCATTGAAAATGTGTAGGGACGACCATGGAACTATGGTGGCGGGCATGGAACCCTCATAGTTCCATGACGTTTCCACGACTTCTTCTTCGTCTTCGTCATCGCCAGATTCCTAAGCTCCAGTTTCCTAAACCGAACTGATAAGGACTTGTACACCCGCCAAACGGAATCTGTCGTTTAAACGGAGTTTCAAATTTAAGCTAAGCTTAGCTGTGTCTCCGTTTAAACGTTGAATTGTACCCCCGGCCCTAAGTCTGTGTACCCTATGTGCTAAGTCGCCTATGTGTACCGGCCCTAAGTCGCCCTATGTGCTTTGAAGAGTAAGGAACCTCCAACAGGAAATTTCTAGAAACTGACAAGCATAACGGAGCGAACTATGTTATTTTCAAATCAAGTTGGGTTTTTATGGGCCAATATTTCTTCTATAAAAAAACTTTTAGACGATGAAAGTAACGTATTACTATGATATTTCTCCAAAAACAGAAAAACAAGAAATTGCTAAAAAAAAAAAAACAAGTTTGAAAGTGGTGAACCCCACGCAATCACCCAACATTCGTAAAATTAGAATAAGAATGGTGCTGTTCATCCGGTCTATTTATTCTAAATGTAAAAGCAGGTTCCCTTAGGAAACATAAGTAGAAGGGGAAAAGTACAAGGCGAAAGTCTGGCGTGTATAAATGAAGTGGGTCTTGCGTGAGCGAGGAACTTGCGAATATTGGGTATCCGAAGACACTCTTGGGGGTTGGAAAACAGGAGCTGGATTAACAATTCCGCGAAATAAAAAAGGGTTATCCAGCGAAAAGCGGTCGAGAGGACTGGAGTGCGATGGAGAAGTGAGTAAGAACCGTTTAGGGAAATTAGGTAACATACGTATTCAATAAGGGAAAAGGGAGAAGGGGGAAAACGCGAGGGATAAATAGATCAGGAGGTAAGAGGGAAGGTTCCAAGTTCCAATCCATCTCGGGCTATCACTCAATATGTCTTTTCTGCTCGTGATAGGTAGGAATTCTTTCCTCTTTCAACTCGATGGCTCAGCAGTTGAAGGAATCCGATAATGTTCCTCAGAGCAGAATGTTGTCTAACGGTGGACGTGCTTTTCTGTCCCGCCGAAGCGAGATGAGAACGGGAAGTGGCTCCCGAGTGAAGCGCCTTCGAAGTGCGAGGTAGGCATGTATTGCGAGCCCCCGTATTGCATTACTCCGAAGGAAACAGGGCGCTGAAGGAAACCAATGTTCACCCACTATCAAAATTCTCTACGACGGAGATGTGAGTGACAAGGTACGAGTATGTTATTCAGTCCACTAATGGTTTTCAAAATGTCGGTTCTCGTGAAAAGTGGGGGCCAAAGGGACCGGGCCGAGATGTATACAGGGTGTCTACACTCAAGATGGGCATAACTTCAGGGTTCGATTCTACAACGTATTTCCAACAAAAAAATGTCTCATAGCAATTTTCTTTTAACCCACTCAAAATTCCTTTTTTTCGCTTTAAAGTTTTTTTTTGCGTTTTCGACCTCACGGCACTAACATGGTCATAACTACCTTATTTTTCCTGAAAATTCAAATCTGACTACATTGTTAGAAAGCGCGTTAAATTCCCAAGCTATCTAGTGCAAAATCAAAATCTTTCATCAATAAAATAGTTCCAAAAAATCGAGTCAAAAAGCAAACTTAAAATTTTCTATGTAATTTTTTACGCTGAATCCAATGGCGATACTTCCGAATGATTCCGACTGCTAGAAAGTTGATTTTTCGAAGAAAACCTTCGTTTTTCGTACACAAAATAGGCATTATTCGTATACATGGTAGTGAGCATAAAGTAACACCTTTATACTCAACAAAAACTTCAATCAGCTAGAAATTCGGCGTTTTTATTGAGTGGAACGGTGTTACTTTATGCTCACTACCATATCTACGAATAATGCGTATTTATGAAAGAAAAACGAAGGTTTTCTTCGGAAATCCACTTTCTAGCAGTCGGAATCATTCGGAAGTATCACTATTGAATTCAGCGTAAAAAATTACATAGGAAATGATACCAAAATCGTCAAGCCGTCTTGAGATCGAGGGGGATCATAAACCGCTTAAAACACTGGATTTTCCTGTAAAACAGACGTTTTTTGACATTCACACTTCATTTACTCTTCTAATTTGAATTTTAAGAAGAAAAACTGATAGACCGTTGGAAAGCTGACAACTTGAGCATGTTTTCTTCGAAGAGCGCCCATCGAAATGGGCAGGGATTCAGAGTGACCAGGGCCCCTTTTTTGAGCGCTTCTTCCGAAATAACGGTACTTTGTCTTCACGTAATCTCCGTTATTTTACGAGTTAGAATTGTCCTCTTTGAATTTTCGGAGGTTTTAGTCTCCTACAAAGTTCCGTATGGAGAGTTTTTATCAAAAACAAATTTTAAGTAGAATTAAAATTTTCTATTTTTTTCAAATTTCAATTTTTTTGACATTTTGGCCCGTATGTATGAAGTATTTAATATTTAATGAATTTAGAAATTTTTTGTGAGAGGAGAAAATGAACACTCACAGATAAAACGTGAAGATAAGGGAAACTAGTGAGTCCCGCGCCCCCTTAAAAGAAAATTGCAACGAGATATTTTTTGTTGGAAATACCTTGTAGAATTGAACCCTGAAGTTATGCCCATCTTAAGTATAGACACCCTGTATAGGCGAGTACAGGTTGACCTTCCATAAAAATGTGTCAGAAGACGTGCGTAGGTGGGTTTGTCCAGACCAAACGGTGAAGAGATGTAAAGCATACATGCTTCTGTCTGAAATCAGCCACAGTTTTCAGGCGCATCTAGGCTGACCCGTAACACATATCGAGTTTCCAAATATTGATCATTCTTCGCTCCCACTTGTCCGAAATCTACCAACTTTCAATATAATTTCATCCAGTTAAGTGAGAAATTTTGTGCATGCAGCTCAGTCGTAAGTACCCAGCCACAGATGATTTGAGCGAGAAAATATGTTACGGCCCCAGAAAGAGTGGTTCAGGAACTTCTTACATCAACTGCTATTTTAATCCAGAACTCTCACGCACTAAATTTTAGTACTGTATACCTAGTATATTGTGATATTAATTCACCTATTGACATTTTCATGTCTTTGCTTTGGCACATAAACTGAAAAATCGTCACGAAAACTAAGCAAGTCTTGCTCACGCGACCAATAAATAAATAAAATAGACTCACTGTGTTGCGTAGAGAACAATCAACTGTTTTCTTATTTTGATGCTTGGGTACACGAACTAACAACCTTACTTCACTACCTTGTTGTGTAGTGGTTGACATGAAAATGTCCCAATGTGTTGCAGACTCGTATGCAAGCATTTCTTGAATTTGAGCAGAGGACGAATAAAATAACAACGCAGCAAGTAAAGTGAAGTTTTAAATGAATTTATTAGGAAATGGGCGCGGTTGTGAATGACAACAATAAGATTGCAGCACAATTAAGAGAATTATAATATAATTATTTCACGCTCTACAATAGGTACCTATTTTCCTACGGGCCTCAAATTATGAAAATTATTATTCTAGTAAGTTAAAGTTCGTTGCGAGAGAGAGAAAAAGGAGTGCCACTTACCGAGGATGCCCACCAGGTTGGTAGTGGCATCAAAGAATCGTTCGAAGCTTTGAATTTGTCAGTTCTTGAGTGGTAGACCAGGAAGGAGGTTTCCAGGGTTGCTGATCAATGATTGCGGTTCAATGGGAGAAAAGTTACGAATGACTGATATTTGGTAACAGGCGATTTTAGTCGAAATTTCGAACATTTGCGCACTTGACTAAAAACGCTGTAAATTATTTCTCAAAGGTTTGTTATTTTTCTGTTCAGATTTTTTTTTCCGTCTCTCGTCTGTAAAGAAACAGCTTTTCCATTGTCACTACCTACCAACCATAGGTACTATCTACCTACTACTCAGTACTCATACCCACTTCACAATCAAGTTTATTTGGAATAAATTGTGATGTATTAAGATAAAATATTAGGTGCGTCAACACTGTTTCCTAGTATTATCACGAGCAGTGATAACATGATATCGAATGCGATGTATAATGTGAAGTGACCAACAATAAATTAAGTATTTAAAAGAAGTTTTTCCGTGTTCTTCTTCTACCGAAACACTACATTTTGGCGACGGGGTTGTCAAGGAAAGAAGTTACGTGAGCTTGCGGAGTTTTGATTCGGAAAGATGTCAACTTCAGCAACAAACTCATCGTCCGTAGCCGGGTCAACTGTACATGTGGGATTTATTGGCACCCTACACCAATTTTCTCCGACGAAAAATCAATGGGCTTTGGCGAAACCGCGAATGAAAAATTTTTTCGATGCAAATAAGCGGACAATTGCGGACGATGAAATGAAACGAGCTTTGTTCCTGAACTCACTGGATGAAGAAGGTTATAGATTGATAGCAAATTTGTGTGTACCGAATGAGCCGGAAACGAAAACTTTTGAACAATTAATGACAATTTTTGATACGCATTTCAAGCCAAAAGAGTCAATTTTTTCGGCGCGGAACAAGTTCGTCAATGCGACTAGAGATAATATGGAATCTCTACAAGATTGGCTAGCACGACTTCGTGAACTGGGAGGGCACTGCCGGTATACAGATCTGGAAGACCGTTTGATCGATCAGTTCGTCCTAGGCCTACCGAAAGGACCGTTGAAGGATCGTCTGTTCGAAGAAAACCGAGAAGGTTTGAAACTGGATAAGCTGATGGATATTGCAACAGCGAAAGAAGCTGCCGCTCACCAGTACGAATTATCAACGCCGAGGGGAGTCATCGTCAAATCCGAGCCAATTCACCATACTTCATCGTTCAAGAAAGGATCAAGAGATCGAATGAAAACCGCCCAGCACCAGGACAGTGTCTGCAGGACGTGCGGAAAACGACATTTTGGAGAGTGCTGGTATAAAAACAAAGAAGCGGTATGCGAGGACTGTGGTAAAAAGCACGATCAAAAGGTAGGATGCTCAAAACATGTTTATAATAAATGGCATCAGCAAAAGAAATCAGATGGTAACCAAAGAAAGTACAAGCATAATAAAACAGATAAGGTTCGTAATAATTATGTGTCTGAAGAAATGCCGCTGTTTCGCATTAGGGAACACGGAAACATAAAACCATATGTATTAACTGTCACTTTAAATGGAGTTAACATTGATTTTGAAATCGACACTGGCTGTTCATCAACTATTATGCCATTTTCAGTGTATAATCAAAATTTTCCAGAATGTGAGTTGAGAGAATCAAACAAAACATTCCTGTCTTATTTCAACACAAAGGCAAGTCCGATAGGTGTTGTTCTTTTAAATGTTGAATATAATGGTAAAATGTTTGGCGAAATGCCATTACAGGTTGTAAGTACCACTGGCCCTCCTCTAATGGGCCGAGAATGGTTCGAAAAAATTGGGTTAAAATTGGTTTTGCCTGAAACTAGTATAATTCCCCAAGCTGAGTCAAAACTCCATTACATCGAAGGAAACAATATGATGTTAGAGCTAAAGAAAAAGTTTCCAGCTGTATTTTCGGGAAAATTAGGATGTTTCAACAAAGGGACGGTACACCTCGATTTAAAAGAAGGTGCACAACCAAAATTTATTCGGGCTCGACCAATTCCATTTGCAATGAAAGAACCTGTAGAGAAGGAGTTGAACAATCTGGTCAGACTTGGCATTTTAGAGCCAGTAGATTATTCCAAATGGGGTACGCCTATAGTCCCAATTATGAAAAAAGGGGGAGGTGTCAGGATTTGCGGAAACTACAAAATTACCGTCAACCCTATGCTAAACATAGATCAGTATCCCCTTCCCCAAGCCGAGACGTTATTTCACCAAGTTCAAGGGTGTGCAGTGTTTGGGAAACTCGACCTTTCCAATGCCTACCAGCAATTTCAGCTGGACGACCAGTCAAAAGACCTAACAACAATAGTGACCCATAAAGGTCTTTTCAGATATACAAGATTAGCTTTTGGGTTGGCCCCAGCCCCAGCAAAGTTTTCAAAAAGAAATGGAAAAATTAATTGAAGGCATTGAAGGAGCGGGGGTACTACTCGACGACATCATTGTGGGGGGAAGAAATATCCCAGAATTGATGAGTAGAATATCGGAGGTTTTGTCCCGTCTCACGAATGTTGGCCTTACATTGGCTGAATCAAAATGTGAGTTGGGTAAGGACTCAATCGTTTACCTCGGATTCCGAATTGATAAATATGGGTTGCATACAACCGATGAAAAGGTCCAGGCTGTTTTGAACGCCAAGGAGCCTGAAAACGTAAAAGAGTTACAAGCTTATTTGGGGTTTATCGCATATATTTCCAAGTTCATCCCTGGCTTAGCTCAGATTTTGCAACCCATGTATAAATTACTGAAAAAAGATACTCCCTGGAGTTGGGATGTCAACGCAAAGAATAGTTTCAGGAAAATGAAGGAAATCGTTAGACAAAATCGCAGTTTAGCGCACTACGACCCATTGCTGCCGCTACGATTGACAGTGGACGCGTCGAATAAGGGTATAGCAGGAGTACTTAGTCAAGTACAAAATGGAATAGAGGAACCTTTAGCGTTCACTAGTAGAACATTAACTGGCGCGGAGAAATCGTACTCAGCCATTCACAGAGAAGCTTTAGGGATCATACATGCTGTAGACAAGTTCCATACATACCTCTTTGGGCGACATTTTACATTAATTACTGACCATAAGCCTTTGGTAGCGATATTTGGTCCTAAAAAGGGAATACCGATATGTGCGGCAAACAGGCTTCAAAGGTGGGCTTGGAAATTGTCCAATTATACTTACGATATCCAGCATGTGTCATCAGCAAAAAATGTTGCAGATTGGTTATCCAGATCTACGGGAGCTTCCGAAATTGAAACCTCTATCGAAGATGATCCAGCAATAAACTACGTATTCGAGGATAATATTGATCTACCATTGCATTACCGAGATATTTTATCGGCGTCAAAAAAAGATCCAATTCTGAAAAAGGTAATTGCGTACACTAAGTGTGGTTGGCCTAATACTATTCCTGAACTGTTGATTCCGTATAGTCGAATTATGGATGAGCTTCACGTGGAGAAAGACATCCTTCTGTGGGGATACAGAGTGGTGGTTCCCACAGGCCTTCGTACTAGAATCCTCAAAGAATTACACAACTCACATATGGGCATTGTAAAAGTAAAATCGCTTGCAAGGTCATATGTATGGTGGCCAAAAATAGATAAAGAGATTGAGCAAACTGTCAAAAGTTGTGACTGGTGCCAGCAAGTAAAAGACAATCCACCTAAGAGCTCACTAATTCCGTGGGAGTGGCCTAAAAAACCTTGGGTTCGCCTTCATATGGACTACCTGGGACCAATCAGAAATAATTATGTATTGGTAGTCATTGATAGCCATACAAAGTGGTTGGAAGCATTCACCACTAAAAATATGACTGCTGAAACTACAATGAAAATCCTGCGACAAATTTTTGCGCGCTTTGGGTTACCAGAAGAGCTAGTGGCAGACAATTTTTCATCATTTGTGTCTGAGGATTTTCAACAATTCCTCCAGCAAAATGGGATAAAATTCAAATCGGGAGCACCATATAGCCCAAGGACCAATGGCGCTGCTGAAAACGCAGTGCGCACGGTAAAGCGTGCCATACATACGGCTCTGGGAGAAACGGGCGAAGGCGAGTCAATTGATACAATTCTTCAAAGGTTCTTACTGGATTACAGAAACACCAAACACGTAACAACCGGGAGCTCACCATCTGAACTACTGATTGGAAGGAATCCCCGAACCAGATTAGATTTCTTGAGACCGCCTTCTACCGTAGAACGTGTTGAGAATCAGCAAAATAAACAGGTGGTAAACCATGGTGGAAACCGGGTTACTACTTGGAAGATTGGAGATCCGATTTGGGCGAAAAATTATCGAAAAAATGAACGCAAATGGGTGAAAGGAGTGATAGTTGGAATTTTAGGACCAAGGAGAGTACAAGTTGAGATACCAGAATTGGAACTTAATTGGAACCGTCATCATAACCAGATACGAGAAAGATCAATCACAGAGGAAGTAAACGAAGAATGTTCCAATTCTAGTCGATTTGTCGCTCCAAATGGATCAGAAAGCCCAATTACACATTCACAAGATTCAGAGACTCAGACTTCACCCATCAAGGAGTCAACTCCAAGAAGCTCGCCGAATGTGAGTAACCAGTCAGAAAGCACGCCGGCTAGAGCTGAGGAAAGGGACGCAGAGCCAACACCATCACGAAATACGCCAAGGAGACCAGTTAGAACTGTTAGGGCTCCTCACAGATTCACATTTTCGGACTATGAGTAGGGGAGATTGGTAGAGACACTTCATTGGAGGAGTTAAGAATAATTTTGTATGTAAAACTCAATTATGTAAGAGAGAATTGTATGATACAATTGTGCAAGTTACCATAATTGTGCTAGAAGAAAGGTTTTATTTTCATAAGAAGATGTAACGAAATTAAGGGGGAGACGTGTGATGTATTAAGATAAAATATTAGGTGCGTCAACACTGTTTCCTAGTATTATCACGAGCAGTGATAACATGATATCGAATGCGATGTATAATGTGAAGTGACCAACAATAAATTAAGTATTTAAAAGAAGTTTTTCCGTGTTCTTCTTCTACCGAAACACTACATAAATAAACGCTTCACACTCAATTCGAAGTAATAGGGAGTGGGGATGCCTTCATTGAGAAATTTGAATACTGGTTGCTGAGGACACAAAAGTAAGTAAAACTCAAGAAACGAAAAGCAATCGCATTTTGGTTAGCTAAAGTTTCAGCGGATTCCATAATTATACCAAATTTCATCAATATCGATCTGTGGAAACTGAGAAAAGGGAGCGTACGGCAGACGGACGGATATTTGGTTTATTAATCGACCATGATAAAAATGTTTAACCCCCCCTCAAAATTTTTGGTTTCCATTTCAAGGCACCTACATAGAAATTGCAAATCAAAAACTTTCCATATCGAGGGATTGTTTTTTAATCATTTTAAAATAGTACTGCATTTTTATAATCGAATGAAACCGCCCGGAGCTCTGTAGGACCAACGGATTCAAAGGATCTTCGGTTATGGTAAGGGGGGGGGGGGTACAATTTTTTTCTTGCCAGATTCCAATGGTTCAAACCATACTATAAACAAACCATAAATTCAAACCATATACCATAAACCATTCAAACCATAAACCATACTAGTCCTTGAAAAGATAGTAGAATATGGTGGGTGAGAATTAATTGAATTTGAAGAATGTTCAACTCTTCAGATCTTGTCTTTACCTGGAGCCTCCCTATTTAAAACTCGTCCTGACGTCAAGGGGTTCCCTTCAAGTCATCGAAGCAGCTTGTAGAAGTACGTTTCTTTGCAGTTTCGATTATTGCACCCATTACTCACTCAAATCTATGTCACCTTAACATTTATGCCCCACGGTTATATATTTAAATAGGTACAACGCGCTGTCATTTCCGACAAGTCACTTTTCCCACCACTCTACAGCGCTGTCATCGTCGACAACAAGCCGAATGTCCCCCGAGTAGAAATGTCACCTCCACAGAGAAAGGCCTCACGCTTGTCACGCGGTCAGAGTGGTCCCAACAGCATCAAAATGTCCAAACAAACAGCTTTCGGTTCAACGAAACCATACTTGTATGTTTCATCCATCAAAATGTCAATTTCAACAATCAAGCGAACGTTTTTTTTTTTATTACAACCATAAATAGAATAATGCAAATTCGGTGTTCGCACGAAGGGTTTGTGCTTCATTTGGTTCATTATTTTATTTATTTATTTATTTATTTATTTATTAAACATTACGGGATTTTCATTAATGAACCTTCGGAGTCGACCAGGCAAAAAATTTTAACCCCCTACCCCTCAGAAATTTGTTGATTTACGTTTCAAGGTACGTAAAATCCGAAAATCGAATAAAAATATTGCCATCCGTACGCCGTAAGCGGCAGTTTCCTCATGGACCAATTTTGATGAAATTTGGAATATGGGCTCTATTTGGGGTCTAGATGTGCCCCGAAGCTTTCGGTGAAAATCACTTCTTATGGGTGAAAAATAAGGACTGTAATTTACAAAACGCCCTAGCTCCCTAGTTTTTTCATAAATTTAGCATAGTATTCAATTTGTATAATCGATTGAGACCACCCAGAGCTCTGTAGGACAAACCGTTCACTTCCTAGGAGAAATTAAGGGTTGTAATTATGAAAAATCAGAATCACGAGAGTGAATCGCAAAGGAGGTCTAATCTCCGTTTTTTTTCTTGGTCGATTCCAAAGGTTCATTATTGAAAATAATAAACCAATATGATTGGTAGGTAGTGGCAATGGCTGAGCTATGTTCTTTGCAGGCGACTGATCCTTACAGAAAATTAATAAATCTTTATGTAATAATTTCCAGCGTTTTTGAGACGTCTTCAACCATAAAAGGCTTCATTATTACAACAGTTATTATTTTTCTGTAAAAATTACCCACTGCAAAGATCACAGTTTTCCCAAATTATCGCGCAGGATTTATTTTGACAGAAAATTCGTTATTCGACCAAACATAGTGAGTGCCTTCTCTACGACGGCTTTTGGTTGTTGAAGAAGCGCAACTGGATGGCGTGAAATTATATCCGAAGAAACAAAAAAAGATTGCATTTGATCAGCTGAAATTTGGCTCACTTCCGTCAGCGAACGTTCGCGTGCGATTCAAGCCTGTTTTATCATTCGGCTAAGTGACAACGGAGACAACTTAACCAACCCCCAAGTCCCACACTCTTCGTCCTGTTATCGGTACAGCACTCTGGCACGAGGAATTTTAAATTTACCTAAATTTTTATTAAATCTAAATTTTATTAAATTTACCTACCTCGCAGGGTACCTAACTTGAATTCTGAATATTTGCACTATGAACGCTCATATAACGAACGGTTGATCCCGTAGATCTAGGAGGTTCTTCCGTTTCTAAAATGCTGCAAATTGTTACACAAAGGTTTATTATTTTTCTGTATAGATCACTCCCCTGGAAGAAACAGAGCTTTGCCATTTACACTACCTACCAACCATGTTTTTTATGTTCTTCAGTTTTTTTTAGTTCAGTTTTATTTCGAAGAAATAGGGGGTTTGGGTACCTTCATCACGAAATTTGATTACTGGTTACTAAGGACGCACAACTAAGTTGGTACAACCATCGAACTAAAACACCAGGTGTTTTAGTTCGATGGGCACAACTCGAAGAAATGAACAATGAACGAATTTTGGTCAGATAAAATTTGAACGAAGTTTAGATCTCTCTTGCGATTCTCACTTGAATGATGTTCTGGAAAAACTGAAGGCTCTATCCTTGTACTAAAAGCTGTAAATCATTTTATTGTTAAATGTTGGCGTCCATGACCACTTAATGGTTGCACGCGCCTAAATAATTTAAAAAAGGAATCTCTTGCGATTCACATTTGTGTTTCTGCTTTATCAGAAGTCCAACTCTTAAGCTCTCATGGGTAGGGAATGGTTTGTCATACAGAGCTCCGGGTGGTCTCATTCGATTCCAAAAATTCAAAACTATTTCTTGATGAGAAAACAATACCTTTACATTGAATGTTTTTGAGCTAGGGCAAAAAAAATTGGAAATCTCGGCCCTTATTTCTCAACCCTTAGAAGTAACTGACATCAACCAAAAGCTTAGAGGCACAACTAGACCCAAAAGGAATTGGAAAATAAAATTTCATCAAAGTCGGTCGGACGAAAGTGCCGCGTACGGAGGACGACGGAAAGGTTCATTAACGAAAATAATTGAACAGTACCTTGGAGCTCATGTTCCAAATTTCATCAAGATCGGTCCATGGGAACAAACTTTTTTCGGTTTTAGGGTTCCATGTACCTTGAAAAGTAAACATAAACTTTTGAACCAAAATATTGACCACTTATCCAATTGATCGGTGCAAATTATTAAACTATACATTCCTTTGATGGAGTTCAAGACGTGAGTATATCAGTTATAGTTACCAGTCATACTGCTTTGTTGCTTCCGAGTCTACCAAGGTAACGGAAGCTTTGCTTTCACCTTTCAAGGTTGAAAAAAAGCTCTCCAAAATCGAAATTTCCACTCGTGTTTTATGTTTCAGACCTTCCTGAACAAGTTTGGTTCCGTGTCTGTCTGTGTGTCCGTGTGTGTGTCATGGAATCCTCGCCACAGCCATAACTTCTACATTTCTCATCCGATTTCGATGTCATTTTCAGGGATTGTGCGGGTTGGTGTGTAGACGGTCTGCTATGAAAATCATTACCCCCGGACTGATAGTATCCGCTGCGCATGCGCGAACGTAAAATCCTTGTAACAGCAATAACACATACATTTTTCATCCGAATTTGATGCAATTTTCCAGGATTGTTCAGATTGGCCTGTAGATGGTCCCCTATGGATAATTGATGGTCCCCTATGAAAAAAATTTTCCCCAGAATAACAGTAGTTGCTGCGCATGCGCAAACGTGAATTCCTAATAACAGCCATAACTTCTACATTTACCATCCTTTGCCGACGAAATTTCTCAGGATTGTTTAGATTGACGTGTAGATGGTCCCCTATGAGGGTAGTGGAAGGTACTTAGAGATTGATGTTTTGAGATCAATTACTATGCATCGGATCATCTATACAATCGAGTTATGGATACGAGGAAGCTATGTGTCACACTCGCTTGGTAGAATTTTTACTCTCATCGCCTTCTCATATATCTCAACTCGAATTCGCAACGTTGGCTTCCTTACACCAACATGAATGGAGGAGGTTGTCTTCCAGTCCATCTCGAAGTATCAAGGAATTATGTCTTCCCGTCCTGATGGGGTTTTCTTACTTCTTTTCTTCTTCCACATTTGTCCTCCTTTGGATTGTACTTCAGGAACCAGGATGGCAAGGGTGACTAGTGAGCGGCGAAAGGGAATCGCCAACTTTTAGGGGGACATCCTTGGTGACCTCGGAAACTTTCTTGTTTGTGGGTCTTGTGTTTGATTTCCTCTTCCATGAGATGGTGCTGTTTCCTCGTTCCGTTCATCCGGTCAAGTTTCGCCCCTTTGAGTTTTTATCTCCCAATTACGTGTCGCTGTGTGTAAGGTCGGTGTCACAACAAATAGAAGTTTCAAGAATGTCTTCCCAGGAAGGAGATAACGAGCCCACCATATCAGAGCTCGAGGGAAACTCCTTCTGAGTTCGTACTGTATAGTGAACTGATTAGATATAAATTAATAAATTTATCCAAGTTTCAGTCTTGCGGCATAATTATGCAGTTATTATGGTTGATTATAGTAAGTTAAGCTGCATGAGATTGATCAAATTCTCTGGGAACCATCAAATCAATTTTCGCTGTGATTATTTGGAAAATACCATTATTATTGTGAGGTACCTATATTTATTGCACAGCGATGTCGCATGCATGTTATTAGGCTTCTATTGTCAGCTTAGTAACAGACTGCAGTTACTCCAGCACGAAATGTTTTGTTTAATTTACATGAAAGAGCATTTTATAATTTATAAACCGACCAGATACTTGTTACATGGAAGTTTGAAACACTATCACGAAATATCACCCTCATCATTTTTAGGACGTCCCACAGTAAGACTAGGGCGTCCTTATGCGATCGATCTGGGGTGAAGGAGGACAACACTCAACAGAAAAAAAACCACACAGTAATCCTTTTTGGACCATCCTGAATCCAAATCCGCGAAAAAACCATAGGTGTATGTCTGTGTGTGTGTGTGTGTGTGTGTGACAAAATCTTGTGTCGTCTGCCCAGGCCTCAGTTCTCAACCGATTTTCCTGTTTTTTTTTTTGTTCGACGCGGAAAACTATCTAGTTGTGCACTACATCGTCGGAATTTCGAATTTTGCTTTTTAAGGGTGGGAAGGGGGGGGGGGGGGTTAATGCTCAAAAAACGTGCGTTTGCGGGCATAATCTTGTAACTTTGCCCAGGCCTCAATTTCCAATCGATTTGCGTGTTTCTTTTTTTGTTTGACTCAAATAACACCCGAGTTTTACATGATTTCACCAGAGTATCAAAATTCGCAAGGGGAGGGGGCGAGTGGGGGGATAATATTCACAAAATATCCGAATTTTCAATATTTCGGTTCCTTTACTGGTTACTAACTGTCCCCAAGCTTTGAAATTGAGGAAAAATTCTCATCATAGCTCCGGATTTTCATGAATTATTCTCTGTACCACCATGAAACTAATAGTGGTGCCACCATGGTGCCAGGACACCGTAAACCGCATATTTCGTGGGTTTTTTTTTTGTGTTTCACCTGGGGGGATGAACTCGAATTCGCATGTTGGGTATCGTAGATCATGGATTTTAAAATGCTCTTCAGATCCGAAGTTACAATGCCGCTAGAAATGTCATGGTGGATAATGGTAAGGGGTGGGGGGGGTCAGTATTTCTTGCCTAAAGCAATAAATAAATTACATCGAGTGAAACAGTTTTATCGCTTACCAACTGGTTAAACTGATCTAATACTTATCCAATGGGACGTCCCCTGAAATGTATGCATTACTAAACAGTAATATTGTTTTGAAACATATTATGTTTCAAACGTGTGATCTCTTTATTTAACTTTTCTACCACTTGTTATCGTATCAATGTGCAAAAAGTTGGAGTATAGAGGTTTTCAATGGTGCTAAATCCAAATTTGTGGTCAAAACCTGAATTTCTGACCCACCGAAATACCCCATTGTTGAAGCAAAATACTAAAATTATGAGTGACACATCGTTTTTGAAAAATGACTAAAACGAATTTAATGAATTCCTAGCCCGTTTCTTCACAACGAATTATTTCGGAAAAATTAATTACAAACTCATTATCATTCAGTGGAGAATTTATAGGTTCTTCATCCAATTATTGCACTTTGATCTGTCACCAACGCAAGGGAAACAAACATGGACTTGCTAATTTACGTTTTCAAAGACATCATAATTCATTCTGGTTATAACAGCTAATTTTAGTAGCGACTGAAAGGCAGCATGACACGTAGATTACATGGAAGATCGATGGTCTGAGTACACCAGCGAGTGGCTCCAACTATGATCGTAACGATAGACTGGTGTGTTTGACTGATGATAAATTGTGAACTCAATCAACTTCCCTAAGAAAAGCCCCGTTGGCATTGAAGAACGTGGTTGTATGACGACTACTGCCAATATTTTAATGTTTTTAATATATTCTGAATCGGACCTGAAGAGTCGATTCTTCAAAAATTGATGGACGGAAAAAACTATAAAAAAGTTCCCCAAGTGGGTGTGGCACGTAGTTTCCTCATATCCATAACTCGTTTGTATGCCCGTTATAAGGACTTGCGGACACACGGACCTGTATGACCGACTGACACGAAACCTAAATTGTTCAAGAATGTCTAAAACGTAAAATTCGAGCAGAAAATTTGATTTTGGAGAACAAGCTTTTTACCCTTGAAAATTGAAAACAATGCTTAAAGGGTTAAATTTTTTCTTCTTGGTTGATTCCAAAGGTTCATTATTGAAAATAATAAATCAAAATCGACGAAGGAAGTATCTAAAGAGGGATGGTTTTCGGGAATCAAAAATTGATTGATTCACCCCAATGTTCTCAACTTTCGGGTTATCTATACCTACTTTAACCTTTATGTTTTGAAGTTTTTTACCAGACAAATCTAAAATTGATTTTCATCTCTAAAAATTACTCGCAAATAGATGAGGTTATTATAATTTCTAAAAAAACGATTTGGATCTCACCAGTCTGTCAGTCTTCACTGATTGCATGAAAAGCTGAAAGAACCTAAATGAAGAACCTCATTTTCGCCCAAATTTTAAATGGTTTCTATTTCAGTGTGTTGAATCAAATACACATTACTGAAAACGAATCAGTTTCAATAATATTCACGCGGATTGGCAGCTTCACACTACTTTCTAGGCTGGAATTTCGGTTACATTACTCAAGACAAAAAGTATTGCAGTATCTAACAATGACTTTATTAAAGTTATTAGTAAGTTATAATTGGTCGCATTAACACACCTCAGAAGTTGCGTTTCCCAGCACAACCCTACGAGAGCATTCCAATTCTGCTCCACAGTGTAATGGTGATGTACGACCCACGAGGGACCACCTAGATCCAACGAGTTTGAGGTAACACTGCTCCACTACATACTCCTCATTAATTTGTTGAACTTATCTTGATCAGCCTTGTAATATTGGATTTAGTTCGTTACCGGTTAAAATCTGCCTCAAAAATACACGGCTGATGTGTTTATGATATGATCGGAAAAATTTGAGAAAGATACGAAAGCGGAAGTAAACCTATTACTGAAGATTTTGGGGTTTGGGACAAAAACGCTAAGGACAAAAACCCTCAGGTAGGTGGTAACTATGGTTAGTAGGTACTGGCAATGGCAAAGCAGTGTTCTTTGCAGACGAGTGATCTGTATAGAAAAATAATAAACCTTCGTGCAACAATTTGCAGAGTTTTTACTAACTCTTGAAATCTTCAATTTTTTAAACATTTAAAAAAACACCACTGATGTAGGTAGTTCACGCTTCTTCTTTTACAGTTCAAAGCTGAAATTTGAAAATTGGAAGAACCCAAGAGTGGTTGGTAAATTATTACATTTCCATTGTGTAGGGGTATTATTGGCAATGATTTTAGGCTTGTTGTAGATAAAAAAGTCGTTTTCCAAGTGAGTTTGGCACTTAGTTTCCTCGCATCCTTCATCCGATTATACAGATGATTTGATGCAGTAGTAGATAATCTTAAAACATCAATCTAAGTACCGTGGACTACCCTCGTGGGGGACCATCTACACGCCAACCGGCACACTCCCTGGAAATTCCATCAAATTGAGAGGGAGAATGTAGTTATGGACTTCATGGCTTTTTATAGGGGACCATCTACGCGACAATCCGCACAATCCCTGGAAATTTCTTTGAAATCGGAAGATAACTTCGTTCCTACACCTTTGCCTGTTACATGGATTTGTTTGACTGAAAGACCGACAGACACACATGGAACCAAAATTCTTCAAGAAGGTCTAACACATAAAACGCAATTGGAAATTTTGATTTTGGATTTTTTTTAAACCTTGAAAAGAGAAAACTCGAGAGAAAAACGCTGCAAATTATTACACAATGGTTTATTATTTTTCTATATAGATCAATCCTCTACAAAATCACCAACCATCCAATATGAAGAAAAGAAAAAAAAAATCGAAAAAAATCAAAAAAAAAAATCCAAACAAAAAAAAAATCAAAATCACCAACCATCGATCGCATTTCGGTCGGCTCTAATTTGAACGGAGATTAGGCCTCTTTTGCGATACACACTCGTGTTTTGATTTATATATATATATATATATATATATTTCAATATAAACCCTTAAATTTTCGTAGGGAGCGAACGGTTAGTCCTACAGAGCTCCGCGTGGTCTCAAAAAATTCTAAAAATTCTATAGAATCTTAAATTGAAGGAAAAACAATACCTTTATATCGAAATTTTTTGAGTTAGGGCGTTTTCAAAATTTCAAAATTGATTTTGGAACCCTTAGAAGTGACCTACATCAACCAAAAGCTTCAGGGCACAACTAGACCCCAAATGGAGCCAACAAACCAAATTTCATCAAAATCGGTCAATGCTAAGTGGCAAAAGTGCCGCGTACGGCGGACGGCGTACGGCGTACGGCGTACGGCGGACGGCGGACGGACGGCCAAATTTTTATTCGATTTTTGGATTCTACGTACCTTGAAACGTAAACCATCAAATTTTGAGGGGGTGTTAAAATTTTTTTTTCCTGGTCGATTCCAAAGGTTCATTATTGAAAATAATAAACCAAAATTAAATGAGTTGTTTTATATTCTAGCAGGTAATTTGATTATTCGTGTCACTTGCAGGCTACAAAAGTCTGCCATGTTGGGTGGGCAGTACGGCTTCCTCACGTAGAATAAATATAATTTAAAAAAAGTCTGCCAAGTTGGTGTGGCACATAGCATCCTCGTATCCATAACCCGATTATATAGATGATCCGATGCATAGTAATTAATCTCAAAACACCAATCTCTAAGTACCTCCCACTAGTCTCATAGGGGACCATCTACACGCTAATCTGGACGATCCTAGAAAATTTCATCAAATTCGGATGAAAAATGTAAGTGTTTGGCTGTTAAAAGGATTTTAAGTTTGCGCATGCCCAGAGGCTACTGTAAATTTTAAGGCCTTGATTTTCATTGGGGACCACCTACAATCTAATCCGCATAATCCTTGAAAACGTCATCGAAATCGGGTAGAAAATGTGGAAGTTATGGCTGTTACAAGGAATTCACGTTTGCGCATGCGCAGCGGCTACTATCAGTCCGAGGGTGATGATCTTCATTGTGGACCGTCTACACACCAACTCGCACAATCCCTGAAAATTTCATCGAAATCGGACAATAACTTCGTATAGTTATGCCCGTTACAAGGATTTCATGACAGACACACAGACACACAGACACGGAACCAAAATTGTTCAGAAAGGTCCAAAACGCAAAACGCGAGTGAAAATTTTGATGTTGGAGAACTTTTTTTTCATCCGTGAAAAGTGAAAACAAAGCTTCCGCTACCTTGGTAGACTCGGAAGCAATAAATGGACATGTAGAATTAATGTTGTTTTGAACATGCTTATCATTGAGCATCATCACTGATAAAATCCCTTAAAAATGAATTTCCAATCATTTTTATTAGGTTAAGATTTTTCTAAATTATTCCAACTTGCAAAATGAGCGTATGCGAGAGTACCTGATATACCTAAGCGTATCATGAATGCTCGGTTATAATCCATTACTAAGTGTTTAAATTCGAAACTCACACGTAAACTGCAAACAATTTTAGAATGATCTCTCCGTCAACTGCGGTGAGGAAACACTGATTTTGTTTATAAAAACACCTTGACTAAAAGACGGAGCGCTTCCAGCCGAGTTTGAGCTAATTTTTTTCTCTAAAAGAACCTCTAAATAAATAGCTGGAATATACGGCGGCAAAAGAGGAGCGAAGTTAGTCCACGCCCCACCACCTCGTTCGCAAATGAAACGCCGGACTTGTAAATTTATCAGTGAAATAAAGGCAGTTTAAACTGAATGTTTTAAACCGTTTAGGTAATTCATCAGCCCCGTTTTTATGAGACACTTGATTATAATTTATTCAAAGGAAAGCAGTGAAAACGGGCCCTTATTAGCAAATGAAAATGCTAATTCAATTCAGAGAGAGGCACATGTGGCTCAGAAGTGCTTTGGAGAGCCACTTGAACTCCATTTACATATAAATCAAGAATCTGTTTTATAGTAGCACTTATCTAGATGTATATTCACAAGTTGGGAAAACCGTCAATAGGACGACTGGAAAGCGCTCTTCCATTTCCCTCGCGAACCGTGCGAGCGGGTGAGGATTTCAAAGATCGACTGAGAGAATGAATTACCTACCTACTTCTACAAGAGAGGGAATACGTCGTAACGGGGAACTTGAAATGGACCGGAGACGTGATATAGGGCTAATGTCCTGCGACTGTGAGAGGTAAATGTGAAAAAGTTCTGCCTAGTTATGTAAATGTATTGATAATGAGCCGAAGCGATAAACATTATTGATTGCTATCAACTACGATGAACTTATTTGAGGGGGGGATAGGGATAAGAAAGCACCAACTATTGGTACTTTCCCACAAGGAAAAGAAGACCACCTTATAGAAGTTCTTGCTATAGAGGGTCACTAAACTATTTTAGAAGTCTTGTTCTTAATAGCTCTTGGTAAGTGAATTGTTAAAAGTTGTGTGTCGAGACTCAATAAGTAGGTCGATCAATACAACATTCTATTTTCGATATTAACCAAGATAAAAAGCAGAATGCGCCACCAGTTAACTCCCTTGCTCCCAGGACTTGTAAATTCCGTTAACAAAATCAGTGATTTTGACATCGAGGAGTCGAAAATGCGCATTTCAAACCACCCCCATGAAGAGGTATTATGCGTTAAAGAATATTATAGTGTTGGGTTTCGAAAAGTTTCTGAACACATAAGGGGTCTCAGTCGGTCGCCGTACGTTCCTCGTTCCGGGTCAGTATTTCGCAAAATTGAAGGAGCAAAAATTAAAAAGTTGTACCTAAATTTGAAATTTTGAAGGAATTTAGAAATTTATTAGTGCACGGCCCTAGGGAATTGAAAAACTGAAATATTGCCGCCGGAATCATCAAAATCGAACAATAATTGCCAAAGAAAAATGGGGAAACTACTGATTAAACGGGTTTTTCCATGTTTTCCCCATATTTCAGGCAATTATTGTTCGATTTTGATGATTCCAGCGGCAATCTTTCAGTTTTTTCAATTTTAGGCACTTATGAATTTCTAAAATCCTTGAAGTTTAGCCACATTTCATGGGAAAAACATAACTGAATTAACGGTTTTTCCCATTTTCTCAGGCAATTATTGTTCGATTTTGATGATTTCGGCGGCAATATTTCAGTTTTTCAATTCCCAAGGCCCGTGCACTAATTAATTTCTAGGTTATTGGTGAGGGGAGGATAAATTGCGGCGGATCCTCATAATGTATGTTGTTTATTTTGCATGTCGAGCTAGTTTTCGCCCAGGGGGGGGGGGGGGGCATCTTCAGGACACTTTCTTTATGATTTCCCAGACTACCTGAACATGTGGCCCTTTGAATCAGTTAAAAAAGTCTTAACACCTCTTCAAGAAAAGTGAGATACCCAGCAGTAACAGTTGAAAAATACAAGCGCATAAGCCCCAGCACTTCCGAGGCACAAATTAAATTTAAAGGACTTGGGATTTTCTTTTTAAAAAACTGGACCATTATTGAAAAAATCAAACTTAAGACAGGATCTGTAAGTCAGAACCTTGATATCAACCACATCCCATCAAACTTACAACTAATTATAAGCACGAATGCTACATGGAGAAATGCTATCAACTAGAAATCAACTACAGAGGTTACCTAAACTACTACCTATATAACTTAAATGGGTGAAGCACTATCCTACCTAACCCAACACCGTTCTGCTTGGGCCAATAGATGTACATATGTAGCAACAGTTGAAATGAAATCCAACCATACATCTACTAACAAAGCAATGGGAAATCATAAAGAAAGTGTCCTGAAGATGCCCCCCCCCCCCCCCTTGGGCGAAAGCTAGCTCGACATGCAAAATAAACAACATACATACTGAGGATCCGCCGCAATTTATCCTCCCCTCACCAACAACCTTGTAAACAAGTAGGCAATAAACTATGAATAATTAATTTCTGAAATCCTTTAAAATTTCAAATTTAGGTACAACTTTTAAAGTTTTTGTTCCTTCAATTTCGCGAAATACTGACCCGGAAAGAGGAACGAACGGCGACCGACTGAGACACCCTTAAGGGTCCATGTCTGTCTGAGCTCATTTTCTTTGTCCCCTTTCTTCGTACTACTCAGAAACTGACAGAACAAATTTGGTGGAATTTCAACTATTTCGAGAGGGGGTTACTCATCCATCTGGGACCCTCAAACTACCAACGTGCGCAGTATCGTGTAAACTACTCCGTTCAATAACTCGATACCCCAAAATAGAAGCCTATCCACACATGAAAATAATTGAATTCGAGGATTCATGACAATTAGCGAATTACTCTTCCACAGGCCCTCCATTAAACGCCCCGACACAGGTAGGCAAAGCTCATTTGTTACTTTTCGTTGAGCACGCAAAGGAATTCGCCATTACTCTCCGTTAATTGGTTAGCCTCCTGAAAAACGCCTTTTTGCATTAATTAACGGTTGGTCTTTGAACCTCTAACGTTCGAGTTATCTACAGCTCTTGTCACCGGAAATTTACTACTTGATACACAGCTAATTCCCATCGTGATCAAGGGTGTTCGAAACCGTTTTAATAATCATGATCCAGGAAATGCTAGGGTTTTGTAATATTTTATATGAAATTTAGGACATAAATATGGTAGAATGAGATGAATACAAAGCGAAACACGAGACTGCAGGCTACATATTTTGGGTTACTTTCTATCAACTCTGGGGGATGAAAAGTAGGTGTTGTTTAACATGTTTAATGACAGTTTCAAAACTTTACATATACAGTCTGTACTAGAATGATACGGCCAAACTTCTGGGGTCGATTTTACAAGATATTTCCAACAAAAAATGTCTCTCAGCAATTTTTTTTAACCCCTTGTTTTTCAAGTTTTTCAATTTAAAATTTTTTTTTGTATGTCGAACCTTGTCTCAGTAAAATGACTATAGATCTCTCATTTTTCGTGAAAATTCAAATCTAATTACACCGTTGAAAAGAACATTAAATTTCCCATCAGATGAGCTACAACACACATTTGTAACCTCACACCTACTTAGATTTTTTCTAGTCCAAAGTTAAAACTTTGCTTATTATGAGTTTTTTGACTTAATTTTCAAGAGATTATCACCTATTTCCTAAGAGAAAATTCAATGCGGTTTTCAGCAAAAACATTTTCAAAATCTCAAGTTTCCAATGGTATAATCAAAAAGTATTTTTCAGTCGAATTTAAAGGAGAAATCTTTGTTTGAACGCGGAAAACCGTGGATTTTTTTCAACGAAATCGACGGGTTGACTGGAAATTTGGGGGGTCTTCTCCGCCGCCAACCCTGAACCCTCCCGTTAAAACGTCGATTGCGTTGAGAAAAAATACATGTCTTTTCGCGTTCAAACACAGATTTCTCCTCTAAATTCGACTGAAAAATACTTTTTGATTGTACCGTTGGAAACCTGAGATTTTGAGGATTTTTTGCTGAAAACCGCACCCAATTTCCTCCAGACAAAATAGGTGAAAATCTCTTGAAAATTACGTCAAAAAACTCAAAATGTGCAAAAGTTTTAAGTTTGGACTAGAAAAAGTCTAACTAGGTGTGAGGTTACAAATGTGTGTTGTAGCTTATCTGATGGGAAATTTAATGCTCTTTTCAACGGTGTAATCAGATTTTAATTTCCACGAAAAATAAAGGAGTTATAGTCATTGTAGTGAGACAAGGTTGAAAAAACAAGAGGTTAAAAGAAAATTCCTATGAGACTTTTTTGTTGAAAGTACCTTGTAGAATCGACCCCTGAAGTTTGGCCGTATCTTTCTCGGACACCCTGTATAAAGGAGTTGTTTTATCATCAATTTAAAATAGTACCAGTTCAATTATTGACATGAATGATACCTCCCAGAGCTCCGTAGGACTAACCGTCCGTTCATCACAGGACTTGATGGTAGAATGATGGTAGAATTGGTGCAGAAATACCCCCCCCCTCCCACCACCTTTCCGATTGTAACGACTGTATGGTTCTATGGAAAATCCTTGTTCTTTGACGACAGATGGATTTTACGGAAAAATAATAATAAACCGTTATGTAATAATTTGCAGTATTTTCTATAGTTGGTTGCTTATTCTTCTGATTTATCAACTTCCCCCTCCCCCTTTCAATCGCCTTCACAATTCTAATTACGGAACCAGTGCTCGCCAGAAATATATAATAAATTAAAATAATCAAGTTTGCCCTTTTGGGTGAAGCGACCATTATTATGATGTGATGAAGAAGCAGCCAATACAATAAATCATATTTACAGTCAATGCTTGTATGTATATAAAGAGTTTGTACTTCCCGAAGGATGATTCAAGGACGATAATTGCTTTTCTCTGTAAAACAAGAGATTTATTGATAACAAAATGTAACAATTATTATAAGTACCAACGAATCTACTTTAATTTATGAATCTACAATGTTCACTCACCTGTAAACCAAGAGAAAAAAACATTCAAAGCCCTTATTCCGGTGTCTTTCTCTTCATTAGCGTTATTAGTAATTCACAGCACGTTGTTCTTTTCACTAATCAATTCTCACTGATAACAGACAGCTCTCGTAGAGATAATTTCGCCTGATTGTCGAGGATACTACAATCCCACATTGCCGCAAAGAGATGCGAAGAATACATAGGGTGAAGGCTTATTCTTTACATGTATAAGTATTTAATATATTTTTATACCGTAAGATGTATGCCTTGAGAGATTGCTTGAATAGCTCTAGCTCGTTGAGGGGTTGCGATATCCTAATAATATTATTATTATTATCGTGCTGTGCGGCTCAACGATCAAAACGTCAGGCTCGCTTTGCTATAATAACTCCCGGCAACCATATGGGAGAGGCCTGGTTGAAAATTCCATAACACTTACGGCCCCTTGCGCTTTATAAATGCTTGGGGGGTCACATTACACTGACCGCCTTTGGCCACCGTCCAGCCCATCTACATATATTATACGTTTGGCTCCTAACCTAAGCTGATCCCTACAGAGGCGGGGTCGAAAGAGACGATAAAAAAGTGGAGAGATGTCTCATCCGAATGGTTTTTACAATTCGCAATGTTCATGCTCGTGTCTATTCAGAGTTTGATGCGTAGAGAGGAAATTAGCGGCGTGTTCAAAACAGCCGTGATAAATACAGATCGAAATTCTATAGGATATCCCAAAAATGGTATTCAAAATGATATAACACCTCAAGGATAGTGAAATACTCATCATGGAATGAAACCAGGAGTATCCGTGTAAAAGCTCCCGCAAAATCACACTTCAAAACTTCGTCCGCCCGTAAGACGCTGCTGCAACCCAATTTCCAACTTCACCCAAAGAAATGGTACTAAAAGTAAAGTGAACAACCAATACAGGTTGAATTTTCTTCCGATTTCCATTCCTGGCGTAGGGAAAGAGAAAATCGCTCAAGGCTAGTAATGTCCTCAACCCCTTAAGTGCAGAAGGCTTCACCAGACTCGAAAATGTATTGGGACGTGCGATCATGACAGGAGCAGTCACAAATATCCTACCAGATTCTGGCGCATTCTGGTAAGAAGCCTAGAAGGTGATGCAAGGGTTTTAGCACAAACGGAAGCTGTAAAGGCAATTCATTATTCAAGGAGCTTAGAAAGCGAAGAGCGAGGCTGCCGTCCACCCAGGTAGATACTCACTTTTAAGTACCATTGTACCTTCCTCAAACAACTTCTACTGTGATAGCATTCGTTGATATGGGATGAAATTCGCAAGGGACCATTAAGAAGACCTACGATGTCTCAGAAAATCCAAATCTTACTTGACGCCTCAAGGGGAGGGAGTGAATCTCTTCCCCCAAAATCTCTTTAGCAGATATTTAATCAGCCTGAAGTAATGTGTTGAACAGTTCCAGGCTGAGGAAAAGGAGGTGACGTTTTAGTGGGTTTGAATCCCACATAACCCGTGCGAGCGGTTCCCTCGGGTTTCTTACGAGATCCAATTTCCACCCCTAGAAAAAAACGCCGCAAATTATTACACAAAGGTTTATTATAATTTCTAATTAGATCACTCGTCTGTAAAGAACACGGCTTTGCCATTGTTACCACCAACCAACATGAAGAAAAACATCGATCGCATTTCGGTCAGCTAAAATATGAATGGAAATTAGGCCTCTTTTGCGATTCACACTCGTGTTTCTGATTTCTCTACGTCCAACCCTTAAGTTCTCGTATGGAGCGAACGGTTTGTCCTACAGAGAAAAAAATTCAATACTATCTTAATTTGATGAAAAAACAATACCTTTATATCAATTTTTTTTTGAGTTAGGGAGTTTTCAAAATTTCAACCCTTATTTTCCAACCCTTAGAAGTGACCTACATCAACCAAAAGCTTCGGGGCACAACTAGACCAGAAATGGAACGCATATACCAAATTTCATCAAAATTGGTCAATGCTAACTGAGGAAAGTGCCGCGTAATGTAGGCGGACGGACGGCCGAATTTTTATTCGATTTTAGGATTCTACGTACCTTGAAACGTCAACCAACAAATTTTGAGGGGGGTTAAACAATTTTCTCTTGGCGATTCCAAAGAGAGACAGGCTACATCACCTACCCCAGTAGCGTTGTTGTTACACTTGTGTTGCCGGGATAATAGTAAATTAAGAAATCAAAAGTCGCAAAGTTAATTTTATAAGGCGTCTAGTCTAATTTGATTAACGTGTAGTGTTAATTTTCTTGTGCGTAAATTACAAAATGGCACCTACGAAGAAATCCAAACGATCGGAAAATACACAACAGGCACGTTCCAGCTCATCCCATTCAGTGGACCAACACGGCGAGGAGTGTGGAAAACAGGTAAAACTTCGACATGGCGAACCAACCGTTCAAGAAAGTTCAATATCACCTCATATTTGTCTCGAGGAAGATGCAGATATTTTTGAAAGCCTTCCCTTACATCCTGCGTCGGAACTGCCCAATAAGCACATAGTTCCCACGAACATGCCTAAAACACTGAAGTCAAATTGGGAATCTGCTCGGAAGTTCTACATGGAAGCGCGGGCCGAAGAACAACAGAAGATCGAGCGCGTTAAACTAACTCTTGACGCACATATTTCGCGGCTGAAGAGGCTTACCCGAATGGAATCTCAGGCAAACATGAACATCACTATGTTGGATTCTATTTTCAAGAAATCCCCACTCACGTGATCTCGCGTTTGTTCACTGATCGTTTTGAAGTGGAAGAAGTACGGAAATGGTTGAAACTAATAAACCAAAACAAAATGTCAACCACTACACAACAAGGTAGTGAAGTAAGTGTAGTGAGTTAGTTACCAACGATACTACAGCTATTATTATATCAGCTGATTGCTTCTTGTCATTGCTATGTTGCAAAATACACGAATTCATTCTGTGTTCTAATGAACTGACATGTCCCACTTTATAATTAATTATTATTTTATAAATTAATAAGTTATTTATGAAATATGCACAAGATACTACATATTTTGGCGCAGTCAGCGTAATTCGGACAGCTCCCAGTCGGAAGCCTATCAACATGTATACCATGCCTTGCTAACAGCTCTAAGACAAGTCGTGATCCTATCAAGCCTACACCAACACCATCTAGTCCGTGGGAGTCTCTCTCATTGGACTTCACTGGACCTTTTCCAAACGGGAAATACGTTGCGGTGTTGATAGATGATTACAGCCGATATCCAATTGCTGAGGGTATTTCATCTTTGACCTCCAACATCGTGACGCGCTGGTTATTCAAACATTTTGCACTTTTTGGAATTCCTACTTCACTCAGGAAAGACGGAGGACCTCCTTTCAACAGCCATCAATTTTCGTCGTTTTGTGAAAATCTCGGAATAAGTCACAAGAAAGTTACGGGTTTATGGCCTGAGGCGAATGGAAGAGTAGAACACTTCATGTCAAACATGAACAAAACCATTCGAGCGGCAATATTAGAAAAGAAGAATTGGGAAGATGCTCTGATGGAGTATTTGATCCGATATAGAGACACTCCACATTGTTCCACTCAAATCCAACCTTCCAAAGTGTTGTAAGATCTAACTTCCATTCATTTTTACCTCAAATGGCATCAAATTTGTTCAGTGATGAAGTAGATGAACAACTCTTGCAAAACGATGAAAGGTCCAAAGAAAAAATGAAGAACTATTCAGATGCTAGGAGACATACCAAGACCCACGAACTTGAGCCAGGAGATCAGGTACTAGTGAAACAGCAGAGGGTCAACAAATATTCTACACCTTTCAACCCAAATCCATTAGAGGTTGTCGATGTCCAAGGAACTAGGATAACTGCTCAGTCGGATGATCGTCAAGTCACAAGAAACTCTTCACATTTCAAGAGGATTCCCGAACGAGAAGAAAAGTTGATGGAAATGGAAACAGAAAGAATACCCGAAAGTACTCTTAGTTACTTGATACCGAACGAGGAAGAGAAAACCCTCAGCATCAGGGACTCCTGGAGAACAAAGATGCTCTAGAAGTGGTAGAGTAATCAAACTTCCTTCAAAATTCAACGATTTCATAATGTTTTAAAATATTTCGGCTTAGGGAAGAATGTAGTGAGTTAGTTACCAACGATACTACAGCTATTATTATATACAGCTGATTGCTTCTTGTCATTGCTATGTTGTAGGGGTGTGTCGGTCCAGGTATTTCCCTGGAACGGTTCCAACGGTTACGGTGACAAAGATGTAACCGTTCCAAATTACCGGTACAGTTCCATTACTGGTACAAGCGATCAAATCCCACTCACATGGCATGGATGAAGCAGGCAGTCAAATCCCTATCGTCCTTCTTCCAGGCGTATGATCTCAACTTGCAATACAATAGCATCATTTTCCTTGACAATTCGCTAAAAGGAAGGAATTTGAACAAGTGTTACAAAAGAGGCAATTTATTATAAATAATAGTTACCAAACAATTCAAGGAAAGAATAATGACGTTGCAGTTTAAGAACTTAACATGACAATAATAAATTAATAATACTGGAGAAAACTTCCATGCTAACCAGTCCAGAAAATAACTTCCCGCTCAAGTGCCATTCCATGATTCCATGAACCATTCTAAGTCCATGGAAGTAGTAAGGGCGCTTCCAGGTACAACATGGAACAGAACTGAGAACAAGATCCATGCTTACCGGTCCAAAACCCTTCCCGGTTCAGAGCCATTGAACCATTCTCCATGATATCTTATCGGTCCGGTTCCATCCTTACCGGTCCAGTTCCATCCTCACCAATCAGAATGATCTCTTCCCGGTCCAGAGCCATTTCAAGATATCTTATCAGTCCGTGGAACTGGACCGGTAAGGGTCGAGTTTTTGTCACTGGGTTGAACCGTTCCAACCTGATACTCGGTTCCACAGTCCCGGTACAGCTATACCGACACACCTCTACTATGTTGCAAAATATACGAATTCATTCTGTGTTCTGACGTGTACCACTTTATATTAACTTAATATATTATTTATGAAATATGCACAAGATACTACAGTAAGGTTGTTAGTTCATGTACCCAAGCATCAAAATAAGAAAACAGTAGATTGTTCTCTACGCAACACAGTGAGTCTATTTTATTTATTGGTATCGCGTGAGCAAGTTTTCGTGACGATTTTTCAGTTTATATTCCAAAGCAAAGACATGAAAATGTCAATAATAATAATAATCCAACCAGATATCTGAATATCTTAGTAGTTTTCACACGTGAGTGATGGCTTCTTCCAGTAATCAATCACAGTTTTCTGGCTCTGTTGTAACATTTTCGCACTTTCATAGAAACGGCAATATAATCAACGTTAGATCTCGACTAATAATAATATGCCCTTATTCAAATGACCTACGAGCTACACTCTCTTGATGGACGTTTCCGTTTCATTTATTCATCCTGAATCAAATTACCTAATAAATTATTGTTGCATAATTTAGATTTATCTTCGGTTTTTTCTAATAAATAGACACGTAAATTGGAAATGCATCCAACTAGACACGTTTAAAGAGCTTACCAGCTTACTGCAAGGTATTTCTAAGAGTCTCAAATGCTCCATTATTTTTCAATATCGGTTCAAACTACGGCAATTCTACGTTCAGTGGTTTTAGAAGGGAGACATACGTGCCATACATTGAAGAAAGACCCTGAATAGGCCCATCTGGGGAAATAAATAACCTACTTTATATTCAAACAGACGCCAACTCGTCGATGGGTGTTGGCGGCTCGACGGGGTCCACCTGCTCGGCGGAAAGAGCACTTTATATACCTAAACTACGTTACGGTCTATGTGTTGATATTGTCGCTGGAAATAGTATAGCTGGTTCTCCTCGAACTGGAAAATCAACACGAAGGGTTATTGATTTTAGAAGTCGATCTAACGAAAACAACATAGGTTTGATAGTCCACTGATTAATTAGGAGGCTTTCAGGCCTAACCGACGTCCTACGTAAGACAAAGGACCTGTGACATGCGACAAGAGCTTTTACTACAACACCCAAGGCCCTCAAATCAGGAATACTTAAACTTATGCCCAAAACTGACTGACTCTTGAGTTAATATGAGTAAGTAGTCAATAATAGCGAATCAACTGAGTTAATGGTGGTGAGATCAGTAAGAAACAGAAAAACATTTATTGATCATTTTAGGAGTAAAAAAAAGCTGCAAATATTTACACAAAGGTTTATTATTTTTCTTTTTTTAAGCTAAGGAGGCAAAACTGAGTACAACTCGAATAATAAAATTTATACAATAATTGTATAAATTTTATTATTCGAGTTGTACTCAGTTTTGCCTCCTTAGCTTAAAAAAAGAAAAATAATAAACCTTTGTGTAAATATTTGCAGCTTTTTTTTACTCCTAAAATGATCAATAAATGTTTTTCTGTTTCTTACTGATCTCACCACCATTAACTCAGTTGATTCGCTATTATTGACGAATAATTATTATTCGTTATTAATTCGTTATAAAATTTCAACGGAGATTAGACCTCTTTTGCGATTCACACTCGTGTTTCTGATTTATCGTAAGACATACCCTTAAGTTCTCGTAGGAAACGAACGGTTTGTCCAAATTGGTGAAAAAACAATACCTTTATATCAAGAGTTTTCGGAGTACGGCGGACGAGCGGACAATTTTTTATTCGATTTTCGGATTCTACGTACCTACCTTGAAACGTAAACCAAAAAATTTTGAGGGGGGTTAAAAAAATTTTCTTTGTCGATTCCTAAGGTTTATTATTGAAAATAATAAATAAACCGAATAAATAAACCGAAATTGGACAAGGACTCCAGTGGTTGACGAAACAGAAGGGTTTTGCCAAAAGTTCAAATTGATTTATTCCATAGGTTTTTTTTGGTTTATTAGGTATTGTATATTTTTTTTAGATGAATAATGATTAGCAATAATCCTGCCATTCCTGCGAGTGGAGTTCCTACCTATCGTATCCCTCATACAGACAGACTCAAAACCAAAATTGTTCAGAAAACTCTGAAAAGCAAAATACGGGCGTAAGACTTTCACTAACCAAACGGAATTCCAACCGTTTGAGCGATTCTAATTTTGTTAGACTCAGATAAGCTCCGAGTTGCACATTACTTCACCAGAGTATCGACATTTTCTGAAATACATGCATTACCTACTAAACAATATGCTTTACCAACCAAGTAAATTTAGATTCAAGGATATCGTTGAAAAGCGAGTTTAATTTAGTTTATTTTTAAAATTCAGTTTCAAGTTATTCAGTGCAAAACTAAAAATTTTCAAAAACATTTGTGAAAATCAAGTAAAAACGATTTTTTTTATCGAAGTTTTTTTTCTGTATCCCTGCTTTTGAAGGGTGCTCTTCCAAATTTTCCCGAATTTCAATTGCCCATCATGTTTATAAATATGTTTGTGGTCGCCCCCACAGTAATACCCAGATACCAGCAACTGATAGTACAGGACTATCCAGCTTGGATCTCCAAGCGATGCTCCCTGGAAGAAGTGGGGGTGGATTTCTCTAGTTACTTCTTCAGTCGTCAGTGAACTGACCGAAAGGGGAGTTTCGGCGGTCTTGTACTATCTAGAGCTATGTGGCCGATTTATAATCCGTTTTGAGCCAAGTTATCATAAAAAGTCCATTCATGCAGCATGAATTCAGAGCGAATTTTCAAAGAAATCGTTCAGGAGAAGGTGTAGTTAAGAAAAAATTGCAATTTCTTTTAGAAAGTTTTTTTTACACGATTCTTGGTTCTTACGATTTTTAGTATAGCATACCAACAAACTGTATGCACAGGGTATGCTTTGAAGACTTCAGGAGTCCATATTCACGCTACTCTCGTCTCCACAAACTCCACATGGCTATTGTTGGTTTTTTCGATTTTCAGTGTACCTACCATACCAACATACTGTATGCACAGGGTATGCTTTGAAGATGTTAGTAGTCCATATTCATGTTCTACTCGTCTGGACGAACTCATAGAGTACCCACACGGCTATTGTTGGTTTTTTCGATTTTCAGTACACCATACCAAGATACTGTATACACTGGGTATGCTTTGAAGATGTTAGGAGTCCATATTCATGTTCTACTCATCGCCATGAACTCATAGAGTACCCACACGGCTATTGTTGTTTTTTTTCGATTTTCAGTACTATACTATACCATCATACTGTATACACTGGGTATGCTTTGAAGTTGTTAGGAGTCCATATTCATGTTCTACTCGTCGCCATGAACTCATAGAGGACCCACACGGCTACTGCACCTCTGGGTACAACAAATATACGCACGTTTTCATTAGATATATAAATATATACATACTTTTCTTTATTTTTGGAAAATTTTCATTTTTAAAAAACGCATTGATATCAGAAATGATATTAATTTTCCGTTATATTTCAGGGGAAATTGAGAGGTGTTTTTTACCTTTCAAGAGCTACTGAAGAACTGCTGTACCCCCTCAATCCCGAGACCAATCAGCATTGGAACCTTGGTACGTCAGGAATTGATTCTACAACTATTAGCAACAACTTTTCTCTCCTAGCACTTTTTTAACTAGCTCATATTGCAACTTTTTTCACTTTGAAATTGTGAAAAAAAAACTCAGTTTCCACCCTGTACAAAGACTATTTAGAAACAAATGGTTCCTTTGTGACCTCAAATGGTATCAGTATAATACTTAGTACTTTTACCTAAATGTAATTGTATACAATTTTTTTTATAGACAAATACTTTAATATACAAATAGGTCACTGTTTGTTGCTTTGTTGTAACACTCTGGACACTGGAGAAAGTGGCAAAATACCTGCCTGAGTACCAAATTTGAAATTTAAAAAATTCTGTTAGGTTTTGTTTTAGTTTTTGTTTCATGTTATGTAGAGCAAGGCAATACCTTTTTTATTCTGGAAAATCCAATAACTATCCTTGCCAAACTAAGATTCCCAGAGGCCAGAGGACGGGGACCCTGATGTTGGTAGGTCCATATTTCCCCAGGATCAATTTCTTCACTTCACCGAGACAAGCGCAATTGTTCCTACTAGGTAGTACACGAGTACGAGCTCTACGAACTATTCTCGGTACAAGAAGTCCGGAAGTTATCGAAACAAGGAAACCTTGGCTGGCAGCCTCATTGCGCCTGAAAAGCCATCGGGGAATACCCTCTGTAGAAGTTTAATTATACGTACACGGCGCCTTCGTTACGGGAGAAGGGCAAATTTCAGAATATTCAAGAGGTCGACGAGGGATGGAGCTCGCATACATGGCACAGGGGGTATCCGAAGGGGTATGAAGTGTGCCAAATAGACACGTTTTGTGGTCATCATTAGTGCGGCTGGCGGCTCTCAAGTCAGTGGATACTAATGAAATGGCCTGCCCTATTAAGTTAAGTGCTGTCTCTTTCAGCTTTGAAATATTAGTGCTGCGAACGTGAACTCATTTTTTATTCATTATTGTTCACCTCAATTTCCATTCAACGAATCCACCCCGGCAGAAAATGAAAACGATCTTATTCACATTTTACCCTGAGTAGGGATGTGCCACCGAGCTCGGAATGATTGATGCCGGGATGTTTCTGTCCTCCAATTGATGATGTTCATTGCCATTATCTCGATTATTCTTTGCTCCACTCCTTGTCAACCGTAATTTTGTCCCGTCCAATTGTCAAAAGTTAAATGATGATTCCATTTTTTCCTATTAACGAAATAGACTCTAACGGTTGTCATCCAATAAAGTGCCTTTCAAAATAATGACAAATTAGCGTTCACATAAAAGTATAGACACCCTCTCAGGTTTTTGCCTTTGTTCGGAGACTCATTTCAGCGATAAAGGAGTGCAACAGGGTAGTTATCTCGGGCCTGGTTACTCAAAAGATAATTAAAATTTTCGGAAAAAATTTCCGAGTATAATACTCGATATTGAGGCATTTTTACGTGCAACTTAATTACGTAATTTGTTCCTCCTTTTGGTTTATTATTTTCAATAATGAGCCTTTGGAATCGACCAAGAAAATTTTTTTTTAACCTCCCTCAAAATTTTTTGGTTTACGTTTCAAGGTACGTAGAATACAAAAACGCTGCAAATTATTACTTAATGGTTTATTATTATTCTATACAGGGTGTCCCAGAAGTTATGGTCCACCCTCCGGCATTTCCGTATTTAATTACGTAATAAAATGGGCTCAATGCCATTTCTCATATTTTTTTGTAAAGAATTCAGGAAAAATACTTTTGCGCAAAAAAATTGAGCGCAATTGTGCGCAATTGACACTGAGGGAGGGAAAATAAAGTCCAAAAACATTATTTTTCCTTCTAAATTTGGAAAAATAACGATGAAATCGAAAAAAGGACCTCAGTACGTGATTCAGCGTCAAAAATAATGAAAAAAAAATATGCCGCACTTGGGGTTAAAAAAAATTCACTATTGCGCACCCTGGTCACTTTGCGCGCGAAAAGTACCAGTTGCACGCAATGAAAAAAATCGATTCTGGTTTGAATTTCTCATTTAATTTGACGTAGAATTTGAATCTGCAAAAAAAAATGGGGGGTTTCAATTTGAAAAAACAAAGTTAGTGTCAATTGCGCACAATTGCGCTCAATTTTTTTGCGCAAAAGTATTTTTCCTGAATTTTTTACAGAAAAATATGAAAAATGGCGTTGGGCCCATTTTATTACGTAATTAAATACGGAAATGCCGGAGGGTGGACCATAACTTCTGGGACACCCTGTATAGATCACTCGTCTGCAAAGCCACCAAACATCCAACATGAAGAAAAACATCGATCGCATTTCGTTCAGCTATAATTTGAACGGAGATTAGGCCTCTTTTGCGATTCACACTCGAGTTTCTGATTTATACGTCCAATACGTCTGATTGTACGGCCAATCCTTAAATTCTCGTAGGGAGCGAACGGTTTGTTGTACAGGGCTCCGTGTGGTCTCAAAAAATTCGTTTTTCAACACTTAGAAGTGACCTACATCAACCAAAATCTTCGGGGCACAACTAGAACCCAAATGGAGCCTATATACCAAATTTCATGAAAATCGGTCAATGCTAAGTGGCAAAAGTGCCGCGTACGGCGGACGGACGGCCAAATGTTTATTCGATTTTTGGATTCTACGTACCTTGAAACGTAAACCAATAAATTTTGAGGGGATGTTAAAATCTTTTTCTTCTTGGTCGATTCCAAAGGTTCATTATTGAAAATAATAAACCAAAATTGAATTTTTCCCGTCCGTCCGCCGTACGCGGCACTTTTAACATGTTTAATGTTTTAGGGCTGGGGGTCATTCTGTGAATTCCGACACGCAAATCTGCAACGCTTTTTTTTCTTAGTTACCACGGACCGATTTCTTAGTTACCACGTTATATCGGCTCCATTTGGGGTCTAGTTGTACAAAGATGGTCACTGATCAGCTGAGTGAGCTCCAAGGCCATTTTCTCTCCTGTTGATCGCAGGAAGCTGAAATTTGAGAAGCAGGGTCAATGGAGAATGCTGAAGGCGCCTGAGTGGTCACTGATCAGCTGAGTGATCGGCAATCTAATTTCTCCCTTGCGAGGGAAAAAACATTAAACATGATTTAATGTTTTTCCCTCGCAAGGGAGAAATTGAACAGTTTTGCCACTTAGCATTGACCGATTTTGATGAAATTTGGTATGTAGGCTCCATTTGGGGTCTAGTTGTGCCCCGAAGATTTTGGTTGATGTAGGTCACTTCTAAGGGTTCCAAAATCAATTTTGAAATTTTGAAAACGCCCTAACTCCGTTTTTCCTTCAATTTAAGATTCTATAGAATTTTAGAATTTTTTGAGACCACACGGAGCTCTGTAGGACAAACCGTTCGCTCACTACGAGAAGTTTGGACGTACGATAAATCTGAAATACGAGTGTGAATCGCAAAAGAGGCCTAATCTCCATCCAAATGTTAGCAGACCGAAATGCGATCGACGTTTTTCTTCAATTTGGTTGGTGGTAACTATGGCAAAGCTGTGTTCTTTGCAGACGAGTGATCTACATAGAAAAATAATTAACCTTTGTGTAATAATTTGCAGCGTTTTTTAATGTTTATTAGTTTATTAAGCCCATTGTAAATACAATATATCTTATTGAAATGTAAATTTAGTATTGGTACTTTCAGCTTTTAAATGATTTAACGCTCCGCGGGCGTAATCTTAATGAGAGTATTAACAAATTGTATATGAGAAGGAAAATACAGTCGGTAGTTATTAGTAGTTGTTCAAATTACAAATAGTCGTTACAATTAATTAGTAGTAGTTAAAATTACAGAAGGTAAGTACAGTAAATTGTTCGTCGAATGAACATTAAATAGCCTTTACTCCTGAATCCCTACGGTGTTGTAAATGTTGACATTTTGGTACGCGAAGCGAAACATTTCCGAAAACCAACGTCACGGAATACATTTATATAAATTATACTGCAAAACAAGGACTTTGTAGACAATTATTTTACAAGGTGCTGGTATACAATATTACTATAAATTATTTTCCTGTCGACTTCTTCACAGTCAACACAGTAGACGTTATGACAGTAGATTCCGGGTATAGATTACGCGAAATATCCTCAGAATATTTATCTACTCCAGTTATTTTCATTTTAGGTAGATTGGCAATAAATGCATTGACTAGCAATTATAGCTAATGCAATCAAAGGTGTTATATTTGCAGTCCAATACAACGCCAGGAGTCCATCCCAAGTTTCCCACAACCTGTTTCTATTTGGGAGTCCAGAGGAATTTAGGGGTTTCAGTAGCACTAGCACATAAATCGAAAGTCAGAGCACGGTTTACATCTACCTACGTTCATACAAGTAGTAACTCTATAAAACCTGGTTGTCTGATCATTATAATATCCTTCAGAACAACAAATCCTTGAGAACCCTTCTGAAACACGATAATGGAGGGGATTGTGGGATTTGAAATTACTTATAATACCTTCCGAAGAGGGTTCATTATTTGAGATTACCTGAGAAATATAATTTCCATCCCGTTCAAAATGAGGCCCACCTCGTCTGCTCATTCCCGCATCGGCTTTTCCTTTCTGCATCACCCATTTCACCAGCCCTTAACCACCGTTCAAGCCCCGGCATTTGATTTCCTTACCCGTGTCAGTCCCATTTACCTGCTTGTTTCCCAAGGCTTACGTTCCATCCGATTGCGGGGTCCAGAGGTTTTCCTCCTCTCTAATTAACTGTCTATCTTCCTTCTATCCTCCCCATCAGAAACGTATCTCTTTGTGCTCAGGTGAGGCTTCGGTTACTCGCGCTGGTCCTGTGAAGTACACGGGTTGCATTTTTGACTGTCCAACGTTTGTATGAAAAGTGAAACAACCACTTGGCAGACATTTTGCTTCCGAGTCTACCAAGGTAGCGGAAGCTTTGTTTTCACTTTTCAAGGATGAAAAAAAAAGTTCTCCAAAATCAAAATTTTCACTCGCGTTTTGCGTTTCAAACCTTTCTGAACAATTTTGGTTCCATGTCTGTGTGTCTGTCTGTCATGAATTCCTTGTAACGCGCATAACTATACGAAGTTATGGTCCGATTTCTATGAAATTTTCAGGGATTGTGCGGGTTGGTGTGTAGACGGTCCCCTATGAAAATCATCATCCCCGGACTGATAGAAGCGACTGCGCATGCGCAAACGTGAATTACTTGTAACAGCCATAACTTCTACATTTTTCATTTGATTTCGATGAAATTTTCAGGGATGTTACAGATTAGTATTTAGATGGTCCCCTATGAAAATCATAGAGAATGGTTTTTCATAGAAGGATTCATTCATAGAGGGATGGTCCCCTGTGAGAATATCAAATCCTATTCGTTGCATCACTAGGCCTCAATAGCTCAGAGGTAGCGCATAGAACTGTCCCCCAGCGGTCCCGGGTTCGAATCCCAGCCGAGGCTAAGTATTTTTTTGATCCAATCACATACATCTACTCACTTAATTTTTCATACGAATTTGATGAAATTTTCTAGGATTGTCCAAATTAGGGTGTAGATGGTCCCCTATGACGGTAGTGCAAGAGAGAGAGTGCACTTAGAGATTGGTGTTTTGAGATTAACTACTATGCATCGGATCATCTATATAATCGGGTTATGGATACCAGGAAGCCATGTACTATAGGTACCCACTTGGCAGACTTTTTTTTTTTAAGTGATAACTTCTTTTTGTAATAATTTGTAATGTAATTTCATTGCTTCCGGGTCTCCCAGGTGCGTAAGTATGGTTTCCAGTTTTTTAAGACGTCCCACAGCAAGACTGCAAATTTCATGGTTTAGATAATTGATTGTATAGATTATCCGATGCATATTAGTTAATCTCAAAACATCAATCTCTAAGTACCTTCCACTACCCTCATAGGGGACCATCTACATGTCAACCCGCAAAATCTGAATATTGTTTGAAAATGAAGAAGTTATGACAGTAACAAGGAAATACACGTTTGCGCATGCGCAGCGGCTACTATCAGTCCGGGGGCAATGCTTTTCATAGGGGACCATCTACACACTTCCCCCGCATAATCCCCGAAAATGTCATCAAAAGCGGATGAGAAATGTAGAAGTCATGGCTGTGGCAAGGATTCCATGACAGACACGGAACCAAAATTGTTCAGAAAGGTCTGAAACGTAAAACGCGAGTGGAAATTTCGATTTTGGAGAACTTTTTTTTTCAATCATGAAAAGTGAAAACAAAGCTTCCGCTACCTTGGCAGACTCGGAGAATACTTTCCGAGTCTACCAAGGTAGCGGAAGCTTTGTTTTCTCTTTTCAAGGAATGAAAAAAAAAGTTCTCCAAAATCCAATTTTGGTTCCGTGTCTGTTTGTGTGCTGTCATGAAATCCTTGCCGCAGCCATAACTTCTACAATTCTCTCGCGTGTAGATGGTCCCCTATGAGTTTCATCACCCCCCCCCCCACCAACTGGTGTAGCCGCTGCGCATGCGCAAACGTGAAATCCTTGCCACAGCCATAAATATTGTGACGACCTGGCCTATGATGACATTATTAGAAGTTGTTGATTGTTACGTTGTCTGAAAAACTGGTTGTCTTATATTGAATTTTAGACTTGATGTGTTATAAATAAGTTAGGTTGTTAATTTGTTGAAAATATAGTGCCTTCTGCTATTCAAACACTGATTTCTGTACAATTGGCGCTGCGGACAGGATTATGCGGGGAGATTTTGCAGGATTTCCGGGATTATGCGGGGTAGTGCGTGTATGGTCCCCTATGAAAAGCATTGCTCCCAGACTGCTAGTAGCCACTGCGCATGCGCAAATGTTTATTTCCTTTTTACAGCCGTAACTTCTACATTTCCCATCTGATTTCGATGACATTCCCAGGAATTATGCAAGTGGAGAGTGGAGATTGTCCCCTATGAAAAGCATTGCCCCCAAATTGAAAGTATTCTGTGCGAAAACGTGAAATCCTTGTAACAGCCATAACTTCGACATTTTTCAACAATATTCAGACGTTGATTATCTATATAATCGGGTTATGGATACGAGGAAGCTATGTGCCACACCTACTTGATAGCCGTTTTTTGGATCTTGGGATTTCAAATATTTCGAAAAAGGAGGTTATTTCCTACAGCATGAATTCTTTGGAAGCGTATTCAAACTTCTTTGACCTTACGAAGACCGTGCGTTTCCCGCTTACAGAGGAACCAACCAAATTTACGTCCCAATCGGGCGGGTAAATTTAAATTTTTTTCGCAAGCCTTCGAAAGAGGGAACAGTGTAAAAAATAACAAATGTACCCCATTTGTATTTATTCTCGTTTGAAGAGAGGGAGAAATCGAATCCAAATGTTGGGCGTAGTAAATCATGAATTTTTAAATACTATAAAATACTGAGTAGCTAGAAATGTTCAGGTGGCAATCAGTGGGGGTGGGGGCACTTTTTCCGATATCAAAATATCACGTTTCGGGCTCTCAGAATGCTATAAAAAAACGGGTACCTATAAAACATACGGAATAGTGATAATTTATTCCCAATTTTAGAAGAGATGCAAGAGAACTATACTCCCATTTAAATTTAAAAACGCTGCAAATCATTGCTCAAAGGTTTATTATTTTCTGTATAGATCACCCTTCTGTATAGATCACTGGTTCTCCATTAATAGCACCTACCACCATCTGTATTCTCCCTTGACCTTCCCTCTCAAATTCCAGCTTCCTGCGTTCAACAGGAGAGGAAATGGCCTTGGAGCTCACTCAGCTGATCAGTGACCACTCAGGCACCTTCAACATTCTCCATTGACCCGCCCTCTAAAATTTCAGCTTCCTGCGTTCAACAGGAGAGAAAATGGCCTTGGAGCTCGCTCAGCTGATCAGTGACCACTCATGCGCCTTCAGCATTCTCCATTGACCCGCCCTCTCAAATTTCAGGTTCCTGCGTTCAACAGGAGAGGAAATGGCCTTGGAGCTCACTCAGCTGATCAGTGACCACTCAGTCACCTTCAACATTCTCCATTGACCCGCCCTATAAAATTTCAGCTTCCTGCGTTCAACAGGAGAGAAAATGGCCTTGGAGCTCACTCAGCTGATCAGTGACCACTCATGCGCCTTCAGCATTCTCCATTGACCCGCCCTCTCAAATTTCAGGTTCCTGCGTTCAACAGGAGAGGAAATGGCCTTGGAGCTCACTCAGCTGATCAGTGACCACTCAGGCGCCTTCAGCATTCTCCTTTGACCCTGCCTCTCAAATTTCAGGTTCCTGCGTTCAACAGGAGAGGAAATGGCCTTGGAGCTCACTCAACTGATCAGTGACCACTCAGGCGCCTTCAGCATTCTCAATTGACCCGCCCTCTCAAATTTCAGGTTCCTGCGTTAAACAGGAGAGGAAATTGCCTTAGAGCTCACTCAGCTATCAGTGACCACTCAGGCGCCTTCAGCATTCTCCTTTGACCCTGCCTCTCAAATTTCAGGTTCCTGCGTTCAACAGGAGAGGAAATGGCCTTGGAGCTCACTCAGCTGATCAGTGACCACTCAGGCGCCTTCAGTATTCTCCACTGACTTTTGATTATGGAAATTTGATTACTGGTTACGCAGAAGGCAAAACTCAAATCGAAGAAATGAACAGCGATCGCATTTCAGTCAGAAAAAATTTCAACGGAGATTAGACCTCTTTTGCGATTCACACTCATGATTCTGTTTTATCGAAGGAAAACCTTCAAGTACTCGTAGGGACCGAACGGTTTGCCCTACAGAGCTCCGGGTGGTCTCAAAAATTTTTAAAAATTCAGTACTATTTAAAATTAGTGAAAAAACGATACCTTTATTTCGAGAGTTTTCGAGCTAGGGCACTCTTGGAAATTTCAACCCTTAATTTTCACCCCTTAGAAGTGACCTACATCAACCAAAAGCTTCGCGGCACAACTAGACCCCAAATGGAGCCCGTATACCAAATTTCATCGAAATCGGTCCATGGTAACTAAGAAAAGTGCCGCGTACGGCGTACGGCGGACGGACGGAAATTTTTTTATTCGATTTTCGTATTCTACGTACCTTGAAACGTAAAACATCAAATTTTGAGGGGGGGTTAACATTTTTTTTTCTTGCTCGATTCCAAAGGCTTATTATTGAAAATAATAAACCAAAAGCAACATACTTTTATAAAACATTCCAAATATACAAACTAAATAATGTTGTTATGTTGTATAGAAAGGTAAATAAGAATGTACGGGCCGACCTAATACATAAACAACGACAGATTAATTCCTGTCCAACCAATCTCACTGTCACCTCAATAATCAGTTCGCTCATGCCTCTCAGCCGAGCAGTATCCCTCCCTTGCGTCTCGCATCTTGTCGAAAACGACCTGGCTTTCCGGCGTTTTTTGTTCAATATGATCAGTTTTTCAAAAAATAGTAAAGACCCCGTAGGTACGATCCAAATTGAATCCTACGAGCTTCGCCACGACGTCTGCATTTCTCGCTCTCGTAAGTACTAAAACGACCGCATCATCGGTGAGTCTCCGTTTCATCTTCAGTTTTCAAATTTGGATCGTGCTGATTTCGTTTTACAGTCCATTTTGCTCAAACCATCCTATTGGTACATCCAAACGAAGCAGCGCTTCAGATAGAAGTTTGTCTCCCTATCTGAAAAACTTGTTCAGCACAAGTACCTACTACTTGTACCGAACAAAGAATGTACATTTATTTTATCGCTTACTGGTTGAAATTGAAGAAATCCGAACCTCCACTGCACCATCTCATCCACAGCAGCAGACCTTTCCCTGAGCGACAGACCAGAAGAGAAGCTGCCGAAGCCTCCTGCAACATCTTTACAAACTTATACAAACTATCTTTCTGACTCATACATGCATGGTTTTGTGACTCTTCGTTCTGATTATGGAATCGACAATGCAAAAATGTTTTCCCAGTTCCCTTAAATGATTCGCATTCCCTTCGTATCATGAAGATACAAATCAATTAATTTCGAATTTCTCTTCCTCCCTGTAATCAATCCCATCTTCCTTCCAATAGGATTCACGCCTGATGGGGCTTGTTGGAGAACCGCAGTCACATCAGGGAATCAATTGGACGTAATGAAGAAATGTGCGGGCGTGCTTCAACAAATTTTACGGCTGGGATTCCTGAGGCTGGCAACTCCGGTTTCCGCAGGGCCTTGGCAGAGTTCACAACAAACTTTCTGAGATGATGGTAATTTGCAGTTTGTTAGCAGCATTTTAGAGAGGAGATTTCCCTTGCGAGAATGTTCGGATAAAGTAGCCTTACAACACCATACCTACATAATGAACCTGATGCTAATAGAGCTAATCGTGTCTATTTTGCATTTCACTTTTTCATTTCCTTTTCTATCGATTTTCACCTCGAATAATGATTGTTCGAATGTCAGGAAGAGTTTTTGAAAATTTGATATGAAATTTTAAACAATAATTCGTTGTATTCCCCTGTCCTTCCAATAAATTCCTTCATTTACGGATCAATTACAGGTAACATACACATTGCTTCGTAAGCAGTATTACAATTTCCAAGCGTACTATCAAATACCGACGATGAATTCAGCACAATTTGCAAATCGTATGGGAGCTCACCTATACCTCTAAACATAAACAGAATATTCCGACAAATAACTCAATACTTATTTATTTGATTATACAATGTATAAAATTTATACATTTAATATTTGGTATTTAATACCAATGGGGGGGGGTGCGCCTGATTTTGGTTTATTATTTTCAATAGTGAACCTTTGAAATCGACCAAGAAAAAATTTCTAACCGCCATCAAAATTTGTTGGTTTACGTTTCAAGGTACGTAGAATCCAAAAATCGAATAAAAATTTGGCCGTCCGTCCGCCGTCCGCGGCACTTTCCCCACTTAACATTGACCGATTTTGATGAAATTTGGGATGTAGGCTCCATTTGGGGTCTAGTTGTGCCCCGAACATTGGTTAATGTTGGTCACTTCTAAGGGTTGAAAAATAAATTTTGAAATTTTTAAAACGCCCTAACTCAAAAAATTTTGATATAAAGGTATTGTTTTCCCTTCAATTTAAGGTAGTATAGAATTTTAGAATTTTTTGAGACCACCCGGAGCTCTGTAGGACAAACCGTTCGCTCCCTACGAGAATTTAAGGGTTGGACATACGATAAATCAAACATATTGTTTAGTAATGCATGCATTCCAGGGGACGTCCCATTGGATAAGCATTAGATCAGTTTAAAAAGTTGTTAAGTGATAAAAATGTTTCACTCGATGTAATTTATTTATTACTTTAGGCAAGAAATACTGACCCGCCCCCCACCATTATCCACCTTGACATTTCTAGCGGCATGGGAGCCTCGAATCTGAAGAGCATTTTAAAATCCATGATGTACGATACCCAACATGCGAATTCGAGTTCACCCCCCCCCCCCCACCACCACCTCCCCAACGCCAACAATGGTGCCAGTCTGGCACCAAAGCGGAAATACGTCGTAACATTGAACTTTCATCTGTTAGTTTTGGTAGGCAGTCCGTCGAAGTTCACATCCGTATTCAAGGTGAAACACAAAAAAAAAACACGAAATAAGCGGTTTATGGCACCATGGTGGCACCACTATTAGTTCCATGGTGGTACAGAGAATAATTCATGAAAATCCGGAGGTATAATGAGAATTTTTCCTCAATTTCAAAGCTTGGGTACAATTAGTAAGCAGTAAAGGAACCGAAATATTGAAAAATCGGATATTTTGTGAATATTATCCCCCCACTCACCTCCTTCCCTTGCGAATTTTGATACTCTGGTAAAATCATGTACAACTCGTAAGTTATTTGAGTCAAACAAAAAAAGAAACACGCAAATCGGTTGGAAATTGAGGCCTGGGCAGTGTTTACAAGATTATACCCGCAAACGCACGTTTTTTAAGCATTAACCCCCCCTTTCCCCCCCTTAAAAAGCAAAATTCAAAATTCCGGCGCCGTAGTGCACAACTAGATAGTATTCCGCGTCGAACAAAAAAAGAACCACGAAAATCGGTTGAGAAATAAGGCCTGTGCAGAGTACACAAGATTATGCCCAAAAACGCCGTTTTTCGAGCATTAACCTCCTCTTTCCCCCCCTTAAAAGGCAAAATTCGAAATTCCGGCGAAGTAGTGCACAACTAGATAGTTTTCCGCGACGAACAAAAAAAGAACCAGGAAAATCGGTTGAGAACTAAGGCCTGTGCAGAGTACACAAGATTTTGTTACACACACACATACACACACACACACACACACACGCACACACAGACATACACCTATGGTTTTTTTCACGGATTTGGATTCAGAATGGTCTAAAACGGATTACTGTGTGGTTATTTTTTTTTCTGTTGAGTGTTGTCCAACTTCACCCCAGATCGATCGCATAAGGACGCCCAAGTCTTACTGTGGGGCGTCCTAAAAACACGGGTGTGAATCGCAAAAGAGGCTTCGACTCCGGCCTCGGCTTTGGCTCCGTTCAAATTTTAGCTGAACAAAATGCGATCGAAGTTTTTCTTTATGTCGGATGGTTGGTAGCTGTGCAGACGAGTGATCTATATAGAAAACTCTGCAAATTATTACACAATGGTTTATTATTTTTTATTTTTCTATATAGATCACTCGTCTGCAAAGCCACCAACCATCCAACATGAAGAAAAACGTCGATCGCATTTCGGTCAGCTATAATTTGAACGGAGATTAGGCCTCTTTTGTGATTCACACTCGTGTTTCTGATTTATCGTACGTCCAAACTTTAAATTCTCGTAGTGAGCGAACGGTTTGTCCTACAGAGCTCCGGGTGGTCTCAAAAAATTCTAAAATTCTATAGAATCTTAAATTGAAGGAAAAACAATACCTTTGCATCAAAATTTTTTGAGTTAGGGCGTTTTCAAAATTTCAAAATTGATTTTGGAACCCTTAGAAGTGACTTACATCAACCAAAATCTTCGGAGCACAACTAGACCCCAAATGGAGCCTACATACCAAATTTCATCAAAATCGGTCAATGCTAAGTGGCAAAAGTGCCGCGTACGGCGGACGGCGGACGGACGGCCAAATTTTTATTCGATTTTTGGATTCTACGTACCTTGAAACGTAAGCCATCAAATTTTGATGGGGTGTTAAGAATTTTTTTTTTCTTGGTTGATTTCAAAGGTTCATTATTGAAAATAATAAACCAAAATAATAAACCATTGTGTAATAATTTGCAGCGTTTTTTAAAATTCTTAATCAAAAGAAGAGTAGATCTTTTTCTATGATTTTTCAAAGTTTCGAATGTTTATGACGTCACGCGGGACCCCCCAGCCCACTGTGACATCATAAACGTTCGAAACTTTGAAAAATCATTGAAAAAGGTCTTCTCACGCTACAAGGTCGCGGTTGGTGTCAAAATTCTCAGAATGAGGTCTAGTTTAGATTAAAAATAACAATAAACAGTTTTTCCGACCCATGCGCACACCCCATTACATGATCGTATTACCAATATAGGTACATTTAGACGATTTCGCACAAAAAATGGCAATTGGTTGTAAGATGGTAGTATTTACAATTTAGTGATACAACGGAAAATAGGTAGATATGTTTTTTTAAAAAAAGGTGTAAATAGGTTATGTTATGATTGGAGGGCTGCGATGGTTTGTTTTTTGACTTGAACAGATGATAAGTTAGGAAATCGATGGATTGGTTAGTACAGAGTCGAGCATTGGCTCTGAAGGGCAAACGACATATAGAGCGATGGTAGAGGTTGCTAACAGCGGAGAACGGGACATGGAATAGAGAGTTGGATCGTGAGGCGATTCGAGACACCTGGAGCTGGATTTTTTGGGTATTGAGGGGGAGTCGAAGGCTTCAGTAATCAATTTATGGAGGAACGACACGTCAGCTTCGCACCTGTGATTTTCTCATTTGATAAGCCCGTACTGTCTATCCAGCCACTGGTAGTCGAGGATTTCCATGGGCAACCTGAGTTTAAAGGTTACCATAAGTTTATATCTCAAAAATGTTCGCTGAACCCTTTCCAGTTGTGGAGACCTATACAAATGGGTTAAAGCCTTGACACTGGAGAAATCTCTAGTACTGCGCTTCAGGATTCCCTATGCATGTAAAGCCCTGGTGCAAATTGCGTCAATGTCCACGGAGAATGAGAGCTGAGGACCAAACTAACTAACACTAAGGTAGGTAACGAATGTTGGGGAGGCGTTGGAGTTTATGCTTGCCTATAGTATATGGGAACTTGTTCACAATCAGGGACCCGAGGAATGTTATCACCGCACATTTGGATGACTTCAGGGCAAGCCCGTCGCAGTTACACCAGTTCATCAATGCGCCAAGCCGCGGCTGAACCTCCACGCAATCCGCCAATCAATTAGGCTGACAATTTTGAGATCATCAGCCATATAATCCAATGGCAGTTCATGCCAAAAAATAAACGCTTCACACTCCATTCGAAGAAATAAAGAATTCCTTAATTCAGAAATTTGATTACTGGGGTCTAAGGCAGCAAAACCAAGTACAACTTGGTGAGATAATTTGGGTGATGGATATTTCATGCCTTGCTATGCGGGAGTTAATTAGTATCCATAGCTCATCTCCCAAGTATCTCTGCTTTCAAGGTCACGAAACAGCTCCTTGATGGTTTGCCTTGGCTGCTGACCCCCGCCGATCGTCGCCTCTCATCCAAAACAGTCTCGCAAAATTAATTTCTTAATAATAAAATAAAAGGCTATTTGCCTTGCATCGCTGGGCCTGGGTCTAGTTTGCTTATCATCCGCATTTGATCTACATTACCAACCTTTACAACTCTATGGTGTGTTGCAGGCTCCAAGGTAAAATACGTACTAATTCCTTTATCCTATTGATTCCATCTAACTTCGTTGGTAATAATGAAATAGTCGCTAAATTTTATTCAATTTTTCCAAAATCAGCTTTACAATACTTGCGAAATGGAAAATATAGGAGAATCTTGACAAAAATTATTTTATTCATTTTGCATATTTTTAAAAAGGCAAACAGTGTTTGCCTGGAGGAGACGCCACTGCCCACAATCCTTCTCGTTGCATAGTTCAGCATTCCTTCTCTGTGTTGTTGTAATCATAAACCTTCTCTGTTGCCAAGTTCATTTCTCTGTCGAAGTTATGCCATTTACACGTTTATGCATGGTGAGAACCAACTTCGATTTAGTGGATTTTATTTATGTAGTTGGCTGGCATCGTTTTTACCAAAAAGTAATCAAAGGATCTTGTAACTTTGGCTTTTAGTTGCGATGTGTACTTCGACGTTTTAGATGTTATCTATTTTCTAATAATAAGAATACCTTTGGGGCATCAAGAGGTGAATGAAATGACGAGCAATTTGAAAATCAGGCCCATAAAGAGCTAAATGAAAACAACAGACAACAAATTCCTTGTAAAAGAAAGCAGAAAACAAACAAAACATATTCCATGTTTCTTGAATTTCAGCCGACGGCTCTAAGCAGTAACCAACCGGGGGTCCTGGCGATGCCCGTAGAAAATTTGATTCCTGCAGTTGTCGAAAAGTTTTGAGCACTTCATACTGTCAGTTATTGACATTTTCACTTTTAATGCTTTGACCTATGAGACACCTCACCATGAAATGACTAAGCAACTGACAAACTAGGGCCTTGCATCAAGGAGACTGCATCCAAACAAGACTTGGTTGTCCCATTCAATCTCAAGTAGTTATCCGAACAGGTACTGAATTATCCAGGTAATGCGCAATCTAACTTGGGGGTTGGCTGTGATGCTGACTGAACCAACACGTGGGACGAGACTCAAAGGGTTGAGTATCAATGGCTTCTTAATTGAGAACCGAGATTACTCGCAGGAGGGGAGCGCCTTCGCACAAGGGCCTCTTCAAGTGCCGCAGTTTGAGTGGCGCCGCACTTCACCAGATCGGTTTAATCTCCTGTATGCCACGCACATCACATCACCGCCCCTTCATTTTCACACCTATTCACCCGCTCTAAAGAAATTATGCGTCAGCAATCTTTTCATTGATCCTGGAAATGTAGTTATTAAACATTCTTTGGAGTATAATAACCACAGACGCGCTCTTGCGCCACCTTCACCTCCACAACTATAATAAAAGGCATTGAAATGAAAGATTGGTTCAGCACGTGATCTGTGTGTATCATCTGTGTGAATCACATTAGATCCATCCTCCGTCAAGTCTCGAAAGCCTTTGATTTCTGAACTATACGAGAGAATTCCCAATATTACTGTCGTCTGGAGGAAGAATAGCTTGGAACCAAAGCAGAAAACGGCACAGCTGGACTGGTCGAACATTTGGAGGAAGAACAGCTCAACTTAACCCATTAAGTACTGCCCAGAAATCCATTTTTGTCAAAATTTTCGAAATTCTTCTTCAATTCTCCATTTTTATACCTTCTAATGTTAAATGTAAGGTTACCTTGTCATCCGCCTTGATAGGAGGCTATGCAACGCTGGGCAGTTATTCAATGACCTTGCTACTATGATGTTTTTTGTTAGTGACCTCATTTATTTTCATATTTCTTGCACGGATAAGAATAACAAGCTGTATAATAAATTTTCAATCAATACAACATCAATAATTGATTAATTATTAAGCTCCAAAATTCACAAATAAGGCAAAATAATGTTGAAACAGTGATTATACAAGATTGTGGTTAGGACGGAATCAACACAAAGTCCCATGTTGCACTTGCTGCACTAATATTTCACGGTTGAAGTACAGTGTTACTCTGTGCTAGGGATGGCATATCGAATGAAATATATCGATATATCGATCAAACGATATATCGTCAATGAGATATCGATACCTTCGATATATCGGAGAAAATACATCGATATTTCGATATATCGGAGAAAATATATCGATTTTTCGACGTATCGGAAGATCTACTTTAAATGTCACGTGTGAAGTAGGTAGGTGAATTTAATAGTTTTAAAACAATATAAAAATAATTTAGGATGACATTTATGGACATATCGGAGTATCTACTAGGAAAAACTTGAAGAAGTAAGTAGGTACTTAGGTGAATAGAAAAGTTAATAACATCATTTTGAGGGAATTATATCGATATACTCGACATATCGGGAGATCTATTTGGAAAAACCGTGTGAAATACGTATTAACCTACTTTCAAAAGTTGCTGGGTATGAATGATCGAAATTCATTGTTTAAGAACTGGAAAAAAGTGCGAAAATGTCATTGCAATGTTAAATTAATTTATAAATTGACAGGGGTATAGGTACTGTGGACGATCATGATCCTTCAAAATTGAAAATAATTGTTGTGAAAACCTGCTTCACTTCGTATAGTAGGTAGTTTTAAGCTGGACGAGCCTCCATTAATTTTGGCTTAAGTCAAGTATTTGAGCCTTGAGAGCCACTGTAGGTGTAAACTATGTACACAATCATGTCTGAGCTGAAGTCAACAGTCTGAAATCAACCCATCAGTAGGTACCTACAAAATTTGGAATAAAATTACTTGATGTTTTTACAAGTACAGGCGTCCCTTCTCGTCCATTCATTTCAATATTTAATTTTTACTAAAAAAAATTTTTTTTTTAAACTTGAAAACAGGTCGCGATATATCGTTAAATATATCGATATTGACCGATAATATCGGTTCTCTATATCGATATAAATATATCGATATATCAAACGTAATATATCGATATATTTCATATATCGATATATCGTTGCCATCCCTACTCTGTGCATCTCCTCTGTTTTTCTTCCGGTATTTTCTCGATTCATCGAATGATTCAATCATTTTCTTCCGGTCAATAAATTCATTCGTACCGAACATCGGTTCGATCGATAAACGACATTCTTCCTACACCTTTTGACTGAGTTTTGTACTTGGTCAGGTAACCTGTGGTTATTTTTCTTCTGAATTCCAACTGGCATGCATGTGTAAGTAAAGTAAACAACCATTTCAGGTTGGATTTTCGATCTTTTGATTCATGATGTCGCACTCTCCCATGCTTTATATTCTTGAATTATAAAAGGTCGAGGAACTTGAATGGGATTCTTCTCTCGTGCAGAATATCTTCTTACCACTGAGACTGGCTGAATCCTGTAAGCAAGACGAAAGAAACCACAGAATTGTCTTTCTGTTAGGAAGAAATTGCACAATAGTTTCAATTGATTGCGGATTCGAAATGCCCTCGACTACTCTTCTTCAGTTCCAGAGGCATAAAAATCAGGAGGGTAATAACAAAAACAAGGAGGTAGAGAATATCTCTGTGTTGATGAAATATTCCCCTTTTTTACCCCTTAGATTTTTTTTCTTTCTTTTTTGAATATTCACAGTTTTTATACTCTTGTTGAGTGTTGTGGAGGGAGTAGAATTGGATGATGGGGTAAGATCTTCTGGAGAGGGGGAGATTCCAGATACATCATCCAGATTTTGAAAGACGATTTCAGCTTCAGCAGGTGTTTGTTTCAGTTCAGCTTCAAGTGGTTTCTGTTCAAATTGTCAAGGATTACTCCTTCATCTTCATCACCAAAATCCTCATCTGACATGTCGTTCTCGACTCGGGGAGTAATATACAGTGAATTCTCATACATGTTATCTTAGTGGACGAATAAAATAATTATAGCATCTTGAACTGAAATTCCAGGGCCCAAAAGCTGAGAAAAATCTCTGAAAAAATGAAAAATCGAGTCATAGCAGTTGGGTCAGGGCACTGCCCAACGTTGCATATATGCAACACAATATTTCGGACAACACTGAGAACAATAGGATTGACGAAAAAATTGGACTATAGTACTCATAAGCTCATGCAGATATCTGAGAGTGATAGAGTCACATCCCATTTTGAAAACAGTACATAACATTGTACTTACTTTTCGTCCATTGGGTCAGCAATTCTCGAAATCGAGAAGAGAGAACACTTGTAATAAGTGAATACAATTATTATAAATAATGAAAACGTCACTCTGACAGTTGGATTCTAATTGACATGCTCTCCTCTTCGAGAACCAGACGCTGAACAAAGTTTTTCATTTCTGTGGATGTCCTGGCCAGCCTCCTAAGATGAGCTACTCCGCGTTGTAAGTAAATGGTTTTTCCTCAACATTAAATTATAAATTACCTATGTTCAAGTAAATAAGAATAGTTTTAGAAGTTTCATAGAGTAAATATTGTTATTATTATCATCTTAATATCGTTGGGATTAACGTCGTTGTTGACGAGTTCAAAAATTAAGCGTCCACTGCGATCACCTACTCCTAATCCCTTCAAGGTCTCCAGAGTCGACGCCAGTCGTCGCAGGCAGTCTTTTGTCAACATGCAGTCGCACAAGTTCTTTGTTTCTCTATTCGCAACTCCGTCTTCAAAACCGCGTGCACCCGGTTCAACCTCGGAAAATCTCGCAGTTACTCGGAGATTCAAGAGAAATTTCTGCTCTTGAAGTCTCCCAACTTGGACGGAGACTTCGAGGCTTTCCTAAGGACTTAACTTCGAAGCCTTTGTTGGGTCCTGCCGCAACGGCGTTTCCATCTTTCTGCCATCCTCATTGACACCTTCATTTTATCAAGTCACCTCATCAACCTTCTTCATCTTCATCGAGATTCCTCCTCTTCACCGACGTCTTCCATTCATTTTGTAATTCACAAACATTCAAGTAGGTACCTTTTATTTTTACAATTTCGTATTTCATCTAAAGTGGAGCGTTTCCTTTACTATAGTTTAATTTTGACCACATTTTCTTTAGATTTTTATTTTATTTATTTATATTTCTCACTTCAATCAATTTCTTATTAAATAGGTCCTTCGAAATTTAATTCCTCTTTCCAGCCTTATGATTTATATTTGATAATAGGCATCTTGATTGAAAACAAACAGAACAGTTTTCCCAACACCTAACAACCTACCTGGCCAACACTTCTTGTACGTCACACATTAGCTTTTTTGGTTTATTATTTTCAATGATGAACCTTTGGAATCGACCAAGAAAACAAAATTTTAACCCCCCCTCAAAATTTGTTGGTTTACGTTTCAAGGTACGTAGAATCCAAAATTTGAATAAAAAATTTTCCGTCCGTCCGCCGTACGCGGCACTTTTCTTAGCAACACTGGACCGATTTGGTTCAAATTTGGTATATGGGCTCCATTTGGGGTCTAGTTTAGGGATGGGTATCGATACTCGATATTTCAAAATATCGATAATTTCGTACCGATACTCAATATTTTAGTATCGATACTGCACTATCCGATATTTTTGGATATCGATACTTTGGATCCGATATTTCTAAATATCGAATATCGATACTGTTCTCGCGGAAAATTCAACATGATGGCTAAAAAATGAAGAAGGTAGAGAGGCTTTTGGGTCATTACTCTTTGGTTGCACAAGTAACGTTTATATCATGGAGAAAATCACTCTGCTTGGACTCTTGATAGTAAAAAAATGAATGAAAGTTGTTGAAAAAATTATTTTTCTTGAGAAGATTGGATGATATTGATAGTTTGTGACACTAAAGTATCGATACTCGATATTTTGAAATATCGATACTCATGCCCAACGATACTTAGGATATAGATACTAAGATACGATACAGTATCGATACAAAATATCGATACTTTTATAACGATACCCATCCCTAGTCTAGTTGTGCCGCCAAGCTTTTGGTTAATGTCAGTCACTTCTAAGGGGTGAAAATTAAGGGTTGAAATTTTCAAAAGTGCCCTAGCTCGAAAACTCTCGGAAGTAAGGTATCGTTTTTCCACCAATTTTAAATAGTATTGAATTTTTAAAAATCTTAGAGACCACGCGGAGCTCTGTAGGACGATCCTTTCCTTCCTTACGAGTACTTAAGGGTTTTCCTTCGATAAAACAGAGTCACGAGTGTGAATCACCAAAGAGGTCTAATCTTCGTTGAATTTTTCGCTAACCAAAACGTGATCGCTGTTCGTTTTCTTCGTTTATTTCAGTTTTTCCCCCGAAGGGAATAAAAACTGTTATTTTGGGTTGAATGTAGTCCAACCCGGTGAGAAGCGCATCCTAGCGTCCTAACCTGTAAACTCTCATTTCTTTACTATTAACTACCTTATCGACTACTCTTATCGATATTCGAACCCTTTTGATGGATCGCGCATGCGCGCAGAGGCCCCTTCGATCGGTGCTGTTCAAATTGTTTCAATTGCGCTCAAGCTGTCAAGCGATTAAATTTCGGGTTGGACTACATTCAACCCAAAATAACAGTTTTTATTCCCTTCGGGGGAAAAACTGAAATATTTTGTGTTTCATTCCGTCCAACCCGGTGAGAAGTGTTTGTTATCTGACAGCTCGAAGGTGGGTCGAATATTGATCATGATGAAAATGGCGCAATTGTGATAAATGGTATTGTACCTTCAAAAAAAAATTACACACGTGAAGCTAAAGGCTTCAAAATTAAAATTTGGCATCCAGCCTGACCAAAAACCACACCAGGAATATAATTGAAAATTGTATTTTGTAATCAAGAATTGTACATTAACTCAACCAATGACAAGTTCTACTGGGCAGGAGAGAAACCGAGGTCCTGCATAGGAGCCGTCATTCCTGGTCCTCGGGTGTCAATAGGGCGATAATAATGTCGTAGAAAAGTCCCTGCTGATCTCCAATTGGCTCTACAGAGGATGTCATCGAGTGGGAGATTAACTCGAGCCAATGAGGAGTTGACTGCAGATCTGATGCTTCCTGCCGGATATGGTATCCCTGCTGCTGAAAGTGCTGTTTTGATCCAGCCGGCAATAGTGGTACGTGAAGCTGGACGAACTGTACCAAAAGTTTTTTTTTTTTTTTTTTTTTTTTTTTTTTTTTTTTATTGGCTTCAGAAACAAGTCTATACAGCCGAAATATCAATGAAATATAAAATCAAATTCTCATACTAATAAATCGTAGTGTTCACTTATGTATTAATTAAACTGAAATGTTCACTTTTTTGATAAAATCATATAGTAGAATGTAGGTGTACACGTCGTTTTCAGCAAGGATAGTGTCGAGGTTGAAAGGGCTGAGAATTGTTGCGTGGAGCTCTCGCAAAAGAGTGAATCGCGCATTATCGTGTGCAGGGCACTCCAGGATCATGTGCTCGGGTGTTTCATTCGATTGGAAGCAAAATCGGCAAAGAGGGGTGTCAGTGTTCCCGATCGAATACTGGAACACATTGGTGTTGCAATGACCGTTGCGAAGTCTGCAAATGGTTCTGTAGAATGCCCTAGGCTTTATATCTGCGACCATATCAAACCATGTTACTTTCGTGGGTGGTGGAAAGAGGAGCTTGTAGCGGTTGCCTGAGTGGTAAGCCTGGTGTTGTTTCCTCCAGAGTCTCATCATCTTGGTCTTGACTGAAGGGGTTAAGTCCGTCGGGGAATAGATCCTGGTCGGGTGTGGTTCGGGCAGCCTGGCAGCTTCTTTTGCTTCTGCATCAGCGACATCGTTTCCTGCAATACCTGAGTGGCTTTTAATCTTACAGAAAATTACCTTCTTTCCTCCATTCCTGATTAAGTGGATCTGTAGAGCTATGGCTGCTTCTATGTGATTGAGGTGAGAGGAGACCTTTAGTTTAGCTATTTTGGTTATAGCACTATTGGAATCTGATAGTATCAGGATTGTGGAATGGTTAGGCGTGAGATGTGTGCTAGCGTATTGTAACGCCTGGAGGATTGCGTAACATTCGGCCGTGTATATTGACGCTTTATTCCACATGCTGAAAGAGCGTATTTCATTGTTGGTGGCGTCATAAAAGGCGCAGCCTGTTTGGCTGTTGAGAAGAGACCCGTCAGTGTAGATTATCAGGCTGTTAGGCCATCTGGAGGTCATCAGTTCCTGGAAGCGATGTGGATTCGAGCGAAGGTCCATGTAGAAGGAATTCGGTAGGTTAACAGCGTTGACTGGCTTTTTAAAGAAGGAGAAAGGAATCGTGTACACGAAAGAGGATGTTTGGGAGATTGAAATCCATTGAAGATCGTTGCTGAAATCAGTGAAACATTCACAAATGAGTGGAGATGGCTTCTTTATCCAGTACCGCTCAGTAAGATTATCTATAGATAGTTGTGCAATTTTCTGAATGAAGTCTTGGTCCTTACTGTAGGTTCTAAGGAAGAAACGGTCGGCTAACATCTTTCGTCGGAGGCCTAAAGGGGGCTCGCCGGTCTCTGCTAACAGTGAGTTAATGGGAGTTGATCGTAGAGCTCCCATGATGATCCTGAGTGCTCTATATTGGATTTTGTCGAGTTTCTCGAGAACTGTTTTTGCTGCTGAACCGTATAGCATGCACCCGTAGTCAAATACGGAACGGATTGTTGCCCTATAAAAAAGGAGAGCAATCTTGGGATCGGCTCCCCAATTAGCTTTGGTGAAAGTGCTCAATAGGTTCAGATAAGGTTCAACTCTAGAAACCGTGGCGAGGATGTGTGTATTCCAGCTAAGCCTTTTCGTGAGAGTAATTCCAAGAAATTTAACCTGAGTGACAACATCATAAGTTATTCCACCCAACGTAATAGAATTTCCAATTGGGAGTCGTTGTTTGCGTGAAAAGGGGCATAAAACCGACTTCCGGTGGGAGATCTGGAGTCCTAATGAATTGAAGAATCCATTGATTGCTCTGGCCGCTTCGTCCAGTAGGCCAATGCACACCTGAGGATCCTCATCCGAGCAATAGAGACATACATCGTCAGCATATTGGGTTATCTTCACTCCTTCGGGAAGGTAGTCTCCTATGTCAGCTACATACAATATATACAGCAGAGTGCTGAGAATTGCACCTTGTGCCAGTCCTCTCCACGTCCTTCGAGGGGGCAAAAGTTGACCATCGCACCAAACATAGATATCACGCTCCTCAATTAGTCGGATTAGATTGGTGGCGCAGTTTTGGGGAATTCCAACAGCTAGAAGTTGAGAGTGTAGGAGTGGGAGTATTACATCGTCGTAAGCGGATGATATGTCCAGGAAGAGCCCCAGAGTAGTGTGGTTTCTGGTGAAACCGTTTGACACATCAGTGACAAACTGGTTTACTACGTCCATTGTTGATCGGTTTGAACGGAATCCATATTGGCTAGATGGTAAGCAATTTCCTGATTCAAGCCACCACATTAGTCGCTCTTTAATCATCCTCTCAAACGTTTTCATGATGCACGAAGCCAAGGCTATGGGTCGGAATGACTTTGCGGTGTTAATCGGCTTGCCAGGTTTGAGTACAGGGATAACGATATATTCCTTCCAGCTATCTGGGAAATCGCCACAACTCCAAAAATGGTTGTAGAAATCGAGGAGTTTTCGTTTGTGAGAGATTGGAAGCTGAGATAGTACAACGTAAGGGATACAGTCCTTCCCAGGGCAAGAGCCGGATTGCCTCCTTGCAGCGTCATCAAATTCTTTCAGTGTAAAGGTAGACATGCAGTGGTCCTGCTCTGAGTTGGGTTGTCGAGGATTCACTTCCTGTAGCGGTATATGAACCCAATCCGGTGTGATATTTGCGAGGAATTCTTCTGTCCATAAACCCTGTTGAACGTGGTTCGCTGAAATCTTGGAACGTTGGAGTATACGAATCTGTTTCCATATTTGTTTTATTGGAGTAGATTTGTTGATGTTGCTACAGAAATCCGCAAATGCTTCCTTTTTGGCTTTGTTAAGGGTTCTCCGTGCAAGTGCTGACATACGTTGAGCTTCACAGAACGTATCGAAACAAGGATTCACTTTGAAATTTCTAAAGGCTCTTTTTCTATCCCTAACGGCGGTAGCGCACTCACTGTTCCACCAGTACTTGTTGGGCTTCCTAGTCCGAGGTTTAAGAATCGGAATTGCATGATTACAAGCCTCGACTAAAAGTTGAATAAAATGGTTGTATGTGAATGGAGTTGAATGCAACTGTTCTTCCCTATGAGTCAGGAACAGTTGGAATTTTTCCCAGTCTGCACGAGCGAAATTCCATCTCTTGTAGGGAGCAAGTGGATTATGAATATCCTCCTCTGAATCCATTGTGATAATGGCCGGGAAATGGTTGGAGCCCATTGTATCCATGATTATACTCCAATCGAGTCTACCTGCCCAGTTAGAGTTTATGAAGGCGATGTCGACCGCAGATGAATGCCTGTGGTTCACAGAAGGAAAAAGGGTAGGCGAGCCATCGTTTAAGAAGGAGAAATCGCTGTCAGAGGCTGCTTCAAAAAGAGCTACACCAAGACGATCCGTGAACGAACTGCCTGCTGCAGAATGATGACAGTTGAAGTCACCCAAAAACAAGCACGGATCAGGCAGGCTACGAAATATAGCTTCCCATTGACCTTTCGATATTTGGTTACCAGGTACATTATATATTGAGAGAATGGATAGTGTTGTGTTTTGGTTTACATGTAAAGTGGCTCCAACCATAAATACACCATTTAGCTGAATAGGGATTTGTAATGGGACATATCTTACCCCATGTTTTATAAGAAGAGCAGCTCCTGCTCTACCATCCGACCTATCGTGTCTGAGAAGGTTGTATCCTGGGAAGCGGTACTGACTTCCTGGATGGAACCAGGTTTCGGATACGGCAACTGCTGTGACCGATGTTTCGGATAAAAAATTTTCAAGACTTGTTCTATTAGAGACGAGAGATCTGGCATTCCACTGCAAGAAGCGTATGCTATTATTACTATTTGTTCGATTATTGTTGTTTGAGTTTGTTTGGTTATTGTTCATAATATTTTGTACGATTGTTATCTTTATATTAGCGCAGATGTCAAGTTTAGTCAATCTGTCCTGATATAACTTGATGTAGAATTTTTGTGATGGAATCAGTAAGCGTAGTACCCTGATGGTGAGATTGGGTAAAATTTCTGACTAGGCGTTCGATGTCTTTAGCTGTTTGATTGATTATGTAATTAGAGTCATTTGTCTCCATATGAGGAGTTAATGTAGACCTTGGGTCATGTTGTGTATATGTTTCGTTATCAGGATTCGATAACCGACAACCATCTGATTGTGAAGGATTCTGATGGATCTTGGCGTTAAGGATTTGGCTTTCAGTGAACCAATCATCCTGATCCTCAGTGTATACGTTAGCGGGTTTTGAAGGTTTCCCAGGTCTTTTGTAAGGCAGTGATCGTTGGTGAGGTCTTTCTTTCCTCGGTTTCTTTTGTGAGGCAGTTGGTAGATCAGGGAATGATTCGTTTGCAGGCGTTTCATGTTGACTTAGGGACTGGAAGCGGTTTTGAAGTACTACTGACGAGTAACTGTCCAACATAAGTCTATCTCTAGTTCTTTTTTGCCTTTCCAAGAAAACCGGGCAATTTTTGTCGTCGGCTTTATGAGTTTTACTTTTACAGTTTATACAGAAATTGTTCAATTTTTCTGGGGAGGTGCAAGTGGAGCTTTCATGCTTCTCACCGCAGTGTAAGCAGCGAAATCCATCGCGACATTGAAATTGGATGTGACCCACTCTAAAACACGTGGAACAAATTCTTACAGGGGGTACGTAAGTGTCAACTCGACAGCGCATGCCATAAATTGAGATAGACTCCGGCAACGTCTGGGCATTGAATGTTAGAAAGCATGTAGGTATTTTCGTCATGGACTTCGTCCCATCCGGGTTTGAGATAGTTCTAGTCAAACGTTTTATTCTCACAACTGGTATAGTGGAAACTATTTCTTCTAGGATTTCTGCATCTTCTAGAGTACATTCTATGTTTCTTACCACTCCTGTACGGTAGATCAAAGAATCTGGGATGTATGCTATCATGTTTTTTTCTTTGAAGCCAACAAAGTCCAGCAGCGCATTGGAAGCAGCTGCTGATACCGTCTCTATTTTGATCCGATTTCCACCGACTGATGCTATATTTGTTATAGTGCTTTTATCGATATTACTTTTGAAAAGCCACTTCCCAAATACCATGGGATGTGTTTTGCCGATCTGACCACTTTTATTTTCAACAAATATAAAGTAAGGGCCCTTATCTGTGAGCCTAAAGCGGTTTTTCGTCGATCGTTGGAGATAGTCGGTAGTAAGATTTGTTTTGTTAGGTCTGTTTTGGTCATTTAAAGGGGAAGGAGGGGTCCCTCCCCCGCTATTCTCGCCCATTCGTACACTGTAATCGAACTGTTTATGGGGTCAACTAGATGCACGAGATATTAGTAGATAAGATAAGAAAGAGATAAACTTATCTGATATTACGGTGTCTGGCTTAACGGCGGGAGCGAGCGTAACGTCCCAAAAGTTGAAATGAACAGAGCTGACTCATCTAGTAACCCACAACGACGAGCCCTTAATTTCAAGAAGGTGTCCAGGCACTGGGGGACATTGCAGTGACTTTGAGATGAAGAACATTCAAACCTCCACCCTGATTGGCGAAAGGAAGCAGAGTCTGTCTTTGACCCAAATGCTGGCCATAAAACCACTGCATCTTGAGAACGCTGTAGATGGTGACTCTCAACTCTGAGAAGTGTGAGATCATGTACACGCCTCCCTGAAGACAATAGCATGAGCAAGGCCAGAAAACGAGACATTTCAAAGAAACTGGATTCGGCTGGTGGATGGGCTTCCATCCAGATTTGTAAATCAGCTACATTCCAAATCTTACGAGTTTCAGGAGGTGAACGCGATGCTGCTATTCCCCTGATCATTTTAGTTACGATTGGATGTGAAGCAAGAGCAGTTGAGTAATCTGGATCACACATGGTAACAATTACTGATTTGTGAGTTAAAATCGAACTCAATGCTAATTTCTCTTCAAAGAAAAGGAATGCTAAGAATTGAGCCACTTGAGAAGGTGAGGGTGCTGAAGCATCAACATTATGGGTTCCAGTCCAAGACACCCACCGTGACCAAGGTTTAGCATAAGTTGATTTTGTTGATGGTCGCCATGCTGCCATCAGTAATTCTTTCTCTCTGTTCGACCAACTGGACGTGTGTGATTGCCACCCTGTACTAGCCAGATCTCTAACGTCATCTCCTCGACTTGTGGAGGCGGTTGATTGGTTGCTAGGTCCACAAGGTGTTGAAGTAAGTCTCTGAACACCAGAGGTGGTGCTACCGCACGTGCTTTGAGATCTGCCCTCCAGAAGGCTTTTTCCCATCGGGGAGCTACTATCATGAAATGGCCAGTGGCTGTGTTCAGATGATGTAGCACTTGTGGCAATAAGGGGGGTGGGGGAAACACCCAGGCTAGCCTGTAAACCCACTGTTGAGAAAAGGCATCGATGAAGACTGGCTTCCCGTCGTTCAGGTTTATCGACACATACTGCTGAACTACTTTGGAGCTGTTGGATGCAAACAGATCTATCTCTGGAATTCCCCATTGACGAAAGACAATATGTGTGATCGTGGGACCAAGATGCCAATCTGGAAGTGGCAACTGGCGTGAAAGACTGTCTGCCCATGAGTTGAACCTGCCAGGAATGTAAAATGGTTGGAGATGAACTCCAAGGGATGTCGTCAGCTCGAATAGTTCCCACACTTCGGCCAGGAGAGCCAATGAACGCAGTCCTCCCTGCTTGCGAATGTAAGCTACCACAGTCATGTTGTCTGACTGAACAACAACTGTATGATTTGCTAACCAATGATGGTTCTGCCAAAGAGCCACTCTTACTGCAAACAGTTCTTTTCTGTTGATATGCCATCTCTTTTGTTGAGCTGTCCAAGAGCCTTGGAACAGCTGACCTGAAAGTACTGCCCCCCAACCCATATCGGATGCATCCGTGGACAAAAATACTCGTCGAGGTGGAGGGTGAAGAGGAACATGGTCGTCGAGATGAGTTTTCCACCACAGTAGTGGGTGTAAGGTCTTGTCTGATAATGGGACTTTGGAACGTGGGGTCCCCTGACACAGGTGTCGTGCCTCCAGTTGAATGGGACGTAGATGGAGGCGGCCAAGTGGAATTGCAAATGCCGCGAAGTTCAGGGAGCCCATCAAGCTCTGTGCTGAACGAAGGCTCCAGGTTTTCTGAAGAAGGATCTTGTCTAGCTGACCTTGAAGGCCCTGGATCTTGCTCGGTGGGAGGGCTATCTGATTCTCCCTGGTATCCCAAGTGAGACCCAGAAAATTCATCCTTTGTACTGGGAGCAGCTGGCACTTTTTCTAGTTCACCTGCCAGCCTAGTAAGGATAGGCAACTGAGAACCTCGCTCACTTGAGCCTGTAAAAGTGCTGCGTCCTGATGAGCAAATAAAAAGTCGTCGAGGTAGACAATCGTGCGGATAGCCCTTTCTCGCAGAACAGAAGCAACCCAGTTGGTCAACTGACCAAACACTTGAGGAGCAGAAGCGAGACCAAATGGAAGACATGTCCAATTGTATACCACTTCTTTGTACACAAAAGCCAGGTAGCGTTGATGACGAGCTGCAATTGGAATGTGACAGTATGCCTGTGATAGATCTATGCTTGCCATGAAATCGCCTGACTGAAGAAATTGAGGGACCTTGAAGTGGTTTATTAGTCGAAATGGTTTGGTGATGAGGAAACTGTTCAATTTCCGTAGGTTGAACACTGGACGGCTTGACCCATCTGATTTTTGTACTAGGAACATTGGTGAAATGAACCCTGTTGTCGCTGAACATGGCACGATCATGCGTTGTCTTAGTAAAGAATTGACCACTGCATCCATTTCCTTGGATGGAGCAGTAACCAGTGGCAGATTGAAGGGGGGAGAAAGACTCCTCAGAGGGGGTCTTACAGCAAATGGTATGACATAACCGCTGATGACCTTGCAGATAGCCCTGGGAGCCCCTAGGGCTTCCCAAGTTGGGACAAACCGCAGTAACTGCCCTCCCTCTGTCTCCCCCCTGGAACCTTCAAAATTTACGAAAGGAACGGCTACCTCCATTTTGATTTGATTGCCGTCTGTGGAAATTCTCTTGACGAAGTTTAGTGTCATGTCCCTTGGATGATGAGGAACGGAGCTTATGTTTTCCCGAGGAAGAGCGAAATCGATTAGAAGAGGAAGTACGGGGTTGCAATGGTTGGCTATTCTGGCGAAATTTCTTCGCTGGAGGATTCGATGTACCTGACTCAGAAAAAATCCGTTTCCTTTTCTGCACGTAGGAAGCCTCAGGAGCCAACTTAAAGCCTGAAGACGTCACCAACTTCCTCAAGGCCTCCTCCTCAAACAAATGTGTTGTGGAGGGAGGAATAGCCTGTAAGGCTCGTCTGCTGGCAAAATCAGACGGCTCTAACATTTTGCGCCTCTCAGCAATCACCTCTGCCCGCCCTCCAAAAATCATCTGCAGGATGTCATCTGCGACAGATCGGAATTTTGACCCCTGTAAAAATTGTCTCTCAAAAGCTTCTTTAACCTCAGGGTGGGCCAACAAGAAAGCGGTTTGTGCCTCATTGAATGCTTGTCGCTCTGCCAATACTCCATATGACAGAGTTGCTAAGAACCTTTCACGTTTCTTGTGAATATTATCAAGTGGCATGTACTGCTTAAGGAAGGTGCCATTGACCTGCAAGGGTTGGAATACTCCACCGCGATGAAGTCGTTGAGCTGCTTCCGCATAACGAACTCTATTCCATGACTCACGCCCCAAGTGCTGGCAGTCAATTGCTCTTGAATTGATCTCCTCCTCTGGCAGAGCATACTCTGGAGCCTGTTCCACCGTCGAGGGGTTTAGGAATGAGGAGGATGCTGATGTCAGTGGAGACAAGCCAGGCCCAACGACTGATGGAGTAGGACCCACCCACAGCTTCTCACCCAGTGGGGGGTCCTCAGAACGACCCAGGGGTTGGAGGGTGTCTTGCCACGACAGCATTTCCTGGCCCTCACTGCCTTGGTCAGATTCATCAAGTTCTGAGTTTCCATCCTCTGAGCTAGAATAAGTGTGCTTGCTGCGCTCTGAGATCAATTTTTGAATCCCACTCTCAATTGAATCTAGCTTGGATTCAAGTTGACCAACTCTGGAAGGTAGAGCCTTCAAGGAACTAACCTCATCACCCAACTTCTTCAGCAATTCCTTGGACCTAGGGTCTCTAACAGACAGACCGTCAGGTTCCTCATCCCCTGACAGTAAAACTTCACTGCGGCTTAGCTCTTCATTGGCCTCTGGTCTGGATACACATTTTGCTCGCAATTGATTCATTGCCAACCAGAATGTCTCGAAATTTTCTTGGGAGCGGTAACTTTCTGCCAAAGAGCGAGGATAGTAAATGAGAACTCTGCCCATAACCCAACTTGTCAAGGTCTGTAACAAGGACCGAAAGTTCTTTTCACTAACCTGAACTGAACCAGGGAAGAAAGCTCTCAGAAGAGGAACTGTGGGAATTCCGAACCTGAAACCGCCTTTTTGAATGACCTCCTGTGGTAAGTTGAGTATGGCGTCAGTTACTCTCCAATCCCGCCATCCCTCAGGCAGGGAATTTGCAATAACTTCTTTAACTGGAACTAACCTCTGGTCCACCGGTTCCAGGTCGAATAAATCCCCCACTCTTATCTCTTGCATCTGCAAGTGGATAAAATACCTCCATTGTAACAACAAAACAACATTACAAAATTAAAGCATAATTCCCCCCCCCACCGTTCAGCGTTAATAATTATTATAATTTTTATTAAAATCGATTTATCTATTCATCTACTAAAATTATTTATTACAGGAGAATAGATCGAATAATCAATTTAATAATACAGCACATTTATCAGGTAGATACAATAACTTTTGCATGTGTTTATAACCCAATGAACCGAATTATTGCTGAATGAGCTCAAAATAATGAGCCACACGACATTATGGCGACAGGCGAACTCTGGGCGAGCGGAAAACGATCGCAGAGCGAGCGGAAAACGATCGCAGGACGAGCGGAAAAACGATCGCAGGACGAGCGGCGAACGATCGTAGAACGAGCGACGACCGCTGGACGATCGTTGGGCGAGCGTCGGACGAACGACCCCGTCGGCCAATGAAAGTATGTGCCGTGCCGGTGGCCGAATATAGCGCCGCAACATCTCGGTTGCAATAATATTTTGTTAAACTCATCGGTGAACGAGTATGCGGTATTTAACGAGCTTTTAAACTCAGGTGTCGTCAATGGGACGAGCATAAAGTAAGAATAGTGGACTGTGAGGTCGAGAATGCGTCTACAAAAAGACGAATAAATGGCTCAGTCTTAAAAAATCGTAGAAGTTGGCACAAATTTGCTGATAGATGGAGAAAAAAACGCTGAACGGAGAGGGTATCCTATAGGTACCTAGAAATTAAAAAAAAAAAATTGAATTTCACTCACCTTGTCCGTTTGCATAAAAGAACTGAACGGTCACAAATCACAGTTTAAATTATTTCTACAGAAAACGGAGTTACACAGGCCAGGATGCCAAAGATGGCGCAATTGAAACAATTTGAACAGCACCGCTCGAAGGGGCCTCTGCGCGCATGCGCGATCCATCAAAAGGGTTCGAATATCGATAAGAGTAGTCGATAAGGTAGTTAATAGTAAAGAAATGAGAGTTTACAGGTTAGGACGCTAGGATGCGCTTCTCACCGGGTTGGACGGAATGAAACACAAAATATTCAGTTTTGCTTCCTTAGCAACCAGTAATGAAATTTCCAAATGAAGCTCCCTATTTTTCGAATCGAGTGTGAAACTTTTAGTTCTCTCTAACAAACTTGATTGTGAAGGTGGTGTGGTTGGTAGGTAGTACCTACCAAAAGAAGTAGGTAAAAAAAGAAAAAGCTGCAAATTATTTCACAAAGGTTATTATTTTACTGTACAGATCACTCTTCTGCAAAGATCACAGCTTTGCCATTGTCACTATTTATTTATTTTTTACCCACCAACCGTAGGTACCTACTACCTACCAGGGCATTCAGGCCAATCTAGGGAAAATAATAAACCTTTGTGAAATGATTTGCAGCGTTTTGAATTCTACGTACTTTGAAACGTAAACCAACAAATTTTGAGGGGGGGTTGAAATTTTTTTTTCTTGGTCGACTCCAAACGTTCACTATTGGAAATAATAAACCAAAAGGCACCGCTTTAGATGCACCTAAACATGTATGTTTTGTCATTTCAAGGCATCCAGGCTTGCCTGAATAATTATGTAGGCTTTGTCTACGTATTACTTTTAGTTAAGCGAAACTTTAACGTAAAAATTGACAAAAAAAAAATCAACTAATCAAGAAAAAAACGAAAAAAAAGTGGAACTGAAATATTGCACAGTTACAGGGTCAATTATAATCTATGTAATAATGACATGATAGCACAAACATATGAATTATGCTTTATTCCAAAAACTGATGACGAACAACGCTCGCGACGCAGGCTTCACTTTTTGTTTGGGCTCCGGTTTCCAGTGTAGAACTTTCATGTCATGACAAAAGCTACCCATTCAAGCTGGACATTTTGTGAGAGTTTGGGGGTAAATAAACTAAAATTTCACCGTTGTTGCTCGTATCTGTTCGTGCTCCGCCCCCATCAATCATACAGAGTTTCAAAAATCATTGTGTAGATAAACCCACATTCACAAGATGATTATGATACGTTATTATTACTGCTGTGTTCCACGGGGCTCCTTTAACCAGCCATGAAACCCGGTGTTTAATGTTTTAACAATATCAATCTTCGGCGCCTCGCGTGATATTAATGACGATGTCGTGTGATTGAAAGAGAACTAGGCAGGCTCGTATGGCCGAGAGAAGGAACAAACATTCGACGAGCATTAGTTTGTTGGGCGTAGTTTATAGGGTGTGATAAAATGAAGAGATAATCTCCTAGAAATAAGGCCAGAAAGTGGGGAAATTTTCGTTGAAAAAGGAGACTTTTTTCTCTTTTGAAAAAAAAATGTGGTAGAAGGAGAATTGCGACCCCACGAAGCCATCCTGATAAGGGTAGCGTGTTCCCCCTGAGTCTCCCCGCCTCCTAATTACTGATGTGACAACACCGGGCGCTTATCTCTCTGGCTAGTGACACTTTAAAAAAAAACCGTCACGTGAACCTCACTTCCCCACTATTTAGCACTACCTTTACAACAAACCTCATTTGAATAAGTTGAGTCCTTATCCATATGGCTCATCTGAACCTCGCTTCCGGGCCATAGTTAGAAAAAGCGTATTAATAAGTATTTTATATTACCGTATATTGCAGTTTTCTCCCTCTTTCTGCTTTAATACGGAGGCTTGACAAATGAATATTTGCCTAAGGAGCGTGCGATGAGGTTGGTTAGTAATAACTTTTTCAGCGATGAAACGCAGCAATTTTTTAGCCTCTGAAATGTTACTCTCGTAGCAATGAGTAAAATGAACACCTGATACCGACAGGATCTATATTAATGAACTTCGATCACTCCTTTCTTAAAGCGTACTTGTGATGCCTTGTTCAAGTATTGGGAAGGTACTTCTATCGAGTGCCCATTTAGTTAAGGGGGGTCTTAGTCGATCGCTGTTCTTTCCTCGTTCCGGGTCAGTATTTCACAAAATTGAAGGGGCAAAAACTTGAAAAATACTACCTAAATTTGAAATTTTAAAGAATTTTAGAAATTCAATAGTGCACGGCCCTAGGGAATTGAAAAACTGAAATATTGCTGCTGGAATCATCTAAATCGAACAATAATTGCCAGAGAAAAATGGGAAAAACATTAATTTAGTTATATTTTTTCCATAAAATGTAGCTTATCGAGTTATTTAGGTAAACAGTGAACATCGTAATTAAATTAGAAATTCACATACCTCCGTTTTATTACTGGTATAGCCGTTATTAGATTGATCCAAGCTGCAATATTATTCTTCATACGAAATCGGGAAAGAACACCGCATTCATCGTTGAGCGTCGTGGAGCAAGTGCCGGCTCGATGGCCGAACATTTGTGGAACCCTCGTGGTGGAGTAGTCATCCCGGCTTCCATGATGTTTCATTCTTGAGGGTCCTCTTCCATGTTGGTAGGTAGTGGACAGAAGTCCTCTCTTCCATGTTGGTAGGTAGATGACAGAAGTCCTCTCTTCCATGTTGGTAGGTAAGGACAGAAGTTTGATGTCCCGTCACTCCCCTCCAAACTGACGTCCGGCACCAGTGGATGTCATCCAGAAGATTTTCTGAAAGAAAAGAACAACGAATCGGAAGAGCGATGTCAAGTCAGAGCCACACTGGCGCCTGAAAGGTGCTATGTCAAACTGACATTGCTGACTTCAGATAACTCCTTTTTGAGTCAACACCAGCCCAGCTCTAGCCTGACATTACGCTGCTTCAAAAGAACAATATCTCTCCAACCATTTTAGTCGACACGATCTAAAACAAAACTATAAATCAGTACAACAGGTTGATTAGTGGTTAAAAATCGTCAAGTCTCTGAACTTTTCAAATCTATTTTTCATTAACAGTTTAGTAAGGATAATCCGTCAGTATCCATTCGATTTGAATGCGTCCATCCTGATGTTTCTGAAATACATATACATGAGAGAGTTTACCAGACACTTTTAAATGAGAATCGTACACTTTTGAACGAATCGCCGGCTTAGATTCCTCTCGAATTATGAGTATGAGATTTGTTCCAGTAATTTCTAAAACACATACTACCTATTAATGTGTCGATTCATAAGGAAGAGAACTTGTGTAACCGGCTTGTTCGTTCTTTCTCCCCTCTGAATCTCCGTATTCTAACATAGAAGTAGAAATAATTTTGTGACTATCAAGGTCGAACTTTTTCAACATAAGATCAATGAGATATTATGCACAACTCCTCCTGATACATTATGATGCTTTCACATGTCACCGGCTTGTTCATTATTTCTCCCCTCTGAATCTCTATCAACTACATATTTTTACCAGATTAGTTATCGAGAATTCACTTACCATAATGAACACTACTGAGACCATGCCAAAGATATCAGCTGCTACCGATACAATAACAACATAATACCAATGAGATAGCTCATAACTCAGGAAATACAAGTAAAAAAATAAAGTAAAATAAGTAAATTTGGTGAGTAGATTAAAATTCGAAAAAATAAGTAAATAAAATAAGTAAATTTGGTGAGTAGATTAAAATTCGAATCCTTCCACTCTACCTTCAATAAACCATTTTCTAGGAAAGTCGTATAGTACCTATGTAATAAATACAAGTCCGCCCTTCAGGCAACCTCATCAGCTGAAAACACCAACAACTCCATACCAACTTCCACCGAGCAACACCACTTCCATGAATCGATGTCCACCAATAGCCACCAAGGACAGTAACAACCGATGTCCGCCATCAGAAGCCGAGACAGCCGAGCGCCACCATCGCGACCTCTCCCATCGTCAAACCAAGATGGCCGGAGGTTATAAATAGGGGTGCCCCCACCACCTGCGCCTCATTCAGTCAGTGACGCGTCTCGCAGCAAGTCGAACCTAGCTAACTCGAATCATCCCCTCTAAGTGTACCGGGACAGTGAACGAACTGAGAACCGAACTTGTGATCCCTCGTGACATTAAGTTAAAAGTCGAACTGTCCATCCGCCAGTCTTTGTCTCCTCGAGCCTTTCGCAAGCCAAGGCCCGAACTCGTGGAACATTGCCGCCTTCTCCAATTTCGCCGATACGATCGATACCCAGTACGATCCCCGAACCGGGACAAGTTTGCACCGCGTTCCAGGCACCCCCTATACAAGCCTTCAAGGAAGAGGCCCTGGTCTACACCGCTACGGAGATCTCCACTATAGATCCAAGCTCGGCAAGGGTGAGCCCATTCCCTCACAACATTCTTGTAAGCGCTTACAATTCAATTTCAAATCTGGCACAACCCCCCCCGTAATCATAACGTCCTGTAAAGAGAAGTTAAAGTATAAGAAAGTAAAACGAAATATTGTGTAAAAGCAAAAACCCCTCTTGTATAAACATATAAGTAAATTCGTAATATTTGTAAGAACGTAAAACGCCTTGTATAAAAGCTTGACAGATAATTAGCTTATTGTTTCATCAGCAATTTACGAAGTCAACGCATTTTCTTTAAGTATTGAACATTGTCGTAGTCATACATAAAACGTATTCTATTCAACATAAATGTTCCTAGTGAAATAAGGAAGTCGCAATTATATACTACTGAAATATACATATTATTTCTTCAGCTCCATCAGAGCAATATTTCTAAGTCCGCTTCACGGCGACAGTTGGAAGTTTCATGAATAAAAACCCTTCGTGTTTTTAAACTTGTGTACTTATTTCAAAGGTTTACCTTTTCAACTATTCAGGTTACTTGCAGGTAAAAAGGTTAATAATCCCTGAGATATTTTTGACCAGGGTGGTGGCAGCGACCACTTAGGAAATCCCCACAGGTAGAGTCATCGACCCTCGAACCTTCAGTACGAGGTACGACCCAACCCTTAGGATACCTAAGTACAAACACAGCAAAAATTCACTAAGTCTGAAAGGATCAGGATTGTAAGTAACAACACACATAAATATATTATAACAGCAATTTTTATTACAAACATTATCACAAATATAAACATAACATATATTCCAGTAACCTAACACTCGCACTACCATAATTCTTTTGTCATGAAATTTGTGTACTTATTGTAGAAGCAAAACCTTCAAGTAATAATCATAACTCAGTATAATATTTCGAAGTATCATTTGATAATAGGAGTCATTCTTACTCGCACACCTATTCAAGAAAATCTAATCTACAATTGCAACTAATTCGTGTAAATTGTCGACGACGAAAATCACGTTCCCACGTCGGTGAATAGTCGTCAGGACCTTGTAATCTAGAAACTCTTAAATTCAACAATCCTACCTTTTGTTAACCCAATTGGTGGCAAAGGTGTACTTTTGGTAAAGTTCCCTCAGACCCATCGATTTGGTCGGACATAACACACACTAGCTAAATTGAAATAACTAATTCATAAATTAACCTAATAATATAAAACCAACAAATCACAATTCATATAACAATATAACATATCCTTTTTACCATACCCAATTATCTCAATAGGGTAACAATCACAATTGGTGACCAGCTGTGGGATCAAAGAAAATTAAGGTTTTCGGGACCCTAAAAACGAAGCAAGTATAACCGTTTGAAGTTGAAGAGCGTAAAACTGTTGAAATCTGTACGTTATTAATAGTAGTAATTGTTGCGTCAATTTTACGACTTAACTCAAAATTTGCGACACATTGCAGTACACACACTTGTACAACAAAAAATTCAGCCGGAAAGAGAGAGGAGCGCAGAGAGTTTATTTCAGTACGCAATTCGTACTTCATTGTTCTTGTGCATGTAACAACTATTCACTCCACACTCCGCCGAATTCCGTTCGTACCGATATTCCGTGCATACCATAACTCAGTTCGACCCAATCTCGAACCATACCAGTTCATTGTTCGTACCAATTCACAGTACGAAACCGATTCGAGACACGACAATACTCTGTTCGAACCCATTTTCAGTTCGAACCAGAACGAAGCTCGACCCGATCCGAACATCAGATCAGGGCGTGGTCCGCACCGATTCACCGATCGAACCAATAGAGTACTCGAACCAGTCCACTGTTCGTACCGAGCGACGATTCGCACCGATTCGCCACTCGTACTGACCCTCTAGTAGAACCTGAGTACAGAACGAACCGCTTCTCGGTTCGGACCGATTCGATTCAAAGAACGGACCGGTACAAATAAATTCATATTTCATAGATTTGAACAAATTTTAAATTTCGATTACAATATATTGACACCGTCAGGAAAAGTTCCTTGGGTAGAAACTTGGATCCGATCTTACGTAGCCCTTCGACTACTGGGTTCAGTGTTGCGGGAGACGTGAAGTGTTTGCAATTTCGATTTTTGCCCGGGCCTTTTCTCGTTCTTTCATTTTTTTTGACTGTGACAAAATATCGAACGACATCATGGACGACCCTACGGAGTTGGCAAATGCCATGACGGAGGCGATGAATCAGTTGGGAGAGTTCTTCCGAAAAGCTCAGCCCCCGATCCAAGGAGGATCAACGTCACAACAGAGAGACCTTCCTCGTTCCCTGTTCTTAGAAATTGAACCGTGGAACCCCGATGAACCCGATTCCATCTCGGCCGCATCATTTTTCGCTGAGGTAGAACAGGCGACACAAGATTTGGACCAGGAACAGCGACTGCGATTTTTGCGCACACGTCTCAGGGGAGGAGCCAAGAGGTTCCTACAGGAAGACCTTGGAGCCCAACCATACAACGCGCTACGCCAAGCCATACTCCAGTGGTACGAGAGCGAGGATCCCGAGAAAGCGATGATACGCTTATGGACCACAAAACGACAGCCAGAAGAAAGTATTCGGCGATTCGCGGAAAAACTGATATCTACCGCGAAGACCGCAGTGCGAAACGAGATCGAACTCACAGCCGCGCAACGAAAGGAGTGGGTGAGAACAAAAACCCTACGTGCATTCATAAGAGGCGTTAATAAAGAAATTAGCCCCTTTTTACAAAGCAACCCTCCCGACACCCTCGAAGAAGCTGTGAAACGAGCGGAAGATCTCGAGGACGCAACGCAGAGTGAACCAGTCGCCGACTTCAAGTGGGACGTCGCGGGAGTCCTAAATAAAGATAACCTCAAATGCTACACTTGCGGGGAGGCGGGACATTTTTCCGGAAAATGCCCTCAGAAAGCGAACCCTCAAGGACCACCAAAAACTCCGACAACAACATCACCATACGCAGGACAAGCGAAAGCACCTTGGAAACAGCCTTCGCCGACCCCTCGATACCCCTGTTTGTACTGCGGAGAGTACAATCACTTTCCAGTAAATTGTCCTCACGGCATACAAAGCACAATCTTCTGTGATTTCTGCGGCGCGCGAGAGCATTTAGAAAACGAATGCTTGCGGAAAAAGAAGATGCTGCCGGTATCGCACCCGCGCGGAAACATCGCCGGACCTGCAGCAGCCGTAGCGACTCAGTCACCTGAAGATATCCCCGAAGAGGAAGTGCGGGGCGATGAAATCGTAGCTTTCCAAGCAACTGTCAACTGCACGACAAGACCCATGATAAGGATGAAAATTGGATTGGGAAAATATAATAGAGATGTGATACTGGACACTGGAGCTGCGGTCTCTGCTCTATCGCACCCGGTACCCGGAGTGCCCGTGAAACCTACGACCACCGAGCTCTGGGGAGCGGATGGCCAACGGTTACCACTGCGCGGAACGCAAGAATTGCTGGTGCGGATAGGAGACAAGAGGACTTCGCATCGATTTTACATCTTCCAGAGGCCCGACTCGCATCTAGATCTAATGGGGTTAGATCTATTAGGAAAATTTCCCATTGAAATAAAAACAGACACCGGACTCATCACCATGATGAACGCCGAAACCGGAGGACAAATGATACTCGGAGCGGTGTTGGAGAGTTACAAAATGTTGAACCACCTGCGTCAGCTGAAAATAAAATCAAAGGGAGAAGCATCTCCCCGATCAACACTCTCGACGAGTCCAACGACGAAACGAAGACCATCCTCGAACCCCAACCCCCAACTTTACGATCCCCGTGAACCAACGGCGAAGAAGAGTCGACCAAACCGCGAAGGTGAAACGGCGGCTAAAAAGAGTCTATCAAACCCTGAAAAGCAACCAGCCGTAGGAGCCGTGATTCCCGAGAATTTGCAGATCCTGGAGGAACTCCCGATAGAGGTCTGGGACGATCGACCCTCGCGTGAGGAGAATTCGCTGTACATCAAGCAGCAGCTGAGCCACTTAGTCAAGAATGACCGGGAGAGGGTAGAAGATTGCCTTCTACGGAACATACATCTGTTCGACAAACCCGGACGAGATGGTTGCAGCATGGATATATCTCACGAAATCGAGACGGGCGACGCAGAACCCACATGTAGAAAACCCTATCCGGTACCACATGCCTTGAGAGGATTTGTAGAGGATCAGGTGCACGACATGCTGGCAGAGGGAGTGATTCGACCTTCGAAGAGCCCGTGGAACGCGCCGATCGTGGTTGCGAAAAAGAAGACTCCACCAGGAGAACCCCAAAAATGGAGGTTTTGCACCGATTACCGCGAATTAAATTCAATCACAAAGGGAAACAAGTATCCGATCCCCAGACTGCTAGAAACGTTATCGCTTATGGGAAACAGCAAATGGTTTACCACCCTCGATTTAACCATGGGATACCATCAGATACCTGTTGCTGCCGAGTCCCAAGAAAAGACTGCTTTCACTGCCCTTAACCGACACTTTGAATACACCAGAATGCCATTCGGTTTAAAGAATGCACCAGCGACATTTCAGGCGGCGATGAATGACGTCCTTGACGGAGTCATAGGTAACGGATGCCTCATCTACTTGGATGATGTCATCCTTTTTACCGAAGACGTCGATACCCACTTGGAATTACTACAGACTGTGCTGAAGCGTTTCGAAGAAACAGGCTTCAAACTCAATCTGAAAAAGTGCGAATTCTTAAAAGACAGAGTGAACTACCTGGGACACGTCGTCACAGCAAACGGAGTTGAAATGGACCCGGAGAAGATCAGTATCATCCGAAATCACCCAGTTCCAACTACTACAAGAGATGTGCGGGCATTTCTCGGATTAGCGGGATTCTATAGGAGATTTATAGAAAACTACTCCGAGATCGCTGTTCCACTCAACAAGTTGCTACGGAAAAATGAACCATTCCTGTGGACCGAGGCACAACAGACGGCGTTTGACACATTGAAGGAAGCCCTAATGACGAGGCCGGTACTAGCGTACCCCGACTTCGGGTCCCCATTCGTATTGTCTACCGACGCGTCTGGAAAAGCCCTGGGCGCCATACTGTCACAGGAGCGAGACGGCGAGAGTCACCCCGTCGCGTACGCCAGCCGAGTGTTGAACGATGCAGAAACCCGTTATTCCACTACTGAACGAGAATTACTGGCCGTGGTCTGGGCAGTACGGCACTTTCAGGAGTTCCTGTTAGGACGTCGCTTCATACTCCAGACGGACCACGCAGCCCTCACTGCAGCGATGAACATCAGGGACCCCACATCTCGGATCGGAAGATGGATACTCCGGTTGACCGAATACGAATACGAGGCAAGGTACCGACCCGGCTCAAAGATGAACCATGTCGACGGATTGAGTAGGATACCCATTGGCGCGATAACCAATCTGAGTATGCCACGAGAGTTGCTACTGGCAGCCCAAGCACTGGATCCCTGGATCAGGACCCTAGACCGAGACAACGCAAACCCGAGAATCCGCAAGGAAGGAGACTATTGGAAATTCGCAGCGGACATAGACGGACGCGAAGTGCTGGTACCACTGATACCGCAGACCCTGCGTCGATGGTTTTTAACGAACTGTCACGAGCAGTTGTGGGCAGGACACCCCGGAGTGGACGTCACTGAAAGCATCGCCCGACGCTATGGATATTGGAAACGGATGGCCAAGGATGTGAAGAGTTTTGTGCAAAGTTGTCCGCAGTGTCAGCAACGAAACACTCCAAACAACCTCAACCCCCCAATCCAGCGACCGGAATTGCCTACCCGCGTCGGACAGATCGTAGGGATTGATTATGTCGGTCCCCTGAAAGGAACCACGACCACGCGATATTTGTTGACAGTGGTCGACCATTTCTCAAAATACGCGGAAGTATACGTGGCACCAAACTGCACCGCCGAAACGACCGCCCGACTGTTGACATCAAGGTACCTTCCCACACACGGAGCGCCGGAGGTGCTCGTGTCGGACCGAGGGGCAGCATTTGTCTCCAGCGTCATAAAAGAGTTATGCTCGAAGTGGAATATTCGACATATTCAAACCTCCGCTTACCATCCGCAAAGCAACGGTGTTTGCGAACGGTTCCACCGTACCCTCGCAAATATCGTTGCCAAGCTTCAGGAGAATATGAAAGGCTGGGAGGCAGCATTGCCATTCGCGCTAGCAGCATATCGAAACCTACCTCACCACAGTACTGGATACTCACCGTTCCAGCTGACATATGGACGTGAGGTAAGGCTCCCGAACACCAGCGAGCTTACGAGCGCGACCGGAACCACCCGAGACTCTCCTGAACCGTGCTTTCAGAAAATACGAAAAATCGCGGAAGGACAGATCAAGCGAGCGTGGCACGCCCGCGAGAAAGCCATAAATAACCGACGACACATGCGAGAACTGGAGGTAGGACAACCAGTCTACGCCCGACAAATGGTTGCTCCGACGGAGGCTACGCGAAAGTTCTGGAGCCCATGGATAGGACCCCTTACCATCGTGAAGCGACTGACGGATGTCAACTACGAAGTCGCCGACGTCACCGGCAAGACAACGAGATACCACCTCAGCAGGCTGAAGCCCGCATTCGTGGAACGTATCCCAGATGAGGCCATCACACGGGAGGAGCCGCACAGGCGCGAGGTCCCCGTACCGAGACCAACAACTGAGGTTCCACGGACGAGCCAAGACGCCTGGTCCGACCTTGAGGACGAAGTGGAGCCGGAGCTCGTCGAACGACCCTGCGTAACCCCAGATCTCGAGCGTCTACAACAGGCCCAGACGCGACCCCCAGAAGATCCGGTCACTCCAAGAACGGCACTCACCACCGACACCCCCACCGGAGCAACTCCGTACGGTCTGCGACCCAGAAAGGTCATTGATTATAAAAAGCTGCACACTGGGAAAGTCGCGGTGATAGATATTGGACCAGACGAAGAAGCCGGATAACCTGCGAAAGAAAACTGATTTAACTAGGAACAAAAGAAAAAAAAAAAAAAAAAAAAAAAAAAAAAAAAAAAAAAAAAAAAATTTTAAACACCAAGGGTATAACATGTATATTAATTGTAAACTATGGAACACTATAACCTGTAAACCTAAGAAAGAACTGATTTTTTTTAGAAACTTACCTTGCATTCATTCCCTCACCCAAAGCCCTGGACCCGTGGTCGAGTAGGAGGTTGAGAGGATCGATCCATCCTGTAGGTACCGGGAACAAGACGGATGCCCAAACAGTATTAAGGATAGGAAAGCACACCCCGGTATCGCGATCGCGTTTGGATAAGGCGGAGAGGTGGAGTGGAGTGAGAGAGAGCCAAGGGTAGTCAGTAAGATGGCTGGGTTTTTTGTTACAGGACTATGGCGTTTCCCCGGCCCCGTATAGAGCCAGTACCAGACGTAGAAGTAGGAAGCCATGAGTGGGTGGAGCTCACTGTAAGATGCATCGCACAGTTGCAAAACTGGATACTCGACTTCGGAAACATGCCTGACCAACAGAAGGAAATCGTGTCCTGCATAGCAAATCTCTCGCAAAACATGAGCAAGGCAATTCGCTCTGGCGCAGCAAACACCGCCTCCGCTGGGACGCCGACTCCAATAGAGGAATTGCGTTGCGAATTGCGAGGATTGGAGCAACGAGTCTTGGCAATCCAAAGTAGTAACGAGTTGAACCAAACCAGCACTTCTCTCGAACGAGCCTGGGTGTCAGCTAACGAGGCAAAAACATCCACGCCCAGGAGACGCGCGCGGAAGCCCTCCTCCTCGTCATCATCCTCTTCCTCAGACTCAGAGGAAGAAGACAAGTCCAAGGAAAAGCAGAAGCCACCTGCGGCCAAGCGAGTGGAAACAGAGGAACCATCGCCAGTATTCTCCCCCATCACGCCAGCTCACACGGATGAGTCAGGGAACCTCAGCATCGCGCCTTGCCCAGTCTGCGACAAGATACCCAAGGAATTTATAAAGTTCCGCTGCGCGAGCTGCAAGAGCTTTTGGAACAGACTGGTAGCATCATGTCAAAAGTACGCGCCAGAACATCCATCATTTCCCCAACCCTGCCTGAGGAGCGAGCATGTGGAGACGCGTCCGCCCAAGTGCCCCGGATGCAGACGTTGGCGATACGAGACGGCCCTGCGGAAGGTCTCACCAGAGACGAAACTGACCATTCCATCTGTAGTCGAGGAGAAGTAGCCGATGAGGGCATCGGCCTGCGGAGAAGAGGGGGATGTAATAAATACAAGTCCGCCCTTCAGGCAACCTCATCAGCTGAAAACACCAACAACTCCATACCAACTTCCACCGAGCAACACCACTTCCATGAATCGATGTCCACCAATAGCCACCAAGGACAGTAACAACCGATGTCCGCCATCAGAAGCCGAGACAGCCGAGCGCCACCATCGCGACCTCTCCCATCGTCAAACCAAGATGGCCGGAGGTTATAAATAGGGGTGCCCCCACCACCTGCGCCTCATTCAGTCAGTGACGCGTCTCGCAGCAAGTCGAACCTAGCTAACTCGAATCATCCCCTCTAAGTGTACCGGGACAGTGAACGAACTGAGAACCGAACTTGTGATCCCTCGTGACATTAAGTTAAAAGTCGAACTGTCCATCCGCCAGTCTTTGTCTCCTCGAGCATTCGCAAGCCAAGGCCCGAACTCGTGGAACATTGCCGCCTTCTCCAATTTCGCCGATACGATCGATACCCAGTACGATCCCCGAACCGGGACAAGTTTGCACCGCGTTCCAGGCACCCCCTATACAAGCCTTCAAGGAAGAGGCCCTGGTCTACACCGCTACGGAGATCTCCACTATAGATCCAAGCTCGGCAAGGGTGAGCCCATTCCCTCACAACATTCTTGTAAGCGCTTACAATTCAATTTCAAATCTGGCACAACCCCCCCCGTAATCATAACGTCCTGTAAAGAGAAGTTAAAGTATAAGAAAGTAAAACGAAATATTGTGTAAAAGCAAAAACCCCTCTTGTATAAACATATAAGTAAATTCGTAATATTTGTAAGAACGTAAAACGCCTTGTATAAAAGCTTGACAGATAATTAGCTTATTGTTTCATCAGCAATTTACGAAGTCAACGCATTTTCTTTAAGTATTGAACATTGTCGTAGTCATACATAAAACGTATTCTATTCAACATAAATGTTCCTAGTGAAATAAGGAAGTCGCAATTATATACTACTGAAATATACATATTATTTCTTCAGCTCCATCAGAGCAATATTTCTAAGTCCGCTTCACGGCGACAGTTGGAAGTTTCATGAATAAAAACCCTTCGTGTTTTTAAACTTGTGTACTTATTTCAAAGGTTTACCTTTTCAACTATTCAGGTTACTTGCAGGTAAAAAGGTTAATAATCCCTGAGATATTTTTGACCAGGGTGGTGGCAGCGACCACTTAGGAAATCCCCACAGGTAGAGTCATCGACCCTCGAACCTTCAGTACGAGGTACGACCCAACCCTTAGGATACCTAAGTACAAACACAGCAAAAATTCACTAAGTCTGAAAGGATCAGGATTGTAAGTAACAACACACATAAATATATTATAACAGCAATTTTTATTACAAACATTATCACAAATATAAACATAACATATATTCCAGTAACCTAACACTCGCACTACCATAATTCTTTTGTCATGAAATTTGTGTACTTATTGTAGAAGCAAAACCTTCAAGTAATAATCATAACTCAGTATAATATTTCGAAGTATCATTTGATAATAGGAGTCATTCTTACTCGCACACCTATTCAAGAAAATCTAATCTACAATTGCAACTAATTCGTGTAAATTGTCGACGACGAAAATCACGTTCCCACGTCGGTGAATAGTCGTCAGGACCTTGTAATCTAGAAACTCTTAAATTCAACAATCCTACCTTTTGTTAACCCAATTGGTGGCAAAGGTGTACTTTTGGTAAAGTTCCCTCAGACCCATCGATTTGGTCGGACATAACACACACTAGCTAAATTGAAATAACTAATTCATAAATTAACCTAATAATATAAAACCAACAAATCACAATTCATATAACAATATAACATATCCTTTTTACCATACCCAATTATCTCAATAGGGTAACAATCACACCTACACATAGGTACAGCCCTCAAACTTCACAAACACAGTGAAGTGTTTCAAAACATCATGAAGGAATCTCTGGAATACAATCTTTTCCTTATGTAGTCACCGGCTTTTGAAGAAAATGTCCTCCGGATTAGATTCCTTTCCTTCATCTTATAGAAAGTTTCCATTTTGTATCCGGTTTAAAAGAATTAAACAATACAAAAAATATATATATCCGGTTTAAAAGAATTAAACAATACAAAAAAAATATATATCCGGTTTAAAAAAAATTAAGCAATACAGGTTTTCTCCGGCTTGTATCATGCTGACTTTGATCTAAGTCAAGCTTAGACTTAATATCAGCAGATTTAAGGGTTCTTTTTTTTTATAATGCAACAAAGCTTAGTAGTAAAGAAAACCCGACATCCTCTTACGTCATCATCTTTGTTGTCCGTCACCTTACTACATACCAATTTCGATTGGACTCCATGTGAACACCGGTTTGAGTGATCCCAACAAGTAGGAATCTTTCGAATTCAAGTACCACTAAGTTTAATAACTTTTGCACAGCCAAGGCCAGTTAGCAAGCTGCAATTGGCCATAACCATCTAATTACAAACTCGTACTTTTAATTCTTAAACGTATGTACTTGCAATTCATAAGCATTTCTTCAAGTAAAATTGAACTTATAAATCCATCCAAGTACATCACTGTTCCTCATCAGTAAAGTCTCAATTGTTTTGACCATCTTCGGTTTGAGACTCCCCTCTAAACCATTCACCACTTTGAACTGCACATCTTCGATGTAGTTGTTGGAAAGTACATTCGCTCAGTACATTCAACATCAACGAGAATGATATTGAAATAATCGATACTTACAACCTTACAAACCGTCATAGACCAGGTTTATTCAATAATAAACCATCGATATTTGACCAATAATTTTTGCATATTAAATCCAGGTTCATTAAATCACACGTGCATTTATCTTCCAGCTCAGAGCAATACCTCACCTTTCTTTGAGTACTAACTTGCCTTTTCAGACAAGATCCGTATTTAACATATTAACTCATTCTTCCATGCCTTGCCGTTTCAGACAAGATCCGTATTCAACGTATTAACTCATTGTTCCATGGTGCATCTAGATATTCAAAAAAAAATCCTTACTTTGTCCACCGGCTTATTAAAATCTGTGGCATATTCCACAACATATGAATATCTTTCTCACCATTATCTTGTCACGAAAATGAAGAAGAATGTTAATAAACCGGGTTTTAGTAGTTTTGTTCTTTATGAACCAACAAACGGTTCACCACATTAGGCTCACCAAACATTTAACAATACTGAACATCGAAAAACAAAATCACATCACCGGCTTTTTCTTAGAACAGTTTGTTTTCTCAAAACTACTGTAACCAAATCCAATGAATTAATATAAACTTCAATTTAACGAACACCTAGTCAAAGTGAAGTGACAATCAGGAACCCAACGTATTTATCGCTGTAAGGGTACCTATGTTCGTCTTCACATGTTGTTGCCACAATCACCGCCAAGTCTCCGGATTCGCAATAATCACCAAATCTTCTGATTTATAATCTAATGCACCACCAAGTTTCCGGATTCATAATAATCATAACCTTTTCTCCGGATTCATAATAATCATAACCTGTTCTCCGGATTCATAATAATCATAACCTCTTCTCCGGATTCATAAGAATCATAAACTGTTCTCCAGATTCATAATAATCACCACCGATTCTCCGGATTAATAATAATAACCACCAAGTCTCTGGAATCATAATCATCATCAACTATTCTCCGGATTCATAATAAAAACCACCAAGCCTCTGGAAACCGATCTCTAGAATCCTCCACATTCATCCTGGCATGACATTCATCCTTAGCCGACTTTGTGTAGGATTCTAATTCTACGGGTGACTCTGAACAGAAGTGCCTTGAGAGTGACTACTTTCCGATCGAACAATTCAATATCCTTCAGAATGTGAATTAAATTATTCTGTCCGTCGAGGACACACATACATTCTGTTGAAGCCTTATTTTTCTGAAGAGTAAATCTGAAAGCCGTTCTTTGCATTGTGTGGACAAGTGATTGTTCACAATTTCCACAATTATAGCACATCTTATCCGAATTTGTACAATTGCTCTTCATATGTTCCTGCATTCCACATTTGTAACAGGTTACTAAGGACCTTTTTTTTGGATAAAGGAGGACTTTTCTCTGACCGGTTTGCCTTCCTTTTCTTCAATACATCGGTTCTTATCAAAGCAATCAGAGCCTTTCCTCTTGCATTTTCACGTCTATTATTCTCAGCCATCACATCGAACATGGCAAACATACGATCGAAAATATTGGCCACCTTCATCTGAGAGCCTTCTTGGAGAGCGTCCTCTACAATTCTTGGACACTCTTCCGAGATGACGTTGATAAGGTTTCTCCAGATTGCCTTATCTGTCAGTTCAGCTACAGGACATCTCCGGATTCCTTCAAGTTACTTAAACCAGTTTTGAAACTCAAGAACAAACTCAGCAGTTGAGTCAAATCGAAGGTTCATGAACACAATCTGCAGCTCATGCTCAGCTCTTTTGCCTGGGTAGGATCTACAGCTCTCTCAATCATATCGAGAGCTTTGAGAGGATCATCAACATCATTGATCAATCGTTGGAGACCAAGCTCCAAATTGGACATGAGATATACCATCACCAAACTTTTCATGTGGAATATCCCCTTGACAGTGTAGTCCTGATTGGATTATACCTCCGGATTAACTAGGAAAGCACTCTCAGCACTGTTCAATCACTCTTCTACAGACTCCAGATTCTTCTCCAGAATGACTCTTCTCTTCCAAACAGAGACAGAGCCATCTTTTAGTGGATTGTTGCCACATCTCAATCCGGGAGTTCAGTCATACATTTCTTCCTTGGCTTTCTCGCCACAGAACACACTGGTTTCTCAGAGCTGGGCCCTGCTACAACCACTGGTACCTCCTCCGCTAGGGAATCTTGGCCATCGTTGGCAGGATCCAAATTCGCCACCTCCATTGCCTCAGTTTCCGGTTTAAGACTCCGGTTTAAGACACCAGTTTAAGAATGCTAGAGGCAATGCTGGCCGGTTTCAATATGGACCCCTGTGCAACCTTTTCAATTTCGACCTCCGCAAGCCTAAGAGCGTACTTCGCTTCAATCCTCGACCTGAGAACCAGCTCCCTTTTCCAGATCTCCTCGTCAATTACTCTTTGAACCTCTCCGTTGTTCATGGTTTTCTGTAGGCAACAAAATTGAACTCATAAGAAAAACTTCCGTATTACACCGTATTACTCAACCATTCTTTCACACCGTTTTGAACCAGGTAATTATTCACTCCGTACTACACAATGTTAAATTGACTATGCATTACACCGTACTTCTCATTCATTATTCCATACCATAGGTATATCAACTTCCACCGTCTTCATTAGTCAATTTTTAACCTGTCTTCATTAGTCAATTTTTCACCTGTCTTCATTAGTCAATTTTTCACCTTAAAAGAAAACCACTCCAACCGGGTTAATACTACATTAAAATAACTCTGATGGATTTGTTCACGTCTTATCACATAAGTACATAGAATTGAATGTAACATGTTATAGAAAAACATGTAATTGGGATTCAGTTGTGGGGTATTACATTAGGCCCCGCTACTCGAGTGCGCATAGCGAGCGCGCTTTGCTTAAGCAACAGAGCCACCAACTATCTAGTTCCCCAGCGACGCGTCCCTAAGGATCAACCCCGCTGACATCCATAAACTATGTATTATTCGTCCAAACACACCGAAATAATTTCTAGCCGGGTTAAACCACCTTTCATAGTGTTTACTTCAATCTCCTGAAAACACCGGATTTGACTTGCTCCACTTCACCTCGCTAAAGGCCCATACATACTGTCTTGAATTAATCAAACTCCGTATTTGTCAACTTAGTTATTATTCACCGTATTCGTTAATCACCGTATTCATTAATCACCGTATTCGTTATTCACCGTATTCGTTATTCACCGTATTCCGTTATCCACCGTATTTTATCCACAAAAAAATAACTTAATAATGTATGGCCTTCCTCAACTACATTCATAAACCACCTTTACGTTCCTTCCCTAACACGTGAACAAACCATCATTTAAACCATTTGGCTTTGTTCAGTCGAGATATGCACGTCGGATTAAATTAGACAATAAAGCCGTTCATATCTTTGTCTTCAACAACCAGATTATCAACCATCATTTGTGTTATACCACCGGATTATCTTCATCATTAAATGTCTTACTTGCATGAGAAAAACACCAACCAATCCGTTTTTTAAAAAAATAAAAGAAATAAGCCATAAATAATTCGTACCTTTCTGTTATGAATCAGCAAAGTCTCAATTTTGCATGACTTCTTCGAGCTCCGGTCGATAATAACACAGTTTTCTGGACATAACCCAACAAATCAAGAATCCATTTAAGACGAATGTCTCACGTGAATTCGTGAAAATCAGGCATGTAACAGCACTATTATTATTCGCCTCTAACTCGAATTGAAAGCAATCAATAAAATAAGACTTCCGAATCCGGTTTTATTCATACACAGAAAAACAATAGTGTTTGTTTACCTTCACATCAAACGTCCGATCAAATTTCACCGGATTGGATATTTGAATCATCGAGTAAATCGAATGAATACATCGATGTTTGTCTCTCCGTATTTTTCATCATCTCTTTTCGATTGTGTTGATTCGAATATTTTCTCATGCAAGCACATTGTTCATCACGTAGTCACGTGAATCGATTCAAACCACTGAAATCGATACACCGAAGAATCGATTTAAATAATCGAATGTGTGAACACACACATCGAAAAACAAGACATCGAAAAGCACGTTCCTCACAGCCGAATGACTGTCGTTCTAAGCAAAAAAACCGTTTTTACACCAGACTTCAATAACACATTTCTCTTGCTTCCAGATTAACTCCCGACACCGTATTCCAATGCTTCTTAACAGGAACGATTTAAAAACATGGGGAACACCGTACTAAATGCATACTCGAGATTTATTGCGACCGTTTTGAACCGAGGAGCCCCCCCCCCCATCACCTGACCCAACTTTTCATTAAGTTGTTACTGTAATAAGGATTTCTCACCGTTGATTAAATAGGACTCCTCGACCGTTTTCAGAGTTAATCTTTCCACACAATGAAAATCCTACAACATTGTGCCGTCAATAAAAGCATAGAGAAATCACGTGCCATATCTCGACTGAATGGAAATACCCCGTTTCCAGCCAATGCATGCATATCGAGTTATTTAGGTAAACAGTGAACATCGTAATTAAATTAGAAATTCACATACCTCCGTTTTATTACTGGTATAGCCGTTATTAGATTGATCCAAGCTGCAATATTATTCTTCATACGAAATCGGGAAAGAACACCGCATTCATCGTTGAGCGTCGTGGAGCAAGTGCCGGCTCGATGGCCGAACATTTGTGGAACCCTCGTGGTGGAGTAGTCATCCCGGCTTCCATTATGTTTCATTCTTGAGGGTCCTCTTCCATGTTGGTAGGTAGTGGACAGAAGTCCTCTCTTCCATGTTGGTAGGTAGATGACAGAAGTCCTCTCTTCCATGTTGGTAGGTAAGGACAGAAGTTTGATGTCCCGTCATAGCTAAACTTAAAATTTTCAAGGATTTTAGAAATTCATTAGTGCTTGGGCCTTGGGAATGGAAAAACTGAAAGATTGCCGTCGGAATCATCAAAATCGAACGATAATTTCCAGAGAAATATGGAAAAACCCGTTTATTCAGTAGTTTTTACCACTTTAGTCTGGCAATACTAGGGAAAGCACCAGTAGTGGACATGTTAAGAAAATCGTGTGCGTTTTTTTTTTGTGTTTTCTCATACATTTTTAGCTTTAAAACTTTTTTTTGGATGTCTGCATGTTCTTCAGACATTTTTCATTGATTTAAATCGATGGAATCACAAATTTTATAGATTTTTGAAGAAATAGAGTCAAAATTTGTGGAATAATAGAATACACCAGTAGAGGACAGCTAAAATTTTTGAATGTCGATGTAGTGGACACTTGATGACCCAGTAGTGGACACGTGGTATATATCAACAAGACAATGTAAAATTTGGTTCATAATCATGTATAATCATTTATTCAATCATACAAACACATGGAACAAATTGTTGCAAGGCACTGAAATCACAGAATTCGGGTAGAGAGACACGAGAATAATCCCGTTTTCACTGCAAAATTGACTGACGTGAAGAGTTAAATGTGATGAGTGACCATCAATGAATAGAATCACGGGCAGCTGCACTTCTCTTTCAAGTAGCCATGGATGGAATACGTTGGCTATGTATTCATAGAAAGTATTTGCTTTGCTTTATAAAGTAGAGATGTTCTCGGAATATTATTTTTCCTTGCGGCAGCGACAGTCGACATTCCTTGGTGAACATCCCTTATCGCCTGATCTAATTGTTCTTGGGAGTAATTTTGAATTTTCTTTTTTTGCATCTCTCCTCCTCTTTTCTTCTGTGCTTCATTTTTGCTATGGAAGAAAGTGAAAATAAACAATCAATAAAAAATCCCAAAAAATGCCATTCAAATAGAACAATAAAGTGAGCACTAGTAGAGGACAGTTCATGCACTAGTAGAGGATACCTCTGTACTAGTAGTGGACATCTCTTATGCTAGTAGAGGACACCCCCTGTCCGCCTCTGGTCCGCAACATTAGATTCACTTGAAAATCGTATCGTGAGCTAGTTGCAATGTAAATGAATAAGTGGCAAATAAAAAAAATAACCTCTCTCGAAAAGGGAAGATGCGCCAGTAGTAAACGGGGGTGTCCACTACTAGAGCATCCAACATTTTTGCTGCACTAAAAGCGGACATGCTTAAAAAGCCCAGTTTACCAACATAAACGGAGTTAAGCGGCCGGAAAATCATCTAATTAGTTACTGAAGTGATTATTCAAACCAATGGGCACAAATATTTGAAGATTACATATGAATATTTCTTAAAACTTACCTTCTTTTCCTTAGCATTTATCACAAAGTCCTGCACGAAATCACTACACTCACTCACTGGTTGTTTTGATGCTGAATGATTGTTTTTCACCTTAACTCTAACGTCTTCTTCTTGTTCTTCACGTTTAATTGGATATTACTTTAGTTAATCCAAAAAAGATTAAGTGCCCAGCTCAACCCAAATCCTTTTTCTACAACTTTTTTTTCCAAAGTGTCATACTGTCCCGGAACGAGGAATGAACGGCGACCGACTGAGACCGTATACCGAGTGTACACGCATGTGCATAGCTGTGCCACATTAGGAGCCCTATCTGGAATATCGTATTTTGCTTCACTGTTACAGATTCTCTCTTGTTATTGTAGCATCCTGGTTTGAAGTAATCTCTCCGTACTCCACCGGGATCCCCTGAAAAATATGAGGCGTGAGGATACGTGTGTGCCTTTTATAAAACTGTTCTTTCAGCAAGGTGGGTAGACCGATCTCTCGTAACATCGTAGGTAATATTCACGAAATATCCGATTTTTCAATATTTCGGTTCCTTTACAGCTTACTAAATTTTCACTATACCTCCAGATTTTCACGAATTATTCTCTGCGTCACCATGGAACTAATAGTGGTGCCATCATGGTGCCAGGACTCCAGAAATCGGGTACGAAGAAAGGGGTACGAATAACCTATTTGATACAGCCAAATGATCTCGTCGAGAAAGAGATTCGATGGAATAATAAATTCGTGTTAGGATTAGGACTTCCTTCTCCGCGATCATGGGGTTAGCCAGGGTGAATCTTGTGTGAATTCCCAACTACCTGTTAGGGTGGTGCGGCAATGGGCATCCATTCAAATACTTCCCGTTAAATCATCTTCCTTTTGTAAGGGAAAAGCAATATTTCATTTTCTCTGACACCTTGAAAGGTAGCATGGCTGTAGGCGAGGCTGAGTAAAAATTGCTCCGAATAGAACCAGGCGCGCTACGCCTGACGGAATTGTTATGGTAAATGGTTGTATGTAAGACGGAATGGTTTCCAACACTCATTCGGTGACACACATTCCCTCTTTTGTGACGCAAGGATTATCAACTCCAATAACGCCTATTTGTCAGTACCATTGTCGAAACGAATCCCGTCCCATTGACCCGCCAACTGCGTTCTTTTCATTCAGTGATTCGGTGAGGACTCCCTATCCCTGTAGAGAGATATTCGTTTTACTATGCCAGAACAGTTCAATGATATTGGCAACGCTGAAATCATTCAAACCAACCTAAAATATCAGAGGAATGCCGTGAACGTCTACCAACTTTGGTGGGCAGATTGGTGGATAAACTATCAGGATCGTTATACATGTGAATTATAACCAGTCAAATCACCCAACGGTATTCACGTTCGTCTAAATGATTTTCTAGCAAGATTGATGACGCTGGTCTACACACAGAGTTATCTCGAGCAACAGGCTAAAATTACTATGCTTAATTGACAGGGTTTTTCGACGGAGCTGACTTTTGAAATAATACCCGCATTTTTGGTTTTTTTCCTGGAATTTTGGTTTTAATAATGAAGTTTGGAATCGAACAAAATGAAAAGTTACCCCCCCCCCCCCTTCATAATTTGATGGTTTATATTCAAGGTTTGAAGAATACAATAATCGAATAAAACATTTTCCGTCTGGAGGCACTTTGTCCAGTTCCCATGGACCAATATTGATAAAATTTGGAATATCGGCTCCGTTCGCGCCTCGGAGTTTTGGGTTATTGTCAGTCACTTTAAAGGACTACAAAGTGAGGAAAATCATTTTCAAAACGCCCAACCTGGAAAACTTTCAACTTTCCTCAGCGTAATTTTGTACACTTTATTGACGAATCAAAAAGACTTACATTCCTATTTCCATCTTCCACATCGTTTTAACAGCATCATTGATGAGGAAAGAAGAACACCTGTGCTTCACAACACCAGTGTTTAAATGTATGTTATCAGGGAACTAATTCATTCGAAAGTCTCACTACAGGAAGACGCATTGATGGAATCGATGAGAGAAATTGTTTTTGTGGACCATCAAGAAAATTTGACAGAGAAAAGGACGGTAGTGAACCAGTTCTCTCTAACTCGCAGCCAATATGAGCAAACTCTTGACACGCTTTTGATGCAAGGCAGAAGTATGGAAGAGAAGAAAGTTGATGATTGTTCAGTACTCGAAAACATTTAGAAGATTCGGAATTGGACAGAGGAGTGTCTGGCAGAGTATGTACGAGCTAAGATGTTGTCCGACAGTTCGGGACATAAGGAGGTTGCTTCATCTCCCAATCAGTCTATTTCACTTCCTGTTGAGCTTCAGCTTCCTTTATTGACTCTTGAGCTCCAAGCAGGTCTTGGGGCAGGGGAGCAGAAATTCGTCGAATTATCTTTGAAAGAGCTAGTAGTCCCATGTGGAAAGTCCTAACATGGAAACGATTGTCCAAATATATCTGTATTCAGTGATTATGGAAGACCACCGGGGGCCAATTGCACAATGTTTCATGAACTAATAATATTAGTAAAACTACTAATTTCAAAAAAAATTCCAAAACTAACTTGTAAATTCTGTTTCACAATAGAAAAAACGTCTGCCAAGTGGGTGTGGCACATAGCTTCCTCGTATCCATAACCCGTTTGTATAGATGATCCGATGCATAGTAGTTAATCTCAAAACACCAATCTCTAAGTACCTTTCACTACCCTCATAGAGGACCATCTACACATTAATGTGGACAATCCTAGAAAATTTCATCAAATTCGGATGAAAAATGTAAGTGAGATGTATGTGATTGGATTAAAAAAATGCTTAGCCTCGGCTGGGATTCGAACCCGGGACCCCTGGGGGATAATTCTATGCGCTACCTATTGAGGCCTAGTGATGCGATGAATAGGATTTGAGATTCTCACAGGGGACCATCCCACTATGAATGAATCCCTCTATGAAAAACCATTCTCTATGATTTTCATAGGGGACCATCTACAACCTAATCCGCATAATCCCTGAAAATTTCATCGAAATAGGAACGAAAATGTGGAAGTTATGGCCGTTACAAGGAAATTACCGTTTGCGCATGCGCAGTGGCTACTGTCATTCCGAAGGTGGTGATTTTCATAGGGGACCATGTAAATACTAATCTGTAACATCTCTGAATTTCTTGAAATCGGATGGAAAAAGTGGAAATTATGGCCGTTACAAGGAAATTCACGTTTGCGCATGCGCAGTGGCTATTATCAGTCGGAAGGTGGTGATCTTCATTGAGGACCATCTACAACCTAATCCGCATAATCCCTGAAAATTTCATTGAAATCGGATTGAAAAAGTGGAAGTTATGGCCGTTACAAGGAAATTCACGTTTGCGCATGCGCAGTGGCTATTATCAGTCGGAAGGTGGTGATTTTCGTAGGGGACCATCTAAATACAAATCTTATAACCTTAGCAATCTCGATCAGCTAACTAATATTTTTTGTTCAAAAACTTGTGAAACTTCGCTAATATTATTAGTGACTAGTGAATTCTTAGGCAATGTGCACCAGAAAATAAAAGCGCTAATAATATTGGAACTAACAGACTTGAAAAATTCACTAATATTATTGGCTTATTGTGTAATAGGCTCCAGAATCCTAAAGACTCCACACATAGCCTGATCATGTTGTCGTCCTACGCTAATTTTAGCGACTCCCTCATGAACATGTCAGTATTCCTGTTCGAACCTCAGTATCTCTCAAGGAGCGCTACCTCCTTGCAGGATGAAGCGTGGATTACTTGCGATACTATTCTATGAATATTTTGAATATTTTTTAAAAATATTCAAAACAGCTGACAGTTGTATAAAGTAGTACCAATCCTTGAGTCAGTCTCGAAACACCATGAGCAATAAATTATAATATTTTTCCCTGAAATGCTCACATATCTATGAGTATCTACCTACTCAACTGCGAGAAATTGTTGACAGAGCTCCTTAGAAATCAGTTGGTAGCCGTTAATTGTAGTAGTTTCTAAGTAGATAATTATTTGTTGGCCTTCACTGACTTATACCACTCCAAAAAAATTCCCTCCAAGAGCTGAGTCTACAATATTGAAGACTCAAGAATAAATTAGATTTCTGAGTGATGCTTCTCCATACTCCCTTATAAACATCGCCTGGTATTATAAGTAGTTCCCTTGCAGACTTCCACCCCATTCTTTCTTCCCGCCACAAAATAAATTTCAGATATCTCTGGAGGAAATGGCATGAAAAACGAAATGTCAATCAAACGTCAATGGTCTCTATAGTACGATTATTGAAAATATTGTTTCTTCCATCTCGATTCTTCTTGAATTATTTATCTGTCCGCCCATTAGAGCTGCCAGAAATGATATGAAGGAAAAGATAAACAAAGAAAGTGAAAAACCTTGTCACACGCTTTACCGACACGGGAGGGCTTGAAAGAAAGTGTTATGAAACATTTATTCACAATGTCTTATCGTTATAAAATATAATTTCAGACAATTTTACACACTCAAACATTGTGAACAGATTTTGAACGGCTCAACTCCCGGGAATGTATCAGGTTCCGGAGTCCGCAAAAAGAGGTGAAATTACCCGAACCTTCCCAATTTACGAACCTGTTGACTCAATGAACGTCTCTAAGGAAGGACATATCAATAAGAAGACACCAACTATACCTCCTTCCCAGGAACTTAGCCATCTTACTGATATAGTTCCATCGTAGTCGATAGAAATGTCAGACAGGCTCACAGTCGCGTAATACAGTAGGAGATTAACCTATTTAGAAAGAGACACTCTTATCGGAGCGAAGGTATTTGAAAACGTACCTGGTTTTCCATTTTGATTTTACCAAATTATCTTCCGAATATCCATCAATTGAATTGAATGTTGAATCCATCAACATTTTGGTTTATTATTTTCAATGATAAGCCTTTGATATCCTTTCCGTTTGGATTGCTTTTGGAGAAACTATCGTACTATGGATTTGCCCCTGAAGCGCTATCTTTTTTCAAGAATTATCTGGAAGGTTGGAACCAGGCGGTCTTCTTTCAGGGTGGGCGATCGGCTGAGGTCCTGATTCCGTGTGGAATAAAGCAAGGTTCTGGGCTCGGGCCTTCTCTTTTCATTATATACATTAATGACCTGCTGTATCACACTCAGGTCGGTTGTCATTTGACCTTGTTCGCTGACGATATTACGGCTGTGGTCAGGGGAGCTTCAGAGGAGAATCTGCGGACAAATGCAACGAGGACTTTCTTGGCTGTAAAGGAGTGGTGCGCCCTCAATGCCTTGCTTCTGAATGAGAATAAGTCTCAGAGTATTGACCTCCGGCTGAATGGTCGTTTGGCTCATTCGGTTAGTCTTCTGGGCATGACGATCGATAACTTTCTCTCTTGGGCAGATCATGTGGGCTCGCTGTCCGGAAAATTGTCCTCTTGCATCTTCATGCTGAGGAGATTGGCAGGTGCTGTCTCTGATGATATTCTGCGAATGGTTTACTTTGCGTGTTTCCATAGCCGCATATCGTATTGCGTAGTTATGTGGGGCAACTCATCACACGCATTACGAATATTTAGGCTTCAAAAGAAAGCTGTAAGAATTATTAAACGCATCGGTCATTTGGAGAGCTGTAGAGGCCAATTCAGAGACCTGGGTGTGATGACACTGCCAAGCCTGTATGCTTTCGCAAACCTTGTGTATGCCCATCAAAATTTGGCCTCTGTCGAGCGTGGTTCGGACATCCACGGTTACTGTACCAGAAATGCTGGAAAGTTGCGTCCACATCAAATTAGATTAAAAGTATCCATGCAGTCGGATCCTCTTCAGACTGGGGTACGACTCTGGAATCAACTACCTGCTGACCTGCAAGACCTATCTATGGAAATGTTTAAGAGAAAAACTAAGAAGAGGCTCATACAGGCGGAATTATATGACGTGGAAGATTTTTCCCAATTGATATTTGATTGATGTTGATTTTTCCCCGATATATTTGACTTTTTTTTCTTATTTGTTAATGTTTTTGCTGACGTTTGTATTGCCTTATGGCGGCTACAAATAAAAAATTATTTATTTATTTATTTGGAATCGAGCAAGAAAACAACATTTTAACCCCCCCGCCCCTCAAAATTTGTTGGTTTACGTTTCAAGGTACTTATTGGTACCCATTGGCTGGATAGTTGAAGAAATTGGAAGATATGGAAAGAGGTTACTCTGTAGCTCTTGGCAAGATGTTTGTCGAAATTGCAGACCAAATGACAATTTAAATTGCTTCAGAAACGACAAAACAAGACCTGAACATGAACAGTCTTTAATGGTTTATCATTTTCAATAATGAACTTTTGGAATCGACCAAGAAAAAAATTTTCAACCCCCCCTAAAATTTGTTGGTTTACGTTTCAAGGTACGTAGAATCCGAAAATCTAAAAAATAATGTTCAGTCCGCCCACCGTACGCGGCACTTTTCTTAGCAACCCTGGACCGATTTGGTTCAAATTTGGAATATGGGCTCCATTTGGGGTCTAGTTGTGCCACCAAGCTTTTGGTTGATGTCAGTCACTTCTATGGGGTGAAAATTAAGGGGGGTCTCAGTCGGTCGCCGTTCGTTCCTCGTTCCGGGTTAGTATTTCACGAAATCGAAGGCACAAAAACTTGAAAAGTTGTACCTAAATTTGGATTTTAGAAATTTATTAGTGCACGGCTCTAGGGAATTAAAAAACTGAAATATTGCCGCTGGAGTCATCAAAATCGAACAATAATTGCCAGAGAATTAAATAGAAAACATGGAAAAAACCATTTATTCTGTAGTTTTTCCCATTTTCTTTGGCAATTATTGTTCGATTTTGATGATCCCGGCGGCAATATTTCAGTTTTTCAATTCCCTAGGGCCGTGCACTAATGAATTTCTAAAATCGTTTGAAATTTCAAATTTAGGTACACATTTTTAAGCTTTTGTCCCTTCAATTTCTCGAAATACTAAGAACGAACGGCGACCGACTGAGACCCCCTTAAGGGTTGAAATTTTCAAGAGTGCCTAGCTCGAAAACTCTCGAAATAAAGGTATTGTTTTTTCGCCAATTTTAAATAGAATTGCATTTTTTTTAATTTTTGAGACCACCCGGAGCTCCGCAGGACAATTTATTCGCTCCCTACGAGTACTTAAGGGTTTTCCTTCGATAAAACAGAATCACGAGTGTGAATCATCAAAGTGGTCTAAATTTTCGTTGAAATTTTAGCTAACCAAAACGCGATCCGAGTTCGTTTCGAGTTTTGATTCCTTAGCAACCAGTAATCAGATTTCCTTATGAAGCTCCCGATTTTTCGAATCTAGTGTGAAGCGTTTAGTTATTTCTAATAAACTTGATTGTGAAGGTGTGAGGCAGTATGGTGTGGTAGGTAGTTCCTACCAATGGTTGGTAGGTAAAAATAAGTTGGTAGGTAAAAAAAAAAACGCTCCAAATTATTGCAGCAATTTTTCAAAAATGCCCTAGCTCTAAAACTCTCGTAGTTAGTAGGTACCTATGGTTGGTAGGAAAAAAAAATAAATAGTGACAATGGCAGAACTGTGATCTTCGCAGATGAATGATCTTCACAGGAAAATAATAAACCTTTGTGATATAATTTGTAGCGTTTTATGGTAAGATAGGGTAGTTATGGTCATTTTTGACCGACTTCAACGCGCCGAAGGCGCGCGAAAGAGGAGGTACTCAATTCGGGTTGTCGTGGGACGACGATTTTTTTTTTTTTTTTTTTTTTTTTTTTTTTTTTTTGTATGTCCGAGTTGCTTGCATTTCTTTATTCTGGTACCAATCTGTCTGGTTCTTTTTGAAATTTGTTCTACAAGTATCCGTGGCGGTCCCGTTTCAAACAGATTTCATTTTGCTTTGTTAGAAGTATCGAAAATTTGTGAATGAAGTTGAAAAACGTGGGTCCCGTTTTCGGGAATATTGGTCCGCATTCACTCTTCTTGCCCTGTGACTTCCGACTGAGTCGATGGAGGACCATTTGTGTATAGTCAAATTAAAGGTCTGATTGTAAGCTTTAAAATGATATACTATATGAGGGGGGTTCCGATAACTAAAAGGTGCTGCGGTGATGAGAAAGGGGGAAATTATACTGGGTTATTCGCTCAGAACCTGCATGAGCCATATCAAACGTGTTTATCAATGCTCGAGTATGTGAGTTTTCCTACCAAATATGAAGGATAATCATAGTACTGTTAGTTGGGTATTCTACCATGTGGGTGTAGCACATAGCTCTCTCAACACAAATAACACGATTGGGTAGGTAACAGTGTAGGGGATCGTCAGATCTGCATAGTGCCGTACCAAATATTAGGGATATAATTGTACAGTTAGGTGATGAGAGGGTATTCTACCAAGTGGGTGTAGCACATAGCTTCCTCCTCATCCATAATATAGTTGGGTAGGCAATAGTATAGGAGATTGCCATAACTGCATAGTACCATACTAAATATGAGGTGTATAGTACAGTTAGGTGATAAGAGGGTATTCTACCAAGTGGGTGTAGCTCATAGCTTCCTCGTCATCCATAATATAGTTGGGTAGGTTATGGTATAGGAGATCTTCAGAAGTACATTGTGCTGTACCAAATATGAGGTATATAGTACAACTCGGTGATGAGAGGGTATTCTACCAAGTGGGTGTAGCACATAGCTTCCTCGTCATCCATAATATAGTTGGGTAGGTTATGGTATAGGAGATCTTCAGAAGTACATTGTGCTGTACCAAATATGAGGTATATAGTACAACTCGGTGATGAGAGGGTATTCTACCAAGTGGGTGTAGCACATAGCTTCCTCGTCATCCATAATATAGTTGGGTAGGTTATGGTATAGGAGATCTTCAGAAGTACATTGTGCTGTACCAAATATGAGGTATATAGTACAACTCGGTGATGAGAGGGTATTCTACCAAGTGGGTGTAGCACATAGCTTCCTCGTCATCCATAATATAGTTGGGTAGGTAATGGTATAGGAGATCTTCAGAAGTACATTGTGCTGTACCAAATATGAGTTATATAGTACAGTTAGGTGATGAGAGGGTATACTACCAAGTGGGTGTAGCACATAGCTTCCTCGTCATCCATAATACAGTTGGGTAGGCAATAGTATAGGAGATCTTCAGAAGTACATTGTGCTGTACCAAATATGAGGTAAATAGTACAGTTAGGTGATGAGAGGGTATTCTACCAAGTGGGTGTAGCACATAGCTTCCTCGTCATCCATAATATAGTTGGGTAGGTTATGGTATAGGAGATTGTCATAACTGCATAGTGCCGTACCAAATATGAGGTATATAGTAGAACTCGGTGATGAGAGGGTATTCTACCAAGTGGGGGTAGCACATAGCTTCCTCATCATCCATACTATAGTTGGGTAGGTAATGGAATAGGAGATCTTCAGAAGTACATTGTGCTGTACCAAATATGAGGTATATAGTACAGTTAGGTGATGAGAGGGTATTCTACCAAGTGGGTGTAGCACATCGCTTCTTCGTCATTCATAAATAGTAGGGTAGGTAATGGTATAGAGAACTGAATAGTGCTGTACCAAATATGAGGTATATAGTGCAGTTAGGTGATAAAGGATTTTCTATCAAGTGGATGTAGCACTTAGCTCCCTCGTCAATCATGTCATGGTTGATTTGTTGAATTGTGTTGTCAGAACTACCAACTACCTACGATATATGAGGGAAGTCGAACAGTTAAGGGATATGAGAGTAGATGGCTAAGAAGGAAAGTGAACCAAATACCTCCTGAAACTGATCCATAAACGGAAACTCATCTACACGTATGGAAATTGATCCGGATTACAAAATTTCGTCCACCCTATGGCTTCTAGTTCACCTTACTGAAATGATGCACAGTATTGAAGTAGATCTACATTGCGAAAACTGATCGAAAAACTGCGGGTAAATTAATTTCTGATTCAAATTGAGGACCACTAAAAAGTGAAAAATAAAAAATAATTTAAAATGGAAAAATAATAAAATAAAAACCTTTTTAACAAAAAAATGGACCGACCTCAAAAATGATGTCCGTGAACACCAAAAAGGAAAAAATAATAAACTTAGCGAAAACACACTGATGTATTAGGTTGTTGGATATAAATATCTTGTCAACAGATGGTATGTTGGAATACCAAATATTATTTGTAATGTGATTCACACTCATTGTCACACTCATATCCTCCATCATACGATAGCAGTGACGTACTACCCAATAGTTTTGGAACACTTATATCTACTCGTATTCATGTTTTGTAATACTCACCAGATCATGTGGGTATTACTTAATAACCACAGTGTATCCAGATAGGTAGGTAGGTACGCATTGAAGTCGCCGCTGTGCCCACCTGTAGACACAAACGTCTCCTAGATGTTCTACTTACCAACATTTTATTCGTTTTCGGAAATATAGGTACATACCTCCCATACCACAGACAAGCTTCCACACCGAGTATGAACGTATATATCTTTTTGTCTAAAATTGTGGACGGTTTTGAACGTTAATTAGGTTAAAACGATTCCGAAGTTATGTTGCTACAATATAATATATCCACCAATAAAATAAACAGTCTCATGTAATAATAGAGTCTCAAATTACTCGTCACAACCATTCCTAGGGAGGTTCACACTTACTATCATACTCATATGGCAGCAGAGACGTACTAGGTACCTGATAGTTTGGGGAGCACATTGTAACTCAATGGTAGGTACTTACTCTTGTAATGCTAACCAGATCATCGAGTAAGGAAGGTGATTAGTTTGTGTCTACAGGTGGGCACGGCGGCGACTTCAATGCGTACCTACCTACCTATCTGGATACACTGTGGTTATTAAGTAATACCCACATGATCTGGTGAGTATTACAAAACATGAATACGAGTAGAGATAAGTGTTCCAAAACTATTGGGTAGTACGTCACTGCTATCGTATGATGGAGGATATGAGTGTGACAATGAGTGTGAATCACATTACAAATAATATTTGGTATTCCAACATACCATCTGTTGACAAGATATTTATATCCAACAACCTAATACATCAGTGTGTTTTCGCTAAGTTTATTATTTTTTCCTTTTTGGTGTTCACGGACATCATTTTTGAGGTCGGTCCATTTTTTTGTTAAAAAGGTTTTTATTTTATTATTTTTCCATTTTAAATTATTTTAGTAATATAAGATCGAAAACATGAAAATACCTTTAAATTGTACCTCGTATAAACTTGGAAAAACAAAGTTGCCATTTTGAAGAAAATACGAATATCACTTCTCTATGGTGCATCCGTGCTATTATGTTGGCGGAACTGAGAAACCGTTCCTGGTCAAAGTTCTGGCAGAAGCCCTTTTGATAGAACTTCTCGAAGCCCTGTTTGATTCAACTCGATCCTACTCGGATTTCTATGATGTACGGGTGTTGAACGGTATTTTATTCGGAAAGTTGATTAAATATGAAGCTATGTTAAAGATCGATGTTGTCCTCCGATTTCCACAATACTAAGATAAACTACCGAGTAAGTTATGTAAGTAGCATTTTATCCCAATATTCCGGTTGCTGTAAGACACTTTCTTATTTAAATTAGTTGTAGAACGACTCTCGACGTTCTCCAGTCTTTAACATGGGACACCCTGTATATTATTTCTATCATACCTAAGTACTCAAAATACTAGTATTTTACGTATGATTTGGTTATAAAACTCTTCTCTTCCTCAGACAGGAAGGTAATTTATGTAAAAAGGACACACCTTTGACCAAAAAATGTCAATTTTAAGTGAATCTGATTCTTTTTAGGAAGTCCCACAGTAAGACTTGGGCGTCCTTATGCGATCGATCTGGGGTGAAGGAGGACAACACTCAACAGAAAAAAAAGTCTGCCAAGTGGGTGTGGCACATAGCTTCCTCGTATCCATAATCCGATTATATAGATGATCCGATGCATAGTAGTTAATCTCAAAACACCAATCTCTAAGTACCTTTCACTACCCTCATAGGGGACCATCTACACGTTAATCTGGACAATCCTAGAAAATTTCATCAAATTCGGATGAAAAATATAAATATTATGGCTGTTACAAGGATTTTACGTATGCGCATGCGCAGAGGCTTTTGTAAATTTTAAGGCCTTGATTTTCTTCGGGGACCATCTACAACCTAATCCGCATAATCCCTGAAAATATCATCGAAATCGGGTGGAAAATGTGGAAGTTATGGCCGTTACAAGGAAATTCACGTTTGCGCATGCGCAGTCGCTTCTATCAGTCCGAGGATGATGATTTTCATAGGGGACCGTCTACACACCAACCCGCACGATACCTGAAAATTTCATAGAAATCGGACCATGACTTCGTTAATTATGCGCGTTACAAGGATTTCACGACAAACGGACAGACAGACAGACAGACACGGAACCAAAATTGTTCAGAAAGTTCAAAAACGCAAAACGCGAGTGAAAATTTTGATTTTGCAGAACTTTTTTTTCGTCCTTGAAAAGTGATAACAAAGCTTCCGCTACCTTGGTAGACTCGGAAGCAATAACCACACAGTAATCCGTTTTAGACCATTCTGAAACCAAATCCGCGAGAAAAAAAAACCATAGGTGAATATCTGTGTGTGTGTGTATGTATGTGTGTAGGTGTAGGTGTGTGCGTGTGTGTGACAAAAACATGTGTCGTTGTTTTATCCAAGCTTTGAAATTGAGAAAAATTCACATCAAACCTCCGGATTTTCATGATATATTCTCTGTACCACCATGGAACTAATAGTGGTGCCACCATGGTGCCAGGACACCATAAACCGCTTATTTCGTGGGTTTTTTTTGTGTTTCAACTTGAATTCGGAAATGAACTTCGACGGACTGCATACCAAAACAAATAGATGAAAGTTAAACTTTACGAAGTATCATCGCTTTGGTGCCAGACTGGCACCATTATTGGCGGTTGGGGGAGGGGGGGGGGGAACTCGAATTCGCATGTTGGGAGTCGTAGAGCATGGATTTCAAAATGCTCTTCAAATGCGAGGCTCCCATGCCGCTAGAAATGTTATTGTGGAATATGGTGGGGGGGGGGGGGGGGTTCTTGCCTAAAAACCTTGATAAATTTACATCGAGTGAAAAAGTTTTTTCGGTTACCAACTGGTATTAATTGACCTAATACTTATCCAATGGGAAGGCCCCTGGAATGCATGCATTACTAAACGATATGTTTGAATTTGATGTCATTTCTGTCTGATTTTTATTAAACTGCTATTAAAGTCTTGCCGTGATATTGTAAGATGGGGTTTATTAGTCGATTTCTCCCCATACTTAAGTCTCTTTAAATCAGAATTGCATGAATTTTTTTTCCCAATAGGTCAATAAGCAGGTGAAGTCATTCGGCCATTGTAGAGGACGAGTGAATTCTTCATGATGAGTGAGAACCCCACTCTGCGTTTGTCGAGTCAGGCGAACATTTGCCGCCGAATGGAGGTCGAAAGACTTCGTGTTGAATTTCCCAGGTCTTGTCAAGGCTAGAACAGAACTGTGCTGGGGACGAGAGGGATGTTGGGGGACGTACATACATATTAGAACAGCTGCTGCAGTACAACCCTTAGACGGAGGTGTTGAAAGCTCACTTAGCTCGGGGGTGCTTCAACGACAAGAGGGTTACAAAAAAGACAGGGACAGGGTGGAGGGGGTTATTCACAAGTGTTCGCTTCTTGTGGGACTTTTCGCCGAATCGCGTCCACGTGTCTCCCTCAATACTGCACCACCCTTCAGAACCACGTAGGACCTCTTGAGTGTCATCTTCACTCCTCTAATGTGACAGATGAGCGAACCAAGAGAAGAAACACTACGGAGGAAAATATCACTCAGCCATCTCTGTGGGGGGGCTCTTTTAATGTAACGCTCTGTTATTTCAACCAAGTGTTGTGAAAATATCGAACGTTGTAAAAACAGACAATTGTCTAATAGAGGCCACTTACTGCGCAATTTTTCTCACCACATGGTGAGTGAGTGGAGGGGGAAGGGGTATTCGAAAAGTGATGAATATACTGTTTGAAAGTTCTCCAACACTCATTTCATGGGTTTCTAATGAACATTTGTTCCATCTAATGGTTTTTAGAGCAACGAGGAAATGTTAAAGTTTTGTGTTGTGTGTGAGATTCATGTCTGAATAAATTGTATAGTTTGTTTGCAAATTCCATAGTTGTTCCTCTGTACCAACATTTAAACAATACGATAGGGAACCAAAAATATGAACTAGGTGTATCAGGTTAATGTGGTTAGTACCTATTTCAGGGGGTGATTCTACAACTTATTTGCAACAAAAAATGTCCTTTTTTCGCTCAGAAATGCCGAGGAGGCAAGAAAAGGAAGTACCAGGCAGCATGAGAGGAACGTCACCCCTCTTTTACCCCTCTTATCACTTCTGTAGACTCCATGTTTGCACCACAAATGACAACATTTTTGAGGGTTCTGGCCGAACCTCTGAGTGAGAAGTGGGACCGGCCAGAAGTAAAGGGATGATTACGAACGACGTTGTCCTTCTCCATACTCCGTGCAACTTCAATATGCCTTCGTGGGGTGAGAAGGAAATGGAGAGCATGTGACTCATTGATGGGAGTCAGTTATAGCCTACCAAATTCAAAACTCCTTTAGATTGTTTTCGAAAGAAAATTCCAGGCAATTAATCATCAGAAAAAGTACTTGTTACGTGAAATAAATAGTTGATTGTTCTAAAAATGTCCTATAACATAATATGTTATATATATTATATATGTTATATATTATATTGCTTCCGAGTCTACCAAGGTAGCGGAAGCTTTGTTTTCACTTCAAGGATGAAAAAAAAAGTTCTCCAAAATCAAAATTTTCACTCGCGTTTTGCGTTTTTGAACTTTCTGAACAATTTTGGTTCCGTGTCTGCCTGTCTGTGTGTCTGTCTGTCCGTCTGTGTGTCTGTCATGAATTCCTTGTAACGCGCATAACTATACGAAGTTATTGTCCGATTTCTATGAAATTTTCAGGTATCGTGCGGGTTGGTGTGTAGACCGTCCCCTATGAAAATCATCATCCCCGGACTGATAGAAGCGGCTGCGCATGCGCAAACGTGAATTCCTTGTAGCGGCCATAACTTCTACATTTTCCATCCGATTTCAATGAAATTCTCAGGGATGTTACAAATTAGTATTTAGATGGTCCCCTATGAAAATCACCACCTTCCGACTGATAATAGCCACTGCGCATGCGCAAATGTGAATTTCCTTGTAGCGGCCATAACTTCCACTTTTTCAATCCGATTTCAATGAAATTTTCAGGGATGTTACAGATTAGTATTTAGATGGTCTCCGATGAAAATCACCACCTTCCGACTGATAGTAGCCACTGCGCATGCGCAAACGTGAATTTCCTTGTAACGGCCATAACTTCCACTTTTTCAATCCGATTTCAATGAAATTTTCAGGGATGTTACAGATTAGTATTTAGATGGTCCCCTATGAAAATCACCACCTTCGGACTGATAGTAGCCACTGCGCATGCGGAAACGTAAATTTCCTTGTAACGGCCATAACTTCCACTTTTTCAATCCGATTTCAATGAAATTTTCAGGGATGTTACAGATTAGTATTTAGATGGTCCCCTATGAAAATCACCACCTTCGGACTGAAAGTAGCCACTGCGCATGCGGAAACGTAAATTTCCTTGTAACGGCCATAACTTCTACATTTTCCATCCGATTCAATGAAATTTTCAGGGATGTTACAGATTAACTTTTTTTGATGTTTTGAGATTAACTACTATGCATAGGATCAACTATACAATCGGGTTATGGATACGAGGAAGCTATGTGCCACACCCACTTGGCAGACGTTTTTGGTTTATTATTTTCAATAATGAACCTTTGGAATCGACCAAGAAAAAAAAAATTGCTTAACACCCCCTCAAAATTTGATGGTTTACGTTTCAAGGTACGTAGAATCCAAAAATCGAATAAAAATTTGGCCGTCCGTCCGCCGTCCGCCGTACGCCGTATGCCGTCCGCCGTACGCGGCACTTTCGCCACTTAGCATTGACCGATTTTGATGAAATTTGGTATGTAGGCTCCATTTGGGGTCTAGTTGTGCCCCGAAGATTTTGGTTGATGTAGATCACTCCTAAGGGTTCCAAAATCAATTTTGAAATTTTGAAAACGCCCTAACTCAAAAAATTTTGATATGAAGGTGTTTTTCCTTCAATTTAAGATTCTATAGAATTTTTAGAATTTTTTGAGACCACGCGGAGCTCTGTAGGACAAACCGTTCGCTCCCTACGAAAATTTAAGGGTTTATATTGAAATATATATATATATATATAAATCAAAACACGAGTGTTAATCGCAAAAGAGGCCTAATCTCCGTTCAAATTAGAGCTGACCAAAATGCGATCGATGGTTGGTGATTTTGATTTTTTTTTTTTTTTTTTTTTTTTCTTCTCTTCATATTGGATGGTTGGTGATTTTGTAGACGAGTGATCTATATAGAAAAATAATAAACCATTGTGTAATAATTTGCAGCGTTTTTTACTTAACTTTACCCACGAAGGACGAGCGTGCCACAGGTAGCAGGCAGCGAGCATGTTCCAAAAAAAAAAAATTCCTACCTATGCAGGTCGCGTTTCTTTGTCGCCAAACCCCTTGATTGCTTCAGGCAGGTCTAATCCAGAAGTCTGATGCTAGATTTTATCAAGTGCTGCTAGCATCACTTTTTTCCCTAATTTTAAGTCTGCATTTTTCAACATACATCCCGAACTGTGGTAAGTGGAATAAAAATTTTGTGTGTTGATTTTGTCCAACTTTTCGACCGCATTCATTATTCTAGATAGTTCCCCTAGAGTTTCTATAAGCTTTTATTCGTTTCCATTATGTCACCTGTGTTCAAATCGCTGTTAAAGACGAGTGTGCCATACTTGGCACGCTCGTCCCTCATGGGGTCTTTTTGGAACTTCCTCAAATAAGAGTAATTTCTCCCGCTTCAGCTGTAACTCTTTTTTTCCTTATAATTATGCCTATATCAAATTCAACCCTCAAACCGGAATTCAAGAGGCAACTTGCTCTGACTTATTTGATCAGCCACAAGAAGCCGTTCAAAACTTCGCGCTGATCCCGTGAAAGGGAAAAGATCTTAGCAAGTCCTTTCAGACATTCGGTTCGACGGGAAAGATCACCTTTTAGGCCCGATTGAAAAAAGGTGAGCCAGCAAAGGAAGCACCAGCAGACTATTTACAAGGGGCAAGTGCGTCCAATGCAATGTCGAGTATCACACTAAGTAAGCAAAAGACTAGGAGTTTCGATAGCCAGCAGTATGTTATGGTTAGGAAGAAACCTCAAAATTTTCTTATGGTGTAGATAATTCGATTATTATGCTAGTCTTGGTTGGTCTGAACTTCTTTTCTGAGATGATAATTTTAAGCGGATCTCAACTATTCTCGGCTATAGGTACCAATATTATTATTTCGATTGTTCTATTTTCAATAAATTTCTAGAGTTTTTATTCGGGTTTCGTATGTTGTTTATTTATGTGAACAACTAAATATGTCAATTTTCCCTTCCGCATTTTTACCGAGTTGAAGGTTGAAAATTGCAACTGGTAGAGACGAGCATGCCATATATGGCACGCCTCGTTCTGGTGACTGGGGTGGGGGTAGAATTTTTTGATTATTTTTTTGGGATACTTCAAAGACCAAATGATGAGAAAAAACAAAACAAAATCTATAAAAAACGATATATTTTTTCCCATCCTTGGTGGGTTAAAATCCGACTTTTCCCACTGGGGGGGGGGGGGGGGGTTGCAACCTACTGCCCTCCCCCTCGGCGAGTCTCATGAATCGTTTCCACAAAAACTCACTAATTTCTCCATTAAATTCAACATCTTGGGCCAGTTTTTACTGAAGATGAACACTTAAGCCGATCCAGAAATGGAACACGTACAACTGTGGAATTTCTCATACTTGGGGAAATTTCAACCTTGAAAGATGAAAACAATGCATCTGCTTCCTTGATAGACTCATAAGCAAAAGGTTTTTAAACAAATGCGTAGTAACAATGTTGATGACTCACAGTCATGCTTCACTCAAATATTTTGCATTTACGGCCAACATGATCGCCAAACAAAAGAAACACAAAACAGGGTTTTGTTAATCTGAAATTCGGTGAAGTTGTGCCTGTTGTCGCTAATTGATGTGCCGGTTTCACCAAATACCTTGGAAGCTGATTTTGGGAATAAATACAACTTTAGTCGTGTTGGATATTTTAATGATAAACTCGCAATGATTGATTCATTAATGAGGCTACACGTTGCATGCCTGGTTTTCATCACAAATCGCTCCTTGTGACAGACACGGCCCCTTATTATATCTCGATCCATCATTCATGCCTTTTTATCCCGCTATTCCACTTTATTAGCGGCTTGATGGGGAACAAAAGCGGAGGGGAAACCTACCCTGTTCGCTCTCGTGACCTTTGAAATATATTGATAAGGGGTTGGTGTTTTTTCTTCGTATAAACATCCTGAGTAGTTATCACGAAATGGCGCCTCAGGGCTTGATTTGATCCACCGCACGTGGATGAAATGAAACTTTCTCATCCTTCGAAGAATCGGATTTTTCCACCCACACTTTTACACCATTTACTGAATATTTATAAGCCCGTATTACTCGAAGTTTTAAGTACTTAGTGACAACAAGTGCCTGATACTATTGGACCTTCTAAAAAGAACTTCTTCCACTCAAAGCAAAAGGAGTGGTAAGATAAGGAAAGGTGGCGATTATTTTTACTGTCCTCAGTTTTGTCGAATGGAAGCTAAAATCTTACTTATCTTACGAAAAGTCCCTAGTTTAACGCTATATTTTCCCAAGATAATATTATGAACTCAAAATACCAGTAGGTAGGTTGTTTATATGAAATAAACATGTGTTCAGTCCTCTCTCGAGTCTGGATAACCTTCGTAACGGCCAAACTGGCAATAGCCGTCCTAACGGCGCCCATCCTACTCCCTCCCACGGGTATTGGAACCACTTCGAAACTTTTTTTTCGGTAGGCAAGTGAGAAAATAAGATCCATAGGTGGAGTTGGATCTCGTAAGATAAGTACCTGGAAGTGTCCGCGACTTCAAGTTATGTGGGATTCTTGAAACCCACTAAAAAACGCTGCAAATTATTACACAATGGTTTATTATTTTGCTTCCTCACTACCTAAGGTAGGGAAGCTTTGTATTCGTGAAAGAAGTGAAAAAAAAAATGCCCTCTAAAATCAAAATTTCCACTTGCTTTTTGCGTTTTAGAGCTTCCCGAACAATTTTGGTTCCGTGTCTGTCTGTCTGTCTGTCGGTCTGTCTGTCTGTCGGTCTGTCTGTGGTCAATCCTTGTCCCGGGCAAAACTATACTAACCTGTGGTCCGATTTTGATGAAATTTTCAGGGATTGTGCGGGTTAGGTCCTAGACGGTCCCCTATAAATTTCAGCACCTTCGGACCAAAAGGAGCGAATGCCCATGCGCAAACGTGAATTTCCTGGAACCTCGGTTTCTCGGTTTCTAATGAACTGATTTTGCTCAAATTTGGAGGTTAGTTAGGGACTAACTTCTAAGAGACACCCTATAAGTTTCAATCAAATTGGTCAAGCAATAGCCGCTGCGCATGCAATGGAGAATGCTGAAGGCGCCTGAGTGATCACTGATCAGCTGAGTGAGCTCCAAGGCCATTTTCTCTCCTGTTGAACGCAGGAAGCTGAAATTTCAGAGGCAGGGTCAATGGAGAATGCTGAAGGTGCCTGAGTGGTCACTGATCAGCTTAGTGAGCTCCAAGGCCATTTTCTCTCCTGTTGAACGCAGGAACATGAAATTTGAGAGGGCGGGTCAATGGAGAATGCTGAAGGCGCCTGAGTGATCACTGATCAGCTGAGTGAGCTTCAAGGCCATTGTCTCTCCTGTTGAACGCAGGAAGCTGGAATTTGAGAGGCAGGGTCAATGGAGAATGCTGAAGGTGCCTGAGTGGTCACTGATCAGCTGAGTGAGGTCCAAGGCCATTTCCTCTCATGTTGAACGCAGGAACCTGAAATTTGAGAGGGCGGATCAATGGAGAATGCTGAAGGTGCCTGAGTGGTCACTGATCAGCTGAGTGAGCTTAAATATTACAGTGGAAGAAATATAAAGAGGGAGAGGGAGCAAAAACCTTTTCAAGGTATGTCACATTTTAGCCATTAGGCTCTAAGCGGAAATCATCCGGGGGTGCAGGGGGCGAAGCCCCCGCCGAGGCGCGCAGCGCCGAGTTTTCCCAACTGATTCTATACGTCCATGTTACAATGAGTGAGGAAGCTATACTGCCCACCCAACTTGGCAGACGTTTTTCTATATAGATCACTCGTCTGCAAAGCCACCAACCATCCAACATGAAGAAAAACATCGATCGTATTTCGGTCAGCTATAATTTGAACGGAGTTTAGGCCTCTTTTGCGATTCACACCCGTGTTTCTGATTTATCGTACGTCCAAACTTCAAATTATCGTAGGGAGCGAACGGTTTGTCCTACGGAGCTCCGCGTAGTCTCAAAAAATTTTAAAAATTCTATAAAATCTTAAATTGAAGGAAAAACAATACCTTTATATCAAAATTTTTTGAGTTAGGGCGTTTTCAAAATTTCAAAATTCATTTTTGAACCCTTAGGAGTGGCCTACATCAACCAAAATCTTCGGGGCACGACTAGACCCCAAATGGAGCCTACATACCAAATTTCATCAAAATCGGTCAACGCTAAGTGGCAAAAGTGCCGCGTACGGCGTACGGCACTTTTGCCACTTAGAGGGCGTTAAAAAAAATTTTTCTTGGTCGACTCCAAAGGTTCATTATTGAAAATAATAAACCAAAAAACACCTCCTTTTCTCCTATGTTGGAGCTCAGCCCGGAACCTTTTAACATATTATTTCGGGCTGATTTGGTGGTTACCAAATTTCATCAAAATCAGTCCATATGGGTATAGGGGATACCAAATTTCATCAAAATCGGCCCATATGGGTATATGGGCTATATTTGAGGTCTAGTTGAGCCCTGAAGCTTTTTGTTATTACCAGTTTTGATAAATGAAGGTATTGTATTTTCACTGAATTAAAATATATATGAGTTTTTAGAACCGAATGAGGCCATCCAGAGCTCTGTTAATCAAACCGTTAGCTCCCTAGAGTTGGATTGGAAATCAGTAGCACGAGTGTGAATTGCAAAAATTCATCACTGACGGAAATACGCCTGCTAAAATTCCGGTTCGTTTTTTCGAACAGAGTTTCATGTCACTCATTTGGGCTTCCTTAGCAACCAAGAACCGTCGTAATGAAGGCACTCGGAGCTTTTGGATATCTATCCAAACATATCTAACATATCTTGTTATTGGTATTAGGTAGTATTTAACGGAAACGTTGAGTTCAATGCAGAAGGAATATTTATACAGTAAAATAACGAACCATTACGTAATCATTTGCAGCGTTTTCACACCACATGAAGCTTCACTTGGAGGATCAGATGAAAAGTGGTCTACCTAGGAAAACGCCGTTATTTTCAATCATGGGATTGACTCGAATATTTATGTCAACACTTGCGCAAAGAGACCGCTCCAATCGTTCGAGGAGATTTCTGGGATAAAAGTCTGGGCGTTCCAAATATTTTGAGGTAGGTAGAAGCGAGAGCGTTTGTTTCTTCCCCCTCAAATCTCAGCCACATTCCCGATATTGGTTTATTGAAATACCAATAACGGGAGCTTCAATAAAATATTACGATTCTCCATCTCAGTGGTCCCAGAATCCCTCTTCAGCCCCTTTCCCATTCGCCTTGAGCCATCGCCACTCATACCTCACTCCACTGAGCCCCGCTTGAAACATCGTGGGGCGCTGGGGACGCTTCCTCATAAATATTGCAAAAACCTACTGTTTTGCCTCGATGGACCTTTTATGTCCTGGGAACGATCGAATTGGACGTGGGGAGTTCAATAATCCAAGACAAAATCACGATTACTTTCCGAAACGGCACTTCGAAATATTGAACATCCTAAAATTGGATATATTCACGGTCTGTGTACAGATAGAAATTGATGGACGTTTGCTCCCAAGTCCACGAACGGATCCCGTAAGTTTTGTTATCAGATTTAAAGGTGAACTTTACTTTCGAATGCACATCACTTGGCTCTTTGTTTTACCACGAAGCTTACACCACAGAGCTTTTATCAGTTTAAGACCAAGGGGAGAGAAGATGCAGCTGATCTCACGTCAGTCTCACTTCCTAAACGCTCTCGACAAATTTCTCCCAAGAAGGGGCTTCTCCATCTTGAATCCACTTGGACTGTGGGACAAACTTCTTGGGTTCCAGCAGAGAAATGGAAGAAGTCTTGGATTGGTACCATCAACAGGACACAATCATCTAATGCAATCATCGAGTGCCCGACCCCCTGAGGTATCGATTTTAACCCCTCAGCGTCACCCCATTTTGGTTGAATTCACACGAATTTCCAGCAGTTGTTTCCCAAACAATAGCAGTACTTTTGTGAAACTTACTACTATTTTTTGCCCCTCGAATCAGGATCTAGTAATAATTTTCCCCTAAGAAATGATCCTGCAAACCTAGCAGCTATCACGTCAGGATACCTGCTGATCAGGGCTCCACTCAGTGCTCGCCCTGACTTACCCGTCCTTGAACAGCCTGCCAACCTGCCACTAATGGAAGCTTGTCAGGACGGAGTATTACACCATCTGCAGTAGAGAAAAAGAGGTCGAAGAAGCATCAGAATCTTGAGATCGAAGATCTTGTCACCCTCAAGGGTGACTCAGCGTCAGCTCAATAGCGCCGTTCAGGAGGCTTTTCCTGTTACGGGCTGTATGTAACTTAGGCTTAGCTTATGTAACCTACTTGTCGACAACTTGTTCGGTGATGGCGGAAAAATTTCTATCTCTATTCCAAAAAACGGCTGTGACAAGATTCTACTTACAAAATAGTATAATCTCGAACAGGCATAAACACCCTTGAGCACAGATATCAAATTTCAGTACCACGATTTTCATGTTCACGAGGATAATTTACAGAAATCGTCGAAACACATCAAAATACCGCTCGTAAAATACTGTAACATGTCAATTTTTGGCCACTTCGAGTTGGGTATTGGTTTGAAGCGAAAGTTTCGTTCTGTGAAAGTTGTAATTAGAGAACCACGACTAAAAAGCAGGGGGTTCAGGAACATTTCTCATTATACCGATTGCCAAAATTTAGTATCTTGTTAAGGACGATAATATCGTTATGTATAATAAGTTATATTATAACTGGTTGACATTATACTGAAAATTTGTCTTTGTCGGTTCAGAGGAAACACACTGCTCTCACGTCACGTGATCAGGAGCGTACGTGATATCACGTGATACGAAGTCTGGACAACCTCCCCGGCGTGACCTGAGTTGAGGTCTGAGCAAGTCTTTCCAAATGGCACTACGAGTGTTCTATTTCTTTGTCACTTTCAATCAACTGATGTAAGTAGTTAAATTTTGCTTTCCCCAGGCAAAAGTATATTCGAAACCGATCAGCGTCTTTCAACAGCTGGGGGTATAACGCATGAAACTCCCCTAATTTCTCCCTCTGGTCATTTATCCCATGTACCCCGTTGGAACTAATTACGATGGAACTAGCCAATAATAATTTAATCTTCTTGCCATTCTGAGTCGCTACTCGAGGAGGCTATCTTTTGGCTCGTCTAGAACAAAAAGAATCACTAGCTGCTCGTTTCAGAGCCCGTCAACATATAAATTATGATTGGCCGTGATACCAGAGTGCTTGTATGCCCTATATCATGTGATGTGAGAGAACACCTGACAGGCAGGGGGCAATGTGGTTCCACCTGGGGGTCTCAGTCGGTCGCCGTTCGTTCCTCGTTCTGAGTTGGTATTTCCTTAAATTGCAGGAGCAAAAACTTGTAAAAATGTAGCTAATTTTGAAATTTTCAAGGATTTAAGAAATTCATTAGTGCATTAGCCTAGGGAATTAAAACACTGAAAGATTGCCGCTGGAATCATCAAAATTTAACAATGATTGCCAGAGAAAACGCTGCAAATTATTACACAAAGGTTTATGATTTTTATATACAGATCACTCGTCTGCAAAGAACACTGTTTTGCCATTGTTACCCAACACGAAGAAAAACATCGATCGCATTTCGGTCAGCTAAAATGTGAACGGAGATTAGGCCTCTTTTGCGATTCACACTCGTGTTTCTGATTTATCGTAAGTCCAACCCTTAAGTTCTCGTAAGGAGCGAACGGTTTGTCCTACAGGGCTCCGCGTGGTCTCTAAACATACTAAAAATCCAATATCATCTTAAATTGATAGAAAAACAATACCTTTACATCAAAATTTTTTGAGTTAGGGCCTTTTCAAATTTTCAACCCTTATTTTTCAACCCTTAGAATTGACTAACATCAACCAAAAGCTTCGGGGCACAACTAGCCCACATACCAAATTTCATAAAAATCGGTCCATGGGAACTGAGGAAAGTGCCGCGTACGAACGGCCAAATTTTTATTCGATTTTTGGATTCTACGTACCTTGAAACGTAAACCATCAAATTTTGAGGGGGGTTAAACAAATTTTTTTCTTGGTCGATTCCAAGGGTTCTTTATTGAAAATAATAAACCAAAAGAAAAAGTTTATTTTATTATCAATTTTTTAAAAATAGTAATTATATTTTATTCAAACGTAACAATAGTGTTACTGTAAATAACACTATTGCCCATTTTTCTGTGGCAATTATTGTTCAATTTTGATGATTCCAGCGGCAATCTTTCATTTTTTCAATTTCCTAGTCCGATGCACTAATGAATTTCTAAAACCCTTGAAAATTTCAAATTTAGTTATATTTTTTAAAGTTTTTGCCCCTGAAATTTAGGGAAATACTAACTCGGAACGAGGAACAAACGGCGACCGACTGAGACCCCTTTTTGCTTCCGAGTCTAGCAAGGTAGCGGAAGCTTGTTTTCACTTTTCAAGGATGAAAAAAAAAAAAGTTCTCCAAAATCAAAATTTCCACTCGCTTTTTACGTTTCAGACCTTCCTGAACAATTTTGGTTCCGTGTCTGTGTGTCTGTCTGTCTGTCATGAATTCCTTGTAACGCTCATAACTATACGAAGTTATTGTCCGATTTCGATGAAATTTTCAGGGATTGTGCGGGTTGGTGTGTAGACGGTCCCCTATGAAATTCATCATCCCCGGACTGATAGAAGCGACTGCGCATGCGCAACCGTGAATTCCTTGTAACGGCCATAACTTCTACATTTACCATTCGATTTCAATGAAATTTCAGGGATGTCACAGATTAGTATTTAGATGGTCCCTTATGAAAATCATCATCCCCGGACTGATAGAAGCGACTGCGCATGCGCAAACGTGAATTCCTTGTAACAGCCATAACTTCTACATTTTCCATCCGATTTTGATGAAATTTTCAGGGATGTTACAGATTAGTATCTAGATGGTCCCCTATGAAAATCACTACCTTCGAACTGATAGCAGCCACTGCGCATGCGCAAACGTGAATTTCCTTCTAATAGCCATAACTTCTACATTTTCCATCCGATTTCAATGAGATTTTCAGGGATGTTACAGATTAACTTGTTTCGATGTTTTGAGATTAACTACTATGCATCGGATCATCTATACAATTTTTTTTTTTTTTTTTTTTGTAGGAAGTGGGGAAACTCTCATGAGCACTGAACGGGCCTACCCGTATCAGTAGTGTTGGACTCCATAGGCCTACCAACTAAAGGACGTCCGAAGTAACAGTGGTTTTAGTCGAAATTTCGAACATTGGATTGGAAACGGTTGAGTCTAGTTTACCTATCTAAAGTTTTCCGTCTGGGGGAGGAATACATTCCTGCGCCGGTTCAGACACCAATCAAGTTGTCTCTTCCATCTCGATTGTACCTCTGTTTTCGATGTCGACATTCCAATCGTCTTCTCGAATTTCTGGCCCACCTACGCGAGCCATCCGTACAGATAAGCCATGAGACACTAATGAATTCCATGATTCCTCTTTCATCACGAACCCTTCGTGTTAATTACTCCTAGAAGCCTGAATTAAACAGGGCGAGGTGACATAAAGGAACAATATCTCCATGTAAATGCCACACATACAGTCCCCAGCAACGTCGGCCCCGCAGCTTAAGTTGAATCGGAACTAGTGTTAATTTCAATTCGCAGGGGTCGCTCGAAGGAGAGTTTGCGCGCTCGGGCGGAGGACGGTGTCTTTGTTCCATGCATGTTAATAAGATCGCCGAGCGCGAACCGCAAGATAAATCTGAGAAAGCCCGGACTGAGGGAACAATGGAAGGCCTACGCTACAGCCCCCAAGCGCGTTATTTACTCGGTAACCGTCTTGCGCGTTATTTACTCCTCGGTCTTGATAAGGTAAGCCCTCGCGTGATGAACGGTTATGCCATGCGAAAAGAGAAAAAAAGTAGGTAAAAACCCTTTGGTCTCGCCCCCGAAGCAAATGCACATCAAAAAAGGGGAATATACGTTTCCGTGGCACTCTCGAGATAACTTCGTTTTAAACATTCAGCCGCGAAATACATCACATTCTTGAGCATTTCAACGGGGTTTTCTGGTTTTTCATGTGGCTCATGAATAGCAACATTTTGTACTATTTCACACATTATTAAAACTACCAAGATTATCAGAGGACATTGTGGGGTACCACTATTTGTTTGTATTATAATTTACCTAAATAAAGCCAAGCCCTAGGTTATCCAACCTCAGCCACAACGAACCGAGAGTCATTCTCCTGGATTTTCCCAGGGCTCCTGGGAAATTTCCCCAGACGCTTAGTGGGGGAACTGGTATACATGGTGTTTCACGAAAAGGTTACACCCCCCTTCATTTCCGAAAAATACAGCGTAAAAAATTCCAATCAACGCAATTCTTCGTGATTTTTTGTGAGGATCTCAGGAAAAATACTTTTGCCCAAAAAAGTTGCGCGCAATCGTGCGCAATTGACACTAACTTCATTTTTTTCAAATGGAACCCCCCTTTTTTATTACAAATTTGGATTCTACGTCAAATTTCATGAAAAATTCATACCCAAATCGATTTCTTTTATTGCGCGCAACCTGGCTTTTGAACGTTCTAAGTTGCGCAACTCCACAATTGCGCAAAAATTAGGTTTTGGAGAACCCTAGGTAACTGTGGCACATGTTTTTCGTCATATTTTGACGCTGAATCACAGGGTGTCATCTGTTTTGAGGAAGAACAAGATTTAAAAAAGAAAAATTAACATTTCTTTCACGAAAACATCAGTTTTGTGGTCGAAATCATGTTTATTTTTTACTTTCTCACCTTCTTTTGAACCACAGGCTTGGGACCGTCTACGGCGGAGGTAAAAACTAAAACTGGCAGCACGATCATGCTTGAACTGAATAAAATTGCCTAAAAACTCATAACGATTTAAAAAGAGTTATTTTTTCACTAATTACAACCGAATTTTTGGCCGCCATTTAGAAAAATTCGACTCAAATTGAAAAACGGATGACACCATGGGATTTAGCGTTAAAAAATGATGAAAAAACATGTGCCACACTTAGGGTTCTCCAAATCCTAATTTTTGTGCAATTGTAGAGTTGCGCAACTTAGAGCTTTCAAAAAGCCAGGTTTCGCGCAATAAAAAAAAATCGGTTCGGGTATGAATTTTTCATGAATTTTGACGTAGAATCCGAATCTGTAATGAAAAACGCTGCAAATTATTACACAATGGTTTATTATTTTCTATATAGATCACTCGTCTACAAAATCACCAACCATCCAATATGAAAAGAAAAAGAAAAAAAGAAATCAAAAAAAAAAAATCAACATCACCAACCATCGATTGCATTTCGGTCTGCTCTAATTTGAACGGAGATTAGGCCTCTTTTGCGATTCACACTCGTGTTTTGATTTATATATATATATATATTTCAATATAAACATTTAAATTTTCGTAGTGAGCGAACGGTTTGTCCTACAGAGCTCCGCGTGGTCTCAAAAAATTCTAAAAATTCTATAGAATCTTAAATTGAAGGAAAAACAATACCTTTATATCGAAATTTTTTGAGTTAGGGCGTTTTCAAAATTTCAAAATTGATTCTGGAACCCTTAGGAGTGACCTACATCAACCAAAAGCTTCGGGGCACAACTAGACCCCAAATGGAGCCTACATACCAAATTTCATCAAAATCGGTCAATGCTAAGTGGCAAAAGTGCCGCGTACGGCGTACGGCGTACGGCGGACGGACGGCCAAATTTTTATTCGATTTTTGGATTCTACGTACCTTGAAACGTAAACCATCAAATTTTGAGGGGGTGTTAAAATTTTTTTTTTTCTTGGTCGATTCCAAAGGTTCATTATTGAAAATAATAAACCAAAAGGGGGAGTTCCATTTGAAAAAATGAAGTTAGTGTCAATTGCGCACGATTGCGCGCAACTTTTTTGGGCAAAAGTATTTTTCCTGAGATCCTCACATAAAATCATGAAGAATTGCGTTGGTCGGTATTTTTTACGCTGTATATTGCGAGAATGAAGGGGGGTCTAACCTTTTCGTGAAACACCATGTATAGGGCCTCTGGCCTCAAGGGCCAAGGATTCGGTAGTTGGACGATCTAGAGTCAGTATCTTTGACGAAAATCTTGCCTTCCTTCTTTAAAACCTTGCCAAAACGTATAAACAAAACTTGGTCAGTTTTAAGCCTTCCAAATCTCCTTACCCGATCCAATATTCAACTTGATGGGCTGTCAGATGCATAGTGACAGGCACCAAGCGGAATTTACTCAGCTCAAATTCTGCAATATACCTTCTCTTTGACTGGCTGGCATAAGCATAGTACCAAGGAGGATTTATATTCATTATCAAGCAGTCGAACAATTTAGAACCATATTTATATTTACCTCAAACCTTAGGCAACACGGGGCAGGAATTTCCTGGTACCACTAGCCAAGCTCTTCTCACTCACCTCAACCTACTTTAAAGTAAGAAGTACCTATTTAAATTCAAATGTAGGGAAATTTAAAACGTAAGGCTAAACACTAGCTCTTTCAGACATCAAGATCTGTTTCCACACAAAAATAGTGGAGGTTGTGGCTCTAGACCCTACGAACTTGATGACGCGAAAATCTTGAGCTCCATCCTCTGGGGCGGATCAAATTTTTCCACCCGTCGTTTTGCCAGTCCCGAGGCAATGAAAGTCTGCCAAGTGGGTGTGGCACATAGGTTCCTCGTATCCATAACCCTATTGGCTAGATGATCCGATGCATAGTAGTTAATCGCAAAACAACAATCTCTGAGTACCTTACACTACCCTTTAGATTTTGGGGGGCATGATTTTCATAGGGGACCATCCACACGCCAACCCACTCAATCCCTGACAATGTAATCGAAATCGTATGAGAAATGTAGAAGTTATGGCTGTGGCAAGGATCATGACAGACAGACAGACACGGAAACAAAATTGTTCAGGAAGGTCTGAAACTAACTTAAAACGCGAAAGGAAATTTTGATTTTGGAGAACATTTTTTTTTTCAACCTTGAAAAGTGAAAAAAAGCTTCCGCTACCTTGGTAGACTCGTAAGCAGTCGCAAAACGTGGTCGGACGGAGAAATGTTCTTCTTTGCGGCTGCTCTGGAAGCTGAAGAGGAGGAGGAAATTGCAGAGCTAAGAGGGAGGCAATGTATTCATCTAATTAACGAGAAAAGAATGAACTTGGGAGAACACAACCACCTTTTTCAAGAAGAGAAGAGAAGAGGTTCTTGTGGTAGTCAGTTTTGATAGATCGTATGGGTTGGGATATGCTTGCACAAGCAATACTAGTAGCTTCAGTATGCCTTTGAGAGAAATCAACTTTAAAAAAACTGTTGTTGAACAATTATAAATTTGTTTTGACGAAAACGACCGAGGTTGACAATTTTGCGCTTCGCTCTCCGTCACTAGGTCTGAGGTCTGTGGGGTGGCTCAGCGCCGCGCTCCAGAAGTCCGCGCGAAACCGAAGATCATAACATTCGGATCACCTAGATAGCGAATATTGTCAAGTTTGAAACAGTATTGTTCTGGGGGATCTGGATAATCGGATTAATTAATGAGAATAATTAGGGAGGCTGTTCTGTTTTGTGGTCGGTGGATTTTGTGGTCGAACAAAGAGGCTGTTCTGCTATGTGGTCGATGGTCAAAGTTCTGTTGCTCTGTCTCAAGTTTGTGCACTAATTGACTGTATGTCAATCACGATGTTACTGTCATCGAAATTTTCAAAATTACTGATAAACTTTTTGTACATTACTGCAACAGTTATATTGATAGGACCCAGCGGAGCTGAAAACACTGCAAATTATTACTACACAACGGTTTATTATTGTTAAGTAATACATCACCATTCTGCAAAGAACAAGGTTTTTCTATTGGTCTACTAAACTCTCCCTTCAAACAAGCCCTGTACCCTCTACAGGTTCGGATCCCTAGGAAAATCATTTTCATAAGAACCAGAATTGGAATTTGTTGAAAAATATAGTATTTAATTAACATGAATCACTCTTGTGAGATTGTATCCAAATTTGGCTTGCTGAGAGCACATGTTTATTTTCATGTACAGAATACACTCTATTTTCAAACTCTAAGAAGGAAGGATTCTCATTATAGATTTCACCTTTCACAAGACACCGGGGCTGTATAAACAAATTTGATTCCCAACTCGCAAGCTGGTGCCCACTCTTGGAACTCTTGTACAGCAAACATAAAACAAGTATTCTTGGAACCTAACACAAATGCATTTATTAATGTTATCACCCCACTTTTTCTACGAGGGCAATAATAAATAACTTTTTAAAACAAAAGAAACTCCCCTGAAAGAAGCAGGGGGCACGTCACAAATAAATAAATCAAATATAACGGGGAGACGCCCAGGACTCACCCGACGCCTGCCCTAGGGATGAGGGAAGATGAGGAAGGTGGGAGTGAGAGAGAGGGATGATGGGAAGTGCCTCTATAAAAGGACCACCAGTTCAAATATGAGCCGAGCAGGACACGGGTGATGATACCACGGAGTACTCCTACTGAGATGCCCAACTCTCGCAACTCCATGGCACTAACCCGTACCACACCCCGCGCCACGACAAGGTTGCAGCCATCATCCTCATGTTGTTGGGTTCCACTCCTTTTAGCTCCGACACCGCTTGCCGTAAATCATCTTTAGCATGCTTTCTTATCCTAGTTACTTTCCTTATCTTAGATCCTACCAAGGATCTGCCCCCCCCCCCCCACATAACCACTTTGAACGGAAAAAGGCTGTATAATCACTACTCTTATTAAGGAGTTCACATTGATGCATATACAGTGACTACCAATGATCAGATTTCAACAAAATTGATGAGGGACCGTCTTCTCCCGAACACACAATCAGTGATTATTACTTAATTTAATTAAACCTGATATTTATTTTCCTAATTGGGAGCGAACGATTAGTCCTACTGCCATTGGAATGCCCATGCGGAAATCTAAATGAAGAAGCGGAACATGTGATTCGGAGATGCGCTCTGTATGATGGTGACAGACTGGAGATGCGCGGGAGCACAGAATTCAGTGGAGGCCTGGATCAACTCCTATCTTCGGCCGAATGCTTCTCCAAATTCCAGAGTTTCAGCGACTCGTTGTCTACATTCAGAGGTGAAGGAGTCACGACAGCAGATGCATAGGAGGCAGAGCGAGGCTGCTGACCGCGAGATAGGCCCTTTTTGTGTAGAGTTGCGAATCTTGTATGCAGAAGTTGAGGTGGGGAATATTTATACAAGTACCCTCTCTTCCAGCGTGTATGTGCAGTGAAGTAATTTGCGTGTTTCCCTATGTTCTGTGTTTATGTAAATGTGTAGGTTAGGATCACTGTGATAATAGTAGTAAGGTAAATCGCTGTGATATTAGGATAGAAATAGAATCGCTGTGATAGTAGGTTTAGGTACTTAGGATAATTGTATGAATGAGCGAGCAGATGTTGGGGGCCCTACAGGTCTCTTGGGGGGGGGGGGGGGGAGCAAACCGGTAGGTTGTTATACAATATTATAATTTTTTTATTTCGCATTTTATTGATTCTGATTTTATTGATTTAAAGGGCTGTTGGCCATCCTGGGCGTTGCTGAAGATGAGGAATAGAATTGAAGGAGACAAGAAGTAGGAGCAAGCAGGATGGCCGTCGAAGGACGGGTGGGCTCGGGAAGACCGGTAGGTGTTTCCCCAACACCACTGGCTAGTATGCAAGACAGGATATGAGTAATTTATTGACTAACTGGATCTAGCGTGTACGAAACAACTGTGATAACTCTGTGATACCATGTTTTAATTGTAGGTCCGTACTAGAAAGGGGAGGAAATTTGTTCAGTACTCGCCCTGTGTCAACTGCACATATCACATCAATGATTAATCACGCCTGCCTATGATGGAAGAACCGCAAGTTATAAGAAGAGGCGGGGAGTACGGAGGCTGAGCGAAGAAAGTCCAACAGCCGAACCAAAGAGAACTGCCGAAACCCCTCTGCCTCCAGCATCCCTGGAAAAGCCAGCAACTTCCACGTGGTCCATCCTGGACATGCTACATGCATGACCAACGCTGGCGGAGGCAGAAGAAAAGGGAGACCTGCTGCGCTAGATGAGATAAAAGAAGCATGCAAGCGATTTTCATGGGCTTGATAAGCCTAGATACAATCCACAAAACCAGATGAGCGCACAGCAGGTTTGTCCTACTGAGCTCTGAATGATCTCTTTCGGTCCAAATAATCGTCACTATTCTTTAAATTAATTAAAAAAAGCTTTCAAGCTGGGGCGTTTTGAAAATGTCAACTTTTCACCCTCTACACGTGATTGACAATAACCAAAAGTCAAATAATATGATGAAAAAACGGAGCCCAAATGTCATCAGAATCGGTGGCAATGGGTGGCAACCAGGCAAAATGCCGCGTGCGGCGGAAGGAAATTTTGTATTCGATTTTTGGATTCTATGTACCTTGTAACGAAAAGTATAAAATTTTGAGTAGGGGGATCTGTTCAAGAAGCTTTGGTAAAAGTGTGGATTGTGTAAGTGTGAATTGACTGTGTTCCTTTGGAGTTGAAAAGTAAACGAGGAAGTTACAGTATCCTTAATTATGACAGTTAACGGAAACGGAGTTTGGATTAAATGCTCCCTTGCTCGGAATGTGTCAAGTGTCAACACATTCTCCCCAGAATGGCTATTGTATCATCTATAGGGAGTCGTGGATTAATCAAATGTGTTGTCTACCTCACCGTCGAGATGGAACTGAAGGCTAAATAGGAAGCTGCAATGAACTCTATTTGTTGTTCCTTTAGTCCTGTCAATCGCACTCAATTCGTGAAAAGCTGGAAGGAACCGTTGTAATAATAAATTTCCCATTTCGGGGGACCCCAGTTCGTATTCCATCCGGGGTGGGAGCGTTCCCCCTGAGAGGTTTGGAAACCTCCCCTTGTAGCTATCTTGAGAGGAAGCTCGGCCAAAATAAATAAGGCTCAAGTGGGAAAGAGTTGATGCAGTGCCCCCCGACCACTTCCTCCACACAGATACACATCCCCTCATCCCCTTTTTCCATAGTCCTTTTTTCTGCCACAACCCCCACCCTCTAACACCGCTTCCATCCCTGGGGCTGTCTCTTACCCTCTCAGCCTTCTCACCGATGTTCGGAAAGATGTCAGTGGTTTTAGACCTCGCCTGAGGGCTCTTGAGCCTTTTTGGGGGGCGGCAGCTTCTCTTCAGATCAGGAAACGTCCCTTCCGCGATTTAGCTCCCTCTGGGCATCCGAGTATGACTTGCTCCGAACAGGCATCGAATTCTGACGTCAATTTAATGTCTTTCCCCCCTATTGACATAAACGACAAAATTTTCTATCAATATCTATCAGCTCAACCCAGCAATATTTATTTCGATACATCATTTTCAATGGGCGATTCTTCCATGCTGTAATGGGTAATTGGGGAAGTTAAAATTTTTATTTTTTAATCGATTCCGATGGTTAATTATTGAAAATAATTAACCAAAACACCGCGTCTACACTATGCGAGATGATCCAAGAATTCTCGCCCAGCGAGGACGCAATTGCGAACAGACTTGGAGAAAATACTGAGTTTGATATGAAACAATCCACGATTTTGGAAGTTTTGAAGATTGTTCCTCCCTGCATATTATGCATTATATTATAAAGCTCACTCAAGCTCACATACTGCGTGAAATTCTCACAAAATCAAACATCCAAATCAGAATTTTGACTGACCATCATGACACGCCAAAACAAATACAATACCCATTTACAACCACGAACTCGATTAATCTGCTGCCTTACATGGAACAAACCAACGGAGAATCCCTGTTTGAACCAAGAAATGTCAAAACAAAACAAGCAGATTACATTGCTGGAAGCACGAAAATACTTATCTAAAACAATTGATAACAATATTATCATAATATAATATTATTATTGTTACTATGTATCATAGTATCACTGTATTTTGTAAGCAACGTTTAGCATAATCAGCTCTGAGGGCGCCATCAAATTCTGATGGTTCGATCTTCATAGTTTTCATTACTATGATTTATAGAATGATATATCTATAATACAGGGTTTCATAAGTAACGGACCACCCTTTCTATTTCTGTTATTTGTGTGAAAATCAAAAACTTATCGAAGTACGAGGGTCGTCTCAAAAGTAAGTTACACCATGACAAAAATAAATTTTAAAACCCTCAAAATTCGTTAAAAAGGTTTTATTTTGAAAATTACATGTATTAGTTATTTTTCTACATAATCGCCTTGAATATCAATACATTTTTGGTATCGTGGCAACAGTTTTTTCAACCCAGCTTCATATCATTCTGCCGCCATACTGTTTAGCCATGTTTCAACTTCTTCTTTAAGTTCGTCTTCATTTGCGAAGCGTCTTCCCCCGAGATGTTGCTTCAGCTGCGGGAAAAGATGAAAATCACTTGGTGCAAGATCCGGGGAGTAAGGTGGGTGTCCAAAAACATCCCATCGAAACTCTTCAAGCAGTTCTTGTGTCTGACGAGCAGAGTGTGGACGAGCGTTGTCGTGGAACAAAAACACTGTTTTTGTCAACTTTCCCCTCCTTTTGTTTTGGATCGCCCTTCTGAGTTGTTTCAACACCTCACAATAGCGTGCAGCTGTGATCGTAGTCCCACGTGGCAGGTAGTCGATCAACAATACCCCCTTGGAATCCCAAAAGACTGTCGCCATAACTTTTCCAGCAGATTCCACAACTTTCGCCTTTTTTGGAGTGGGCTCGTCCTTTCCTTTCCACACCATGCTCTGTTTTTTTGATTCAGGTGTCCAGTGATGGATCCATGTTTCATCACCAGTCACTATTCGGTTGAATAAACCATCTCCTTCATCATCAACAAACTGGAGAAATTGAAGTGCAGCGTCAACCCTTTGCTCTTTGTGCTGATCTGAAAGGAGACGTGGAACCCACCTTGCACACACTTTGGACAGATTCAGATCGTCAGAAATGATTCTGTGAAGTGATGCACGGCTAATTTCAACATTTGGGGAGAGTTGCGAATGAATTACTCGTAACCTCCCCTCATTTTTCTGCAAACAATTCGAACATCACATTTTCGCGCGTCGCGCATGCGCGCAAGTGCACCAACTTTGTTTTTTCATATGGAACCCCCCTCTTTTCTATTGCAGATTCGGATTCTACGTCAAATTTTATGAACATTTCACTCCGACAACTTTTTTTTTGAACGAGCGCAAATCGCTCAGCGATTGCTCAAAGATGCGCAATCCAGGGACTGTGCCAAAATTGAGATGAAGGTAGACTTCAAGTGTGGCACATCACTTAGCATTGTTTTTCTACGCCGAACCGCGTGGTGATATCCCTTTTTTGATTCCGTTTCGTTTTACCGCATTTACAGCCAAAAAAGTCACTTTTTGAGGTGGAAATCATCGATTTTCTTAGGAGGGTAATGAATCAATCCCTACGAAGTGTAAAACATATTGTTTAGAAATGCATGCATTCCAGGGGACGTCCCATTGGATAAGTATTGGATCAGTTTAACCAGTTGTTAAGCGATAAAACTGTTTCACTCGATGTAATTTATATATTACTTTAGGGAAGAAATAGGGCCCCCCCCACCATGATAAACTATAACAGTTCCAGCAGCATGGAAGCCACGAATCTGAAGAGCATTTTAAAATCCATGATCTACGATTCCCAAAATGCGAATTCGAGTTCACCCCCCCCCCCCCCCTTACCGCCACCGTTTTGCCAGTCTGGCACCAAAGCAGAAATGCGTCGTAACATTGAACTTTCATCTATTTGGTTTAGTTGGCAGCCCGTCGAAGTTCACATCCGTATTCAAGGTGAAACACCAAAAAACCAAAGAAATATGAGGTTTATGGTGCCCTGGCACCATGGTGGCACCACTTTTAGTTACATGGTGGTACAGAAAGTAATTAATGCAAATCCTAAAGTATAATGAGAATTATTCCTCAATTTCAAAGCTTGGGTACAATTAGTGCCTAATATTTTGGTCGGATATTTTGTAAATATTATCCCCCCACTCGCCCCCTCCCCTTGAGAATTTTGGTACTCTGGTTAAATCATGTATAACTCGGAAGTTATTTGAGTGAAAAAAAAGAAACACGCAAATCGGTTGGAAATTGAGGCCTGGGCAGACGACACAAGATTATGCCCAAAAACGCACGTTTTTTGAGCATTAACCCCCCCTTTCCCCCCCTTAAAAGGCAAAATTCTAAATACCGGCGACGTAGTGCACAACTAGATAGTTTTCCACGCCGAACAAAACAAGAACAACGAAAATCGGTTGAGAACTAAGGCCTGTGCAGACGACACAAGATTTTGTCACACACACACACACAGACATACACCTATGGTTTTTTTCCGACGATTTGGATTCAGAATGGTCTAAACCGGATTACTGTGTGGTTATTTTTTTCTGTTGAGTGTTGTCCAACTTCACCCCAGATCGATCGCATAAGGACGCCCAAGTCTTACTGTGGGAGAAATAATTCGTGAAGGAAACGATACTCGGAAAAGATTCCACGGAAAATCGATGATTTCTACCTCAAAAAGTGACTTTTTCTGCTGTCCTCTATTACTTATGAAACACCGTGTATATTCTATCTATACAATAATTATATTTTTCAGATATTTTCTGATTGTGCAGCAGGGTCAGCAGGGCACCGGATACCGGCTAGTGGATTTCTATTCACTGAAAAATAGTGGTGAGCACCAGCGTCAGACCTGCTTCAGCATCGGTGAGTCGTCCAATCTTTACTCATACCTATAAGTCGGTAGGTACGGTAATGATGATAAGCATTTCCAAATTTTCTTTTAAATGTTTACTTGAAGACTTATCGAGGAAACGAGCACCATCGATCCGACTCGTGCGAGATCGGGCACAGGAGCATTTAAGATTGATGTAACTCTGTAATGGCTTGGGAGGGGAGACCATACGATAAATCATTTGCCCGGGAAACGATGACACCTTACGGAGGTAACTGGGTCGCCCCGCCATTACACCTGGCAATGACACAATATTAATGCCAACTAGAGGATCACCTACATCAACTCACAGGCCGATACAATCGCGCTCCCCTCGCCTGTCTGTATGTTTAATTCTCCCTCGAGGGCCGCCACAACAAGCCGTCCTCGGCACGCTACTCCGTGTTTTATTGAGTCATTACCATTCTTCATCTAGTTATCTTCCATCTGACTTGGACTTGGAATATGAAAGAACCCCTCTCTTCTCTCGACACTTCCGCCAGGGTTCCTTCCCCTACCGACTGGGCGGTTTTTGTTCGATTCAGTACTACAGAAAGGGCTTCTACATTTGAACCTTGGAGGACGAAGGATACACCAAACAGTACTGCAGACAATTTTAAGATCTCTACCGATTAACAACTGTTGACTGCGTGAGTGTCAATTCAATCAGGCTCGAATCAAACTTTTGGAAAATTATCTTGTCCGAGGCCTTCAATAAGATTGTACGCAAACAGTCCATCAACGACTCAGTGGAAAGTTACAGGGGAAGTTTAGTGAATATGGAACATACTTCACGAAATCAGATACCACTTTTTTGTTTATTATTTTCAATAATAAGCCGTTGAAATCGAGCAAGAAAAAATTTTAACCCCCTCAAAATTTGATGTTTTATGTTTCAAGTTACGTATGATCCGAAAATCGATTAAAATTTTTTCCGTCCGTCCGCCGTACGCGGCAATTTTCTTAGCAACCTTAAACAGATTTGGTTCAAATTTGGTATATGGGCTCCATTCGTGGTCTAGTTGTGCCGCGAAGCTTTTGGTTGATGTCAGTCACTTCTAAGGGGTGAAAATTAAGGGTTGAAATGTTCAAAAGTGCCCAAACTCGAAAACTCTGGAAATAAAAACATCTTTTTTTCGTCAATTTTAAATAGTATTAAATTTTTTAAAATTGTTGAGACCATCCGGAGCTTTGCAGGACAAACCGTTTGCTCCCTACGAGTACTTAAGGGGTTTCCTTCGAAAAAACAGAATCACGAGTGTGAATCACAAAAGAGGTCTAATCTCCGTTCGAATTTTATCTGATTAAAATAGAAGAAATTCACCACTACCTATTTCCATTTCAATTTTTGAAAAGGCGAGAGGAAGGTTGCGCGTGGGCTTCACACATTCAGCGTGCGAGATCACAGATAGAACTGAACTACAATCAACCTTGAAGGACAGGCGTTGAAGCGGGGACAGCTAAGAGGATCATTCGATCAATCGATCATATCTCCAACCTACAGAACAACTTTCAACGATAACAACAAATGTAAACAACTGGTTCATCCACATGTCAACCCGAATAATCCCTGAAAATTTCACCGAAATCGGACAATAACTTCGTATAGTTATGCCGGTTACAAGGATTCCATGACAAACACGGAACCAAAATTGTTCAGGAAGGTCTGAAACGTAAATGGCGAGTGGAAATTTTGATTTTGAGGAACTTTTTTTTCAACCTTGAAAGTGAAAACAAAGCTTCCTCGGTAGACTCGGAAGCAAAATGAAAGTTGTCCAAAAAAAAATCGTAGTCCCATGACACACCGGAGAGTACCTCCTCCTTCGCCCGGTGTGAAGTTAGTCAAAAAGGATCTACTTCTGAAATATTCATCAAACATTCTTCTTGCCAAGTATGGTAGGGAGTAGTACCATTCCCTCGCGAAATCAGTCTGTCATGTTGGGAGAGAGCGGGTTCCAGGTTGTGACATATTAAATTAAACGAAGTGAAGACGGCGGTGTGGGTGTGAGGTACCTGCCAGACAGACGGAGATTAGCAAAGTTCGAGCTCGGGAAACTGTCGGTCTCGACTTCGGAATACCAAGTGAGAAACAATAAACTAACTATTAATGTTGTCACTCCTTCGTTAACTGTACAACGTGGAGGTTGATCTGTACTTGGAATACATGACTGTTACGACCTCCTTTCCGAAAATTAGCAGGAGTCTTGGAGACCGTTGCTGTCCGAAGTCATCGGTTAATCGTTTCGCTCGCTCATCCAGGTGGGTAGAACAAGAGACTTGCTAATCAAAGTAGTATTTCACTATTCATTTCATTATTTCACTCAGAGAGTGTAGTTTCACACACATATGAGAGTCACTTTGTCATCTCACGTGTCATAAGGTAATTTTACTCACTGTAATTGCCATGTAGAGAAAATGAGATCTTAACCCTTAACTTCCCTCTTGTTCAAAACATATATTGTTTTTTTCAGGAATTTTATTTTCAAATTCTGGTGTATTTTGACTAATCAAGAAGCTAGAATATCTGATTTTTATCGAGTGGTACATAATTTTTCTTAAAGGGGGGGTGCGCCTTGATTTTTTTTAGATTTTTAATAGAAAGTAGACTACATCCTAACAATTTTAGCACCAACCGCGACCTTCTAGCGTGAGTAGATCTGTTTCTATGATTTTTCAAAGTTTCGTCCGTTTATGACGTCACGCGCCCCTCTCGCCTGGGCGGGACACCCCAGCCCACTGTGACGTCATAAACGGTTGAAACTTTGAAAAATCATAAGAAAAGATCTACACCCGCTAGAAGGTCGCGGTTGGTTCCAAAATTCTCAGAATGAGCTCTACCTTAGATTAAAAATAACAATAAACAGTTTTTCCTACCCAGGCGCACACCCTATTCGTTGAAAACTAGGTTGTGGCGCTTCAAGAGGGGGTGGCAGTCGTAATTTACCAAAAAGATACCAAATTGATAGTTCAAGGCGGATATCGATAACTCGGTAGACCGAAAAAATCGTCTAAAAAGTGGATAATAAAAAGCTTGAAAATCGAACTTCCCAAAAGATACCTCAGGACATTAAGGGTTAATGTTGCTTCTGAGTCAACATAGATAGCGGAAGAATTTTTTCACTCATCAAGGTTAAAAAAAATGTACTTCAAAATCAAAATTTCCACTCGAATTTTACGTTTTGAACCTTTCTGGACAATTTTGGTTCCGTGTCTATCTATGTGTTTGTCACGAAATCCTTGTAACGGGCAAAACTTTTCGAATTAACTGTCCGAATTCCATGAAATTTCTAAGGGTTGTACGGGTTGGTATGTAGATGGTCCCCTATGGAAATCATCGCTCCCGGTTTGATAGTAGCCACTGCGCATGCGCAAACATGAACTCCTTGTAACAGCTATAACTTTTACATTTTCTTATCAGAATTTAATGACATTTCTAGGGGCTCACGTGAAGATGGTCCCCTATGAGGTTAGAGCAAGGTACTAAGAGATTAAAGTCTTGAGATTAGCTACTATCCATTGGATCATCCATACTTCCGGGATATGGATACGAGGAAGCTATGCGCGAACACCCACTTGGCAGACATTTTCAATTTTAATTTCATTCTACTTTGACTTCATTGGTGTAGGTAACTTCAAATGTATCTTCTTATTGTTCAATATCACTTCTCAGTGAGCAGTGTTATATTATTTTATTACTGATATTATGATTTAATCTGGTATAATTAGCAATAATCTTGCGCCAGGCCACAAATTGAAGCAATAGATATCGGTGTTTGAAAAAAGTATTAAAAATAAAGGAATGATGTATCAAGAGGACTACCAGTGGAATAATCGTCATACACCCTGAAAACGTCATGAAAATTGGATCCTTGTTGCATATAGTTAAGCTACAGATAATTAATTGACTATTAACACTCCAAAATTATTCAGAAAGCTCTAAAAAGCAAAGGAAGCTCTAAAGACCTGCTGCACCAATGTAAAGATTGGATACAAAATCTTTGATGGTGATTGTCGTGCCTCCGACTCCATCACGCTCGCATTTTCAAATGAACGTGGGTGATCACGAGGACCAGCAACATCTCAACCTTTCAAACGGTCAACCGACGCCAGCTAGTCGACCCTACCCCTCTCGACCTTCAAGGTACTGTTTGCAGATTGAAAGAATGCGGATGGTAAGGTGTCCATGAGTATTACAGTCCCAAAAACATCGTCCTTCTACCTGACACTCAAGCCAGGAAAAATGCGATCAAGGGTTGTTGACTACCGACAGATGATGAAGTGAAAGGGTTTATTTGTTACAGACTGCTCGCGGTCTGCCAGGGCTTTCATGTCTGACGTAAAATACAGGGTGTTTACTATTGAGATGGACCATACTTCAAAAATTGACGGTACAACTAATTTTAGTGTGAAAATGTCTCTTAGCACTTTTGTTAACTAGGTATTTGTTTTCCAAGTTTTTTTTTTTTTTTTGACCCTGTGACTAAAATTACCATAACTATCTTAATTTACCGTAAAAATAAGGACATTGTGGGAACGGGCGTCAAACTCAATCAATTATCTACTATCACTATCAATCATCTACCGAATTATCTACCGCATTATGACTCAAGTTGCTCTATGCCCGGATTACAAAGAGGTGAGAGACAGAGGGTCGGCCCTTCCCCCAGCCCGACTCACCAGGCCACTTAAGATTTTGTAACAGGTAGTCGTCTATGTTAGCAGGCATACCCTTCAGGAAATAGGTCAGCCGCATTCTTTCAATCTGCTAACAGTACACACCACAAAAGCGTATTTGGGAGAGAGAGAAGGGGAAGTCAGTAAATACCCTTGTTGCTCCTCCATGAGCTCCTACCATACAAAAATCTTACAAGCGACTTCTCCTTCAAAATCTCTATCATTCAGCTCGGCATTTACCTCATTACACCTACCCGGTAACCTGGTTTTCTATAGACCAGAAACCGTCATCCTTCCTGTTAGTAACCCGGTTTTGTGCAGACCAGAAACTAATGTCTTTACCACCATTTCACGGTAACCTGGTTTTGTGCAGACCAGAAACCAAATTCCCTTCAATTTTCCAAACCTCTCAACCACAGCCACTTCACCTTCACATTTTAGAGTCAGATACACAAACCAGTCATAGTCAGTAAATTCAGTCAGTCAGATCGACAAAAGTAAATTTCTCAAGTAAAAGTTTTACTCCAAATTTAACAGAGACTAAAACAAAACAGTGATGAAGCAATTAACATTTTTGTTTCTTCAACTTTGTAACGTTCCCCACAAAATGGTTCTTGTGATACAGTAAATAGAAAGTGAGAGGAATCCTTATTGCTACCTTGCAAAGCGGTTGAAGAATTGAAAAACAAGGTAAGTTTTGTACAATAAATAGAAGAGAGCGACAAAAGTTTACAGACTGACAGAAGTTCTATTGTGGATGTACTTGTTTACGAGAAAAAAATTACTTGAAAGTAAGCCATGCTTACCTACCCTGTAATCACAATTTGACCTATTTTAAATATTGCTTCCGAGTCTACCAAGGTAGCGGAAGCTTTGTTTTCACTTTTCAAGGTTGAAAAAAAAAGGTCTCCAAAATTTCCACCTGCGTTTTACTTTTCAGACCTTCTTGAACAATTTTGGTTCCGTGTCTGTGTCATGAAATCCTTGCAACAGCATTAACTTCTACATTTCTCACCAGATTTCGATAAAATTATCAGGGATTGCGCCGGGTTGGCGTGTGAATGGTCCCCTATGAAAATCATCTCCCCCAGACAAATGGTAGTTGCTCCGCTTGCGCAAACGTGAATTCCTGGTAATAGCCATAACTTCTACATTAGAGATTGATGTTTTGAGATTAACTACTATGCATCGGATCATCTATACAAACGGGTTATGGATAAAAGGAAGCTATGTGCCACAACCACTTGGCAGACGTTTTTCTATAGGTTGGAGTGGGGTAATTGTGTAAACGGGGCAAATGTGTAAGTGGTTCAAAAAATGGCGCCAAATGAAACTGGATTTTCGAATGTCTTCTCTATGGTTGTGTTTACATCTGATACGTCTTATCACAAAAGTTGGTTGTACTCTGACCGCGCTCTCATGTCTCTTGTAAATGGACTGTCAATTTAAGTTTTGTGTGTCATTTTCATATTCTGGTAAGTACTTTTAATGATTATAATAGTATACAACTCTTGAAACTTCCGTATTCTGTAGAATTGGCTGTGGTATACAAATGCCCCTTGATTTTACCATGTTGGGGGAAAAGTGTAAGCTCTCCAAGGGGCAAATGTGTGGCAGCAGGTGCATGTGATTTTACGTTTATTTTTATAAAATAAATATTTTTTGATTGTTTGGTGGTTAATTTTCTTCTCCTTTTGATCTAAGTCACTTATTTTTGGTTTGACCTTTCTTTTTATCACTAATATCCTTCCTTTATTTCCCCCTTGTTAGCACTTGTTGGAGAAAAAAGTTTGTTTCAACTAGAAAAAATGTCGCAAAAAAAATTCTGAATATCCCGTTCTGTTTGTTTTTAGTGGCCTTTTCACGCATTTGCCCCGTAAATATTTGAGTTGATAAGAAATTAGAAAACAGAACCACTTACACATTTGCCCCATTTCACCGGGGAAATGTGTAGCAAGGAGGTCGTTTTAAAAAATAGAGCTGAGAGCTACGAAGAAGTTGAAAAATTAAAATATCAATCCAGCGATTGTAATCAGCATTAAATTGCGTAAACTTTAAAGAAAAAATATTACTCTAGCTGTAACTGGGGTAGAGCTATGTGAGGTTAAAGTTGAACTATTGAAATTTTGGTACGCAATTACCCCACTCCACCCTACTGTCATCATTCAATTAGTGAAGGTACGTGTACTCCAGTACAAATCCAATAACGTGTTGGTAAGAACAAAACTTCAGGTCTCAGTGTGAAACTGAAAGGAAGAAACAAATCAAAATACTTGAGCAAAGTTGAGCCAATTCTACATATAACGTACGTAGATTATTTTTATTATAGTGTTGTCCGATATTGTGTATCAAGAATGAACGCTTTTTTTGCTAAGCAATGATTAACTTATCAATAATAAATGAGGAACTGGGGAAACTAGGGTAAAACGAGGGCGAAGGAAGCTGAAGGAAGGGCTAACCGTAGAGCTCTAATTTCCCAAAGGACAAGTTTGTCTGTAATTGTCCGTGGGGCCGTGTTGAAGCAGCTCACCCTGCAAGAAAGAAGGGGCGAAGAGTCAGCTTGGCGGCGGGGAGAATTCGCAATCCGATAGAAATTCATCCTTGTTGTTCGCTAGAGTCACGGATTATTCAATATTTTATTCTCAATACAATAGCTAGTAAAGAGGGGTAGAACAGCGATCGCATTTTGGTTACCTAAAATTTCCACGGAGATTAGACCTCTTTGGTGATTTTCACTCGTGAATCTGTTTTATCGAAGGAAAACCTTTAGGTACTCGTAGGGAGCGATCGTTTGTCCTGCAGAGCTTCGGGTGGTCTCAAAAATGTTTCAAAATTCAATACTATTCAAAATTGGTGAAAAAAAACAATACATTTATTTCGAGAGTTTTCGAGCTAGGGCACTATTGAAAATTTCAACCCTTAATTTTCACCCCTTACAAGTGGCTGACATCAACCAAAAGCTTCGCGGCACAACTAGACCCCAAATGGAGCCCATGTACCAAATTTGAACCAAATCGGTCCAGCGTTGCTAAGAAAAGTGCCGCGAACGGCGGACGGACAGAACATTTTTTATTCGATTTTTCGGATTCTACGTTCCTACCGTGAAAACGTTTCTGTTTCTTTCAGGTGTAAAGACTAACTGAATGCTTGAAACCTCAAATGTCAACTCCGTAACTGAAATCCTGTCATCACCATAGCAATTCGTTTTTGTTACTGTAATAACATTTCGGTAACGGGGTGGCTCAAATACTACTACAGGGACAGGTGTAGTCAAGGCTGGACTACAACTTTATTGGTTTTCCGACGTTTTCAGAGATCCACAGCAATGCGTGTAAACATTTTGCTTCCGAGTCTACCAAGGTACCTAGCGGTTTTCACTTTTCAAGGTTGAAAAACATTTTCTCCAAAATCGAAATTTCCACTCGCGTTTTACGTTTCAGACCTTATTGAACAATTTTGGTTCCGTGTCTGTCTGTCTGTGTCTGTCATGAAATCCTTGTAACCGGCATAACTATACGAAGTTATTGTCCGATTTCGATGAAATTTTAAGGGATTGTGCGGGTTGGCGCGTAGACGGTCCCCTATAAAAATCATCACCGCCGGACTGGTAGTAGCCGCTGCGCATGCGCTAACGTGAATTCCTCGTAACAGCCATAACTTCCACATTTTCTACCCGATTTCGATATGAAATTTTTAGGGATTACGCGGATTAGGTTGTAGATGGTCCCCATTGAAAATCAAGGCCTTAAAATCGACATTAGTCTCTGCGCATGCGCAAACGTAAAATCCTTGTAACAGTCATAACACATTGTTCATCCGAATTTGATGAAATTTCCTAGGATGGTTCAGATTAGCGTGTAAATGGTCCCCTATGAGGGTAGCGGAAGGTACTTAGAGGTTGATGTTTTGAGATTAACTACTATGCATCGGATCATCTATACAACCGGGTTATGGATACGAGGAAGCTATGTGCCACACCCACTTGGCAGACGTTTTAGTTTTGGAGGAATTTGAATTTTTTTTCCAACCTGCTCCTCAAAAACAAAGCTTTATTTTACCTTCGGCAGTCTTTAGGAAGCAAAAACGGCGTTGAAGTTTCGTGACTGGTATTTTTCAAGCTCTGAAGTTACATTATTTCCAGCTTGACTCGATGGCTCTTCTTAAAAGAGGGATGTTACCGAACGAAACTACTAGGCCCCGTCGTGTTCTGAGGAGTAATCTAGTTGAGTTGAACAAGCGTTATTTATTGATCCTTCCTAAGGGATAGCAGTAATTCACATTTACAACGATGTGACGTTAGCATGTTATCTGAGCCCTGGAGGAAGGGCCCATCCTCACGCGAGGCAGGCCCCGCTTGTTTTCGTCCTAATTTTGCATAATGGCAATCTAATTTAATTACCGGCCCGTCATAAAAACCTGGATTCGCCTTCTCTCTTCATCACGGTGAATGGGAGGTGCCGTACTTCCTGCGGCTATGGATTGTTTCGTTGCCAGCCACTCGTTGAGCCTTTCATTTCAATTTTTTCCACTATCTCAGGCCCCCGACGAGTCTCTAATTTTTCCATAAAGGATAAAACCGGGGAGAATCGGGGGTGGCAAACTATATAATAATATAGGATGGGAACTCCGACAGGTGAGTGATAAACTTGCTCGATATGACGGGGTCATGATAAGACCTTAATACGATTATGCGCGGTTTTATTATTAACGCCTTGATAACGCTATTTCATCTCAAACGGGTGAAACGTAAAATAGTACCACCGCACCGGAGTGGTATATTTCATCAGCGGCTCAAAATCTCGTGCGTGCAGAATAAATGAAAACACTCTTCATGATTTTATATTAAAACTCCTACGTGACAAAGAACATAATATGGTCTTTCACGTAGGAGTTTCAATGTAAAATCATGAAGAGTGTTTTCATTTATTCTACATTTCATATTATGAAACATATAAATGGTTCAATACAAAATTTGTATATTGACCAAATTTTGACGGGGTTAACATTGTTTAACCAGGACATTGAATTTTTTCTATAGAATTACATCTCATCATTTTTCGATGTTCATCGTAAACTCGAATTCTTTTAGCTCTAAAATTGAGACGCTCATCAGAACGAAGTGGCAGTTTCCGAATGCACCAAAACAGCGGAAGCGTTGATTAAACTTCTACAGATGAGAGGAAAAAAATTGTCTTCCAATTCGAAATTTTCACGTTTTATACTTTCCTGAATAATTTTGGTTTGTGCGGAGTGTCGTGAATTTGGATGGCTGTCAGTACCTCGTGATGGGCTATAAGAAGTTTCAGTCAGATTTTGATAACATTCTCAGAGATTGTATGGTTAGGGATATAGGGACCAGAGGCTGTTGTCAGCAGGATGCTGCAAGGTGAAAGGAGCTGGACTGCTGTGGCAGAGTGCACAGAAAGCATCCTGACAAGGAAAATACACTTAGAACGAGAAAGAGAGGGGAGGGATTTGGTCAGCCCCCTAACCAAGAACTGATTAACCCCTTGACTCCCATTTTTTTTTTAATGGGAAATTTCAGATCAAATTTGGCGCAGTGATTTAATAAGGTCCAACGGCTAGAGAACTGGTCCAGTTATGATTTTATGATGCTTAGGTGAGGAGGGAAGTGGTGGGACACAGGTGGCACATGAAAACTGGAACCAAGTGTCCCACTAGTATTTTATGAGTGAGACTTTCTGGAGCATCACTCGGACGTTTGTCCCAACTGTAGGTTATGGATGGAAAAAACTGTCCCAACAGTACACCATGGTTCTCCCAAAACTCTCTCTCTGTGCTGCTATCTACCGAGCAAGTGGTAAACTGCTACCCCAAATGAACGCTGAAAACCAGTGGGACATGCAGGCATGGTTTTACAAGCGTTTTCAGAAACCTCTTTGCCCATTGGTAATTTCTTGAATTGCACTGGAACGTATTGTCCCACTGGGAGTCAAAGGGTTAAGCGCCCCAGGACTCAGCCCGAAGTAATGTGTTAAACGGTTCCGGGCTGAGTTCCAACGTGGGAGAAAAGGAGGTGTTTTGCTTCCGAGTCTACCAAGGTAGCGGAAGCTTTGTTTTCACTTTTCAAAGACGAAAAAAAGTTCTCCAAAATCAAAATTTTCACTCGCGTTTTGCGTTTTAGACCTTTTTGAACAATTTTGGTTCCGTGTCTGTGTGTCTGTCTGTCTCCATATTTCTGTCTGTCTTCCACATTTTCTACCCGATTTCGATGAAATTTTCAGGGATTATGCGGATTAGGTTGTAGATGGTCCCCATTGAAAATCAAGGCCTTGAAGTCGACATTAGTCTCTGCGCATGCGCAAACGTAAAATCCTTGTAACAGCCATAACACTTACATTTTTCATCCGAATTTGATGAAAAAAAAAGTAAAGTAAAGTAAGCAACCATTCCAGGTTGAATTTTCGTCCGACTGCCATTCTTGGCGTCGCGGACGTCATCAGCTGTCTCCCTAAGGGGTGATCAGAATTTGTTCTGATGATTTCGCTCATGGCTTCCCAAACATCACCGCCCTGGGTTGGAACGAGAGATTGCCGATCGTCTAATAGACAGAAAACTTCCTGCTAGCGACCAGACTCGAACTCGCATCCCCGCAAGACGGTTCTTATCTTATCACCGCAGTCGGGTACACTGTGCCGAATTTGATGACGTTTTCTAGGACTGTCCAGATTAGCGTGTAGAGTCTCCTATGAGGGTAGTGAAAGGTACTTAGAGATTGGTGTTTTGAGATTAACTACTATGCATCTATTATTATCTGAGATTATCTACTATGCATGATCATCTATATTGTGATGTTCGGGAATCACAACGATCACAGTGATCAGCTGATCTTGGACGCTGGGTAGGGAGGGTGCCCCCGCTCTCGACTTCCTCTGGCAGTCTGCATGGGAGAGCCACCAAGTCTACCAGCAAGTGGTGCGTTTCCTGCCTTTTTAAGAATAACCTCATCATATCATCAAATTTTTGGATCCTCTTCAAACTAGAAGATCACCGTCCGAAGACTTCAACATCAAGAGGATTTGGATCCTGCGCTTCCTGGTCATCCACCCTAATATCTGCCTACTGGGAACTCCAAACGCTCCAATTGAATCTTGATGCCATTACCTACTTGGTGGGCATCCGCGGTGAGTGGCACTCCTTCTTCCTCTCTCTCTCTCTCGAATCACGAACATTCTCACCTAGTTTACTTTCAATTTCCAGAAATTTGAGGCCCTTAGGGAACTTGGTTGAGGCTATACCTACCTAATAAATCTCTCATAATTACTGCAATTTATTTCGTTTTTATTGTTAATCATTCCCCTAGAGCTCCTTAAAGGCGAGTATGCCCCCATTCTCTGAGTAATTAATTGAAGTAGGTAAATTCTTATCACATTTTGGCGCATGCAACGTGGGGCTCGAAAAAGGAGCTCAAAGGGGTCAGATAGCTGCAAGAATGTCAATTTAATGTTCAGGATTGTTCAGTTCCACGATTCTGCTAGCTGTAACTGTAATCTGTTGTACTTTAGTCACAATCACACTTATCTTGTCCTCAACTCTTTGTAATTCTGAGTTGGAGTGAACTTTGTGTTGTCGGTTGTAATCAATCATTGTATTCATTGTTAATCTCTGCCACATGAGCGGGAAAGAAGTTAGCCTTCGATTGAATTGCGCCTAGATCAACGTTCGTTGTGTAATCTCTAATCACTGTTATCACCAGTATTTATAACCTGAATTTTTGTCAACAGTTTGTATTCTTGTGGCTTGTTGACGTCAAATTTTTTTTTTCTTCTGCATTATTCTTCGAGTTCATTGTGAAATCTACGTCTTTGAATACTATTACAGTTCATCACAAGGGTAAAGTAAATTCTGTCCTTTCGATAGCCACTATTGTAGGTCGTGACTTCGCCGCAAATTGTAGGGAACAGTAGTCAGTGATCAAGTTAGGGGATCATCGTTTTGATATCAGTAACTGCCGCCACCCATTTCGTTTTCAGGAACATTCTTCGGGTAATTATTGATCCTCGTAAACCTTCACGTCAATCACGATGAATAATAATCCTGATGATGTCGAGCAAGGAGAAGGGACTCACGACCTGTATGGTGCGACTGCGCTCTTGAACGATGGGACACGGCGTGACAGCGGATTCCCGGTAGGTGGTAGTGATAATTCGCCTAATAATAATGCATCTGATTTGGGGCTTCCAGACTTTGAGATAGTCAAGAGTAGAATGCAGGAAATGATGAACATGTTTGATCGAATGCAGACAAATCTAGTAGGAACGTTGAATCTGCATGTAACTGAATGCAACAAAAAAATCAACGATCTCAGCCGAGATGTACAGTTTCTTAAAGGCAGTGTGAGTCGTCAACCTGGCCTTGTTCCTACCTTATCGAGTCAGACGGATGATCAAACCGTAGCTCGTGTAGTTCAGTATTTGTCACAAAATCAGCACAATGCTAATTTGCGTTTGCCTAATTTCTCAGATCAACAAAATGAGTCTCCCATGTTATTTTTGGAGGAGTTGGAACAATATTTTGAGGCATTTCCCTTACTTAATGATAAAGAAAAATTACGAATCACTTCATCTGCTCTTAAAGCGATGCCATACAGGTGGTATGCTTCTAGAAAATCATCATTTACAACTTATGCTCAGTTCGAAAGGTCTTTTCAAGATGAGTTTTGGAGTACTGAAAGACAATCGGATCTTATAGCTGATTTGTACAATAAAACGTTCACGGGCGATTCAATGGAAATTTATGCTAGGAATCTATGCTTAAACTTACGTTTTCTACAACACCCTATTCCAGAAAGCGTCCTCGTGCAAATCATCATTAAACATTTTCATCCTGACGTACAGAATGATCTAATGTTGATGGAAATAAATAATTTCAATACTTTGTTCGCAAAACTCAGAATTTGTGATCGATTCAAAGCTAGGAGGCAAAATTATGATCGATTTGGAAATGATCAGAGATTCTACTCGAGAAATTCCAGCTCCTCATTCCAGCACTCAAGGTATCAAGGGCCCAATAATAATTCCAATCGTGGATATTCCTATCAGAATAATCAGGGAAATCAAAACCAAAATATTTCTAATCAGGGTAATCAGAACAATAGGGGTCAAAATTCAGTTAACACCAATCAAAATAGTACTAACTGGCGTGACCGCTCTTCTGGAGAGCTGGGTAGTAGAAATAGAGTTAATGTTAACGCACTATCAGTGGAAGAAGAACAGTCGGGTGAGATCGTGGAGAACCACGACTCACAGAGTGGTGATAATGATGGATTCCAGTCTTTAAACTTGTAGATGCCCTGTTTTCTCATGGATCTACAAGTCATGTGCGAAACAGGGCGATGTCTTCTAGAAATAGTTTGGATACGGGTGATCAGATTGTCACGGTTAGTTCATTGTACGCAGAAAAAGACGCGTATCTGTTTGAAAATCCGAATGAGTGGCTGAAAGATGACTTGTTCCATTCAGTGTCACTTTGCCAGTCCCCTGAATTGGCAGTTACTTTGGGTGGTGTTCAGGTGATGGGAATGATTGATTCTGGAGCTGTTTATTCTTGCGTTTCTGAGTCATGGATTACCGAAAACCGTGATAAATTGCAAATACTCAGCCGTTTGCCCGTTACCAAGGTACACATTGTTGGTGCTGTAGGGAACAAATCTCCCAGCGTTAAAGAACAGATACTGTTGCCTCTTGGTCTACCGAATGCAAAATTTGAAGTGAATTGCTTAATAGTTAAAAATCTTATAAAACCATTTATTATAGGCATGCATACTCTTATGAAATTGAAAGCTATCATTAATATTAAAATGGGTAAAATTATTTTTCATTCTGATCAGGATGAGCCTATCTCATGTCAGTATGGGAAGGATGTTCAGTTCTTGTCTGAATCTCACGACACGATACCCATTAATACTATGGAGGTAAAGTCAATCAACATTGCTGACTCTTTGAGTCGTTTCACTATAAGAAAACAGGAATCGTTTTCCTGTGAAGAGGTAATCATTGCGGCTCTAGAGCTCACACAGTCTATCAGCAATCTGTTTCAAAGTTTTGTCCTACATCAAACCAAGGATCCACACCTAATGCACGTTCTTCGTAGACTAAGTGACTACAGTCAAATTGGAGACTATTGGATAGACAATGGTCTCTTATATCATAAAGTAAAGGAGAGATGGAAGATCTTGATCCCTTTAGTAGCCCTTGCAGGTGTGCATGACTTTGATTTAGATGTTGTACTATGACCAGTATGATTGTTGCATGTAAATTTTTTTTTTCTCAAACTAATAAAAATGATTCTCAACAGTTATCATCCCTCGCATTAGATTGACCTCTGAGTTGGTTGCTCTGATGATGATTGCGTTGATGGGGTGGATTGTTTCTTCCTCCTACAGTAATAAAAAAATAAATGTAAAAAAAAAAACATGATTGAGTCAAATTCTTTAAATTAAAATTAACAAACTCCTGAAGTTTTGAAAGTACTAATAAAATTAAGGTGGTAGAATTTAAAAAATGTTACTATACTAAAATGATCTTTTGGCTGTTCAATGATGTCTAGCTTGTCTCTGATTTACTGTTCTGCAAGGCAAAGTCTTATAAGTGTACTTTGTTTAATAATAAAAATGGGCCGAATAATGTTTAAAAAAGGGAGGATTTGTCGAAGCTGTAGGGAGAGGGATCTAGGTCAGGAGAGTTATGCCAACTAGAAGGAGATGGAGGCTCACTTCAAAGAAAAAGCGCCCCAACGCCATGTCATCGTCAGTGTAGCTCTCGAGGGGAAAACAAAGTATCCCATTACCAAGAACAATTACTGCTCCCGTTATTTTGTTTTCAGCAAAACATGGATGCAGCTGTTTCCGAAGCATGATACTTCCCAAGATACTCACCATGGACGGACCGTTGGCACCTCACATGGGATTCATCTCAACCACCTGACATCTCCCGACAACTCCTCGACGGAATGAAAATTCACACCGATACCAACAATCGAAGGACCTCGATAGAGACTTTAATGAAGCGAAGCCAGATTTAGTTGGTACTAAGGCCTCACTAGGTAATATTGTCTTGGAATTTTTGTCTGTAAGTAAGTCTAGTTAGGTAGGTCTCGGAAAAAAAGTGCCAGTGCTGTTTTGGTGACCGGTGTTTAAAAAAAAAAAGGAAAAGTGTTCCTTTTTTTTTGTTCGTAGGAGGGGGAAAATGTGATGTTCGGGAATCACAACGATCACAGTGATCAGCTGATCTTGGACGCTGGGTAGGGAGGGTGCCCCCGCTCTCGACTTCCTCTGGCAGTCTGCATGGGAGAGCCACCAAGTCTACCAGCAAGTGGTGCGTTTCCTGCCTTTTTAAGAATAACCTCATCATATCATCAAATTTTTGGATCCTCTTCAAACTAGAAGATCACCGTCCGAAGACTTCAACATCAAGAGGATTTGGATCCTGCGCTTCCTGGTCATCCACCCTAATATCTGCCTACTGGGAACTCCAAACGCTCCAATTGAATCTTGATGCCATTACCTACTTGGTGGGCATCCGCGGTGAGTGGCACTCCTTCTTCCTCTCTCTCTCTCTCGAATCACGAACATTCTCACCTAGTTTACTTTCAATTTCCAGAAATTTGAGGCCCTTAGGGAACTTGGTTGAGGCTATACCTACCTAATAAATCTCTCATAATTACTGCAATTTATTTCGTTTTTATTGTTAATCATTCCCCTAGAGCTCCTTAAAGGCGAGTATGCCCCCATTCTCTGAGTAATTAATTGAAGTAGGTAAATTCTTATCACAATATAATTGGGTTATGGATACGAGGAAACTATGTGCCACACCCACTTGGCAGATTTTTTTAAAGTGGGTTTGAATCTCACATAACAGGAAGATGCTGATCCTTCCAGGTATCTTACGAGATCCAACTCCACCTATGGATCTTGAAGATTTTCTCACCTGCATGCCGAAAAAAAAGGGTACGAGGGAGCTACGTGCCTACTTGTTGGTTTATTATTTTCAATAAAATAATCGAGCAAGAAAAAAATTAATTCCTTCTCAATAATTTGATGGTTTTTGTTTCAAGAAAAAGAAAGTCAAAAAGAAAATCGAATAAGAAATTTTCCGGCCTTCTGCCCCCTTCGGTTGTGCACCGAAGCTTTTGGTTAGTGTCAGTCACCTCTAAATTTCAAATAGCCCTAGCTTAAAAGCTCTCGATATAACCGAAATTTTTCCACCAATTTAAATTCAATGCTTGCACGCACCCTGTTATTTTCGAAACGAACGTCTCCATCATGAGTTTTGGATCGAAAAACGATGTTATAAAGCGACAAGCTCTGAGACATCCACATCTGCTAAGATGTCACAACAACGAGGAAGCTGTCCAACTCCTTGATACAAATGATGTCATCAGAAGAGCGAAGCGTACCAAACCACTTGACCTAGCTTACTTGTGAAGCAGTGAAGTTAAACATAATTATCTTAATAACATAATTAACAAAACTCAGTGAAGTATCTTAGTTTTGAATACTTATCCATATTTTCAAAATGATATTGTTAATAAACTTGGTGCACTAAAGAATTGCAAAAAAAGTACCTAAAATAGGATTGGAGTTTTCTAATGTAATGAGACCATCCAGAGCTCTGTAGGACCAACCGTTCGCTCCCAATGAGGACTTGAGGGTTGAACTTGAAATAAATCAGAAACACGAATGTGAATCGCAAAAGGCCCTTCACTTACGGGAATAAGCCTAATCACTGCTCAAATACCAGCAGATCAAATTCTTTGAATAGAGTTAGCCGTTTAGAACCGGTTAGTTTCTTTCAATAGAGTTTCTTTTAATGTCACTCAGTTTGGCTTCGTTAGCAAGCAAGAACCAAATTTCGTTATGAAGGCACTCACAGCTTTTGGAGAGCAATTTTATTGCGAGTATTGATGGAAAAGCCAAGCAGACAAATGATAGTTACAGTAAAACAATAAACCATTGTGTAATAATTTGCAGCGTTTTTTCTTGCCGGTTGCTCGTACTTGATGTTCCCCTTTGTTAACGATTTTCAACCAGAATTTTTCTTCTTTCGAATTCTATTTCCGTTCCGCCGGTGAGAAATACGAAGGCAGTCAAAAAACATATTGTTTAGTAATGCATGCATTCCAGGGGACGTCCCATTGGATAAGCATTAGATCAGTTAACCAGTTGGTAAGCGATAAAACTGTTTCACTCGATGTAATTTGGTTTATTACTTTAGGCAAGAAATAGTGACCCTCCCCCTCACCATTATCTACCAAAACATTTCTAGCGGCATGGGAGCCTAGAATCCGAAGAGCATTAAATGCTCTTTTAAAATTTTTAAAATCCATGATCTACGATACCCAACATGCGAATTCGAGTTCACCCCCCCCCCCCCCAACCACCACCAATGGTGCCAGTCTGGCACCAAAGGGGGAATACGTCGTAACATTGCACTTTCATCTATTAGTTTTAGTAGGCGGTCCGTCGAGGTTCACATCCGTATTCAAGGTGAAACACAAAAAAAAAGAAATAAGCGGTTTACTTATGGCATCATGGCACCATGTCCTGGCACCATGGTGGCACCACTATTATTTCCTTGGTGCTACAGAGAATAATTCATGAAAACCCGGAGGTATAATGAGAATTTTTCCTCAATTTCAAAGCTTGGGTACAATTAGTAAGCAGTAAAGGAACCGAAATTTTGAAAAATCGGATATTTTGTGAATATTATCCCCCCACTACACCCCCCCCCTTGCGAATTTTGGTACTCGGGTGAAATTATGTACAACTCGGAAGTTATTTGAGTCAAACAAAAAAAGAAACTCACTAATCGGTTGGAAATTGAGGCCTGGGCAAATTTTACAGGATTATTCCCGCAAACGCAAGTTTTTTAAGCATTAACCCCCCCTTTCCCCCCCTTAAAAGGCAAAATTCGAAATTCCGGCGCCGTAGTGCACAACTAGATAGTTTTCCGCGTCGAACAAAAAAAGAACCACAAAAATCGGTTGAGAACTAAGGCCTGGGCAGACGACACAAGATTATGCCCAAAAATGCACGTTTTTTGAGCATTAACCCCCCCTTTCCCCCCCTTAAAAGGCAAAATTCGAAATTCCGGCGACGTAGTGCACAACTAGATAGTTTTCCGCGTCGAACAAAAAAAGAACCAGGAAAATCGGTTGAGAACTAAGGCCTGTGCAGACGACACAAGATTTTGTCACACACACACACACATACACACATACACACACACACACACACACACACACAGACATACACCTATGGTTTTTTTCGCGGATTTGGATTCAGAATGGTCTAAAACGGATTACTGTGTGGTTATTTTTTTTTTCTGTTGAGTGTTGTCCAACTTCACCCCAGATCGATCTTATAAGGACGCCCAAGTCTTACTGTGGGACGTCCTAAACAGGGCAAACAACGTGGAGCAGAAAACGAAGAGCGTGCGTGACGATATTTCTACCTCGGTCTTGGAGTCTGATCTAGGAGGAGGGAAGAAAGAGTGCCCACCTTACAGGTGAAGAAAATGTAGAAACGTCTGCCGAGTGGGTGTGGCACATGGTTTCCTCGTATCCATAACCCGATTTTATAGAACCGATGCACAGTAGATAATCTCTCAGTAGGTACCTTCATAGGGAACCCTCTACACGGCAAACCACACAATACCTGACAGTTCATCAAAATTGGGTGAAAATGTAGAAGATATGGCAGTTATAAAGTTTTTACGTTCAAGGTTTTTTAAGGTTTTTGCGCATGCACAGAGGCTACTGTCAATTTTAAGGCCTTGATTTTCATTGGGGACCATCTACAATCTAATCAGCATAACCCCTGAAAATTTCATTGAAATCGGATGACAAATGTGGAACTTATGGCTGTTTCAAGGAATTCACGTTTGCGCATGCGCAACAGTTACTATCAGTCCGGGGATGATGATTTTCATAGGGGACCGTCTACATGTCAACCCGCACAATCCCTCAAAATTTCATCGAAATCGGACAATAACTTCGTATAGCTATGCCCGTTACAATGATTTCATGACAGACATACAGACAGACAGACACGGAACCAAAATTGTTCAGAAAGGTCTGAAACATAAAACGCGAGTGAAAATTTTATTTTGGACAATTTTTTTTTTTCAACCTTGAAAAGTGAAAAGCTTCCGCTACCTTGGTAGGTAGACTTGGAAGGAAAATATGACTGGACTGAGGATACAACCCTGAGGAAGCTACTTTCGAATTCTCACTATACCTCTGGATTTTCATGAACTATTCTCTGTACCACCATGGAGCTAATAGTGGTGCCACCTTGGTGCCAGAATACCATTAACCGCATATTTCTTGGGTTCTATTGTGTTTCACCTTGAATACGGATGTGAACCTCGACGGACTGCCCACCAAAACTTTGGCTCTGGTGCCAGACTGTCACCAGTGGTTTCGTCGGGGGGGGGGGGGGGGGGGGCTCGATTTCGCATGTTGGGTATCATAGATACCCAACATATAGATCATGGATTTTAAAATGCTCTTCAAATGCGAGGCTCCCATGCCGCTAGAAATGTTATGGTGGATAAAAGTGAGAGGGGGGGGGAGACCACTATTTCTTGCCTAAAGTACTAAATATCTAAACATCGAGTGAAACAGTTTTATCGCTCACCAACTGGTTTAAATTTATAAAATGCTTTCCCATGGGACGACCCCTGGAATGCATGCATTACTAAACAATATGTTTATCTTCGTAAAGTCTTGTCCTCTTTCACCCCAGATTGATCACACAAAGATGGGACGTCTTTCAGGTTCTGCTCTGAACCATCTCCGAGCAATTTTCCTGGAGTCTTCAAGTTGAAGGGAGAAGGAAAATGTTTCACGCGAATTTGAGTAGGTAATCACGAGATGAGGCGCTCATATCCAATTCCATTTGCCCAATTCAAATCCTGCGGTCGCTGGTCCAAACCTGGAGTAGCTATCATGTTACCAGAGAACAAAGCCTCCTCAGAAAGGAACTAATTACATCCACGTCACCTCCCCTCTTCGTGTTCCTTCCTCCACTCTTTCCAGCTTCCACTCGAAACGGCCCCTTTTCCTCTGTTCTGAATCACCCTTTCTGCCCCCGCGTCCGCCCGGTAAATTCGAGGGGAACATTATCTCCTCCTACCATCCCCCTGTTAATTAAAATAGGGCACCCCCCTACCGGCATCTCGTTTGCGGTTATTGTACTTTTAATGGTTTAAGGGCTTAGGCCCCGGGTTAACCAATGAGACGGAAATGGGCGAAAAGGTCCCAGTAGTTGAAGACCCGGAGGGTAACGGAGTCACAGTAGAATCAAATCTTATTACTAGCTTTTGTATCGAGACGGGGTAGTACATCCGTGGACTTTCAGTTTGTTTGGGGGGGTCATGAGCGAAAATGGCGATGAAAATTGAATCGGGGGCAATTAGCTTTCCTCATAAAGAAGGTTGATAAGAAGGGACTCGGCAAAGAGGAGACTGTCGTCGGAATTCAATTTTCGAGGGTCGATAAAGTCGTAGCGCCATTGAACGAACGACGCCGATAGATTAGGGACCTTATAGATAGCAGTCACAGATATAATACGGTTGTAACGTTGAGTTGAGAGCATCGTTAAGACCAATAATTATATAGAAGGTACGTGTTAAATACCTATCTGGTTTAAGGCAAGGAGCACTTTCGTGCCTGCTTTTCAATCTGGCACTTGAAAAAGTTGTTAGAGATGCTGGAATACAAACTAGGGGAACAATCTTCTTCAAGTCAGTGCAAATCCTAGCCTATGCTGATGACAAAGACATATTAGCCCGCACAGAAGGTGATATGAAGAGAGCGTTTGCCTCATTGGTCAAGAGTGCGGGCGATATGGGGCTGTGCATCAACGAGGAAAAGACCAAGTACCTCATCACGACGACGACGCCCACAAATAGGTACCTTCTGTAGATCGGGTTCCCATGTAACTATCGGAGATTTTCGCTTCGAAGTCGTAGACAGCTTTGTCTACTTGGGATCCCTCTTAGCCGCTGATGGGGACCCCACTCTCGAAATCAGGGCTAGGCTGGCAGCTGCAAACCGCTGCTATTGGGGCCTGATAAAACACCTCCGCTCAAAGCTCCTCACTCCCCAAGTAAAATGTTTGCTGTATAGAAACCTGATCCGCACAGCATTAACTTATGGCTCAGAGGCATGGACTATGGGGAGACAAGGAGAGACTCTTCTCAGAACTTTCGAAAGAAGATTCCTCTGCAAGATTTTTGGAGCTGTTTGTGATAGTGGGGGTCTGGAGAAGAAGAAGAAATGAGGAGCTGTACGACCTATACAATGATATAGATGTCGTGAAGTTTGTCAAGCTAGGTCGTCTCAGATGGGCAGGGCACGTCGTTCGAATGGACGATGGTAATCCCGTCAAAAGTACATTCGATGGACATCCAGGAGGTAGAAGTGCTCGTGAAAGACCGAGGCTTCGGTGGACTGACGTAGTCGAGGAGGATGTGGCGCGCACGGGGCATAGATGTTGGAGAATGTTGGCCAATTGACGAGAAGAATGGAGAAATATTGTTGGACAGGCTAGGGCCCACCCCGGGCTGTAATGCCACCGAAGAAGGAGACGTGTTAAATACGACACAGTTAACTTTACTGTGTTGAGATGCCCCATTTATACGTCAAATTGGGGGGTTTTCACATCAGAGGATTCAAAACAATTTGTTGTCCTGCGCGAAGTTTGCATTAATAGACCAGTTTTCGTGGAAATTTCAACTTTGGAACGATGTGAATTATGGAGGGTGCGCCTGATATTTTAATAAATTTTTAATCGAAAGTAGACCTCATTCTGAGAATTTTGACAGCAGCCAGGTTTATTATTTTTCTATGTAGATCACTCGTCTTCAAAGAACACGGCTTTGCCATTGTTACCACCAACCAACTTGAAGAAAAACATCGATCATATTTCGGTCAGCTAAAATTTGAACGGAGATTTTCGGGCGTTTCTGATTTATCTTAAGTCCAACCCTTCTCGTAGGGAACGAACGGATTGTGCTACAGGGCTCCGCGTAGTCTCAAAAAATTCTAAAAATTCTATATTTTAAATTGATGGAAAAACAATACCTACCTTTATATCAAAATTTTTTGAGTTAGGGCGTTTTCAAAATTTCAAACCTTATTTTTCAACGCTTAGAAGTGACCTACATCTACCAAAATCTTCGGGGCACAACTAAACCCCAAATGGAGCCTACAAACCAAATTTCATCAAAATCGGTCAATACTAAGTGGGGAAAGTGCCGCGTACGGCCGGACAGCAGACGGACGGCCAAATTTGTATTCGATTTTTGGATTCTACGTACCTTGAAACGTAAACCAACAAATTTTGAGGGGGTGTTAAAAATATTCTTCTTGGTCGATTCCAAAGGTTCATTATTGAAAATAATAAACCAAAACGTCTGCCAAGTGGGTGTGGCACATAGCTTCCTCGTATCCATAACCCAATTGTATAGACGATCCAATGCATAGTCCTCAAAACATCAATCTTCAAGTACCTACCACTATCACATCAATCAATCTGCATGCACTTTTGGAAAGTGAGCTAAATATTTATTATAAAAATTTAAATTAAATGTTTGCGAGTAGGATTCAAAATTCAAAAGTAACTCTGAAATTGTCAGATTTGTTGAAATTTATACTTTATTTGACAGTGGCCATAATCATTATGGATTATAACAGCGCCTTCCATCTCTCCTGCCTGCTTGAAAGAATTTTTGGAGTTGAACGTAAGGGGTAAGCTGGGTAAGCTTAAGTTGAACGTAAGCAAAAAACCTGGTTTTTTCTCTACAAAAACGACAAAAAATTAGTTCGCCATTCATTGAAAGTTTGGTATTACCTACTTCTCAGTTCCTGATTTGGGAAGGTGATGAAACGATGAGAGGGGGTTCAGTGGTACGAAAATGACCTGACAGGTGGCGCTAGTTGTGCTTCGCCAAGTGCTAGGGCGAGTCACTTCCCCTCCACCACACAGTTTTCCCCGGGCGCCGTTAGGGTTTGTTGTGTATGTTTACATCTGGACTTCTCAGGATTCCCGGCAGCTTTTTTTTTTTAGAATGAAGATGGTCTCCGTGTTTCGCGATTTCCGCCGCGTCCGGTAGTGAAAAAGGCTTTTTCGTATTATCCGTTGAATAGTGGAAGTGAATTGAAATGAAGTGATCTCCTCAAGGCATCCAAGGCTGTCCGAAGAATTCGTGAATTTCATATCCAAGTTGAGGAAAAACCCCCCTTTAAAACCCCTCCTTTTCTTTATGAATGTTCTAGATTTCGCCGACTACTTCACGGGACGGTTGAAGTTGAAAGTTCAGTCTCTCTTGAAGATCCCAGCACGTCCCCATCGCAACCCAACCACCCAGGGACCAGAGAGGCCGTGACCATGCAGGAGGACCTACAGTAATACGATTCATCTACATCACATCCTCAGAAAAGTATTTACCTATAATCCATCATTTTATTCTTCAGATGCATGCTCAAGTCATTCAGGTCAGTGATATCACCTTAACTTATGATTCGTCGCGTAATCTGAAGGTTCCTCCTTTTGATATTCATTTTTCAACACTCGCAAACAAGCTCTTTGTCCCGCCATCTTGGATCATGGTATACCAAGCTTTCTCAAGATTGTAATAAAGAGTGTAGGTAGGTGCGTACGATGCCTAGCATTTGAACTGTTATCTCTGTGAACTACTAGTATAACAAATTATTGGTACTAGAAACTCTACTGTAGAATGTACTGTTGTGTGTAGAATGGTGTGATGGGTAGGCAGTACTCAGGTAACTTCGTAAACGTTACCTACCTATTCCTTGGGGTTTTCATAAGTTCAGGTCATTTAGGTACCTATACCTACTACCCAGACGGAATGACCCTACATAGAATCAGAATTTTATAAAAGCTGTGAAATGAGAGAAAATTTTGTTTTGTGTAGGGAATTTAAATCTCTACATTATGATACCTAGCTCTTCTACGTTCGGTATTTAGCAAAGCGTACCTGGTTCATAAAATGATGAAAATGTCGTGAAGAGATGAGATCATAATTTTATTGAAAACTGCTAATAAGTAACGTGTGACTGGAACTTTTGATATTCCACTTATAAAATGGATTTTGTTTTTTACAATAATTAGAAGCTACCCACTTATTTCGTATCTTCGTATTTCTAGGTACTTACGTATGGACCTCAGATGAACAAATTCAGCATCTCTATCACGGAGTCAATTCTTGAGAGGATCCAATCCATCAAGAAGCAAAGCACCGGTCTCCACCATCTTCATCTTTCAAGAAGCACCCATTTCGAGTCTTCACATCGTCTCCGCACGCCTAGAGCTGACATGCCAGGTTATGTACTTGATACCTACTTTTATTGCTAACCTAATAGTTGCTTCTCAGTGCACCCCAGCTGTAATGAAATACCGTAATGTAATAATTCAATGACATTTTGGACGGAGCGGATCACTTTAGTTCAGCCACAATGCACACTTCAGTGCCACTTCGGCATTTCATCTTGTTGATGTTAACTTGGGAGCCTCTAGATTTATTTACCTTTCTTCTCAAAAGTTTTCTTCCAATATTCTTCGATACTTTCATTAGTAAGTGAATAGTAGGCGAGTACCTTAGTCGCTGAGCTTTGAAACAATGTGTTTCCAGCAGGACGTGCTAACGAGTTAGAAAAAATCTACTTGCACACTTCAGTGCCACTTCGGCATTTCATCTTGTTGATGTTAACTTGGGAGCTTCTAGATTTATTTACCTTTCTTCTCAAAAGTTGTCTTCCAATCTTCTTCGATACTTTCATTAGTAAGTGAATAGTAGGCGAGTACCTTAGTCGCTGAGCTTTGAAACAATGTGTTTCCAGCAGGACGTGCTAACGAGTTAGAAAAAATCTACTTGCACACTTCAGTGCCACTTCGGCATTTCATCTTGTTGATGTTAACTTGGGAGCCTCTAGATTTATTTACCTTTCTTCTCAAAAGTTTTCTTCCAATATTCTTCGATACTTTCATTAGTAAGTGAATAGTAGGCGAGTACCTTAGTCGCTGAGCTTTGAAACAATGTGTTTCCAGCAGGACGTGCTAACGAGTTAGAAAAAATCTACTTGCACACTTCAGTGCCACTTCGGCATTTCATCTTGTTGATGTTAACTTGGGAGCTTCTAGATTTATTTACCTTTCTTCTCAAAAGTTTTCTTCCAATCTTCTTCGATACTTTCATTAGTAAGTGAATAGTAGGTGAGTACCTTAGTCGCTGAGCTTTGAAACAATGTGTTTCCAGCAGGACGTGCTAACGAGTTAGAAAAAATCTACTACTAGTTATTCAGAGTTATAAGATGAAAAAGTTGGTATTTCAGTGATGTATTATCCATTTCTGGCTGTTCGTTGTTAGTTTTAGACCTTCTATAGCACTAGAATTTCAAGGTAGGAGGTGCAACTCGGCTATCGTACACATGCAACTCTCACTAAAATCTTCTTTGACTGCAGAGGGCAAAAAAGTCTGCAGGAGTAAATTCATGACTGACCTAGGTCCCTTGTTCCATTCATTCCTTCATCTTCTGATGAGTCGTCAGTCTCACTAATTAGAACTAGAGTTATTTTTCTTGTTATATGTCCACTTTGCCCTTTTTACGTACAGCCTACGTAGTTTGTATGCCTAACGAAAATTCTTTTCAGATACCTCTTGGTCCAGAAGATTCAAGCCCAGAAGAAAGAAGAAATGCATACAAGAAAACTTAATTTTTTAAAATACTTAGCTTTTCAAATGAAACAAAATTGCGATCGACAGTGAAACTCTATTCTTTCAAACAATTTCAATCTCAAAATGTTTAAAATAATGGAATGTGCGCATGGATCGGAAAAAACGGGTTTTTGTTATTTTTAATCTAAACTAGACCTCATTCTGAGAATTTAGACACCAACCGCGACCTTCTAGCGTGAGAAGTCCTTTTTCAACGATTTTTCAAAGTTTCGAATTGTTTTGGCCTAATAGGCTAGAAAGAACATAGGGTAGAACATTGGACTCATAGATAGTAGACCAGAGACCAACTATTGGTCTCATGTACATTCAGGCTGGTCCTCGCTGCACCCCTCCCGCTCACTGAAGCACCAGTCCAATCTCAGTCGCCGTAGCTGCCACGTCTATCCGTTAAACCGCCTCTATAATTGTCATTGTAACCCCGCAAATAATTTATTATTCTCAGTTTTTGGAAAGTGTGGTTAAATTGCCCCACCTGTAACCATAAATTCTTAACCGTATAAATCCGCGAAATAATACACAGAGAAACCGCGAGCTTTAGGTCTCCCACGCATTGTCTGTGTGCTCCTTTTTCTGCACCCTTCTGCTTTGCCTCTTCGCTGAACTTCTCGTCGTTTCACACCCCGGCCGGGGTAAGTACCGTCTGCAGACACCATCGGTGAGTGGAGTTATTTCTCATCGTAATCCGTATTACCTACCTTGTTACCTTGCACAGACAATTCTAAAATTAGCCCTATATACCCTTTTGTTCAGGTCGGATTTGAGCGATCTAGGCCAGCGGCCCATCACACAACGTTTTATAAATTAATTTTCCCTTCTTCTTGTGTTGTGTGAAATCTTTTTTCCTATAACCACAATCATCACAGTCCACTCAAATTTAGTTTAGCCCAAACTACCAAACAATTGGTCCGTCCCGAGCCAAATCCGCCATATTGAATAAATAGTAGGTACATAGTGGCAATAGTCCATTTCTATAGGTTGAAATCTCACTTTGTTTCTGACGTCACTGTTTTTGATTGATTTCATTGGTTGTTCTCTGTAAAGTGTTGGCTCTTCTTGAAGCTGGTTGGTTGTTCACTCTTCTCGTGGAATCATGAGTAACGAAGATCCCAAAGTTCCCCCTACATTGGCTGTAGATTACGAATTTCTCAGGAACAAAAGAGAACAGTTGTTTGCCGAGATTCAATCAATTTATGATATTTCTGCAAAAGTAGCTCCAGGGACCGTCTCGTCATTTATAACTCGCTGTAGTGATTTGACACGTTTGAGGGATAAATTTGAAACCATTCAGGATAAGATCATGGTTCTGAATTTGCAATTGGAAAAGTCTCTATGGTTGCCAGTTGACTCTGTAGCTACAGCGTTTCGTGATGTGTATTATAAAATCAAAAAGATTGAACGAGATATCTTGGGTAATACGCACCTCGTTCCAGTCCCTCAACCTAGAACTGAAATGAATCTCCCGAAAATCGAAGTTCCTGTTTGGGATGGTGACCTCGAAACATTTCATAATTTTTGGAGTATGTTCCAGACCATAGTTCACGATAGTAACTTCTCTGATGTCATAAAAATGACGTACCTCAAACGTTCCCTCCGTGGTTCTCCCCTCAAGTTGATTCAGAATCTTTCTAACAACAGCTACATGGATGCCTACAATTTGATACACAATAGGTACGGGAATTTGCGTAATCTCGCAGCATTTTATGTTGATAAAATGTTGAATTTTCCCCCTCTCTCAGGTAGCTCATTAAAAGAACTTCAGTCGTTTCTTGATGTATTCGGCACGACTTGTACAGCTTATGACAACCTAGGTTTGGAAGATCATAAGGATTTTGTGATGTTTCAATGTGCATTCAGAGCCCTTCCACCAAATATACGCGTCTTATTCGAACGATCGCTTACAGGAGAAAGCGGTGTTCCTTCATTCCATGAACTGGTAGACTTCGTTGAACAGCAATGTAAAATCGAAGAGTTGAGTAGACGTTCGAATTCTACGAAAACTTCTATACCTTCGCATAAAGCGCCTTCAAGATCGACCCGAAACCCGCAAAGCTTGTTAGTTAGTTCGGAATCGACTGACGGTAAAATAGTAACGTCTCCTAGTTTCCCCTCTTCGTCTGGATCGAACAGTTCGATCTCCACTTCGAGTAAAACCTCTCAATGTGCCTTTTGTGGCCTCTCACACTCATTGTATGGTTGTGATAAATATAATAAAATTCCTATAAGCGATAGGTACGAATGGTTGAAAAAACATAATAGATGTTTTCGTTGTTTGGGTACGCATAATCGGCTTCGTTGTGCATCTAAAGGAAAGTGTTCCGAATGTAAAAGTGTGTCGCACCACAGCTCCCTACATAAATTAGAATATAACAATAATAGGATGAAAGTATCTGTCGGTCTGTCATCTGATAAGAACACTACAGATAATCATCTCCCTTCAGTATCACGTAACTCCGATAACGAACGTTGGAGTGCTCCTGTACCTAATTCTCAGGCCTTACTAATGGGTTCATCGGTCAATCGTTCTAATCAAGTAGTGTTATTGGGAACTGCCCAGGCACTTATTCGAAATAAATGGGGTAAATTTGAACCAGTACGCTTAGTCATAGATGGTGGCAGCCAAATTTGTCTAATTTCCACAGAATGCGTACAGAGGTTAGCGCTTCCAGTATTTCACAAAGAAACCAACATTGATGGCGCTCTTTCCTCAAATTTGGGAACTTCCAAAGGTGTTGTATCGTGCTCACTCTCTCCTATCGGAAATAAGTCGTCGAATTTTCTTACTACAGAAGCTGTTGTCGTTCGTCGAGTGTGCGCTGATCTTCCCACCGCTTCGTTATCTCCCGAGGTTTATAATCGTTTCTCTCATCTGAACCTCGCGGACAGATCGTTTTGTGAAACAAACAGAGTAGACTTCCTGTTAGGAGCATCTCTATTTACTCAGATATTCAATGATGATAGGTGTACTATCATTCCAGGTACACCCGCCGCGTTCAATACCATATTTGGATGGGTGATCATGGGTGAAGTGAATGACCCTCTACCCCCCGTAGACCCTCCTCAAATTTCTTTGCTCACTTGGGAATCTAATGTTGATCAAACTTTGCAAAGTTTTTGGAAGTCGGAAGAAGTGTATTCTCCCTCTCAATCGCTCATTGATCCGTTACACCGATACGCAGAAAATCACTTTGTCTCTACGCATTCCCGGCGTCCAGATGGTTCATACCAAGTCCGGTTGCCTTTCAAACCTGACGTAGAGCCTATGTTTTCTGATACAGATGTTATAGCTCGTCGTCGTTGGTTTAACCTGGAAAAACGGATTGATAAAAATCAGGAGTTCAATACTTTGTATCGATCTTTCATGAGTGAATACCAAGAGTTGGGTCACATGGTTCCCGCAACAAAACCTGGTAGTTATTACATACCACATTTTGGTATAATGAGGGATTCACCCACATCACCTCTTCGTGTTGTTTTTGACGCATCATGTTCTGATACTTCGGGGCAAAGTCTAAACGATTTTTTACTCACAGGCCCTCCCTTGCAAAAAGACATTGGGGAACTTGTTACAATGTTTCGTTTGAACCCCGTGGCACTTATCACAGACATCAAAATGATGTATCGGAAAATATGGATTGATCCAGAGGATACCCCGTTCCAGCATATTTTCTATCGGAACAATAATAGTTCGGAAATAGTTGATTTCGAGCTTCTTACGTTGACATATGGGCTGAAATCAGCTCCGTTTCTGGCCCAACGGACTCTAAAACAACTTGTCCTTGATGAGGGTAAACGTTTTCCATTGGCTTCTAAAGCAATTCTTGAAAACTGCTATATGGACGACTTGTGCATCTCTGTTGCCACGGAAAGGGAAGCCAAACAACTGAAAGATGAATTGATAGCACTCATGAGTTTGGGAAATTTCCAACTCAGAAAATGGGCAAGTAACTCTCCAAATTTGTTGAAGGAAATTCCGAAAGAACATCAGCTGCCTTCTCTCTCACTCGAATCCCAAGAATCTTCTTCCCTTCACGTTTTGGGTCTTCAATGGGAACCCACTGACGATGTGTTTACTTATAACGTTAAACCACTTGGTGATGCACACACTAAAAGTGAAGTTCTCTCTAAGGTTGCTTCATTGTTCGATCCACTTGGTTGGATCAGTCCAGTCATATTCAAAGCCAAGCTGTTTCTCAGAGAAATTTGGGAACGTTCTTTAGACTGGGACACTCCTCTTCCTCCCGATCTTAGAGCTCGATGGAAGGAATTCAGCTCAGAGTTTTCTGAACTTGGACTGATAAAAATTCCGCGAATCATTACTAGATCAAACATGCCCAAATTTCAAATAGTAGGGTTTTGTGATGCTTCGATGCTCGGGTATGCAGCAGCTCTGTACCTCCGATGTTGTTCCGATGATGAATCTTCCGTTATCGTCAATCTCTTATGTTCGAAGACACGTGTTGCTCCGCTCAAAACAGTCACAGTTCCTCGTTTGGAGTTGAATGGGGCCCTTCTGTTGTCTCAATTGCTTAAAGCCATCAACCCATTGATTTCTCGCCTAGCCATAAAAGACATATTTCTGTCAACGGATTCAACAGTGGTATTAGGATGGCTAAGAACCTCTCCTCATCGTCTCCATACCTATGTTGCAAATCGAGTCGTTAATATTCTCGATTGCACTGAAGTTTCTCAGTGGCATCACATCTCCACTTCTCTCAATGTTGCCGACGTGGCCTCTAGAGGACTCCTACCCTCCGAAATAGTTAACAATTCCTCATGGTGGGCGGGGCCTCGCTTTCTCTCTGATCCAGTCTCCACTTGGCCTCTTGATCGTCTTCCCGTGACTACAGAACTTCCTGAAATGAAGAACCAACGTGTTGCTATGCCTGTGGTAGATGCCACAACTCCTCCTATTGGCGATCCTGCTTTCGTCGTGTCCCTTATCAATCGTTTCTCTTCATTGGCCAGGCTCAAGCGAGTAATGGCATGGCTCCTGCGATTTATATACAATGTCCGACATCGTCGTAACCGAAGGTCGGGGCCTCTGAAGCCTGCTGAACTACAAGATGGTCTTCTCTTATGTATAAGAGCCACTCAGCGTCATTTCTTCTCGTCCGAGCTTAGAGCTCTAGAGAAAGGGAAACCCCTCTCACTTCGTATGCGGCGTTTGACTCCATTCATTCATCGTGGATCTATAAGAGTTGGAGGACGTCTAACGCATTCCTTACTACCTGAAGCAGCAAAACACCCATATTTACTCCCAAAACCTGCACATCTCTCCAGTCTGATATGCGACGCTTATCATCAACGTTTGATGCATGCTGGTCCTCAGGCCACGCAGTCTTTGATCTGCCAGGAGTTCTGGATATTATCCTTGAGAAGTTTGTTGCGCCAACGCATACACAAGTGCATGATTTGTTATCGTCATAAAGTTAAGGAGGTTCATCCACTGATGGCTGCCCTTCCCTCCTCTCGTATCACTCCCTGTTCACCATTTGCTCGCACTGCTGTAGATTTCGCTGGTCCGATCCTGATCAAGCAAAGTACCCGACGCAATGCTCCAGTAGTCAAATCGTACATGTGCGTTTTTGTGTGCATGGTGACCAAGGCCATTCACCTTGAACTAGCAGGTGATCTCTCCAGTGAATGTTTCCTGGGAGCACTGAATCGGTTTATTTCCCGAAGAGGTTTGTGTCATGAAATATTTTGTGATAATGGTACCAATTTCCATGGAGCTGCGAGAGAACTGAAACAAATTTTTGATTCGCTAAATAGTTCATCACAAGAGATTGTTAATCATTTGTCAGAACGTAATATATCGTTTCATTTCAATCCACCCGAATCTCCATGGATGGGTGGACTTGCGGAGGCAGCGGTGAAAGCAGCCAAGCATCATTTTCGTCATATTTCGACAAATTCGTTGACCTATGAGGAGATGGTGACTGTTTTAACCAAAGTTGAAGCCATACTGAACAGTAGGCCGCTATGTCCAGTGGGAGATTCCCCAGAATCGTTCTTCCTCTCTCCAGCGCACTTCCTCATCGGCCGCCCTCTTGTTTCCACGTTGGAATACGATCTCTCGTCTGAACCGGCTACCCACCTGTCGAGATGGCAACGTGTCCAGCAAATCTCTCAAACGTTCTGGAAGCGATGGAGTACTAGTTACCTGCACACTATCATGGAACGCCAGAAATGGACCCAGCATCGGCCATCTATGAAGGAAGGAGACATCGTCATTGTTCTGAAAGCTCAATCCAAACCCTTAGAGTGGCCTCTGGGCAGAATCGAGGAGTTCCAAGTAGGAGCTGATGGCATTGCTCGTTCTGCTATCGTTCGAACGGCAAATGGTAGATTCAGGAGACCCATTGCGAAACTGGCTCCTTTACCTGATATTCCAGATGATCAGGAACCTTAGACTAAGATGAGCCAACACAATCAGTTTTTTTTGTATTTATAAATATCTTGTTTGTTTTTTGAATATTTAATATCTTGTACATTTGTACCATTAATGTTTGCATGTGTTTATTATGCATAATTTATTACTACTTTGATAGTTTTTGTGAGATTTCGATCTTTTCTAATATTTTGTTTGTACTTTTCTTGTTTACATGGGGTTACAAAATTCCAAATTTCATCAAAATTTCAATTTTGGGTGGGCGGTGTTTTGGCCTAATAGGCTAGAAAGAACATAGGGTAGAACATTGGACTCATAGATAGTAGACCAGAGACCAACTATTGGTCTCATGTACATTCAGGCTGGTCCTCGCTGCACCCCTCCCGCTCACTGAAGCACCAGTCCAATCTCAGTCGCCGTAGCTGCCACGTCTATCCGTTAAACCGCCTCTATAATTGTCATTGTAACCCCGCAAATAATTTATTATTCTCAGTTTTTGGAAAGTGTGGTTAAATTGCCCCACCTGTAACCATAAATTCTTAACCGTATAAATCCGCGAAATAATACACAGAGAAACCGCGAGCTTTAGGTCTCCCACGCATTGTCTGTGTGCTCCTTTTTCTGCACCCTTCTGCTTTGCCTCTTCGCTGAACTTCTCGTCGTTTCACACCCCGGCCGGGGTAAGTACCGTCTGCAGACACCATCGGTGAGTGGAGTTATTTCTCATCGTAATCCGTATTACCTACCTTGTTACCTTGCACAGACAATTCTAAAATTAGCCCTATATACCCTTTTGTTCAGGTCGGATTTGAGCGATCTAGGCCAGCGGCCCATCACACAACGTTTTATAAATTAATTTTCCCTTCTTCTTGTGTTGTGTGAAATCTTTTTTCCTATAACCACAATCATCACAGTCCACTCAAATTTAGTTTAGCCCAAACTACCAAACACGAATGTTTATGACATCACAGTGGGCTGGGGGGGGTCCCACCCAGGTAGGAGGGGCGCGTGACGTCATAAACATTCGAAACTTTGAAAACTCATCAAAAAAGATCTACTCATCCAAAAAGAGAACGATTGGAGTCAAAATTCTCAGAATGAGATCTACTTTCGATTAAAAATGTATTAAAATATCAGGCGTACCCCCCATTAGGCTCATTTACTATTCTTTTTTTGAGAGCATGTAATTGAAAGACTATTCAAGATTTAAGTACTGCAGTGTTTCCTAAAATATTTAAACAGCAAGTACCTACAGTTTCAAAAACACGCAGTCGTTTTTTACCAACACTTATAAAGAACTTCATTTACAGGGCGTCCCAAAACTGAGTACAGGCAGTTCAGGATCGAGTTTGCAATTAATTTTCCAAAAATTATAAATTTCTCGTTTCTTCAATTTAGTTTTTCCTCTTTCGTCATAAATTTGCACCGCTGAAATTACCATTTAATTTATGTTGGAAATAATAGGTAGACTCAAGACTCAATGTCAGAAGTTTTTGATTATAAACCATACTCCAGATGACCATTTTAATGCTGTACGTTATAATGAGTGTCCTATTGGCTTACGGATGCAGCCTGCAGATCCTTAGAATTTATCCCCACAATGTAGACGTAAGCCGGTAAGACTCTTGCAGCTTATGTGCCAACATTTTTCAACTTTATCATCCTATTCAATATCCTCAATTTAACCGATTGATTCTTTAGGATTTCCAGGATTGTAGAAAATCATGACCAAATTTAATCGTTTTTCAATGCCCCTTAGGTATAGTTATATCTTCGTCTACCAGAGGATTGGACATGGAGATGATTTGACTCTACGAGCCCTGAATGCAGAGAGAACTTTGACATCGAGACTGTACAGAGAAACAAACATTATTAGAGGTAGGTTTCGTCCACCTTCAAGCAGGATACTAGGTATGCAATGGGGTCTGTGCATGAGAATCACGAATTCCTTTAAGTACAGATAAACTGACTAAAACTCAGTGGATTTATTAGCTTTTCATAACTTACTCTGAAATTCTGACGGTGAGGTTCCCACGAATGAATTGTCACTCATCGATTTACATCGACTTTTCATTTGATAACAGTAAAACCATGTTAGAAGCAATAAAACGATTCTTTTTCTTTCATAATTGTTAACAAAATCATACGCAGGCTCCAATACACGAAACACACTAGAATTACTCACATTCTAGTGTGTTTACTCTGGTCGAATACCTACGCCCTTCGTGTCAATTTTTAAAATGGGCATTTTAATCTACTTTGGGTGTTAAATACAATTTTTGTATTTTCCTACTCTAATGAGGGTCACGTTTTGTTCAAAATTCGCATGAGTGGTCCTGCAATGGCTTACAGCTGTGGTAATATTTCCCCCATTTTAGAGGCTTCAATTCCCGTTAATTTAAAAGTTCTGATGAGAAGAAGAGGATCTGCAGGCTCTCACGAAACAATAGCTGTAAGCCATTGTGGCATGTCATCGTCTGTGATTCTAGATTCTAGGGAGCATAGACTGGAAAACCCTTCTAAGTAATTGAAGGATTGCAAACATGATGGCCCACCCAACAAAGAATTTGTTTGTCAAATAGATTGGGAACGGAGTCCACAGGAATCTAATTCCTCCTTTGCCGAGTTTTCTGTAAATTTATCACCTTCCTCAGGGCTCGAAGGTCGTGTTACCGAGTGAACTCGCCAGCGCCAATTAACAATTAAGTAGGTAGAGATGCCACCATGGAGGGAAATGGAGATTTTGAGCTATTGCAGGAATGATGAAAAAATTGGAGAATTCAAAACATCATTTTCAACAAATATACATAGATCTGAAGTGAAAAATGTGAGGATCTAGCTTGGAGAGAACAGTAACAATTACACACTTCTTCAGATGTTGTGTATTTATAACCGTACTCTCCAAGCCTCACATTTTTGTTTATTATTTTCAATAATAAGCCTTTGGAATCGAGCAAAAAAAAAAAAATTTTAACCCCCCCTCAAAATTTGATGTTTTACGTTTCAAGGTACGTAGAATACGAAAATCGAATAAAAAAATTTCCGTCCGTCCGCCGTACGCCGTACGCCGTACGCCGTACGCGGCACTTTTCTTAGCAACACTGGACCGATTTGGTTCAAATTTGGTATATGGGCTCCATTTGGGGTCTAGTTGTGCCACGAAGCTTTTGGTTGATGTAGCTCACTTCTAAGGGGTGAAAATTAAGGGTTGAAATTTTCAAGAGTGCCCTAGCTCGAAAACTCTCGAAATAAAGGTGTCGTTTTTTCACAAATTTTAAATAGTATTGAATTTTTAAAAATTTTTGAGACCACCCGGAGTTTTGTAGGACAAACCGTTCGGTCCTTACGAGTACTTGAAGGTTTTCCTTCGATAAAACAGAATCATGAGTGTGAATCGCAAAAGAGGTCTAATTTCCATTCAAATTTTATCGAACTAAAATGCGATCGCTGTTCATTTCTTCGATTTGTATACAGTTTTGCCTTCTGCGAAACCAGTAATCAAATTTTCATATGAAGCTTTCTATTTTTCGAATCGAGTGTGAAGCGTTTAGTTCTCTCTAATAAACTTGATTGTGAAGGTGTGAAGCCAGTATGGTGTGGTAGGTAGTACCTAGCTGGTAGGTAAAAAAAAGTTGGTAGGTAAAAAAAATGTTGGTGGGTAAAAAACGCTGCAAATCATTGCTCAAAGGCTTCTTCACTCTTCAGATCACTGATCAGCTGAGTGAGCTCCGAAGCAATTTTCAATCCTATTGAACGCAGGAAGATGAAATTTGAGAGGGAAGGTCAAGGGAGAATACAGATGGTGGCAGGTGCTATTGATGGAGAACCAGTGATCAAAACAGAAGGGTGATCTATACAGAAAATAATAAACCTTTGAGCAATGATTTGCAGCGTTTTTACTTCAGATTTATATATTGAAAACGATGTTTTAAATGCTCCCCTTTTGCTTCCGAGTCTACCAAGGTAGCGGAAGCTTTGTTTCCACTTTTCAAGGATGAAAAGAAAAGTTCTCCAAAATCAAAATTTTCACTCGCGTTTTGCGTTTTAGACCTTTCTGAACAATTTTAGTTCTGTGTCTGTCTGTCTGTGTGTCTGTCCGTCTGTCATGAATTCCTTGTAACACACATAACTATACGAAGTTATTGTCCGATTTCGATGAAATTTTCAGGGATTGTGCGGGTTGGTGTGTAGACGGTCACCTATGAAAATCATCATCCTCGGACTGATAGAAGCGACTGCGCATGCGCAAACGTGAATTTCCTTGAAACGGCCATAACTTCCACATTTTCTACCCGATTTCGATGAAATTTTCAGGGATGTTACAGATTAGTATTTAGATGGTCCCCTATGAAAATCATCACCTTCGGACTGATAGTAGCCACTGCGCATGCGCAAACGTGAATTTCCTTGTAACGGCCATAACTTCCACATTTTCTACCCGATTTCGATGACATTTTCAGGGATTAAGTACGCGGATTAGGTTGTAGATGGTCCCCAATGAAAATCAAGGCCTTAAAATTTATAGAAGCATACGTAAAATCCTTGTAACAGCCATAACGTTTACATTTTTCGTCCGAATTTAATGAAATCTTCTAGGATTGTCAAGATTAGCGTGTAGATGGTCCCCTATGAGAGTAGTGAAAGGTACTTAGAGATTGGTGTTTTGAGATTAACTACTATGCATCGGATCATCTATACAGTTGGGTTATGGATACGAGGAAGCTATGTGCCACACCCACTTGGCAGACTTTTTTGGTTCCGTGTCTGTCTGTGTGTCTGTCATGAATTCCTTGTAACGCGCATAACTATACGAAGTTATTGTCCGATTTCGATGAAATTTTCAGGGATTGTGCGGGTTGGTGTGTAGACGGTCCCCTATGAAAATCATCATCCCCGGACTGATAGAAGCGACTGCGCATGCGCAAACGTGAATTCCTTGAAACGGCCATAACTTCCACATTTTCTACCCGATTTCGATGAAATTTTCAGGGATTACGCTGATTAGGTTGTAGATGATCTCCAATGAAAATCAAGGCCTTGAAATTTATAGAAGCCTCTTAGCATGCGCATACGTAAAATCCTTGTAACAGCCATACCATTTACATTTTTCATCCGAATTTGATGAAATTTTCTAGGATTGTCCAGATTAGCGTGTAGATGGTCCCCTATGAGGGTAGTGAAAGGTACTTAGAGATTGGTGTTTTGAGATTAACTACTATGCATCGGATCATCTATATAATCGGGTTATGGATATGAGGAAGCTATGTGCCACACCCACTTGGCAGACGTTTTTTTTCTTCAGTTTTTCGATTTCGAACTTTACTGTTTCGTTCAATTTTGCATCTGGGGACTATGGATTTCTCGATCTCAGCGCTTCAAGCGGCCATAAATGAACTATTCCAGGATGACGTCATTTTCGCGATTTTTTTAAACATTCGTATTTTCTACACTGTTTTGTTTATTCGTAAATTAGGAAGTTCGGGCTGAAAGTTTGCCTTAAGGGGGTTTTCGAGGTGCTGAATCCGATTTTGAGGTCAAAAATAGGAAATTCCGACATGGTGAAATTCCTCATTGTGTTGCTCAGTCACCTGAGCTGCTGCTAACCTTGATTTCGGTTAGCAGTCAGAGTGGAGCAACCTCCTCCAAGACCCAGCCAGTCTGCTGAGTTCGCTACTGTGCTGCATGAGTTAGTAAAAGGTAAAGAAATCTAAGAGTGCTCCAAAAGCCTCTTCCCATCCTATGTTGGAAATGAGCTTCAGAGGACTTGTGAATGAAATAACAATATAATATACAATATAATAATACAATATAATAATACAATATAATAATACAACATACGCCGTTATTTCCTAGCTTTGGGAAAATATATTTCCATCATCAAGGCTCAATGAGTGAGATCACCGAAGTTGAGGTCAGTCTGCCCGGGAGATTATTTGGATTGGTGACCCCTCGAGGGCGGTGTCGCAGGTCTTGATAATTTTTCTGTTTGGGCCGTTGGTGAACCCCTCTCCACTTAAGCGGGTGAGGCAATAAGTAGCCATGAGTGAAATAATCAGAACCAATTCCGATCTTCCCTTTGGAAGACAGCTGATGGCGTCCGCGACGCCAGGAATGGCAGCTGGACGAAAATCAAACCTGAAATGGTTGTTTACTCTCCTTCTCAAATATCATACGCGAAAAGGTTGAATTTATATATTCCAACCGCTCGTTTGGCGACTAAACGAGCCCTCGCATATTAGAGTGCGCCTCTTCAACCATTTGCCCCAGCACGTACGTGATCTGAATATGAAACCATTTAAGAGAAGCTTCAAGAAAGCTCTGATCGCCGCGGAGCTTTATAACGTAGAAAGTTTCGTCCCTCCTAAATTCCCTCAATCCAACGATTTTCGCACATAGTTGAAAAAAGTATAATTATTGAAATCAAGTAGGTGCCTAACTGTGTCTAATTTGACCTTTCTACTTCTGCCGCTGCAAATAGTAACCATAATTATTTATGAATTGAATTGTATGGATACTTTACACAATTTTTTGTTTCAGGTATGTGCTCGTTCTCAGTTCACGACCAGGTTTTACTTTGGTACGTACAGTTTTTTTATAGCTTTATAATGGTTATCTCAGAGACGCCTTCATAGCGTTGAGAAAAAGTCGGAAAATTCAGAAATAAGTTAGGGAACTTATGAGCGAAAGCTTATTTACTTGAAGTTATTTCAAGAAGGTGGGACAACGCTGTGCTAAATCTTTCAAAACGTGGCTGTCCGTTGGAAGTAAAGGTATGTCGGTGCAGATGTTCCGGGACTGTGGAATAGAGGTGTGTAAGACAAGGTCATTCTGCGGATTCGAATCCCAAACGGTCACTCATTACAGAGACCAGGTCTTTTGAATCCGTTCACCCGTTCATTACGTTCACACACACGACAAACAACTAACCGGTCAGAAGTCACAAAAACGAGCAAGTCGGTAAACCGAACTAGTCGGAACGTTGGAACCAAACAACGTCCATAAGGATCAAAATCGAGACTCGAAAAACAGCTGAGTTGAAAAACCGAACGAGTCGGAATTGGTTACAATGAGTAGGTGAGGAGGCGATTTGAATGAATCGAATGAGCTAAAAGACAAAAACGAACCAAGGAAGAATCAGTCTGAGTGTTTTTGGTCTTTTTTGGTCTTTTTGGTCAGTTTTGTCTTTTTAGTCAACAGTTCATTCGAACGTAATTCTTCACTTGGATGATGGAAGGTTTTGCTTAGAAATCCACTTCCATCTACTTCTTTCCCTTGATACTTCCATGTAATTTTTACACATTCATGATCTATGTACAAAAATGTTTGTTCGCTTGACGAAAATTTGTTAGGTAGGTAAATTATTATCAAATTTCATATCTCGGTCTTATAATTAAGTACTAAATCCATTTTCAATATGAAGACCACAGGGGAAGAACGCACCAAGTCGATTTTTTGAGAAAAATAGGTTATGACGGTTTCTTATAGATTTTTTCACGGCGGACTCGATGGTGACAAACAAAATGGATAAAAACGATCCAATATAGGAGAAAAATGCGAGAAACGAAACACCGTACAGGGGAAGAACGCACCAAGCCGAGCGCAACCGGGGAAGAACGTGCCAACTTTCGGGCTCCCTCCCCCAGGTCGTATTCCCCTACCTGATGGATCTCTGTGATTCACGCATTCATGCGGTTTTCCTGGGTTTCACAGTATTATTTTCGATTGTTAGCGGCGATCATTATTATTTTCTTCATACCAATAAGTTTATATGAGACTAGTGTTTGTTTCTTGAAAACGGTGAAACAAAAATGAATTTCCTGGATTTTATTCTATTTATATTTTGCAAAACTTCTTCGTGAGTGAACTTTTGAAAATACCAAATCATTATATATATTATTAAAATGTCACGAAACCGTTATGCCCTGATAAAGAGAGAAATCTTATGGTAGGATACTATGAATAAAACCAGCAATACACGTTCATGGTGCGTTCTTCCCCTGTACAGATGGACCTTTGCAACTTTGGATAGCAATATGGAGTTTTAAAATACTTTTTGCAGTAGTTTTGATTGTACCACCGCATTCTACAGTACGCTGAGATACAAATTCCATTTTTTTTAAAAATTGTATCGACCAAATTCGAACTAATATTGGGTTTTTGCCGGAAAAAATGATTTCCTGAAAAGTTTACAAAATGGGACATGGTGAGTTTTTCACGTTTGTCTTCATATGATTTTTCCTCATCTGATATTTGTTTGAATTATGAAAAATATAATCTCTTCGAAAGTTATCTTGCGATGAAGGAGAGTACTTTTTTCTGCTAAGTTAGCTCGAGAAGTAGACCTATAAACCGCTAGGAGTGTCGATATTGATCTCGTGTAGAGTTGATAGTCGCTGACCCTACAATGGTTTTATGTAAATACATTATAAGTCCATGTTGCGGGCAATTAATTTGTTTTGTTGGCATTCTGCCGTGTTTCTCGGAATTTTTCCGGAAATCTCGATTGGTGGGTTGATGAACGAATGACCGTGTTCATTTTGACAACCCATTTAGTTCAGACAAGGTCGTTTTGAAGATAAGGTCTTTTCACTACGTTCACTCCTGACCGACACAGCTCTACTGTGGAACCGAGTATCAACAGCGAATCAGCTGTGTTCAAAATTCGAGTGGTACAAGCAGGCTAGGAGACTCAGTTTACCCAAGTCAGGAAGAGGTATATTATTCTTATGTTGTGAATTACGGTGCCCCATGGATATTCACATGAAACTGAACTAACTTCATTTAAAACTTGATTTAAAATGGTTGAGCTGAAGCAAAACTATTTATTCACCAAATTTATTGTTATGTGGATTTTTTGTTGATTCTATGGGTTTGGTCAATTCTAGAATGCTGTTTTCTATTATCGAATTGGTGGTTAGGGATGAGATTTAGTTTATCTAAGATAGATTTCAACCTTTTCAGTAGCAGCTTTTCAAGTAACTTAGAAATTATTGGTAAAAGGAAAATGAGCTGGCTTGTTGGGTTTAGCAATCATGATGACTTCTGCTACTTCCCACTGACTTGGAACTTACTTCATCCTGAATGAAACATTGATTGGGTGTAGTAGTTTCTGATACCTCTCTAGGGGTTCTTCTTTCAGGTGCACTCGAAAGACAAGACCTAATAATCTGATAATCTGACCTTCAATCAAATAATTTTGACTCCATCTACTTGGAACCCATTTCCTACGTTCTGCAGGCACAGGCTGTACACTTCAACTTGTTTCTTTTCTAGAATTCTTCCGAGGTCGTCAATTTCGCCTTCCTTAGCCCCTCATTAATTTTACGCTGTTTTACTGATGCTGTTGAGTCGAATTTTGAATTCCGATGAGCGGATAATGATTATCGTATCCGTCTCCAATTCCCTATTTGAGGGGTTTTCCTAAATTCTGTCTACAACCCGGTTTATTTCAACTATCGTTGCCTAACATCAATGAAAAAATGTCGAAAAGTAATCAACGAGAGTTGAACTATGGTAACCTTCAGAATGGCGCTCGCAGATTCCAAGTTCCCAGTAATCAAAATGTGATTATTTCAAGACGTTACTAGGCGGCGGATTGGGAAACTGAACCCAGACGTACATTCGCATTCATTCCTCGTGATTGAACACCTACCTGTTGCTCTTCAGGGAACAAATCGTTAGGTATATTTGGCCGAAATTTTAGAAGTAACATCAACTCAATGGTAAGAGTTCAATGGTTCAACAGTTCAGGTCAAGCTTTTCACTTTTGAATTAATGATGAAGGGGAAGTCCTTACAGAAGCCATCTCAGTGCAAAGTTTGGAAGGAAATTTGGATTTATTTTCCAGCTAGCCCTGAAGACACTGTACCCACCCCTTCTTTGACCACATTACTACCAATTTGTTTTAGTTTGGTGATTTTGAAGCGGTTGGCTGCGTTATTTCAACTATTTGATTAGGAGCTCTAAAAATTATATGAATATCCCAATAAGAAAACATAAAAACCAAACCGATTGATCAATTGAATCTGCATTTGATACTGTCAGATGCTAAGTCATGAACTCTCAGTATCATCCGAAACGAATGAATAATACATTTTTTATCATGTTTATCGTAGATGCAGGCTAACTTTGAGCCGAATAACGTATATCACGCGCACTTCAACTTAGCATGATTGGAAAAGACCTTTTACAAATGCTATTGAACTTTTTACAAATTCTATTCAACTTTTTACAAATTCAATCCAAATCTCCACCAATTTAACTCATCCCAGCCCTTCAACTGATCTCATGAAAATAAACCTTCGCAACTCGCTAGGGGGCCAAGCCCCCCTGGACCCCCGGGTGCTATATTCTACTTGAAGCCTACAGCATAAATTATAAAAACATGGAACATGTTTTAGCCAAGATTAGTGGAGAACCTTTAGTCGTATAATAACAAAAGGTAGGTATAATACAAAAGTTATATTATCCCCAGCAAGATATCTAAAATGCATTGAAAAGCTCGGCGCTTCGCTCCTCAAAAACCGGATTGCCGAAAAGGCGCTTGACCATCCGGCGTCCCCCTCCAGCGTAACGTTTTTCGGGTAGTTACTCTATGGCTAAAACATGTTCCATGTTAAAACAACACTTTTAGCTTAGCAAATGTAACGGTTTGCCCTATAGCAGCGGCAGGTAAAATGAGAAACATGTCCATCTTGCGCAATTATGTACTGAAGCCACACTTTCTCATGTAACGTCAAATAAGTCATGAGCCTCTTGGCTACTAAGTATTTCTCTTGCTCTTGACTTTATCTTGGAGAATGCGTGTTCTACTGGATTAAGCTAAACGCACGCCGCCACTAGGGAAAGTGCCTAAGGGAAGTGCCTCTATGAAAAGGCCACCAGTTCAGATATGAGCAGAACAGGACACGTCTGGTGACACCACGGAGTACACCTACTGAGATGCCCAACTCGCGCAACTCCGTGGCACTTTTCCTGCACCGCACTCTGGTAAAGTTGCAGCCATAACCCTGATCTTGGGTGCCACTCCTTTTAGCTCTGACCAGTATGGTTGGCCCAAAGTTTGGAAGGTGCAGTGGCTCAATAGTTCAGCAGATCAGCCCAAGCAATCCCATCTATGAATTTATGATCAGTACAATCTGGATTAGTGATGGTCGAATACTGAGTCATAAAATCTCTTTGCATTTTTGCAACGAATTAAGAATAACAATTTGATCATGTTTTCGGTAGATGATGTTTTCTGGACCTGACTGACATGTTCGAGCCTACAAATTTTATCGGATCTTGAAGGAGTGTATGCCTACACTCGCATTTACTCTTAAGTGATTGAACACCTACCTGTTGCACTTCAAGGAACAAACCAGTATGGTTGGCCCAAAGTTTGGAAGGTGCAGTGGCTCAATAGTTCAGCAGATCAGCCGAAGCAATCCCACCTATGAATTTATGATCAGTAGAATCTGGATTAGTTATTGTCAAATACTGAGTCATAAATTCTCTTTGCATCATTTGAAACAAATTAATAATATCTGTATAAATTGATAGCTTTAACTATGCTCTTAGCCTCGCACGAATTATACAAGATCAGAACAGTTTTTCTTTCACAACTTTTTGAAAACTCTTATTTTTGATATTTTTTACACGGACTTGAATCCATGAGACAGCAATTGAGCTGCCTCATTCCTAACAATATCAATTTGATTATGTTTTCGGTGAATAATGAATAACATGTTCACGCCTAAGTTTTTTTTATCGGATCATGGAGGAGTGCATGCCTACACTCGTATTTATTCCTCGTCATTGTTCAAGGAAATTTCGAAATGGTTGAAATTTCATTCGAAGAAGGTACAATGGTTCAACAGATCAGCTCAAGCAATCCCATCTATGAATTATTGATCAGTAGAATCTGGATTAGTGATTATCAAACTCTCTCGCATCATTTGCAACGACTTATTAGTATCTTTAATATAGCATGATTGGAAAAGACATCATTTTATAGGAATTTGAAACGAACAAAAAAATGTGTATACTTGTTTTGGGTATACTTTACATTCGCATTCCCTCGTGATTGAACTTGTTGCACGTCAAGGAACAAACCAATATAGTTGGCAGAAATTTTAGAAGTAACTTGACCTCAATTGTTCAACAGATCAGGTCAAGCAATCTCACTTATGAATTAATGATCAGTGGAATATGAATTAGATACTGTCAAATACCGAGTCATAAACTCTCCTTGCATCATTTGCAACGAATTAGGATTAAAAATTTGACCATATTTTCGGTAGATGATGTTTTCTGGACCTGAATTACATGTTCGAGCCTATAAATTGTATCGGATCTGGAAGGAGTGTATGCCTACATTCGCATTCACTCTTAAGTGATTGAACACCTACCTGTTGCACTTCAAGGAACAAACCAGTATGGTTGGCCCAAAGTTTGGAAGGTGAAGTGGTTCAAGAGTTCAGCAGATCAGAACAAGCAATCCCACCTATGAATTTATGATCAGTACAATCTGGATTAGTGATGGTCGAATGCTGACTCTTAAACTCTCCTTGCATCATTTGCAACGAATTAAGAATAACAATTTGATCATGTTTTCGGTAGATGATGTTTTCTGGACCTCAGTTACATGTTCGAGCCTACAAATTTTATCGGATCTTGAAGGAGCTTATGCCTTCACTCGCATTCACTCTTAAGTGATTGAACACCTACCTGTTGCACTTCAAGGAACAAACCAGTATGGTTGGCCCAAAGTTTGGAAGGTGAAGTGGCTCAATAGTTCAGCAGATCACCCCAAACAATCCCACCTATGAATTTATGATCAGTACAATCTGGATTAGTGATGGTCGAATAGGTACTGAGTCATAAAATCTCTTTGCATCATTTGCAACGAATTAAAAATAACAATTTGATCATGTTTTCGGTAGATGATGTTTTCTGGACCTGAATTACACGTTCGAGCCTAAAAATTTTATCGGATCTTGAAGGAGTGTATGCCTAAATTCGCATTCACTCTTAAGTGATTGAACACCTACCTGTTGCACTTCAAGGAACAAACCATTATGGTTGGCCCAAAGTTTGGAAGGTGCAGTGGCTCAATAGTTCAGCAGATCAGCCCAAGCAATGCCATCTATGAATTTATGATCAGTACAATCTGGATTAGTGATGGTCGAATACTGAGTCATAAAATCTCTTTGCATCATTTGCAACGAATTAAAAATAACAATTTGATCATGTTTTCGGTAGATGATGTTTTCTGGACCTGAATTACACGTTCGAGCCTAAAAATTTTATCGGATCTTGAAGGAGTGTATGCCTAAATTCGCATTCACTCTTAAGTGATTGAACACCTACCTGTTGCACTTCAAGGAACAAACCAGTATGTTTGGCCCAAAGTTTGGAAGGTGCAGTGGCTCAGTGGTTCAGCAGATCAGGTTAAACAATCTCACTTAAATAATGGAGTGGAAATCCACCAAGAAACCGTCGCTGGACGAAGAGTATCCAATCCCCCCGTGGTTCATCCCAAACATTCGTTACCGACGAATTCGGTCACCTCTAGGGGTCGCCAGTGAGGGGGATATTTCCGCGTATTTTGTTTGTGCATGATGTCTTAATTAACCGGTGGGGGAGGTGGAAGGCTAATGCATAACAATATTCAGAGCATCGGCGAGTACAGCGGGGGCGGAGGAGGCGGCGAATCGATGGAAGTTGGCCGTCCGGCCGCTACGAGCGCTGGCGTCGGCAGGGGTCCTTAGATCGCGGCGGGAAGTCGGCCAAGAGTGTCAGTCGTTCGTCGAGCGGTTGTGGTCGAGGTGTGTTCGCGCGCGATTCTGTATGTGCTGAGTGACGATCGTGGTGAAAACTTACGAAGATGACACCCCCTTCAGCAGTCCACATCCTCAACTCGATACTCCTCGTTTTAACCTTCATTATAACAGGTAAAAAAAATTATTTCTCAAATTTCCCGCTCTCAAAATTTTGAAATTAGCCAACTTTTAGCTCATCTCTTACCTCTCATACACAATTCCAACTTCCAAATATTTCATCCCCCCAAACCTCCTCCCTCAAACCATCCCTCTTCAGAGGTAGACTTTTATTCCCTTTCTCTTCCAATAATGCGACACCTATCGGTTCCGAAGTGCACGCGCGCGAAGAATTTTTAGTAGGCAGTCGAGCTGAGATACGAATCGGGATTCTGTCGTTAGCCCTGGCGCTCTTCCAAATACGCCGCCCTAAAAAACTTCCAAGATGTTTCCGCGAATATCGCGCCTCAAAGCATCCGCTAGGCCTCAGCGACTTGAACCTCCTTTCTGAAGAGACCGAACTAAACAAAATGAAAAATGTGCGAAGTATCGTGCCATCTTTCGAAGATGTTCCATCAAGTCTGTAAAAATATACACCAATTATTTAGTCGTGAACTTGCCACTTTTGACGTTTTATGCATCTCAAAACTTCACTTTCGGAGATCATAAAAGTGCTACTAAATAAAGCACCACCCAACAATAATTCTAGATCCAGAGCTTTCTTATAGATACGAAAGTGTAAGTTGTTGTCATCAATGACAGTGAGTTGAGATCAATTCTGGTAGTACCTCAACCACAACTCTGATTTTTTTAATTTAGATAATTAACAGTAATTTCCTTTATTTGAAAATTACTTTTTGGTACGAGTGCAACTACAATCCATCGGATTATCTGCTAGTCCAGAGCAGGTAGAGTGAACTCTCGATGTAAATACAACGGTCACGCGTGACAGGTGCTCGACAGGTGCCGGACTCGACCTTCTTTTCACGATGCGATCCCCATTAGAAGTATTAATTTATTCTTTTATCAACTCAGAATTATCTTGAAAAGTAATTCATTTAAATTTTGCCCTTATTCACCTTTCCCCAAGTGGGTGTTTTCTGATTGACCAATCGACTATTTAGTTACTATGAATATTATCCAAGTTCTCGAAGTTCAGGGTACCGTATATTCGTGTAAGTTTGGCGTTGGGAAGTTCGGTTGTCAATCATGGCATTGAATTCGTGTACTGTGACAGGAGCAGTCGATCTACTTGTTGCACCAACTTTGAAGCTATCCTGCCAGTCTCAGCAGTAGTTACCATCAATATTCCGGGTTCATTAAAATACATGGTTCAGAGTGGCGTTAATAAACAAACCATTGAAAGCTCTTATCTACTCCTAGCTGCAATAACTACCTAACGTAGAATTGACAAGAATATTGACACAAAATCAACTCTATGTTTGTAGTTATTCAGAAGATAAAAACGACTGCCAAGTTGAGTTGGGCTGTATAGCGTCCTCACCTAGATTACATAGATAGGATTAGTTGCTGTAAAACGCTGCAAATTATTACACAAAGGTTTATTATTTTTCCTTATAGATCACTCTCCTGCAAAGAACGCAGCTATGCCATTGTCACTACCTACCTACCATAATATTTATTCTTCAAAATCAAGTTTATTTGGAAGAAATGAACGATTCACACTCAATTCGAAAAAATAGGGAGTTGTGTGCATTCATTAGGAAATTTGAATACTGGTTGCTAAGGACGCTAACAGTACAACTAGGAACTAACAATTTTAGTAAGCTAAAATTTGAACGGAGATTAGGCCTGTTTTGCGATTCACACTCGTGATTCTGATTTATCGTGTGTTCAACCCTCAATTTCTCGGGAGCCAACGGTTTGCCCTACAAACCTCTGGGTGGTCTCATTCGATTATAAAAATTCAATATGTTTTTGAATCGGTGAAAAAACAATACTAATATAAGTCTTATATTTCGAGAGTTTTCGATCTAGGGCGCTTGTGAAAATTGCAACCCCTATTTTTTACCTATTATAAGTGACTGATATCAACCAAAAGCTTCGCGGCAAAACTAGATCCCGAATGGAGCACATATACCAAATTTCATCAAATTCGGCCCATCGTAACTAAGGAAAGTCCCGCGAACGGCCGGTTTTTTTTTAATTTGATTTTCGGATTCAACGTACCTTGAAACGTAAACCATCATAATTTGAGGGAGGGTAAAATTTTTTTCTTGGTCGATTCCAAAAGTTCATTCCAAAATCAAAGCAGTTTCTGAGTTGAACTCTAGCAAAACATATAACGTTCTCAATAAGATGATCTTCCCGATTATTTTGCTCATGTATGGTGGCGCTCACTGATTGAATCGATGTGCAATTGGAGGGCCAGATCTACACAAATTAGAATTAATGTTCAATGAAAATCACGTTTATCCATCCGGAGGTTGACCCGCGTAAACATTGAACATTTGATGAGAATCTGACGTTGATAATAATTAACCAGGGACAAGGTTTTCAACTCAGACAGGCAGACCGATCGAATGACAGACAAGAAACAAAAATTGTTCATAAAGCTATTATTCGTAAAATGCGAGTAAAATCTCTTATGTTGAACACATCAACGCATATTTGAGTGATCTGCGTCAATCAATCTTTGTGAGGGAGCGAATAGCAACCTTCCACTTCCAATACTCAGTACTCTACGGAATGTTATACTCGTAAAATTAGATTGACATCGTTAAAATTCGAAGATTGTGAATCATGTTTAATCACCTTGAAAAGCTTGAATCATCTGTATAATCTTGTTGTCGATCAAAAGTGATCAGAATTTATTTGGTATATACAATGCTTCAGAGTTTTGATTATTAACTTTATTCTACGACGTCATTTTATGGTAATCAAAATTGTTGACTGTTTCGAATGTCGGGAAATTTTAAAAATATGGTTTCAGAAGGGGAATATCGTTGCTCGGTGGATTAGGATGGATTTTGGTTTATTATTTTCAATAATGAACCTTCGGAATCGACCAAGAAATTTTTTTTAACACCCCCTCAAAATTTGATGGTTTACGTTTGGAGGTACGTAGAATCCAAAAATCGAAAAAAAATTTGGACGTCCGCCCGCCGTACGCGGCACTTTTGCCACTTAGCATTGACAGATTTTGATGAAATTTGGTATGTAGGCTCCATTTGGGGTCTAGTTGTGCCCCGAAGATTTTGGTTGATGTAGGTCACTTCTAAGGGTTCAAAAATGAATTTTGAAATTTTGAAAACGCCCTAACTCAAAAAATTTTGATGAAGGTATTGTTTTTCCTTCAATTTAAGATTCTATAGAATTTTTAGAATTTTTTGAGACCACGCGGAGCTCTGTAGGACAAACCGTTCGCTCGCTACGAGAATTTAAGGGTTTTACGTACGATAAATCAGAAACACGAGTGTGAATCGCAAAAGAGGCCTAATCTCCGTTCAAATTTTAGCTGACCGAAATGCGATGGATGTTTTTCTTCAAGTTGGATGGTTGGTGGCTTAGTAGACGAGTGATCAATATAGAAAAATAATAAACCATTGTGTAATAATTTGCAGCGTTTTTACTAAACAATAAGATATTATAGGTCTCCCGCAAAGGTGCCGTTTTTGTCATTCAGAAAGTATAATCTTGTTTGTCGATGACGCCTCGTTCATCTTTATTGGTGAGAAATTCTCACCCCTATTCAAGCTTAAGCCATTTATACTTACCTGCTGTTGATTTTATTTATAATAAAGCGAGGGCACAGAAATTCGCGAGTTAGCACAAATCTCTGTCATCCAGATCGCACCAACAAGGTTCCATATCACTTGAATGTCTAAATATTCAAGATTTTTCTTCAGTGAACGCGATGAAATAAAATCCAGTCGTAATTATGACGATTTTCTTCGTATTTCGTGCCCTTTTTCCACCAATCGCATCTATAAATTTAGTAATATCGTTGAAATGAAGAACGATATACATAATCTCTAACTTTGACTGGAAATAAACTCAAACAGCGACTCTCGTGTCGTACAAAACGATTGATGGATACTTTTAAAATTAACGGCCCTGTTTCCCCGTTGCCGAGCTGGAGAGAAGGGGAACGAATCTCACGTGAGGATCTGTCGACAAAAATAATAACGGGTTGGTGAACCTGTAGTTTTACTTCGTTAAAAACGAAGTTAAAGCAGTAAACGAACCCTTAACCTGCTCTAAAGGCAGAAGTGGCCGCCACTGATATTGACACTAGTTGCTTCGGGAGCGAGAGTTAAAATAAGCAACTGGCCGGAAGTGGAGGGCCGTTGTCGGACCATATGTTTTTATTACCGCTTATATCACTTCCGCCTTCTCGGTTCCGGTCTGGCGGGGTGAGGGCTGTACATCCGATACCATTGATTCACCGGTTTCCGGCTCTTTAATCGGTCGACGTACATATCGCCCTCAACTACCTTCAACTTGTCCAGAACCTGCTGGTGTTGGAGGAACATCTCACAATTCACTCGCCCAAGTTCTCTTGTTTGGGCAGAAGTCTCGTCTTGAAGAGATGAGTAGATAGACAGCTACTCTGACAAGAGTTCATCAATACCGCGAACGCGGTCCGAGTTTTCCCTTATGTCCCGCAACTATTTTTGTTCGATTACTACCCTACAACTTTGAGGATTGGACAATTTAACATATAGCACTACAAGATACATGATTTTGGGAATGCTGGATCACTAAGATACTCGGGAGTTGAATTTTAAGTCTTGTGCCATACGACTGTGGAAAACTTTATCCATGAACTATCTATTAATCTATATTTTTCTAACTTTTAGAAAATATTAACGCGCTCGTCAGTTTCTAGCAAGAAGAATGAATTTTAATTCCGTTCGCAACAGGTCTTAAATTTTGGTTTATTGTTTTCAATAATGAAACTTTGGAATCGACCAAGAAAAAAAAAAATTTTAACACCCCCTCAAAATTTGATGGTTTACGTTTCAAGGTACGTAGAATCCAAAAATCGAATAAAAATTTGGCCTTCCGTCCGCCGTACGCGGCACTTTTGCCACTTAGCATTGACCGATTTTGATGAAATTTGGTATGTAGGCTCCATTAGGGGTCTAGTTGTGCCCCGAAGCTTTTGGTTGATGTAGGTCACTTCTAAGGGTTCCAAAATCAATTTTGAAATTTTGAAAACGCCCTAACTCAAAAAATTTAGATATAAAGGTATTGTTTTTCCTTCAATTTAAGATTCTATAGAATTTTTAGAATTTTTTGAGACCACGCAGAGCTCTGTAGGACAAACCGTTCGCTCCCTACGAAAATTTAAGGGTTTATATTGAAATGTATATGTGTATAAATCAAAACACGATTGTGAATCGCAAAAGAGGCCTAATCTCCGTTCAAATTAGAGCTGACCAAAATGCAATGGTTGGTGATTTTGATTTTTTTTTTCTTCTCTCCATATTGTATGGTTGGTGATTTTGTAGACGAGTGATCTATATAGAAAAATAATAAACCATTGTGTAATAATTTGCAGCGCTTTTTTGTCACTTGAATAATCATATAATGGTGTACATAGAACAAAATAAAACTGTCGGAAAAAATATTGCCCGTCTAAAGGCTGAAAGCCCGAGGTGACGGGTTAAGAGCAGCTACTCACGACACCATAAATTCAAGATAAAACTTCAAGAAAAAATCGAAACTAGAATGCAAAATAAAGCAATCGCAAATCAAAATTAAGACAACAAACTAACAAATCTTGAATGATAAAGATAAACGAGAGAACACTAGCAAACATAAATACTTTTCATAATCAAGTTAGATTTTACCAGATTCAGAGAAATTAAATAGGAAATTACAGAAGACTTATACTTGATTTTCGGACACGTAGACGGAGACTTGAGTTCCTTACTCAATTTGTTGTGCAACACATGGAGTATATAACTAGGGCTCTTAAAAGTCAAAACTAAACGGTTTAGAGGACTTATAGCATTCCCTGCTGCTTTAAAACGAGTATTGTGATCATGGACCGACGAAACATTGATCAAAGAAGGAACTTGATGGTAAAAAAACAATAAATTCTTCAAGAATAAATGAAGTACAGAAAATAACTTGGATATGCTAAAAACAGATTCGCTATCAAATAGTTTAGGCTTCCTATAAATGATTTTAATAATAGATTTCTGTAAAATTAGTAGTTTTTCCAAATTAGAAGGGTAGGTTCCACCCCAAGCGATTATTCCATATTGGAGAACCGACTGGACGAGACTATGGTATATGAGACGTAATTGAGAGAGAACCAATACAGAACGGATGTTGTAAAAGAGTGATGGAAATTTTATCAAAATGGAAAATGATCACCTGATGCCAAATGATTAATTGTTCTGTACTAAGCAACTAATTCAACTAAAAAAATGAAATAAAAGCGCGATTCCGCGACACTCCGCGGGAGCCTCAAGCTGATGAAACATCAGAGTTCTTCTTGGACTTCTAGTGGATACAAATGTGCCTCGTATTCTTCCTCTCCGTACCTCTTCCTCTGCTCTTCGTTCCCGTTGTGCTCTTCTCTCAGGACGCTCGCCAAGTTCCTCACCTTCCAAAGCTCATGTAAATAATTTTGACCATTTCTCCAAATCTCAATCAGTTGCCATTTTGTTAATAATTTAATTGGTTCCTCACTTTGTTTTAAAAATTGTATCTGCATATGGGTTTTCCATGATAATTGACAATATTTTATTTCAGCGAATAGTCAATTATCCTTGGATTTCCATTTGTTTTCTCGTTTTCTATATAAATCTCCAATAATACGTCGTTATTCTTGAAAGTTTCTGAAGGGTTGAGTATAAAAGTTTATGTGTCTCTTTCCTTATTGAATCGAGTGCTTGCAATATCTTGGAAGAAATTATTGATGAATCCATTGTCTCGTAAAAATTGTTAAAGTCGTCAGAATTGAATTTCGATTTTGGCCACAACTTTCGGGGTTTAGTTAGCCACTCTGGCCTCTGCCTCCAAAATGTGGAAATTTCCGACACCTCCTTTCCTCTGGAGGTCCAGTTTACCTGATTTTGGTTAGATGGAATATAGTGAAACGAAATTCCTTCTGATTTGGTCTAATTATTGAATTTGTTTTTTGAGGAGTAATCATTGCGTGATGTGGAAAGTGGTGAATAGGAACTTGTGCGGAGGTATCTGTAACTGGTTCGATGATGTCTAGTGCTTTTTCTAGTGATTTTTCTTCAATTTTGTTCGAAATTGTCTTTCTTAGTCGATAAGGTAGTTTGGAACTTTCTTTCCACTCCAATTTTTTTGCTTCTGCTTGGGAAGCATCCCCCAAGGATACTAAGTAAGGAAACTCATCGTATGCTGCGAATCTGATTTCTCTCGGAATCGGCCACTGACTATGAAGTCCCCATCAAATTTAGGTACTTCTAATCTAGTTTTGATTACCTGAGGCTGCTGAACATTACTAACAGTGGAGGCTGCATGCTCTTCGATGAAGTGTTTCAGCTCCACCACCTTCATGTGTGCATAGTACTGCACCTTAATAAAATCTTCCTCATCAAGTTCAGGCTGGTTTGCTCTTGCACTCCGCGATGTATGAGGAGACTACCGATCTACTCAGGAATTCTATTGATGCTTCCATCTTCTCTAGTAGCAGTTTTGCTTCTGCGACTGTGAAGCATTTCTAGACTAATACTCTCATTTACGGTATCTATCAGTGCGCGTACTTGTTGACGGTAAAACTCCCGTGAACAGAACATTGTGAAATGCTCTAAGCTCTGCTAACATTTTTGGAAACTTTATCCACGAACTATCTATTAACCTATATTTTTCTAACTTTTAGAAAATATTCACGCACTTTTCAGTTTCTAGCAAGAAGAATGAATTTTATTTCCGTTCGCAACAGGTGTTATAATGATCACCTGTTGCCAAATGATTAATTGTTCTGTAGTAAGCAACTAATTCAACTAAAACTGCGCGCCTCGGCGGGGGCTTCGCCCCCTGCACCCCCGGATGATTTCCGCTTAGAGCCTAATGGCTAAAATGTGACATACCTTGAAAAGGTTTTTGCTCCCTCTCCCTCTTTATCTTTCTTCCACTGTAATATTTAAGATACCTCCTTATTCACGATAACATCAGGTTGTCAAGCATATTTGTCGTCAAGCATATGATAAATCATAGCGCTACTTTCCTGTCGCTTTTTACTGACGATTTTTCCTGTCGTTTTTCGGCGGGGGGTCCCATCGCTAAAACCTTTTCAAGGTTAAAAAAGAAAAAAAGCGCGATTCCGCGACAACGACCTCACCGGGCGTCAAACAATTTCAACGTTCATTTTCGACTTTTTCGAACAATCGAAGGTGAAAACTAGCCTTTGAAGAGGTCATTTCTCTCGAGTAAACCAGAAAGTTTCTGTAATTTCAACGTTCATTTTCGACTTTTTCGAACAATCGAAGGTGAAAACAAGCCTTTGAAGTGGTCGTTTCTCTCGACTAAACCTACAGGTTTTGTTGAATTCAAAGTTAATTCTCGACTTTATTCTAGAATCGAAGTCTCTGTTGCGTCTGTCAAGAAATCTTTGTAAAACTATTCGAAGTTATTCTTCGATTTCCTTCAAATATTCAGGAAATGAGCGAATTGGGTTGGCGGTGGTCCTCCATAAAAATAATCACCCTCTCACTGATAGCCATTTCTACAGTTTCCATCCAATTTTGATGACATTTTTAGGGGTTGCGCGGGTTGGAGTGTTGATATTAGTCATCGCCCCGGACTGATAGCTACTTACAGATTGATGTTTTGAGATAAGCTACTATATTTCTAATGTTTTTTAATTTCAAAATGTCCTTAAAAACAGAATTTCGATAAATTATGATCACATTTATACATATTTTAACTGATTTAGAACCCTGGAAAAAGTCGAAAATGACCCTGGAAAACTCAAGGAATTTTTTTTCGGCGAATCGCTGGTCACCCTGTATTTTTTTGAATTGAAGGCCCTCTAACTTCACAAGTTGTACCTAAATTTGAAATTTTCAAGGATTTTCGAAATTCATTAGTGCTGAATTCTAGGGAATTGAAAAACCAAAAGATTGCTGCAGAAATCAAAATCGAACAATAGTTGCCAGAGAAAAATGCGAAAACCCTAAATGAATAACACTAGATTACAAAATTTAGAGGTGGTCTGGCTGCCTCGTTCTTTCACCACTTTTCTTATGGTATTTGGTGCGCTGAATCCGAATCTGACGTCAGTTTTTTTTGTTTACGTCGGATTTTCAAGATATAGCTAGTTTTAAGATTTTTCTAGTTCTCACTTTTCTTCATTTTTTAGTGAAAACTCATCTTGCTCAAATCTCCTCAAAAAGTACTCGGACTTATAGGAAATTTCATGTAGAATCCGAATATGTACTTAGTTTTTAAGTAAAACTGTGTTAAACCCCCTATTTTCCACAAAACGTATCAAAAAACACCGGTTCTCAACGTTTTTTCTTCGGGTTTTCCCTTACATTTTGCCACTTGAAAAAAAAAATTAAGGCTAAAAAAAAATTTCTCGGGCCTTTACTTTGTAGGGGGGACACCCCAGAGGAGAATGAGACCAATCGCAGCCTCCTAAACCCATTAATATCGAAGGAATGAGCTTTTTCATGGCACTGAGTTGAAAATTCACAAAAACCGTTAATTAGTTTTTCGAGATAAGTATGTGCGTTCCTAAATCTGTTTTCCTCAAATGGATTTTCCTTTCTTCTACATTTTTTATGCTTGTCACCTATTAAGAGTAAGATCGAAAATAGGTTCTCAAAGGGGGAGCAAATCATAATTGGGAAACTCTTGTTTTGTTAAGTGATTTTAATTCAGTTTTACAAACGAAACACAATAAACTGCAGAAAACTTAACGGAGTAAATCTGTTTCATGAAGGTTGGTAAATAAATAAAATATAGTTGGTAAAATGTTTGGTTATTCCTCCACCTCAGAGGTTTCATCGCCGGCATCTAAGTAGAGAAAACTTTGCCGCCTGAGGTAAATCTCTTTTTAAGGTCCAACAATAGTAAACCATCATGTGAACTTCCCAATACCCTTTGTACCGTTCTTCCATGGTTTTATATCTTGGTGGAACCTCTGAGGTGGAGGAATAACCAAACATTTTACCAACTTTTGATTCATCTGAGCCTTCATGAAACAGATTTAAACCGTTAAGTTTTCTGCAGTTTATTGTGTTTCGTTTGTAAAACTGAATTAAAATCACTTAACAAGAGTTTCCCAATTATGATTTACTTCCCCTTTGAGTACCTATTTTTGATCTTACTCTTAATAGGTGTCAAGCATAAAAAACGTAGAAGAAAGGAAAATCCATTTGAGGAAAACAGATTTAGGAACGCACATACTTATCTCGAAAAACTAATTAACGGTTTTTGTGAATTTTCAACTCAGTGCCATGAAAAAGCTCATTCCTTCGATATTAATGGGTTTAGGAGGCTGCGATTGGTCTCATTCTCCTCTGGGGTGTCCCCCCTACAAAGTAAAGGCCCGAAAAATTTTTTTTTAGCCTTAATTTTTTTTTTTCAAGTGGCAAAATGTAAGGGAAAACCCGAAGAAAAAACGTTGATAACCGGTGTTTTTTGATACGTTTTGTGGAAAATAGGGGGTTTAACACAGTTTTACTTAAAAACTAAGTACATATTCGGATTCTACATGAAATTTCCTATAAGTCTGAGTACTTTTTGAGGAGATTTGAGCAAGATGAGTTTTCACTAAAAAATGAAGAAAAGTGAGAACTAGAAAAATCTTAAAACTAGCTATATCTTGAAAATCCGACGTAAACAAAAAAAACTGACGTCAGATTCGGATTCAGCGCACCAAATACCATAAGAAAAGTGGTGAAAGAACGAGGCAGCCAGACCACCCCTAAATTTTGTAATCTAGTGTAGTTTTTGACATTTTCATGTCTTTGCCCTGTCACATAGCACAAAAAACTGTCACGAAATTGCGTAACGAAATTGTGTTACAGTGCCTTTATAATGATTTCCGCTTACAACGACCCCGTTGTTAGGTTTGTTCCTTTTCTACACTTTTTAACCCACAAAAATCGTTCACCACTCGTTGGAAAGCTCTCGATTTAACGAACATTTTCATGTTCTCCATAACATATTGACTATACGAATAGCGGAGCTATGGGCATAACTGTTCTCATATTTTGTTTACAAACTAATGATCGTGAGTGTAGAAGATAATTATTCCGGAATCGTCTATTTTATTGAAATTAGGTACCTACCTCTTAATATCAATAATGAGGAATTTCACCATGTCGGAATTTCCTATTTTTGACCCCAAAATCGGATCCAGCACCTCTAAAAACCCCCAAAGGCAAACTTTCAGCCCGAACTTCCTAATTTACGAATAAATAAAACAGTGTAGAAAATACGAATGTTTAAAAAAAACCGGGAAAATGACGTCATGCTGGAATAGTTCATTTATGGCCGCTAAAAGCGCTGAGATCGAGAAATCCATAGTCCCCAGATGCAAAATTTCATGAAACAGTAAAGTTCGAAATCGAAAAACTGAAGAAAAAAATAGGAAAAGCGAGATGGGGAAAATTAGGTTTCCTCTGTTTTTGTTTGATAACTTTTCTCTTAGAAAACACGATTTCGTCGTCCCAATGGGCAACACTGGGAGGAGACGGCGATCCGAACAGCCCAATCAGCGAGCGTTCCCGCTACACGTCTGTTTTCCCGGTTAGTTTTGAAATTAAAAATTTTGACTGTCTCCCAAAAATAACAGGAGACTTATATTCCGAAATCAGCCCGATTTTCATCTATCCCACACCATTAACTATTCAGGAAAAATGCAAACAGAAATCGGTGAAATTCCTCATTGTGTCAATTTGTAACATAATATGTAACAACAGCAACGCATTGTGAGGTTTGAAAAATACAACAAATAGCTATAGATAGTTATTATGTTAATGATTCGTTTCACATTCTGACAACAACGGAGGGTGGGTTATAAAATCCTATAGTGAGGTAAAAAGCAATAGGTAAAGGCATGAAAATGTCCCAATGCGTTGCAGACTCGTATGCAAGCGTTTTTTCAACCAATTTCATAACGTTTTCACTCAATTCATAAGTTTTCAACCAATTTTATACATTTTTAAACTTTTCTCTTATTTCTTAGGCATTGTTCTATTTAGATGATTCCAGCGGCTAAATTATTTTTACGACTGATTTTTCACATCGTCCTTCGAGCCAATTGACATCAGCGGTAGCAACAATGCTCAATCTATGCCAATATCTGTAGGAGTATTACTGCCCTTGCCAACTTGAAAGCAATAGGTGACTTTTTGCGGTTCTAATGTCAATGTTTCGCCCCAAGCCAAACCACAACTCCTGTTAAATTAGCACTCGTTCGCATATGTCAAATTCCTCGGTCAGCTATTAACGTCAAAATCGATTGGTTCTGTCAGCAGAATCTGCTACAGATTGACCACTTCATTAGCTTCGCAATATCAACAAAGGATCGACGCCGCGCCGTCTGCTGGGAATCTGATGGCGGCTGAATTCCCAGGCCATGAGAGTCAACTATGTGCCATTACGTTGTTTATCTTTACACGAACTGATAATTCACGCCTATGACTTCAAATTGCTGCTACTTGCAAAACGTTTTTAGTCTAAATCTTCTCCGATTTTCAATCTCACATTCTAATAGCTCAAGGTACTATTTACCATAATAATTCCAAAATCACAATCCTCTTCCTTATGTACATAAAATATTGAATCACTGTTATCCTAAACATAAAAATCAAGCAGTGAGGTACACATAGGCTGTGTGGAGCGATTAGTTACGCATTAAATACTACCTAATCTTGAAAAATAAGGACGCGGTGAAAGCTCAACAGGTCTGCCAAACTACAGGAGGCGATTATACAACTAAAACGCTGCGAATTATTACACAAATGTTTATTTTTTTCTATATTGATCACTCGTCTGCAAAGAGCAGGGCTTTGCCATTGTTACCACCAACCAACTTTAAGAAAAATGTCGATGGTATTTCGGTCAGCTAACATTTGAACGGAGATTAGACCTCTTTTGCGATTCACACTCGTGTTTCTGATTTATCGTACGTAAAACCCTTAAATTCTCGTAGGGGGAGAACAGTTTGTCCTACAGGTCTCCGCGTCGTCTCTAAAAATTCTATACTATCTTAAATTGATGGAAAAACAATACCTTTGTATCAAAATTTGTTGAGTTAGGACGTTTTCAAAATTTCAAAATTAACTTTTCAACCCTTAGAAGTGACCTACATTAACCAAAATCTTCGGGGCACAACTAGATCCCAAATAGAGCCTACATACCAAATTTCATCAAAATCGGTCAATGCTAAGTGGGGAAAGTGCCGCGTACGGAGGACGGACGGCCAAATTTTTATTCGATTTTTGGATTCTACTTACCTTGAAACGTAAACCAACAAATTTTGAGAGGGTGTTAGAAAAATTTTTTCTTGGTCGATTCCAGAGGTTCATTATTGATAATAATAAACCAAAAGTCTAAGAGGAACTTTCTGTTGAAAATTAGTTGTAGAATTGACTCCTGCAGTATTGCAGCCCTGTTTGGCTTACACTCCAAGAATGGTCGTAACCCTGGCACTTGCTATTTTGGCACTATTCCCTAATCTACAGGAATATGTGAGAGTCTGAAAAAAACTTTCATCATAGTTTGTCTCGTGTATTGATGTTTGATGAGACATACATTTTCCCTGAAAAGCGATCCAGGGTAATTTCAAGTTCCACTCTTATATCGTCTGATAGCTTTTGAGAGTTTCGACGGAGCCAGTGAGAAATATCACTGTAACGGCGTATCATTAATAAAAGGGAAGGGATAAGTACAGTTCGCCACTTGAAACAATTTGTGTCGGGAGGATCTAATTTAAACGGCGAGGATGGGCCCCCGTTGCCTTCGATCACAACTGAAAAGAAGCGATTGTACAAATTAATTGTCGCCCCGGAATTAGAACCCAAAACGAATTCGGGCTAATCAAAGGAGATTGCCCCTTCTATTTCTTTCTCGGAGAGTGCTTCACTTAATTGGCGGAGAGGCCCTAAAAATCAGTTTAAGGCCCCTTTTTCCAACCTCCTTCCAGGGTCCTTTTTGGAAGCAAAAATAATTTAGAGTGACGATAAATCAGCGAAAAGCGAGGATCAACGCGGGTTGGTGCCACTTTTGTTTAAACATTTATGGGATTTATTTAATGCGACGGGTCAAAATGTATTTTGTGTTCATCACTATCGAAGATGGGAAAGCTTTGTTCCTATTTGTGCTGCAAAAACTGGGTTCTCCAAAATCAAAATTTCCACTTTGCTGCCTACAGTCTATCCTTGTACTGAGCATTACTGCACGAAATCATCGTTCGATTTTGATGATGTCTTCATGGATGCAGGTAGGGGCTGTGAAACTTGAGACTGAGAACCTGAGAAGCGTTCTGATTGGTTGACACTTGAGGCGTAGTTAAGGTGGATATCACGAGCAGCAATCGAGGATGGATTCCAACATCAATGTAACACTCATAGGCAAAGAGAGAGAGAGAGAGATTTCTTCAACATCTTCATTTCATTCTTAGAGAAGCAAAGACATCGCACCCGTCCTAGAATAAAAGCACAACTCTAAAACGCTGCAAATTATTACACAATGGTTTATTATTTTTCTATATAGATCACTCGTCTACAAAATCACCAACCATCCAATATGAAGAAGAAGAAAAAAAAAAAATAAATAAAAAAAAATAAAAAATGAAAAATAAATTTAAAAAAAATAAATCAAAATTACCAACCATCGATCGCATTTTGGTCAGCTCTAATTTGAACGGAGATTAGGCCTCTTTTGAGATTCACACTCGTGTTTTGATTTATATATATGTATACATTTCAATATAAACCCTTAAATTTTCGTAGGGAGCGAACATTTTGACCTACAGAGCTCCGTGTGGTCTCAAAAAATTCTAAAAATTCTATAGAATCTTAAATTGAAAGAAACACAATACCTTTATATCAAAATTTTTTGAGTTAGGGCGTTTTCAAAATTTCAAAATTGATTTTGGAACCCTTAGAAGTGACCTACATCAACCTAAAGCTTCGGGGCACAACTAGACCCCAAATGGAGCCTACATACCAAATTTCATCAAAATCGGTCAATGCTAAGTGGCAAAAGTGCCGCGTAAGGCGGACGGACGGCCAATTTTGGTTTATTATTTTCAATAATGAACCTTTGGAATCGACCAAGAAAAAAAAATTTTTAACACCCCCTCAAAATTTGATGGTTTAAGTTTCAAGGTACGTAGAATCCAAAAATCGAATACAAATTTGGCCGTCCGTCCGCCGTACGCGGCACTTTTGCCACTTAGCATTGACCGATTTTGATGAGATTTGGTCTAAGGGTTCCAAAATCAATTTTGAAATTTTGAAAACGCCCCTAACTCAAAACATTTTTATATAAAGGTATTGGTTTCCTTCAATTTAAGATTCTATAGAATTTTTAGAATTTTTTGAGACCACGCGGAGCTCTGTAGGACAAAACGTTCGCTCCCTACGAAAATTTAAGGGTTTATATTGAAATATATATATATAAATCAAAACACGATCGTGAATCGCAAAAGAGGCCTAATCTCCGTTCAAATTAGAGCTGACCAAAATGCAATCGATGGTTGGTGATTTTGATTTTTTTTTTTTTTTTTGATTTTTCTTCATATTGGATGGTTGGTGATTTTGTAGACGAGTGATCTATATAGAAAAATAATAAACCATTGTGTAATAATTTGCAGCGTTTTTTATTCGATTTTTGGATTCTACGTACCTTGAAACGTAAACCATCAAATTTTGAGGGGGTGTTAACATTTTTTTCTCCTGGTCGATTCCAAAGGTTCATTATTGAAAATAATAAATCAAAATGGGGTTTTTGAGTTATGACCGGGAAAGCATTGCTGAAGGGGTCTACTACATTCGTAGATCCAATCCTGACAGCTACTTTGAGATACAGGGGGCAAATTCGCATACACTAATGCAAAATTCGTCCAGCAAATTCGTCCAGTTTTTTTTTTCTATACAACTGCTTCTGAACAACTCTAGATTGGTGATTTTGGGGGGAAATAATCAGCAAGGTCTTCAACAGAAGTCAATAGCAACAAGTCAAATGGACAATGTCGTCACTGATATGAAATTGAGCCTTTTCCCTGAAAGTTCATCGGAGAAGGAAAAAACTTCCCGTTAGATTCAACTCATGCTCCAATATTTGCTTCAGCAACAATTTGATCAACCATGACTCTCTTATTGTGACCTCACCGAGCAACTTTACTGGCACTGCATGGGAAAGCCACACAAATCGTCCCCTTGTTGATTCTAGTGATTCCTCCATCAACTTTTCAGACGCAGTTCTTTGCAATGGACCAGCATCACACATCATCACCGTCCGTAATCCAAATGATGACAAGTTTTTGAGAGACTCTTACAAAAGTATCCCATAGTGAATCATGCCTTTGCTGATACCTAAGTAGCTTTCAAACACCTACAAATTTTTCCTGAAATTTGACTGACAATATTTTGTAGTGAAGATGATTGCTGTGATTTTTTATTGTATTGATGATATTAATTGTTTTGGATTACTTGAATTATTACTTACTGGTAATTACAGTTACTTAATTCGGTTTTTTACAAATTTCTTAAGGTAAAATTAAAATTCCTAAAATTTGAGATTGAATAAAATTGTTTCAAACTTGCATGATAATTATGATATGGCTTTTTAAGAATCAATTTGATGAAGACGAAATTATATTAAAATTCTCCATTAGGTTCAAACTTCTAGACAGCCAACTATTCCTGCACCAAGTTCAGTCAAGCTGAGGCCATAAAAGATCCCAAACCATTTTGTGTTATGTTCATTATTATTTTTGACGAACGGGTAATAATTTTCCGTTTGGAAACACAAGTACTCGTAAATAAGTAATTATCATTACTAGTGGCTCAGAAAGTTATAATTAGGTAAGGTAGCATTTCAAAATATCTCAGAGAATGTGCGGTTAAAACGGTAACAACTCGAAATATCATCAAAATTTGACCAAAATTTACCCCTTAACAAAAAATTATCTTTTTCTCGCCATGAAACATTAGCTCAGATGTCAAGTACACAGTTATGCAACAGTAAATGTTGGCGGTACGTTTCTATTGAGTGGAACCGCAAGCCTTCAATCTTCAAACGCAATTTCCCAAAAATCACGTTTTTTGAGTTGTGCCCTTATTCTAGGACGGGTGCGACATGTTTTTTAATGAGCATAAGTATATTTATACAGGGTGTCTACACTTAAGATGGGCATAACTTCAAGGTTCGATTCTACAACTAATTTCCAACAAAAAATGTTTCCTAGCAATTTTTTCTAAACCCACTCAAAATGCCTTTTTTCACTTCTAAGTTTTTTTTTCCGCGTTTTCGACTATACGTCATTAAAACTGTCATAACTCCTGTTATTATCATTGTAAATTCAAATTTGAGGATATCGTTGGAAAGAGCGTTACATTTCCAAGCTACCCAGTGTAAAACCAAATTCTTTTAGCAATAAACCATTTTTAAAAAACGCTGCAAATCATTGCTCAAAGGTTTATTATTTTCTGTATAGATCACCCTTCTGTATAGATCACTGGTTCTCCATCAATAGCACCTACCACCATCTGTATTCTCCCTTGACCTTCCCTCTCAAATTTCAGCTCCTGCGTTCAATAGGATTGAAAATGGCTTCGGAGCTCACTCAGCTGATCAGTGATGTGAGGAGTGAAGAAGATCTCCTCGAATGCTGGAGACGCCTGGAAGAGCACCTCCATTCAATAGGATTGAAAATGGCTTTGGAGCTCACTCAGCTGATCAGTGATGTGAGGAGTGAAGAAGATATCCTCGAATGCTGGAGACGCCTGGAAGAGCACTCAGGTGAGCTCACTCAGCTGATCAGTGAGCAATGATTTGCAGCGTTTTTTACCTACAAACATTGTTTTACCTACCAATTTTTTTTTACCAACCATACCTAGCTATTGGTAGGTACTACCTACCACACTATAATGGCTTCACACCTTCACAATCAAGTTTATTAGAAAGAACTAAACGCTTCACACTCGATTCGAAAAATAGAAAGCTTGATATGGAAATTTGATTACTGGTTACGCAGAAGGCAAAACTGTATACAAATCGAAGAAATGAACAGCGATTGCATTTTAGTCAGATAAAATTTGAACGGCGATTAGACCTCTTTTGCGATTCACACTCATGATTCTGTTTTATCGAAGGAAAACCTTCCAATACTCGTAGGGACCGAACGGTTTGTCCTACAGAGCTCCGGGTGGTCTCAAAAATTTTTAAAAATTCTGTACTATTCAAAATTGGTGAAAAAACGATACCTTTATTTCGAGAGTTTTCGAGCTAGGGCACTCTTGAAATTTTCAACCCTTAATTTTCACCCCTTAGAAGTGACCTACATCAACCAAAAGCTTCGCGGCACAACTAGACCCCAAATGGAGCCCATATACCAAATTTGAACCAAATCGGTCCAGTGTTGCTAAGAAAAGTGCCGCGTACGGCGTACGGCGGACGGACGGAAATTTTTTTATTCGATTTTCGGATTCTACGTACCTTGAAACGTAAAACATCAAATTTTGAGGGGGGGTTAAAATTTTTTTTTTCTTGCTCGATTCCAAAGGCTTATTATTGAAAATAATAAACCAAAATCAGTCAAAACGCTGCAAATTATTACACAACGGTTTATTATTTTTATATAGATCACTCGTCTACAAAATCACCAACCATCCAATATGAAGAGAAAAATAAAAAAATTAAAATAAAATCAAAAAATAAAAAAATCCAAAAAAATCGAAAAAATCAAAAAAAAAAAATCAAAATCACCAACCATCGATTGCATTTCGGTCAGCTCTAATAATTAGAGCTCTCAAATTATTTGAACGGAGATTAGGCCTCTTTTGCGATTCACACTCGTGTTTTGATTTATATATATATATATATATATTTCAATATAAACCCTTAAATTTTCGTAGGGAGCGAACGGTTTGTCCTACAGAGCTCCGCGTGGTCTCAAAAAATTCTAAAAATTCTATAGAATCTTAAATTGAAGGAAAAACAATACCTTTATATCAAAATTTTTTGAGTTAGGGCGTTTTCAAAATTTCAAAATTGATTTTGGAACCCTTAGGAGTGACCTACATCAACCAAAAGCTTCGGGGCACAACTAGACCCCAAATGGAGCCTACATACCAAATTTCATCAAAATCGGTCAATGCTAAGTGGCAAAAGTGCCGCGTACGGCGGACGGACGGCCAAATTTTTATTCGATTTTTGGATTCTACGTACCTTGAAACGTAAACCATCAAATTTTGAGGGGGTGTTAAAATTTTTTTTTTCTTGGTCGATTCCAAAGGTTCATTATTGAAAATAATAAACCAAAAGCCAACTTGAAATTTTTGAAATTACACTTTTTTAAATCGAAGTTTTCACTCTGAATCCCTGCCTATTTCGAAGGGGCTTTCCAACGGATTATAAATTTTTCTTTTTAAAATTCAAATTGGAAGAGTAAATCAAGATTGAATACAAGAAAACGTGTGTTTTACAAGAAAATCGAGTGTTTTACGTGGTGTATGTTCACCCTCGATGTCAAGATGACTTGACGAGTTTGGTATCATTTCCTATGTAATTTTCTATGCTGAATCCAGTGGTGATACTTCCGAATAATTCTGACTGCCAGAAAGTGGATTTTTCGAGGAACACCTTCATTTTTTGTCTATAACATACGCATTATTCACAGTTATGGTAGTGAGCATAAAGTTACACCATTCTACTCAATAAAAACATCAACTTTCTAGCTGATTGATGCTTTTATTGAGTAGAAAGGTGTTACTGTATGCTCACTTCCATATATACTCATTGGACGTTGAAGATCCAGCTTCCCTTGATGTCTTGGAGGATGATTAGGTGAAGATAAGGTCTACCAGATTTTGAAAAAGAGTGATTGTCCTTGGAAATTAATCTGAAAAGCATTTTATGTTATGGTCAACCCAGTTTAAAGGTAGCTATACTTTATTTTACCAACCCAAAAACACATTAATTTTCTTAGAAGATTTATTCTTTCAAATCATTTTTATTCGGCATTGTTACCTTACTAAAAATTTGAGAGAGAAAAAACACTTTATTCAACATTGTAGAAGGAACAAAGATGGACAAGGACTCCAGTAGTTGCCGAAACGCAGTGGACTTGCCGAAAGTTCAAATTGAGTTGCCAAAAGTTCAAATCGGTATCCCAAAAGTTTGCCAAAAATTCAAATTGATTTATGCCAAAGGAGTTTTTTTTGCGAGCGTGCGAGCTGGAATGTGTGAGGAGTTAATCTTGTGGGAGCATGTTTAACTTTGATGACATTTGACTGACTTATCGATACCTTTATTGTGGTTATGAGCCTGGTAAGTTCGACGAATTTCTGGTTTCCAGCTCCACTAAGTTATTGAGTTTTGAGCGCTTTTTGACGATTCTGGACCTCTGTGTGACAGTCAGACATGGAATATTCTTCAGTAATCAATTAAACGGTATGTTTATGCGAGTGAGCATATTGGTATCATTATTTTGGAGCAGTTTTTCCACCTTCCAAAAGTGGAGATTATGCTTCCGGAACTTGGTAAACTCATTTTAAACTCATATTAAAGACTCATTAACTTTTTAGACTCATATTAAATTACTCAAAGTTGGTCTCATTCGGCGAACAATTTGTTAGTCAACAGAACTTTACTTCTATAGACGACCAATTCGAATGGCATAATCCCATTAACAGAAAACAAGAATTTTCAGAGTCTATTCATATAAATGGGCTTCAGACAATTGTATGTTCAGGCGGAGACTGTTGTAATCATAGTTGTGTAGACTAATTTTCTTCAACATTTCAACGTGAATGGATGTGGATTGAAATGTAGGTCGCCGCCTGAAGTGTGTTATGTTGGTAGTGTTGACGTTGTTGTAGTCGCAGATGATTTGACGTTGCGGTCTGTTGTCTTGAGGGTCCTTCATAATGACTCCCCATTAGACGGGTGTAACAGCGTAACAACCTTCTCCCCTCGCTAGTCACTTCCTCCCGTTCCATCAGACTCTCGAGTGAAGTAAGAACGAAATTGAATATGTTTTGTGGCTTTTCCGCTTCCCGTCTTTTCATCCCAGTTCCGAGGTATTTTGTGGAGCTGTTCAAGCTAAGGACCGTTGGTAATGTGAAATTATCGTGACAACATCATTCATGTTGGCTCGTTTTTACGTGTAGGGTGTTAGATGTAGGGCGGAATTCATAGTCATTACTTAAGTCTGAGTGCACCCTCAAATGCATCGATAAGGATTGGCGGGCACTCATTTGTATTCATAGACAAGATTTGAGGGTGCCCTGAGGGGGCACTCAGTGCGAATTCTAAGGGCGCACTCAACGGTATTCATAAACCAAACTCAGCGTTGAGTTGAGGCCCACCCTCGACTCAATGGGGCAAAATCCTGAGTGCTGGCCGGAGGTACCTTAAGTGCCCCTCAGCCCCAGTTATCAGATTTTGGTTTATTATTTTCAATAATGAACCTTTGGAATCGACCAAGAAAAAAAAATTTTAACACCCCCTCAAAATTTGATGGTTCACGTTTCAAGGTAGTAGAATCCAAAAATCGAATAAAAATTTGGCCGTCCGTACGCCGTACGCGGCACTTTTGACACTTAGCATTGACCGATTTTGATGAAATTTGGTATGTAGGCTCCATTTGGGGTCTAGTTGTGCCCCGAAGCTTTTGGTTGATGTAGGTCACTTCTAAGGGTTCCAAAATCAATTTTGAAATTTTGAAAACGCCCTAACTCAAAAAATTTTGATATAAAGGTATTGTTTTTCCTTCAATTTAAGATTCTATAGAATTTTTAGAATTTTTTGAGACCACGCCGAGCTCTGTAGGACAAACCGTACGTTCCTTACGAGTGTGAAACGCAAAAGAGGCCTAATCTCCGTTCAAATTAGAGCTGACCGAAATACGATCAATGGTTGGTGATTTTGATTTTTTTTTTTTTTTTTTTTTTTCATATTGGATGGTTGGTGATTTTGTAGACGAGTGATCTATATAGAAAAATAATAAACCATTGTGTAATAATTTGCAGCGTTTTTCTACTGAAAATAGTGTACAGCAAGTCAAATACCTATTTTGTTTGTCTAATAAAAATAAGGCGATTAGACAAGTTTTTCCGTCAAAAATATCCAATGAAGATCATCGCAAACTTGAATTTCCTCATAACAGACTTTTCAATATTTTCTCCCCGAACTCGGTGAAATCTTCCGAGATTGGGAGTTTCTTTCTTGAAGTTGTCAAACATTCTTGCTTGGTAATAAAGTACAAGTTGAATAAAAAAACATCCATATAGGTACGAGTTTATTTCTGGCTTTATATTGTTTCACACAGGTGAATAAATAAGTAGGTAGGTAAAGGTGTAGAAGGGTTCCAAACGTCATAAATATTCGTATATTGGATAAACCTTCTTCATTCGGCCGGGAGAAGTTAATTTGTCTGAAACAATCAATGGGTTGATTTTGTTAAATGATGCCTAAGAACACTCGTAAAAAGGATACTAAATAAAATGTCTTTTTGTGTTTATTACTTTGAATAATGGTTCTTTCTTTCGTATCGCACCTACATGTAGATACATACTTTTACTGCTAATTTAAGGAAATCATAATTTCTTACCTTCTTAAGAGCAATATAGTCGAGTCCGATGGCAGCAAATCCATTCCAACTGATGAAATTGCGGAGATTTGAATCAAGTTACAAACCTCCGAAAAAATGTCAGCACCCTCATATAATTTGATCAACTGTCAATCAATTCAACCCTCATCAATTTGATTGATTCACAACTGCTAATAACTCAAAACTAATGGTTACTAGTAGGAAGTCGGACAAAATAGAGAAATTAGCATGCACATCCACAGTAACGAAAATGCAATGAGAAGCTTTTCATTACTGTTATAACCACAGAGAACCGGTGACAAGGTTATAACTCACAATCAGTGCAGAATACGAGAGGGAAATTTCCCCGTGCTTTTCACCCAAAATACCCTCGAAACAGGGAAATATCCCCACCAAGGCTGCCAACTTGAGGTGAAAATGAATTGAGTAGCCCCTGAGCGTCCCCTCAGGCTCAGTGTGCACTCAGGCGACCACAACACTTTAAGTGGGCCGTCTCAATCAACTATGAATACGGACTGTTGAGTCGAGGCCGACCCTCAACTCAGATAATTGAGGGCTCGCTCACATTCAAGCCTTGTCTATGAATTCCGCCCTTAATCTGGAAGATATTTCTTAATACATCTTAAAATTTCTAAATAAATTAGTTCCTACATTTCTGATATCAGCATAATATAAAATTATCGTATTACCGGGAGAAAATACTCCCTACTACTCAAATATTTGATCTAGGACTCTCAACTACTATTTTGTGAACTAATGAGGAATTTCACCGAATTCTGTTTGCATTTTTCCTGACTAATTTTTCCTGAACTAATCGACCAAGAAAAAATTTCTTCAACACTCCCTCAAAAATTGATGGTTAACGATTCAAGGTACGTAGAATCCAAAAATCGAATAAAAATTTGGCCGTCCGTCCAAACGCGGCACTTTCCCCACTTAGCATTGACCGATTTTGATGAAATTCGGTATGTAGGCTCCATTTGGGGTCTAGTTGTGTCCCGAAGATTTTGGTTGATGTAGGTCACTTCTAAAGGTTGAAAAATGAATTTTGAAATTTTGAAAACTCCCTAACTCGAAAAATTGTTTTTCCTTCAATTTGAGATTCTGTAGAATTTTTACAAACCGTTCGCTCACTACGAGAATTTAAGTGTTGGACGTACGATAAATCAGAAACACGAGTGTGAATCGCAAAAGAGGCCTAATCTCCGTTCAAATTTTAGCAGACCGAAATGCGATCGATGTTTTTCTTCATTGGATGGTTGGTGGCTTTGCAGACGAGTGATCTATATAGAAAAATAATAAACCATTGTGTAATAATTTGCAGCGTTTTTTCATTCTACGTATCTTGAAACGTAAACCAACAAATTTTAAGGGGGTGTTAAACAATTTTTTTCCTTGGTCGATTCCAAAGGTTCATTATTGAAAATGATATACCAAAAAGGGATAGTAGGGTTTGCCCCCAATATATGCAAATACACAGTAACACAACTTTTGAGGTATTTCAATAAAATAATGTCTTATTTTCACGATCATATTTCTGGTTTTCTAAGTCAACAATCTGCAACACGATTGTGAAGTCAATCGTTATGTTAGTATAGTATTGTATTATGTTAGTTTTCAATTTTTGAAGCGTGATGTTGCTCTTATTGGGTGGATCTTATGATAAAGTCAACCTCTCTTCTCAAACTCCATATTTTCCTCCAAAATGAAAACAGAATAACAAATTTTGGTTTAAACTCAAATTATGTGTTGATACCTACTTGAATTTGACTCGGAATAGGTTTTTTATGTAAGTATTGAATAGGTGGTCGAAAAAACGATAAGATCAGTTTACTCACAATAATGAGCGAATTTTCGAGAAAAAAAATTAGAGCTACGGTTTCAAAATTCTGAGTTTAGAAATCATTACCAATAGCCTCAATATCAACCTAAGTTACAGAAGGTTGAACGGAAGTCATGTTGCTGGTGAAGCATGTGTCCTGGCTCCACCAAAAACTGTAACTTCACAGCATCAGTACAATTACCTATAAGTATGCATATGAATAGGACCCAGTTTCTGGGCAGAAAAGTCGTGCTGTTCCAATTAAAAGCACTCGCCGTAATCATCCTCAATTTTCAGCTATACGGTTAAAACGCTGCAAATTATTACACAATGGTTTATTATTTTTTTTACATACATCACTCGTCTACAAAATCACCAACCATCCAATATGAAAAAAAAAATAATAATAAAATAAAAATCAAAAAAAAAAAAAAATCAAAAAAAAAAAAATCAAAAAAAAATTAAAAAAAAAAACAAAAAAAATCCAAATCACCAACCATCGATCGCATTTCGGTCAGCTCTAATTTGAACGGAGATTAGGCCTCTTTTGCGATTCCCACTCGTGTTTTGATTTATATATATATTTAAATTTAAACCCTTAAATTTTCGTAGGGAGCGAACGGTTTGTCCTACAGAGCTCCGCGTGGTCTCAAAAAATTATAAAAATTCTATAGAATCCTAAGTTGAAGGAAAAACAATACCTTTATATCAAAATTTTTTGAGTTAGGGCGTTTTCAAAATTTCAAATTTGATTTTGGAACCCTTAGAAGTGACCTACATCAACCAAAAGCTTCGAAAGCTTCCAAATTTTTATTGGATTTTTGGATTCTACGTACCTTGAAACGTAAACCATCAAATTTTGAGGGGGTGTTAAAAATTTTTTTTTCTTGGTCGATTCCAAAGGTTCATTATTGAAAATAATAAACCAAAACGAGGTTTTCGTGGTTTTGGTGGAAAGAAAATGCTATCTTATACTTCTTGGAAAGGGTTTTGAACTCACATGAATTCGCGCGAACGGCTTTTCACGCGAATTCGCGTCCAGTGGACGGCCGGCCTTATGGTATTCAGAATTAACATACAATTTCCTAAAATAAATTATAAAGTGAAAAAAATTATCAAAATCAAACGTTGTTAAATTGTATTTTAGAAAATTCGCTCTTTTATCCTTGCAGTTCGATCAGGTTTCTTTCATCAGTTGTTGCGAATTTAGAACGGTTACCCAAACTACATAGTTATCGGTACTCAGTGATTGTAGATTTTGACAACTACGTGCTTCAACAAGCAAATTAGAGAACAGTCCTCAGATGCTGGGAGATGATTAGTGATGTAGAGGCCAGTTGGTCTTGGAAGACAGGTGGAGCTAATTCAAGGGTGGTCCACTACTGGTGCTGTCAACTACTGGTTACTAACGCGTTTAATTCCTTCTCTATGCAACGTTCGGATCTGTGGAATTCCGGTCTGCGGCGTCTTCACGTCTCCGTTGCCTCCCCTTGAAGAGTCGAACCAGCTGTTCCTCTGGCTCCCTCTCGGTGTCGGCCGGCGCTCTGTGCTCCACTGGAGCCGAGTTCCTCCCAATCACGGCACCCAGTCGAGTGCCCCCCCCCCCTCCCTCCATCAGTATCCTTTCCCGACCGACGCTTCCCTCCGTAGTCCCGGAACCGACAGTTGCCGCCCCCTCCCTCGACGGTGGTCCAATCTAGGAGAGGAAGCCCGAGGCTCAAGGAGGCGGGGGGGGGGGCTCCGCTAAGTTCTAGAGATAATTAGTTGCAGCGCGGCTCAACCCTCAGCTGCCCCCACTGCAGGGTTCCAATAACAGGCACCATGGATTATTGATTGTTTCCATGGGGACCACCTCCAACGATCAAAATTACAACACACTATTTTATACCATTTTGATCAAATTCGAAGTTTCGCTCAACAAATTTGAAATATTTCTTTTAGTAGTCGGTATTTGAGTTACAGATTCGCCAAACCGTAACATGGAAAACACGTCTGCCATGTATTCCTCGTATCTATAACTCGATTGTATAGATAATCCGATTTATTGTAGCTAATCCTAATATCCATTGCTAATTTAAACTATCCTAATAGTTGACAATCTACACCAGAATTCGTAAAATCACTAAAATTGTCATCGAATTCGGATCGAAAATGTATATATTATGGCTGTTGTACAAGGAAATATACGTTTGGGGAAGGACTACTATCAGTCCGGGAGCGTTGATTTTCATAAGGAACCATGTACACGCCGACTGCCCCTGAAAATTCCATCGAATTCGGTAGAAAATATAGACGTTATGGGTGTTACAAGGAAATTCAGGTTTGCGCATGAGCAGTGGCTACTTTCAATCCGGAGCCGATGGTTTTCATCGTTAAAATACCTATGTTTAGGGGTTGTCACTAGCTGAACGCTCGCTGGTTGAGATTTAGCATTTTCTAAGATTTTTGTTAGGGTCTCTATATCCTCGAATTTGCTCTTGACTGTTGGGTATTTTCGTAATATTTCTTGTTGCCAGCCACTCTTGTTGATACCAAAGACAAACTGATCACGAAGGCGTTCTTGTAATGTATCACAAAATGGGGGGTGCGCCTTGATTTTTTTTAGAATTTTAAACGAAAGTAGACTACATCCTGAGAATTTTGGCACAACCGCGACCTTCTAGCGTATGTAAATCTTTTCCTATGAATTTTGAAAGTTTCGACCGTTTATGACGTCCCCTCTCGCCTGGGCGGGACCCCCCGCCCACTGTTACTTCTACTAGGTACTGCAAGGAAACCAGGGAAATCCAAACTTCAGACCAGATACCTTTGTTGAATATACTTGGAATTAGAAGAACACCCACCTACCATTAATCACTTTACACAATACGATACCTAATGTAAAACAAAAGGAAAAATGTATTTATTCTTAAAAGAATAATTAATAATGGAAAAAATTGGAGAAATGAAAAAAAAGTGTACGAAAAAGCGGAAAATGTATCACAAATGAAAAAAGTCTGCCAAGTGGGTGTGGCACATAGCTTCCTCGTATCCATAACCCGATTATATAGATGATCAGATGCATAGTTGTTAATCTCAAAACACCAATCTCTAAGTACCTTCCACTACCATCATAGGGGACCATCTACACGCCATCTGAACAATCCTAGAAAATTTCATCAAATTCGGATGAAAAATGTAAGTGTTACAAGGATTTTACGCTTGCGCATACGCAGACTACTGTCAATTTTAAGGCCTTGATTTTCAATGTGGACCATCTACAACCTAATCCGCATAATCCTTGAAAATGTCATCGAAATCCGAAGTGTGAAGTTATGGCTGTTACAAGGAATTCACGTTTGCGCATGCGCAGCGGCTACTATCAGTTCGGGAGTGATGATTTTCATAGGGGACCGTCTACACGCCAACCCGCACAATCCCTGAAAATTACATCGAAATCGGACAATAACTTCGTATAGTAATGTCGGTTTCAAGGATTTCATGACAGACACGGAACCAAAATTGTTCAGAAAATTGCGAAAATTATCGATGTTTTACCTCATTGTGTTATCGATATTGATGAAACATCGTATGAAAAATGTCGATATCGATATTCCTAAGAAATATCGACATCGTTGTTTTCCGTTCGATGTCCCATCCCTAGTTACAAGGGAGCTGTCACCGATTTATATGCGTAGAGCATTTCGAAGCTCGTTACAAGGTATCGGCGATTTTAAAGAAAAATAACATACATTCTGCGGAACAATGACTGTCAATTTCATAATTTTTTAAATAAATGTTCCGTTAAAAAAGGTACTTATTTTGTGGATACTCCTCGAAATAGCAATTCTGGGTTTGTCAGTCTATTTACCTGCCTAGTTCAGATCGGCGATAATCCCAGATTTGAACGAAATTATGACAGGATATCCACTTTCGGGCTGTCGACCTCGACTTACAAGGAACTTTCTCCTCCTACAACATGGATATTTTCATCCCATTCGACTCTCAGACCGGAATCCGAGCTATTTCTGAAATCAGTCCTTGAATAGGGGATTGCCCGCAATCTAAAAATATCGCACAAGTCGGGCAGTTCTTCTCTCCACTAGACAGACTCGCTAACCTCTTCTGACCCCGGAGAAAACTGAAATTTTGTAACGGAATGGCATACGAGTGCGAGGGAGGTTTTCAAGGGCTGATGGAACAGGAATGTTCGACGAGGTGATGCAAAATGAGGAAAGTGGGTTTCAGTACTGGAGCATCGCTAGGTAGTATAATAGGAAGCAGCATCCTGCAGTAGTTGTGCTCGGGAGTCATGTTACTTAGCAGCGCATGTAAACCTTCCAATTTTAGGGGAATTTGCCTCAATTTTAGATTCTGGAATTTCAAGTCAAATCCTATAATAGGGCCCTAGAATAACGTTTAACACTAGGAATAACCAAGAGGAAAAAATTACCGTAGGAGAAAATGCCTAAACAAGTGAAGCCTCTGTTACAAAACACCGCGAAAATCAAGGAATATTGTTGACGTCATACGAAAAAAAAAAAAAACGACGCGAAAACAACTCCGACAACAGACAGAGTTCTAGCACCGCCACACAAAACGATCCAGTGAAATGGCTACTCGAATAATGTGATTCAAATCTTGAAACTAAATAAGAGAAGATGAAGACTAATAATGCTTGATAAACTAGTAGGTAGAATCGTATTGTAAAAAAGTGAGTTATATTGTTTCTTTAGGTCACTTTTGTGTCTGGGTTCTTCCTGCCAGTTCGTGGCGCACTCTTGTGCGCACTACTCGGAAGCTAAAAGTTCGTGTATGTTCCGCTTCTGTGGTAAGCGCCACAGAACCTCCTTTGAAGTCAGATTGGTAGAATATCCGTTACGTTTCAAACATGGCTGCCTCTTACACATAGCCACCACATTTAAAATTTCCATCTTCCTTAAATTCTCTAAATTTTTTGGATGCGTTTTCGAGCAGCTCACTATGGTTTTATTCCATAAAAATAAACCCTCATTCGAAAAAAAAATGTGAGGCTAATTCCCCATTCATGACGTGTTCTATTACATTTAGCCGTAGACATTTATGTTGAATAAAATAATAATAATTGCTAACCAGCGTGTCCAGTTCCTACAGAACGGCGACGAGGAAGAAAGCTAAAAGAAAGAAGACGTTGGAGGAGGATAATGACATCCCGGACGATGTTAATGAGTCGAAGCCGAAGGGTATGCAGAGTTCGAAGTTGATAGTTTTGATATTGATAGTGAGGAGTGGGAGTACTGGTTTAACCGGTTCAGTTACGCTCTTCCCGCATGCTGGGTAAGCTCTGATAACAGAAAACGGGATCACCTTTTAGCCAAAGTTAGTTCAGAACCATTTAGGATACTCATAGATCATTTCTATCCAGAGGGTTTAGAAGATGATTTGGTTGCGGTTTTGGAGAAGAATTATGGTCGGAAAAACATGTCCCTATGTGAACGTTTGAAGTTTACAAGTCACTAGTGCAGGATCGGAGACGATAGTCGATTAAATTGCGCGACTGCGGTCTCAAGCGCACAAATGTCAATAGGGTGTGCGCCTGGGTAGGAAAAAATGTTTATTGTTATTTTTAAACGAAAGTAGACTACATCCTGAGAATTTTGGTACCAACCGCGACCTTCTAGCGTATTTAAATCTTTTCCTATGAATTTTTAGAGTTTCGACCGTTTATGACGTCACGCGCCCCCAGCCCACTGTGACGTCATAAACTAAAATCCTTGTATCACTTACATTTTTCATCCGAATTTGATGAAATTTTCTAGGATTGTTCAGATGGCGTGTAGATGGTCCCCTATGAGGGTAGCGGAAGGTACTTCAAGATTGGTGTTTTAAGATTAACTACTATGCATCGGATCAACTATACAATCGGGTTACAGATACGAGGAAGCTATGTGCCACACCCAATTGGCAGACTTTTTTCATTTGTGATACATTTTCCGCTTTTTCATACACTTTTTTTTTTCATTTCTCCAATTTTGGTTTATTATTTTCAATAATGAACCTTTGGAATCGACCAAGAAAAAAAAAATTTTAACACCCCCTCAAAATTTGATGGTTTACGTTTCAAGGTACGTAGAATCCAAAAATCGAATAAAAATTTGGCCGTCCGTCCGCCGTACGCCGTACGCGGCACTTTTGCCACTTAGCATTGACCGATTTTGATGAAATTTGATATGTAGGCTCCATTTGGGGTCTAGTTGTGCCCCGAAGCTTTTGGTTGAGGTAGGTCACTTCTAAGGGTTCCAAAATCAATTTTGAAATTTTGAAAACGCCCTAACTCAGAAAATTTCGATATAAAGGTATTGTTTTTCCTTCAATTTAAGATTCTATAGAATTTTTAGAATTTTTTGAGACCACGCGGAGCTCTGTAGGACAAACCGTTCGCTTCCTACGAAAATTTAAGTGTTTATTTTGAAATATATATATATATAAATCAAAACACGAGTGTGAATCGCAAAAGAGGCCTAATCTCCGTTCAAATTAGAGCGATCAAAATGTAATCGATAGTTGGTGATTTTGATTTTGCTTCCGAGTCTACCAAGGTAGCGGAAGCTTTGTTTTCACTTTTCAAGGACGAAAAAAAAAAGTTCTCCAAAATCAAAATTTTCACTCGCGTTTTGCGTTTTAGAGCTTTCTGAACAATTTTGGTTCCGTGTCTGTCTGTCTGTCTGTCTGTGTGTCTGTCTGTCTGTGTGTCTGTCTGTCTGTCCGTCTGTCATCAATTCCTTGTAACGCGCATAACTATACGAAGTTATTGTCCGATTTAGATGAAATTTTCAGGGATTGTGCGGGTTAGTGTGTAGACGGTCCCCTATGAAAATCATCATCCCCGGACCGATAGAAGCGACTGCGCATGCGCAAACGGTAATTCCTTGTAACAGCCATAACTTCTACATTTTCCATCCGATGTCAATGAAATTTTCAGGGATGTTACAAGTTAGTATTTAGATGGTCCTCTATTCGGATCATCACCCCCGGACTGATAGAAGCCGCTGCGCATGCGCAAACGTGAATTCCTTGTAACGGCCATAACTTGCACATTCTCTATTCGATTTTGATGAAATTCTCAGGGATTATGCGGATCAGGTTGTAGATGGTCCCCTATGAAAATCACTACCCTCGGACCGATAGTAGCCACTGCGCATGCGTAAACGTGAAATTCCTTGTAACGGCCATAACTTCCACATTCTCTATTCGATTTTGATGAAATTTTCAGGGATTATGCGGATCAGGTTGTAGATGGTCCCCTATGAAAATCACCACCTTCGGACTGATAGCAGCCACTGCGCATGCGCAAACGTGAATTTCCTTGTAACGGCCATAACTTCCATATTTTCTACTCGATTTCGATGAAATTTTCAGGGATTATGCGGATTAGGTTGTAGATGGTCCCCTATGAAAATCACCACCTTTGGACTGATAGTAGCCACTGCGCATGCGCAAATGAATTTCCTTTTAACGGCCTTAACTTCTACATTTTCCATCCGATTTAAATGAAATTTTCAAGGATGTTACAGATTATCTTGTTTTGATGTTATGATGTTTTGAGATTAACTACTATGCATCGGATCATCTATAAAATCGGGTTATGGATACGAGGAAGCTATGTGCCACACCCACTTGGCAGACGTTTTTTTTTTTTTGATTTTTTTTTATTTTTTTTCTTTTTTTTTTTCTTTTTTTCTTTCATATTGGATGGTTGGTGATTTTGTAGACGAGTGATCTATATAGAAAAATAATAAACCATTGTGTAATAATTTGCAGCGTTTTTCCATTATTAATTATTCTTTTAAGAATAAACACATTTTTTCCTTTTGTTTTACATTAGGTATCGTATTGTGTAAAGTGATTAATGGTAGGTAGGTGTTATTCTAATTCCAAGTATATTCAACGAAGGTATCTGGTCTGGAGTTTGGATTTCCCTGGTTTCCTTGCAGTACCTAGTGGGTAGTTTAAATTTATCAAACGATAATGTCGATAACATCGGACCTAATCATCGATGAATCTAAAACATCAAGAGCAACACTCCGATGTTTCCATATTATCGATATTGATGTCCCATACCTACTTGTAACTGTTCCTTTTGGCTCGTTTTCCTGCAACTATTATTACCCATCATGCATTCCTGTGATGATCTTGTGACTGTAAGAACCTGTGATGTACAGAAGTGCTGAAGCCCAAGTTGATTCCATAAGAATAGAGAGCGAAAACATTGATATAATGCAAAGTAATGACCAGAGTGGTCAGTGATGGTGTACATTTGAGGGAGGCCAGGGGTTTCAATTTCTGTGACGTCACACGAAAACAACCAATTGGTGGCAACACCTGGTATCGAATAAGCCTTGCTACTCCCAGCGCATTCTGTCGGCTAACTCTAAATTCAATCAGATCGTCATGCACCCGAGTACAGTCCAGTCCCTTTCAACTCAGTACAGTCCAAGCTTGGCGCGTGAATTTGAACCAGTTCCCCGATATGTGCTCTGGAAATTTGCTCATTCACTCATGCTGCTCGAATGAAACTATTGTTGGCCGATTACATAATACTGAATGACTACTATGTGAATAAGAATCGATGGATAATTTCTGTTTTGTGTATGAATCGAATATTGAACCGTTTGATTATTATCATACATTAGAGGTTGAATAATTTATACCACCTATTTTCTATCGATGTCCTCGACCATCTGATATTCTCTGGAATAATCAAGAATTTAGGAAGCTAGGTTAGTCTAATGACCCTAATCTAACTTGGCTGTTTGCTTAGCAATCGCCGGGAAGAAACTCACCCGTAGAAGTCGTCAAAGATTCATCGGCGATACCTCACATTGAACTGAATTTCAAAATATTCTTTAAAAATCTTAACTAGCAACAATTTGCTCCTAATAACAGGTCGTTACTTGTTTCAACTGTTATGGCATGTCTAAGTAAAGTATCGCGTTACCGACCCCGCGGTGGCCGACTCTGCCTCGTCGGATCTCACTTATTATTGATACGATGATGATAGGTCTCAGGAAGGGCGATTCCACCCTTGTTTCACCTAATAGAGATTGTTGAGGGTAACATTTTGATCGGTTAGTAACAGTTACGTGTTGTGAGGTTACTGCACCGCCAACTAGCACATGAGTGTAAGTAGGCTGTTATTGTTGAATTGATCACTTATTTTACCCCAAAAGTTCATTCTTTGGGCGATTGTAGACTGAGCCCATGCCTTTCTTCTCCCTAATCCGAAATGTAAACTGAGCGATTTTGACCTAAATTGTGTCTTATATCAAGGTCGTTATTTTATTAAGCCTACCAACATGAAACTTATCCAAAGAAACGAACAACGATCGCATTTGATCAGCTAGAATTTGAATGGAGCTTAGACCTCTTTTGCGATTCACACTCGTGTTTTCGATTCATTGTGAGCCCAATCCACAAGACCTCATTAGAGAGCAATCGGCTTGTTCTACAGAGCTCTGGTTGGTCTCATTCGATTCTAAAAATTCAATTCTATTTTAAATTGATGAAAAAACAATACCATTGTATCGGGAGTTTTTGAGCTAGTTGGAAATTACAACCTAATATTTTTCAGGCCTTAGAAATGACAACCTAGACTCCAAATAGAGCCCATATACCAAATTTCATCAAATGCAGTCCATGGTAACAAGGAATAACTAGTATTTGATTTTCGAATTCTACGTTCCTTGAGACGTGAAGCATCAAATTTTGAGGGGAGGTTAAACAATTTTTTTTTATTGCTGGGTTCTAAAGGTTCATTATTGAAAATAATAAGCCAAATATAGTAGTACTAAGTGGTCCGATTTTCCTGAAAATAGGGTCCAAAAATGACATTTCTTTGAAAATTCGCTCATTTTCTATGAAGCGCGAGTAGGGAAGAAGTCACTCAGAAGTCGAGTATCGTTGTCAGTGTCGAATTGAAAAGAAACTTGCCGGAACTCACACTTTCTTGAGCCGTGCGTGATTTTCCGTTGTAGTTTTCTCGAGATGGAATCCTTCTGTTGTGACAATACGCCATCTCATCTGCCAGTCACGCGAGTATTACTGCTCCCAGCTGCGCTGGATTGGTGGGCCTCGAGTGCTTCCAATTCCAAAACGATGGCGTGAGCGAGTCAAAAGCGTGAATCGTCATTAGATTTCTATGAAAAAACAACTTATCGTTCCTACTCGTATTGACCCGATAAGCTCGTGATAAGAAAGTGAGGGACTTCGACTCATCATCTGACTACATTGTGTAACAATTTGCAGGGATTTTTCGTACCTACCTGTAAAAGTTCTGAAAGGCAGCTGTAAAAAACTCCGGGAATCTAATTTTTGGGTCATTTTTGATTGAAAGTATCCCAAGAGTTTTTATTTCCGGTTGTTCGCAGAAAACAGGCCCTTTTGTGTTCTTTTACTGTTAAAAAACATGTTTATGCACAATTTTTCAAAGCTGTCACTTTCTTTAAAAATACATTTTATCGCAGCTTTTCTAAAACGATTTTTCTTCTTCCGGCGCTTCAGCCCACTGTGACTCTCCGGCTCTCTTCTCCAGTTCCTCACTTGCATTGTCCTCCACATCGCTCAGCCGTCGTCTTCTGGTCTTCCCCGTCTCCTCTTTCCGTTCATTCTTTGGTGCATCACCTTCTCAGGAATCCTTTCATCAGGCATCCTCTTCATATGACCAATCCAACGTTGTCGTTGTGACTTTGCAAACCTCACAATGTTTTCGCTCTCAATCAGGTGGTCCAGCTCGGTGTTGTTGCGAATCTTCCAAACGCCGTGAATTCATTTGGCTCTGAAAGATTCCCCGCAGGCTTTTTCGCTCAAAAACAAGGAGGGCATTCTCGTGCTTCGCATTGAGCGTCCAGGCTCCACAGCCATAAGTTGCTATGAGACGCATCAGGGAACGATAGAGCTTGGTTCTTCTGGACAGGAGACTGGTATGCTTTCCCTCCAGCAACCACACGCCTCTGAATGACCTCGTTTACTCTGTTTTCTTTGTTATAGAGAGTGCCTAAGTATTTGAACTCCTGAACACATTCGAAAAGTCGGTTACATCCTCAGGTTCTCTTTGACTGCTGGTGGACTTTCGCATATACTTGGACTTATTAGTGCTGACTGACTATCTGAAATTATTGGTGCATAATAAAATCGCTGATAAATAGCTCATGGTAGTTTTCACCTGATGGCGGAAAACGCTGTAGAACTTTGCGAGCCTTAGCCCCAACAACTGAACTCTGAAATGGATACTGGGACTTATGTGAATCTGTTTCATACTTCATCTGATCAATCTTCAAATTCCGCTTGCTTTTCGTACCAAACTGACCATCAACTGAAACTACTGACTGCTCATCTACACTTTCTCTTGCCTCCTTTCTTAATCTAACATACGTTTCGAACTTTCCGCTGTATAGAAAGAACTTACTTCTGAAGTCACTCATATCCTCGAACTCTTTCACCTGATCCTCTTCGTCCATCTGCTCTGCAAACAACTTCACCTTCATGTCTTCATCTATCTCGAACAACTTTTGGGCTTCATACTTCACTGTCTTCATCTTTGCACATGCCACCTCGTAGTCCTCCTCTCCTTTCTTCAGCTCTTGCTCCAACGCGGTACGCCCGTGAAAAAATACGCCTAGCAACTGATCTCTTTACTCTGATTCGCTCCATACTTGAAAACTATCTGGCCCAAAGTTTGGTATTCTATAAACAAGGGATGCCACGTGTTGATATCCCAATTCCCTGCTATCTCCTCCTACTTCTCTATTTTCCCACAAAACATACTAAATAATTGAAAATAGGAAGTAAGCCACGTACTCGAACGAAATTGGGATCACAAGTCAAATTTTATTAATCCGAAACGCCACATGATTAATTTGGACAAATGAAAATCACACATGATCATAAACTGGACATAACAATAGCAGTCAAAGCTGGCAGTTTGACCTGGAAAATTGATTTTGAACTGAGATAATTGCATTGATGACTCACGTTTACCACCCAACAAAAACCACTTCGTACAACAGGGGCGTGGCGTCCATAAGGCCACTTTGGGTCTAGCCCCGGCAAAATTTCTCTCACTGTAACCTAGATTTTTTACCCCAAAGTTGGAAAAACTCCCTTCAAAAAGTGTTCTCCACAAAGTAGAAAAAAATCCCTAGCAGAAAGTTTTTTCCTCAAAACTCACTCATGATCCATGGAAGCATGGAGCTTTTACAAGTAAAAAATAATTCTACACTGACATGCAGTTATTATGTCAAATTTCCATGGTAAAACCCGAGGCCATGGAGCTAGGTTCCATGCCTCCTACTAGGTCCATGCCCAAGGCTGTCTCCATGGCCTGCTACGAGAGAGAAGAAGATGTAAGATGGAATCGATAGGTATCCAACAATCGATTTGTATCAAACAATCGATTCTCCACTCCCGAATTCCCAAGATCTGGGGCTAGACCCCACTAAACCCCGGCGTCGTCATGCCAACGTGTTGTTTATTTATAGTTTTTCTCCTTCTGCACATGCGCAGTAGTGTTATTTTAGTTTATCCCCTCCCTTTCTCGGCCCCTGCCCTGGAAGACAATCGATTTTTTATTCTTTCTGATGATGACTTGTTTTGATTCAACTAGATGGATGGATACTCTGTTCAGGTTGCCATGAAAGTTCATTGTATAACAATGGACTCATCATAGGATGTAAACGCATGGAGTACTTCTGATATCAGTTATAGATGGGTTAAAAATTGAATGGATACTCCCTACTTTTACAGATTTTCACAGTATGTTGCCCAGACTGCACGATTAGGTGTTTAGTGTGTTTACACAGTACATAACATAGAACAGTACTGGAAACAACCGACAAGAGATAAAGTTTATCTGATAAACAGGAGGGTGGTTACATCTTGACATGATACAATTTTGCTGATTGACAGCAAAATTATGATTTTTGGAGTGTTATCATTGTTGTGGATGGCGTTTGCTACACAGAGATTTCATCACATAGGTATGAAAGTAAGTTAAAACTATTGTAAGTTCAAACGAAGTTTTAAAATATTGCTGAAGTTGTTATCTTCAGGGGTTTTTCTCCGAAATGACTAGTCTCTCTGGAGCTCTTTACCTACTGTGTTCCCTAAAGTGTCTTGAAACAATGACAGTTTACGTTCCTGACCAGAAACTCTTATCATTTTCGGTTTTCCATTCCATTTTCCCTGCATTTCAAGTCGTCTTGGTGTTTGTTGTAATACGATCTGATGGAGTTGACCACTGATTAGACTTACCTACCTACTTATCGTATTTTTTCGTTTCTGTTCAACATTTCGGTATGGGGAAATACAATAGGCAGCCTGGTGCTCTTCAGTTCCACAACTTTTCATATATAAATGCTACGTAGGCCTTGCAAAAGATAATTAAAAGTCATCAAAGGGAATATGACCCTCGAAAAGCCTTATAGACATTTCGACTAATATGTAGAATTTGTTAAGACACTTTTTTTCATGATCTCGTCTTTATGATTAAGAAATTATGTGCTTTTCGTTTTAAAAAAATTGAATATTTAATGTTTTAGTAACAAATTAACATTTTTATCTTTTCGAGTCCCAGAAATGATTTTTTTTGTTTCATCATTAACTGGAATGAAGTTGAGATGTGATGTTTCCCCACTGGGTCCTCTGTTTGACGCAAAAGTATGTAGGTATGTGTGATCCTAGGGTCAAGTTCATGTATTTTCTGGTTTGGTGCCCCACCACTTTCAGAGGTCACCCAACGCCCCTGTACAAGGACTCGTACAGGGTGAAAGAACTTCAACTCGTGCTTACGATGAAGTAGGGTGGAGTGGGGCAATTGCGACCCTAAATGTCAATAGTTCAACTTTGATCCTCTGTAACTTTCCTTTGAAAACGCTATTTTCACTTTTTTTTTTAAATGAGTAGCTTATTTTACGAAGATTACGATGCACTCTTTAAATTGTACAAAAGATTTACTTCTCATGGTCCAAACTGTGTTTTTTAAAATTCCGACCGACTTCCGCATTTGCTCCACTAATCGGGGCAAATGCGGAAACGGCCTGCGAATCCCATAAAAACATTTAGTTGCATTAATGGGGTAAATACAAACAAAGCCCATTTCAATACGAACAGAACGCTATATTTAATTTTTTTCTCCTCCACTTTTTTATGACCAAAATGAACTTTCCTGCACCAACTGGTTTGCACTTCATCTTTCAAATGACTCTTTCTTGAGTGAATAATTTTCCCTTGAGGCCTGATTTCGAAAGTGGGAGAGGAAAATGAAGAAATTGTATTTTTAATGTGTATTTTAAAGGTTCATCTCAAATTTTTGTCCTAGAACAGAAAGGTAACTCAGTCTAATAGTTGTTATAGGGTGCTTATTTTGCACTTCCGCATTTACCCCATACTGCAATTTTGCTGGGGCAAATGCAACCCATGTTATCATTTCTACAAATGATCGTGATATAAACGATTTCATAATGAAAACTGTTAAACTTACTCATGTAAAGAAGTTTCAAGATGGAACAGACGTTACTGCCCAACTGCACCTCATGGAAAACTTATTTCTTGGCAAAAACCCGCCACTCGTCTGAAGAGCTAATCACTAGTGAGTCAGGATAACGTTAGGAATAAGCAGCTGACTGGCGAGAGCCCGCCTTTTCCGACAGGTAAGGGTTACCAACATAACTGGGTACACATTGAGAAGGTTTCTGAGGCAAGGCGCTCAAATGGCGCCATTTTCAAAACCATTTCCGCATTTACCCCACTCCACCCTAACACTTTTTTTGCATCATATTCTCGTCTTCCCCCCCCCCCCCATCTGTTGGTATGTAATTCTGGGTTGTTAATTCGTGTGGACGTATATAGCATTTTCACGTCAAATTGGAGGTTTTCCATTTCAAATTGGAGGTTTTACACATCAATTTGGAGGTTTTACACGTCAATATGGAGGTTTTACATTTCAAATTGGAGGTTGACGGAAATACATTATATAATTCTGGGAAAGCAATAACAACAAATTACCGAGTGAAAAGTAACATTCAACAAGTAAGAACATAATGAACGGAAAAGAATGAACAAATTTTTCAACGTAAGTCTCTCCCTGCAGCAGCGGCTGTCAGGTCTATCATCATTCTAATAACATAATTTGTGCAGTCCGATGTGGTGACAGTTGCAACGCTTCGGGTTATCGTGTCACACAGGTCGTGGTTTGTTTGGGGCTCACCGAGGATTTGTCTTGCTGACAACTTGATTTTTGAAAAGCAGTGCTCCACTGGATTCAAGTTGGGTGAGTAGGGGAACAGATATTGCACGTTAAACCCCAATTTGAAGTGTAAAACCTCCAATTTGAAATGTAAAACCTCCAATTTGAAATGTAAAACATCCAATTTGAAATGGAAAACCTGCTGATGTTCCAAATTGATGTGTAAAACCTCCAATTTGAAATGTAAAACCTCCATTTTGAAATGTAAAACCTCCAAATTGATGTGTAAAACATCCAATTTGAAATGGAAAACCTCCAATTTAATGTGAAAACGCTATATATGGCATTAAATGACGACAGATGACAGAAAGAAGGACAATTGAAGCTCGAGGGCACAGAAAAATGGCCTGGCAACATTTGATGGAAATTGACAAAAATTGGCGTAGTTTTTTATTGTTCAATGATAAATTGGCAATCAGCCATATGTTCTTCAAGGAAATTTTATGCTCTACAACTTTCTCTAAGAGAAATTATTTCTCAGATCAATCTTTTGGACGCGAATCAACAAAGTTATCCGGAAAACGTAAGCTAAAAACCTAATTTTCATAATTCCTTAATTTTTGAATCTCTGTAACGGTCCGGAATTTCTATAAAACGCATGTAATCAAAGTTGTGGAGAATTTTATTAGCTTTCATTTACTGTAGTCATGGTCAAAACATCCACCGATTTCGAGATATTCACGGAAAACCCTCAGGATTTTTAGTACGTTAATTAGGATACCCCCACCCCTCACGACTGTGCCAATTTTGGTTTGGGTTCTATTTTTTCTACCTCAAAGCCTTCGTTTCTTGGACTAATGAGTACTTCTCAATTAGTATGAGTCCACAGAGATGAGAAGAGTATTTTTTGTTTCAGGTTTTTGGTGGAAAATACTGTTTTGAACTTAATACTATACGGTATATTCGGTATCAGTGTGGAATGGGGTATATCGGTGGGTCGGAAATTCAGGTTTTTGACCTCAAATTTGGATTCAGCACCCTTGAAAACCCCTATACTCAACTTTTAGCCCAATGATACTATAACATGTGGTAGAAAAATTAATTAAAGAGATCACACGTTTGAAAAAAAGGCGGGCCACCATAAACTACGCCGCGCAAGTGTGTGAGTAGTATTTTGTAGTATCCAAGAGGTCCTCCAAGGGTTTCATCTCTTCTCTGTGCATGGATACTTTTTTCAAAGAGTTTTGGCTAGCTTCGTCACACCATTCAAATCTTCAACTTTCCTTAGCTTCTCTGATTTTTTAAAAACATTTTCTCGACGAACAGCCATTCCTGAGCCATAATCTTTTGAAAAAAAAAAAAAAAAAAAAAAAAATTAAGAAAGTTGACTGAAATACCTACCCCATTCGCTTCCAGAATCTTTTTTTTTTTTTTAATAATTAAATTATTACTTGTTCATAAATGACACAAAATCGAAGTATTTCCTTGCTCATTCACTCACATTGCTCGAAAGGACTTTTCTCTCTGAGACGAGGGAAGGAAATTCGAGTGTTGTCGGGAGGACATCAGAATGTAGTTGGAGCTGTAGATGTTGGGGGGGGGGGGGAGGGTGAGTGTTCCGCAGGGAGCGCTCGCCCTCCTCGCGTGGGGAATATCGTGCGGACATGAAACAGATGAGCCCCTCGTGATGGGACGACCTTGCTCGGCAGTTAACACAGAGCTGGCCGCTGTTAACACGGACTGCAGGAGACAGGAGCCCGCCGACCTCCCGCGAGTCGACAAAGATGTACGAGCGCTGGTAATATTCGTTCGGGAGACTCGCGATGCAACACGAGGCTGCATTAGGGAGGACGGCGCCTCGGGGAGGATGTAGTTGGAGGACGACGAGGAACAAGAGGCGAACGAGGCACACGACCTCGACACAGCTGTAATTATGTTACCAAGCCCCTTCCTTCAAACGAAAGAAGCACTACTTCTCTATTCTCCCCTTCAAGTATGGAGAACCCCCAGACTTGCAGCATGAGTAGATGAGCGAATTTTCGAAAAATGAAGCTATTGCTTGCAATCCCCTCAACATTTTTATTTTTATTAATTTTAATATTTAGGATTTCTTCGACAAATCCACTTTTTAGCTGTCAGAATCATCCGGAAACATTACCATTGGATTCAGCGTGAAAAATTACACAGGAAATGATACCAAACTCGCCAAGCCATCTTGAGATCGAGGGGGACCATAAACCGCTCAAAACACTGGATTTTCTTGTAAAACACACGTTTTTTGGCATTCAAACTTGATTTACTCTTCCAATTTGAATTTTAAAAAGAAAAATTGATATACTGTTGGAAAGATGACAATTTGAACATGTTTTTTTTCCGAAGAGCGCCCATCGAAATAGCAAAATATCTGAAGTGAAAACTTCGATTTAAAAAAGAGTCATATTTCGAAAAAGATTTGAAGTTTGCTATTTGCCTTGACTTTTTAGAAATGGTTTATTGCTAAAAGATCGTGGTTTTATACTAAGTAGCTTGGAAATTTAACGCCCTTTCCAACGATATCCTCAAATTTGAATTTTCTTGGTAAATAACAGGAGTTACGGCAGTTTTAATGAAGTAAGGTAGAAAACGCGAAAAAAAACTTTGAAGTGAGAAAAAAGGCATTTTGAGTGGGTTAAGAAAAAATTGCTAAGAGACATTTTTTGTTGGAAATACCTTGTAGAATCGAACTCCGACGTTATGTCCATCTTAAGTGTAGACACCCTGTATATCTGTTCGTAAGTTCCCTACCTTCTGTTTAATAAAATATCACTTGAATTCAACGTACTAAAATAAAAACGCTGCAAATTATTACTCAATGGTTTATTATTTTTTTATGTAGATCACTCGTCTACAAAATCACCAACCATCCAATATGAAGAAAAAAGAAAAAAAAATCAAAAAAACCAACTATTGATCGCATTTTGGTCAGCTCTAATTTGAACGGAGATTAGGCCTCTTTTGCGATTCACACTCGTGTTTTGATTTATTTATATATACATATATTTCAATATAAACCCTTAAATTTTCGTAGGGAGCGAACGGTTTGTCCTACAGAGCTCCGCGTGGTCACAAAAAATTCTAAAAATTCTATACAATCTTAAATTGAAGGAAAAACAATACCTTTATATCAAAATTATTTGAGTTAGGGCGTTTTCAAAATTTCAAAATTGATTTTGGAACCCTTAGAAGTGACCTACATCAACCAAAAGCTTCGGGGCACAACTAGACCCCAAATGGAGCCTACGTACCAAATTTCATCAAAATCGGTCAATGCTAAGTGGCAAAAGTGCCCCGTACGGCGGACGGACGGCCAAATTTTTATTCGATTTTTGGATTCTACGTACCTTGAAACGTAAACCATCAAATTTTGAGGGGGTGTTGAAATTTTTTTTTCTTGGTCGATTCCAAAGGTTCATTATTGAAAATAATAAACCAAATGCTATTTAACAATGAACTATTATCACATTTCTTACTTAATTATGACATGATGATAATTACCACGATTCAAAACTACTCTGGGCAGAAGTTGACAACGCTGAAAATTACTACACAACGGTTTATTGTTATTTAGCATCTGCAAAGAATACTACCTACTTGCAATAAAATCGTTATCCTGATGAAATCAAAATAGTCAATCAATAATAAAATCGTAATTTGATCATTGGTTGCGAAGGATGCACAACTGAAAACAACACCAATTTCAATGAAACGATTTTATGCTCGCATTTAATCAGCTGAAATTTGAACGGAAATTAGGCCTATAACCTGTAGCGAACAATATTTTGGGATTCAGTTTTGGTTTTTTGATTTATTGTAAGTCTAACCCTTGAGTTCTTGAAGGGAGCGAGCGGGTTTTTAGCAAGCTGATATCATCCTCTAATGGGGTATTTCGGTGGGTCGGAAATTCAGGTTTTTGACCTCAAATTTGGATTCAGCACCCTTGAAAACCTATATACTACAACTTTAAGCCCAATGATACTATAATATGTGGTAGAAAAATTAATTAAAGAGATCACACGTTTGAAAAAGGCGGGCCGCTATAAATGCACACACACTAGGCAAGGACTACGCCGCGGACAGCCCCGCGCGCGTGTGTGAGTGGAATGTTGTAGTATCCAAGAGGGGTTTCTGTGCATGGATACTTCTTCAAAGACAGTTGGCTAGCTACGTCATGCATGGCTAGCTACGTCACACCATTCAAATCTTCAACTTTCCTTAGCTTCTCTGATTTTTTAAAAACATTTTCTCGACGAACAGACCCGATTACCGTTATTCCTGAGCCATACTCTTTTGAAAAAAAAAATAAAAAAAATTGACCGAAATACCCCATTAACTGTGTCCACATTCCATAAACTTAGAGCACAAAGGAGCTATGTCCGGACAAATCTCCAATGTCGACTATACGATTGAATTGTATAGCAATCTTGGGACATAGAACCATTGTGCATTCTTCTTTTGGACAGAGCACCGAATGCTCGATTTTGCGAGAGGGGACATAGAACCCTGTCAATGTTTCCATTTTCAAACTTTTTGGCGCTACAATAATGTATTCTTATGAAAGAGTATGGTCCTATGATGTCACTGACCTATTTATCTAGAAAGTGATATTTTTGGACATAGTGCCTTTGTGCTTTGAGGTATCGATGTTATAAGGGTATTCAGGCATTCTCAGACCAACTTCGAATTACCTACCTAATTGTGTATGAAGTCAACCTGACTGCCGGATTAAAAGTACACTTTGGCACTGTTGAGATGCATCTTCAGCATTTCTTCTGCGCGCAGTTGAATTGACTGAAAGATCGTAGCAATCCCATGAGGTTGGTCGTGGGGCCATCAATGCTCATACCAGATCTTCCGCACATGACTGGTCCATCCGTTTACCACTATGTCGCCTGGTGCAAATGCGGGTTTTTCGGCAAGTGCGGCAAATGCCCTTTTTCCAAAAGCCCCTTTGACAACATTTTGTTTTCTCCATCACAGGATCGGTGAGCCAATCTACATTCATTTATCTCAAGAATTCAGTGGTGACTCGTCTTAATCCCAGCAGCTCCCCCAAAAGGCTACGCTGTATATGAATATGCTATACAGCGAGAGGTCCAAACGTTTCAGAAAAGACGTCCTCTATTGCTGCAATACCAAAGCAAGTTTGTCTTTGGATTTCATTGAGGGCCCTTTGAACAACCACTTGGCTGGTTTTGGGCCACTATAATACTGCCCTCCTTAGCTAAAACGTCCTATGTCCATTTTTCAAGTTTCGAGAAAATCGCGTTTTAGTTTCGGCTTCTGCGCCACCCAAACCATTGAAGCTTGAGATATCGTTTTTTGACCATCACCTCTCAAATCTATTCCCCTGTTTTGCCAGTGTATAAACAAATCTTGAAAACTCGTTGCCTGGCCTGTATTAGGTCATTTATGGAAAACATTTGGACATAGGACGTTTTAGCATAGTACCCATGGACATAGGACAGCTTGTAACAGTCTTATGTCCATTGATTTTCGAGTATTATTTCAAAAATTTAGTTCAAACTCAAGGTTTTTGGCGACAATCAATTTCTTTGAAGGATCTACCAAGGAGAGGTAGAGGCATCTACCATATCAAGGATATCACGTGAAGGTGATATGCGAGTTACTTACCGTAGGAAGGATTTTGAGGTTATCCATTAAAAATATGTACGTACTAGTAACCTGCTGCAGCTTTAGATCTATTAATAATTAATAGATCTAGAGCTGCAGCAGGTTAGGTTATAATTATTATAACTGGATAGATGAATATGAGATGAAGTTAACCTGAAGATTAAATAATTTTGTCGCTTGTATCAAGTACATTTTTGCTTCCGAGTTTACCAAGGTAGCGGAAGCTTTGTTTTCACTTTTCAAGGACGAAAAAAAAGTTCTCCAAAATCAAAATTTCAGTCGCGTTTTGAGTTTTAGACCTTCCTGAACAATTTTGGTTCCGTGTCTGTCTGTCCGTCTGTCATGAATTCCTTGTAACGCGCATAACTATACGAAGTTATTGTTCGATTTCTATGTAATTTTCAGGGGTTGTGCGGGTTGGTGTGCAGACGGTCCCCTATGAAAATCATCATCCTCGGACTGATAGAAGCGACTGCGCATGCGCAAACGTGAATTCCTTGTAATGGCCATAACTTCTACATTTTCCATCCGATTTCAATGAAATTTTCAGGGATGTTACAGATTAGTGATTAAATGGTCCCTATGAAAATCATCACCTCCGTACTGATAGTAGTCACTGCGCATGTGCAAACGTGAATTTCCTTGTAACAGCCATAACTTCCACATTTTTCACCTGATTTCGATGAAATTTTCAGGGAATATGTGGATTAGATTGTAGATGGTCCTCTACGAAAATCATCATCCCCGGACTGATAGAAGCGACTGCGCATGCACAAACGTGAATTCCTTGTAATGGCCGTAACTTCCACATTTTCCATCCGATTTCGATGAAACTTTCAGGGATGTTACAGATTAGTGTTTAGATGGTCCCCTATGAAAATCATCACCCCGGACTGATAGTAGCCGATGCGCATGCGCGAACGTGAATTGCTTGTAACAGCCATAACTTCCACATTTTTTACCCGATTTCGATGACATTTCCAGGGATTACGCGGATTAGGTTGTAGATGGTCCCCAATGAAAATCAAGACCTTAAAATTTACAGTAGCCTCTGCGAATGAGCAAACGTAAAATCCTTGTAACAGCCGTACATTTGTCGCTCTCCCGTGTGACGTGAGAATCTCAAATCCCATTCAACCAACCCCTTTATAGATCAATGCTCTGGACTCCCACTCAAGCTAAACAATTTTTTGATCCAATCACTACGCACTTACATTTTTCGTCCGAATTTGATGAAATTTTCTAGGATTGTCCAGATTAGCGTGTAGATGGTCCCCTATGAGGGTAGTGGAAGGTATTTAGAGACTGATGTTTTGAGATTAAGTAACTACTATGCATCGGATCATCTATATAATCGGGTTATGGATACGAGGAAGCTATGTGCCACACCCACTTGGCATTCTGACTAGGATCCATTCCGTGGATAAATAAATCACAAAAACTCGCTAGATAACGTTTTGCACAAGACAGAGGAGGTTTACTTAGTTACTACAGAGGTTTACCTTAGTGAGAAGATGACTTGCCGCTCTTTTGTATTCTTATCTGATAAGTATTGTTGTTGTTGTATACATTTCATTGGTCTTGAACAGGCTAGAACGTCCTATGTCCGTGATATTCTCACAACGGACATTTTAGCCTAGTACGATCAACTTTTCTAATGCTGTGTACTAAGCTAGAACGTCTTATGTCCCTGATTTTCCTCTCCATAGGACGTTTAAGCCTAGTAGGACTTGATTAGGACGTTTTAGCCTAGGATGGGTATGTGAAACTTGATAAATGGACATAGGACAAATCGATTATTGAAGCCTTTTCTGTTGACATAGGGGGTTCTAGCTTAGCTCAAAAGGTGCGCCTGATCGAGAGCTACAACACGGTGTCCTCATCTCAAAAAGTGCAAAAATGGACATAGGACGTTCTTACTAAGGAGGGCAGAATAGACTTAGAACATGCTCATGAGTGGTAAGTTGTAGTGTAGATACCGTCAACTCATACAACTTTGTGCCAGGTTTTTTTACGTGTAAATACTTTACTTTGCATCGTATATTATTGAAAAATTTACCCGACGTACCTCTACTTTCCAAGTATCAAATGCTACCATGAATAAAATTCTATCTCTTAAGCAAGAATAGAGAGAAATGTTTTTTCGTGGCACATTCTTGTACCCCATAAGGGTACAACAATGTACCACAATTTTTTTTAGCATGAAAATATACGATTATCGAGCAGTGGACACTTCTTGTCCTGGTTTCTTTGTTACTCATTATGTTAACTTTGAAAAAGAACCAAATGCTAAGAACCAAAGAACAAGCTTGTTTCTAAAAAAACATTTCAACATTTTTTAACTTTTTAGGGAATGTGTGATCACATAAAAACTCGAAACCTTATCTTCTTCATTTTTTAATAAAATTCAGTAAGCATAACACAGAAAATATATTTTTTATAACAAAAATATAACCCTGATTTATATGACTCAATTCAAAAGTAATTCCAAAACCATGAATGAACGGATGAACCGAAAATTTTGGGATTTTTAGGGAACCATCAGGAGGTTAGTTCTATCAAATCGGCGTGAAGATATTTGGAGTTTTTAAATTTTTCAAATGTATGATAACATTTAAAAATCTGAAATGTAATCTCATTGCTCTATTTCTTGACTAAAAATATGAAGAATCACACAAAATAGTCCCTGTAGGCCTATCTGATGCGGAGATATATGGGGGAAATGGTTAGGATCTCCCCCTTAAGGTTTGAGATCAACCAAGAAGAGGCCAGGTGAAACTTCCTTTGGTGCATGTATCATCCCCAAAACTTGATCGCTCTTGTACCAAACAATGTCTGATAGGCTGGGCCAAATCCAAAATTCCCCCTTTTTGCCATGGCAGAAATTGGGGATTCCCCACTGTGTTCGGGCTTGGAAAGTCTTTGCCCTGGGTAGGTACCTCTTCCCGCAGTATTTTACTGCAACTAACAATCTTTCATTTCTTGTAGAACAGTTGGTTCTTCTTCCAAACTCTCACCGATGGCTAGAGTAACATCAGGCTGTCCATGAACTCCCCCTTTCGTAAATTTTCTTGAATGAACTTAACAACGACTTTTGGTTCCGTAATTTGGTTTGATTCGTGAACTGTGACATTTGGATCGTCCACGTGATAAAAAAATAGAACAGTACACTTTGAATATCAATGCATATACGGGAAAAAGTTGGTGGCACAAAGTTGTAATAGTACATCTTTGTACCAAAAATGATGGTACTAAGTTGTACCCTGTTTGTCCCATTTTTTACTTTCCTGTAAATATCAAAGAAAATAACACACTCATGTGAAAGGCAAATATGTCAATTTGTTGCTGACATAGGTTTGAAAATATAAACTTACCAGAAACGTGAACCAAACGCTAGTGGGGTACCCAAAGGAGACTTTTTGGACAAATTCAACTTACGAAAAAAACCGGGGACAGATACAATTTTAACACTCTCGCTGATGTCCACTGATGAGCTTGTTGAGTTAGTTAACCTGTCCCTATACTATTGCCCCGCCACTGTGATTTTCCTGAATTAATAGCTTCATCCCAGGAATCGCTAGGTAGCGCTGACTCTGTGGCACATTGTTGAACGGGGTGGCGAAAGTTGTACCAGTTGACGGTACGTGTTACATTGAAACGTCCGTCGTTTGGTGTCCAAACGAATCAGCTCTCGGGATTCCAGAGGAAAAGAACTGCTTTCATTGGAACAACTGCTCTTTAGATCGGAATATTCAGTTCTGTAAGTACCTAGTTCTTGCTAAACCAACTCGCGGATATCGAATCAATACCTTCCTCCGCTACCCACTCCGGTGGGGCATTTCGCCTGAGAGTAGAGAAAAGCTTCGGAAAATGGATTCTTTGTTGTGAGGATTTAAGTGTTTCGGTTTGGTTTTGAGATCATTCGCCGCGGTCAATTAGACCAGATGGAAAGGAGGGTTCCGAGAAGCATAACAAAAGGTCGATCGATCGTTGATCTTCACACCTTCGTGAGCTGTTCATCTGTCTATAACGGCTGCTCTCAGCGAGGAACCTTCTCTGAAATCATCACATCTGAAATATCCGTTTTTAGGTATAATAAAGCTCTGTCGTATTAGGTATGCATTTCAGCTCCACACAATAGCATAGACGCGGTGGGTCTATTGTGATTGGCTTTTACAGGTATTAATTCATGGTATTTCCGATGGAAACCTATCAATGATACCTGAATTAATTTCCTTTGTGTGGTTCCGTACAACGTTATTGTTACTTCATCATATATTACTATACATTATGTATATATGTTACTACATTGTACATATACGATTTCTAGGAACCTGGTTTGAAAGGGAATTCGCCCTATTCTCGATCCCCACTGAGGTAGAAAGGTGTATAAAACCGTTCGATTCGCAAGGTGGTTGCCACGAACTGAAGTTTGTTCTGCACGATAGATTTGTCATTGTTGGGAGTTACTGTGACCACAAAACGAGAAAGGATGTCGATTCTTGTTGTAAAGGAAGTGTTTGAACGAGGAAGCATAGTCGACCCTCCTTTGTCGAAAATTTGCTGAGAGAATCAAAGAGCCATTTTTATCTCTATCTAATATTGAAAAGCTTTTTATTCGTGCAGAACGTCAAAAATACTGGTCTGTGTATGCAAATAAAATGCTTACAGATGACATTAAATGTCAAAAATGTTTTTAAATAATTTGCTACTAAAAAATAATTGTTTAGTATTGCATCCCTTTGGATGGAGAGTTAAAAGTTAACTTCCAACCAGTAAGCTATAAAACATAATAATTATTACTTAATAATAATAAGGTGATTGTGAGTTTCGGTCAAATTCTTCGAGAACAGGAGAGCCCCAATACTGGTAGCATTTTGACCCATTTTTTCCCCTCCCATTCTGTAATATTGAACTATGAAAACTATGAGGTACTGAATTCGGGTTGTCGTGGGAGGACTTTTTTTTTGTTACACGATTTTTTCACCCTGCAGTCACTTTTGAGACTAAAGCTCTCCGTTTGAACATAAATCCTCATAACACGTCATAACCACTGGGATAGAATCGCGTAGTAGCACTTCGATATAAGCTGGTTTTCTTTGAAAAGGGTCCGAAACTTCATGACTTCCCGTTGAACTGAAATAGCTGGTTATTAGCGAGAATGTAGGTCTATTAGCTATTCATATGAAAGAAAATATGTCGGTCTGGAGAGCTGACTCACTTAGAAATCATCTTGAATTCTGTAAACGTTGCGAGAGATTTTCAGTTCATCCTTGAAGCTGTTGACCTTCCCTGCGTGGTCCATTGAACATTCATCTTGACTTTTATTGTTGTGACGCAACATAATAACATGTTATGCCTTTCAATCAATATGAGGAGTTCAGGGCTTCTCAGGCGGTAGCCGTTCCTTCCTCGTACCGGGTTAGTATGTCTTACGAACCGAAAATGAAGCCGTTCTAGAGGCTACTACATAGCAATAGTTCTATTTTGTTTACGACCTTTGATTTAAAAAATATGTAATTTTTCCTTTCAGAAAGCGCTGAAAGAAGTACTTTAGTCCAGTTTTTTCAATTTTCTTCGAAATCGAGGATTCAAGTACTGGGGGTAAATAATTGTAAAAATTGATTCTTACTGATAAGAACCTGACAAGTCGAACTACGACCACTAGAGAAATTAATGTGCACTATTTATGTACTTTTTGTGTACAGTTTCCAGAACCCATCTAAAAACCATGTGTCAAGCTTCGAACTAATGTATGAGCTTCTACATGATTGGTTTATTCCAATAGAGAGGGGTAAACATTTCTGGTTGAAATATCAACAACGTATATTGATTCATATTTTACTATGCAGGGTGTCCCCTAAGTTATCCACCAAACTTCGGAAGTAGTTTCTACAACTAATTTGCTACAAAAAATGCCTCCTGGAGTTTTTTTATACACCCTAAATCCGAATGTTTTGGTTTTTGAGATTTTTTTTCGTGTTTTCGACCTTAGACCATTAAAACGGTCACAACTCCCTTAAACTACACTCAAAAATTAAAAATAAGGATACCGTTTGAAAGAGCGTAAAATTTCTCAATAAATGAGCCGTTGACCAGTCGAGAAAAACTGAACGCTTGAGTAGTATTAGCGGAAAAACGTGCATTTTTTAAATTTATTTATTTATTTATTTTTTTTTTCAACGAAATTGACGGTTCAACAGGGAGACTCGGTGCTTTGGAGGAGCCGCCCCAAAGTCTCCCCATCAAACCAACGATTTCGTAGAAAAAATTGCACGTTTTTCCGCGTTCAAACATAAATTTCTCCCTTAAATTCGACTGTAAAATATTTTTTGATTATACCGTTGGAAAGCTGATGAAATGGAGCAGTTTTTAAGCTTTCGACCTCTACTGGCAAATATCTTGTAATAATAAGGGAAAATCTTCAAAATTGTCAAAAAAACAGAAATTGACTAACTTGTAAAGTTTGAGGTGAAAATTCTCTAGCGTTCAGTTTTTCTCGACTGGTCAACGGCTCATCTATTGAGAAATTTTACGCTCTTTTTAACGGTATCCTTATTTTTAGTTTTCAAGTGTAAATTAAGGGAGTTATGACCGTTTCAATGATGTAAGGTCGAAAACACAAAAAAATCTTAAGGGGGTTCATGAGTCAAAATCGACAATTGTTCGACTTATTTGTTTTTATTTTTATGAAATTCTGCAGGTTTTTCCAGACGTTTTGGTATATACAAATATTAAATTTGAGCAGTGGAAAGCAGAGATATGAGCTTTCAAAGATTGAAGAGTCAAACGCTGTTTCCGGGGATAGCTGTTTCCCGCTCCAGGTTCATAGTTTCTATATTTCTGTAACTACCTACCGTTCTTTCGCTGTTCTCAAGTTCTGATTGATACCTACTATGTCCTACTACTACTCCATGGTTCCAGCACTGGCTCCCATGCCACCAAATAGCACAGCACTAGACTAATGAAGAAATCAAGTGAACCAATAGTTTATAACCATTATTCTTATCAGTACTACGTGATATTAAATAACCTTACCTAACCAATACTGACTGACAAGAATCATAGATAAGGAATAATCAGACCTCATTTTCAATATGAAATAATAACGAACTATCGATGAAATACATCAAACAACGGTAACCTTTCACAAATCGCGGTTTTTCTCCAAACCGGAAACCCCTTGTTTTTTGCCACTTAGGTACCTGTTTCTCGGCAGCCAATAGAGCTGGCAACTTGGATTTTTTAAAAATATTGTCGAGAGGGGTTTATTACAGTCATTGAACAAGTTTGGACGGAAAACTCCCAACAGAAACATGGCTAGAATTAAAAAATCATAAGCATGAAAAAAACTGTTTTGCTATAGTGTCTCTAGGTGAAATGATATTTGTACAACAGAGTTGAAACTCGCTCAGTGGCTATATGAAGAGTAGATATAGAATTTTTAAAAAAAGTACGAAGATATCATGAATATATCCAGAGAAATAAGTACATGAAAAAGTGTTAAATTAGAACCGACTCATGAACCCCCTTAAAAACCAAAAAGGTCGGATTTTAAGTGTGTTAAAACAACTTCAGAAGGCATTTTTTGTAGCAAATTAGTTGTAGAAACTTCTCCCGAAGTTTGATGGATAACTTACGGGACACCCTGTTCTATGTTCTCCAGCAGAATGTGCCAAAGGCATGCAAAGTTTCTCTGGTAGACCTATAAACAACGTGTTTCCAGATTTTTTCTTGCACCATCAGGGTGATGACGTCACCATTAAAGTTTTCCGACATCCCTGGAACAAAGTACGGCTTTTACTGTATTTTGAATTATTGGCAAAAAACGTAAATTCTTTGATGCGACAAAAAAAAAGGACTGCACAGTGGACTAAAGGAGTCAAACTACAACGTTTTTGGCATAATTACGCCTGCCCACCTGCACAGCTCATACAAGTAGGTTCAGCTACATGGAGCGTTCGCTTTTGATCATCGTTTGAAGACGAAAAAAACCCATTCGGACACCGCGGGCTTCTCTTTCATTATGTTTCCCGCCCGTTTTCATTCGAGTTGTTGAACCTCCTGCATTCATCTTTTTCCTTCTTTTTCTATCGCGTTTCCGTCTCCCAGTCGGACTCGGCGGAAGTGAGATTTCACGGGCAGGTGCTCAGCGCGACCTCATGAGGCGGTTATTAGTGAAATAACGCGACTCGCCTGTTGAGCTCGTCTCTCCGACACAATACGCTTTTCCCTCCATTCAAGGGATTCCTTTTCAAGCCTCTCCAGGATTCTGCATCTCTCGGATAAAATACAAGTACACTTCTACCTTCCCCCACCACCCCGAAAAAAAACCCTCGAAATACGCGGAGATTTTGTTCGTTTTGTATTCTCTTTTCTCGCCTCGCGGTGGGTTTCGTATACTTCAGTTCATGCGAAATGTTCTTGGGTTAGCATTACTTGATTAATTATCATCCGAGGTCTTGAGTTTAATCATAATGAGTGCACTACGTTCCTCAAAGTAGAATTGCATCTACAGATGCTCACAAAGAATCCTAAAATGAAAAAAATCTGTTTGGGTCTAACAATATTAATCAGACTGTCCTAAGGTTTGTTCCATGCGAGGCGATTTCAGGTGCAGTGCAGGTGCGAGTGCAGGTTCGGGTTCTCGTGAGTTCATTGAGGAGTGGGGGAAGGTATAGAGCGGATGCAGAAATTTCTCAGTTCGTGTACTCATCGCTTGGAACACTAAAAGTGGAACAAGTTTTTTTTTCTCTTCCTGCCCACATCTTCCTACGTTCATTTCAAGTATTAAGTCGGTAACCTTCATCTAATTTCTCCCTTAATGGAGAAAAAAATACTGCCTAGACATATCCATGATCTATTGGTTTTCCCATCAAGGGAGAAATTTCGAATAATTGCCAGGTTTCCTTCTTTGAAACCAAATCCTGGCTACGAACTCTTTACTAGTGCTGGTGATGTGAGACCGCTCACATTCGACCCAGCGTGTTTAAATACCTGGAAAATGACACCCCATATTATGGTACACACCTATCTTCGATTTTGGTTTATTATTTTCAATAATAAGCCTTTGGAATCGAGCAAGAAAAAAAAAATTTTAACCCCCCCTCAAAATTTGATGTTTTACGTTTCAAGGTACGTAGAATACGAAAATCGAATAAAAAAATTTCCGTCCGTCCGCCGTACGCCGTACGCGGCACTTTTCTTAGCAACACTGGACCGATTTGGTTCAAATTTGGTATATGGGCTCCATTTGGGGTCTAGTTGTGCCGCGAAGCTTTTGGTTGATGTAGGTCACTTCTAAGGGGTGAAAATTAAGGGTTGAAATTTTCAAGAGTGCCCTAGCTCGAAAACTCTCGAAATAAAGGTATCGTTTTTTCACCAATTTTAAATAGTTTTGAATTTTTAAAAATTTTTGAGACCACCCGGAGCTCTGTAGGACAAACCGTTCGGTCCCTACGAGTACTTGAAGGTTTTCCTTCGATAAAACAGAATCATGAGTGTGAATCGCAAAAGAGGTCTAATCTCCATTCAAATTTTATCGGACTAAAATGCGATCGCTGTTCATTTCTTCGATTTGTTTACAGTTTTGCCTTCTGCGTAACCAGTAATCAAATTTCCATATAAAGCCTTCTATTTTTCCAATCGAGTGTGAAGCGTTTAGTTCTTTCTAATAAACTTGATTGTGAAGGTGTGAAGCCAGTATGGTGTGGTAGGTAGTACCTAGCTGGTAGGTAAAAAAAAGTTGGTAGGTAAAAAAAATGTTGGTGGGTAAAAAACGCTGCAAATCATTGCTCAAAGGCTTCTTCACTCTTCAGATCACTGATCAGCTGAGTAAGCTCCGAAGCCATTTTCAATCCTATTGAATGGAAGTGCTCTTCAAGGCGTCTCCAGTATTCGAGGAGATCTTCTTCACTCTTCAGATCACTGATCAGCTGAGTGAGCTCCGAAGCCATTTTCAATCCTATTGAATGGAAGTGCTCTTCCAGGCGTCTCCAGCATTCGAGGAGATCTTCTTCACTCCTCAGATCACTGACCAGCTGAGTGAGCTCCAAAGCCATTTTCAACCCTATTGAATGGAAGTGCTCTTCCAGGCGTCTCCAGCATTCGAGGAGATCTTCTTCACTCTTCAGATCACTGATCAGCTGAGTGAGCTCCCAAGCCATTTTCAATTCTATCGAATGGAAGTGCTCTTCCAGGTGTCTCCAGCATTCGAGAAGATCTTCTTCACTCTTCAGATCACTGATCAGCTGAGTGAGCTCCGAAGCCATTTTCAATCCTATTGAATGGAAGTGCTCTTCCAGGCGTCTCCAGCATTCGAGGAGATCTTCTTCACTCCTCAGATCACTGACCAGCTGAGTGAGCTCCAAAGCCATTTTCAATCCTTTTGAATGGAAGTGCTCTTCCAGGTGTCTCCAGCATTCGAGAAGATCTTCTTCACTCCTCAGATCACTGACCAGCTGAGTGAGCTCCAAAGCCATTTTCAATCCTATTGAATGGAAGTGCTCTTCCAGGCGTCTCCAGCATTCGAGGAGATCTTCTTCACTCCTCAGATCACTGACCAGCTGAGTGAGCTCCAAAGCCATTTTCAACCCTATTGAATGGAAGTGCTCTTCCAGGCGTCTCCAGCATTCGAGGAGATCTTCTTCACTCTTCAGATCACTGATCAGCTGAGTGAGCTCCCAAGCCATTTTCAATTCTATCGAATGGAAGTGCTCTTCCAGGTGTCTCCAGCATTCGAGAAGATCTTCTTCACTCTTCAGATCACTGATCAGCTGAGTGAGCTCCAAAACCATTTTTACTCCTATTGAATGGAAGTGCTCTTCCAGGCGTCTCCAGCATTCGAGGAGATCTTCTTCACTCTTCAGATCACTGATCAGCTGAGTGAGCTCCCAAGCCATTTCCAATCCTATCGAATGGAAGTGCTCTTCCAGGCGTCTCCAGCATTCGAGAAGATCTTCACTCTTCAGATCACTGATCAGCTGAGTGAGCTCCAAAACCATTTTTACTCCTATTGAATGGAAGTGCTCTTCCAGGCGTCTCCAGCATTCGAGGTGATCTTCTTCACTCCTCAGATCACTGATCAGCTGAGTGAGCTCCGGAGCCATTTTCAATCCTATTGAACGCAGGAAGCTGAAATTTGAGAGGGAAGGTCAAGGGAGAATACAGATGGTGGTAGGTGCTATTGATGGAGAACCAGTGATCTGTACAGAAGGGTGATTTATACAGAAAATAATAAACCTTTGAGCAATGATTTGCAGCGTTTTTTGGATCATTGCTTGGAAAATTTAGACGGGTTTTGGACCGTATGGGCTAGCGAGTTTTAAGAGTGTTTTCGGGCATTTTTGAAATTTCAACCCAGGCAAATCTCTTCTAAATAATTGTCTAATTTATTCACTTGAATAAAAATACCTTAAATAATTCGCTAAAATGTACGTTCTTGCTCAATTGGAAGCAAACGGCCCGGTATCAGAGCGGTAGAACTCCCCTCCGGTTGATCCCCTCCGCGATTTTCTGGGCGATCTTTTTAGATACCCTAAAATGCTCTATAAATTGGACATGGTCGTATAATAGTAATGTTTTCAAATAATTTTCATTTTTATTACAAATCCGGTCGTCGACCACAACATCAATTTCCTCTTCTGTCCTGAGGATTTGTTCCAGTGGAAGGCTATCCTCATCGAATAATAAAGAATAAATTAAATCATTCACATCCATTATCCTCGTTGAGAGTTCTACACTTTCGAAAAAAAAATGGAGTGAAAAAGTCAGAACAAAACGCTTGGAACGAACAAACAACAACGATTTAAAACGAATAACTTCAATTTTGCGCCAAAAACAAAAATAGATGTTTATTTCTGCACCCGAACCCAAAGCTTCTCAGATAGTTCGGAATTTTCGTGAACTCGGTGCAGAAATTTCATGAATCCAATCGGGCTTGGAACACATTTCACCTGCCCTCATCCCTGCGCGTGGCCACTGCGCCGAACTGGTTCATGAGTTCAGCTCGCTTGGAACCAACCTTTAGTCATGTGTTCTAGAGTCGGTGATGGTCTTACTTCCTAGTTACCATTATGGTACTAATTTGTCTTATTTTGTAACAATTTAGCGACTTGGATTTAATTATGGGAAAATGCTGCAATTTATTCACAACGGTTTGTTTTTCTGTACAGAGCACCCATCTGCAACGAATATGGATTGCATTATTTCATACAGTCGTTAAATAAACTAAAAGTCAAGTAGGACATATTAAGATCTATAACGCGACGTAAACAATCAAATTTTTTGGGCAAAAGAACCCAGTATTCTACAACTCTTCTACCAACTTACATGTTATGTTTGCGTGTTGTCGAGTGAAGGAGATGACCTTCTCGATGCGGCGTTTGTGTTTTCTTTAACCCCTACTCAACGAAGAGAGAAAAGTCCCTATCCTAACTTGCAGTACTTTCGCATCAGCGGCTTATTAGCCAGACCGGCATGCGTAGTACTGGGAGGTGCAGGCTAGCCCGTCAGCCCCGGCGTTTCATAGAAACCAACCGGCGGGATGTGGGAAATCTACCTAGTGAGCCTAATACTTCGAGGAGATCCCTTGATGAAGGAGAAGTTGGAGAGCGAAATGAACAAGAGGAACTGAACTAGAAGGCATACTGGAGCATCCCTGAGTGAGCTCATATACTCGTGAGATTAGTTGAGGGAGAGAGAGGTGAAAGGGTGACGTCATGTGACGTGTTCTCCCTGTACCTCGTCCCTCCCTTGTGGGTGGTGGCTCACTCAGGGATCCTCTCGTATTTGTTTATTTCAGAACTAATGTAAGTATTGATATGTGGGTCATAACACATGTCATGATTGTTCATGAGTTGAGGAAATAATAATAGCTCAACTGAGTGACATGAATACCTGTACGAGAAAAGTACATCCCAACTCCATCCTAGCGGGGGAACTACGGACTAATGATGATCACCAAGCTCGTGGCAAACCTCTTGTTTTTCTGAATAATTTCACAATCATCCTCAAGTCCTGCAAGGAGCGAACGGTTGGTCCTACACAGCTCCGGTTCGTCTCATTCGTTTCTGAAACTTTGATGCAACGTTGAATTGTTGAAAAATCCTTCATATTCTACGTTTTCCGAGCCATGGCATTTCAACCCTTGTTTTTCGCCCTGCAGAGTTGACTGAGAGTACACATAGTTTTGCGGCACAAGTAGACCCCAATAGGGTGTGCGCCTGGGTAGGAAAAACTGTTTATTGTTACTTTTAATCTAAGGTTGACCTCATTCTGAGAATTTTGGTACCAACCGCGTCCTTCTAGCGTGTGTAAATCTTTTCCTATGAATTTTTAAAGTTCCGACCGTTTATGACGTCACAGTTGGCTGGGGGGTCCCGCCCAGGCGAGAGGGGCGCGTGACGTCATAAACGGTCGAAACTTTGAAAAATCATAGAAACAGATCTACTCACGGTAGAAGGTCGCGGTTGGTGCCAAAATTCTCAGGATGTAGTCTACTTTCGTTTAAAAATCTAAAAAAAATCAAGATGCACCCCCCATTGGACCCCAAAATCCGAATTTCATCAATTTTAGTCGTCCTTGAAAAAAGTGCTTCTGATGAAGTTTTTTGTATTTTAATTTTCAGATTCTACCTCCCTAGATACTTGAAACATCAAATTTTCAGGGAGGGTAAACATTTTTTCTTCTTGTTGGATTCCAAAGTTTTGTTGTTGAAATAATAAAACAATAAAGGATGATGAAGCAAGGTTTCCCTGTTCTTTATCCACCGATCCAAGCTGTACGCATGCTGGGGGAACGATAACCTGCCTGAGGGAGGTGAGATTGGCCACCTGCGTTAAAAGCTGACCTTGGATTGGAGAGGAGGACTACAGGCTGACCTGGTGAGTTGTTTGCATCCTGGTAGCCTTTTGCCTGGTCAAAATTATGGTCCAATCCAGGAGACATTTAGCATATTTGCAAATATTGTAGAGTTTAAACTCCCGAGATGGTTCTCTTCGAATTTCATCGCGTTCGTATTAATGATTCGGAATCTACTGTTCTTAACCATACGAATAATCTTGCTAAAAAAAATGGTTAATTGTCCATTGGACAATTTCAGTTTGTAAGAAAAATCTCGTTTAATTTTGGATTTTTAGTCAACGTGCTATAAAAACGTGAAAAAGTTGAATAGTTGAGGAATGTATTGTTTATTGGAAATAATAAACTGATCTGAATGATTTTACTATTTGAAATAACCGCTCAGTGACGAGGTGCTGTAAATGGACGCCCATTGGCTGGAATGTGGGGTAAACGTCCAAATAAGCCGAATGCACTAGTCTCGTCCAATCACAGTACATATCCGCACCACGTCATCGCCAAATGTTACTTTTTTTCTCCTCTCATTTTCAAAATCTCAATTTTGAGATGCTTCTGAAAATTTGGAGAAAGGAGAATTTTCGATTCCACCACGATTTTTGCTCGTATATTTCCATGAATGTTCGAGAAAAAATAAAATCACAAATCACTGAAATTCCTCATTACCTATAGACTTTAGCCTACAATGGGTCTATTTAAATGTGAAAAACCGTAATGTTATCGTCTCTATTCTATGAACATCAAAGTTTCAAAACCCAGATTTTTTTCCTGAATCCTGGTCAGTATGCTTTCATCCTTTTGAGGCTTACGTTTTTCTGGCTCCTCTGTAAAATAACAGAAGTTTTTTTAGAACCAAACTCATGTAATTATCATAATCGGTATGTTCTTGAAATCAACTACACAGCATCCTATTTCTGGGCTTAGATGAACAGTTCAATCGCTGGATGATTATCAATCAGGCAGAATGCGTTCATCAACTACAGGTGGGCATTGCGGCGGGTTCCATCGATCGGAAATGTTTCCTTCGCCTCCTTCATAAACGGGAAGTACGCAGGAACCGCTTTGCAAGATCAAAGAGATTTATAAGCTAGTAATGGCTCAATCGGTTCTTCAATCGGCCACATGCGGGAGTAATTGTGCTACTGAACTCGTGTAGGTACCTGGTAATTCCGTTTGACAACCTATGAAAGAAAAGATTGGATTCCTGAGCCAGAGTTGGCAGCCTGAATATTGTATGTCCAATCCAATTTCTGGCATTTAGAGTTCATAGTAGGAACGATTTCGAGAAATGATTTATGAGTAGTCGGGATTGCACAAAAATACCTACATTTAATAATAAATTATTTTCAATCTACAGAGTTCTTTTGCATCAAAAAGATTATAATTTTCCCAATTGAATTGAACGTTACAATGAGGCAATAGAGTTCTGAGTTTAAGATATAATTGTTCGACCAACAACAAATGTTCGAGAATATGATTATAAAATATGTGTAGAGACTCTTTCTGGCTACTTGAAAAAAATGAATTTAGTAAACCAATAAATTTGATAACTAAATTGATTGAACTTGCTTTTAGAATTAACTCGAATGGAGAAAAGAGGAGGAAATTTGAGTTCAGGTGGGGGTGAAGGTACATCAATCCGGCCCGAAACCGTTAGAAGAGGTGGATTTAGTAGGCAGGAAGGGATCACCCAGTCAGACAAAGAAGGCACATCCTCCCAATTCCTGTTAAATTGAGGCATCCGTAGTGACGATTCGATGTACCTTTCGATGCGGTATTCAACATTGAAATAATATCGGAAGGCAGTATCGATATCGATAAAATGTCGGAAGAAAAATATCGATATCACTGATATCGAAAGAAAATATTGATGTGTCATAGTGACTAATATCGAATATGTTTTTGAATCTTTTTTTATCAATATCAGTGATATCAGTAGAATTTCGAATAAAAAATACTGATTTCACTGATATCGAATATGTTTTTGCGTCTGTTCTTATCAACATGAATGGTCATGATAAATTATCGAAAGAAAAATATGGATTTCACTGATATCGAATATGTTTATGCATCGTTTTTATCGATATCTACTAACATATTGCCAGTTCAAATTATACTCGTAAAAAGTTGTATTAATACATAATGTGGTAAAATAATACAAAACAGAAACTACGTCGGACATAGTCATGGGTTGTCTCATGTTATTTCAACATTGTTGTTTATGTGTTGCGTTCATCTTTTGTTTCTATTTATTTTGGTTCTTTATTATTTTTATATTTTAGGAGAAATTGATAAATTTGGGAAGGAATATAACCATCACAACCGATGATTTTTTTCTTTCGATATTAATGTTTTCCTTTCGATATTCGATAATATCGCAAGAAAAATATCGATACAAATATCGGAAATATCGAAACAAAATATCGATATCAATAAATATCGAAAGTATCGAATCGTCACTTGGCATCAGTGAAGATGCATGTAGCATTCGGACACTAAGTGTTAAAGTGGAAGTCTTCCATTTTAGAATGTCGGTCAGGAAGATCTCTCATTTGAGATGTACGTAGATTAAAGGAGGGAGATACCGAACACACCAGCCCCTGAAGATCAGCTGTTTGCTTTTCACCGTGAATCCATCACTTGCAGTAGGGATGGGTATCGTTATAAAAGTATCGATATTTTGTATCGATACTGTATCGTATCCGAGTATCGATATCCCAAGTATCGTAGGGCATGAGTATCGATGTTTTAGAATATCGAGTATCGATACTCAAGTGTCACAAACTATCAATATCATACAATTTTCTCAAAAGGAATAATTTTTTCAACAACTTTTAATCATTTTTCACTATCAAGAGTCCAAGCAGAGTGATTTTTTCCATGATATAAACGTTAATTGTGCAACCAAAGAGTAATGACCCAAAAGCCTCTCTCTATCTTCTTCATTTTTTAGCCATTATGTTGAATTTTCCGCGAGAACAGTATCGATATTCGATATTTAGAAATATCGGATCCAAAGTATCGATATCCAAAAATATCGGATAGTGCAGTATCGATACTAAAATATCGAGTATCGGTACGAAAGTATCGATATTTTGAAATATCGAGTATCGATACCCATCCCTAACTTGCAGGTGACATTGGATAAACTAACGAGGCAAATGAAGCAAATTTTGCAACCTGCGTTCTATTTACTTTTTATGCTCCCATACATTTATGCAATATTATCCATGAACTCGCTTGACAATGGTAGTCATACCATCAATACATGAGCAAGCCAACTCCACCTTTTTGGGACACGAAACGGGTTTGTTTGAAGATTTTCAAGACTTTGGGAGGTTTGAAGCAGATGATGGGGTTTCAAAAACAACTTCTTATTATTTGTTACTGTTATTGGATCCTTGAGGAGGACGAGAGTACACAATCCAAGCAGTCAACATACAACCAGACGCAATTTATCGCCATCAAATAGGCATCACCTGTAGGTAACGTTGGGTGCTGGAGGGTTAAAGTCAATTGTGAACTTGAAAGGTGTCTCCGACCGGTTGATCGGATGATTTGGATGTGAAAACTCAGCAAAGAAGCGCGGTAGATTTTATCAGCCCAATATGGGTTCGCCAGGGCATCAACAGAGAGAAGAATGAAATAATTATTCCTTGCATGAAAAGACAGAATTAAACGACCCAAGCTCAATATTTTGTTGCCAAATTTCGAACATTTTAAAATGAAAAGTGACTTACCTACATTTAAGTCGAGTTTGCTTCTGTTTTGTCCGAATGGACATTTATTTTGGGATGGAATTTGAGGTTCCTGATCTCAGATTAGGATTCTGTCCCTCATAAACACTTACTAAATCCCAATTTTCAGGTCGGAAATCCAAATACTTTTGAAGAAACCGGCTCGTAATAAAAACGCGCCAAAACGAGAAAAAAATCTCCGTATCACTGGTGGAGATGGACGGTCTTCAACACTGTCGTAAATTTGATTTTTTTTCTCTCCCTGTTTCACCCACTTCCGTTAATTTCCGACCCATCAAATCGCACATTTTCGGAAGCTCTCCGTTTGAAATATTATTATGGAGGAATAGAAAACTGTCACAGTAATTCCCTTTTGTCATTCAAGTGTTTTTTCCGTGCTAAGAAGAACGTTATGTTTTCAAATGACGTGTGAGGTGAATCTATGAGATAATAGCAATAAATCATATTAATTTTAGTGCACCAGTTTCAATCAAATTCTGGAATTTTGAGGGTGCACTGCCATTAATAACCATAACAAGCTAACAAGTGATCTCGTAGGGGACCATCTCGTGAAGTGATAAAGTGCACATTAGTACTCCTTGTACTATGAAGTGGTATCGGTTGTAGTCGAGTCTCTTGTCAGTCGTGGGATCTTCCTTCGCCTTCGCCGCTAATGAGCGCTGGTACTGCTCGGCCACACGCAAAAACGCTCCGTTTCGTTAGGGGAAGCAAACGGCTCGCAAACCACGTTACTCGTTAGCGGTTGGTTTCTCTGCGGTTAGATTCCCGTCTTCATCTCGTTGAAGTGGCGTCGGTCCCAGATTTTTCTTCTTCGCCCTCAACTAACCTGATAATAATCTTCTCGGTGATCCCCGATCCTACTTAGAGAGCTTTCATAAAAACTCGGTCTCAAACATCACGAAGTTTAGGTGAACCATGAATATCTCTCCCATGAGAATAACCTGTAACAGACTAGTACTATGAACACCCATGCGAAGAACTATAGCTTTTCTGCGTCAAATTGAAGGTTTTCCGAAACCAAATATAGGTTTTTACATTTCAAAATATAGGTTTTTCCATTTCAACATAAAGTTCTTCTATTTCAAAATAAAGATCGTTAAGATACGCTCAGTGTAGCGGACTGAACCACTTGATGAAAACATGACGAGGACAGCCTGCCTGTCCATTCCCTACGAGTTCGATATCGTATTTCTTATCGTATTCCTCAAGGGGGATCAAGAGATTTCTGCCGCAGCAACTGAGAATGATCTACAGGGTGACTCACGGGAACCTAGTGATTTTGAAATAATCATAGAAAGTCGTATGTTTTCTTAAAAAAAATTTATTTGGTATAAAAACACTCATCAAACTATAGCATTTAATAAAATTTATGTGCGGAAAATTATGTCCGGTAAGTGATGACCATTTTGGTGGAAACACTGTTGCAGTCTGTCACGGTAACTAGCCTCCACGCGTTGAAGTAAGTCTGCGTCAAAGCGTTGAAGTAAGTCTGCGTCAAAGCGTTGAAGTAAGTGGCTGTTACTGTCACATCTCAGCGATACATTGAAATGATCAATACCTTTTTAATCCCTGAGTTACAAAACAGGGGAATAAATCGTGCAAATGTGTGGTTCCAACAAGATGGGGCTACAGCCCACACAGCGAGAGCAACGATGACACTCCTCCGTGACCGAATCATTTCAAGGTTTGGTGACGTTCCTTGGCCCCCCCCCCCCCCCCGGTCCCCTGACTTGAGCAGTTGCGACTTTTTCCTCTGAGGCTACCTCAAATAACGTGTGTACGTCACTAAACCTCGTACGTTGGATGAACTGAAGAACTCAATCCTTGAGGAAATTGCACAGATTGACAAAGACTTACTTCAACGCGTGGAGGCTAGTTACCGTGACAGACTGCAACAGTGTTTCCACCAAAATGGTCATCACTTACCGGACATAATTTTCCGCACATAAATTTTATAAAATGCTATAGTTTGATGAGTGTTTTGATACCAAATAAATTTTTTTAAAGAAAACATACGACATTCTATGATTATTTCAAAATCACTAGGTTCCCGTGAGTCACCCTGTATAACATTATTAGTTTTTTTGTTCAATTTTGATCAAGTTCCGTTTTGTTTTGTTCAATGTTGTTTAACCCCCCCCCCCCCCAAAAAAAAACAATAATTGAAATCCGTTTTTTTTTCTTCATAGGTTAGAAAGATCCAAGAATATATCCTAGTTTTCTTTTCTCGGGTCGTAAAGAACTCAAACCTGGCAGACTTGGATTGGCTCAAGGAAAAAAACGGCGTTAGTCGGATAGAAGTGGAGGTTTATTACCTCTCGACGAAGGAGGAAATGATTGAAAACCGTTTACAAGAGGCATCGTTAGACTTCCGACGCCGCGGGGCGAGGAAGGAAAGGCACGCACGTCATCTCACCCCCATCGATTCTGGAAATTTAATAGGAAGATGGTCGGGAAAGTCAAAAGGAAAGGGGGGGGCGACCTGACGTCTCTTGCCGGCATCCTCAGCGCCTCGTCCCGTCCAACTACCGTTCAATCCAGCCCTGTAACGACCCCAGGAGCGCAATTTGACTGATGAGGTTGAAATAATAAGCAGCTCTGGTTTAAACTAGGTGCTTTGACGGATTTGGAAAGGGAAATCTGCGACGGCTTTGGAAGCTTTGTATCCCCGAAGGGAAGCTTCACGAGCTCGACAAAGAGCTGTATTTACTGCGAGGATTGTGGGAGGCGCTGATACATCACGACTGGTGGTAGTCGTGAATTATACCGTTTGAAATGGAGGGTTCACGCGTCAGGAGATGAGTGCTGTTATACGAGCACAATCAAAGGAGACGTCTTACTGAATGTGCCAGCTCGTTATTGATTCATCGCTTCTTCCAATAATCCAATAACCTGGAACGAGATATGCCACAACCTGCAATCACTTTTACCAAGTATAAAAATGTTCGAGCGTTCCTTCATAAATTTAGCCTCTAAAATACTTGACAGCTTGAAAAGTTAGGATACGCTGAAGATATAGATCGTTCCAACTAAACGTGGAACCTGATCCAATGGTTTCACCTCAAGAACGGTTACATATCTCCAAAATTACCTGTTCCGTGTGTGAATGGTGTTTGGTCCTTCCTATTTCATTATCAATACGGAATATAAATAAAATAGACATGGTAATTACTAACTTCATTTTAAGATCAGAACAAAGAAGAATTTTTGTGCTTTTTAATTTACGGGTGATTCCTAGTGATGATTCGATACTTTCGATATTTATTGATATCGATATTTTGTTTCGATATTTGTATCGATATTTTTCTTCTGGTACTGCATAGTTAAAATTCTGTTTTTATCAATATAAGTGATATTGATAGAATATTGAAAGAAAAATACTAATTTCACTGATATCGAATATGTGTTTGCTTAGTTTTTTTAATCGATATCTACTAACATAATCCCAGTTCAAGTTAGAAGGAATATCCATCAAAACCGATAATTTTTTTCTTTCAATATCAAATTTTCTTTTGATAAAAATACGATGCAAAGAAAAAAATTATCGGTTTTGATGGATATTCCTTCTAATTTGAACTGGGATTATGTTAGTAGATATCGATTAAAAAACTAAGCAAAAACTTATTCGATATCAGTGAAATCAATATTTTTCTTTCGATAATTTATCCTGATCACTGATATTGATTGAAAACAGAAGCAAAAACATATTCGACATAAGTGAAATCAGTATAATATACTCGGCTACTATCAGTCCGGGGGTGATGATTTTCATAGGGGACCATCTCAACGTATTCCGCATAGTCACTGAGAATTTCATGGAAATCGGGTAGAAAATGTGGAAGTTATGGCTGTTACAAGGAATTTGCGCATATTATGCGCAAACGTGAATTCCTTGTAACAGCCATAACTTCCACATTTTCTACCCGATTTCGATGAAATTTTTAAGGATTATACAGATTGGGTTGTAGATGGTCCCCTATGAAAATCATCACCCCCAGACTGATAGTAGCCGATGCGCATGCGCAAACGTAAAATCCTTGTAACAGCCATAACATTTACATTTTTCATCCGAATTTGATGAAATTGTCTAGGATTGTCCAGATTAGCGTATAGATGATCCCCTAGGAGGGTAGTGGAAGGTACTTAGAGATTGGTGTTTTCAGATTAACTACTATGCTTTGGATCATCTTACAATCGGGTTATGGATGCGAGGAAGCTATGTGCCACTCCCAGTTGGCAGTCGTTTTCTTTTTTTCAGTAGTTCCCCGACAGGTATCGATGTTGGGCCCGTAGTATCGATTGTGGTTATCGATTGTTTGACATCGGTCCGTCTAAGGGGGCCGACTGGTGACAGGTCTTAACTCGGGGACCCCCCCCCCCCCTAAAGGTTGTTGACTCAGGTGGTCAGTGATTTCTGAGCACCGGTACTGCATAAACATGGGAACCCGGGCCACCGTGACCAAATGTTTGTTATGGGCTGATCCCCCCCCCCCCCCCCTCGGGGCCTCCTCACAATAGCGCCGCGATCCGTGACAGGTTTCGGACACGTACGCGACACCCCCCACCAGCCACCCACATTCCGCCGCCTCCGCCTCTCTGATTCCGTATTCATGGAATCCCAGCTTAGAGCTCATAGAAAATTCACACCATCAAAAATCCTCGAAAGATGATATTCTTATTTTTATGCTTGAATGTTGTTGATGATGCCCAAGTACACTAGAATTTAGGGAACTGGTCGTGAAATAATTATAGATGATTTTTTTAATTTATCGACCAGGAAATGCTCAGGGCCTGGAGGCCCTCTCTTCCAGCATCCCTGGAGCAAACATGACAAATATCCTCGTGAAACTGAAAAGAGAGAGAATAATGGAGGGGGAAATTCAACTTACCAAGTAAGCTTTAGAGTACCTACCAGAAACTGAAGACCAGAGAAAATTGGGTACCGGATTGTGTGAGCCTCTTAAGGGAACTCAATTGATTTTAGTTGGTTAAGAAAAAAGTGAGAGAGAAGAATGGATGTTACAAGCAAATTCACGTTTGCCCATGCGAGGTAGCTACTGTCGTCCCGGTGCCATGATTTTTTGTTGATGGCCCTCCACACATCAACCGGCACAATCTCTGAATATTGTTGGAAAATGTGAAATTTATGGCTGTTACAAAGATTTCACATTTGCCCATGCGCACAAAATACTTTCAATTTGAAACAGTATTGTTCTAGGGGATCTGGAGAATCTGATTAATTAATGAGAATAATTTAATCGTTGCTGTGTTTTACCCCTAGAGAACTATACGTTTGGTTTGAATACCTATTCCTTGTTGGACATCAACCTAGGACTAGGGATGATGAATGAAAGATACAAATTGAATTAGGAAAGATAAATAAATATATTATCCTATAATCAATGAGGCTTGTATCTATATGTGAGGGGGAAAGAAGTATCAATAGAGTTTACCTATTAGATCTTCGGATTTGAACCACGAGGGTAAGGGAAGCGATCTAGTATGAAAGTAATGTACTTACAGATCGGGGTCTGGAATTAGAATAGAGGGCCATCCCTGAGTAGTGATTCGATAGAGCGGAAGAATCGAATCACGAATCAGGTGACAGAGTAACTGGTACTCCGTCACAAATTTGAGGGCCGTGATTTTCATAGGGGACCATTTCCACCCAAACCCGCACAATCCCTGAAAATTTCATCATCGAAATCGGGTGAGAATTGTAGAAGTTATGGCTGTGGCAAGGATTTGATGACAGACACACAGACAGACAGACACGGAACCAAAATTGTTCAGGAAGGTCTCAAACATAAAACGCGAGTGGAAATTTTGATTTTGGAGAACATGTCTTTTTCAACCTTGAAAAGTGAAAACATAGCTTCCGCTACCTTGGTAGACTCAGAAGCAAAATGTTCTCCAAAATCGAAATTTCCACTCGCGATTTACGTTTGAGACCTTCCTGGACAATTTCCGTGTCTGTCTGTCTGTGTGTCTGTCATCAAATCCTTGCCACAGCCATAACTTCTACATTTCTCATTCGTTTTCGATGAAATTTCCAGGGATTGTGCGAGTTGGCGTTTAGATGGTCCCCTATAAAAATCATTGCCTCCAGACAGATATTAGCTGCTGCGCATGCGCAAACGTGAAATCCATGCCACAGCCATAACTTCTACAATTCTCACCCGATTTCGATGAAATTCTCAGGGATTGTGCGGGTTGGCGTGTTGATGGTCCCCTATGAAAATCATCACGCCCGGACTGATAGTAGCTGCTGCGCATGCGCAAACGTGAAATCCATGCCACAGCCATAACTTCTACAATTCTCACCCGATTTCGATGAAATTTTCAGGGATTGTGCGGGTTGGCGTGTTGATGGTCCCCTATGAAAATCATTACGCCCGGACTGATAGTAGCTGCTGCGCATGCGCAAACGTGAAATCCATGCCACAGTCATAACTTCTACAATTCTAACCCGATTTCGATGAATTTTTCAGGGATTGTGCGGGTTGTCGTGTAGATGGTCCCCTATGAAAATCATGACCCCCAAATTGAAAGTATTTTGTGCTCATGCGTAAACGTGAAATCCTTGTAACAGCTTTAACTTCTACATTTCCCAACAATATTCAGAGATTGTGCGGGTTAAGAGTAGAGTCCCCTAGGAGGGTAGTGGAAGGTACTTAGGGATTGATGTTTTGAGATTAACTACTATGCATCGGATCATCTTACAATCGGGTTATGGATGTATCCATACACTACCTCGTATACGAGGAAGCTATGTGCCACACCCACTTGGCAGACTTTTTTTCTTCAATCTTGAAAAGTGAAAACAAAGATTCCGCTACCTTGGTAGACTCGGAAGCAAAAGGGCCAACATTTCCCGATTTTTCCGAAATTTTACCCTCTTTTATTCCGCCAATTGGTAAACTTCTTTGAAGTACAATTTAGTGCTGAAAGGAACATCTCCAAGTTTCAACTTTAGACGAATCAGTTCCGATCTTATCCCATAATTGAGCCAATTTTTAGTGTACTTGATATTTTATTAGATTGACTACGACGTCTACTACTTCTTAATAATTTGTGTAATGACATCGGCAACGGTATTCAGATTCTACTCCGTGAATCCATCCCGCCACTCAGTTATTCATTAAATTTATTAAGCCCGGCGATGAGACTCAAGATGTCACAAACTGAATCACTCATGAATGCGCTCGTGTAAGGAAAATGAGAGCTCTCTGTCACAAGCGATGTCATCATTATTCATGATTATGCAGCTTTCATTCCTTGTTTCAACGGTCCGCACACGCCTCGTTAGATCATAACTGGAGAGGGATATTAACACCTCTCTGATTCACTCGCATGAATAGTCGAGTGAGGGTTTTCAAAGTACGAACCCACTCCGGGGTTTGTTAGTGAAGTTCATCGCCTCCGAGTACCCATTATGCGTTGATAGGGGTGGAGGGATAGGAAGGAAAAGTCTGCCAAGTGGGAGTGGCACATAGCTCCATCTCATCCACAACTCGGTGCTCACGATCCATCTGACTGCCTGAATGGGGAACATTCAGCGCCTGACTAGCACTGAAAGTGATTCTCAAACTACAGGCAGGTAGTTTAGGTAACCTACCTCAGTATGTAAATGGTATTTTGAACATTGCTATGCAGTATAGAATTCAGAATGAACGTTAGATTTTCTATAAACCATTCATGGACCCTATGAGGGTTGCAGGAGAGTGTACTTAGAAATTGATTGACTTGTGTTGGCGGGAGAGCGCACAACAACACTGGCTTCACCTGGCAAAAAGGAATCTCTTGATAGAGCGGGTTGACCTCATTCCAATCGAGGACAGATTCAAGTCAGAAACATTTAAATGAAGATCTTGAGGGATAAAATTAAGTTTTCAGCTTCTTTATATTAGGTTTTTTCTTCAATTTCACAGTAATTAAGCAGATTTTTGTTGTTTTTCTGTTGCTCTCCTTTGTGTTGACCATCACAAGTCTGTCGTAGTCCCTGCAGAGTCCTAGCCGTGTAAAGATTTTCCCGCTTGCTTCCTTGGCGATACATTTCCTTAGAAACGGGTAGGTTGTAAGCGAAAATCATCACAAAATCCCGCGGTACTTTCGTTTCACGGTTTCGTCTCGTTTTTGCCCAGTTAGGTGATGGCTAAAGCATGTTCCATGCTAAAATATACCGATTAGAGTTTTGAACATTTTTTATAACGTGAAATGAATTGTAAACTTTTTCAAGATATTTTAGTAAAGGACGATACTATTGAAAAATGATATGGGAAATGACATTCGTAAGCAAAATTACTTGGACACCATAATTGTCCGTAGTTTGATCATCACCCTTATATCAGAATCTCATCGGAACGGGATGAAAATTGAGTTGAGCCTGTCGATGTGGCTATTGCGATGAAATAGATGATCAGAACGTCCACCATTTCAAGTTTGTAATTTGACGAGTCAGAGTCTGATATTGAACTCGCTTCTCTTTATTGAAACGGGTTTCCACAACTACTGCACGAGTGATTCCGTTTTCATAAAACTCAATGTCAACATTCGAAATTGAAATAAAGGTGTTACTATTAATTATAGTATTAGTGGATATTGCCTCGTAATTTACTGTATGTCCGCTCATCTAGGATGACTGGTCAGGCCAACATCGGTACGGTGTTCAAGGGGTAGTCGTGGATGACAGATACCCTTTGCCGTTCCTGTCGGAGTGGAAATGAACACCTGTATCATGTAGTGCAGCAATGTCCTCGGACTCATGGGGGCCGTATCATGACGTAGGATGCGGTCGCCAAGCAGATAGCAGGTGCCTTCTCATCCTGCGGCTGGGATGTTGAAAGGGAGAGAATATACCACATGCCAAGTGACCAGGGCAAGAAGCCTGACATCGTTGACATCAAGTCCGACAGGTCTTGCATCATCCTGGATGTCCAGGTTGTTAATGGCAGCATGGACATGGAGCAGACCTGGCAGGCTAAGATAAGAAAGTACGATAGAGATGATTTACGGCAAACAGTGTCAGAGCTAAAAGGAGTGGAACTCAAAAACACATAGGTGATGGCTGCGACCTTGTCGTGGCGCGGAGTGTGGTGCGGGTAAAATGCCACGGAGTTGCGCGAGTTGGGCATCTCAGTAGGTGTACTCCGTGGTGTCACCAGACGCGTACTGCTCGGCTCATATTTAAACTGGTGGTAGTTTTATAGAGGCACTTCCCTTCATCCTTCTCTCCCTCCCCCACCTTCCTCATCTTCCCTCATCCCTAGGGCCGGCGTCGGGTGAGTCCTGGGCGTCCTCCCCATTATATTTTATTTATTTTGTTTTATGGCGTGCCCCCTCCGTCAGATAGACCTTTAGTCTTTGAGGGGAGTTATTTAAAATAAAAAAAAAATGCTTAAATTACTAGTATTTTGACTTTACGGAATTCATCGCACCTCCACAAGTATTCAAAGAGCCAACCAATGTTTTGATTGAGAAGGTAAACAAGAAGCCGATTTGCTTCGTACCTTCCCGGAAAAATAAGTGGGGGAATCAATATCCAGTTGGCCATCACCCAACAACCTCAATCCTTGGTCGTCGCTAAAGAACAGAAGCCAAGGCATCGAAGGGTCCTTATAAATGGAATGAGAGGAGTTTCTGCCTCCGACGAACACTCGTTATGTTCTTCAACTTAGTGGCTGACCTCAGTAGCGTGTTGTGGGACTCAGTTGCGAGATAAATTTTATTCGTGTATGATTTTCACGACAATTAGGTTGTGAATGAGCTTGAAACACTGTACTATCATAAAACGGCTGAAGCACAAGGCTATGATCCCTAATGTGTGTCTCATAAATACATTCCAGTCCAAACGAACCCTCGCAGGAAAGTTTTGGGGGGTTTCTGATTTCTTCAATCCTTATGTTTTGAGGGGTGCTGAATCCGAATCTGAGGTTTGTCACCATAATTTCGTGACGGAGCATTGACAAGAAGGCGAAAACGCTGCAAATTATTACTCAAAGGTTTATTATTTTTCTATATAGATCACTCGTCAGCAAAGACCACAGCTTTGCCACTGTCACCAACTACCTACCACGTAACTACACGATCGCATTTCGGCAAGCCGAAATTTCAACGGAGATTAGGCCTCTTGCGATTCACACTCGTGTTTCTGATTGATCTTGAGTCCAACCCTTGAGTTCACGTAGGGAGCGAACGGTTTGTCCAACAGAACTCCGCGTGGTCTCTAAAAATTCTGAAAATTCTATACTATCTTAATTTGTTGGAAAAACAATTCCTTTGTATCAACATTTTTGAGATAGGGCGTTTTCAAAATTTTAATCCTTATTTTTCAAGCCTTAAAAGTGACTGACATCGACCAAAAGCTTCGGAGTACAAATAGACCCCAAATGGAGCCCCTAACCCAAATTTCATCAAAATCGGTCCATGGTAACTGAGGAACGTGCCGCGGCCGGACGGCCAAATTTTTATTCGATTTTTGGATTCTACGTACCTTGAAACGTAAACCAACAAATCTTGAGGGGGGTTAAACTTTTTTTTCTTGGTCGATTCCAAAGGTTCATTATTGAAAATAATAAACCAAAAACTGATTTGCTGTTTTTGCTATAATTAAGAAACTATCAACTTTTGACAAAAAAAAAAAAAATAACTTGTACATGCAAAATGAAAGCGTGTTAAATTTTTTGTACGTTTTTCATTAGACGAGCCGTTTAGGTCCCAGAGCTGGTTAAAAATGTTTCATTTCATCAAAATCGGTCATTCCTAACTAATTCAGGGAATGGCACAGGCAGAAAAATTTTCAAAAAAAAAACAAAAACAAATTTGTAAGTAGAGACGTTTTTTCTCCGTTTGACAACAAGAGTATTACATAAGTACCTTTATCCTATTGTTTACTTATACTTACCTTGTATTTACAACGAAAAATGTTGTTATGAAAGTAGTTAATGAAAAGTTATGAAAGTAGGTACCAGGAGAGGAAATGAATGGGTCGTTGCGGGATTGCATAACCTCGGCTAATTCCCTATGGGTCTGGCCCAGCACTTGAGACTTTTCACAAATTGCACGAAAAACAAATTTTTTCGCTAAATACTGTTTTTTGTTGATGAAAATCGATAAAAAACGACACAAGAATGTAATCGAAGTCAAAACGTTTTTGACGCAAGGGGGCGTAGTCCGAGATTTTGACGACGCAGTGAACGTGTTAATATTTATGTTGGAAGAAATAAATATGCTCGCGCTAAATTAGTAGATATATAAAAAATTCGTGGTTTATAAAAAATGTTTGGTATCTATGGAAAATTGTTCCGTGAAAATCCGTTTTGGAACATTCTAGAATTTGAGTGCTTCGAAGCCTTCTGATCAAAGTTTTCAAGAAAACAAGATTAGCCAAGCGGGGTGGGAGGTATACCACGTTTGAGATGTTGATTTGGTGGTGACGAAATTCATAGGGGACTATCTAACCTGCATCAACTCAGAACCCGACAAGGAATCAAAAATATTCGAAAAGATCCGGAACGCAAAATACGAGTGAGAATTTTGATTTTGTCGGACCCTCTTTATGTTGACCTCTTCCTCGAATACAAAGCTTTGCTATCTTCGATAGCGAGGAAGCAAAAACTCGAAATGTCGTTTTTATTTCAGGTTATTTTGTTGACAATAGGTTGTCGACCGTTTGAAATGGATGGAAGACGCGGACGTGAGAGGAAGAGAAGAGAACTAGATGCCCGGAGACTCCTGATTTTCGTTCGTATCCGCAGTTCGGATCAATGACACTTTTCTCCGAAAACCTTAGCAAAAAAACCACTTCAGGGAACAGTTTGTCAAACAGACCATATTTTTCTTCTCCTCCTCTTCACCTCGTCCACCTATAGTTAGACAAATATGATAACGGGCTTTTGAAGGCAAAGGAAAGGCGAGCTCGGTGGGTCGCCCTCATTCTTTTTTCCGTCCGAAACCCGTCGAGGGACGTCTCGATATAATGACGATTGCCCCCATCACCCCAAAGGTCGTCTTTACATTCACAAACCATTTTCCTTTGATGGTACTCAAATTCTCGGGAAGGATTATAATATATAATGTATGTTATCGGGAAAATGAAACCTAGTCGGAAGTAGTGAATAGCCCTGAGAGTGATTGAAGTAATCCTAAATGATAGAGTATAGAAACTCTCCTTTCAAGTGGTTAAGATTTTTAATCACCGGAATATGTTTCTGTGTTCGTGATTAAAATTAAATTCGTATTCACACACTAAGAGTATCAATAAAATCATAATCACTGAGTAATATTAAGAGTACATTCTTAAATGCAGGAAATCTGTGATTAATCACAGGAATAATAGGATTAAAATTGTATTCTCGCACTGTGATTAAATTCATTAAAATCATAATCAAGGGAATAATAGGATAATTCATTTTATATAATTGTGATTAATCACAGATTCCCTGTGTTTAAGGGGGTCTCAGTCGGTCGCCGTTCATTCCTCGTTCCGGGTCAGTATTTCGCGAAATTTAAGGGGCAAAAACGTAAAAAGTTGTACATAAATTTGAAATTTTAAAGGATTTTAGAAATTAATTAGTGCACGGCCCTAGGGAATTGGAAAACTGAAATATGTCGCTGGAATTATCAAAATCGAACAATAATTGCCAGAGAAATATGGGAAAAAACAAACTGAATAAACGGTTTTTCCCATTTCTCTGGCAATTATTGTTCTATTTTGATGATTCCAGCGACATATTTCAGTTTTCCAATTCCCTAGGGCCGTGCACTAATTAATTTCTAAAATCCTTTAAAATTTCAAATTTATGTACAACTTTTTACGTTTTTGCCCCTTAAATTTCGCGAAATACTGACCCGGAACGAGGTAAGAACGGCGACCGTGATTATGATTTTAATCATACTCCTAGTGTGTGGATACGAATGTAATTTCATTCATAACCATAGAAACATATTCCTGATATTTCCCAACTCAGAAGGACAGTATTATATAGTATATAACATTATATTATAACATATCTCATAAAGCAGAAATGATACTTTTCAGGATGGCTATTTGATAGTATTCGTTTGGGGATCCGAAAGGTGACGAATATCTATGTAGGTATATAATATTAATATCCTCCTTCAACTACAGGAAGCGATTCTACAACTAATTTCTTATCGAATTTGCCCTATAACAATTTTTTGACCCTCTTAAACACAAGGATTGTTTTTTTCGCAGTTTCGTTCTTGTGACTGACTTTAAAACGGCCATGTCCCTCTTCTTTGTTTAAGTAAAGTAAAATCGAATGATACCGTTGGTATGAGCGTGAGTTTCCTATCGAAGTGTGTTCGACATTCCTTCAAATGCATGTTCAAGTCATAAAAAGAAAATTTAGATATCCTTTGTCCTCTTTGTTGAAAAAATTCACTTTTCTTATCATTCTACCCCGATTTTTTCCTCTCAAATGAATTTCAAAAATAAAATGTAGGTAGTACACCGTTGTAAAGCAGAGATCATGGCGCACTTTTTACCTGCTCTCCCATCTTGGAAAATTATTTGTCCACTTAAATCAATTCCCGTTTAAAAAATGAAAATTCCCCAAATTTGATAAAATTTGCTTCTTAGAGAGTTTTTTGTGACCCAAATTTGGAAGGAAGATCGAACATGTCTCCGATAGTAAACTGACCGCTCTTTCCTACGGTATCTTCAGATTTGATTCTACTCAAATAAATAATGGGGTTATGGTCGAAGGTGACAAGTTATGACAGACATAAGGTCGAAATCGTGAAAAAAAATCTTTGAAACGAGTAAAACAGTGAGATTTGAAGTGAGTTAGAAAAATGTTTTAGGGCAACTTTGATCGGAAATTACTTAGAATCGATCCCTGAAGGTCGGCATACCTGTTGTGTGTACACCCTGCAGAGTTGTACCCACAACCACATTAATTCGGAATTTTTCCTCAAAGAATAATGAAATAGACAATGGGGTATTTCGGTCAATTTTTTTAATTTTTTTTTTCAAAAGAGTATGGCTCAGGAATAACGGTAATCGGGTCTGTTCGTCGAGAAAATGTTTTTAAAAAATCAGAGAAGCTAAGGAAAGTTGAAGATTTGAATGGTGTGGCGTAGCTAGCCAATCGTGACGTAGCTAGCCAACTGTCTTTGAAAAAAGTATCCATGCACAGAAACCCTTGGAGGACGTCTTGGATACTACAAAATAGTACTCACACACGCGCGCGGCGTAGTGTGTGTGCATTTATAGCGGCCCGCCTTTTTCAAACGTCTGATCTCTTTAATTAATTTTTCTACCATATGTTATAGTATCATTGGGCTTAAAGTTGTAGTATATAGGTTTTGAAGGGTGCTGAATCCAAATTTGAGGTCAAAAACCTGAATTTCCGACCCACCGAAATACCCCATTCCGTGAGGGCCGCTGTAAGTCAAAATTTATCCTGCGTTCCCAAACAATCTTCTTTATTCTCTGTAACAGTATCATAGCCATGTTGTTTGCTTCTTCTCCAACTTCGTTTGAGGCGCCTCGCCGTCTCCACACAATATTTCACCGTGTCTAAGCAATCTCCCTAACCGTCTGGAAGTTGATGGTGCCATTACGATCCCGATCTATGGGGGGTGGTTAGCAGAAAATCCCAGCGAACGACCCTCCAATGAACGACCATGTTCAATCATAGCTTTTCGTCGAAGATGTTCTCCCTTTCGATCTTGGCGCCCTCTGTTGAGCCAGCCTACTGCACGCATGTTAATTCTAATTTCCCTTAACAGTTGCCTCAAAAGCCATGTTAAAACTCCATAAAAGCATTGAGAAGTGTTCCCAGAAATGTCACAAGTTGCCTAAACTGATTTGTTCATTGCTGTGTTTCATTGTGTCCTTTGGGGGACTGTCTTATTGTTTATTGTTTTGGGTTTGCAACTTTTCGGTACTTTTAACGTAAATCCCTTCTCTATGGATAACTTGATCGATATAATCTCAATAGGTCTAGGCATTGGTTTCACGAGATCCCGGGGTTTGGAAGGACCATGTCCTCTACTAAGGAAGATAGAGAGGAAGAATAGAACCTCGGTGCAATTAGGTGTCCCCTGGAGGTATGTGCCTCGTAGTTTGTATTAGTTTATATTTGACGATCTATTTGTTAAACACAGTACATGTTATTATCGTTGAACTGCCAATTTTAGATAGTTATAAAGGATAACAGGATTATAATTGTTGGGCAAAATACCTTTTGAAAATTTTGTTGTAAGTTGAAAATAGAGTACTTCCTTTTTTTACGTAGAAAATAGATGTACTCTCTAGAGTATTTTATGAATATAGAGTTTTATGCACCGGAAAAATCTGCTTTTTCCGTATAAAAAAAAATAATAAAAATCTGACTTCTTTGTTTTAAATGTCAACGAGATGGACTTGAAATTTCGATACTTCCAGTAGGACACTCCTTGAAATCAGGACAGTAATTAAGGCTCCAATAGCTAAATTTCGAAACTAATCACTCCCCTTGACAATCTACTGCTAAATTCTAATGAACTTTTTGTTTGTTATTATGAACATTCTGGCACAAACTTGTGGATTGTGGTTAAATTTTGATGATTCATTTCCAGGCATTACTTACCTGAGTTAGGCCTTAAATGTTCCCATACGAAGTTGGACGTTACCCCTGCTGTTGGCAAGTTCAATCGTTCCAAACTTGATTTTCCCGAAACTAAGATATTTCATGATGTTTTTGATGTTTTCATGATGTTGTATTTCATGATGATTTTGGCTAATTTTGCCCAAATTTGGAGGGAAGTTGTTTGTAACAAATTAGTGCAGAGAGATTGATTGACTTTTTTATTGATGTGATATGAGTAGGACCATTAGGTGCTCTCTTACCTCATGTCACAAATAGTACAAATACAATGTAATCAAATAATACGTCAGACTTCAATATAAATTAAAAACTAAATTAAGTGTGGCTTTGAACATTATGGCATTTTGGAAAGAATAGTGTAAATAACATTTAAAAAGAAAATATTTCGTGCTGTTAACGAATAATTCGTCATATGACCGAAGTGATGAGGATAATTATAATTTATTGTAGGTATTTCAGTATTAACGTAATCGGACAATTATTGTCCGATTACGTTAATACTGAAATACCTACAATAAATTATAATTATCCTCATCACTTCGGTCATATGACGAAAGCAGTTTAGCCTTGAAAATTTTCTTGAATAATTCTACAGATTTATTACATTCAAACAGTTGAGGATTTTCATTAAAAGTTCTTATTGCCTGAACTTGGAAAGATCTGTTATAAACTTCTGTTCTGTGTATAGGAATTTGCAGCTGGCTACCAGCATTTCTTGTTACAAAACTATGTATGTTTGCTAGATATTCAAAATTATCCACCAAATACTCCGGCCTCTTAAATTTGAGGATTTTGAATAGCGCTAGTGCAATTCTGAGGGTTCTCCATTCTTTTATTTTTAACCATTTAGCTTTAGTATATTATGGCGTTACATGCTCAAGTACTGGAAATTGAAAAATAAACCGCTTGCTAGCGTTCTGTGCTCTTTGGAATTTTAGAACCATTTCATCCGACAGATCGCAGTACGCAAGAGCCCCATAATCAATTATTGGAAATAACAAGGATTGCACTAGCTTCATTCTTACGTCTTGAGGTAGATGAAACGCTAACCGCCGAAATTGGTACAGCCCCTTGAAAATTCTATTGCACACATTATCTACCTGACTCCTCCACTTCAAACTATTATCAACTAAGATTACCAAATTCTTTACTAAAGATTCGTAGGGTAAATCTATAGAATCAATGACAACTGAAGGAAGTGAAACCATATCAATTTTACGTAAAATCATTGCATTTCCCAATAAAATAACTTTACATGATACCACTTGACTGACACCACTGTGACTTTACTTTACTTTTCCTTTAACCCATGATCACGACACCATGATACCAATCTCTCCAAATCCTCATTCATGTCGGCTATTCCATGAGCTAAATTGTCGAGTTTCACCTGCGTGTAAAGCTGAAGGTCATCCGCATATAGCTGATATTTACATTTCAGGAAGCTAACAGCCATTCTTGATATGTACATCACAAAGATTAAAGCAGAAATAACTGACCCTTACGGGATTCCAACACTAACTGCACACCAATCCGATTCTTCCCGATCGTGTGTTCTGATTTTCTGATGTCTTCCTACCAAAAGAGAGGAAAACCACTGAACTAGTGGTTCTGAAATATTTACAGAGCGCATTATGGACAAAATTAATCAATGGTTCAGTGAATCGAATGCTCGGTCAAAGTCGACCAGGCAAAGTATGGTCACTTTCCTGCTGTCTAATCCGGATCTGACATCATCCATTATTCGAATTAACGCAGTTTCAGTGCTGTTACCAACCTTAAAGCCTGCCTGGTACTTATCCAAGTATCCACCCCAAAAAACCAGATATATTTTCATAAACGCAAAGGTCAAACACTTTACCTATAACACATAAGAGGGAGAGAGAGATAGAGAGAGAGAGATGACTCGGACAGTTGAACCCAAATTGTTCAGGAAGTTTTAACTTGAAAAATGAATTAGGTAGATATAGATTTTGAGTTTGAAGAATTTTTTCTAATCTTTCAAAAGTGAAAACAATACTTTCACTACTAGGTACTTTGGTATACTCGGAATACATATAAATGAATGACATCAAATTATGAAATTAGTAGTTGTGAGATTGACTTGATTCAAGCATATTTTTCGGTTCGAGAGAAAATGGAACTATCGACAACAAGAACACTGGTCAGCCTTTCTTCATGACCTTTGAAGGTCGTGCGAGAGCAACTAATACGAGAGGTGGAAACATGAAGCTTCCCCATACTTGATCGGTCAACGTTTTCTGTAGCTGAACTGAGGAACAAATTCTGATTTCTCACGTAGGCTCCTGTATTTCCTTCGAATTGGGGTTCCGGAATATTCTTCATGCATCTTATTGCATCTCGTGACATATTTGAAAGAAACTCCATCTTGGAACGACATGGATGACACGCACAGGTCTGCCTTATGGCGCCATGAGCTCCGTTTTACATCATACCTGATCTCACATAATTATGCCAAAGTGGCACAGAGGGTCCTGGGTCCGCAGTCGAAAGGTATGACTTGATCTAGTAGGTATTATCCCGACGTTTCTTTTATGGAATGAATGATTACATGTTTATTATACATAATTCAATGCAATAATATAGTATTAGTGTATACAATTAACAACCAAGTAATAACAATAAAAAAAAAACATGATGTGCTTTGGGCCACCTACGCCTGTCAGCAGAGGTTCCGCTGGTTTACGTTATCGAGATATCATTCATTTATGTTATTATAAATCACTATATTTATATCATAATTAAAGTTACATTTTGACAATTGAGGAAGGTACGGGAAATATTAATTATTATTTATTATTTGTTTATTCTTGATCTTATTTCCTTTTCATCATTATGGGCTTTTAAATATTGTATTTTTGTTTTGAAACATTACCTATCAAATTCTGATGCCAGGAATTCCCTGTATGGGGTGGAGACCGATCAGGTCGATTCAACTGATCTAGGAATTCTCTCCTTGATAATGACAAGCGCCTTAAGCGATCCAGCCTGGCATATGCCAGAACTGGACATTTTGCCACGAAATAATTCTCAGTCTTATCAACCGCCAGGTTGCACAGTAAGCGGGTTCTCAACCACGGCTACTAATTGACGTTGGGCAGCTCTCCTCGGCACCTGGCTATAATGGGGTTTTGTCATTTATGTTTGAACTGTAAGCTAGTCTCCTGTCCAACTGCGGTATATTGGGGACATGTAAGCTTCAACGAACACTCTAACATCCCCGTATTATAAATTTATTATCCCCGTATAATTACATATGCGATACCTAATTTTCAGATTATCACCTGATTATTGAGGGCAATTTTTCGTGGAACTGTAATATAAAAATAACATTATTTATAACCCAATAATTTATTCATCTCATTCTTTTTTGCCTACTCTTTATACTTATTAGTAGTTCATATTCTATTCAAGTTTAAAATATTCGAAAACATCAACGCGAAATCATCGTCGACAACCTTTTCGAGCAGGTCATTGGTGCCACTATTCCCTGCTTCGTGACAGTAAATTATTTATGAAAGGAGAGTCAATGAATAAATGTGTGTTCGATTGGTATAATCATCATTATCTCCTTCCTACACAGTAAAGGTAGGAAATTGTTGCTCGGTAGTGGAATATTCTTGATCACTAATTTCTGATCAGTTGTTTCCTAGAAAGTTGACTTTACTAAGTGAATAGGTAGTAATTACTACCCAGAAGTTTATCATAGTCAGGTTTATACCTGCTTCTCAGTTCTTCGAGTAGTTAGTTCTTACTCGGTAAACTTTTCAGGAGTCGTGCTTGGAGATCAATGAATCATCAATAAGTCACCATTATTAGTTATTCATCAATTCGTTTCGTTGTGAATAATGTGTTAATGCTGCTGTACCTGAAACGAAAACTATAAACATTACATGCTGCAAGCTTATAAAAACTGCGGTGTTTTAAAGATTTTTAATCTATAATACAGGGTGTCCAGCGACCTGGAAAACCGGGAATACTCAGGCAATTTAATTTTTTCCAAAAAAAATCCCTGGCGCCAAACCTTTTGGTGGGAAGTTTTGGCAGTCTGAGGGAGAGAAGTTTTAGTACGGAAAAATACTCACAATTGAAAGTTTGACCTTGTAGGCAGTTCATTTATTCTATAGAACCAGCCATAATAGATTGGGTAGTCCTCCTACACAAATGTACGCTGTTACCAAAAGGCGGGGAATCGCCCAATCTAAGGGTTTGTGCAAACCCGCCTAAGTGGAGTTCAATTCCAAGGTGAAAACAATGCTTCCGCTAGCTTGGTAGACTCGGAAGAAAAAATGTTCAATTCAAAATGAAAGATGCTTAACTAAAATGTAAAAACTGTAATACAAAGTATGACATCCAAAAAACTAGATTTAAACGCTGGGTATGGTGAGAGATAGTTCTCGATGGCTGTTACTCGGTCATAAGCGCTTGTCACTACATCTAGCAGGTATGTTTCCTACAGGAGCTGCACTCTCTTTGAATCTCTTCTCAATGTAAACCGAAGTAACGGTTTTTTCTCGTACGACTTTCATTATTCAGTCCCTTGCGCGTCGCGTCATGATGTTACGTTGTAATTAGTGTTGAGTAGTTAGATGCCTGTAGGTTTTACTCTACTAGATACATGTACCAGTTTTCTGTTATTGTTTACGCCCGAGTTCAGGGTTTTGCTTTTATCTTGAGTGTTTTGTCGATAGATTTCAAAATAGTTCCATTCTGAATGAAGTGCCGTATTTACCACCCCTAGTTCGGGCCTAAAACGATCAGACAGTGCGGTTCATGGTCATTTTGCCTATGATTCGTGAGTTTTGTGTTTGTGAGTGAAAAAATGCATTGGAAACTAGCGGAAACGGTCAGCATCGAGCGATTTATGTATAGTGAAGGTTGATCACAGCTGGATCATCAAACATTCAACAGTATCATGAGTTTGGGTGTGTTCCTACCAAGGTTGAAATCAGTGTTCGAGGGGGAGGGGTTGACAATTTTCATAGGGGACCATCGACATTCCAATCCGCATAATCCAAGAAAATTTTTTTGAAATTGGATAATAACTTCATATAGCTTTGTGCGTCACAAGGATTTCATGACTGACAGACACAGAACCGAAATTGTTCTGGAAGGCCTAAAACGTAAAACGCAATTGGAAATTTGGATTTCGGATAATTTTTTTTTCCAAGTGAAGCCAGTGATACCTAACTTGTCATTCTGACCTCAATACGCATGAAAATTGAAATCTATTGTGTACCTTTGTTCCTACCATTGTTCCTACCACTTTTATCAGAGTGAAACACCTCGCAAAAGACATGATTAAACACTGTTTTAAACAAAAAATTTAAAACAGCTGTTTCAAAACAACCGGTTTTTCAAGAATATGTTTAAAACAGTGTTCAAAACGTTTGTTTATAACAGTACCATCCCTGTCCTATTTCGATGACATTTTCAGGGATTGTGCGGGTTGGTTTGTAGATGGTCGCCAATGAAAATCACCGTCCTCGAATTGAAAGGAGCCACTGCGCATGCACAAACGTAAAATCCATGTACCTATCAGCCATAATTTCTACATTTTTTTTCGAATTCGATGGAATTTTCAGGAATTGTGTTAGTTGATGTGTAGATGTACCTCTAGTAGGTAGTGCAAGGTTTTGAGATTAGCCACAATGCATCGGATCACCTGAACAATCGGGTTATTGATACGAGGAAGCTATGTGCCCTACCCATTTGTGGCACACTTTAAATTTCGGGACCATGATTTTCATTGGGGGCCATCTTCACCGCAACTCGCATTATTCCTGAAAATTTCATCGAAATCAGGTGGGAAATGTAGCAGTTATGGCTGTAACAAGGAATGGGGTATTTCGGTGGGTCGGAAATTCAGGTTTTTGACCTCAAATTTGGATTCAGCACCCTTGAAAACCTATATACTACAACTTTAAAACCCAATGATACTATAACATGTGGTAGAAAAATTAATTAAAGAGATCACACGTTTGAAAAAAAAAGCGGGCCGCCATAAATGCACACACACTACGCCGCGCGCGTGTGTGAGTAGTAATTTGTAGTATCCAAGAGGTCCTCCAAGGGTTTCATCTCTTCTCTGTGCATGGATACTTTTTTCAAAGACAGTTGGCTAGCTACGTCACGATTGGCTAGCTACGTCACACCGTTCAAATCTTCAACTTTCCTTAGCTTCTCTGATTTTTTAAAAACATTTTTTCGACAAACAGACCCGACTGCCGTTATTCCTAAGCCATACTCTTTGAATTTTTTTTTTTTTTTTTTAAATTGACCGAAATACCCCATTATACGTTTGCACATGCGCAGCGGCTATTATCAGTCCGGGGTAATGATTTTCATAAGGGACCATCTACAGCCAGCCCGTCCAATTCCTGAAAATTTCATCGAAATCGGATGAGATTTGTCGAAGGGCTGTGGCAAGGGTTTCATGACAGACAGACACGGAACCAAAATTGTTCAGGAAGATCTGAAACGTAAAACGCGAGTGGAAATTTTGATTTTAGAGAACACAAGTGTTGAAAAAAAATATTTTTTTGACATAGACATGTCTTAGTTCTGGGGGTCATTCCAAAATTTTCGACACACAAAACAATGCAACGTTTTTTTTTCTGATGCTGTTGAACGCAGGAAGCTGAAATTTGAGAGGGCGGGTCAATCGATACAATGTATCGATTGAAGTATGTCATACTTCTATACATCATCAAAGTTGCTGATCACTGATCAGCTGAGTGAGCTCCAAGGCCATTTCCTCTCCTGTTGAACGCAGGAACCTGAAATTTGAGAGGGCGAGTAAATGGAGAATGCTGAAGGCGCCTGAGTGGTCATTGATCAGCTGAGTGAGCTCATCATTTAAATTGCCATCATAAGACATATCCATGTACAGATGTATCTGCATGCAGTGTAGATACTTTTCAACCTTGAAAAGTTGAAACAAAGCTTCCGCTACCTTGGTAGACTCGGAACCCATATTTAAATCAAACTCCTTTTGAATTAGACTAGAGGCATCTTTTTTTCTGCAGAACACGTACCTGACACACCCCCCCCCCCTCATCTGGGTGGAGTTTGAAGCAATCTGAAATGGATTTTTATGTAAATTGGAACTGAAACAATATTGCGAGGCTCATTAGCTCCTGCGTAATCAGCAGTAAATTATTTTAAAACAAGATTGCATCTTTGCACGATTCTTATAATAAACTGAAACTAAAACGAAATTGCTAGGCACATTAGTTCCTGAGTCAACAACAGTAGGTTATCATTAAAAATTATTGCATTGCATTGCATCTATCAAAATTCTATCCCTCGATTATTAATGAATTGAAATCTTGGGGTTTTCCATTTCCGCCGATAATATTAAGCAAACGTACAGTAATATTAGTCCGTATCAGTTCTGACGTCTTCGATTTCTTCACGGATGACCTGTGTTTGACCTTTTCTTGTAGCAGCATCGGCAGATAATACCGAGATGGTTCCGTGTTTTTCTTCGACTGGTTGATTTTTTCGTCCGTGCCTTCTTCACGCCAATTGCTTCCTCTCGATCTTGGTTGAGTGTACGCTTGATAGGTTCCTTATTGCTTCTGAATCAATGTTTTCCGTCAGGGGTAAAACAAGCTGGGTTCGTCTTGGTGTAGCAAATATTTCTCAAAATATTATTTTTCCTGGGAAGATGGTCACGCGAGGAATCTTGTATTATTTCGGTATCGGGATTCGTTTCATTATCATCGAAGTTATAAACAGAACACCAATTACAATGTTTCCTTCGAAAGGATTGAATTGAGGTGACATCATGGAACAGGTGTGGGAGGAAATATTTGGTCGGTGGTGGACGCCTGTTTGCTTACGTAGCGCCATATGAGGTCTTTTCATCAAATTAAAGAGACACTGCTGAAGATTTTGACCGATACATTTTTTTTCTCGCTTTTATGGTACCACATGGACATGGTACTTCATGTCTCTTATTCCCTATGGCTGCCTTGTACTGACGCTCAGAGTGCTCTAAGTGGAGGCGAACTAGCTCACAATTCAATAATTTGACTAAGCTCCTTCAATTCAGGGATTGTAGAAATAATGGTAATAATGAACGACATTTACTTCCTCTTTTTACTTCTTGACGATATCTTTGTGCGTTATTTCAGAGTCCAGCTTCCTATCTACCCTCCAAATTTGAGGAAAATTGAGCAATAGATCGTGAGAAACTTCTTCAAAATCGGACTGATATTTCGATTTAGTACTAGTTATTGGCTGAATGCAAACAGAAATAAATCAAAAATATCTTCTCGTTGTTCTTTAATTCAACTCGAGGGACCCTGCGGAGAGTATGGTAGTCAAGAGAGACATGAGATGTGTTTTCTAACCCTTCTTGGCTCTGCGGGACCCATCGGTTAGGAAATCATGAACAGCATTGAGATTTGGTTTCATTACAACTGTGTCAAAGTGTAATTCTAGTTCAGTGTTGAAGATACTGTTATAAGTCAGAGGCTGGGTTTTACTGTAAACGAGTTCTCAAGGAGTGTACTCATGAAATGTAATATTGCTAGATGGATTGTTTTTAAAATATTCAGTTGCAATAATGAATCACGTTAAAAAAATTACAACTGTAGCGGGCCACATAGTTTGAAGGCCAGTGTTGGAAGGTACAGACAGAGCCTGATGGCGAGAGGCAGTTGGACATTCTGTTTGAAATAACCGCTGCGCTGATCGGTCACGTGCCAGCATGTCGGCCGCTGGGAGCAAAAACGCCTCTAGACCATTTTTTCCTGCTCCGGTGTTACCTCATTCCGCCTGAATCGGGTGTCCTGGTTAACAAACGGTCAACTTCTTATTTGATAGCGGGTTTTTAATACTTCGACGTTTCACCTTCGTCAGCCTCCTCGCCAGAGCTTCGTATCGTCACGTTTCAATTCTATTTCGAGTGAGACTGCGACAGCATTTTGTAGCTTCCAAATTCCTGAAAGATGAAGACCTTGACTTAGATACCGCCAGAGTGGGTTGAGAAGACCTTTCGTCAGAGAGTCGTTATTAAAACAATTGAACTCAGGAACACAACAATAACAATGAACAACGTTGAAATTTCGGGTTTTCATTCGATTTTAGGGATGAACTATTCAAAATTGAAAATTCCTTCAATGTAGCTATCTACTTTTCCATCAATTGTTTTGAAAATCTCATCCCATTGAGTAGTTTCAACGATGTACAATGTGTAGTAATTTCGCTTCGATGTACAACTGGCCTGCAATTTGGAACTTAGTCGAATTTAAGCCATTTCAAGCCAAGGCTAGAAATAACAGAGTAGTGAGAGGAGGATGAACTGTTTTACAGGCTGGCGGCCGAAATAAGGCATAATTTTCTCACCTATAAATAATGAAATAAATAACTACTCTAAATTTTATGAATTTTACATTTTAATGGGATTTAAGAGGCTTCGGTCTTCCAAATCGATGTGATTTATCCAATTCATTGTTGTTGGTAAAATTCAAAAATCTATTTTATGGACCAGAATTTTGACTCGTGGCCCAGAACGCTCAATCGCCCAGGATCTAATTTTAGCCACCATAATCATGCTTTCGGCCAAAAGGCCTGTTACGACTATTCAGCCGCACCAAATTTGCACCGTCAGGTGGCCAGTCTGAGCATGGGTAGAGTTCGGGGGGGTTCGTGCCTGATAGGATTATATAGGTACCAACAAAAAAAGTCAAAATGGGCGCCACTCCTCTGATATGATTTGATTTGCTTACGCCCTTAGCTAGAGGAGAAACTATAGGGCCATTCAATAGAAATGCAAATGGAATTTAAAAAAAAAAGTTTATTCAATTTTGAAATGTAATCAAATTCGGTAGGTTGCCAATCACCCTGCAGCACCGCTCTAAATCGCCCTAGCCTGAGTCCTAATTCCCTAGTCTCCCTAATTTTTCTTAACAAACTAATTATCATAAGTTGGCGTCTGGAGTGCTGATGATGACGGCGTCACAGGTATTGTAGGTACGAGAAAACCACGTACGTTGAATAGAAGAGTAGGAAATATACTCGGAGAATTGAACCCCATTCATGGGGTTCCGGTCAGCACCTTTTCCTATCCAAGTAGGTAATTGGTAGAATTATCGAGAGGCCCAATGGAGAATAGAAGAACACAGAAGGTTACAGTTTTCCTGAAGATAGATGACGTTCTGCTTGAGAAGGTACAATTGAGAATATCGTGCCGAGACGCAGCTCCAGCACAGCAAATACGATAAATTGAAGAAGGGCTTTCAGCAGTGACAACACTTCCAAAGAATTATATCAAAAGGCAATACTGATACAACATAAAAATTAAAATCCTGCACTTGCAGAGAAGAACCACCTGAATTTTACTATTATCATGCCTAGTAGAAGTGCGAGATGCGAGACTCAGGGTGGTACTGACTGATGGCTACCGAATAACTTAGCAGCTTGGGGTCCAAATCAACAAGATAATGAGAAGAAGGCAAGACCGGCGAACGGGGCTTATCGGGGATTATTGGGGCCCCCTTTGGGTTTGACCGCCTACCTATTGCGAATAATTGTTACTCGCGTAACAGGCCTCCTTTAGGAAAAGAATGAACGAGAAAAAATTCTTCTACGAAAATTTTCCACTATTTTTAATATAAAAAAAAAGTCGATGCGAAAATGCATCAGTGGCCGGAAACGGGTTGATAAATTGTATTACATTAATTTTCCGTTTGTGTCTCCTGTTACTAAGATATATTTTTTTCATGATTCACTACCATGTTTGCTCGCTTCCCTCGCTCATCCCAGCGGCATATAAATTATTGTGCCTCCTGGGTCTGCTCATTCGAATGGTTCAAATAGCTCAACTTTGGTTTCACCACGCGAGGGTTCTACGGGCGGAGTAGTACATTTTTTAAAACTCTTGCTGTAATCGTTCGTGTACTGCCCACCGAATTTCAAGGATTTTCGTTGGTTTCTTAATGTGTTTAGAGTCGGTAGAGGCTGCCCCAGTACTTACAACTGCTTCGATTCAACTGATCAAAGTTTTCTGTAATTTGCCGGCGGCCTGCAGTTAAAAACGGGTTCTTATTGTGACATCAGGATCGATGACAGAGAGTCGATGGATACAGTTTTTATTATTTTGCTGGATCTGCATAAATTGTTGATGCTCATAGACGTGGATTACAATTACATTTTAGTGGAACACCCACTATAAGTCAAAAATCCCATGAAACTGAATTCAGTCTGAGATGTATTATGGATACTGCTGTCTTTTGTGAACTGACGGTGGTCTCAGCTTCCCGAAAGTCCAAATAACTTGATCTTGGCGCTTTGTATCGTATTCGTCTTGTTTTTCTGAAGAGTTGGCCTCCTTTAATATTCCATTTTTTTCAAGGGTATTGGATTCCTCAGACGGTTTTTTTCCGCATCGCACCTTTCTTACAACCAACCCTCCCTTCTTATCATTTCTTATACGTAACGAGAACCTCGAGGGTGAGCCAAGTCATTTCCCACCCCTTCCTTCAAGAACTGAAAGTCGACAGAGGCATGAACAATATCAATAAAAGAAAGGGATGAAGGGAGGAACAATCGCAGTTAGACGGAAATCCTCGGATTCTCTCTGTTTTATAATATAAAATTGATATACCTGCTTACCCCGCTCCTCCTTTTATATATCTAAGTTTTCCTCCGTCGGGGTTAGTTTACTGTTTGGCTAGAATTGCGATGCTCGAGCCACATCACTGCCAGACGAGAAAACGCTGCAAATTATTACATATTGGTTTAGGTATTATCTTACTGTACAGATCACCCGTCTGTATAGAACGCTGCTTTACCACCATCACCACCTACTAGCAATAACATCGCCATCTGAGAGTTGTTCTGGGTGCCTTCATCGCGAACTTTGATTCTTGGTCGCTAAGGAAGAACAACCGAAAACAACCAGGGATGCCAACAATATATCGATATATTACGTTTGATATATCGAAATAGAGAATTGATGTCGGTCAATATCGATATATCGCGACCTGTTTTCAACAAATAAATTTTTTTGTGGTAAAAATTAAATATTGAAATGAATGGACGAGAAGGGACGCCGGTATATGTAAAAACATCAAGTAATTGTGGTTTATTCTTTTCAATAATGACCCTTTGGAATCGACCAAGAAAAAAAAAATTTAACACCCCCTACGTTTTACGTTTCAAGGTACGTAGAATCCAAAAATCGAATAGTAATTTGGCCGTCCGTCCGCCGTACGCGGCACTTTTGCCACTTAGCATTGACCGATTTTGATGAAATTCGGTATGTAGGCTCCATTTGGGGTCTATTTGTGCCCCGAAGATTTTGGTTGATGTAGGTCACTTCTAAGGGTTCCAAAATCAATTTTGAAAACGCCCTAACTCAAAAAATTTTGATATAAAGGTATTGTTTTTCCTTCAATTTAAGATTCTATAGAATTTTTAGAATTTTTTGAGACCACCCGGAGCTCTGTAGGACGAGAATTTAAGGGTTTTACGTACGATAAATCAGAAACACGAGTGTGAATCGCAAAAGAGGCCTAATCTCCGTTCAAATTTTAGCTGACCGAAATGCGATCGATGTTTTTCTTCATGTTGGATGGTTGGTGGCTTTGCAGACGAGTGATCTATATAGAAAAATAAAAAATAATAAACCATTGTGTAATAATTTGCACCGTTTATTCCAAATTTTGTAGGTACCTACGTGATGGGTTGATTTCCGACTGTTGACTTCAGCTCAGACATGATAGTGTACATGAATGTTTTACACCTACAGTGGCTCTCAAGGCTCAATATTATTTTACTTGAGCCGAAAGTAATGAAGACGACTCTAGATTAAAATTACCTACTATACGAAGTGAAGCAGGTTTTCACAATTATTTTCAATTTTGAACGATCATGATTATCTGCAGTATACACCTTTGTCAATTTATAAATTAATTTAACATTGCAATGGCATTTTCGTACTTTTTTCCAGTTTTTAAACAATGAATTTCGATGATTCATACTCAGTAACTTTTGAAAGTAGTTTAATACTTATTTCACCAGGTTTTTTTCAAATCTATCTTCCGATATGTCGAGTATATCGATGATGTTCTTCCAAAATGATGTCAGTAACTTTCCAATTCACCTACCTACTTACTTCTTCAAGTTTTTCCAAGTAGATCTTCCGACATATCCATAAATGTCTTCCTGAATGATTTGTATATTGTTTTAAAGCGATTAATTTTACCTACCTACTTCATACGTTTTTTAATGTAGATCTTCCGATATATCGAAATATCGATATATTTTATCCGATGTATCAAAGGTATCGATATCTCATTGACGATATATCATTTGGTCGATATATTTCATTCGATCTGCCATCCCTAAACACGAAACAGTATTCAAAGAAACAAACAACAATCGCGTTTGGTCAGCTAAAATTTGAACGGAGATTAGGCCCCTTTCCGTTAGTGAAACGAAAACCTAAGCCACCAAGCGAACTGTTGGGGAAGGATTCAACTCATTTCAAAAACTGTTCGGTACATTGAAGTCCCCATAGTTGTACCATCAAATTTGAACTTTTTTTGTAAAATGATATTCCTTAATTTGTAAAACTGTCCATTATGGGAAGAAACGATTCACACTTGTTTTTCTGATATATTGTAAGTCCAACTCTCTAGTCCTCTTAAGGAGCGTACGGTTTGATCTAAAGATCTCTGAGTGGTCTCATTCGATTCTAGAAGTTCAATTTTATTTTAAATTGGTAAAACAAGTTTATATCAAGAGTTTCCGACGTCGCGGGTTTTGAAAATAAAAACCCTTATTTTTCACCCCTTAGAAGTAACTGATTATGGCGCACATCTCCCAAAGGAGCTGAAGTACCTACCAAATTTCATCGAAATAAGTCCATGGTAACTAAGGAAAGTGCCAGGGATAGACGGTTTTCTTAAATTAGATTTTTGGATTATATATACCTTGAAACGTAAACCTTCACATGTTGAGGAGGTTTGAACTTTTTTCTTGCTCGATTCAAAAGATTCATTTTTGAAAATAACAAACCAAAATCTGAGACGAATAATTTGCTGAAGTCACCTTCAACAGTTTCAACCCAGAAATCTATTCATGGATTTAATGCTATTGTATTCCTAAATTATGCCTCTCATATATTTAAAAAATAATTATGCAGAATATATTCATATCAACGCTGGTTAGAAACGAATAAATTTGACGTGTCATTCAAAGTAGGCTGCAGTTTATATTCGCAGAACTTGGCTACGTGCCCTCACTGTACTCGTAAGTTTAAGAACTTACGTCTTTAAACATTAATTTATCAGGTTTTATTGTGTGAGTCAAGCCGTAATTCCAGCGATGAAGCTCCATGTAGGGTCATATAGTTGGGATTATGAGTGCATGGACACAAACACCCTGAGATTGTTCCTCCTATCACGTCCAGTCTGCATATTACCGACCCGTAATGAGTGGTTTCCCGAGTTTCAGAGCTGCAGAATGTCTTACTTTGTACTTTGAAACTTATAATGTTGAAAATTATAGTGTACTTACTTTTCTATTGGTTCCTAACAGATTGAGGAAGACGAGTTAAACAATTATGTACCAAATTTTTAGGTTTCCCATTTTTTCCGGGAGTGGGGAAACTCTTTAAGACCGAAGGGGAAGTTTCACACGAGGTTCTAGATTAGACGTTATTGGGAGACCGGGCAGTGACTTCGGCTGTCGACGAACAAGGCCGAACATTGCCGAAGGCCCGCCTTGTTGCTTTCCTTTTATCAAGGTGATAACGCGGCGAGTAAATTGTTCAACTTGTTGTTTCATCGCAGCAACGTCGTTGACACATTTTAACGACACTTCTACTAGTACCTAGTTTTTGCTTTGCTGATTTTCCGCGTGTGTTTTCCCTGATTTCTCGAATCCCTCAGTGTGGTTATAGTGTATCTGGACTATGGGTACTCGCTACGACGAAGTGCTCTTAACTGCATAACTTGTCTCCGTTACTCTGTGCTCTCAACAGAAGTCGCATAACAAAATAATTAATAGTGGTCCTATTCCTAAAAGTACTAGAAGAGTTCCAAAATCCCGTAACTGTCCATAAGGCGAGTGTAATAGGGACTCGAAAATGGAAAGAAGACCAAGATAAGATACGGCCACCAAATTACAACGATTTCCTTAGTCCTGTTTGCTGTTGAGATTCAAATATCTAAAATCTTTCAAAAAATCCACTCTGGAGAATACTTGTATAGTAGATTACATAAGGTACGGAATATAGGTATATATTAGAAAGATATCACCGTCTGCTCCTAGCAATTGATAACAGGAGATTGTCATGACAATGGAATAAGCGCGAAGGACTGACACTCGGTTGGGTTCGGCCTTGTTCGTCGACAGCCGAAGCCGCTGCCCGGTCTCCCAATAACGTCAACGAACTACCATTCCTGATTACCATAACTACCATCCTAAAGATTGTTGTCTCGTAATCGTTTTCGTTTCTCACATTCGTTTGCGCTTCTCTTATTGTTTTCTCTCTGAACAGTTATGGACGTGAAAATGATGCCAAGTGTCGTTTTATTTTGCGAAACGTACCCAGTGATTCAATGACGGCTGATCCCCAAAACCGTCACTGGTTCATGTTATAGAAATATGAGAAACGAAAACAATTATGAGACAACAATTTTTAGAATGGTAGTTATGGTAATCAGGAATGGTAGTTCGTTGAAGTGGCGGGAGGTAGCATAGGTATAGGTAATCTAGAGTTTCACCCCAACAGTGTTGGACTCACCGATTTGGGCTTACCAACTAAAACCCTCTGCGTAGGACTTACCCTGGAACCACTTGTACAGTATTACTTCAGGGTTAGCCCTTTTTCTGTCTAGAGGCTGCTCCAGTCCGAGATCTATCCAATCTCTCCATCAATCTTATTCCCCTTCTTCCTCCCATCTTCCGTCCAGCTTTTTTACTCTGAGGACTGCTGTGACAAATACTGCCATTGCGTCCCAGCTCGACTTGTTCTTAACCATCTCATGTATGATTGTGTGTGGATGCTCCAATGACCTCATCTGCGCTCTTCCTCATATCCTCCCATTGTGGGCAGGTGAAGGTGCGGCAGATACCATCCTCTATTATCGCAAGTATCTGCACTCCATAGACATATACTACTACTACTAGTAGTAGTATAATTAGTAGTATAATTACATATATATAATTATATATATAATATAATATTATTATAATATAATATAATAATATAATATTATTATTATAATATTATATGTATATTATATATGCTGCACTCTGGGTCAGTGGCTTTCCCAATCTTCACTAAGAAAAAGTGGAAAGGAATTGAGTCAGGTAATAATTCACATCACCGTGTTTTCTCTCCAGCCAAGCCTTTAGATCGTAAATTTATTCTAGCTCATTAAATTCATTAATAAAAGTCTAACTAAATTGTTTGGTCTTTATTAGTTTTACCGACGTGATTTCAAGCTATTCACTTATTTTGATAATTGTTTCCTTGTTGACTTTATTTTATCAATTTTGTTTTGTTTTACAGGTACGTTGCGTCACGTTATCACGAGGTTGCAACGGTAAGCTAAAACCAATCTCAGCTTTGAATATTTTGTGAATATCATCCCCCCACTCGTCCACCATGCTAATTTCGATACTCTGATGAAGTACTTGATGTGCACCTGGGAAGTGCAAGAACCGAAAAAATAACTAGAAAGAGGTTGAGAGTTTAAGAGTAGGTGGCGCGCAAGGATCGTTAGGATCCACATTATTTTCTGTAAATTATCCCTCCCTTCCTCCCCTTTTAACTCAAATTTTGAAATTCCGGCAAAGTAGTGCACAACTAGATAGATTACTGCGTCGAACAGAAATTAACCAGGCGAATTGGTAGGAAATTTTGGCCTAGGGAGTGTACACAGAATTCAACTCTAAAACGCACGTTTTTGAAGCTTTAACCAACCCCATTACCGGCCAAATTCAAAATTCCAAATAAAAAAAGAACCTCAAAAATCGGTGGGAGAATAAGACCTGGACAGAGTACACACGATTTTGTCACACAAACACGGACATACACCTATGGTTTTTCTCACCGATTTGGATTCAGAATGGTCTAAGACGGATTTGTACGTGGTTATATTTTGACATTTTCATGTCTTTCATATGGCACATAAAAAAAAAATCGTCACGAAATTTGTTGCGACGAAATTTGTCCCAAGTCGCCACAATGATGATTATGACCATCAGAAGTGAAGTTGTTAGGTACTTTACAGGTAGGTACTTTACAGTTAGGTAGGTACTTTACAGTTTGATATTACCAGATCAGCTGAGTCGAAAATTGAGCTCCCAGATCAGCTGAGTCGAAAATCGAGCTCCCAGATCAGCTGAATCGGAAATCGAGCTCCCAGATCAGCTGAGTCGAAAATCGAGCTCCCAGATCAGCTGAGTCGAAAATCGAGCTCCCAGATCAGCTGAGTCGAAAATCGAGCTCGATTTAGTAGTTTATGTAGTTTATGGGAGGTATGTAGTTCATGTGTCGTGAGGGGAGGGGGGGGCATGAAAATGTTTCAATGTGTTGCAGACTCGTATGCAAGCGTTTTTCCAAGTATTTTCTCTCCGTTGCGTGTTGCCCTCCATCACTGTAGATTAGTCGCTTGAGGAAGCCCAAGTCTTACTGTGGGTCGTCCTAAAAAATTCACGTTTTTCTTCGTCCAAACTCAAATTTCTCTGTACAAAACTGCCCTAAAATAACATTTCAGTAGACCATTGGAAAGGTGACGTTCTTAGGAAGTGTCGCAATTTGGCGGCTGTCGTAATCCACACCAAATCAAAGAAATTAGTCATTTCAACAAATCGGACAATTTCAATAAAGGATTACTTTTAGAATATTCTCAATTTAACGCTCTTCCCGATGGTGTAATCAGATTTTGATTTTCTTGAAAACTGAGGGGGTTTTGACTGTTTTAGCGCTGCAAGGTCGAAGACAGGTTGAGGGGTGGTGGTGGGGGGGGGGGGGGGAGGCGAAGTTGAAAAGAAAAGTTGTTGAAAATTAGTTGTAGAATCGATTCCTAAAGTTCGGCGAGTCGAGTCTGATACACCCTGTATTCTCATAATGAAAGGCCTTCGTGAAGTTCGAGTCAGTGGTGACGGTGAACTGTTTTCCATCTCAATTCTCATATTATTGCTTTCGAGTCTACCAAGGTGGCGTAAGCATTGTTCTCACCTTTCAAAGTTAGAGAAGTCCTACAAAATCAAAATTTCCACTCGTGTTGTAGAAGGTCTCCTATGAAAATCTTGGCCTCTGCGCGTGCGCAATGGGTTTCTGCCGTAACTTGTACTTTTTCCATCCAAATTCGATAAAATTTTCAAGGATTGAGGTGGTTGATGTGTAGATGGTCCCCATCAAATGCAGTGTGGTCGGATCTTCGCTACCCGCTGCGCATGCGCCTACGAGAAATCGTAAGCTAACTGCTAAATAGTTTTCGTTCGATATCAATGAGATTTTCATTGGATGGTTGAGGCTGTGGAATGAATGTCCACGTTATGTCATCAAAGTTGTAGGGTAGTCGTAGGTAGGTACTTGGTGATTGAAGTTTTGACATTCTTTGCTACGCATCAGATCATCTATTATACAATTGTAATTGATTCTGCTTGTTATTATAAAATGGAATTGAGTTCTCGCAGAAATTTGTGATGAGTTCTCTACTTCTATGCAGAATCGTATCTAATTTTTAGCTGTTGAATATTCAAGAGGCTGATTAAATCAACGTTTCGTAAAAATTGCTATTAATATGAATATTATTAATTATAGTATTAATTATAAACTACGTTATTTTGACATTAATTCCTGTCGTTCCGTATGAAGTCGAGTTGTATGTCTTTCTTGTACGGTCTCAGTCCCCAGAATAGCTCGACATGTACAGTTAATCCAATTATGAACTAGACGAGCGGTACAACGAAAAATCGGTACTTTTCAACATTTGTAGAAGAAAAATATATATATTTTATGGCGTCGTTTATCATGATGCTGGGAGTGGGTAAGGATGAGATGAGAAAATGAACATTGTTCTGTGCCACTCAGAAACAAGTTGGCCACGCCTACACCCCACCAGTTATCTCAAAGGCACCCGAGGATTCGTCGAGTGGAAATGAACAGGTAAAACCGAAAGAACCGTCTCCCACGGGATGCCCCACTATGTGGACAGAGCAAATGGAGAGTGGGAGTTAGAACAGTCGACAGAAGATGGAGTCGTTCAAAGAAGAGGCCTCTCTTGTGTTCCTCGATATGTCTTGTTCAGCGATAAGAGCTCGCTGGCGGTACAGCCGACATTGTTAGTACTATGAAGTGAAACAGATGGGTGAAAAATGACGCAACGAAGGAAAATCCAATGACAGCCTCCTCTTATGACGTATTCGCACGAACTAAATCACTAGCTACGAAGTTATGGAAACCCCTCTTCGCTAAAACTGACGAGTTTCTAAGTCAGATTACTTGATTTTGATTTCGACGTTTAGTTTACCATCAGTAACAAACAAAGATGAACGATATACACTCAGTTTCTAAGGCTGTGTCCCCATTTTATTGATATTTTACTTCCGCTTGAAGGCAGCATTTTCGAGAGGAAACTTGAATTGCTTCTCATTTGGAAACTGTTTGCACAATCATTAAAATTGCAGTTAATTGTGTTGGACAATGGGCGGCGCTGTGGCCGAGCGAGCTACGGCGTGTGTCTCTGGAGACGGACCGGTTGCAGGGGCCGTGAGTTTGAGGCTCGCTTCGGGAGCATATTTTCGGGCAAGTCGATCGCAGTTCCCCCTCGTGTTAACCTAGGGCGGTGAGGCCAATGGGAAGCCATTAGCGAAATCATCAGAACAAATTCTGATCTTCCCTTAAGAAGACAGCTGATGACGTCCGCGACGCCAGAAATGGCAGTCGGACGAAAATCCAACCTGAAATGGTTGTTTACTTTACTTTTTTTTTTTGTTGGACAATTTTTTCATGAATTTTGAGCAACAATAATTCGAATAAACTGGGTTTGAGGCAAAAATTTGGGGAAAAACTCAAATAAGAAATTAAGGGAGGGTATGCCAATCATAATTTGCTCTTCAGAATTTAAGTTTGATTACAGATTCTAGCTTTAGTTCAGGCATTTCGATCAACACTTTAAATAATCGCTCCACACGCTTCATAGTTACGTCAGCAAAGACGTATGGAATGGCTTGGTGGAGATCGAAAATCACTTTCCGCAAGATTTGTCGCGAAAAGAGTCTGCGGGCAGGTTTTCGACAGGTCTTGATCAGCTAAACTCCCACCTTCGCAGAATTCGAGTGATGGACAGCCCTAATTGCTCTCTATGCCAGATCCTCGTAGATGCACTATGCTCAGGGACTTAAGATCAACTTCTCTTCCTGACGTCACCACATGGTCGAAGATATCAAAACTATATGGGGGTACAAGAGGCCGCATGGCGGAATAGGCAATTGCCAAATGGCGTAGGACAAAAAAATATTTTAAAAAATTAAATAATAGTTACGTCAAATTTTGTTTCGGTACTCATAATTTGTAGGTGCTCAAATTTTGAAAACTAAATGACATGAAAAGTCACAAAGAGACTCTTTGGCAGGGAAAAATACGAAAACCAAATCTGTATTTTTGGTAATCTTGGAAGTTCAGAACTGAATCGTCACCTTCATTGAGCTCGGAGCTCTGAAAATCCAACTGCCTCAAATATTGTATTTTATAATTATTTGATATTTATTTGACTGTCTTCAACTCAGGGGTGTAAGATCAACTTTTCTTCCTGACGACACTAGATGGTCGAAACTATATTGGACTACAGGAGGCCGCAAGGCGGAATAGTCAATTGCCAAATGGCGTAGGATAAAAAATATTTCAAAAAATGAAATAATAATTACTCCAAATATTATTTTTGTACTCACAATTTGTAGGTGCTCAAATTTTGGAAATCAAATGACATGAAAACAGTCACTAAGAGTCAAGAATGTCACCATTCGATTCGGCAGGGAAAATGCGTGGAGATCACTGAGGCGGAATTCACAGTCATTGCTCAACGCCGAGGAAATCCTCAAGGAGGCGATGAGGAACCGTCGCATGCTCAGCGCTATTCACAGTCGTCATGTCGAGGGAATCCTTGAGGAGTTTCTCGAGTCATCGACCTTTTCCAGTACTCACATCCCAATTCCCAGTTCAGGAGGGTACAATGTAGAGGTTTTCTGGAATCACTAGGATACTTTCCAATGTCCAGATTGTCAGGGGATCCGAAAGAATGAAATTCGTGATATTGTTTGAAGGCACTGTGAATGATTCAGGAATTTTCAAAAGCAGTGCAATCAGACTCCACCTTGAGAAAAGCTATCGCCACTTAGGTCATATTCTAATCCACCTCAAATAATCACCAGCAGAAGTCGCACAAACATAAAACCAACTGACTTGAATAGAAACCACAGAGTACCGGAGACAAGAGAAACAAAAATAACAAACCCACATGCTAGTATAACTCTCAAAACTGCTATAACCTCAGTGATGTTTTGCTGGGGAAAAATTCCTCGTTTTCTTCCCTCCAAACGGGGAAATTCCCCGTTTCCTTCCCTCAAAATAGGGGGAAGCATGCTAACAGTGCTGACAACTGCTGGATGAGGAACTGCTCAAGGCCCAGATCGAGGAATTCCTCATGTCGAAGAGATCCTCGAAAGATGAGGAGATCCTCATCTGAACTATGAATACCAAAATTCGAGGAGTTCCTTATCTCTCTGAGGAGTTCCTCGGGTTAGGATTTCCTCAACGTTTCCTTGAGCCAATGATTGTGAATTCCGCCCTAAACCTCGAAAACCGAATTTGAGCTTTTGGTAATCTTGGAGGTCGTGGAACTTCAGACCACTGAATCATCACCTTCATTGAGCTCGGAGCTCTGAAATTCCAACTGCTTCTAATATTATTTTGGCATCGAGGACTAATGCACGTGGACAGTTTCCCACGTACTGCCCAAGTATCCATGTCGTGGCTGCACGGACGGGTGGTCGGTTAGAAACCACTCGAACACGTGCGAGTTATCGACGTTTGCTAGCTCTCCTTGCATCATCGAACTCAACTGCTACCTACCTCAAAACAAATCACGAGGAGCACTATTAATGTGCTCAATAGCTGTCTGATACGATTGAAAGATCAACAAATTATTACACAATTGTTTATTATGTAGAACGCGGCTTTTCCTTTAATCCTACTTGCAATTACTTCGCTATCGAAGATTCTTGGTTGTTGAGGAGCACAACTCTGCCGTAAAAAGGCAAAACAACTCATCTCGTAAAATGTGAATTGTACAGCAGAGTGGATCTAAGTTTTCGGTTGAAAATGGGTCGTGTATCTCTCCAGTTGATGATAAAAACGTCATTTCTTCGGGCTTGGATAATCGACGCCCGTGTATGAAAATGTGCACTGACTCCATTTTGTTTTCGAACAGCTCATGAACTCCAATCAAATACGATCGGCACCCCTAAAATAACATGAACGTATAAGTGGATATTTTATGATGAGCATCCTGTTGTATTTATTACACAACAACGGTTGTCAATAATATCAAGGCGTCCTAAATACTCCTGCGAACTTACAGAGGGAACGAAATTCATTACTCCTCTCAAACAACTTGGCGGGGAAGCAACAGTTAGTCGGGCTGGAGATAACGATATCTGCCGAGTTGATACAAGCAGGTGGGAGTTTCAACTTGTTTGCAAATCCGAAGCTCTGACTTCTCGTTCACTATTTTACATAGACATTTATACATAGTAACTTGAGGGATCGTGTTACAGGATACTCGACAGTAGTGTTTTCGGAACTGTTCTGCATCCATTACCATAACTTTCTGTTGTTTCTCGTTAACAATAATTATTATTGGGCGGTTGGATACACCTGGGATGAAACTAACTCCTTGTTGATGGGTCTAAGAGAACATTCAGGCGTCAAATGCATAACTCCTCGATTTGTCCAGGGATAAAACCGAATAGTTTAAAATAGGTTTAATATTGTAGCTGCAATGTCTTGTCGGTATATATAATTAACCCATTTACGCCCATAAATATTTTCATCCGAAATTTTCTTTGAAATTCCATAATATGTAATTATAAGAATAACTATGATAAGAATATTATAATGGTTCCATTTTAGTCTAAAAACATGGAAAAAATGTGTATCAAAATGTCCAGCTCTTACTTTGGAAATAAGGTACAAGATGCGGTGCCATTTGGCACCGCTGGGCGTCTGGGGGTACTGGGTTTCAAAATAGCTACAATAGACGAGAAAGGGATTTAAAATTTGAAATTTAGTTAAATAACTAAATTACAAAATTTGTAATTTAGTAATTACAATTTGTAATTTAGTAACTTAATGTTCTATCATTTAATGATAGAAGGTTAAGAACTGAGTAGGTAGGTACAACAATGAAAAATTGAACACTCTCGTCTGAAAAAGAAAAATTGCTCACTGTCTTATTGAAGAAACGGTCCAAAATAATCCAAAAAGTCCAACCCGACATTTTGGGCACATTCGAGTTTGGGAGTCATACATATCCAGAGCACATTTCCTTCACTTGTTCTCAGACGTCCTTTCTGCCAAATGCCCAATACTGTCGAAACTTGCCTCAGTGGTTATGCGGGTGTGCAGAATTCTTCATCGTGGGGCGAGTCATGGCGTTGGGAATTGTTGTGAGATATTCACTCACTGGCCAGCTGTGGCCGCGCTCGCTATAACGCGCGTCTTACCGACGAGTCTCGGACCAGCTACTGCGGGGAAGTCGAGAGTTCGAGTCTCGCCGCTGGGGCGTGTTTTAGTGCATGTAAGCACGATATATCGGGCTCAGCCCCCTCATCAGAACCTAGGGCGGTGAGGCAATGGGAAGCCATGAGCGAAATCATCAGAACAAATTCTGATCTTCCCTTCGGAAGACAGCTGATATCATCATGAAATGGTTGTTTACTTTACTTTACTTACTTTATTAGTTAATTTTGTAGTTGTAGTTGTTTTGTAGTTATGAAGTATGTTAGATGAACAACTAGAATTACACATCGAACAGTAGGGCAAAATATTTGAAGTAGGAAGAAGACCTACTGTTTAATGGTAGTAGTAGTAAAAGCCTTTTATTAAATATCAATAAGACTATAGTGTGCGTAAAGAATTTAAATTTAGGTAAATAATAAATAATTCCTTTAACAAAGGCATGTAAGTCGTCAGCACTAACTTGTGTTGCACATCTTTCAACACGATATCTCATACCTAGGAGTATTATCAACGCTATGCAAACTATGCAACGTTAACAGATATAAGTTAAGTAGTTTATCAAGTCACGTAGCTTAATAATAAGTTGTATAGTTATAGTCTAATTTGCAATTACACTAACAGAAATAAGTTATATAGTTTTTTTTTCTTGTTGAATATCACATAATTAATAGTGAAAGTTATTAGTCATAATTAAATTCCCTAACCATCATTTTTCGGTAGCCCCAGGCAGCTCTTACGTGACTAGAATTTTTCACTCGTCCCCACTGAGTATAGAAATGTTCTTCTGTTCTCACTGCTCGTCCCATTTGTCTCATCTCATCCTAATTTCCCTCACACCCGTAGACGAAATAGTAGGCGTTTTCTACTTCTCTTCGAATACCAAATATAGTGGGTTGTATTGATTGCACAATTCCTACCATTCAATAGTTCAAAATCCAAAGAAGAAGGTAAAAATTCAAAATTGCTTCTACCCAAAATCTCAATTATTCGAAATACGCCTTTTGGTTTATTATTTTCAATAATGAACCTTTGGAATCGACCAAGAAAAAAAAATTCTAACACCCCCTCAAAATTTGATGGTTTACGTTTCAAGTTACGTAGAATCCAAAAATACGCCGTCCGCCGTACGCGGCACTTTTGCCACTTAGCATTGACCGATTTTGATGAAATTTGGTATGTAGGCTCCATTTGGGGTCTAGTTGTGCCCCGAAGCTTTTGGTTGATGTAGGTCACTTCTAAGGGTTCCAAAATCAATTTTGAAATTTCGAAAACGCCCTAACTCAAAAAATTTTGATATAAAGGTATTGTTTTTCCTTCCATTTAAGATTCTATAGAATTTTTAGAATTTTTTGAGACCACGCGGAGCTCTGTAGGACAAACCGTTCGCTTCCTACGAAAATTTAAGGGTTTATATTGAAATATATATATATAAATCAAAACACGAGTGTGAATCGCAAAAGAGGCCTAATCTCCGTTCAAATTAGAGCTGACCGAAATGCAATCGATGGTTGGTGATTTTGATTTTTTAAAATTTTTTTTTGTTTTTTATTTATTTATTTTTTTTTTTCTTCATATTGGACGGTTGGTGATTTTGTAGACGAGTCATCTATATAGAAAAATAATAAACCATTGTGTAATAATTTGCAGCGTTTTTGCTTGGGATGGCTGTATCCTGCTCACCTACCTTGGAAGAAATTATGTGAAGTCAGTGTATTATGGTTTACATCTCTAACGTTTGTTATCGGTGAGATAATGTCTGAAATACCTGAGAAGCTGCGATATTCATTGTGAAGTCTCAAAGATGTCTCACCTCGAAAGCTGTGAGTCGTTGTGATTCGGTTAAGCACAGTTGGAGAGTTCTCTGAGATAATCTCCGATGTGTAGGAAGTTTATTCACCTTCTCGAGTGTTCACTCCACTCCGTCACGATAAGATTGTAATTGCCCCCAACAAACTACTGACACCAAAATGTCATCTCGCATTTTTCAGGGCTTACGCACATTGTCGCGAATCTCCGGTAATGTCGGTCAAGGACGCCTTTAATAGCAGCCCCCACCGCCGTCTCATTTTAGTTACCTCTCCACCCTTCAGACTCAACGTTCATTGTCCCAACTCACGCTTTGTTCACAGCGAGAGCCGGAAAGTTAGTCAGAGTTCAACCTGTCGTGGCTAGTTCAACTTCGTAGGAGTGTTGGTGTGTAACGGCGGATGTTAGTTGGAAACGTTTATGACCTCCACTTCACTTTCGAGGAGAAACTTAGGGTTGAGCTCAGTCGGTTCATGAATAAGCGACTGTTCCCCTCAACGAAGTCACCGCTTTTAGGAGCCCGAAACGTTTTCAGGGGGTCGGTTTTGATGGTGAGGCAACAACTACACCTGTTACCGTTACTTCATCATGATAGTCGACTTTACTGCTCTGCCGTACCTTCACCCTTCGCGGTTCTCTCTTTAACTGCCGCAGGAACGTATGTACTACGCGATACGCGATCTCTACTTCATCGTAAATTTTACGGACTGACTTCAGTTGAGTGTGAATTCCGTCGAGCCCTCATGGAAAGTGGATTAAATTGGTTGGACACCGCACAGCTAGGAGAGAAATGACATTTCTACATCATTCAAAAGAAAGGAACTGCCAGACGGAAACCCGGATTCGGCCCTCCTTCACTTCCACCTCGTGCCAAAACTGCAATTGTAGATCAAATGTTTACCATGTTTTTGATTCATTCTCAGGATGTGTTTGTTGATATTTGGTTAGATTTGGATCATTAAAAAAAATGAAAATTATAACACGAGAATATCGGTTATCAGGCATTAATATAGGATCATGGCTGCTTCCGCGCCTCCCATTTCCGCGATGCTCTAACCTCTTAGAGTCTCGTTTTCGCGCTTGATGAATGATTTATGACCTTGTAAGGATTTATAAGTGGAAAGAACACAGTAGGTCTATCGGGTAGATACGAGTATATCATTGTGAAATGAAAAGCACTTCTATCGGATTCCAAATTCAAAGTGAACTTTTATTAACAACGTATCTAGTAAAGCAGAAAGGAAATTGCACGTTTGAGAGACAGAAAATTAGAATTGTTTTATTCATTAAGTTCACTGTCATGTGATGGTACTGTTGACAACCAAAAACAATAGTAAAGGTGGGCGATGAATTTATGATCTGACTTCAATAGTTTCAACTATTCAAAACGGTCACTGTAGGTTTCTAAGTGGCTGTCACCACACAACTTTCTACCCATCCTTTTGGTTTGGTGTACAACGTCAGCTCTTCTTTCCATTTGGCAGCTTTATCCTGAATATTACATCTGAACTTTTCTTTAGCAACCGACAAGTTCCCACCCTGGGACTCTGCAACTCTGGGACATCTTCCCACCCTCCTTCTTGGCATGTGGTACCACACTTCCTCGTCCTCCTTGAATCTAGGAACAGTAGAGTGTACTATATATAGAGATAAATAGAGTAGATCATATCTCTTCTTGCTCTCCTCTGCGGCTCTCTGCAGTCTCGCTATTTTATTCGCCTCCATTGACTGCTCATTTAGTTTGCTTGCATACTCCGTTTTGAATCTAGCAGCTGGACCTGTGAGGAGATGAACTGGAAGGATTAATTCCCTTCCCACTTTTTAGGCTAATATTGTGAAATGAAACGCACTTCTATCGGATTCCAAAACTGTGAGATGAACAACGGATGAACAGTGAGAAATGGCATTTGTACATCATTCAAAAGAACCCTCTCCACGAATGATATTCCAGTGTTGGCCACGTAGAACTAATTGCTTCTGGAGCGCTCGTGGAGAGTGGATTACATCCTGCGGTATGATTTCGTTAGGCAGTGCTTTAAAGTCGATTTTGACCCACTCTGCTGCACAAATACAAAGCTTTGATACCGAGGCAGCTAAACAAAGTTCTCTATCCCGTTTGATTGTCCAATTTTTCAGAAAATCGATTGATACTTGATAGTTGACTTTATTCTGTGATGATGAAAACAAAACCTAAGTATACCCCATTGGGGTATTTCACTCAATTTAAAAAAAAAAAGTTTCAAAAGAGTATGTCTCAGGAATAACGGCAATCGGGTCTGATCGCCGAGAAAATGTTTTTAAAAAATCAGAGAAGCTAAGGAAAGATGAAGATTTGAATGGTGTGACGTAGCTAGCCAGTCGTGACGTAGCTAGCCAACTGTCTTTGAAAAAAGTATCCATGCACAGAGAAGAGATGAAACCCTTAGAGGACCTCTTGGATACTACAAAAAACTACTCACACGCGCGCGCGGCGTAGTGTGTGTGCATTTATGGCGGCCCGCCTTTTTTTCAAATGTGTGATCTCTTTAATTAATTTTTCTACCACATGTTATAGTACCGTGAACTGGGGTGATACTGATATGCTGGGGTGATACTGATCAACAAGCTTTTTTTTATTTGCATGCGATTGCAGAACTCCACACAGTCCGAAATGGAAAGTTAGGCCGTGTTATGTGTTCGTAGCAATGTTTTCTCTGGGGGGATATCGTTCCCGCCCGAAAGTCTAGGTTACCATGGTAGCTGATAAGGAAATAAACAAATCTCAAAATCGGGCCCAGCAGACATTGTGATTATAACTTCGGTTGTGCCGGTGTCGGGTGTTGTGTGGTGAAGTTCTAGCGAAAAGATTTTGTTTCTACTAGAGCTAAGCATGAAATATCTGCAATTAGTTTGTTTTTTTCCGTGTTACTACAGTTGGTTATCTGTTAAAAACAAAAACAACTCATATCCAGGGGGTGATAGTGATCACGGCCGAAATGCCCCGAAACTATCAAAAAGTGATTGGTCCATCATTATTTTTGGCAACAAGTGCTTTAAAATAAGTTGTTTCTTGTCAGTTACCAAACATGTGCCACGAATGGTCTCAATATAATAATAAATACTGAAGAGGATATTACGAGTCTTGAATTTTGGCATTATTCTGATTTATATAAGTTAAGAGTTGGTTTTCATTAGTTTTTCAATTAAAATTGTTCTGAAATTCGTTGTTAGAGGGTTTTTTTTTACCTCAGGGTACTAAAAAACAATTTTTAATTGTTTAAGTTCGATTTTTAATCGTTTTTAATATGTTTAAGTTCGATTTTAAATTAGTTATCACTATCACCCCCTATGTGGGGGGTGATACTGATCAATTTAATTATTTTTTTAAATGAGCTTAATTCAACAAAATTTCAAAGTTTGGTATAGGATACTGTTCGTAAGATGTGGGAGAATATAAACTATTTTTTTCAGATTGTTTTGAATTATTACACTGGTAGTTTTCGAAGAAAAACTGTAGAAATTGATCACTATCACCCCAGTCTACGGTATCATTGGGCTTAAAGTTGGAGTATAGAGGTTTTCAAGGGTGCTGAATCCAAAATTTGAGGTCAAAAACCTGAATTTCCGACCCACCAAAATACCCCGTCGCATCATCATGAATTTACGAAAATTAATAATAATAAATCATAAAATCATTATCATCAAAAATAAATCAACAATACCTACTTATTTTTTCTTCCAACATAATTTAGTAAAAATATTTTCTGTTGTGTTAATATTATTGTTGTACTATTCAGCCGTCCTTGGCAAGAAAGGCGCAGCTCGAAAATTTGAAATTAGAAGAAGCAATTTTAGTTACTTACCTTTTGAACTTAATTAATAAGTTCAAAAGGTAAGTAACTAAAATTAATTACCTTCTTTTTGTAATCGGAACCATTAAACGCTAGCTCCTTAAGTGCTCGTGTGGTTTTAAACGGTCATTATGGCCCTATAAACTGAAAAAACTGAGGTACGCCTTCTTTATTCAGGAACTACAAGCTTTTGAAGCTTCTCGAAAATATCCACAGGCTTTCCTCCTCCCACTTTTGATATTTTACTCTGATCGTTCATCAATGCGTATTTCTAGTCGCAGTTCATTCCTCGTTCTGGGTCAGTCTAATCTCTTACGAACCGGCCCTCGGTAGCCCCTTCCATCTGAAGGAGCAACATTGCCACCCACCACCCCCAGTGCCACCCTAACAACAGTTCCAGTTTTCTAAGGATATAATCATCCAATGTTCATGTTTTGGTTTATTTTTTTTTCAATAATGAACCTTTGGAATCGACCAAGAAAAAAAAAATTTTAACACCCTCTCAAAATTTGTTGGTTTACGTTTTAAGGTACGTACAATCCAAAAATCGAATACAAATTTGGTCGTTCGTCCGCCGTACTCAACAAACGCCCTAACTCAAAAAATGTTGATATAAAGGTAGTATTGTTTTTCCATCAATTTGAGATAGTATAGAATTTATAGAATTTTTTGAGACCACGCGGAGCCCTGTAGGACAAACCGTTCGCTCCCAACAAGAATTTAAGGGTTGGGAGTTACGATAAATCAGAAACACGAATGTGAATCGCAAAAGAGGCCTAATCTCCGTTCAAATTTTAGCTGACCGAAATGCGATCGATGTTTTTCTTCATATTGGATGGTTGGTGGCTTATAATGTGCAGCGGTTTTTTTTTTTTTTTTTTTTTTTTTGTGCCATTCTTATTTGTATACGCTCTACACCCGTGCACTTGTTTAAGTCTAACAGTATAATGCCAACAGTAGAAAATAAATTAGAAGTTTACCCAAATTAGACATTTTCAAGAATTTAAAAAATTATCGATGCATCCACCTAGGGAATTGAATTGAAAAACTAAAACATTGCCACAGGAATCATCAAAATCGACCAAAAATTGCCAGAGAAAAGGGGGTAAAACCGTTTATTCACTGACTGAGCCCCCTCAAGGAGTTGATATTCAAGAGGACGTCTAGTTCCTGAGGGTAGAATTGAAAGTTCATTTTATTATACTGGTCAAATAACTCTATCGTACAGATCTTCCCAAAACTATCACGTTTCAACCGGAGTTGTAAAGCAGGTACAAAACGCTTCCAGACTTTCAAGATAATAACATTCAAAAAGTTCACTAGTTGAAGATATCAGTCGCCTAAGTTCAGAACTGTTTCTATTGAGGGTTCCTGCCTACCACTACTCAACCTCGTCGTGACCTCAATCAGATTTACTTCAATCTCACGGTAATTACCTAATTTCAAGCCTTGCTGGCCAATTAGATATTTATGACGGTTCGTATTCATCAAATACTTAAAATAAAACTCCGTTAGGGGAGATGACGATATTAATCGCTAGTAAAATGGATTTGTAATGAGAGAGGGTGTATAGGTGGCGGATAAGGTTTGGGGTTGGATCCTGAAACCCAAGGGATGATGTTGTAATGAGCTCCGTAATTCAAATTAGGTAGCTCATCCCAGACCTTTGTTTTAGATTATGGATGTTCAGTGGCTCCCAGCTTCGAACCCTTGGAGGGTTCCATAATCTCCTTAACTGACGTCGTAATTTACTGAGAAACAGTTTCTCAACGATAAATGTTTAACAGAGCGCCTTATGAAAAATATATTTCAAGATATCTTATTTTATACGATTTTTATAAATAAGAGATGAAATAATTCGTTCCACGTTCCTGGGAATTATATTGAGCTGTTGAGATTCGTTAAGGTCTTTAATGATCAATATCAGCCAATCTTCTCTTTCAACACCGATGAGGTGACGACGTGGAGTCTGAAAAGTTCAGGAAGGTGTAGGTTTGTGGTTTGTTTTATTATTTTGCTGCATTACTACATATTCTTCCATGACGACCGTCGGAATTCGGCCAAATGAAGAATCTCACCGAATTCTGTTTGCATTTTTCCTGAATATTTAATGGTGTGGGATAGAAGAAAATCGGGTTGATTTCGGAAAATAAGTCTCCTGTTATTTTCGGGAAACAATCAAAATTTATGATTTCAAAAAATAACCGGGAAAACGGACCTCTTCAACGTGAAGCGGAAACGCTCGCTGATTGGCTGTTCGGATCGCCGTCTCCTCCCGATGGAACGACAAAATCGTGTTATGTAAGAGGAAAGTTATCAAACAAAAACAGGGGAATCCTAATTTTCCCCATCTTACTTTTTCTATTTTGATTTATTATTTTCAATAATGAACCTTTGGAATCGACCAAGAAAAAAAAATTTTAACACCCCCTCAAAATTTGATGGTTTACATTTCAAGGTAGGTACGTAGAATCCAAAAATCGAATACAAATTTGGCCGTCCGTCCGCCGTACGCGGCACTTTTGCCACTAGTAGGCTCCATTTGGGGTCTAGTTTTCCCCCGAAGATTTTGGTTGATGTAGGTCACTTCTAAGGGTTCAAAAATGAATTTTTAAATTTTGAAAACGAACGATTTCCTCGAATGCTGGAGACGCCTGGAAGAGCACTTCCATTCAATAGGAGTAAAAATGGCTTCGGAGCTCACTCAGCTAATCAGTGATCTGAGGAGTGAAGAAGATCTCCTCGAATGCTGGAGACGCCTGGAAGAGCACTTCCATTATATAGGAGTAAAAATGGCTTCGGAGCTCACTCAGCTGATCAGTGATCTGAGGAGTGAAGAAGATCTCCTCGAATGCTGGAGACGCCTGGAAGAGCACTTCCATTCAATAGGATTGAAAATGGCTTTGGAGCTCACTCAGCTGATCAGTGATCTGAGGAGTGAAGAAGATCTCCTCGGATGCTGGAGACGCCTGGAAGAGCACTTCCATTCAATAGGATTGAAAATGGCTTCGGAGCTCACTCAGCTGATCAGTGATCTGAAGAGTGAAGAAGCCTTTGAGCAATGATTTGCAGCGTTTTTTACCCACCAACATTTTTTTTACCTACCAACTTTTTTTTACCTACCAGCTAGGTACTACCTACCACACCATACTGGCTTCATACCTTCACAATCAAGTTTATTAGAAAGAACTAAACGCTTCACACTCGATTGGAAAAATAGAAAACTTCATATGGAAATTTGATTACTGGTTACGCAGAAGGCAAAACTGTATACAAATCGAAGAAATGAACAGCGATCGCATTTTAGTCCGATAAAATTTGAATGGAGATTAGACCTCTTTTGCGATTCACACTCATGATTCTGTTTTATCGAAGGAAAACCTTCAAGTACTCGTAGGGACCGAACGGTTTGTCCTACAGAGCTCCGGGTGGTCTCAAAAATTTTTAAAAATTCAGTACTATTCAAAATTGGTGAAAAAACGATACCTTTATTTCGAGAGTTTTCGAGCTAGGGCACTCTTGAAAATTTCAACCCTCAATTTTCACCCCTTAGAAGTGACCTACATCAACCAAAAGCTTCGCGGCACAACTAGACCCCAAATGGAGCCCATATACCAAATTTGAACCAAATCGGTCCAGTGTTGCTAAGAAAAGTGCCGCGTACGGCGTACGGCGGACGGACGGAAATTTTTTATTCGATTTTCGTATTCTACGTACCTTGAAACGTAAAACATCAAATTCTGAGGGGGGGTTAAAATTTTTTTTTTTCTTGCTCGATTCCAAAGGCTTATTATTGAAAATAATAAACCAAAATGGTTGATGATGTCAATAGAATCGTAATATTCACGTCATATGCTGTGTGAATCAGGAGATTGCCAGTTTGATTGACTGATTTTGGTGCTGTATCTTGAATCCTAGGTCCCTGTGTTCACATTTCACTGGGTGGGATGTTATTCAAAAATTATCTCACCCTTGGGTGGGTTGGTGAGAAGTAGTTGGCTGACCTTCGTTTCCATGGGTTGCTCTGTGCTTTCTTAATTAGTTATGATGCCTTCAGAGCTACGTTTCTTTCGCTCAGTCTTCTTCTATATCTTTCGTTTCTGACGCTCATGCAACTCTGGAGAGGGCGCTGACAATGCTCAGCTACCTACGCAAACAACATCCAGCCAATTAATGTCTCCTCAACTCAACCAGGAGAATCAAAATGTGCACAACTCACCAGCATGTCAGGATTGAGGACTGAAATGCAGGAATAGATTCACAATAGCGTGACGAGAGTTGAAAAACTCAATCAAAATCCCCAGCTTCATCGAATTCACTGAGCAGCGGCATTTCCAAGGGGAGGTCGACCTGGTCGTAATCGTGATAGAACATACTTGCACTACCATCGCATCGATTTCGAATGGTTCCGTGAAAGGGGGTGACATTAGGACGCCCATTCACCTCTGTGTGTGTGTGTGTTGTGTAGGGGGAAAAAATTGTGAACGCCTCTACCGTAGTTCTCTATCGTATTTTCCTTGAACGAGGTCGCGGATCCGGTCTGATAGTCGGGTGTCGGTTTTTATCGGGGATGTTCTTCAAATGCGAAGAAGTACCTTCGACTCTAAATTGAATCGTATGAAATAACCTTCAGCCTTTATCTTTCAACCTCACAATATTTCTTTCAGATGATCGACATTTCCAATAAAATAATGAAACAGATCCGTCAATACTCTGAGGATTTTATTAGGTTAAGGGGGGTCTCAGTCGGTCGCCGTTCGTTCCTAGTATTTCTTCAAATTGGGGCAAAAATCTTACAAAAAAAAAGGAAAACTACTGAATAAACGGTTTTTTTATGTTTTCCCCATATTTCTCTGGCAATTATTGTTCGATTTTGATGATTCCAGCGGAAATATTTCAGTTTTTCAACTCCCTAGAGCCGTGCCCTAATGAATTCCTAAAACCCTTAAAAATTTCAAATGTAGGTTCAATTTTTCAAGTGTTTGCCCCTTCAATTCGGCGAAATACTGACCCGGAACGAGGAACGAACAAGTCAAATGCAATATTTTGCAGACGGGTGATCTCTAAAGAGAAATAATAAACCGTTGCTTAATAATTTGCGGCGTTTCATGGATACTTTAGTGGCATAAATTCTCATCAGCACTAAAATTCAGATTTAGCAAAAGGAAGGAATTTTGTTGAGCATGTTTGTTCATATTGAAGTGGTGACAGGCAGGTAAGAACAGGGAGTCTCCAACTCGTAAGGAAGGGGTGAAAACTAGGGGTGTGTCGGTCCAGGTATTTCCCTGGAACGGTTCCAACGGTTACAGTGACAAAGATGTAACCGTTCCAAATTACCGGTACAGTTCCATTACCAATACAGGCGATCAAATCCCACCCACATGACATGGATGAAGCAGGCACTGCCTGCCAGGCAGTCAAATCCCTATCGTCCTTCTTCCATGCTCATGATCTCAAATTGCAATACAATAGCATCATTTTCCTTGAAAATTAGCTAAAAGGAAGGAATTTGAACAAGTGTTACAGAAGAGACAATTTATTATAAATGATAGTGGCCAAACAATTCAAGGAAAGAATAATGACGTTGCAATTTAAGAACTTAACATGACAATAACAGATTAATAATACTGGAGACAACTTCTATGCTAACCAGTCCAGAAAATCACTTCCCGCTCAAGAGCCATTCCATGATACTATTATATTCCATGGATTATAGTCCATGGAAGTAGTAAGGGCGCTTCCAGGTACAACATGGAACAGAACTGAGAACAAGATCCATGCTTACCGGTCCAAAACCCTTCCCCGTCCAGAACCATTCTCCATGATATCTTATTGGTCCGGTTCCATCCTTACCGGTCCAGTTCCATCCTTACCAGTCCGAATGATCCCCTCCCGGTCCAGAGCCATTTCAAGATATCTTATCGGTCCGTGGAACTGGACCGGTAAAGGTCGAGTTTTTGTCACTGCGTGGAACCGTTCCAAGTTGATACTCGGTTCCACAGTCCCGGTACCGCTGTACCGACACTCCTCTAGTGAAAACGTTTCTAAACGGACAAAAAAAGAGTTTTTTCGTGATCAAGGTCCATACTTCTTGAACCCCACAGAGCTTGATCTTCAATCAATCAACCAAAAGCTGTGCTTTTTGGAAACGTCATTCCCTCTGGAATCGAATGATGAACAATAATTAGTGTCTCTGATAACTTGGGGTGATGTAATCGTCGTTACGTAAATCAGGTCGACACAGACGCTTGCAGGCGGCCCAGGGTACCGAACCCAAGCCAGCATCGAAATGTCGATCACCAATTATGGGCCAAATTTCAAAATGTTACCATCGTAGTTCTACACTAAGTATTTGCTTCTTCATTGGGCCATGATAATGGCAGAGGGTAATGGGCGGGGATGTAACCGTGGCGGAAGACATGTACAGGAGGAACGGAGTCCGGAAATTTCTTTGGAAACCATTTCACCGAAAACGGTAGGAAAATTCGTTGAAGAAACGAGCGGGGCGGATGGAAAGGGGGTAGTTGGGGAGCGTCCCGAGTCCCTAAAAGGCCGTAATCTCCGTTGAATATAATCTGAAGGAATTAGGTGGAATGTGAGAGAGTTACTCGGAGAAGCCTGGTGACAGGGCAGAGGGGAGGGACGTTTCCCTCTGGAAAATGGTCTGGGAACCTTAGACTGAAAAGCTTTAGAAAAGTCGTCATATCTTTTCCGCACTTTAGGCAGCGCCCTCTCCCTCGCCTCCCTGCAAGCTACAAGGGTTGGGGACTTATCGCCTGGCGCGGTTGCCCCTCTCAGTTTTCCGCTCATATCTTGCCTCGGCTTCCTTCTCCTTCCCCACAAAACCTTCGTTTTCTGCCCTCTTCTTCTTTTTGCCTTCCTCTTTTTTCATTTACATTTTTTCCCCCTTTCGAAGTGGTAAGAAGAAGCCGCGAACGGAGGAAGAGAACAAAATACAAGAACGAAATCCGCGTGGCAGATCAAGGTTTAATAAGACCACATATTGATCCGCGCCTCCTCTCATCCTTATACACCCTAAACTGCACGTGTACGGTGAAAAAAGACACGTGTTCGGGTGAGGATTAGGTATTAGACTGGAAGTCATCCCCGAAATAACAAAATTTTCTTCTTCGTATTCCAACCGCCTACTTCCCACTACTTCTTATTCTCTTTCTGAGGTTCCCACTTTCAAGGTTTTGTTTCATAAATTAGACTCAATTTTCCCTCTTCTGACACGAAAGTTTTTGTTACCAGAACGGTTGGACTCAAGAGAAGTCTGTCTCAGTAGTTCAAGGTGGAAACTTTTTTGGTTTATTATTCTCAATAATGAATCGAGGAAGAAAAAATTATATGGCCCGATATGTGGCCATATAATTTATATATGTGGCCCGAAGGTTTTTGGTTATTGTCAGTCACATGTAAGGGGTAAAAACGCTGCAAATTATTACACAATGGTTTTTTTTTTCTTCAAATTTTTCTATATAGATCACTCGTCCGCAAAGCCACCAACCATCCAACATGAAGAAAAACATCGATCGCATTTCGGTCAGCTAAAATTTGAACGGAGATTAGGCCTCTTTTGCGATTCACACTCGTGTTTCTGATTTATCGTACGTAAAACCCTTAAATTCTCGTAGCAAGCGAACGGTTTGTCCTACAGAGCTCCGCGTGGTCTCAAACAATTCTATACTATCTTAAATTGATGGAAAAACAATACCTTTATATCAAAATTTTTTGGGTTAGGGCGTTTTCAAAATTCATTTTTGAACCATTGGAAGTGACTTACATTAACCAAAATCTTCGGGGCACAACTAGACCCTAGATGGAGCCTACAAACACAATTTCATCAAAATTGGTGAATGCTAAGCGGGGAAAGTGCCGCGTACGGCGTACGGACGGCCAAATTTGTATTCGATTTTTGGATTCTACGTACCTTGAAACGTAAACCAACAAATTTTGAGGGGGTGTTAAAATTTTTTTTCTTGGTCGATTCGAAGGGTTTATTACTGAAAATAATAATCAAAACATGAACATTGGATGATTATATCCTTAGAAAACTGGAACTGTTGTTAGGGTGGCACTGGGGGTGGTGGGTGGCAATGTCGCTCCTTCAGATGGAAGGGGCAACCGAGGGCCGGTTCGTAAGAGATTAGACTGACCCGGAACGAGGAAGTAACTGCGACTAGAAATACGCATTGATGAACGATCAGAGTAAAATATCAAAAGTGGGAGGAAAGCCTGTGGATATTTTCGAGAAGCTTCAAAAGCTTGTAGTTCCTGAGTAAAGAAGGCGTACCTCAGTTTTTTTTTCAGTTTATAGGGCCATAATGACCGTTTAAAACCACACGAGCACTTAGGGACGTTTAATGGTTCCGATTACAAAAAATAAGGTTATTAAATAAATTATATTTATTTAATTTAAATATATGTATAATTATTAAATACATTTTTTTGAGTTAGGGCGTTTTCAAAATTCATTTTTGAACCATTAGAAGTGACCTACATTAACCAAAATCTTCGGGGCACAACTAGACCCTAAATGGAGCCTACAAACACAATTTCATCAAAATCGGTCAATGCTAAGTAGGGAAAGTGCCGCGTATGGCCGGCCAAATTTTTATTCGATTTTTGGATTCTACGTACCTTGAAACGTAAACCAACAAATTTTGAGGGGGTGTTAAACAAATTTTACGCCCTACCTCAAAAACGTTTATGTAAGTGCAGGTGTTGTTTTTTCCATAAAATTATAATTTTGATGATTTTTAAGAATTTATTGGCACCACGCAGTTGGTTGGATCCTAACCAATCCGCTTATGAGGATATTTTACTATCTAGTTAATGAATGTTCATAACATTTTTTCATGAATTTAACACAGTAGGTATTCTAATTCTAAGAAACGAATGAAACCACCCAGGCGATTTAAACAGTTGATGATCAGTGTTCAAAACGTTAATTAGTTCTGGGTTTTCCTTTCAAATGTCTGTTTAGGTGAGGCCCTATGGTAGCTATAGGTGACTCTTCTCTGTTCGTTTGATACCTGACCGATTCAACTTTCTGGTAAGATCAGTTACCTTGAGTCGAGACAAACACAATCCATCCGTTGAGTGTGGAAAACAGATCTGAGTCTAGCTGTGGGTGAATCGCAACACCACACGCTGTATGAGTGTGAGGTACTGGTATCCAAGTAATGAGTTTGGGATATACCTATTTTGAAGCTGTGCTCACTGTTTTTCCTTGATCTCCCGGTCAAGGGAAGAAAAAAGAAGAGGCTCGAGTCAAAAGCCCCGGAAAATTAATAAATTACATCCCAAACCTTCCTTTTGCGTAATTCAATCATAACGTTTTGATGGTCATTAAAGTCGAATATTTTCGAGTCAACTCAGGGCAAGGATCCCCCCTTCTCTCCTTTTTGAGAGGATCATTCGAAAACATAACGATCGGAACGAGATCCAATTAATTCCTACTTTTCGGGAGTAAATTGATGGAGGTTTAAGTGGATGATTCAACTCATTTGAGGGAAAAAACGGAAGGGAAAGAGACATGGACAAAAAAGGAGAAATTCAGAAAAGACTCCTTGGCTTGTTATCAACTCTACGAGCCGAGCGCTTCCTTAAATGTTCAATAAAAAGATTTCTTTCTCAACGGAGGTTCCTCGAAGGACCGGGAAGCTTTTCATTTTAAACAAAAATCTGGCTTGTTTAGCTTTTAATCTCACAATCCTGAATGGGAGTGAGATAAATAACTTTCAACGATTCCATTAATTAGTTAGAGAAGACATTTTTTCTAAATACAAATCTACATTTAATCCTTACTAGGAAAGCTCTCGGGGAGGGGAAGTGATGATTTTGACTAATGCTGAAGAACTGGTGACTGATTACTTGATAAGACTCCTCCAAGTTTTTAGAGATTGGATATTGAAGTCCTTAAGAAGTGTTTTCTTGCTCAATACCAAAGGTTTATTATGGAAAATAATATTTTCCAAAGGCCCAGCAAATACATTTACACTTGAAATGAATTCTGACAATTTGATAAATCAACATTACGCTATACATAGCGTTATACATAACGTTGAAATTATATACATGTATATAATTTCAATAATTTCTTAGTTTACGACAACAAAAACCCAGTTTTGTGAATTGATCACGCAAATTTGGCCTTTCACTATTGTAATTTTAAGTGAATTATTTTTAATAAAAAATTTAGTACTGAAAATTTGGCTGTGTGTATCTGAAAATAAATTGATTCTGAATTATTAAAGAATGTGAGTTTCCTGATGAAAGGCGAGAAGGAAATTTCTATAGGAATTTGATTTCTGGTCTGTCAAGGGCATCTTAGAGGTAAAGTAGACTTTTCTCTAAGTTGGAAATGGGTTTATTGAGAGAAGAAGTTGTAGCTCGAGTGTTGAGAGTTGAAATCTGTCTGTTACCTAGTCTCGTGGTCGAGTACTTTGTCGTAATTCCGGTACTCGGGTGGGAAACTAGTGTAGGCGCTGGTGAGACGCCTTTGAATGTTTGACCGCTAAACAGTTGCCCGTCGTCGAGGTAGCACTGACCACGCGTTTATTCAGAAATTCGACTTGACTGTTGCTGGAGTCCCACAAAAAATGTTATCAATGCGTGGAATAAAATTAGGAGTAGATCAATAAAACTTTCGAAACTGTGTTGAAGTTCTAAAAGTTCTGGTTCCGTTGGACATTGGAATGTTGGTAACAGTTTTAAGTTGTTTTTTGGTGAAAATCGAGATATCTTTACTGTTTTATAACCCTATTTTGTGTCAGCTTTCGTTTGCGAGTATTGGCGTAGGTCTACCATGCTTCCTATTGGCTGGGGCGTTAGTGATTATTCGGTTAACTCTCATTTATGTTTCTAAAAAAGACCGGTAACTGAGTTTACCTACTTTTTCCCAGTTTACTGAAATGTGCTTAACCAGGCAAGTAGGTTTTCTTATGGCGGGTGAGCAGGTAAATCTGAAAATTTGGTTGCTCGTAACCAGGTAACTCGACAATTTTTAAAAACCATTGAATTCATTTTTTGTACTTACCTGGTACCCCCCCCCCCCCCCCACCACCAGCCAATTTTGTTTAGTATTTTCAATAATAAACCTTTGGAATCGAGCTAGAAAGGAAAAACGCTGCAGATTATTACACAAAGGTTTATTATTTTTCAATATAGATCACTCGTCTGCAAAGAACACGGCTTTGCCATTATCACCACCAACCAACATGAAGAAAAACATCGATTTCGCTATAATTTGAACGGAGATTAGGCCTCTTTCGCGATTCACACTCATGTTTCTGAATTATCGTAATTCAGACCCTCAAATTCTGGTAGGGAACGAACGGTTTGTCCTAAGGGGCTCCGCGTGGTCTTTAAAAATTCAATGCTATCTTAAATTGATGGAAAAACAATACCTTTATATCGAATTGTTTGAGTTTTCAAAATTTCAACCCTTTTTTTTTTCAACATTTAGAATTGATCTACATCAACCAAAAGCTTTTCGGTCAATGCTAAGTGGAGAAATTGCCGCGTACGGCGGACGGACGGCCAATTTTTTTTCGATTTTTGGATTCTACATACCTTGAAACGTAAACCAACAAATTTAAAAAAAAATTTCTTGGTCTATTCCAAAGGTTCGTTATTGAAAATAATAAACCAAAAGCTGCAAATTATTACACAGCAGTTTAGATTTTTCTATTGGATCACCCGTCGGCTTTTCCATTAATAAGTACTTACCAATCATATTATCGTGCAAGGTTAACAGTGTAGTTTATTTTCATGGAAAGCAGGTACCTACCATCAAAACGTGAATTAAAAAACAAGAATTATGAACAAAAATAATAACAAACATGGAAAATAATAAGCCATTTTGTAATAATTTTTTGCCTTTTTAATTGGGATTCGATTTTATTACAAAACATTTCTGACGTTTTGAACCTCACATTTCTCCTTTGTTATGAAAGCTTTGAGAGATGTAGGTATAAGAAGGTATAGGAGCTGGATTGCAAGCGCTACCATCAGTACCTTTCATGGAATAATGTGTCTTTCATCCTCCACATCGTTTAGAAAGTGGAGTACGTTCATGAATACTTGGGAGAGTTTCCTCCAGGTGTGAATGGTATCGACGATGGCTACTGATCTCTGTATGTGGATCTCTTGTACTTCAGGTACTGAATTGAAATGTTATTTCCTGGTCGGGCGATCGTTACGAGCCGTGAACTTTGAGAAGCTAGGTGTCGTTAAAACTTCTCAGCTGTATACATTACGTCCTCTTTGAAATCTTAGATTTCACCGGTGTTGGAGCGAACCCCATTCAGATTTTATGAAAGCACCGTGGAGCTGAGGCCTTCACCCATCGATTCTAGATCTCTACGTGGGAGCCTCAGGGAAGCATTTATCCGCTCCTAGAATTTATTTGATTCAACTGAATCGTGCTTCCTACTTCAACTGTTTTTCAAAGTAGGCTAGTCACGACTTCTTCTTCGATCCTACTTGTCTGTCATTTTCAATAACAAACCATTGAATCAAGAGCGATTATGTTAAACTTTTCTCTTGAGATATTTTGTGTTTTTTTGAGTTCCATTTGCCAACACAAAAAAAGCCAAAACTGATGCCTAATTATAATTAGTAACCGCAATTTTCAGACTTAATTTTATGACTTAATCGAGAGCTTTACAAGATAAACTGTTCTCTCTCCATACAAACCCCTCAGAGTACAAGAGTGTTGCATGGCAAATTATTTCAACTATCAGGTGATCAAATCCGATATTGTTCCTTTTCTTCGTATCAAGTTCTGTCATACTCTGTTGAGCTCCCTTGGCATCAAAATTTCAATGTGATTGTTGTGGAGAAGGAAGCAGATAGGACGTCGTTTTCCATTAACATTTAGTTTAATTTGGCAAGCGCTTTCGGGGCGAGCTGAGGCCCCTTTCGCATGCTTGAGAAATCACAACAATCACAATATGACTTCAGTAGGAGTACAGAACAACAAAATTTCATAATTAGAGCGAGTGATCTAGTCTAGCGAATTAATCCAAGCAACACCAAGTGCATTGCAGAAAACTCACTTGGAGATTGTCGAGAGATCATACAGAGTATTATTGAGAGAACAGAGTATTGTGGAAAGTTCACTCAGAGTATAGTTGAGGGATCAGACAGAGTATTGCAGAAAGCTCACTCAGAGTTTAGTCGAGTGATCAAACAGAGAATTGTAGATAGCTCACTCAGAGTTTAGTCGAGGGACCACACGGAGTATTGTAGAAAGCTCACTCACAGTTTAGTCGAGTGATCAAACAGAGAATTTTTAGAAAGCTCACTCGAGTATAGTCGAGTGATTACACAGAGTATTGCAGAAAGCTCACTCAGAGTTTAGTCGAGTGATCAAACAGAGTATTGTAGAAAGCTCACTCAGAGTTTAGTCGAGGGACCACACAGAGTATTGTAGAAAGCTCACTCATAGTTTAGTCGAGTGATCAAACAGAGAATTTTTAGAAAGCTCACTCGAGTATAGTCGAGTGATCACTCAGAGTATTGTAGAAAGCTCACTCAGAGTTTAGTCGAGTGATCAAACAGAGTATTTTTAGAAAGGTCACTCGGAGTTTAGTCGATGGATCACACAGAGTATTGTAGAAAGCTCACTCAGAGTTTAGTTGAGTGATCACACAGTGTATTGTAGAAAGCTCAATGAGGGTATTCTAGAAATCATACGCAGTACCCACTGTAGAAAGATGTGCTATCAATGGAATCTAAAATCTGCTGATTAGATGGAATCTGAGTTGGGTTTTCTCTTATTTGGTTTCATCCCAATCTTTTCAATCAAGTACAACTCGATTATCTGCCAATCTGAAATACCTCCACTCTGTGAAATCGTCGGGGTGAATGTCAATGGGAGCCCATACCTGGAATAGGCTAATGTTAGGGTTTGAGGTCGAGGATGTGGACCCTTGGCGGTCTCTTCCAACCGTGTCGGAGCAGCGAAAATCGACAAGGATATTCTGATTCAATTTATACGAGGACCCAACCTCCCATCTGCAACCCTTTAGGAGGCGTAGCGGAACTCGGTCTTCCCCCTCGAGAGACGCGAAAAAGCTGATCTAGTTGTAGAACCTCGTATAACTGTAGGTCCTATCCTGTGCGGGACGACGTAAATGAAGGACTGGGATTAGATTTGCGCTTTTGAAGGGAGATCCATTCTTGTACACTGTCCTCCCTCAATAGGTCGGCATTACCGAACAATATATGGCTTCATTTCGGCTCAAAACCCCCTCGCAGTCTCCCTTCATATTTCCTGGGAGATCCCTCTTTATTTTTATTGTTGTTCGTAGGGTCTAAACGAGAAGGGCGGATTTTTCCCTTATTTTTATTAACTTACGTCAGAACATGGGGGAGAAGAGTCAGTCCTTGTAATTCGATCATGCATGACTCAACAGATACTCCTCAAATACTGCCTTCGAAGACTGTAATCAAGATAATTTCATCCGCAACCTTCCCCTATAATGAATGGTTTTTGTTTGCGAGTAACTTTGATGTACAATTATTGTGTAGCCATCAACGCCCCCAGAAGAGGAAAATTAATCTACTTTAATCGCGTTACTGTCAAGAGAGAAGTTTGGTTGTCGGTTGAAGCTACACTCCGCCCGTTATTGAATATCGCAATCAAAATTATTATGTTACATTGATGTTGATGATCCTTTTTCACGGTTGCGTTCTCTCGAAAGAGAATCAATAACCGCCAGACGTACTAATGTAGTGTTGACTGATAATACACAACGATGTTTCATGGCCGCAACGTGATTGCTAATAGAACGATGGAGTCGAAAGTCACAATCGATTAGTCGTGGGCTCAAATCTTGAACGGTTCGTATATTGTTTCCGAATAAACCTCACTTCATACGTTCCCACTTTTGAGATTTTAGAACATTCCAGTTTACTGCTCTTCATGCTTACTCACAATTCTTATTTCAATGCTCCCGACAACTTTAAACTTTTCCAACTTTATCCATGTACTTTTTTAGGATGTCCCACAGTAGGACTTGGCCGTCCTTATGCGATCGATCTGGTGTAAAGTTGGACAACACTCAACACAAGAAAAAATGACCACACACTAATCCATTTTAGACCATTCTGAATCCAAATCCGCGAAAAAAACGCATGGGTGTATGTCTGTGTGTGTGTGACAAAATCTTGTGTCGTCTGCACAACCCTTAGTTCTCAACCGATTTTCGTGGTTCTGTTTTTGTTTGACGCGGAAAACGACCTAGTTGTGCACTACGTCACCGGAATTTAAAATTTTGTCTTCTAAGGGGGGGGGGAGGTTAATGATTACATAACGTGCATTTGCGGTCATAATCTTGTTAACTCTGCTTAGGCCTCAATTTCCAACCGTTTTTTAATTAAAAAAAAAAACTAATGACAGTAGAGCAATAGGCAAAATGTAGCAATGGACAATAGAAAAGTCGACAATTAGCAATAATAAATAATCCAAAAATTTGCTTAAATTTCACAGTAATAAATTACACACATATCGTAACATAATTCATGAATAAAAGCGATATAAATACAAAGGAAAATCAGGTATGGACGCTGCAGGAGGCTCGAAAACCGATGCGAAGTGGTCAGCGAAAAATTTAACCATTTCACCAGTGGTTGATGCAACAGATGTTGCGCAAAAACCGTGTTTGGAAGATTATTTGAACCATCTGTATAATTAATATAATTCCAAAATGATTTCATATTCACATTTAGTGAGTCCTGAACACCCTCGATGTAAATACGATAGATGCCACTAGACATTCATTTTAGAGGCCATTTTCTCCTAAGCTCAGAGTACAAGATCAGGGAGGGTGACAAATACATGCTCCACAACATCCGGAGAACTCCATGAAAGAGAGCTCAAACGATCGGAGACAGCAATAAGTACCCACCAGCATTCCTTTTGTGTGTGTTGTTCCTTATTTGTTTTTTTTTTTGTTTTTTTGACTCAAAAATTCCCCAAATTGTACATTATTTTATCAGAGTATCAAAATGAGCATGGGAAAAAGGCGAGTGGGGGGATAATTTTCACAAAATATCAGATTTTTCAATATTTCAGTTCCTTTATAGCTTATTAATAATTAATAAGCTATAATTAATAAGCTTTATAGCTTATTAATAATTAATAAGCTATAAAGGAACTATTATTGTGAGTGCGTCGGTGGTCTAGTGGGCAGTGTACCCGACTGCGGTGATAAGATAAGAACCGTCTTGTGGGGATGCGAGTTCGAATGTGGTCGCTAGCAGAAAGTTTTCTGTCTATTAGACGATTGGCAATCTCTCATTCCAACCCAGGGCGGTGATGTTTGGGAAGCCATGAGCGAAATCATCAGAACAAATTCTGATCTCCCCTTAGGTAGACAGCTGATGACGTCCGCGACGCCAAGAATGGCAGTCGGACGAAAATTCAACCTGAAATGGTTGCTTACTTTACTTACTTACTTTACTATAGCTTATTAATTGCACCCAAGCTTTGAAATTTAGGAAAAATTCTCATTATACCTCCGGAATTCCATGAATTATTCTCTGTGCCACCATGGAACTAATAGTGGTGCCACCATGGTGCCAGGACACCGTAAACCGCATCTATGCGTATAAGGTGAAACAAAAAAAAGAAAAACACAAAATACCTATAGGATATATGGGGGGGGGGAGGGGTGAACTCGAATTCGCATGTTGGGTTTCGTAGATCATGCATTTTAAAATGCTCTTCACATTTGAGGCTCCTATGCTGTTAGAAATATTTGGTGGATACTGGATGAAGGGGGGGGGGGGGTAGGACCACTGAAATACTAATTAAATTACATCGAGTGAAAAGGATAAGCATTGACCTAATGCTTATCCAATGGGACGTCCCCTGAAATGCATGCATTACTTGACAATATTTTTCCTCCGGTCTAGACTTTGTAGAGTTTGGGATCCTTCACTTTCAGGCTCTTCCCTCACTCTGTCCCTTCAAAGCGCTCTCCAAATACAACCATTAGTGGTTAGAATTTCTCTTTTTTTTTGCAACAATGTCCGGTTCAGTCTTGTGTTGTCTTCCTTTGTTAATCTCCATATCTAACCATAATCCTATAACGTCTTCAAATCTTCATTTCCGATCAAATCTTCAGACATCAGTGATTTAACTTGTTGTACTGCAATATCATTTTCTTTGGTTTTTCCCTCGTGTCTTTTTTCTCCAACCCTCCGTTGATGCTCTTTCCCCTCAGATTCTGAGGTTCTAGCCTTTGTTTTCAAACGGTTCTCCCGAATCCGACTGTTTTGAAGTTCTTCTATTGATCCCTATTTAAAGTTCTCCTCCCAACTCCAACTTTCTTTTCCCATGAAGGTCTAAAATATTTTGATATTTCTCTCTCCGACGCTGATAAAACCTCAACAACTTCCTAACCCTTCTTCAACACCTTTACACTTTCGGTGTCCACCTCCTCTATCGACAGTAGTGTTTCCATCCTCCAATCATTCGTTCCTCATTGTCCACTCGACCATTTTCTGCTTTACTCGACTCTTCTCCATACCGCTCTTGTTCCCCTTTCTCACAGTTCTTCTTATAACAATTCCTACGCGTGTGGCCGCCCTTTTCAAAATTCCAACAAAACGAACTGTAAATTCCAACTCTTCGTTACTTACGTAAAATCTCTCGATACCGAAATGAGCAACCTCTTTTCGTGTGATGAATGTAGTCTGACAACCTTCCAATTTTTGTGAAATTTCAATTTTTATGGAATTTTTCGTGTTACCTAAGGATGATATTGCTGAACTTGAACATACTTTTTTGTTAGTCGTGTTTACACACTCACATTCTGTAGCTCAGTATTGTACCTTACTTTCTTCATTAAAGCCATACTGATGGTGTCCGCCAGCATTGCAGCAATCGAACGCGACTTAACTCTTGACTGCTTAGAACAGAATGAATCATTCCCGTCTATCTATCCGCCAACTTTGGAGCAATTTCACCAATATCCAAGTTCTTTTCTATAGTCAGCCTTAGGCATCAACTTCTGCGTACCTCGCTTAGACATCTCATGGCTTCCGTTCTCCATGATGTAGACCACCACAAATCATATTCGTTTCGAATAGTACTTTTCAATTTCTAGAACGGTTACTCTACCCCCTCAATGACTCTACACGTTTACAGGTACACCGCTGTCACCATTTTTAACCCTAATTGGACCATTGTATCACCAAAAACATCTCAGGAACTACGCAAATGTCCCTTAAGTGTCACGGGAGTAACCGAAATTAAATTGTAATTTTAAATGTAATAGACGGCTGAATTTTTTGTGGGCTACCTATTGGAATCTCAAAATAGTGTTGGAAAAAAAAATTGTGATAACATCGTTTTTTGACTTCCAATAACTTACTCAAATATTTGAAGATCGGGAAAGCCACTGACTCAGCGTGTGGATACTGTGGGATAGAAGAGGACGATGTCTGCCATCTCATGCCCACAATGGGAGGGTATGAGGAGGAGTGCATAAGAGGTCATCGGAACGTTGCGTCCACAGACAATCATACATGAGATGATTAAGAACAAGTCGAGCTGGGACACAATGGCAGTAATTGTCACAGCAGTCCTCAAAGCAAAAAAGCTGGATGGAAGATGGGAGAAAGAAGATGAGTAATAGAATTTATGGAGAGATCAGACTGGAGAGTAGAAGTAGGAGCAGCCTTTTGGCACAAAAAAGGGCTCACCCTGAAGTAATACTGTACAAATGGTTCCGGCGGAGTCCTAAGCAGAAAGAGTCGTGTTTTAGTTGGTAGGCCTGATGCTGGGGAGTCCAACACTGTAGGGTTAACTTCCCCACTTCCGTAACAGAAAAAAAAAAACTTACAAACAATGGTTCAAAAAATTCAACTCCGTCCATCAATTTGTAAATTGCAATTCAAATATAGTTAACCTGGTGACACCATGGGACAGGTGTGGAATTTCCAAGATGTTTTCGGTGACACCAGTGACACCATGGTCCAATTATTATGGTTAAAAAATGGAAAATATGAATTTCTACTATGAACAAGGCAATCTGAGTCAAACAGTCAGTAACTTTTTATTGATTAGTTTCTTAAGGGGGTCTCAGTCAGTCGCCGTTCGTTCATCGTTCCGGGTCAGTATTTCCCTAAATTGAATGGACTCAAACTTTAAATGTACGTAAATTTGAAATGTTCAAGGATTTTCGAAATTCATTAGTGCATGGGTGTACCTAGGGAATTGATAAACTAAAAGATTATCGCTGGAATCATCAAAATCGAACAATAATTGAAAGAGAAATATGAGAAAAACCGAACTGAATAAACGGTTTTTCAATTCCCTAGGCCCATGAACTAATGAATTTCGAAAATCCTTGAACATTTCAAATTTACGTACAATTTTTTAAGTTTCAATCCCTTCAATTTAGGGAAATACTGACCCGAAACCTCCTTAATACGGAGATACGAAGAGAAATTATGACGCCTCCTTGCATCTCTCATAATACGAGTAATTTGGATACATTTGGATGTACCTCAATCCCTAACAATATTCAAATCAAAAACTTCCCACGCCTTATGACTCAGAACTTTCTGAACAATATTTGTTCCGTCTGTAGTTAGGGTCAATTTGTCTTAGCCATTGTACAGATTCAAAAATCGTGGAAACAATCCTAGAAGGCTAAAAGATAAACTTTCGATACCAAAAGTTGTAAAAGAAATTGCAGAAAGGAACATTTCATCGTAAATTAGCATCGATCTTAATAGTATGATCAGAAATCTCAAGAGTACGCAAATTACGAGGATTCATAAATATAGCGTGTGTTTGAAAAAGGTCTGATGAAATCTATTTTCCTCGCTCGCATCTTCTTCATTTCAGAAATGATATTCAGTTTATTCAGAAATTTGTATGGAAACATTATCATTTTAATATTGACTTAATAGGTAATAGGATTTAGAGGGTGGGCCAGCGGGGAATCCTCTTTCACTCTTCTTCCTTCCTGATCCCCCTCGGTCACAATATTTCCGTAGCTGCGGGGTCCGTTCCATTACAAACGGTCAGGCCATCACGATATCTTTCCGCCTGTTTGCTCGGGACGGTGAAGCATTACAGCTTTGGAAAATCCTATCAAACATTTGAATAAGCTTATTGGGAATTATATCGCAAGCGTGGCGCTACAGACGACGGCGTTATACTATATTTTCATTCCACCTTTCGTGTCCAAAATGTGTGTTATCTACTGTTAAGTTCGTAAAATTAGATCGGAAAAGCGATAAATTCTCGTAACGCTGAATACCTGTTGAATACCATTAGCGAGTAGCTCCTAAATATATTGAAGATTTAAAAGAAATTAACTAATAAGCGCAGACCAGTAAAGTTGAGGAGAAAAGATACTACGAGCATTGAATGACACGAAAATACAAAAAAATTATGGAAGTAATTTTAATTTTTAATTTTAACTTTAATTCTTCTAACGCCAAGAAGAATATAAGGGCTCAAATTTCAGATCGTCTAACTAGGACTGTATTTTTATTTTACTTTCAACAATTTTTGTAACATCGACAACATGCATACATAGAAACAACGTACATAAAATATCTCACCTGGCTCATTTTAAACAATGTGTTGGAGTGACGTATTCGTAATGTATTACGAATTTTTGGTTTACTGAACCATCGTGGCCAACGGCTCTCGTTATACAGGGTGTATCCCGAAATCAATCAGCAATACTTTGGGAATCATTTCGAAAACTAATTTGCAACAACTTTTCTCAAAATTTCATCGAAATCGGATAAAAAATGTGGAAGTTATGGCTGTTACAAGGAATTCACGTTTGCTCATGCGCAGTGGTTACTATCAGTCCGGTAGTGATGATTTTCATAGGGGACCATCTACAACATGATCAGCATATTCCCTTCAAATTTCATCGAACTCGGATGAGATATGTAGAAGTTATGGCTGTGGCAAGGATTTCACGTATGCGCATGCGCAGTACCTACTATCAGACCGGGGATGAAGATTTTCATAAAGGACCATCTACACGCCAACCCGCGCAATCCCTGAAAATTTCATCGAAATCGGGTGAAAAATGTAGAAGTTATGGCTGTGGCAAGGATTTCATGACAGACACAGACAGACAGACACGAAACCAAAATTGTTCAGAAAGGTCTAAAGCGTTAAACGCGAGTGGAAATTTTGATTCTGGAGAACTTTTTTTCAACCTTGAAAAGTGAAAACAAAGCTTCCGCGCTACCTTGGTAGACTCGGAAGCAAAAAGAAACAGAAATGGACAAATTTTCATATTTGAGGTGGAGAGACCACCATACGACCTATTACTACCATTAGCTCTTTTTATTTATTATTTTATTTTATTTTTTTTACAGTGGGTTATTTAGAACCCATAGAGCCATATTTTGTAACATACAAAAATTCTCATAAAATAACGCTCTGTCTAAATTCAAAATGTTTCAAACTTGTACTAAAATTGTCTTACATGTAAGTAAAACCCTAAAAGAAAAATACACTTAAATTGAGTATCATTCTCTGTACATTCATAATTTTTTAATATTTATAAATTTATAATAATAAATTTTTTTATTGGCTTCAAAAAACAATTTATTTTATACAGCCGAAAGTTATATATAAAATCAATCAATCAATTTCATTGAAAGTAAATAATATTGAATAATACAAGATAAAATTACACTTTTCAACTAAAGTTGAACGGAAATGTTTTCTTCTTTCATAAACTCGTACAGAAGTACATGAATTTCTGAATTGTTGGTGGCCAGGATGGTGTCGAGGTTGAAAGGTGCAATGATCATCTGATGAATTTTGTGGAGGAATGTCGGACGGGCCTTTTGGTGGGCAGGGCATTTCATGATTCTGTGTTCTGCATCGGCAGATCGGCAGAGTCGGTGTTCCCTATGGTGAATTGGGAAACATTGGTGTGGCAGTGTCCGTTTTGAAGTCCACTGATGGTTCAATAAAAAGTATGCGATTCAACTTCTGGAACCTTATCGAACTAGATGGTTTTCTTGGGACTTATCTTTGATGTCACAGAAGCCAAATCCGAAAAAACCGAAGTAATCAACAAATTTCCTACCGATTCTTGTTCGAATAAATGCCCTTCCCCGAGAAAAAATAACGAGTGGAGGGGAAATATTGTGCAAAAAAAGAGGGAGACGAGAAAATCCTATGAAAAACGGAATGATGGGTATTTTCCTCTTTTATAGATTCATACCGATCGCCTCAATTCCGAGCTTTCCTCCTATCTTAAGTTCTGGAAAAAAACAATTTCCTCTCCCTCAAGTACAATATTCTTCGGAGCGAATCCATATCGCTCATTAGAATTTCCAATCTAACCGGAGAGGTGGACTTAATTTTAGTGGTGTTTTGAACTGGATCGATCCCCAGCATCCGACCCCCTTTTTGTGCTTCGCCCATAGGATTGCCTCTGTTGGGGGAGAATTCTGGGAGTATTGTCGTAAAATCATAATTACGGCCTCTCCATTCCGTGCTGCCCTGTATCACAATACTTCTCCTCTATACACTCTCAAGCCGGCGCGTTACGGCCAATTTTTTTACAGCTCACTCCGAGTAATAGAAGTTTTATAGGTCCCCCTGGTGCAGGGAGTTGTTACTTATACCGCTCTGACATAGATTCGGCTTCAGATCCACCACGTATACGACATCGAGAAGATGGGGTGGTTTTATTCGTTCGGCCTTCTTCTTTGGAAATATAGCCTGGTCATTGCAGAATATTGATGACACGGTCGAGTTAATTATTGCATGCGGAATTACCTGGGAACTACAAAAAAAAATTCAAAACGGGCAATTATACGTAATTAACCAGCAATACTTCAGGAATAAATTCTTCAACTAATTTGCAACATCTTTTCTCTCTTACCACTTTTGGTTTATTATTTTCAATAATGAACCTTTGGAATCGACCAAGAAAAAAAAATTTAACACCCCCTCAAAATTTGATGGTTTACGTTTCAAGGTACGTAGAATCCAAAAATCGAATAAAAATTTGGCTCGAGTCAAACAAGTCAAACTGTCTGCCTGGCGCATTTCCGCCTACTGTTTGCAGGAGTGCATTGAGAGTTTGCCCAGCCGCGATCCTCGGCGCGAAATTCGCCAACTGGAGGGAGGCAGTACATTTACCTAGTGCCTAGATGGGGAAAACAACTTCTATGTGAAAATGAGAGCGGAGGCCGGCGCGATGAGCTTACTGATACCTCCGAGGAACTTGGGCTTCCAAGAGGTGACGAAGGAGAGCAAGAAATAATCAAGTTGAATTGTTGTAGACAAATGCATGAAGGTGAAACCCTGAGTCCTCCTTTTATAGTACGTTAACAAGGTAAAGGGAGAGTGGAGGAGGGTGACGTCAGATGACGTGTTTTACCCCCACTCTACCTACCTGGCGTGATGAGTCGCTCAGGGGTTCCCCTTGGGTCCTTTATTGGAGAACTAACATATCCGAGTAAATGGGACATTACACAGACAAATATAAAGATGTATCACAGCGAGAGAGAACAATAACCAATAAGATCTAATAGTAACGGCAATTCTGACAGCACCAATCCATCTGGAAACCGCTACAAGGTTAGTTAAGCGACTTTACTTTTAGTAAAGCGTTTTTCCTTTGAATCAGGTGAGATAAGTTCTGTTACCTATTTTGGTAAAGCTTGAGATAATGCGATGCAGCTGATTCAAGGAGAAAATGCTTTACTATCCCTAACGGAGGAAAGATGAACTAATGCTGCCGATGTGAGACGTTTGTGAATTTAGGTTTCTGAAGGGAACTGCGTGATTATCATTGATACAATACATATCATATTGTATCTTAAATTATCCCAAGTTTTGCAAATATAGAGGTAGGTAAACATTTTTGTAAGTCAACCTTGAGATATTGTGGGATATTGTTTTACCTTCTTCCATTTCTACTCTTTTTTTGGTCATAGCGTGGACATTTTCTTAAAATAATGTGTTTTACTGTAAAAAATTTCAATCTGTAGCGTTTAAATGAAAAAAGTTTTAGTAAAATTCGAAGAATTTTATTGGGTTTTTTTCTCCAAAAAATCCGATTTTCAATACCTCTTCTTGGGGGGAGGACTTGGAGAATTTCTCCAAAAAGGGCGTTTAACGTACTTCATATATAATATATATAAATATTATTTCACCTATTGCTTCCGAGTCTACAGAGGCTTTGAATTTGCTTGTACATTTTCTCCAAAAATTCTATACTGGTGCACTGGCCTTTACGTAAACTCTACAAGATGGAAAACTGGTTGCTTCGGAGATTGAAAATATGAAGGAGGAGTCGAATGAAGACGATCGGTATGGATCTATAAAAGAAGAAAATACCCATCATTCCGTTTTCCATGGGATTTCCTTGTCTCCTCTTTCTTTGCACAATATTTTCCCTTCCCTCGGTTCGTTTTTACTTTTCGCTTGCGAGGTTGAGTGGGCTCAATTCCGAAGTTGCCGTTTATAGGGATCTCGGAAGGGGTCTGCATCATCTTGGGTCCGAAAGGAGAATTTCGCTGAAGAGGTGAAATCGTATGAGCCTTCCTCCATCGCTTAACTGCCCCCTCTTCACCTTTTTTCTATTCTCGGGCCAGTGAATTTCGGAGACCTTCTCAAAAGAAAAATCTCCTTATTCCCTCAGAGCCGAGTTTCCCTCCGTCACAGACGTTCACGTCATATCGAAATAACCTGTTATCCACGTAACAATACATCCTGGAAAACGTTCCACGGATATTATTCTGGATTACAGGATAAACCACGTACTTACTCTTGGATCAGAACGAGAAGTCAGAATCCATTGCCATGGAATTATCTGTAATACGGATCTACTTCCGTTATTTGAGGGATGAGGAGATACAGCGGTAGATTGCTGGAAGGTCGACATTGTTTGCGTGAGTAGACTAACTCGAACCAAACTTGATATTATCAAACAAATCTTGCTCTCATCTGAAGAATCTGGTTCCTAAATAATTGCCGGAGTAATGCATGGCAAAAATCCAAGAAAAACTTGAAAATCTGCCAGTTAAACTTTTGATACAAATTATTTAACAACCGTTTTCTACCCGGAGGAAATGACGAACTGCCATTTCAATCAATCTAGTTAAATTTCAAGAGATTTTCCTTTCAAGCTCATTAATCGAGCTAGTTTTTTACTGGTGCTGATGAGGCTCATTCCATAAATAAATAATTATCTCCATATTGCTGGATTTTTGTCTTCCAATAATGTCTCAAACCTGATTTATGTTAATTATTCAGTAGGTATGCCAATCAAAATTATTCAGTATGTTGCCAAATGAGAAGCTATTTCAGTTTCGTTTCAAAACTGCTACCTTTTAGCGAGAAACAAATCGTTCTAAAGATGAATGTCAGTCGATTGAATTCAACCAAGACGGAGGAAATCAACTCCCTGGTTCTAAATAGTCTGACCTCAGGGAGACTCCTAAAGAGTGTGGAATATCAGTTGGATCCTGTAACGGGATTCGAACCGACAATTTTTAAAATTCAGCAGATTGTTTCAGCTCATTTAGTGCCTAGAACTGTTGACTTTTTGGCCAAAATCGATAAGTGTTCTTCACCATTTTACCTACCTGCTACGGTCGTTGTTTGGCGGTGGACTTTGCACCGACCTCTACGGGGATCGTGGGTTCAAGGCTCATCGCCGGCAGCGTGCGTTTTTCGGCAGCTGGGGTGTCATCGCCCCCCTTGTCCCAACCCAGGGCGGTGAGGCCAATGGGAAGCCATGAGCGAAATCATCAGATCAAATTCTGATCTTCCCTTTGGATGACGTCCCCGACGCCAGGAATGGCAGTCGGACGAAATTCCGACCTGAAATGGTTGTTTACCTTAATTTACTTACCTACCTACTCACTTGACCTCGCTCCTCGTGACTTCTTCTTAATCTCCGAACTCGAAAACTTTTTTCTTCTTTTTTTCTAATACCTGTTATAACCCGCCAACGAAGACGACCGAACATTACAAAGTGCGCGATGACTTTCCCCAAGCATCTGCTTAATTTCGAGGTTGGTTCGTCTTCTCCACGATGATCCATCCTGAACGGCGCTCAGGATTCAGGATCTTCCTCTCGAACCTCAATAAGGCTTCCTCATCATGGACAGTTTCCAGCATTCAGATCCGTATATAAGTACTGGTCTGACGAGTGTTGTATACTGCCGAATCTTGGAGGATCTCGATAGCAATTCATATGCTCGAGGAGTCCAAAATATGACCGGTTTGCAGCAACAATTCTTCGTTTGATTTCAGGGCCCATCAGATTGTCGGGTATTCTTGCAGTCCTACATGTCCAGCAGATATTTTTGTATAAGACAGGATGGTGCTTTTTCAGAGCCAAAAATAATACAAGCTTGGGTGCCGCAAGGTAGCGTACTGGGCCCACTACTGTACCTGCTTAACACTTCTGACTTACCAGAAACAGGAGGTAATACCCTCGCTACGTTTGCGGATGATACTGCAATTATAGCGACTGGGGAAACAAACAGTGAATCAGTTACCAAGCTAAATTTCTGTACCTCCCGCATTCATGATTGGACAGTGAGATGGAGAGTTAGAATGAATGAGACTAAGTCAGTGCATTGATTTCACGAATAAGAGGATCAACTATGTGCCAGCCTTTCTCGATAACAAAGTGATACCATATGCCAATGAAGCGAAATATCTTGGAATGACGCTGGATGCCAAACTAAGGTGGAAGTCCCACGTTAAGAAGAAAAAAGCTGAGCTTTTGATTAAATTCAGAAAAATATACTGGCTGATGGGCCGACGGTCAAAATTGTCTGTCCACAATAAGCTTATACTGTACCAGCAAGTCCTAAAGGCCGTCTGGACTTCCGGTGCACAACTGTGGGGGTGCACAGTCCAGAGCAATCGAGACATAATTCACCGCTTCCAGAATAACGTACTGCGATGCTGCGTTGATGCATACAGATACTTTAGAAATGACAGACTTCACTACGAGCTGAAGATAGAATCTGTCAATGAGGTCATTCGCAGCCAAGCCATGAATCACCTTTTGAGGCTCCAAGATCATGTAAATGAGGATGTCATCCAGCTACTCAACACAGATGATCTGCTTTGAAGACTTAAGAGAACCAAGCCACACGATCTAATCCACTTAGAGGGACCATCATGCAGTGCAAATTGCATTTCAGGACAATAAGAACTAAGTGAAGTATCTTAGTTTTATTAACGTGCACCAACTATGTATCAGAAGAATGTTGCATATAAGTTGTAACTTGGTGCAATAAAACAAGTAAAAAAAAAAGATTGTAGGCATTCATCTGCGTTCCAGGGTAGACAAATTCGTTAACCCATTCAAAACTTGCTGGCTCTTCGAACTGTTCTTCGAGATCAGACGGATCATTGGTTGGCAGGTATTTAGTTTGGGCCAAATTCATCTGTAGTTCCAGTCTTCACGCGTTCCTCATCAAATCACCATAATATTACTAGGCATATTATGCCTCCGTTACGACTCCATTGGGGAGACCCATCAGATCAATGTCATCTGCACATATGATAAGAGAAGAACGGTTGTGAAGCGTTCCACCAACCTGTATTACCTCTTCACCTCTATTTCTAAAGCTATGTTGAACAGAAGATCTGCAAGTCCATCTTCTTGCCGCAAACCTTTATGGGCGCAGAACTGCGCCGTCATTGGTCTGAATTCACCCAACACAAGTAACATTCTTCATCGTCTTCCTAATGAGTAGTGCTTAGAGGGCACATTCATGGAGACCAGTGTAAAGTTCGTCTTCGAACGACCTTTGAAAAGGAGAGAAACATCACGATAGAAACCAGTGGAATCAATAGTGAAACATCGATGGAATAAGTGAGTTCGCTCTAGAGCACTCAAGGAATACACCTAACTTCAAAATTAAGTACATTTTGTAGTTTAATTGTCTACTTATTATTTAAACTTACCTCGTATAATATTATATATCAACAGGTTCCAAGGGAATATACCTTCAAACTGCAATACCGCCGAAATAATTTGTAGCTTTCGGAACTCATCAAAGCCCACAGTATGGATGGAATAATACAGGCGATGATCTCTCGCTGCTCCCGGTTATGTAAATACGGTATTCATGCAATTGAAGAAGGCATTAGCTGTTGGCGAGGGTAGTTAGCGTGAAGAGTGTGGCGGCGTACATACTAAGATGGTGCATATACATGCCTCAGGGCCTCAGAGGTCGGGGAACTCCTTCCAAGTTGTATAACTTCTAACGCTGACACCGTGAATGACAATTAGGTTGGCGAAGAATGATGGGGGGAAACTGTGTAATAAATCGTTACGACACAGAAATATAATGAGTCTTACTCATAGATTTTTTAAAATTTTCATGTTTGAAAGTTGCCAATCTGCTGAAAGAATTCCTATGTTGCTCATACTGGGGAATGAAAAGGTTAAAATATAACCGGCACGCACAGCGTACCCTATTGGCGCCGGGAATTTACCTACTTTTGAAACTTGATGAACCCCGACCGACCTTAAAATTGCTTGAATTAAATGAATTCAAAAATGCTAATATTTCAGTAAAATTTACTGAAATATTAGCATTTTTGAATTCATTTTTATTATTCATTTTCATTTGTATTTAATACAAATAGCACCGAGCTATGAGCCGGGTTAGGATTTTCCTGTTTTTTTTTTTTTTTTTTTTTTTTGTTTTTTAAATAAATAACAGCATAACAAGATTAATCCATAAACTAAAATTAAAGTCAACAAGACAAACAAATTCTCAACGTTATAGAAACTTCTGATAATAATCATTTAAATTTCCCGTTCATATGCGTGTCCTTCTATATTTTTGATTAAAACTTCCACTCATCCACCCCAACTCTTTCCTGTGTTTTAATGTCCTCACAGTGTACCAGCCTAGGACCACCCAGTTTTTGGTTTGTTATTTTCAATAATGAACCTTTGGAATCGACCAAGAACAACAATTTTTTTAACACCCCCTCAAAATTTGTTGGTTTACGTTTCAAGGTACGTAGAATCCAAAAATCGAATAAAAATTTGGCCGTCCGTCCGCCGTACGCGGTACTTTCCCCACTTAGCGTTGACCGATTTTGATGAAATTCGATATGTAGGCTCCACTCGGGGTCTAGTTGTGCCCCGAAGATTTTGGTTGATGTAGGTCACTTCTAAGGGTCGAAAAATGAATTTTGAAATTGAAAACGCCCTAACTCAAAAAATTTTGATATGAAGGTATTCTTTTCCTTCAATTTAAGATAGTATAGAATTTTTTGAAACCACACGGAGCCCTGTAGGACAAACCGTTCGCTCCCTACGAGAATTTAATGGTCGGAATTACGATAAATCAGAAACACGAGAGTGAATCGCAAAAGTGGCCTAATCTCCGTTCAAATTATAGCTGACCGAAATGCGATCGATGTTTTTCTTCATGTTGGATGGTTGGTGGCTTTGCAGACGAGTGATCTATATAGAAAAATAATAAATCATTGTGTAATAATTTTATTTAATTTAATTTCTTCTAATTTGATGATTGCTTGGTGTTGACGTTTTAATTCTCCTGTAACATGAAAAATCGTATTATTGATAATAGGAAGTTATATGCCACTCCCTCTTTTTCCTGATATCACCATCCCATGCAAATACAAGGATCGAAACTAAAAATCAACCCTCACGAATGGTTGGTTAGGAAAGGATGTCTCCATCATCTTTATTCTACTATCGAGCGTCATAACGGTTCTCATAAAGTCTCATTATCGTCTTCCACACTCGGAAAATCGTGTAATATGCGATTGAAAATTCTCTCCATTCCAGTCTAAAGTCGTCGTAAATCTCTCCGTTTCAGCCATAAAAAATTATTCAAATGGCAAAACCCTCCCGATAAAGCGCCGAGTCGACACATTTATCCGTGCCACCGCTTCCGTGACTCCTGTGGCCGAATAGTTTATAGATTTCCTATATTCATGAGCGGAAACCGAGTGGCCCGAGGAATTCGCCTTCCTTCGCTTTTCGTTGGATTACGAAATGCTGGGCTTTGGGGAGTGAACTGTATTCTATTGAGTGTGCACTGGTCAGGGGTCAAGTGTGCATACTGATTGGACCAGACTTGGGTACAACCAAATCCAAAAACGTGGCCGATTTTTCCTTACTTCTACGAATGATCTTGTTATGTTCGAATCTATTAATTGAATATGTTCATGCTCCTTGTGCCAACTCATCAATATTTTCCTAAATTGTTTTTGTCAATTAGGTGTCATCACTACACCGTCAGAAAGTATACTTGCCATCGATACCACCGAAATTTCAAATTAACCCATCGATGATTTTTCAACCCAAATAAAAACCCTATTTAAGAATTATATTTAAGAATTATTTATGAATTATTATATTAAGAAAAGCAAATATATATTTTTTAAAACAATAATTTGAAATTTAATAAAAGTCAATGACAATTAAAAATGAAATAAAAGCCGAAATTTTCAAACAGTCGAAGGTAAAAACAAGCCTCAGATGTGGTCTTTTCTCTCGAGCAAACCAACAAGTTTCGACGATTTCAACGTTCATTTTCGAAATTTTCAAACAATCGAAGGTAAAAACAAGCCTCAGAATTGGTCTTTTCTCTCGAGCAAACCAACAAGTTTCGACGATTTCAACGTTCATTTTCGAAATTTTCAAAATGTCGAAGGCGAAAACGAGCCTCTGATGTGGACTTTTCTCTCGAGCAAACCAACAAGTTTCGATGATTTCAACTTCATTTTCGACTTTTCCAAACAATCGAAGTTTTTCAACAATGAATTTTTTCGTGTTCTTCAAGAACTTTCCAAGGCAAATGATTACTCAGACATACTACAGAACAATCATGTCCTTAATATTTATGAAAACTCCAATTCCAACATTTTTGTGTAAAGATGAATAAAGTTTATTCCTTATTTTCGTTATAGTGCTGGTTTGAAGGAATTTTGGATGAATAAGATTTTTCTGTTGTTCGTTATGGTGCTAATTAGAAGAATTTTTGGATAAATATCAAAATTTGGTCATTTAATGATGATCCTGATAATTTATGGTGCTTAGCATGGGACACCATGTATACAAACGAGTTATGGATACGAGAGAGCTATGTGGTACACCCACTTGGCAGTCTTTTGTCCGTGTTTTGGATTCTTTCAATAGAGTATTTTTGTACTTCCCGTGTTGACAAAACGCGAAACGTGAAAAAGATCAGCTAGCGTGAGCACTCGTAGATGCTAACTTTCCACGTCATTTTTTTGGTTTATTATTTTCAATAATGAACCTTTGGATTCGACCAAGAAAAAAAAAATTTTAACACCCCCTCAAAATTTGATGGTTTACGTTTCAAGGTACGTAGAATCCAAAAATCGAATAAAAATTTTGCCGTCCGTCCGCCGTCCGCCGTACGCCGTACGCCGTCCGCCGTACGCGGCACTTTTGCCACTTAGCATTGACCGATTTTGATGAAATTTGGTATGTAGGCTCCATTTGGGGTCTAGTTGTGCCCCGAAGCTTTTGGTTGATGTAGGTCACTTCTAAGGGTTCCAAAATCAATTTTGAAATTTTCAAAACGCCCTAACTCAAAAAATTTCGATATAAAGGTATTGTTTTTCCTTCAATTTAAGATTCTATAGAATTTTTAGAATTTTTTGAGACCACCCGGAGCTCTGTAGGACAAACCGTTCGCTCACTACGAGAATTTAAAGTTTGGACGTACGATAAATCAGAAACACGAGTGTGAATCGCAAAAGAGGCCTAATCTCCGTTCAAATTAAAGCTGACCGAAATGCGATCGATATTTTTCTTCATGTTGGATGGTTGGTGGCTTTGCAGACGAGTGATCTATATAGAAAAATAAAAAATAATAAACCATTGTGTAATAATTTGCAGCGTTTTTCAGATCTCCTCCGTGAAATCGTGAAAAGTGAACTCCTGTGGTGACGTTAACTTGACGCTTATTTATTAAGTTGGCAAGGTTACTTTGTTGGGTTTTTACTCCTTGTCTATTTCAAATTTTGTTCCCCTTTCAGATAGGATATTTTTTGTTTTTGATGTTCCTAGTATCATGATGGAAGTTGTGGATGAATGGATGGAGCCTATGGCAGAGTGCATTGTACTGAGGAGGAACTTGAGCAAATATTCAATGTCTATTTTAGGTCTCAGCGAGAGAAAAAGCACCCCATTTCGAAATTTCAACTGAAGACCATAGCAGAAGAGGAAGTTTCAACTTTCGGTTCAAACACCAGGATATACCAAAACTGACTTGAGGATTCAACATAACCACTTGGACAACCTAATGCTCCCTTACAGATCAAATTTTCCAAAGTTTTTATCATTCAATTCAATCAATATTTTTTGATTTCTTATAAATATCATAAGAAATCCATAATATATTATAGATATTATTTTTCTTTTTTAAACATTTATTATTTATTTTTATTACTAGGTAGTCATATTACATTATAGATATTTATCAATAACCAACTGCGTATCAGTAATACCAGTAAAATATAGATACCAAAAAATAGATACGTACCAGTAAAATAAAGAAGTATAGTAGTACCTACAAACTGATGTAAAAACTATAGGAGAAAAATTGGAATCCACTGTAAATGAAACAATAATGAGAATTGAATTGAAACAACTTCAAAATTAATGACGAAGTGGGTAGGTAGTCGTACAAACAAATCTTTTCTTTCGTTATGATTGCTGTTTTCTGCCTTGAGTAGTCCGTGGGAGAAGAAAAACAACTCCATCTACTCTGAGGTTATCCTCACGTAGGACACCCTCGCGTAGACAACCGATTTTTTCAAACGCCAAAAGCCAACTTTTGGCCAAAAGCCAACTTTTGGCGTCAAGGAACTTTTCGCGTGTGGGAGTAGATACGTGTGAAACGAAACGGCAAGTACAAAAATACTCTAATAAAACCAAATAGAGCCATTTCAATTATGATAGGCTGTAAGTTCGGGCTGTAGATGCGGTGACGAGAAAACCGCCCCGTCGCGATTAAAATCCCAGCGGATATTGTGTCGTGAAACACGTGGTTAGCGGTTATACCGGTTATAGCGTACTGAGTAGGCCGTCTAATGGCACCCCGTTAATCTCGATCGCGACTGTTTTATAAAGTTAGCCGACTCTTACGTATAGCACGAGGCTGTCCCGCGTAATAAAGTGGCACCCCCACCCCCCGCCACCACCTTTATTACCTGACGAAATAAACTAGAGCGCGACGGTCGAAAGGCGAGGCCGTTCTGATACGTACAAAAGGGGGATTTCAGAGTTGTTTTGGGGTTTTCTCAGTAGAAATTTATTATAGGCTCTCTATAGGGGACTTATCTTTGTAGGTTATGTCGTCGAGGTTATTGTCAATTAGCTATTGTAAGTCAGTATTAAGGGAGTGCAAAAGGGTGTGGGGTGGAAGTAATATCCTTCAAGATTTAATTGATTTGGCTTTGGTCGTGTAATAAAGGTTTTATTAACGGGGCTGTTTATAGCGTGTTTGGCGGCGGGAGTTGCGGCGAATCGGAGAGGAGGGCGCGGAGAGTTTCTATGTGGTGGAAGGCGGGAGGGTCTTTGTCATAAAGTGAAGATATGGCGACAATAAGGGGAGGCTTTTATAAGCTTTGTGTGCGTATGTCCTTAATATCGCGAGTCTCCCCGCGTTGCCGCTCACATCACCTCGCCATTGCCCTCCTCATTCACGTCCTGATCTCCACGCAAGCCCTGATATCTTTCATGAATTCCTGATCTCATTTCAAGTCCTGATCACCTCTGAAGTCCTGATCTAGGTTCCCTGAAATCCAGATCTCCTCCCTTGTTTTCATCCTGATCTTCTCTAAAGACTTGATCACCCCTGAAATCATGGTCTCCACCCAAGAAGGTATCTCCTTCGAAGTCCTGATCCTTCATGAATTCCCGATCACATCTGAAGTCCAGATCTACACTGAAATCCAGATCTTCTCCCTAGTTTACATCTCCACCCATGTCCTGATCTGCTTTGTGTGCGTATGTCCTTAATATCGCGAGTCTCCCCGCGTAGCCGCTCACATCACCTCGCCATTGCCCTCCTCATTCACGTCCTGATCTCCACGCCAGCCCTGATATCTTTCATGAATTCCTGATCTCATTTCAAGTCCTGATCACCTCTGAAGTCCCGATCTAGGTTCCCTGAAATCCAGATCTCCTCCCTTGTTTTCATCCTGATCTTCTCTAAAGCCTTGATCACCCCTGAAATCATGGTCTCCACCCAAGAAGGTATCTCCTTCGAAGTCCTGATCCTTCATGAATTCCCGATCACATCTGAAGTCCAGATCTAAACTGAAATCCAGATCTCCTCCCTAGTTTTCATCTCCACCCATGTCCTGATCTTTTCTGAAGTTATGATGATCTCCTTCCAAGCCATGATTTCCCCTGAAATCGTGTCCCCATCTAATTCCGTTTCTCGTCTCTCCTTAAGCCATGATCGCCCGTAAAATCATGGTCTCCACCCAAGTAGGTATCTCCTTCCAAGTCCTGATCCTTCATGAATTCCTGATCACCTCTGAAATTCTGATCTACCCTAAAATCCAGATCTCCTCCCTAGTTTTCAATTCACCCAAGTCCTAATCTTCCCTTAACTTATGATTTCCTTCCAAGCCTTGATTTCCCCTGAAATCATGTCTCCACCTAAGTCCGTTAAAATTAAAAATAACAATAAAAAGTATTTCCGACCCATGCGCACACCCCATTAAGTAAAGAATTTAAATTATTTCTATACTCTTGTAAATGTCTTCTATTGACGAAGAATGGTTATCAATATGCTTCCGAGTCTACCAAGGTAGCGGAAGCTTTGTTCCCACTTTCCAAGGTTGAAAAAAAAAAAAAAAATAAAAGTTCTCCAAAATTTCCACTTGCGTTTTATGTTGTTGGCTTTCAACAATTTTCGTTCCGTGTCTGTCTGTCATGAAATCCTTGTAACGGGTTAAACTATACGAAGTGGTAAGATTTCGATGAAATTTTGGGATTGTGCGGATTGGGGTGTAGATGGTCCCCTATGAGGGTAGTGGGTGGTGGTTTCAACGGCTCTGGTTCATTCCCAGTACCCTGTGGGGTCAAGCAGGGGTCAGTACTTGGTCCGACACTTTTCATGCTATTTATAAACGACTTTGCTTATCAGTTTGATCATTGCCGAGAAACTGACGGTTTTGGGTTTTTTCGGTTCTGGCCCTGATCTCTGCAACAGTATCGGAAGGGCGGACCAGCTGGTGAAGTCCTGGTGTCATGCCAACTCCCTTCATCTCAGGATCTTATCTTTTCAATCAATTTTCTGGGACTACATATGGACAATAGGCTCTCCTGGAAGTCGCACATCAACCAGCTTGCTGATAAGTTAGCAATACGATAAGTCAGCAGCCTACCTGTATAAAATCGGACAAAAAGACTCTCCAGAATGTGACAAATGTGGAAATCCAAATGGAACATTAAAACATCTAATTATGGAATGCCCAGAATATGCCAGCCAACGACACGTACTAATCAGTAATATAATAAGAAGAACAGATATTAGTTTTGAATACCATCCCATTTTGTCTTCCAGAAACATGATAATTTATAAAGAACTGTCTACATTTTTATACAATTGTAATGTAAATATATAGACTTTATGTAATTTGAAATTGAGATTGCAATCTCATGTAACGTAAGTATGGCTGTATACTATAATAGTAATGCCAAAAAAAAAAAAAAAAAAAAAAACAGTACGATAAGATAGGCTACGTTTCTCTACCAGTGATCCGCGACGTATTCTTTGCACTCTTCATGAGCTGGGCTTCATATGGTATTAGTTTTTGGGGGTGTTCTGACGGGAGAGATGTAATTTTCAAGCTGCAGAAATCGGCAATCAGAATGATGCTGGGCCTTGATTACGTGGAGAGTTGTCGTGGCCGTTTCAAAGAACTAAATTGCCTTACAATTCCAGCTTTATACGTGTACAAGTGCTTGTGTCTGGTGTTCTGAAACTCTTGCGTTCTCTAAGGCGGAATGGACATCCATTCCCACAACACGCGTTCTTGTAGTGATTACCGAACGACTCCAGTACGCCTCTCTGCATCTGTGCGTTGTGACCCATTACAGAATGGTGTCAGATTTTTAAAATTATTTGCCTGTCAGTTTCCGTTCCTTATCTGTTGATTCTTTCGAACGTAGAGTAAAGTATTTATTAATTAACGCAGAACTCTTCAGCATAAATCATTTTTACCGTATAATTTTGAAGGTCCTAGTCAACCATTTAGTTATTTGTTATGTATTCCTTTTTAATTTTTGTATTAAATACAAAGGCAAATTTTGCCTCTTATTTGTTTAATTGACGATTGTATTGCCATTCTTGGCCTTTTCAATAAAAAATATTTGATTGATTGGAAGGTACTTGGAGATTAGCTACTATGTATCCGATCATCTATACAACCGGTTATGTATACTAGGAAGCTATGTGCCACACCCACTCAACAGATGTTTTTCTCTTCGTCTACGCATCTATCAATATGATATCGTAAAATAAATATTCACGTGCTGTTCTTTAGTTATCGAAAAATTCCACGTACAGGAAAACCCCCCTCAGCCCCAAACCAAGCTGAGCACATCATTATTGATGTAGCGACCAAGAGCAAACATTTAATTAGCATCGTTCGACTGCTCGGTTCCTCCCCCTATTTATCCAGTAAAATGTTGTTTGCGGAAATTGAGTCGTCCTGCCTCTCCACCCAATGATGATATTTTCTCTAATAACATCGATGTTTCTTTTATGTTGCAGGTACGTTCGCTTTGTTTCGAAACGGAAAATTACGTTCGTCGAGCGCCTCGCAAATTGCAAGTATGAATAGCCTGTCAAAATCAGTTATAATTATCTCGTGAATCAACACGTCCGCTCCTAATGACGTAATTTGAACTATTTACTCAATCAGAGTCAATATTGTTTTACAATTTCCGAGTCTCCTTTTTCCACAAATTTTTGCCTCATTTATCAAAATATCATTCTAATGGTACAATTGTCCCTGAGAGTGGATTCCCTGATATTGGAGTTGTGGAATGTTGCTTCCTACTTCGTTATCTTCCTGTATTACGTGAATTTCAGTTCTGCGATTCAGTTCTTGCTTATTTGGCATTATTTTCTGTGATATTGGTTGAAACCTAGAATATTGCTTTGTCCGGCATTCCCTCTAACTTGGTTATACCAGTCAAGTTGAGTTTGGTTCATATTTTTGTACACTACTATACAGTTTTACTATCATCATTATAATACATGAATACAGTTGTAGCTGTAAGACAACTTCTAACGTAGGGAATTTGGTTTGTTGCCGGTCAATGAAATAAATTCAGTTCAAATTAAGAGATACAGGATTTCCAAGTCTAATTCGAAATTTTCCAGACCAATTTCGGAAATTTCCAATCCGTATTCAGAATTTTCCAATCCAGTTTCTGAACTTTCAAATTCAATTTCAGGACTTTCCAAGTCGAATACAAAATTTTTCAAGTCAAATTCAGATTTTTCCAAATAATTTCAGAATAATCCATTTCAATTTCAGAATGTGACCGATCTTTATGTGTGGTGATGTATAGCATTTCCAGTTCAAATTAATCCTTTTCTAAACCAAATTAATCCTTTTCCAAATCAAATTAAACTTTCTTCAAATCAAATTACCTAATCCTTTCCCTCAACATAACAATCTATTTCTGTGAAGTACCCAATCTCACAAAGTAGATGGTCCCCTATGAATTGGCGACCATCCTCCTAATTCATCAGTTCAGAAGATTGGCTGAATCAAGATGATTTTCAAATTGTTTTCACGATTAAATATTTCGTGGTTAGAGAATCCAAAATGCTTATCTTCGCCATTTTGTGTGTGCTTATTCTCTTCATTGCGACCGATACAAGATTATATATTTCATTTACCAATATAATTCCCATCACAATATAAGGTAGGTTGTTCAGCTAAAACTAGGCTATCTTTTTGTGGGAATCGCTGGTTTTCACTGATTGCACTACCACTAGTTACTATCAGTTACTAACAGCACTATCAAATACAGTGGTCTGTTTCGTTTGAGGCGTAGAAGTTCTCCTTCGTTGTCTAGAACGGACAGCATTTCCAAGTTCTCGTGATTGTGGAGACGACGTTCGAGTTGCTTTGCGTATTTAACTATGGTCTCATTGACTGTTAGTAACTGTAGCTCATTGTGTTTAGTAACTGTACTCAAGGTCCATGCTGAATGCTGGTGGTGCTGAAGATATGCTGAATAAGCATCTCAACAAAGCCAAAGTATGTATTTTATCAGACAGTCAGGCTGCCTTGAAGGCCATTGCTTCATACGCTATAAGTTCAAAGCTGGGAATGCCTGAATACCCTCAAAACAGTGGCCCAGAAAAATCGGGTCACCCTTCTCTGGATTCCCGGACATGAATGTCATGAGGGTAATGAAACTGCTGATCGTCTTGCCAAAAGAGGATCAGAGTCCCTGTCAATAGGGCCGGAACCGATCCTGGGAACCACCAAAAGCTGTTTACAGAACGTGGCTAACAACTGGGAAAGGAATGAGCGAGTAAGATACTGGCAGAACCTCCCAGGTCTAAGACTGGCAAAACTATTTGTGATTTTCTCGAAAAGACGGGCTAACGAACTCATCGCTATGCCTACAAAGGACGTCAGAGTACTTGTGGGTCTGCTAACAGGCCACTGCCCACTTCAATATTACCTAAAGAAGATAGGCAAACTAACAACAGACATCTGCCGCTTCTGCGACATGGAAAGGGAAGATGCCGAACATAAATCATATGCTACTGTGAAGCATTGGGTCAAGCTAGATTCACAACCCTCGGGAAGTGATGTGTTAGCTCCTGACACCATCTCTAAGGTGACCTACACGCTTCTCTACTTCGCCAAAAAGTGGGGAGAAGGGATGTTTAGTAAACCCTTCTTAGTAGGTTAATATAGCCTGGAGGCACTCCACAATAGACCTCGTTAGGTCGCAGTGGAAGGAGTTTGTGAACCAACTCATTCAAGACCTCCTTCTTAACATTAACCCAGCGGCGGGCGCGGGGCGGACCTCAGGTCCGCCGTTGCTGTTTTTTTATTCAGATTCGAAAACTATCGGGAAAGGTTGAACCCCTACTCTCGGTAATCCTTCTACAAGACCCCTCCAACATTTTCGCTACCCCTCTTTCTTTCTCAAATTCTTATCTATCTTCTCTACTTCTATTTTTTCTATTGTTTTATCAAATGTTACCATTACACATTTTCCTAACTTTCATTCTAAGTCAGAAATAATCATTTTTTTTCATCTTCTCTAGAAAAGAGATGGATAAAATATACGGAGGTAGACGGTAGTAAATACATTTTCGCAAGTTACGAGTTCCTGAGTTTTTTCATTGAGAAAAAGTGAGATACCTACTTATGTATTACCAATGTAGGGAAATATTGCAGTACTATTAAGAAACTGTATTGTGTTGATAAAAATGAATACTTTTAAATGCTCACATGTTTTTGAGTACATTTTTTCCGTTTCGCGGCCCTAATCCTACACTTAGGAACGCCAAACAACAAAGCCCGCTCTTGTTACACTCAGAGGCGCGCTCACCCGAGGGTTAAAAAAAAAACTGTACTCAATGTAACTCATTGACTGTTTCTACTGGTAGATCTCGATGAATATCATCATACCTCACGTGCCAAGGTGCCATACTCTGCAGTACCTATTTCGTTCATATCGTCGCTATTACTGCAACAAGCCCGACGGTGATGTCTCCAAGCTCGACTTGGGCATTCCAGCATGTGTACTCCGTGGTATCTCCAACCGCGTCCTGCTCAGCTCAAATCTAAAGTAGGAAGATAGGAGCACTCCCCTCCATCTCTCTTTCCCGCCCCACCTTTCTCATCTTCCGTTATCGTATTTTCATAAGAAAACGAAATTGGGTGTGGCACATAGCTTCCTCGTCACCGAAACCGCTCATACATCATTGAATATATTTGGGGAGGTCCGATGCGATCCATGTGTCACGTCGCAATGACCAAGCAAAATGAATTCAGTCGCCAATTCATGTTTGGGCGCCGGTGTGGCTACTTGTCGTTGGGGCGTCGTTGGTAGGCGGTGGACTTCGAACCGACTTCTGCGGGGGTCGTGGGTTCAAGGCTCATCGCCGGCAGCGTGCGTTTTTCGGTATTGCCGCGTCAAAACCCAGGGCGGTGAGGCCAATGGAAAGCCTTGAGCGAAATCATCAGAACAAATTCTGATCTTCCTTTTGGAAGACAGCTGATGACGTCTGCGACGCCTGGAATGGCAGTCGGACGAAAATCCAACCTGAAATGGTTGTTTACTCTTATCTACTTTACTCATTGAAAATATTTGCAAATTATCATGGTTCAATTATAGATTCAACTATCAGGGTGGAGTTATAGATTAGGGTAGAATGCGAAATATTGAATGGTTTGAATGTTACGCAGCAGCATAACACGATAAAGGTGATAACACATTTTATTAATATTCAATTACGAAATTACAAATAAGTGAACGAATTAGATTTAAAAATATCTCTACAACAGAGTTTAGTAATCACGCTGTTTATGGGGAATCTATCAATTGTGGGAGTCAAGCTAAGAAGGGTGGAGATGAGGAGCCAACTTCAGACCAGCGGATTTTCTGAGTTGAGTGGTGGAGGAGTCGCCTTAGACTTGTGCGATGAAGTTGCGTTTTTTAATTTTCCAGGCATTGTGGCGCAGTTACACTAGGCATATAATTTTTAAAGGGGAAGAAATTCTGGATTTATTGCTACCAAAATCCCAAAAAATGAGTTGTGTGGTTTCGCGGAAACGACGTCAAAATGTAAAAACCTTGAGGCAGCCGAATTTGGTGAAATTTTCTGAGATAGTGCGGGTTGGCGTGTTGATGGTCACCTATGAGGGGTCGGATCATCTATACAATCCAAACGAAATCTATATAAAATGGAAATGAAGAAGCTATGTGCCACACCCGCTTGTTTTTAGCTCTCTGTAGCCTGTAGCAAATAAATCAAGTTGAAAGAGCTTGAAATTTTAAATTCAACAATTTGTTTGCTGAACAGGAAATGTGCGTTGTTGCAGTATTGATGGACTATGTTCCTTGTATCTCCATCAGTAGAATCTTAATTTTTACTGTATTCCTGGTAGCTTACAATACTTTCGCTTTGTGATTAGAAGCTAGCTGGAAGGATAAATGGGTCCCGAGTAGTGAGTTGAGTTGGTTTATTCAAATAATTAATTATCCGTTGAAAGAAAATTCTTGGAAGGGCTGAACAACCCTCCCCCTTGATATTTTAGGGTGACGTTGAAACGAGAGAAAACGACCATCGGGAATCGGATATAAGGCCGACGGTTTCCGGGGAAGGAATGTTTATTTGATACGAAATAAAATAATGTGATTAATCCAAGACGAGGAAACTCCCGAGTTTATTTGGCTAATGGGTCGGCCATACTGAATCAACTTCCCCTCTCAGGCTGTTGTCGCAGGACCCCCACCGCTGCCTCCAGTTTCCCTTCGACCCTCGAGTAATGGAGTCGCCGTTTTTCCATTCCGGGGAGGAGAGGAGGAAATCTCCCGGTTTTTGCCTAAAAGCGTCTGACAACCCCTCAGCATCACGTTACTCATTACACATCCTCGAAACCTTCCCAGTGATACTCTGACAGACTGAAGGGATGATTCCAAAAAGAACCGGACCTCGGGAAAAAGGGAGAAAAAATAGGGGAGCAGTTGAAAAAAATAACAATGAAGAAAAGTTACGTCCATAGCGAGCAGGTGGTGAGTATCCCATCACCGAAAAAATAAATATCTACCGACTCCGTCCTCAGTCATTTGTTACGGGTCTAATGGCTAGCCGCCTCCGCTGACATTTTGCTTGCTAATACATTTTCATTTTTCCCCTCACCTTTCGCTCTCTGCTTTCTCTCCATCTTGTCTCTCCCACCTCGCGGGTTTTTCGATATTGAGCGGGTTTCAGGTCGTGGCTTCTCGGATAGGCACATCACGCTTCTCTAGCATTATTACGAACCTATGTAATGGAGTCTCTATTTAATCTCGTCTATCCCTACTCCCTGTCGCATTTCTAGTGTTGTGGTTTCTGTGAACACTGCTTTATTCCCTATTTCAGTAACAGTACATCCCCCCATCGTCATGGAGTCACCTGGAAATGCTGGACCAAGTCCACCACCGATCCAGTGGACAAGTTAGTTCCCGAAATGAGAATGAATGAATTTTGACCTACCCTTAGAGTGGTCATTGCATATCGTAAATGCTAGAAAAGAGGTTCGACTCAATATGATCAAGGTTCGCTTCTCTGGTACACGGATGGGTCTGTGATGAGTGGAAAAGCTGGCTTAGGGATCAAAGGGCCACATTTTAGCCTCACTAAAAACCCTAGGAACAACAGCAAACCCATGCCGTGGGAATATGCACACAAGAGATCGCTAGGAAACGGCTCAAAGGTGCGAGAATTTACATTATGTCTGATAGCCAGGCCCTAAAGGCCATTGCAGCAATAACATCAAGGCTTACTTGGGATTGTCTGGACTCCCTCAGGGCTGCGGCTCGGGGCAGAAAGTTGACTTTGATATAGATCCCTGGTCTTGAGGGACCCAACTTGGGGTTACTAGTAGCTTTGTTACTCAACAGATCCAGAAATGGAAGGACAACAAGAAAGCTGCACATTGGCGCAATACTGTTTACAAGCAGAGGCAACCCAAGCTGCTGATCGCCATTTTCTAAAACAGAGCAAAAGCCCTGCTGTCACTGAGGAGGAATGACCTTTGCACCGTGGCTCTTCTGACTGGTCCATTGAGATACCATTTCAACAAAATTTACAAGGCCAGTACAGTTGAAAGTTGACTCTGCTACGAAGGAATCGAGACAGCAGAACACATTCTCTGTGAGTGCCCTGCTGTAGTAGTATCGACCAGATACCGACATTTCGTTTAGAGTAGGTACAAAAGGTCCCCGCAAAAGTTGCTCGGAAGCGCCTTCAAAACCGCTTTACTTCGTGAAAGAAGAGGTCTTAAAGAGGGTACTTGATTGAATTGGGAATTTTGTCACAATAGATTAAACATGGTTCAAATGACTAAAAGCTTCTTGCTCCATCCATTAGTAAAATTTAAAAAGAAAGTTCATCCTTACGTCGGGGGAATTATTAAATAAAGCTCAAAAATTAATGTTACGTATTATTTTTTTCTTCTTTTGCTCCCCTACTAGTGCAGAATGGGATGTGGGTGTGCCGCCAAAACTTTGCCTTTCACCTATTAGATGGCTTTGCTCGTCTTGAAGGTTCTCAACCTAGAACATTGTCGTTATCTTCTAGGTCTCTTTGTGGTAACACCATGAGGATCCTTCATTATTGATGTCTCGGTAGTCTCTGTCTCTGGACAACGTACAAAACATTCAATTAAAGTTAAAGGGGTTACGATTACCTGGTTTGGGATATGACTTGTGGGAAAAGCATAAAATAAATCTTCTCTATTCATGCTGTACAGATCTTGTTAAATCATAGATAGTAGTTTTTTTTTACTTGCATCCACAACAACAATCAATAAAAATATACCTAGATTACCTAGAATTTGTGCAAAATCGGATCGTGATTGAATTTTCAGTAAAAATTCAAAATTAAATTGTATTTGAGTAAAATCACCTTAGTGTGGGCAAGGATTGACACGGACACGAAACAAATTGATTCAAAAACCTCAACCAAACTACAAAGTAAGACCTTTTGTTAACCCTAATTGGACCAAAAACATTTTTCATCGATTTCTGGGGAAATTTCGGTCATAACTCAATTTTTAAACTTCCAATACCTCACAAAAAATGTTTCAAAAAATTAAGCTCTGTCAATTAAATTTAAATTTAGTTACACTAGAGACTCCTTGGGACCTCTGTGGAATTCCTAAGATTTCATAGTTGCACCAGTGACACCATGGGACTGGCGTTCCATTCGCCGTATTGATTTGGTGTCACCAATGGTACCATGGGCTGTTTAAATTTGTACTTACTATCCATTGTTTTTGTAAATTAATTATGTTCAGTAATCAAGTTACAGAGGACAAGAAATTTGCCTTTCAACAACAAAAAAATGTATCACAGACAAATAGACTTTTTTCACATTTTCACAACAAAGTTCCTCAACTTTCTAAAAAATGAGACTATAACGAAGTTTCATTTAGAGAATGATAAATCAAACGAAGAAATTCATACTTTTATGTTTCTCTAGGAGTTATAAGAAATTGAAATTGAGTTTTCAAAAATGAAAGAGTTGCCTTTGGGGGTGTCTAGCCTCCAGTGGTATTAATGGTCCATATCCTTACTCAGACTTCACGGAAAACTTGAAATTTAGTGTCACTGGTGGTAGGTACTTATCCGGCGCTACGGCCCTACAAGAACCAGGGCCCTCTCAGCGATTGACGCCCACTCCTTACGGTCCTGAGCCAGCAAACGCCATTTCGGGACCCCAAGTGCCGACAGGTCATATTCGACGTCCTGCAGCCATCTTCGACGAGGTATTCCTCGCATTCTTCCCCCACCAGGCTTTCCATTAAGCCTTTCTTTGGGTATCGTTCAGCAGGCATCCGCTTGACGTGACCCAGCCAACGGTAACGCAAATTGTAAAAGCAACAAGCTCCCCAAAAAGGTGTCTCAGCTCTGCATTTGTTCTTATCCTCCTCGTACCATTCTCCCAGACAGCACCAAAAATATTCTGCAGCACCTTCCCTTCCTAGCAGTTTAGGAGTCGTTCATTGGTTGTCACTGGTGGTACGTTGGTCCAATTAGGGTTAACTCCGGAGCTAAAAATCTATAGTAGTTACCTGCGTTTTGGGGTATCAGTCGGTCGCCATTTGTTTTTAGTATTTAGCCAAATCGAAGGGGCAAAAAGTTAAAAAGTTGTACTTAAATTAGAAATTTTAAAGGATTTTAGAAATTCAGTAGTGTACGGACCTAGGGAATAGAGAAACTGAAATATTGCCGCTGGGATCACCAAAATCGAACAATAATTGCCTAAGAAAAATGCAAAAAACTACTGAATAAACGGGTTTTCCCTTATTTCTTTGGCAATTATTGTTCGATTTTGGTGATTCCAGCGGCAATATTTCAGTTTCTCAATTCCCTAGGGCCGTGTACTAATGAATTTCTAAAATCCTTGAAAATTTCAAATTCACGTACAACTTGTTTTTTTTTTTATGCGCCTTCGATTTGGCGAAATACTAACCCGGAACGAGGATGAACGGCGACCGACTGAGACCCCCTTAATGAGTGAATTCAATTTGAAACGACTGACGATTCTGACTATGTAAATAATTGATACAACTAAAATTCAAAAATTCTTTGGGGATCTAAATCACGCATCTACTGTAACAATATCTAAAGTAATATTTTTCAAATTAGCATGTGTGTTTCGGGACGTCGGAACAAAGAGAAGTCATCAAGCTGATACATGAAGAAGTTGGTTTCCAAGTGCTATTCGGAGTTGGAGGGTAAGGAATCGAAACTGGAGTTGGGAGTATGCGGTCACCCCATCCTACAATACTAAGAGAGGAAACTTGGTGAAGATACATGGCCACTCCGCCGTTTCAACCCTTCTAATTGATATACTGCACTCATTAAGATGAGCCAACTCCTAGAGCTCTTTTGACCGAGAGGAGAACCCGACGGAGAAATGGAATTAGGCTCCTTGCGGGTTCCAAGTTTCCGGGCTTCGCCCGCAATTTAACGTATTAACCTTACGTTGCCATCGTAGCTCCGCCGTCCCAGTCGGTGTTCTCCGTCTTGGCTCCCAGGGGAAAGCGGGGTATGCGGTTTTCTTCAATCTTCATTCAGGAGGGTGTATCACCGTTTACACTTGGGGAGGACCTCTCCTCAAGTTTCTACAGCTACGCGTTGAAGGAGTCGAGCGGAATATTATGAGAAGTTTGAGCTCTGATGGCACTTTCGAGTGATTACAAGTTAGTTGGTACACCTGACGACGTGACGAAACAGAGACCAGTAATTCACCGAAAATGACCAAGCTACCTTCAAAATCGAGATGAAGTAAACTATTCTTTGTTCAAGTCAGTAATACGTACAAATTAATGTAATAGGGTGTACGCAGATATTTTATAAAATTTGTTTCTTGAAAAGAAACAAAATTCGGCTCCCACACAAAACTAGATCCCCCACACCTTTGTGGTCTAGGGATGGGTATCGATACTCGATATTTCAAAAACGTCTGCCAAGTGGGTGTGTCACATAGCTTCCTCGTATCCATAACCCGATTATATAGATGATCCGATGCATAATAGTTAATCTCAAAACACCGATCTCTAAGTACCTTTCACTACCCTCATAGGGGAACATCTACACGCTAATCTGGACAATCCTAGAAAATTTCATCAAGTTCGGATGAAAAATGTAAGTGAGTCACTACTCAAAAAATTTCTCAGTGTGGCTGGGAGTCGAACCCGGGACCTCTGGGTGGAATTCAGGGGATTTGAGGGATTTGAGGGAAGGATTTGAGATTCTGACGTACGCACGGCTGTTACAAGGATTTTACGTTCGCGCATGCGCATCGGCTACTATCAGTCCGGGGGTGATGATTTTCAAAGGGGACCATCTACAATCTAATTTGCATAATCCCTGAAAATTTCATCGAAATCGGATGGAAAATGTAGATTTTTATGAACTCCCCTCAAGACAAAATGTCTTTGTGACGGAGGGGGCACGCCATAAATGAAAATAAATAAATAAATCAAATATTATGGGGAGGACGCCCAGGACTCACCCGACGCCGGCCCTAGGGATGAGGGAAGATGAGGAAGGTGGGGGAGGGAGAGAGGGATGAAGGGAAGTGCCTCTATAGAAAGACCACCAATTCAAATATGAGCCTAGCAGGACGCGGGTGGTGATACCACGGAGTACGCCTACCGAGATGCCCAACTCACGCAACTCCGTGGCACTTTTCCCACACCACACCCCGCGCCATGACAATGTTGCAGCCATCACCCTGATGTTGTTTGGTGCCACTCCTTTTAGCTCCGACACCGCTTGCCGTAAATCATTTCTATCATACTTCCTTATCTTGGCCCGCCATGTCTGCTCCATGTCCAAGCTGCCATTGACAACTTGGACATCCAGGATGATGATTTTCATAGGGGACCGTCTACACACCAACCCGCACAATCCCTGAAAATTTCATCGAAATCGGACGATAACTTCGTATAGTTATGCGCATTACAAGGAATTGATGACAGACGGACAGACACACAGACAGACAGACAGACAGATAGACAGACAGACTGACACACAGACAGACAGACAGATAGACAGACAGACAGACACACAGACAGACAGACACACAGACAGACAGACACACAGTCAGACAGACACGGAACCAAAATTGTTCAGAAAGGTCTAAAACGCAAAACGCGAGTGAAAATTTTGATTTTGGAGAACTTTTCTTTTTCATCCTTGAAAAGTGAAAACAAAGCTTCCACTACCTTGGTAGACTCGGAAGCAATATCGATACTTTCGTACCGATACTTGATATTTTAGTATCGATACTTCTCTATCCGATATCTTTGTATATCGATACTTTGGATCCGATATTTCTAAATATCGAATATCGATACTGTTGTCGCGGAAAATTCAACATAATGGCTATAAAATGAAGAAGATAGAGAGGCTTTTGGGTCATAACTCTTTGGTTGCACAAATAACGTTTATATCATGGAAAAAATCAGTCTGCTTGGACTCTTAATAGTGAAAAATGAATAAAAGTTGTTGAAAAAATTATTTTTCCTGAGAAAATTGGATGATATTGATAGTTTGTGACACTAAAGTATCGATAATCGATAGTTTAAAATATCGATACTCATGCCCAACCATACTTGGGGTATCGATACTCGGATACGATACAGTATCGATACAAAATATCGATACTTTTATAACGATACCCATCCCTATTGTGGTCACAGGTGATAAGAAAAATTACCAGTTTACGCAACTTCAAAATACATCGAGAATGTGATTGGCTGGCTGTCGCGCGGTTACCAACTTCGTGAAAATCACTCATCTAAAACTCCCGTGATTACCGTACTCCTTCAAAAACTTTTCCTCTACGTTATAACTGCGAGGAAGGCTTCCCTTCAACCCCCGACGCCCTTCACTCTCTCTCCCACTCTGTTCTCCCAAATTCACTCCTTACTCGTTTCTTCACGTACTTTCAATACTCGCATTTACTTCGCCTCCAAGAATGAAGATAAGAAGGGAATCCAGTTCACATGAACACCTTAGGGGTCTTGGTGGATCCAATATTAAATTGGAAGGACCATTGTTATAGGTTAATTATCTCCTGCTTTTCCGAATCAGAGGGTTCCCAAGATGACATGAATCATGTTTTATCATCATGTTTTACCCAAATTCGTACGATTGCGCACACCCTATTATCCAATAATAATCCATTGTTGAAGAAACAGCCGTTTTGTTTTACTATAATCCTATAAGTTGGTCCAAAACTCAGCCCCAGCCCACCCAATTTGATTTGTTACTACAATAAAATGCATGAAAGTCTATGTGGAAGATGAAGCAGAAGGACTCACTTTCTCCTTACCAATTATTTTAATAGGCACTAAGGCCTAATGGGCCTAATGAAAGAATTGATAAGCAGAAACTGAGTCCTTCTGCTTCATCTTCCACATAGACTTTCCAAAATGACTACAGCAGGAATACAGAACAATAAAATACATCATGATATCGATTCAAAAATTGCAATCTACGACATTCTGCGGGGTTTTCGTTATCCGAAAACAAGTTAAGAGGAAAGCTTTCACATTCACAGAACACCTGATTTTATTCGGTATCACTTGACATGTTTTCCATTTCGCTGAAGGTGGGTGTCCTTTTGACCGAAGGATTTCGAAAGGAAAGCCACCCGCGGTTAGCGGTCAGGTCCCGACAACACCCGTAAAGATGTGATCCGTGAAGGGATTCATCGAGTAGCCTGAAGAGGCGATCCGAGCATTTACTGGGTCAGTCAATCCTCGTACGGACGAAAAAGCCGGTGAATAGGACTGGTGGCGGTGCATGTCGAAGCAGAGAGGACCACGTCTCCTCGAGTCCTGCGTTTGTATGTGGTTTTTCCCTCCGACGAAGCCGCCATCTGTGACGAAAGACCGTGCCACTTTTAACGCTCTTTTTCATTCCTGGTTTTCGGTCGGCGGTGGCCCATTTAACGTAAGGTGTGCGGTGGATTCCCTTTGAGAAACACCTGCTGCTTCGGCCCATCACCTCGGCGCCCCTCTTCTCCACCAAGTGCCGCTAATCGTGGATTAGACCAGACTTAACCTCGCGACAGGTGGGCCTCTCTGATACGACACGTCTTGTCTTCACAATCTCACTGATAATATCTCCATAAAAGCGTCGTAGATTCTAGTCAACAGTTCATCAAAATACATCACTGTACAGGGTAGATGATGAACTGTTGGGTGAAAATACCTTCATCATTCTCATCTCCGACAACTATCTGAGTACCTTTACATGTACAGGGTGTCTGCTCTTAAATTGGGCATAACTTCAAGGTTCGATTCTACAAAGTATTTCCAACATAAAATGTCTCTTAGAAATTTTTTTCTTAACCCACTCGAAATGCCTTTGCCACTTTTGCCACTTAGCATTGACCGATTTTGATGAAATTTGGTATGTAGGCTCCATTTGGGGTCTAGTTGTGCCCCGAAGATTTTGGTTGATGTAGCTTACGTCTAAGGGTCTAATTTCGATATAAAGGTATTGTTTTTCCTTCAATTTAAGATTCTATAGAATTTTTAAAAATTTTTGATACCATCCGGAGCTCTGTAGGACAAACCGTTCGCTCTCAACGAGAATTTAAGGTTTGGACGTACGATAAATCAGAAACACGAGTGTGAATCGCTAAAGTGGCCTAATCTCCGTTCAAATTATAGCTGACCGAAATACGATCGATGTTTTTCTTCATGTTGGATGGTTGGTGGCTTTGCAGACGAGTGATCTATAGAAAAATAATAAACCATTGTGTAATAATTTGCAGTGTTTTACGGGAAAATCATTAGCCTGAAAAAGGCGATTTTGAAAAAAATATAAATTTTGACTATAACCTATTTTTACTTTGAAAAATTGGAGTTTCCTCTAATACGGATAGGAAATTTAACGCTCTTTCCAACGGTGTGAAAAGATTTGAATTTGCATGAAAAATTGTTCCAAAAGGTCGAAAACACGAAAAAACTTCTAAGTGAAAAAAAGGCGTTTTGAACGGGCTGTAAAATAGAAAGTTCCTAGTGGTTTTTGATATGGCGTGACGTATTACACACACACTCTCAACATGGAAGAATATACTTCTTCTATGCTCTCAATCCGGCGCCGAATTGTGATAAGAACACGCCGTATTGTTACGGTCGAATACGTCACTAGGAGGCAATCCGGCGCGCCGTATTGAAAACATGGCGGACTATCCGGTTCCGGCGCGCCGGATCGACCCTACTAGGAACTCTCTAATATTTGCTGGTACATTTTTTGTTGCAAATTGGTTGTAAAATCGATTCTTGAACTTTGGTTCATCTCAATGGTAGACATTCCAACGTAACAGCAGAACTGCCTGGAACTTCCTACGTATCCAAAGAAGTATAAATGAATCGAAGTACTTCAAAACACATACAGCAGACCTCACTTATTACGTACCCACCTATAATCCCTGAAGACATGAGATCGCCAGCCAATTTTCCCCGATCCGTTGAAAGCAAGATGATCTCCTCCTGTTACACAACACAACGACATACATACATTTTCTTAAACTGCAATAATAAATTCCTTGAAGTGTGGTTCATCTCAATGGTAGACACTCTGAATTGATGTCAAAGTTTATCAATGGTCAACCAATTTATCATCTCCAAGACAGGAAAATTGTTAGTGCTCCGCTTAATTCAATGATTTGTGGACCTACAGAAAAGGATTTTTTGATTCCATTTCGACCAAAATACGTTTGATCCAGTCTGGCTGGAACAAAATACGTTTGAATACCTTGCTAACTCAAAACCGCAAAATCTTGATAGGTCATCTTTGACCCGTCGTGATCCGGTTAATTACGGCTTAACCGTCGATTTGTCCATGTGTGGAGGCTATAGTTCCCACTCAACTTGGGAGACCTCTTTAATCCAACCGCACCAATAATATGCTGTTCCAATAAGATCGGACTATTGTTGGAAAGGGTTTCTTGAAGGGATGAGAAGAAAACGAAAGTAGGTGAATAGGGAGAGGGAGAAGCGCGTAAAAACGAATGACGTCAGAGCTGAATGATCTCCCTCCCGCACAGGGGAACCGATGAGATTTGTTTTGCTCTGAAGTAATTTCGTTTTACGCACTTCTACACCGCTGAATATCTGGGTGAAGCTTTTCCGGAGATGCTGAATCCGATTTTGAGGTCAGAAACACAAATTCCATCCTACGATAATTGTTGATTGAACCAAAATGAATTCCTCTTTGGGATGGGAAAAAATAACGTAAGACTACTGCAAATCCCAACAGCTCTCAATATCCTTCCTAAACAAAGAGGGGTTTTGCGAACTCACCGGAAGTTATTAGTATGAGGAACCTGACTCCATCCACTTCAATTTAGTAGCTCTTAGCCATCGACCGCTTCGAGGTTCTAAACGGCTCGGGGAAATGAAGTGTGTAACCGGCCTTTTAACTCGGAAGGGGGAGATTTTGGAATGTTTAGGTAACCTGAAACTTATAGGGAGAGAAACCCGAGCGAGCGGAAAGTGCAGTCCTAGTAGTTAGTATCGGACCGTCTAGAAGTTCGGATTATAAAGATATGATGGGCAGACCCTTCCCGAAGAATCTCCTCGGGAGGCGGAAGAGACGCTGATTTCCGGTCAATATGGCTTCCCGTACGACCGAGCGATCTTTTTTGTCCCTCGAGGCTATGAGTTTTATCACCCTCCTTTCTTTCCAATCTCGAATAAGATTGACCCTGTGACGCATCGTTATGAACTTTGTGTTTGCTGCCAAATCTTTTCCACATTCATAAAAAACTTCATGTTACGTGTCGAGGTGGCTACGAATCATTGCCACAACTTCAGCAGTGGGGAATTCTAATTCATGCGGAGAGCTTTTCAATATGGGTCGAAAATTACCGTGAGGTAGAGGACTCTAGACCTGCTAATAAGGGAAAGAGGTTTTTCAAGTGTTAATCCGATTTCTGGGACGAATGTTCTTTTTTTCCCATTTAATTCCTGTGAATATTAAACATTCAAGATCAAACATCCGATCCCATGACTCCGATCGAACATGGAGCAGTTAGGGGCTGCCCTTCAGGAGGTTCCACATCAATTCCATTCATAATTCTGCGTAGCTAAATGGTGCATATCTATACAGTACCTATATATGTGACCAGACATGTTCTCTTTTTCTTCGGCCCAGTCTGATCATGAAAGGTCCTCGGAAAAAACGTTGTCCTGGTTCTCAAAAAATAGGCTGTCCTAAATGAAGATAAAACTGAAAAACTTTGTTCTACTACCTGAGAATTGTCGAACTTGAGATTTGTAAACCCGCCATGTGTAAAGTTTTTGGGGGTGTTATGGCCCACAAATCAAATTGGATCGAGCATTGCTCTTCATTGACCAGCATATGTAGCTCTATTTCTCCTACGAATGCTCCTGCAAAAATTAAGCAAATCTGGCCTTCTACAGTTGCTTCCATAGCATAATGCCTTACGGGATTTTTATTTGGGGTCACGCCCCGTCGTCCTAAAGAATTTTGCGATGCAGAGAATTACTTTTTTAAAATGATTTTCTCCCGAAATATGTTCAGAGTTCGGGAGAAAATCATGAAAAAACTATGATTTTCAGGGAAAATCGTAAAAAAATTCGATTTTTGGGGAAATCATAGAAAAATCATGAAATTGTATTCAAAATACGAATACGGGGGAAAATCGTATTCAAAGTGTTAATACAATTGTATTCGTATTCATATTCATACCTGTATTCGTATTCATAATCATAAAGTCGCAGATATGATTTGTGTTCATAATCGTATTTATGAATAAGAATTCGCCCATCTCTGGCCCGAAGTACTGTGTTAAACGGTTCCGGGCTGAGCTCCAACGTGGGAGAAAAGGAGGTGTTTTTTTAGTGGGTTTGAATCCCACATAACCGGAAGACCCTCTAGGTACCTTACGAGATCCAACTCCACCTATGGATCATAAGATTTTCTCACCTGCCTGCCGAAAAAAAAAAACAAGAGCGAAGAGAGAGCCCGCTCCAGATTTCTCACAATGCTAGCCATAAGATTGTGAAGATTTTCCAGTACCAATTTACTCTTCAAGATGTTATACAGTTCAAAATTTACAGTAATTTCATTGATGTATACGAGTATTTGTTATGGTGCAATTTATTCATAATATTTCATTGCCCAATATTTGGAATCCGAGCTTTCACTCATCTCCTGAACCTTTCCCATCGATTTCATGCCGAAGATCCATCCATATTTTTACCGGATTATCGATCACCGTATAAAATACCGAAAACAAATGACGTACGTGACCGTTAAGCCGCTAACCGGCTCTTCTTCCACCAAGTGATCATGTTATTAATCTGCGGGGAACACGGCTATGCACTCAACGTGAGAGGGTACGGCAAGGGCTCGATCAGTCCAAGGGTTTTGCAACCGTTTAGGGCGCCGCGTTGGTATATAAAATCCCACCATTAATCCGCCTCCCTGAAAGGATTTCTTTGTTTCCGATTGCGGCTTCCCCGTACGGCGGTTTTTGTTTGTTTTATTTTTGAAACCGCATCCAAAAAAAAAAAAAACAAGGTTCTCGAACGGACGAAATCTCCAACAGGCTATGATTTTCCCTCCCCAGTTTTCCAGCTATGAGTTTTCTGTCTCTTTTTTTTCGCGCCGAGGATAAAATAAACTGTCGGATTTGGAGGGTTTCGAGTGTTGCTTCAGGATTTCTGTGGTGTGGTGTAGCGACCAACACGTTGATGGCATTGCCACAAACCTTGTTGGCGTGAAACAGTGATCGCCAGCCTCAAATATGTGGCTTGGCTACTTCTAATTTTGTATACCAAAATTTCCTATTTTCTGGCAGTATGGGTAAAGGAGCGAATTTTCAAAGAATCTTCTGGGAAATTGATTCAAGCGATGGCGGCTACCCAAACGAGGGTTTTACTCGCCCCGATGTTGGCCAACCTGCTTGAATCTCGACTTGGTCAATACTCGAGGTACAGCACCAATGGTTTTATTGTGAAATATGCCTAGTTTAGAGGTCATGACAAAGGATAAGAAAAAAGTCCTTTCACGCAGCATGAATTAATGAGCGAATTTTCAAAGAAATCATTCAGTTGAAGGTATGGTTAAGAAAAGGAACAATGGTGTTGCAATTTCTCTTAGAAAGTTTTTTTACACGATTCTTGGTTTTTTCGACTTTTATTATAGCATACCAACATACTGTATGCACTGGGTATGCTTTGAAGATGTTAGGAGTCCATTTTTTTTTTTTTTTCATATGATGTTTGGAAAAACTTCAGGGATCGTTTCAGAATGTTCCAAAATGGATTTCAGTGTAAAAATTTTTCGAAAAAGTCGATTTTAAAAATTTTGAGGCCATTGCAATAGCTTCATTTTCCTTGAAAATTCGCTAAATTTACTTCTGATCCAGAATGAATGCAGTTATCTGAAGATACGGAGTCCTGATTTACACTCCCAAATTGTTCTGAATGTACCTATTGATTTTAGTATGACAGGGATACAACCGAAATTTAAGACACTAGATTCATAGACATCTTGACGAAGAGAACGTTTGGAAATTTGAAGTGTATTATTTAGAATTTCTGATCGTTCCGACCCGTATTCTCTATTCTCGTCACCTTGTGATGTGTATTGGCTGTTATCTTCAGTGGATTTCAATCTATCATACTTTCTGCATCTCTTACCACTTCCAAGAACGGAAGCATAAAAGTTGAAGAGTAGTACATGTATGACTGGAAGGTCATCTCATTACCTTCCGTCTCTTCTGCCACTAGATGTTTTGAGATCTGATGAACCGTACTTCCATGCGTTCACCTACAAAAATTTCATTTAATGATCATTAAAAAAATGATAGTTCGAATGTGTTCTGAGCTCTACTCGACGAATACTTTCCGCGTACAAAAGAAATATGTTTTGAAGACTTGGGCATTCACAGCAGTTTTCCACGGTTGAGAACTCACCAAAAGCGACGTTTTCACCGTTCTTCCCACCTCCCATTCATTTTGGGAAATTCAAAGGTCACGCAAAGGATTCTAGGAGTCCTTCAGAATGTTATCAGTCCAAATTATTCCCCTTGGGTGGGACCGGAGCTTCCCCTCGTTGGGTATGAATGTATAGTCTGGGGCGAGGAGGTGAGAGGTCCATGATGAACTGCTATTGACAGTAGCTACGTGTCGCGAGATAAGCCCATCCTTTACTACCGCCCTCCCTTCTCTCTGCCGCAAACCAGCCTTTCCAGGGGAGTCCCAACCCTTTCTCGCACCCTTCGAGAAATTGATGTATGACGGCAAGTATTATGTGACTCAAAAGAGGATAAACTAAATATTTATGTGATGTACAAGTTGGAGCATGTGTTCCCCCAGACCACATGCCGCTCCTGGGGTCCCGTCAGACATCTTCAAAATGGTAATAAGGTACAAGGTTTCAATGAATTCGTAATTCCAGCCACCCCGTGTCATATTACAACCAAGCCCTTGTTTCTACGCTACTACCGTAGGTGTGTAAACTCTGGAGTTTCCTGGGACATGCATCATGGATGGGGGCTTTGAAAATAATTATTGGGGTACCCTTGTCTATTGATGTCTCGACCTACAGTTTTCACCTAAGAGAGCGGTTTTTTAAATTAATTAATTAATTTTTTTTAATGGTAGGTACAGGACCTACATGATGCCAGGGGTCGTTTAGCGTGCCCAAAGTCATTCAATTTCAAAGCTGATCTAGACAATCGTATCTGGTCCATGTTACCGAATTATATGAGAAACGAAAATGATTACGAGACAACAATCTTTAGAATGGTAGTTATGGTAATCAGGAATGGTAGTTCGTTGAGGTGGCGGGAGGTAGCGCTGAAACCCGACAAGGAATGTTGGGGGCTAGACTCTCATTTTGCTTCCGAGTCTACCAAGGTAGCGGAAGCTTTGTTTTCACTTTTCAAGGATGAAAAAAAAAGTTCTCCAAATCGAAATGTTTACTCGCGTTTTGCGTTTTAGACCTTCCTGAACAATTTTGGTTCCGTGTCTGTCTGTCTGTGTGTCTGTCATGAAATCCTTGTAACGGGCATAACTATACGAAGTTATTGTCCGATTTCTATGAAATTTTGAGGGATTGTGCGGGTTGGTGTGTAGACGGTCCCCTATGAAAATCATCATCCCCGGACTGATAGAAGCGACTGCGCATGCGCAAACGTGAATTTCCTTGTAACAGCCATAACTTCCACATTTTCCATCCGATTTAAATGAAATTTTTAGAGTCATGTTTAGATGGTCCCCTATGAAAATCATAGAGAATGGTTTTTCATCGAGGGATTCATTCATAGAGGTATGGTCCCCTGTGAGAATCTCAAATCCTATTCATTACATCACTAGGCCTCAATAGCTCAGAGGTAGCGCATAGAACTGTCCCCAGGGGTCCCGGGTTCGAATCTCAGCCGAGGCTAAGTATTATTTTGATCCAATCACATACATCTACTCACTTAATTTTTCATCCGAATTTGATGAAATTTTCTAGGGTTGTCCAGATTAGCTTGTAGATGGTCCCCTATGAGGGTAGTGTTGGAGATTGGTGTTTTGAGATGAACTACTATGCATCGGATCATCTATATTATCGGGTTATGGATACGAGGAAGCTATGTGCCACACCCACTTGGCAGACGTTTTGGATTCGTTTTGTAGTGTTTAAAACTCAGAGTGAAACGACCAATATAATTAATGGTTTTCTTTAACAGTTTAGGCGTACTTGAAATAGTACAATTTCAGTCCGATGAATTGTATCACGTAGAGCTTATTGACCTAATAATAATGTATCTCACATACCTGTCTAACTAATGGATACCTCGCACGGGGATAACCTAAGAGTATCCGGTTGCGTTGCGCCCTTGAGATGGAGTATTAGCGCCCGCTGATACTCGAGTTTGCCGCTTCCCCTATTCCGCCAATCTGCGTTGATTATGTTCCGTGCCTGATCTCAGATGGGCCCCACATTAGAGAGACCCTCGGCTTGTCGGTACCGTTCGAGCGCCCTTTCCATTATGCCCCATGTGTCCCGAGATCCGCTGCTATTATTCCTTCCCATGTGCGACGGAGCATAGTGTTCGATAAGCAGGGATACGTATTCCTAACTATAGTACGGCAATACCGAACACCCGTGGAATATTGCATGTGGAGACATTCCATGTGAAGACACATGGCTCGATTTCTCTGTAACGCCTTATTTGATTTTATTGCCGAGTTCCTCCACACATTTTCTAGGCAACTTTTAAACATACCTGAAGACACTTTAAAGGTTTGTAATAATAGTATTCAAGAGTAGCTAGCGTGGTCGGTACACTGTCGTCTCTAACATTGTCTTGACCTTCTTGGCAACAGTGTAATCGATTTATTATTAATTTATTAATGTCTTTAAAGTGTCTGTAATTTTATTACGAGTTTCTTAGGCTAGTAAACGTTTTACGGTTTCCTAGTAACTACAACTAGTAGGGACGATCGATGGGATTGTGAATTTTGAAATAATTGTGGTTTTTGTCGAGACGAATCTGACGTACAGGGTTGAAGGGAGTTGAAAGTTTTTCGTCGAGACGGATCTGTCGTACTTGCTCGCGATAGGAGTTGAAAAACTTTTCGTAGTGACGAATCTGACGAACAGGCCAAGGCCAGAGATAATGAAAAGAGCGTTTTTAGTTTTAGCGTGAGATCCAATAGCCAGGTAACATCTGGAGCAGTTAGGGGATGAATGGTTCCTTCCTCGTTCCGGGTTAGTCTAATCTCTTACAGACCTTCGCTCAAAGTTTCAAAATTGTACCTGAATTTGAAGTTTTCAAGGATTTTCAAAATTCATTAGTGTATCTATATAGGGAATTGAAAAACCTAAAAGATTGACGCTGGAATCATCTAAATCGAACAATAATTTCCAGAAAAAAACGTTGCAAATTATTTCACTACGGTTTATTGTTTTTCTGTATAGATCACTCGCCAGCAAAGAACATAGCTTTGCCACTGTCACAATTTAAAAAAAAAATGATCCTTACAAACCATAGGTTACTACCTACATACCTACTTCACAATCAAGTTTATTTTGAAGAAATAAACGCTTCACACTCAATTAGAAGAAATAGGGAGTTGAGGTTCCGTCATAAGGAAATTTGAATACTGGTTGCTAAGGACAGAAAACTGAGTACAACTCGAAGAAACAACAACGATCGGTTGCGTAGGGAGAGATCGGTTCGTCCTACAGAGCTCAAGATGGTCCCAATCGATTCTAAAAATTCAATACTGCTTCAGATAGGTGAAAAAACGATATCTTTATTTCGAGAGTTTTCGAGTTAGGGAACTCTTGAAAATTTTAACCCTCAATTTTCACCCCTTAGAAGTGATTGACATCAACCAAAAGCTTCGGGGCACAACTAGACCCCAAATGGAGCCCATATACCAAATTTAATCAAAATTGGTGCATGGTTACTAAGAAAAGTGCCGCGGATGGACGGATTTCAATTCGATTTTCGGATTTTACATATTTTGAAATTTGACCCATCAAATGTTGTGTGATGGGGGGTGGGGGGAGGGTTACTTTTTTCTCTTGGTCAATTCCAATAGTTCAATATTAAAAATAATTAAAAAAATAATTATTTTCTGAGATCAGTGAATAAATTTTTCCCTTTTCTCTGGCAATTATTGTTCGATTTTGATGATTCCATTTTGATTTCTTCCGAAGACGTATCCTCCATCGTCAATTTTCAGTACTCTGTATTTCCGTTGAAGCAGATTTTCTCTTTCACGGCCACCACAGCTGACCATTTCTTTTCTCTACGTGAAAAGATACATGTATTAACATGTTCTGAATTGCGAATTGATTTTGTCCATATACCATTATACCAAGGAAATTTATGTACTTATAACTAAAAATTAAATCTTCATGATTTTCGTACCATTTCAAAGACTCAGAATCCATGTCGAGCAAAAACCAACTGTAAGTCATTGTTTTTTCAATGTTTTTCGTAATCACGGTGAGACAAAGAGACATGAAGTGACGTCTGGGAACAGGAACCGGTCGATCACGCATAATCAGAAGGTCCTGCAAGGCTGTGGCTGGGCGATTTTCGTTGGTCACAGTCCATCCTCGGCGATGCATGAACAATTTCTTTTCTCAACGATGATACACCAACCGGACAATCAATTATCCATGAAACTCGCTATTTTCATCCCGCCGTTCTCTATTCAAAGGGTTGACTGCGTAACAAAAACTAGCCCACTACGATCTGAGGTTTTTCAACCACTTGTGTTTGGAGAATCTCACTCCCTTGCTTTGTTGTCTTACCGACGTATTGTCGTCCATCATTTCCCTGTAGAAGAACGTCTGGCGTCTCTCAGCTCAAACCCGTTCAAATCAATCGGTCGCAACCAATTTTCATAAACTGCCTCCTAAGAGCAGGTCAATGAGGTATTTCGGTCAATTTTTAAAATTTTTTTTTCAAAAGAGCATGGGTCAGGAATAACGGCAATTGGGTCTGTTCTTCGAGAAAATGTTTAGAAGAAATTAGGGAAGCTAATAAAAGTTGAAGATTTGAATGATGTGACGTAGTAACTTGTTGTGACGTCGGACCTTGGATTAACTAACTTGCTGACCTTGGATCGAGACATTCCACTAATGAGGAATTTCACCATGTTGGAATTTCTCGTTTTTGACCCCAAAATGGGATTCAGCACCTCGAAAAACCTCGTACAGCAAACTTTCAGCCCGTACTTCCTAATTTACGAATAAACAAAACAGTGTAGAAAATATGAACGTTTAAAAAACCCGGGAAGATGACGTCAACCTGGAATAGTTCATTTACGGCCGCTTGAAGCGCTGAGATCGTGAAATCTATACCTAGTCCCCAGATGCAACATTTCACAAAACCAGTAAAGTTCGAAATCGAAAAACTGAAGAAAAAAAATAGAAATAGCAAGATGGGAAAATTAGGTTTCCCCTGTTTTTGTTTGATTACTTTCCTCTTAGATGACATGATTTCGTCGTACCATTGGGCAACACTGGGAGGAGACGGCGATCCGAACAGCCAATCAGCAAGCGTTCCTGCTTCACGTTGCAGAGGTCCGTTTTCCCGGTTGTTTTTTGAAATCATAAATTTTGATTGTCTCCCAAAAATAAAAGGAGACTTATTTTCCGAAATCAACCCAATTTTCAATAAATTTTCATCTATCCCACACCATTAACTATTCAGGAAAAATGCAAACAGAATTCGGTGAAATTCCTCATTCCATGCGGTCTTGAACGCCTCGTGGCGTTGGATACTATAAAATACTACGCACACACGCCCGTGGCGTAGTGTGTGTGCGTTCATAAAGGTCCGCCTTTTTTTCAAACGTGTGATCTCAAACGTGTTATTGTAACAATGGACAAAAAGTTGGAGTATCGAGGTTTTCAAAGGTGCTGAATCCAAATTTGATGTCAAAAACCTGAGTTTCCGACCCACCGAAATACCCCAATTCAAGCTGCAGTAGGAGGGAAATCATGTCACATTTGAGGGGAGAAATTCCCGAAAAATTATCGTACGCGCGGGAATCTGCCTGATAATAAGAGATAATTAGTTCTATATTCGCCAGGAGAATGCGCCAAAGGGATGCAAAGTTTCTGTGGCAGACCTATACGTATTGTGATCAGATTAAATGTGGATTAATATTTTGATGATCTTACGTATATAATCACGTTACGGATACGAAGAAGCTATGTGCCATGTCTACTAGGAAGACAATTTTTAACATGGGAAACGATAAGGAAAGAAGGAGCCAAAGAGACATTAGGTATATTTACGTGGGTAAGAGGTGACGCAAAACATTTGAAGTCGAAAAACAGTGGAAGACATTAAAATGAGGCTGGTAAATGATATTCAAGGATAGCGGCTTAGCGTAAACAGAACTATATACTGAGAATGACTCTCGACTCTCGCTTTAATGGCCTGGATTTCCCTTTTAAATCAGAACAAAAAAAAGAGTGACCAAAAAAGTCGCTAAAGTGGAATAGGAGGGAGGCAAAAACAAACGCGAGGCTGAGGGAGAGATTTGCTTCCTAATAAACAAATAATATTCGCTTTTCGTGGTTCAGTTTCGTCCTCTGTAGCAATATGAATATTGTTCGGTCAATACCGCTCTCGGACGGACACAACCCGCGAGAAACCTTAATAAAGTTGAAATATGAAGAAATTAATTACTAACCTCAGTTAATGGTACAGTAATCATTCTCAGTTTTTTAAACCGAAGTTTTCATATTCAACTGGAGCTACACCAATAAAATACTGGTTTTTGAAGTAGTTTCGTCCGCAGCAAGGTTGACTCGCTCAGTCGGCAAACATGTGTATTCATTTTTTGAATCAATCGGCTATCTAAATAAAGGAGCTTGTGTACATCCCCTTTTTATGAATGTGTGGAGGTCCAACCCCACAACATCTGGTTAGTACACATGACGTGGTTTAGTTTATATGAAAATTCACTTTTTGTTCCTAATTTGATAGTAGAGTTGTGTGTTAAATAACCACAAATTTTGCTAAAATACTTCGACAGATTGGGACCCATTTAGAGAAAAATTAAGCTTGGACTCAATTGAACTAGCAATATTTCAAAAGTGTCATCAGAGAAAAGGTTCTAAAACAAATTTTTTAAGTTCCAAAAACATGTCTGGCAAGTGAGTGTGGTACATAGCTTTCTCGTATCCATAAGCGGATTGTATAGATGCATGGTAGCTAATCTCAAAACATCAATCTTTGAGTACTTTGCACTACCCTCATAGGGGACCATCTACACGTTAACCCGCGCAATCTCTCAAATTTAATCGAATCCGGGTAGAAAATGTAGAAGTTATGGCTGTTACGAGGAAAGTAGTTTTGCGCAAGCGCAGTGGCCACTATCAGTCCTGGGCGATGATTTTCATAAGAGACAATCTACACGCCAATCCGAACTATCCTGGAAAATTTCATCAAATTGGGATGAAAAAACCTGGAAGTTAATGGCTGTGACAAGGAAAATCTCCTTTGCTCATGCGCACTAGCTACTGTCAGTCCTGGGGCAGTGATTTTCATAGGGATCTACACTATACATCCGCATAATCCCTGAAACTCTCAACGAAATCGGATCATAACTTCGTATGGCTTTGCTCATTACAAGGATTTCATGACAGACAGACACGGAACCAAAATAGTTCAGGAAGGCCTAAAACGAAACGTGAGTGGAAATTTCGATTTTGGAGACTTTTTTTCAAGCTTGAAAAGGGAAAACTTTGCTTGCGCTACCTTGGTAGACTCGGAAGCAAAACTGTCCAAAGTTTTCCATGGATGTATGTTCTGAATAAAGTTCTAGAAATAAGTTTTTTTTATGTGTTTTATTGTACCAAGTTACAATTTATAAGCAACATTTTTCTGATACATAGTTGGTGTACGTTAATAAAACTAAGATACTTCACTTAGTTCTTATTTTCCTGATATTTGCACTGCATGATGGTCTCACTAAGTGGATTAGATAGTGTGGCTTGGTTCTCTTAAGTCTTCTAAGCAGATCATCTGTGTTGAGTAGCTTTATGACATCCTCATTTACATGATCTTGGAGCCTCAAAGGGCGATTCATGGCTTGGCTGCGACTGTCCTCATTGACAGATTCAATATGACATGATATTTCGATATGATTTTTTTATGTGTTTTATTGTACCAAGTTACAATTTATAAGCAACATTTTTCTGATACATAGTTGGTGTACGTTAATAAAACTAAGATACTTCACTTAGTTCTTATTTTCCTGATATTTGCACTGCATGATGGTCTCACTAAGTGGATTAGATAGTGTGGCTTGGTTCTCTTAAGTCTTCTAAGCAGATCATCTGTGTTGAGGAGTTGGATGACATCCTCATTTACATGATCTTGGAGCCTCAAAGGGCGATTCATGGCTTGGCTGCGACTGTCCTCATTGACAGATTCAATATCCAGCTCGTAGTGAAGTCTGTCATTTCTAATGTTTCTGTATGCATCAACGCAGCATCGCAGTACGTTATTCTGGAAGCGCTGAATTATGTCTCGATTGCTCAATGCTGTGCACCCCCACAGTTGTGCGCCGTAAGTCCAGACAGGCTTTAGGGCTTGCTTGTACATTATGAGCTTATTGTGGACAGACAATTTTGACCGTCGGCCCATCAGCCAGTACATTTTTCTGAATTTAATCAAAAGCTCAGCTTTTTTCTTCTTGACGTGGGCTAGAAATAAGTGGTTCGTGTTCCCTCCTAGGACCTAACGACCAGGTACACTAGGGTGATTCAAAGAAAATGTAAGAAATATGAAAGGTACTCCAATGTGAGAGGAGAAAATCAAGAAGTTTCGATCTTTGCGTGATGAAAAAGAAGGTATTCGGTTAAACTCACTATTCCTTCGTTTCTCTCGGTTTTCATTAATATGTCGAGACACGCGTAGCTCCCATCCATAATCCTCAAGCCATGCAAAAACCCCTTTTGTGAAACGACCTTTTCATGAAGAGGGTTTTCTTTGAATAGGCAGATCCGAACAAAAAGCTTCCCCTTGGAGATCACCACACGTACATCATAATATGTACCTGATACCTTCAGCAGCCACGTCAAGTGGAATCACCCATGGTTTTGAATATTTTACCACTTAATTCGGATGTCATTCATTTCATCATTGTTCATGTTTGTGCGGGGGGTGGCCAAAAAGTGGTAATGAGTGTCGTTCTTGGGATGGTGTTTGGTTTGGAGGAAAATACGGCGGACGGACGGAAAATGTTTCATTCGATTTTCAGGTTCTACGTACCTAGAAACGTAAACCAACAAATTTTGAGGGGGGTTGAACTTTTTTTTTCTTGGTCGATTCCAATGATTCATTATTGCAGATAATATACGAAAATCCTAGTTCTGAAATAGCTTATAAAAACATTACGTATGTATTTAAAAATCGTTAGAGTGGAACTCAATTCTTAAATTATTGTAAAAAAAGATACTTCCATTGAGCTTTACAAGCTCACTTTTCCAAATTAACGCTTGTATCATCACGAAAAAAAGTCTGCCAAGTGGGTGTGGCACATAGCTTCTTCGTATCCATAACCCGATTTTACAGATGATCCAGAAGATGATAAGGAATTTTGCGCATGCGCAGTGGCTACTATCACTCCAGGGGGGGGGGGATTTTCATAGGGGACCATCTACACACCATCCGGCACAATCCCTGAAAATTTCATCAAAATTGAAATGAAAATGAAAACGAAATGAAAATTTATTGTAGAGCATATTTATTGTAGATTTACTATACAATGGCATAGAATACAATAATATTGCCAGCTAATAGGCCGGAGCCCGTGATACTAGCAAGAGTCACCACCTGTACACTAAATCACACCATTTCCACAAAGAAATCATTAAATGTTGTCGCATTTTTATTGACATCAGAATAAGAAAATATCAAATAAATAGGAAAGTATCAAAATACCAACATGATGGTAATCAAAATAACATTACTTGGGATAACAGTTGCAGGAGAAAAACAACAGCTTATTTAAACATAAATACTTCATATCAAATTTTCTACCTCATCAATTCTTATTTGGATTAACCATGAATATACAATTTTTTATGTTTATCTCTACTCATATACATTTATATCACATGTTGATATAATTTCATACAATTTGGGAATTTTACATTTTTTTTTCTTTAAATTGGAGCATAACTTTGTATAGTTGCCCTTTACAAGGATTTCATGACAGACACAAAGACAGACGGTAACGAAACCAAAATGGATCAGGAAGGTCTAAAATGGTGCTGCTCGTGTTACTGTTCACTCTCGGCTTGCAAGCGAAGTAGGTACAAGATTGAAGTTCTGCCAGTATGCTTGAAGTATACCAGAGAGCCGTTTTCCAAAGGTAGTTGTTCGTCGTGAGTTATACTGGTACAGGGGACTGAGCAGCATTTGTGGCCAGCATGGATTTGGGTTGTGAGCGCTTTGAGGACCGGTGTGAGTGGAGTGTGCAGCTGTGAGGTGCAGGAAAAGTTGAAGTTGAAGGACTCTTGAATGGAGGTTACAAGACCAACAGCCGTTGCCTTACTAGCCGCATCTACAAATTTCTTGATGTGAATGTGAGATGCATTGATCTGACGAGGAAGGAGCGATATGCGATGGTTTTGCAGAATTCGGGGTAGGCTTCTGTAGCTGAACGGCCACTTTATGCCAAGTGAAGATGAAGGAGTTAATACGATTTGCTCACTCTGCAAAATTGGTGTACCTGGAGACCTGGAGCATTTCCTGCCAATCAGCCATGTCCTGAGTCTCAATTTTCGGCACCTCGCTGTTCTCTCGGGATACACTTCTGAGTGTTTCGAATGGCGCAAACTGGTTGCCACTGCCTTTAGCATGTGTTAGCAATTACATATTAATACCATTATTAATAACAACAAATATTATTTGAACTAAAATTTAATTAGGTAAATGTATTAGAGGTCCATTGTCAATATTCATGGATTTAAAATACTATAATACACAGTGTTAATGTGCCTACTTAATAAATGCATGTTTTTCTTTTTCGTCTAGTACTTGAAGGTGGACAACTTTCGGGTTTTTCTTGTACTCAGTGCGTCAATCGGCGTACAATAATTAAGTGCAGGCGAGCCAACTGCCGAGTTGGAATTTTGTGGTATAATTCGTTGGAATAAACATTTAATATCCTGGTTATTCAAGGGCAATTTTCATCCTCTTGTGAGACGTCAGCTCTTTGGCCGATAATTGTGCTGTTTCATCTGGTCTTTACCAGGATCCTTTCATAGTGTCCTCAGATTTGTCTATTAGCCAAGACTAGTCTACGGGAGATTTACTAGAGAGATAAATCTTCAGAAAATGCTACTAGAAAGGGTGATTTCCGTATGATTTTTTTCTTCAATTCTCAATTTTCTCAGCATTTCAATTTTAATTATTGTATCAGTTTTGAGCACGAATATTCTTGTAGAAGAATGCCTTGTGAGGTAATTTCGTGATTGATAGACGACGTTATCTCCAAGGGTGCTAATACTACGTAAGCACAGCCGAATGATGGGAAACCAAGTTTTTATGTACAAAATACTGAGAGCGTGTGGAACTATGGAACTCTTTACTTTGTTAAACTCGTACAAGTACCAGAATTTAAATTCTGAGCAGATAAAAGGAGTAGGATAATTCCCTATTCCGGTATCCTGAAGCTGAGACGAGAGATGTCGGGTTAGTTTGTATCAGAACTCCTTCAGGTCGTCGTTATTACACTGCATTCAAAGAAAAAGCTGTGTTGAATTGATTCGAGTTTCCAATAAGGTTTTTGCTAGAGCTTCCTGTATTGAATTTACAACGGTTCCAGATAATTTGTTTATAACTGGTGTCTCAACCTGCACCTTCTTCTCAATCATTTCAGTCCAATGTAATCGCGGCTCAAAACTGAATTGTTTTATTCTTCATAATTATTATAATTTAGAAAGGGAAAATGATGAGTAATGGGGCCGTCACTATTCGAACGATGCAGAAGTTCTTGTGGAGGATTCTCCCGAATAATTTTCCTGAAGCACTTGAAAATGAACGAGAGGTGGAAGCAGTGGACGACCTTCGGCAGGGTAGTTATTTGGGCAGCACTCGATACGGTCCCAGGGTTTATGTACACAGGGGAGGTTGTATACCGCGAGATCGCCTTGATTGTACTGGGGGCTATTGTTTGATCAGTGAAGCAGCCAAGTTACCCTTGATAAGTTAGTACCGTCCACCTAAATTTCTCTCCTCTGCATCTCCTTTCTCGAAGTGGACATGAATGTTTACGTGTAGGCAGTGCAAACATTCTGCCCTCTGACCTGAGATTCGACGATGTACCTAAGATTTATCAAGAGTGGAGATGTTTGACTAAATGTGAATGTATGTTTTATTTGTCGTGTAACACAGAGTGCAATAACAATAGTCGACATAAATACACAAAACAATTAGTAATAAGTAACAACAAAAGAATTAGTGGTAGAAAGGCAGGATAAACGTAGGTAATAAAAAAAGAGAAGAAGATAAAAAGAAGTCTCAAAGGCGCTAAGGCAGCGGAGCCCGGCAGGGGGTACCCAGGTGGGCTTGGACCCACCCACCATGGCGGCTCCCAGACATTGTACCCACAGCACCGCCATCTATGACTGTTCGTAGATTTCAGGTGTTTTGATATCTCCAGCGATGTGCTTGGCGTGACGTCCTCCTAGCAAACAGGTTTCACTATAAATCGCTGCAAATTATTACAAAACAGTTTATTATTGTACTGTGGTTGACAGTCAAGTTTATTTTGACAGAATTTCCCTCTCACTTAAACATCGTTTCCCAAAGTTGTGGGTCTTAATAGGGTGCGCGCCTGGGTAGGAAAAACTGTTCATTGTTATTTTTAATTTAAGGTAGACCTCATTCTGAGAATTTTGGTACCAACCGCGACCTTCTAGCGTGTGTAGACCCATTAGGCTGTAAATTACCCAATTTGTAACTAGGTACTTACTAGAAGAAGAATAGTCGGTGCTTTTGAACTATCAAACTCTTAAAGGGGTCTCAGTCGGTCGGCGTTCGTTCCTTGTTCCGGGTCAGTATTTCACCAAACCGAAGGCGCAAAAACTTAGAAAGCCGTACCTAAATTTGAAATTTTAAAGGATTTTAGAAATTCATTAGTGCACGGCCCTAGGGAATCGAAAAACTGAAATATTGTCGCTGGAATCATCAAAATCGAACAATAATTGCCAGAGAAAAATGGGAGAAACCGTTAATTCAGTTATGTTTTTCCTATAAAATGTTTCTAAACTTGAAACTTTCAAGAATTTTAGAAATCCATTAGTGCATGGGCTTTGGGAATCGAAAAACTGAAAGATTGCTCTGGAATAACCAAAATCGAACAATAATTGCTAGAGAAATATGGAGAAAACCGTTTATTCAGTAGTTTTTCCCATTTTTCTTTGGCAATTGTTGTTTGATTTTGATGATTCCGGCAGCAATATTTCATTTTTTCAATTCCCTAGGGCCTTGCACTAATGAATTTCTAAAATCCTTCGAAATTTCAAATTTAGGTACAACTTTTAAAGTTTTTGAGCCTTCAATTTCGCTAAATACTAAAAACGAACGGCGGCCGACTGAGACCCCCGTCCACACTTGAACATTCGGCGGGACGAACATTTCATGGAAATATAGGCTCGCGAGCATTTTTGAGTGTTCCCACTTTCCAACTCTTGTCTCTAGTGGTAGTTGTTTACTATGCCTCTCAGAAATGGCTCCCGTTTTGTCTAGCGTCGCGAAGATATGTACCAGTATATTTTTATTGAATCTCCTTCGGAAGAAGAAGATTCAAAAACAAAAAAGACAAGATTATGGCTGACCAGCTTCCTCAGATCGAGGGAAAACCTGCAACTTCTTAAGGATATTGGAGACGACGGCTTTGAATTATTCCAAAATTTCTGTCGCATTTCGAAGTCAGATTTTATGTGGTTGGAGGAACGAATTCAAAAGAAAATAAGTAGAAACAACACACGTTTCTGGGAATCAATTTCACCAAAGTCGAGTTCTTTGCAAATGTTTAATTAGATTAAGTCGACTTTTTTTGCAGACGGGTGAGCTTTACAGAAAGAGAATAAGGCTTTGAGTAATAATTTGCAGCGTTTCATTCAAAGTTCAATATTAGAATTGTAGGAATTTAGAATTATGTTCATTTATAGAAAATGCTCATCTGTGGACGGGGCTTCACCTTATTCATAGAATTTTTTCATTCGCCATTAATTTAAACCAATGATTTAGAACAGAGGCCGCATCAAAATTTTCCCCGGTGGTGCGCACTATTGTAGTTCTACGTTATCATTAGAATGAGAGAACTGTTATATACAGTACTTCCACAGCCGAGAAATGGTAATTGGGATGACTGAAGTATCGTCTGCGAGATTCTCTCAACATTCTGGGTCGTTACACAATGTATATGCAGATCGGGGAGTCTAGAGGGCTGAAAATGGCATTACGCTGAATGCCTGCATGGGGATTTTGTTTCTCCCGTAAAGAGAGAAAATCTTCTCAAAGTGGCCCTAGGCAGGGGAAGGGACAGTTATCAGGGGAGCGCGGGGCGACCCTATCACCTTAGTATGTTAACAAGATGAGTCTCAGGGGCTCTGATTCAACCTCCTCACCTCTTCTCCAGGCTAACAGATAAATACCAACCCCTTCCCTTCACCTATCTCTCAAGAAAGTAATTTCGAGAGAAGGGGAAAAAGAGACATTTTCGCGGCATCAACTCGTTCAGAAAGAGCCTCGAGCTTGTTTCCTCTACCTCAATCTCGCTGCGACAAGTTGGAATCTCTCAAGTTGTGTTAGAAAATAATCTGATTCAGAGGGACGACAATATTTCTCTCCCGTGGAAAAAATATTTTACAGTTTATATTAACTCTATTCATTCCATCACAATGTTTCATAACGTGGTTAGTGTACATTATGAAAATGTAATATTTTTTCTTTCTCACTTCTCCTTGAGCCAATAATTGAAAATTTGCCGTCTTTTCTCGATTATTTTGAAGTTATGAATACTGGTTAACAGTCGACTTTACAAAGGTTTACGACGAAAAGTGAATTATTCTACATTCTCGTTGTGAAGATAGAAATTGTTTACCTCCATTCCTGATTTATACAGGGTGTAAGCCTAAATGTTCTGCCATACAGTACCAGTCGATTCTACAACTAATTTGCAACAAAAAATGTCTCATAACGATTTTTTTAAACACTTCGTTTTCGAGTTATTTTAACTTTGAACTTTTTTTTCTCGTGATTTTGACCTTATGTCATTAAATCGGTCATAACTCCGTTAATTATCTGTGTAAATTACAATTTGAGGATACCGTTTGAAAGAGCATTAAATTTCCTATCGGATAGATGCCTTAACTTTTTTTTGAGTCAAGGTTTGAGACATGAAAACGTCCTCTAAAAAGAAAATTTTACGTTTGAAAACCTTGCATTTTTTCAATCGCAAATTTAACTACGAGGATCAACATTTTTTTAAGATGCAAGAACAGTGAAAACTGCGCCAGAATCTCAGCTTTCCAACGGTATAATCAAAACATATTCTACAACCGAATTTAGGGGAGAAATTCGTGTTTGAACGCGGAAAAACGTGCATTTTTTTTCAACGAAATCAGCGCTCTGGCCCTCCTGTTTCCGGAGGCGTCACGTTGTACTGCGGCACCCACTCACATCGTCCGACCCCTCAGATCGACTAGGCGGAGCGCCGATTTCGTTGAACAAATGCACGTTTTTCCGCGTTCAAACACGAAATTCTCCCCCAAATTCGGTTGCAAAATATGTTTTGATTAAACCATTGAAAAGCTGAGATTCTGCCGCAGTTTTCACTGTCCTTGCATCTTGGAAAAGTATGGGTTCTCGTAGTTCAATTTGAGATTGAAAGAATGCGAGGTTTCCGAAATTACGTAAAAACATGCCGTGGCATGTTTTTTTTTGTAGTCAAGTGTTGTCTTGACTCAAAAAAAGTTAAGGCATCTATCCGATAGGAAATTTAATGCTCTTCCCAACGGTATTCTCAAATTGTAATTTACACAGCTAGTTAACGGAGTTATGACCAATTTAATGACATCAGGTCAAAATCACGGAAAAAAAGTTCAAAGTTAAAATAACTCGAAAACGAAGGGTTTAAAAAAAATTGCTGAGACATTTTTTGTTGCAAATTAGTTGTAGAATCGACTAGTACCGTATGGCAAACAAGTTAGGCTTACGCCCTGTATTGTAATGACTTCATTTTATTGATGTTTATGGGTAATCAAATTTCTATGATTTTGATACCAACAACTTGTCCCTGTAAACCACTTTTGTTAAGAAACCCTTACAAGTCAGCAGTTCGTGTTCTCTACCGAAGACAGGTTGGATCGGATTAGATTGGATTTCTTGAATTCGAAATACTAATAACTAGGGCTAGGATTTATATGTGTATTAAGAATCCTCAAATATGTACATAGAATGTGTACTTATTTTTTCAAAATATGTATTGATTTTTCCGTATTATGTAAAATGAAAAACACAGAAAATTCATAAAACAAGTCAAAAAATTATTCAAAGCAGTGCGCTACCATGTATTTTCTGAGGTTACTGAACTCAAAGGCACGTCAATTTGAACGCATAAATATTGGTCTGTTCGAAGAGGCAGTCCTGAACGGTTCGGGAGGGCTCGGAGGAGTTCGGAGGAGCCCATTCGCCTCTATCCCCTCCCCTTTGCAGTTCCGGTTTGGTTCCGAATTGGTTCCGGACTTTCTCTCCGAACTTGTAGCGGCTGATGGAACGTTCGACGTCCACTGATGTGATGGGTATGAGAGTAACTACCTCAGAAGGGGAAAACTCGAGATCACTGATGTACTTGCTGGCGAGGGCTCTTTTATTTGTGGACACTTTCGGCCTTTTTGAACAAAAAATGAACCGAACAAGCAATGAAGAGAGAAAAGGCGCCAAGTACACTTATAAACACGAAGAATACGTATACAATACAGACTTCGGGGCTCGCGCAGAGTACTGCGATCAGCATGGGATGACGGCCCTCTGGCGGATTACGTGGAGGCGGAATTGGGACTGGAAGGTGGGGGGAATGAAGACCAAGAAGGGAATGAAGACAACCGCCTATGACGGGAAAGACACCATAACCGAAACCATAGTCCTCAACCGAAGAATGGCTGGAGCGCGATGGAAACTGAATATCTACCAAGTGATGATGAATCCTTCTGAATCATTCTGATACAAAAATTCTGTCGTGGGATACTAATAATGAAATATTTTTGTTTCAAAAGTGAAATATTAAAAATATGTCATTTAGGTCAAATTTAGGTACAAATTTAGGTCAAATGTGAAAATAAGTAACAGCAAGTATGGCTCAAACAACTCAGTAAGTCCTGAAACGCTTTTGTGTACTTGAATCATTCAATTATCTTCAACTCTGACAAATATGTAAACACATGCAAATCCTAGCCCTACTAATAACTATAACTGGTTTAAATTGACCTATCCAATTGGACGTCCCCTGGAAGCATGCATTACTAAACAATATGTTTACTACAGTAAATTGCTTCTATTTCCGTATTGTTGAAGAATATGATCACTGTTGAGATATTATTTAATACTCAATTGCAGTGAATCAAAGTCTGAATAACTCCTCATCTGCGTTTGGTTTCACTCAACGTCGGTAGAGGATACGAAATGAAGGATCTGATGGGAAGTAAAGCTGCGGTTCGAATAGTTGGAAATGGAATGAACATCAGGTGCTTATAAATGCTCAGGTACTTCGTATGATATTCGTTCTTAGAGCTCTAATGCATCGTGGTATTCAAGTACCTACATTAGTGATTTTCAAGGAGTTGGAGATGAACTGCTATATATTTCCACACTACAACCGACGGCGAAGTACGAGTAGTTTCAACGAAAACCTACCAAAGAAAACTGCCGGAATAAAGATGGAAGAAAATCCCGACCCGTTGACAGCGATGGCTCGGGGTTTTATATTGAAAAGGAAGCCTTTTTTCCAACTCAGCAGTAGATTACCCTATAAATGATCCCATTTGAGAGCCGCTGTCTTAGATTCCGGTCGGTGCTGAACCAGCGATCTAAACTCAATCCATCGCCTCATTTTTACTACTTTCCACCTGAAGCTCAGTTTTATTCCACTGTGGGCTGCGGCACCTCCGTGATTGATTACAGATACTTGTAGCTATTCCAGTTATCACTCTGAGATTTCCCGTGCTCTAACTCAGGTGTCTACGAGAATTGAAGAACGAATTATCGTAAAATGCCGAAGTACGCCTGTGTTCGCTACGGGAGGTTATAAAACAACCGAATACGGCCGAGTTTCTCGATTCGATTCAGACGAAATGTTTAGGGACAGTGGAAGAGTCGTAGTAGACGGTCCTCCATCAATTCAATTGTAATCAGACCAATTTTACAGCAGATTCCGATTATAACGATTCTGGTTGCAGTGATAGGTCGGCTGTAACGATGACATTTTCATCAGACGTTTGGTTTCGTATGCCAACCCACAATAAATATCCTTTTATACCGATATTCCGCATATAACATGAAAATAATGTGGTATTCTTTTTGACTCACCCTGTAGGTATATGTACAATATATATTACTAATCAATCATGAATCATAATAATAAATGGTGAGTCTTCGTGCTTCCCGAAAAGATGCATTATGATGGACCGGAAATGGGAGAAAAAAGGGGAAGGAAAAAACGCTTGAAAACTGACGGCAGATCCGAGTGAGAGGGAGATCATCAGGGGCGTCAGGTGAAAATATTCGTCAGGCAAACAGCTCGGCCGGTCATAGAGGAATAAACAATCATGAAAAACGCTGCAAATTATTACACAAAGGTTTATTATTTTTCTGTACTGATCACTCGCCAACAAAGAATACAGCTTTGCTTTTGTCACCACCTACCAACAATGTTTTCGCTTCATATCCGAGTTTATATAGATGAAATAAACGCTTCACACTCCATTCGATGAAATTAAGAATTCATTCATTAAGAAATTTGATTACTGGTTGATAAGGTAATGAAAATCCATGGCTCATCTTCGAAGTTTCTCTGCTTCCAAGGTCTCGAAACAGCTCCTCGATTGTTTGCCTTGGCTGATGTTGTGGTAGTGGGGTATAGCAATACTAGACCCCGCGCTGACCCCTCGCCTACCCGTTGATCGTCGCCTGTCATCCAAAATAGTCTGGCAAAATTAATTTTTTTGAATTGTTTGCCTTGCATCGCCGGGTCTCGTGCTAGTTTGTGTATCATCCGGAATCGATCGTAGTTACCAACCGCTCTTTGGTGTGTTGTGGGCTATTATTCAAGACAAAATACGTACTGTTTATTCCATTCTCCTATTTCATCTAACTTCCTTACTAATCATGAAATAGTCCCTAAATTTTATAAAAATTTTCCTCAATCGGCTAAACATTACTTGCAAAAAATGGAAATATAGGATAATCTCAACAAAAATTATTTTATTCGTTTCGCATATTTTTAGGAAAGCAAACAGTGTTTGCTATGTTTGCCTGAAGGAGACGCCACTGGAGATTATACAGTTTGAACTATGACGTCATTTCAACCCATAAAACCGCCATCTTCCCCCCCCCCCCCTCCCGTTCCTCAGAATTTGCGGTTTATTGAGAAACCGCCTTGTTGTAGTCAATTTATTATATAACAGTATTATGTATCGTAATAGACTTCTATAATAATATTTGATAGTTAGACTTAGACATAGGTAATACTATAGTACATAATACATATTTAAAGTAGTTAATACTTTTGTATAACTTGATACCTTTCACTGGTAGGCGGTGTATTGCAGCACTTTCACAGACGCGGAATACTTTGCTAAACTCTGGTTTTGGTCTGAATTATTGACCGTGGGTTGTTACCACTGATAACCAGCCAGCCGTCCTCTCCTCACCCAGACGTGGCCGTACGCCCATCCCAATTTTCCTACCGTTCAAGCTACCCTAATTTTAGGAGCTCAATCAATGGCCAGTTTGGACTCCTTAATATTCAAATTTGGGATAACCCCTCCTCGCTCGCCCTTTTGTTGGAAACCAGCGTCCTACAGCCCTCGCCCTACCTTTGCTAATGGGTTTCCTGGTTAGGAGGGCTGCCTCCATTGAATCAGGCACTTTAAACTTTGTGGTTGTCCGAACCATTATGTTCTTGTCGTAACGCATTCACACCTATTCATTCATCTTACAATACGCTCCTAATGGACAACAAGTTCAAATTGGTACCCCATTAGTTGGTCACTCAATTCCGTTCAATAATTTTTCAACAATTAACCCTTGCAATTCAGCATTAATAAAATCTATGCATTACGACGTTTTACGTTTAACAAAAGGAACGGATTCGCATTCCATCCGGTCAAATTGCTCTCAAATTTAAAGATACCCACAATTCATTAAGAAAATGTATTAAGTTTGTACGTTTTCCCTATCACAGTAGGAATGTGTGCAGAACAGATTACTGCGATAGTGATACACGACAGGTACTGACTAGGATCACCCGAGAAGCTCAGCAGATCTCACTGTTACCTATTTAACGAATATTTAGTGTTGTCTTGCCCTTAGAGGATTGTGCCTAATTCTAAGATACATTCATGGCGTAAAGAAGTAAAATAGCCGAACCAATAGGAAGCAACCATCCCTTGAGTTGTCTGTCCCCTAGGTTAGCTAAAGGATTTTCAAATACAAGTAAGAACTAAATTAAAACTTGCTAGAACTCGGATTCCAAAACCAGAATGAATTTATTTCAACGTTTCTATGGTAGTCTAACAAAACTAATAATAATAATTTACCAAGTGAGATCCTACATTAGGTATAAGTAGTACAGGACCCTCCAAAGGCTTAAAGCATTCGACTTGTAGAGCTCAATTAGTACAATTAATTCTCCATTAACTCCTTCCGCAGCATTGTGAGTTTCCTTTGAGACTACCCATACAACAGTCACTTTCTTCCTTAACGTGTTGAATAATAACATTTACTGCCCATCTCTGCCCCTCAAATATTATTATTCAAGTACTACGTATCTCAACCCGTTCAACACTACAATTCTTCACTTCTTCTTCCCTTACAACCCCTTCACGGATTACCTCGCAGTGCCAACCTTCTTTTGACTTAACATCTCGAATTCGACTTCTTCCAATCTTCCCAGCCAATTGAAAACCTTGATTTAGCATACAAAATCAATTTTTGCTAATTCTTCCTCTACTCAATCTTATATCTCTATCACCTTACGGACTTCATTGTGGATCTGTTGTTGGGCCTGCCTTTGAAATAAATAAACCTCGGGACATACTTGACAATTATATACGTACAGCTTCGTCATTCACTTTCACAAGAAAATTGTTTACCTCGAGAATCGCGGTAGACCTTGGAAGTTCCATATAATTGGGAGTAATTTTCTGGGCATCCCTTGAACTTGCCAGGAGTCACCACCTCCTCCGTCTTTATAACCATTTTGTGAATGTATGAATCTCTTCTATAACTAATAATGACTAGGTAGGGCCTACCATTCCGTTGGTCTTAACAGTACAACTAAGGATCCCATTTATGGATTTTTGAAAAAAATATGTAGTGCTTATCGGGTTAATACAAATCACAATGGCATAATATAATATATTATATTATAATTACTGACCTCCACCAGCAGGCGTCTCAAGAATAAGAGACACCCCAGAACTCCCTTATAGACTGATCTCATAAATATTTATTACATATTTGCCAGTTTAAAAAAAAAATTCATTTCCACTATATCTACCTGAGGTTGTACTACAATTTTTTTTTTTACGGGAGTGGGGAAACTCGTTAAGAGCGAAGGGGAAGTTCAACCCAACAGTGTTGGACTCCCCATTAGTCCTACCAACTAAACCCCCACTCTTTTTGCTTAGGACTCACCCCGTAACCACTTGTAAAGTATTACTTCAGGGTGAGCCCTTTGTTTGTGCCAAAAGGCTGCTCCTACTTCTGCTCTTCAGTCTGATCTCTCCATCAATTCTATTCCTCATCTTCTTCCTCCCATCATCCATCCAGCTTTTTTTGCTTTGAGGACTGCTGTGACAAATACTGCCATTGCGTCCCAGCTCGACTTGTTGTTGATCATCTCATGTATGATTGTCTGTGGACGCAAAGGTAGTACGACAATAAAGAAACCTCAAGCAGTGCAGATCCATACTTTCTCTAAACGCTTGGAAAGCAAACATTTGGACCTTCTACATGAATAAAAGTGTTCTTATTTTGGGAATGAGTATTCTCCAACAGAATTCTATAATCTCATCAATATTGAACGCTCAGACGCTTCTTGGCGTTTCAGCTCATCCAGCTAATCTGGAAGAAGCTCAGTTTGTTATTGAAATTCAGCAGTGTTGAATAGGCACCCTGTGAAATGTTAGCTTCTTGGGGCCACCAGTTGCAAATTTAGCTTACCCAGCTAATCAGGGATTGAGTATTCCTCAACAGCATTCAGTCATCTCATCTGACAGTGGTTTGTCTACGGTGGATCGTCGTTGTTTTGCGGTGAACTTTGGACCGACCTCTGCGGGGATCGTGGGTTCAAGGCTCATCGCCGGCAGTGTGCGTTTTTCAGCGGCCAGGGCTCTCATCGCCCCTCTTGTCCCAACCCAGGGCAGTGAGGCAATAGGAAGCGATGAGCGAAATCATCAGAACAAATTCTGATCTTCCCTTTGGAAGACAGCTGATGACGTCCGCGACGACAGGAATCGCAGTCGGACGAAAATCCAACTTGTAATGGGTTTTTACTTTACTTTACTACTTACTCATCTCACCAATATTGAATACTCTAATATGAGGGCGTCACTTAGTGAACAAGGGTTTTCAGAGGAGAAAAAAAGGTAGAGTGAAGATAACCTTTTGAGATATTCCATTCCAATCCACTAATCCAGTCTTATGAAACTCATAACTGACTGTACTTAGTTATCCAATTGTTAATAGCAACTGCAACTGTCAATAATAACGAAGTCTGCTGTTCTGTAATTATGAAGTAAGTTGAGAGGTTCTTCCAGGAACAAGGATTCATAACTGTTCAGAGCTGATAGGCATCTTCCTTAGAACCACTAAAACTCGCACGAACCTTTCATCATTGACGTTGCTGGAGGATACCTGAGAGAGGGATGAGGCTGAGCAAGGGAAGACAGAAAGAGCAAACAGCTGCTGTGCTGAGGTGAAACACAGGTTGTCGGTCGAAGATTGCGTGGAGAGAGTAGCGTGAGCTCGGCAAAATCGTTCGGAGAACGTGAATAGAACAAAGAGCTGATGTTAATGAATTACTTATGTACTCCTTCCTCTGCTACGCCTGCCGCTGGAACTTTGCGGGCATTTTAATATTTGTTTCCTCTCTCGGGCGGTTTTCGAGAGCTCGCTTTTTCGACGAAACTACTCTTAAAAAGAGCCTGATGGTTTCCTCTGGCTGCAAATATTCCTTCGCGTACCTCCTATTCCCTCATAAACAACACCAACCGCTGTGGGAAACATTTCATCTCATTTATGATGCTGTGCATATCAGAGTTACTCAAAAAGCCTTTTTTTCTGTAGATCCCAGAAATTTAGTAGATCACGCAAAAAGTCAGCTATAAGAAAAATCAGCTATATTTTAAATTCCTCCAAGAGATAAGAATGGAATGTTTCGACACGATTTGTGTTTTGAACGTTTGTTCCATTCATTTTGCCCACACAGTACTTATCATACTAAATAAATCAATGTGTTTCTGTATTTGTAGGAACCTACCTACAACCAATAGATGAATTTTTCTTTAAAGTACGCAAAACATGAAACTCGAAAGTAGGGTAGGTGGAGAGGAAGCAGTGGAATACTGTAATAAAAAACCAAAATCGAATAAATTGGGTGTGCGCATGGGTAAAATCTGTTTATTGTTATTTTTAATCTAAACTAGACCTCATTCTGAGAATTTTGACACCAACCGCGACCTTCTAGCGCGAGAAGACCTTTTTCTATGATTTTTCAAAGTTTCGAATGTTTATGACGTCACAGTGGGCTGGGGGGTGGGGAGGGGCGCGTGACGTCATAAACATTCGAAAAATTGAAAAATCATAGAAAAAGATCTACCCACCCAAAAAGAGAACGGCTGGTGTCAAAATTTTCAGAATGAGGTCTCTTTTCGAATAAAAACTTGAAAAAAAAAAAAAAATCAGGTGCACCCCCCATTAAAGTCAATTTGTAAGAGCCAGTTAAACGCCTACCTCTGAACCTCAATGTGCATACGATTCTGCAACACATTGGGAGATTTTGTCTTTAGTTCCCAAGTGACAACTAAATATGCGGCATTGTTTACTACATCCAATAATAACATTAATAAATATAAAATGGCGGCATAAGTACACGAGCGTATAAACCACACCGGCAGCATTAGTTCATGGATCCTCCTCTAGGGATAATGAAGCGTTTTTCCTTTAAATCAGATGAGATAAGCTCAGTATCTATTTTTGTAAAGAGATAATGCTATGCAGCTGATTCAAGGGAAAAAAGTCCATTCATGCAGCATGAATTAATGAGCGAATTTTCAAATAAATCTTTCAGTTGAAGGTATGGTCAAGCAAAGATAAAATGGTGTTGCAATTTCTTTCATGAAGTTTTTTCGATTTTGCAGTGTACCATACGAGCATATTGTATGCACTGGGTGAAAATCATTAGATATCAACTGTAACGCTTTTTGAGTCCATGTGCCAAAGTTAAGACATAAATTGTCGAAACGCATTCTGTTTGGTCTTTATTGGTTTTACCGACGTGATTTTAAGCTATTCACTTATTTTGATGATTGTTTCCTTGTTGACTTTATTTTATCAATTTGTTTTGTTTTACAGGTACGTTGCGTCACGTTATCACAAGGTTGCAACGGTAAGGTAAAACCAATCTCACCTTTGAATATTTTGTGAATATCATCCCCCCACTCGTCCCCCATGCCAAATTCGATACTCTGATGAAGTACTTAATGTGCACCTGGGAAGTGCAAGAACCGAAAAACGTCTGCCAAGTGGTTGTGGCACATAGCTTCCTCGTATCCATAACCTGATCATATAGATGATCCGATGCATAGTAGTTAATCTCAAAATACCAATCTCTAAGTACCTTCCACTACCTTCATAGGGGACCATCTACACGCTAATCTGGACAACCCTAGAAAATATCATCGAATTCGGATGAAAAATTAAGTGAGTAGATGTATGTGATTGGATCAAAAAAATACTTAGCCTCGGCTGGAATTCGAACCCGGGACCCCTCTATGCCCTGGGTGTGACCCTGGGGCAGTTTTATGCGCTACCTCTGAGCTATTGAGGCCTAGTAATGTAATGAATAGGATTTGAGATTCTCACAGGGGACCATCCCTCTATGAATGAATCTCTCTATGAAAAACCATTCTCTAGGACATTCATAGGGGACCATCTAAACACTACTCTGTAACATCCCTGAAAATTTCATTGAAATCGAGTGAAAATGTGGAAGTTATGGCCGTTACAAGGAAATTCACGTTCGCGCATGCGCAGTGGCTACTATCAGTCCGAAGGTGGTGATTTTCATTGGCGATCATCTAAATACTAATCTGTAACATCCCTGAAAATTTCATTGAAATCGGATGGAAAATGTTGAAGTTATGGCCGTTACGTTTGCGCATGGGCAGTCGCTTCTATGAGTCCTGGGATGATGATTTTCATAGGGGACCGTCTACACACCAACCCGCACAATCCCTGAAAATTTCATAGAAATCGGACAATAAGTAACTGCGTATAGTTATGCGCGTTACAAGGAATTCATGACTGACTCACAGACAGACAGACACGGAACCAAAATTGTTCAGAAAGGTCTAAAACGCAAAACGCGAGTGAAAATTTTGATTTTGGAGAACATTTTTTTCCGTCCTTGAAAAGTGAAAACAAAGCTTCCGCTACCTTGGTAGACTCGGAAGCAAAATACTAACTCCATAATCTGAACAATTGTATCGCGTATTGGTCACCTACCTCACAGGTGTACAGATAACCAGGGTTGGGGTCCGTGATGTATTTTATTATCATTTTTCTGTTCTAAAACCCTATGCGCATCGTTTACAATTGAAAGGGCGTGCGAATTAGGTCTCAGACAGAGTAGAAATCGCTTTTGAAGATCCACAATTTAGTCAATAGCGGCATACACGAAGTTTATTTATTTATTTATTTATTTAAATTACGGGCAAGCCCAATTACAGTATAGATTCAGCAGAACAGTGAAATTAAACGAACATAAGAAATAGAAAATAACCGAACACCAGAGAAAAAGGTAACAAAAAGAGAAAAAATGTACCTATTTGTACCATGGATACCATATAAAATGGCTAAATAAAAACTATGAATTACTTGAAATTAAAGATTTGCAAAAAAATCAAAAAAAAAAAAATAAATAAAAAAAAAAATCTTTTTTTTTTTTTTGATTTTTTTTTTTTTTTTTTTTTTTTGGTTTGTCGCAAGGACTTACGCCCTTTAAAAAACCGATTCAGATATAATCAACAGTTGAATCAAGTCTTTAGTTTTCATCAATCAACGGTGGCTTATGATTCATGAGGAATTATAGACATCTAAGCTTATCCGATTTCGCAGCACCTTGACTTCACACGTAAATCCTGTGACTTCCTTCCTCTTCTGAGTCTACTGTCTGATGCAGGCAACTTTGACTTTATTCCAGGGGGTCGCTCTCCGTCCATCATCGCACTGATGAACCGTATCAGATTTCAAGAGAGTTGGCAAAGGAGCCGAGAGGGTAAATGGGGGCGATTCGTTGTAATCCCACACGGAAACCGTATCGCCCGAAAACGTGCCGATGAGTTTTAAAGTGGCTGGGTCAGCTCTCCCAGCTGGATAATTCCATAGACGGGAGCCTTAACAAGCTGTATAACCCCGTGCCGGACATATAAATTACTTGACAAGGGTATCTCATTACTTTTGAGGACAGATTAGGTGTCACATCGCATCAGCGAGCCGAGTCCCCTCTCATCGCACCCTTCCCCTGCTTCACAACCGAATTCACTTTTGCCACCGCCGTGAGGCTTGGGGGAATAAAACCCCCTTTATCGCTTTGCTAAATTTAGAGTTGGCGCCTCGCTTCCGAAGTGTCGACCTACCAGTCACTTTGCTCCCCGAATAAGAGCCATAATTCAGCGTAATGACGTGCTTGAACATTGCGACAAGACCATTGTTTCGTTTGTAGGATCTTGTCAGTTGCACTGAGCTCAAGTTGATCGATATCCCTTCAAGTGCTCCCCGTTCGAACGCTGTTGAATGTTGTTCCCGCCAATCGTTCTTCCCCGCATTCATTTGTTCTAAAAAGAGAACGTCTGCCGTGTTGTGCATCCAGAGGTGGCAAATCGAATGAAATATATCGACATACTAATCAAATGATGTATCATTGGGATACCTCCGACATTGTAGCATTCGCACTCTGAATTAGACCTACATACGTGAAAAGTATCGAACCACCTCTGTCCCAATTCATAGTGCAAACTTTTTTTATTTATTTTATTTTATTTATTATCACACACATTTAAAAAAAGTCTGCCAAGTGGGTGTGGCACATAGCTTCCTCGTATCCATAACCCGATTGTACAGATGATCCGATGCATAGTAGTTAATCTCAAAACATCAAATCAAGTTAATCTGTAACATCCCTGAAAATTTCATTGAAATCTGATGGAAAATGTAGAAGTTATGGCCGTTACAAGGAATTCACTTTTGTGCATGTGCAGTGGGTACTATCAGTCCGGGGATGATGATTTTCATAGGGGAACGTCTACACACCAACCCGCACAATCTCTGAAAATTTCATAGAAATCAGACAATAACTATACGAAGTCTTCGTATAGTTATGCGCATTACAAGGATTTCATGACAGACAGACAGACGCGGAACCAAAATTGTTCAGGTAAACGGTTCCGGGCTGAGCTCTACCGTGGGAGGAAAATGAGGTTTTTTGGTTTATTATTTTCAATAATGAACCTTTGGAATCGACCAAGAAAAAACAATTTTTAACACCCCCTCAAAATTTGATGGTTTACGTTTCAAGGTACGTAGAATCCAAAAATCGAATAAAAATTTGGCCGTCCGTCCGCCGTACGCGGCACTTTTGCCACTTAGCATTGACCGATTTTGATGAAATTTGGTATGTGGGCTCCATTTGGGGTCTAGTTGTGCCCCGAAGCTTTTGGTTGATGTAGGTCACTTCTAAGGGTTCCAAAATCAATTTTGAAATTTTGAAAACGCCCTAACTCAAAAAATTTCGATATAAAGGTATTGTTTTTCCTTCAATTTAAGATTCTATAGAATTTTTAGAATTTTTTGAGACCACGCGGAGCTCTGTAGGACAAACCGTTCGCTCCCTACGAAAATTTAAGGGTTTATATTGAAATATATATATATATATAAATCAAAACGCGAGTGTGAATCGCAAAAGAGGCCTAATTTCCGTTCAAATTAGAGCTGACCGAAATGCGATCGATGGTTGGTGATTTTTATTTATTTATTTTTTTAATTTTTTTATTTATTTTTTTATTTTTTTCCTTCATATTGGATGGTTGGTGATTTTGTAGACGAGTGATCTATATAGAAAAATAATAAACCATTGTGTAATCATTTGCAGCGTTTTTTTTAGTGGGTTTGAATCCCACATAACCGGAAGGTGCGGAACCTTCCAGGTATCTCACGAGATCCAACTCCACCTATGGATCTTAAAGATTTTCTCACCTGCCTGCCGAAAAAAACCCAGTTTTACTTTTCCACTGGCATATTTAATATTGGATTTCAGTAGTTTCAGTTTTTATTAGTTTTTATTTTATTTTGTTTTCAAATGAAATGTTATTTTTTAAACTTTTAATTTGTATTAACCCTATTCGGACGATGGTACCACTTGTGTCACCGAAGTAACCAAAATTATATTGCAATTTTAAATTTAATGGACAGCAGAATTATTTTGAGCTATTGGAAGTCTCAAAATAGAGTTGTGTCAAACGTTTCAAAAGAAATCGATGAAAAAAATATCAAAATTTTGGTCACAATATAAATGTTTAACTTTTAATAACCTACAAAGAATGGTTCAACAAATTTAGCTCTTTCCAGTCATTTTTACATCTCAATTTAAATCTAGTTAATGACATTAACCACATTGTGGTGACACCTTGGGACATCTGTGGAATTTCTAAGATGTTTTTGGTGACACTAGTGACACCATGGCCCAATTAGGGTTAAATGTTATGTAACCAGCTGGTTCAAAACAACTTTTGACTTATTAAATGTATTACTCTGTTGGGTAGATGAGAGAACCTCATCATCCGACCTTTTGTATCCCTTTCCTGAAGTATAAATATGAAATACACCGCCTCGTGTTACACGCACTCTACTTGCCGCCATCGATAGTCACATGTTTTTCTACAAGGGAGAGATGGTTGTGGATCCAACCTACCGTGAAAAGTGAGTGCAGCTTTGATTCCTTTGACGGGCAAACTACTGATCTGGAAGATGATTTCGCTCTCCAAGTAGTTCTCTCCAGCTACTGAGGAGTCCTTTGACGACTTAATTTTCGAACCACTTTTAATTGGTTGGTTGTGTACTCGTGCTTCTTCCCTCTCATGTACCACCCTCACCCTTCGCATCCGAGAACTGGAGAGTTATTACATCATTATAGAATGCGTTTCAAACATAGCTTTGCCTTTGATGAAGATCATCCGTGCATCTGATGGGTGTTATGAGGAATATGAGCTTAGAAAGGGGTAGGCAATTTTTTTTTTGGTTGTGATATTGCATTCAGTGAAGCGGTTTCTAAATAAAATTGCTTCGGAACTGAACACGGAGATGATGAATCCAGATTTGAATCCACGTTATTAGCTGAGTTGGTCAAGATTCTAGCTCCTGGCTCTTAACCCTAATTGGACCATGGTGTCACTAGTGTCTCCGAAAACATCTTGGGGATTCCACAGCTGTCCCAAGGTGGCACCAGAATAACTAGATTTAAATTGCTATATAAAAAGTATTGGACAGAGCTGAAGTTTTTTAACGCTTTTTTGTTGTTATTAGAAATCATAAAAGATGTTATGAAAGAAATTTTGAAATATTTTTCATCGATTCCCTTGGACATGTTTGTCGTAACTTTTTTTTGAGACTTCCAATAGGCCACAAAAATTCTGCCGTCCTTTAACATTGAATTTTTTTTTTCTCTCTCCGGTGACACTTGAGGACATCTGTGGAGTTCCTGAGATGTATTCGGTGACACTAGAGATACCATGGCCCAATTAGGGTTAAGTACTAATAATTCCTCTCATTGAACTATTTGTTTGTTGTCAGGGTTGCCTTTGGAGATATTGATGCGTCAGTTATTTTGACCCAAAAATTCATAATGCTCTGAGAAATTACACAATTAATTTAATCGATATTGTCCTCATAATTCGCATCGAACCGTTCGAGACTTTCTTTATTTGTATTTCCTCATTTTGAATATTTTGGATCATATTCACCTTTTAGAAATGATTATTTCGAGGGGGATATATTTAGACAATATCCTCGTAGTTCATTTTTTATTGGAAGTTAGTGCGCTTTCGCTGAGATAGCATCTTCAGAACTCCTGGCAAGTGTTAGACAATGGGCAGATCCTCAATCTTATTATAAGATAATAAGATATTATAATAATATCTTGCTTGTAGGTAGGTAGTTACATTTTATTGACCTCGTTGGAAAAAATGGGGGTGATGAATAATAAATACATTTGTGGTAGGTTCCAAGTACACAGGTAGTATTCTTATATTTTCTGAACAAGAGTTCCAAGAGTAGGTATCAGCTTGCAATTTGGGAAGCAAATTTGTTTATACAGCCCCAGTGTCTTGTGAAAGGTAGGAATCATAAGAATTCTTTCTTCTTAGAGTTTGATTGCAGCTATGGTGGAATATTGCTCTATTCTGAATGACCTGTGCTCTCTGCAAGCCAAATTGGGATACCCTCCTATTTATGGTAAAGGATCTGAACTAACAAGGTCCCACCCAATGTAACTACCTACCGATCTACAAGCAAGATATGTCTAAGACTGAGGGTGTGCCTAGTGTACATAAAACTAGCCCGAGGCTCTGACGATGCTATCTCAGCAAAAGTGCACTTATATTCCAATAAACAATCAATTAGGGGTCCGGTGTGGCTATGGTTGGAGCGTCGTTGTTTGGAGGTGGACTTGGGACCGACTTCGGCGGGGATCGTGGGTTCAAGGCTCATTGCCGGCAGCGCGCGTTTTTCGGCCTCCGGGACTCTCATCGCCCCCCTCGTCACAACCCATGGCGGTGAGGCAATGAAGAACAAATTCTGATCTTCCCTTTGGAAGACGTCTGATGACGTCCGCGACGCCAGGAATGGCAGTCGGACGAAAATCCAACCTGAAATGGTTGTTTACTTTACTTACTTGCTTTTTACTACTAAACAATGAATTACGAAAAAATTGGGTGTTAAAATTTTTCTTTTCTTGATCGATTCCAAAGGTTTATTATTGAAAATAACAAACCAAAATGTACCTACCTGATACAAGCGACTAAAATTATTTAATCTTCAGGTTACCTTCATCTCATATTCATCTATCCAGTTATAATTAATAGATCTAGAGCTGCAGCAGGTTACTAGAAGTACATATTTTTAATGGGTAACCTCAAAATCCTTCCCACGGTAAGTAACTCGCACATCACCTCCACGTGATATCCTTGATATGGTAGATTCCTCTACCTCTCCTTGGTAGATCCTTCAAAGAAATTGATTGTCGCCAAAAACCTTGAATTTGAACTAAATTTTTGAAATAATACTCGAAACTCAATGGACATAAGACATTTTAAGCTAGCATCACACTGTTACAAGCTGTCCTATGTCCATGGGTACTAGGCTAAAACGTTCTATGTCTAAATGTTTACCATAAATGACCCAATACAGGCTAGGCAACGAGTTTTCAAGATTTGTTTATACACTGGCAAAACAGGGGAATAGATTCGAGAGGTGATGGTCAAAAAACGAAATCTCAAGCTTCAATGGTTTGGGTGGCGCAGAAGCCGAAACTAAAACGCGATTTTCTCGAAACTTGAAAAATGGACAAAGGACGTTTTCACTAAGGAGAGCAGAATTATTGTTCTATTTTGATGATTCCAGCGACAATATTTCAGTTTTTCGATTCCCTAGGGCCGTGCTCTAATGAATTTCTAAAATCCTTTAAAATTTCAAATTTAGGTACAACTTTTGAAGTTTTGCCCCTTCAATTTAGGGAAATACTGACCCGGAACGAGGAACGAACGGCGACCGACTGAGACTCCCTTAACTTAAGTTAAGGTTTAGGTTGTTATGCCTTTCTAAACGGATAAAGGCATAACAACCACTATGATCTTTTAGAAATCATGAAAGTCCGATATTTTCTACGTTGTGCATCATGAAGCATCTTGAAATAGTTCCGGAACTTGCTAATCTATTCACTCTCTTCAGAGGCTTCGCGAACTTCCAGCTTTTCCGAGCCTGAATGAAGGGACGTCTTTAATGTAGAAAGTAAGCTTACGATGTAGCGTACTTGGCGAATTTTCGGAAATATTCATTATTTGAGGAGACGCGATCCTCCGGTTCCTCCCCACCCTCCGTCAACGATTACCAACAAAGTAGATCAAACGTGAATATTTAACTAAGTCATTGAAAACTGAAGTTTCCAGGGATGTGGGGAGGAGGGAGGGTGCCGTTTAATAAGCAAACAGACATTATGACGGAAGGATAAGTTTTGAAGCTTCCCTTTTAGGCTAAGTAGAAGTTAGCTATTCCTCTACTTCTACTGCTATTCGTTAAAAGGGTTTTACACTTAGACCGTTTCTTCAGTGAATTTTCCATGAACGCGAGATGGAACCAAGATCCTCGATAACAGTCAAGGTAGGCTCTTCTCCCATCAAAAGTTAAAACCTGCCACCACAGGAGAAATTTTCTTTCCTCGCCCCATTTTTTCCCCTCGGTTCCGCGCGGTTGAGTAAATATAACCGCTACTGAACATCTAATTAGCCACAGGGCCTACAGCAGGCTCCACCCAGCTCTCACAGATTAAAAGGACTGAGTTCATAAAGTGAATGAGGCGGTAAAGTCTCGTTACTTCACTATCCTCCCATGGAACCTAATTAATTTTTCAGTCGTTTCAGCTAATTTTACCACCGGCATTACATGCTAAGAGGAATAAATCAGGAGGGATTATATCTGTTGGATTCCATTACCGCCCAACGCCGTATACTCCAATGAAAAAAAAATTCAGCTTTTAGTTAAAATTTCCCATTTTCTTCGCTCGCTCATCCAAGTAGGGTGTAGATCACCGGTGATGTTTGTTTCAAAATTTCGGCAGTTGCGGCGACCATGCTTTCTTTTTTTGACATGGATATGTCTTAGTTCTGGGGGTCATTCCAAAATTCACACATATATTACGCATTTCTCTTGCAAGTGTTAGTCCAATGACTTTCACTTCATCAAAGTTGCACTTCAGCATCCAAGGTCCAGTGGCTTGGTCCTCTTCAGACGTCGGATTTCTCGAGTGTTGTCCAGAAGCTGAATGGCTTCTGGGGTTGTGTGTGCGTGAAGCCTCTTTTCGTAGTTTCTCGCGTATCTTTTTGCTACCTCGCTAATAGTCTCAATTTTGAGGTCCTTGAGGAGGTCATCATTACGAATGTACCACGGAGCGTTCACAATACTCCTCAGTATCTTATTTTGGAACGTTTGAATGATTTTCATGTTACTTTCAGCTGTGCATCCCCATAGCTGTATACCATAGGTCCAAATTGGAATAAGTACTGTTTTGTATAACAGCACTTTGTTGTGTAAAGTAAGCTGTGAATGTCGGCCCAGGATCCAATAGAGTTTTCTGAATTTGATTGTTAGCTGTTCCTTTTTCTTTTTGACGTGTTCTTTCCACTTCAGCTTCGTATCTAGTGTCATTCCCAGATACTTAGCTGAGTTGGAATATGGGACTGTGCATTGATTCAATATCAGCGGCATATTTAGTAATTTTTTTGTTTGTGAAGTTCACATGAGTGGATTTGGTGTCGTTTAATTTGAGGCGCCATTTTCGAGTCCAATCTCCAATAGCATTCGTAGCTTCCTGTAGTTTTTCTGTAGAGGTTTCAACTGTGTCTGCAACTGCCAAAACTGCTGTATCGTCTGCGAATGTGGCTATAGTTGTTCCCAATTTGCGAGGAACATCATGTATATCTACCTAGCAAGTAAAGGAGGGGTCCAAGAACACTTCCCTGCCGGACACCTGCTCTAATTTTGTTGAGATTTGAGTATTCATCTTCATCTTTAATTCTGAAGTATCTATTGCTGAAGTAAGATTCCAGAATTTGGCAATATTGATTAGGCAACATCCCTTGTAGTTTATTGTTTAGTCCATCGTGCCACACTTTATCGAATGCTTATGACACATCAAGAAATTCAGCACTACACACTTGTTTATTTCCCAGTGCATTTTCAATTACATCTGTTATCCTATGGACTTGTTCAATCGTTGAATGTTTTGTTCTAAAACCAAACTGGTGTTGTGGAATTAAATTCCTTTCTTCTATTATGTTTATGAGTCTTTTCTTTAGTAGCTTCTCAAACACCTTGGAGAGACCTGGGAGCAGTGAAATTGGTCTACAGGACTTGACGTCCGAAGGTCCTTTGCCTGGTCACAAGGCACACAACCAAGGGGTCTGTCAAGGGCAGACAAGGGGCAGACAAGGGGTCTGTTCACTTCAGCAATTTTCCAAGATTGCGGAACATGTTTTAATCGAAACGCTGCATTTATGAGGTGTAGTAGCTTACGCAATCCTATCCCTGGAAGTTCTTTTAACACTTGACCAGTGATCAGGTCATATCCGGGCGCTTTTCTGGTTTTTATCTCATGTTTGACGCATTTAGCGAGTTCGTTAAATTTCACAGGTTTAATTGGAATACTACCCATTCTGTTGTGTTCATTCAGAACTTCTTCTCTCGGTAACTGCTGTAGTAGGTGGGAGAAGGTCTAGGAGAGATAGTTCGCAAATATTGGCACGTTTTCGTGCCTTTAGCTGCTTTGTACGGCTTCCATCAGTTGATTAGGACGAACCTCTTGAACGAGGTTTTCTGAACTATGAACCGTCCACAGTTTGACAGATGAGCCATTTCTTTACATTTTTATGAAGGTTCATTGAATGATTTTGCTTTTTTCCTTCATAGTTGATTCTACTTTCGTTTTGCCAATAACAGTGGCAGTCTCATATTTCCGATCTGATGATAATATTACCAAATTTTTTTTATGAAATCAATATTTATATTCATGAACGCTTACTGATATTCCTGTATTTTTGTTTCAGGTAAATACAAGATAGATCATCCACTAGATTGGTGAGCTAATTTTTGTAGTTTACACAAGATGAAGGATCCGCCGGAAGTCTTGTACTTTCAATACGGGAGAAATGATTTTCTTAGGAGACCATCTACACCCCAATCCGTATAATTCCTGAGAATTTCATCGAAATCGGACCAAGCTTCGTATAGTTTTGGCAGGTTTCATGACAGAAACACATACAGACAGACAGACACAGAACCCAAATTGTTCAGGAAGATCCAAATCGTAAAACGCGAGTGGAAATTTTGGTTTTTGGAGAAGGGTTTTCTTTAACCCTGAAAAGTGAAAACAATTCTTCCGCTACTTTGGTAGAAGCAAAATAAGTCGTTACATAACAATTGCAACATTTAACTTCAAAGTCTATCAAGGAAGCGGGATCATTGTTTCCACTCTTCAAGGTTGAAAAAAACATTTCCACTCGCGTTTACGTCCTTCTTGAACAATTTTGGTTCCATGACTGTCTGTCTGTGTGTTTTTAGGACGTCCCACAGTAAGACTTGGGCGTCCTTATGCGATCGATCTGGGGTGAAGTTGGACAACACTCAACAGAAAAAAAAAATAACCACACAGTAATCCGTTTTAGACCATTCTGAATCCAAATCCGCGAAAAAAACCATAGGTGTATGTCTGTGTGTGTGTGTGTGTGTGTGTGTATGTGTGTGTGTGTGTGTGTAACAAAATCTTGTGTACTTTGCACAGGCCTTAGTTCTCAACCGATTTTCCTGGTTCTTTTTTTGTTCGTCGCGGAAAACTATCTAGTTGTGCACTACGTCGCCGGAATTTCGAATTTTGCCTTTTAAGGGGGGGAAAGGGGGGGTTAATGCTCAAAAAACGTGCGTTTTTGGGCATAATCTTGTGTACTCTGCCCAGGCCTCAGTTCTCAACCAATTTTCGTGGTTCTTTTTTTCTTCGACGCGAAAAACTATCTAGTTGTGCACTACGGCGCCGGAATTTCGGATTTTGCTTTTCAAAAGGGGGAAAGGGGGGGTTAATGCTTAAAAAACGTGCGTTTGCGTGCATAATCTTGTAAAATCTGCCCAGGCCTCAATTTCCAACCGATTTGGGTGTTTCTTTTTTTGTTTGACTCAAATAACTTCCGAGTTGTACATGATTTTACCAGAGTACCAAAATTCGCAAGGGGAGGGGGTGAGTGGGGGGATATTATTCACAAAATATCCGATTTTTCAATATTTCGGTTCCTTTACTGCTTACTAATAGTACCCAAGTTTTGAAATTGAGGGAAAATTCTCATTATACCTCCGGATTGTCATGAATTATTCTCTGTACCACCATGGAACTAATAGTGGTGCCACCATGGTGCCAGGACATGGTGCCATGATGCCATAAACCGCTTATTTCGTGTTTTTTTTTTTTTTTTTTTTTTTTTGTGTTTCACATTGAATACGGATGTGAACTTCGACGGACTTCCTACCAAAACCAGCAGATGAAAGTTCAATGTTACGACGTATTTCCGCTTTGGTGCCAGACTGGGATGTGGTGGAGGGGGGGGGGGGGGGGGGTGAACTCGAATTCGCATGTTGGGTATCGTAAATCATGGATTTTAAAATGCTCTTCAGATTCGAGGCTCCCATGCCGCTAGAAATGTTAAGGTGGATAATGGTGGGGGGGGAGGGTCAGTATTTCTGGCCTAAAGTAATAAATAAATTACGTCGAGTGAAACAGTTTTATCACTTACCAACTGGTTAAACTTATCTAATGCTTATCCAATGGGACGTCCCCTGGAATGCATGCATTACTAAACAATATGTTTTCCTCTTAGCCCACAACAAACGGGTGTTGGGTGGACCCTCCGGTGTGAGTTAACTGGAGGGACCAAATAAAACCAAATACACCATTCCAAATGTCTGTCTGTGTGTGTACGTGTCTTTCATGAAATCCTTGTAACGGGCAAAACTATACGAATTTATAGTCCGATTCTGATGAAATTCTCATGGATTTTTGGGGTGTAAATGGTCCCCATGAAAACCACCGCGAATCGACAGTAGTCGTAGCTGAGTATTTCAGTTCCTACTGCTTACGTCTATTGGGACCCTCGAGTTGTTGTCAGTCGCTCAGGTTTTCCATTATGAGCGGGTATTATAGAGGAATCATCGTATGAATCAACAAAACCGGGAAGGAAATCAATACGAGTTACTTTATAGAATTTACTTCAACCTCAGTGAGTATCCTCGATCCACCTTTATATATGTGAGACTGCAGATCACACGTCCCTTTTGCTATCAGGGAGACGTTTCTTTCTTGGAAAAGAGAAGTTCCCTCTAGTGGATGGCACTTTGTATGGATGGGCATTGACATAGTGGGTCACGTTCGACTTTGAATCACAAGGCGGATGTGTAAATATTCCCTTTTGCTCCGAAGCGTCTCACCAGTCTCTACGGGATATAACGTTACAAGGAATATCTGATACAGTCTCGTTCCTGGATATACATTCTCCATTGTGAGGAAGGAGAGGAACTTGGGAAGTAATCGAACATGATCGCGGAAACCCTTCATTCCCCCTCGGACTGACGCCGCCGCTACAACACGTAACCATCAACCGTCAAACTTGACAGTTCAGATCTGCCCTCTCGGCATAAATTACAACAAATTCATCTCTTTTTTTTTCAAAACTGTCTGAAGGTTCAAAGGGGTTCAGATTTGATTATCATTCTACCCTCCGGTGTTTCGTTTTTCGGTCTGCCACTCGCCCTCCAAGGTCGTGCCCTTTATTTGTAACGCAAATGTATGAATCATTGATTTTTGAAGAGTTGAGAGGAGGGAGCTTTTGGATTATTACATTTAGGGTGATATTACAGCTCAACTGAGTTATTGACCGTCAAATACTAGGGTATTCCCAAAAAATATCACGGAATTTTAAAAAATCGATAAAATTATTATATTTTTATTATATTATATTTTTTATATTATTATTATTATTATATGTTTTTTTAATTCCAATTTAAACTACTTTTTGAAAATAAAAACCCTGATCTAATAGAATATTATGAACTCTCCAGAACCTAACGAATTCATCGATCTATCGATAACTCAATTTCAGCATGAAACATGCTTTAGCCTTGGACTTAACTTCCCGAAAAGTGTCACGAGGAGAGTTGGTGTACTTTCAGTTGTTTTTCTGTGATTGCAACCTTGCTAATTGCCCTTCATCAGCCAACAAGATGGTAAAATGAAGCCTATTAGATTCATGTTATTAAAGAACCTTATCTTCTTTCAGGTAAAATTCTTCAGGTAAAATGAAGCCTATTAGATTCATGTTATGAAAGAAGATAAGGTTCTTTACCCACTAGTCTAACTAGCTCCTTGATCGCTTCGGCCTTCAATTCAACCAACGGATTTACGATATTTTGGCCGGCAGAAGTGACTATTTGACACTTGATCGTTTTATCCGCTGCCATTTACTGGCAGAAATTACTAAATGATACGAAAATGCCACTTGGTCATTGCTGCTAGGAGATTGCAAATGGGGTTGAAAAGGGATGGGTGGGGGAGAGGGTTCTTTTAGCCCTTTATATTTAGATAATCTTACTTTTTTTGCTTTTGAAGGCGCCTGCCCTTGTCAGGGGTTGCCTCTGAGATCCTCAGTCCTACCACTGCCCTTCATCGAGATTTCGTTTCCTCTTGGCACTGACTACACCTCCTCTCCAAGTCACGTGTGGACGGCCTCGCTTCCTGCAGCCTTTGGGCGACCAATTCAGAGCCTTTTTAGGCCATCTTTTCTTTGACTTCCTTCTGAGGTGGCTGTTATGATTTTGACTGCGGCGAATTTGGAATGTGTGAATGGCGTGAAAAATTTGCTGAGGTTGATTTCGACTGGGTAAAAATTTATCAGAAGGAAATTTAATCAAAGAATGAGCCTTTGAATTTTGGTTCTGGTTTGTTTAAACCAGCTTGGAGGTTACTGAATTTACTAAGTGGAATTTTGGTTCTGGTTTGTAAAAACTGGCTTGTGAATTTACTGATTGGAATGAGAATTGAGTCATGGTCGGTACAGAAACCGACTGTATAAGTTTAGAGGTTTCCGGTATGTCAAAACCGGGTTGCCGAGTTATTTTCCAAGTCTTTTGGCTTTTCTTTGCTAGGAGTTCAAGGAGATAGAGAAGATTCGCTTTTAGATTTTGTAGTTGGTATGAGCTGGTGAGATCCCGACAGGGATATGCAAGTATGTAGTCTTCCCCTTCTCCTTCCCAAGTACAGAATTTTCGGTAGGGCCTCGGAGAGGTGGAGAAGGGTTACCTGGTCGGAGTCTCACCTCCTCGTGGCACGACAGTGGTCATATCATTCCAGAGTCTGCTTATCGATACGATGAACAACTGGCTCAGGTTGATCGATCATTGCACGTATGGTCTCATATCGTACTCGCTCAAAACCTGAATTTCCTTCAGCTTCACCTGAGCCCATCCATTTCCACTGCAAAGAGTCTGTCGATTTCGCTGGGTCAGGCACCAGCCTTCTGAAGCATACGTTAAAACGCTTTCCATCAGAGGGTTTCCAATCTGCTTTTTGGTGCGGAGATGGACTTCCAAACTCCACAGAACCCCATTGACAGATCGCACTACGATTCTGGCCAGCTGGATACGCCTATACACAACCCCTGACAAGTCCTCGATGACTCCATTATGCTTCCCCAAAGACTTGAATACTTAAGTACTTAAAATGGTCTACTGACTTGATACGTCCCAATCTAGGGACTAAGATGTTCCGACTATTTTGATAATCGAGAAGTTAATAATACTAGCGTGTCTAGGAGGCTTATGTGTTATCTGAAGTACTAAAACCTCAATATTGGAAAAAATGGACTTGATCACTTCTGCCATGCAGCCCTCGATGTTATGTTTGATAAGTGGTAATTTCCGGTATAGACCTGTCAAGTAAATGTATTTTCATTGAATAGTTATAGTGACAATTTGTCTCTTCTCACTGTCTCGTGTCGGCGAACAGTGTCCCGCCGAGTCTCGTTGCAACGCGTCAGAGTGACAGTGCGCCGGGCAGCTCTGCGGTGCCTCCAGGGCTTTCTCGTCCTGCGGGTGACGTCCCATCAAGGCGACCCCGTTCATAGTTGGCGAGACCCTCAGTTAGCTCAAATTGCTTTGAACCTGAAATAGCTGTGTGTCAAGATACCCTATGAGCTACTCGAGCAATTTGAATCAGTCGGTCTCCAACTAATACATGGAACATTTAACCGCTCAATCGATAGAAGCCTATCCCAAACCACTCAAAAAAGCCAGCCAAGTTTGTGTGGCACATAGCTTCCTCGTATCCATAACCTGATTGTACAGATGATCCGATGCATAGTAGTTAATTTCGAAACATCAATCTCTAAGTACCTTCCACTACCTTCATAGGAGACCATCTACACGCTAATTCGAGCAATCCTGAGAAATTTCATTGAAATCAATTGGAAAATGTAGAAGTTATGGCGGTTACAAGGAATTCACGTTCGCGCATGCGCAGCCACTACTATTCGTCCGGGCGTGATGATTTTCATAGGGGACCGTCTACACGCCAGGATTTCTTGACAGACAGACAGACAAGGAACCAAAATTGTTCAGAAAGGTCTGAAACGTAAAACGCGAGTAGAAATTTCGATTTTGGTGATCTTTTTTCTTTCAAAGTTGAAAAGTGAAAACAAAGCTTCCGCTACCTCGGAAGCTAGTACCCACAGACTGGTAGTAGCCGCTGCGCATGCGCAAACGTGTATTTCCCTAACTTCTTCATTTCTCTTCTGATTTCGATGAAATTTTCAGGAATTATGCGAGTTGAGGTGAAGATGGACCCCCGTAAAAATGTTGGCCCCTAAATTGAAAGTCTTTTGTGCGCATTCGCAAACGTGAAATCTTTGTACGGCCATAACTTCTACATTTTCCAACAATATTCAGTGATTGTGCCGGTTGACTTGTAGATGGTTCCCTATGAAGGTAGTGCAAGGTACTCAGAGATTGTGGTACTCAAAGTGAGTCAGCAACAATACGAGAATTCGGTTGCTCGCAGGGAACTTCAATTGTACCTATAATGTTCCTCTTGTACATCGAAGGACTAGCTTCTCAAATTATCTTGGAAAAATTTACATGTTTGCCGATGATGTGGCCCTTGTGAACCCGGGAGAAACCTGGCGGGAGGCCCATGAAAATGCTGAGAAGGATCTGCGAACCATCGGACTGTGGATGAACCTCCACAAACTCACAATCAATGCGACCAAATCGGTTTTCATGAATATCTCGAGGAAACCCGATTTGTCATCTACGGGCTACGAAACTCTGGTGATACATAGTTGCAGCGATTCTCCTTGCAGCTGCCCGAAAATAAAGAAAGTGGATAGTCTACCTCAGTTAGGAGTGTTGATAGATTGTCATATGAAATGGAATCATCACATTCAGAATCTGTGCGGGAAACTTAGGAAGTGCGCCTACGTATTGTTAAGAATTAAATTCCTATCGAAAGAATTGAAAGTAAATATTTATCAAGCGCTATTTGATTCGATCTTGCAATACGTTATAATCATTTGGGGAGGTACTTTCAAGTATTTACTTTAGTGTTTATTTATTTCCACAGACCTAGTCGCTACTCACCGAAAAATTATTTAAAGAGTTGAAACTTTCAACTGTCTAGCAACTATATGATCAAAATAATTCAGAAACATAAACATATATTTTTAAATGACGTTAGGCAGCGAAAATCAAGAAATTATAGACTCAAATTACCTAAAGTGAGGAACAAGTATGCACAAATGACCACAAATGACATACTACATATTAACAATAATAAATTGTTTAAAAAAGAATTGAGCAAATTTTTGAATATGTTATAAATTAAACTAGGATGGCCAAAGGAAATACAAGAGAGGATTTTTATTTTATTTTATTTTTACTCTGCATCTAGCCAGAACCTACTCCGTGCTGGGCCACAGTGGTTTCACTATCCAGCACGGTCATCACATTTTGAACTTTCGAAATTATTGTTGATTTACCAGAAGTGTTTATTTTAGTTTCTATGTTATGTACCATTTGAATAATGATGGCAATAAACAATTTCAATTTCAATTGTTTTTTGAGATTAACTACTATGCATCGGATCATCTATGCAATCGGGTTATGGATGCGAAGAAGCTATGTGCCACACCCACTTTGCAGACGTTTATTTAAAAATCGGTCCTCCTTTGAATGAGACAAATCTGTTACTTCTTACAAACTATCTTATTCTTAAATATTCATCTCAGAGGTCCCAAGGAGGCTTCAAAAGAGACTCGTGGATATGATTTAGCCTAGTATTATGTGGTTTAACCCTAGAAGGTAGGCGGGTTTAACCACACTGGGATCAATAAGAACCCGGGAACTCTACAAAAACGCGAGATATACGAGACGAAAAATAAAAAACCGCTGCGTAGAGATTTTCAGTGTTTTATAGTTGAATTGAAATCGTTTCATAACACGAGGTTATGTATACGACTTCGAGTAGGTATATCAAGCAATGAGATACAGTTCTTTCCCTTCTAAAGCAATTTCATTGGTTGCCAACATCGATAGATTCCCATTTCTCGGTCGCACGCTCGCTCTCTCACCCCAAACGTTATCTGTTTATTGTAATTTCCCGCCGTGATTTTTTCTCGCGTAGACTTTTTCAATAGGAGTCTCTCCTCTCCCCTTCTGGCTGTGATTCTCTCTATTTTTCTTTCTCCTTTCGTCAGAAGAGATTGCGAGCTGAAGTATCTAGGGAGAGAAAATGCGTTGCATGTGAGCGCGAGGTTACAAATCACCCCCTCGCGCGACCACAAACCAACACCCGCGCATCGGCAACCGCCGCCACCTCTCGGCTCTATTGTACTTATGAATAATAACTTGTGAGTGACGGATGCGTATTCACGAGACATCCTGCAGATAAACAGCTGACTAGACAAACAGTGTGAGGAGAGGGGATGAATCAATGTATCGAACCCATTTTTATATGTTGTGGGGGGGGGGGGGGGCACGAGGCGTTGAATTGTGGCCACGAACGTCGATATATTCCTTATTTATTTCAAGCCCTAAATATAATCATTGATATTGGTTATCATGACCAAGGGATTCAAATAACTTATTTGGATCCAGCAGTACAAGCTGAAACTAGTAGTTTCCACATCAGATCGCCGTATAAATGTAGCATTTCCACGACATATTTGGGGTTTTCTATCTCAAATTTGAGGATGATGGAAATGTTTCGTTTTACATCAATTTTAAAAGCTCGCATAGAAGGCGGAAAAACCCGGACCGTCTGGAAATACCTACTCCGTGCAACATGACGAAGACATTCCATTTCATGCATCCGTCCCTCCCTAGAGACATTTCGAATATCCGTTTATTCGATATATGGTACCGAAACAGAATCAAAAGCTCGAGGCTTCTCTTCCTTCATTCATAAGAAGTGGATATATTTTCTTTTAAAGTGATTTAATTTTACTGGTTAAACTACTCCATTATAATTTTTTATTCGTGATAAATTATCCAATTTTTATGGACTTTATTTCGATATCTCATATCTTCCCCATATCAATTATTGTTTTGAAGCATAAAGAGACTCGTTAATTATAATTGTTGTCCATTAATTATCTTGTTTTATAAAGTGATGATTGGTTGGAGGTGTTCTTCTAATTCCAAGTAAATTCAATGAAGTTATTGGGTCTGGAATTGGATTTCGTCTGGTTTCCTTGCAGTAGAGGTGTGTCGGTACAGCTGTTCAGGGACTGTGGAACCGAGTATCAACTTGGAACGGTTCCGTGCAGTGACAAAAACTCGACCCTTACCGGTCCAGTTCCACGGACCGATATCTTGAAATGGCTCTGGACCGGGAGGGGATCATTCGGACCGGTAAGGGTGGAACCAGACCGATAATATATAAGCTCTGAACCAGGAAGGGTTTTGGACCGGTAAGCATGGATCTTGTTCTCAGTTCTGTTCCATGTTGTACCTGGAAGCGCCCTTACTACTTCCATGGACTGAGAATGTAATATTATCATGGAATGGCTGTAGAGCGGGAAGTGATCTTCTGGACTGGTTACCATGGAAGTTGTCTCCAGTATTATTAATTTATTATTGTCATGTTAAGTTCTTAAACTGCAACGTCATTATTCTTTCCTTGAATTGGTTGGTCACTATCATTTATAAATAATTGTCTCTTTTGTAACACTTGTTCCAATTCCTTCGTTTTAGCGAATTTTCAAGGAAAATGATGCTATTGTATTGCAAGTTGAGATCATAAGCATGGAAGAAGGACGATAGGGATTTGACTGCCTGCTTCATGCATGTCATGTGGGTGGGATTTGACCGCCTGTACCGGTAATGGAACTGTACCGGTAATTTGGAACCGTCACATCTTTGTCACTGTAACCGTTGGAACCGTTCCAGGGAAATACCTGGACCGACACACCCCTACCTTGCAGTACCTAGTAGATCAAATTTATCAAACGATGTTATCAGACCATCTCACATATCGATATCATTGGAACGAACTCATTTTTAAAAAAAATCGTTCTCCCACGACAACCCGAATTGAGTACCTCCTCTTTCGCGCGCCTTCGGGCGTTGAAGTCGGTCAAAAATGAAAAACATCGAGTGTAAAACATCGCTGTTACGAGCAAAACATCGATGTTTTGATATTATCGATATCGATGTCCCATTCCAAGCACTGATACTTTCCTTGCTCTGTTATAGGTGCTGGCAATCCAAGTGGTCTGATACCTGACTATCAAAAATGTCCACAATAATAAGGGAAAGGAAAGTTTTTGTTAGGTAACTCAAATCCAAGCATTACTTTGCAACAGCATTTGCCGAGGATTCCAACTACCATAAAAGAACTAGACTCTCTTAGCTTACATCTGTTCTCAGAGCCAAACTAGGCGGCAGAGGGATAAAAAGGGAAAAAGTACCAAGAACAAGGGTAGTAAGTAAACCAAATGCAGAAACGCTGTTAAAAGATCGTTCGCCCTCTTTTCCAACCCTTTTAGTTCGGTGAGCTCCCAGAAGGTGAATAACGAAAAAGTTGCCGACTATTATCTCATAAGGCACCTTGACTCGGTAGCCGCTGAGACTTTCTGCCCCCTCCTCAGTACACTACCGCCCCATCAGGCTGAAAACAAGGTTTTTCACTTCACCAGAAGTCGTTCCCTAACACCCTCCCCTCCGCAATCTTGTTTATTTATGTTCGAGTAGACCAAAGGGGTGATAGCGATGGCAACGCACTCTGGCAAACAAAAAAATCTTCCTCTCACACCTCTGCCATTTTCTCTCTCGTGGCCACCTCTCGAATCAATCCGAATCGCTCCCCAACGCCGAGTAAAGACAACGACGTAGAAAAAGTCGTTGTCGACGTTGGTTTAGAAGCCTTTTCCTTCTATGCCTCCCAGCGGTGCGTGAATGTTCGCATTCTCAGTAGAAAAACTTTATATTGTCTCGGATATGTCTCACTGTTGGGTATTTCAAAATTCATTCCTATACCACCTACACAAGTACTTCTACTAAACTCCAAACCTTAAGAACACACCTCCACTGCATGGAACATGAAGAGATTGACGCAGGCCTATTCGCCATAATAATAAAAATTGAGTTATGGGAATTTTTTTCTCGTTTTGATCCTCTACAAGAAGGAATCGGATTGAACAACATATGAAAAGTCTGTGAAGTGGGTGTGGCACATAGCGTCATCGTATCCTTAACCCGATTGTATAGATGATCCGATACATAGTGACTTATCTCAAATCATCAATCTCTAAGTACCTTTCACTACTATAACACATCAACCCGGACAATCTCTGAAGATTTCACCAAATTCGGGGGGGAAATATTGAAAATATGACTGTTACGAGGAAATTCAAGTTTACGCATCCACATGCCAACCCGCACAATCCCTGAAAATTTCATCGAAATTGGATAGAAAATGTAGAAGTTACGGCTGTTACAAGAGATTCTTGCTTGTGCATGCGCAGTCCGTGGGTGATAATTTTCGTAGGGGACCATCTACACGCCAACCCGCACAATTCCTGAAAATTGCTTCGAAACCGGACAATAGCCCACGATCTTTATGGCTATTACAAGGATTTCATGACAGACACAGACACGAATCCAAAATTGTTCGGGAAGGTCTAAAACGTGAGTGAAAATTTTTGTTTTGGAGAACATTTTTTTTCAACCTTGAAAAGTGAAAAGAAAGCTTCAGCTACCTTGGATGCAATATAGCAAGTATTTGGGGAAAACTTATAAAATTACAGCAGTTGTATATCCTACTGAATGGGAAATAATAAGCGAAATATTAGAAATAATCCTAACGTATCTAAACTCAAACAGAATTTAAATTGATAAAAAAAGTCATGGAACTTTCACAAATGACGAATTGTATGGGTTGCAGCGGACGTACGGAAAAATCCTTACTCGATTATTGGATTCTACATACCTTGAAACCAACCCTACCTACCAACCGTAGGTACCTACTACCTACTAGGGCATTTTTGAAAATTTCATCCCTTCATTTCCATTTGGTTGGTGGTGGGGAGTGATCTGTATAGAAAAATAATAAACCTTTCTGTAATAGTTTGCAGCATTTTTTTGCTCAATTGCTGAAGTTCATTATTGAAAATAAATAACCAAAACAACACCTGTATAGCGAAAATTATCGAGCTTGGGCGTTTTGAAAACGTGCCTCTGAAACTGCAGAATTCTAATAACAAACTATTAGCTCCGGGTGGCCTCTCGAAGCTGAAATTTCTCAGGTAGCCGTTCTGAGACTGCAGAGTTCAAATGACAAACTGTACTCCTTTTTCTTTTTTAAAAATTTTAATTGGTATAGGCATTCAACAAGCCATTCAACCTTACAAATTGCTTGTAGTAGGTATGAGATTATGTCAGAATCAAATAATTAAATTGGGTACATTACAAATCAGACCCGAACGGTCTCCTCAGCATTTCTCAGAGAAACAATAATTCATTAAGATTAGTTCATCAAAACAACTCCCTCCCAAGACACGAGTCGAGCCACCGCCTATTTGGACAAACGTTGAGGTCAGCAGATCCCCCGCCCTGTAAATAAGGAACAATAACAAAAACTCCGAAACCGGTCAAAAATAGCGCGTTCTCACTGGGTTGGAAAACGCCGGCCAAAGCTGCCTCCCTGACTACGTAACGGAGTACCTAAGATTTCCTAACCGGGGTGGGGGGGTGTTGTGATCAGCTACCTCTTCGCATTTCTGTCCATTCCCTTCCTTAGCTCAGTGGTAGAAGCTCCGATTCAGAATCGCAATGATAGGAGATCATTCCCCGGCCGAGGGTACAAAGAGCCCAAAAATCGAATAAAAATGTTGCCGTCCGCGGCACTTTCCTCAGTTGACATGGACCGATTTCGATGAAATTTGGTGTATCTCTGGTGTACTTCTCTCTCTCTCTCTGGTGTGTCATTTGGGGTCTAGTTGTGCCCAAAGCTTTTGGTTGATGTCAGTCACTTCTAAGGGTTGAAAAATAAGGATTGAAATGTTCAAAATGCCCTAGCTCAAAAAATTTCGATATAAAGATATTCTTTTTTCGTAAATTTAAAATGGTATTGAATTTAGAATCGAATGGGACCAATCTGTAGGACCAACCGTTCACTCCCTGAGAGAACCTAAGGGTTGGACTTATGATAAATCAGAAACACGATTGTGAATCAGAAAAGAGGCCTAATCTGCATTCAAATTTAAGCTGACCGAAATGCGAGCGTTGTTCGTTTCTTCGAGCTGTATACAGTTTTGCCTTAGCAACCAGTAATCAAATTTCCTAATGAATGCACCCACAACTCCTTATTTCTTCCAAAAAAACTTGATGTGAAGTAGGTAGGCAGAGGGTAGGTAGGGAGAGATTCTACCGCATGCCAAGTGAGCAGGGTAAGAAGACCGACATCATTGCCGTCAAGCCCGACCAGTCTTGCATTATCCTGGATGTCCAAGTCGTCAATGGCAGCTTGGACATGGAGCAGACTTGGCGGGCCAAGATAAGGAAGTATGATAGAGATGATTTACGGCAAGCGGTGTCGGAGCTGATAGGAGTGGCACCCAAGAACATCAGGGTGTGGTGTGGGAAAAGTGCCACGGAGTTGCTTGAGTTGGGCATCTCGGTAGGCGTACTCCGTTGTATCACCACCCGCGTCCTGCTACGCTCATATCTCAATTGGTGGTCTTTCTATAGAGGCTCTTCCCTTCATCCATCTCTCCCACCTCCACCTTCCTCATCTTCCCTCATCCCTAGGGCCGGCGTCGGGTAAGTCCTGAGCGTCCTCCCCATAATATTTGATTTATTTATTTATTTTAATTAATGCGTGCCCCCTCCGTCACAAAAGACATTTTGTCTTTGAGGGGAGTTAGTTAAAAAAAAGGTACTGATAAAGGCAAAGCTGTGTTCTTTGCAGTCGAGTGATCTTCATAGATAAATAATAAATCTTTGTGTAATAATTTGCAGCGTTTTTATTGCTCGATTCTAAAGTTTTATTAATGAAAATGATCTATCGAAATCGGGTTTTTTCTCTCACGATTCAACATTATCGCTATGTGAGGGAGATGCACGATGTTGAGTGATAAATATTCGAATGATTACAGAACTACTAGGTAATTTATATCTAAATAGTCTACTAGAAGGATGAGATTTGAAGATTATAAATTCAGTGTTTTTTGGGTCGCTGATCTCTATCACTGTCCTTTTCACAAGTAATTCATGTCGTACCTTGACAAGTTAGACTCCTACATTCGTCAAGTGGTTAATGGATCTATGGCGATCACCCACCCAAGTTCCGACCACATCGTCTGTTCCTCAACTCCTGTGATCTCACGGGGATTATTCTATCGGATAAGACCGTCAGAATCACTCCCCAACGCCAAGTGAAGACAAGAACACTCAAAATTCATAGTTGGCGTTGGTTGAGGAAGCTTTTCCCCTTTATGCCTCCCAGTAGTACATAAGCGCGTTTACATTCTAAGAACAAAACACCTCCTAGATCCCACCTCGTTAAAACGGAGATGAAACTCCAGACTCTAGGGGTGCACTACGAGTACATACTAAGTGATTAACATTATTATAAAAACTGCAGACTCTACTATAAAAAGTCTCGAAGGAGTTACCGAGAGGAGTTGAACTTTTATAAGTAGAAGGTACAACAACATGGCAGCGACGTCAAAATGAGAAAATCGCCGTCTGCAGTAACATTATATCCAGTCCATTAACTTTAATATCATTCTTCCATGTCGCTTTTCCCTCTCCTTCGGAAATGGTACCTACCTAGGAAGTAATGGTGCAACCGTGTCTCGATGGGTCAATGACTTGAGCAGAGAATCGCCTCTGCTGCAAAGTAATTGAACGCCTTACACTCGATTCACCACACGATCGAAATCAACAGGAAAAACGTTCTGCTTCATAACCCTTAATCTCTTATTACAGTTGAACGGTATAATGGTGGAAGAGTTGAGTGAGGTCTGGTTTGATTCTGAAGGAAAATTTCAATGTTTTCACAAATTACGAGCCAAGTGGTGAGGGACTCCAAATAAGCGGGAATCGCCGCCATGTCCATGGATATACAGGACAGGAGAAAGTCCTGGTCCACCTAGCTTTTCTTGCGTTATTATTAAGATAATATTTTCTTAATTGATATGGTTCGCCATACGTATTATTATGGAAGAAATTACTTTACTACACTACACAAGTCCTAATTCACTATCATTGATAATCTCTATCATTCTTGACCTCATTAACCCATTCTTTAGATGGTTTCCCTTTACTTGCTGTCTCTTTGCATGTAGACAAAGCACTATAAAACTGCCAAGCGCTCTGCCCCATCGCTGTGGACATTTTAGGTGCCGAAAAATTACCCTTTCGTTCTGCCCTTGTTTGCTTACTATGTCCTATTCGACACAGAGCGTTCTCTTTCGATTTCGCAAATTTGCAAATTTGGTATTAATACCAAGGTAGAGCGCATAAGTAGTTTACCTACCGGGAGTATTCAATTGACTCTTTTGACCTAACTGCGTACCCATTTTTGGACATTATTCTGATGATACTTTTTTGAACTGAGCAAAGGTGCTCGATGTTTTGCTTGGCGGAATTAACCTTGGCTATAATGGAATACACCAATTGGGATTGAACCTGAGCGAAATACAGACTTCGGGTGTTTAATATATTTCTAAGGGACTTCATAACATGGTATAGTTTCCTAATAAACTTTGATAACAAGACAGGTATTCTTCGATGTTTGAAAACGGTGATAAAGCGAGCTAAAGGTCTTTGAAATGGTCGATTCAATTCCACATCAACAATAGTTTTTTCGTCGGTTGGCCAACCTGACGATCAATTCAAATACGCTCTATCGGTTCGTTGGAAACGTGAAATATGACGCCAGGATATCATGATGGTCTTTTTTTATTTTATTGCGTCCATTTTTTCGGCCCGATGAAAGATGGGGTGACGGGTGAGTCTGCAATTGAAACATCCGCGAGGAAACCGCAATCCGAACTCCAAGGCTGCGGGGTGACGCGTGATTTACCGACAGCTTCGCACCTTCCGAAACGCCGGGCGGGGCGACCCTCCTGTCGCGGCCTCCTGCGAGGGCGGCGGACCATCCATCATTCAAACCGCCCCGGTAAAGCGATTAGTCCGACAATTATACAGAATTGACAATCGCCCAGCTCGGGGGTTTCGCCCATAACTCCTCTTCAGGGGATCCGACGGTAAGCGGAGACGTCAAAATACCGCGCTGCCCCGTCGATGATGCGTTTTGGGTTCAGAGCATTCCGAATGAAGAATCAGTCGCTTACACACTGCTGATCAGTGGGAGCAGTCCTGTATTACCAAACCAGGTCAAGTTGGTTTGGATCAGAGGAACCAGCGTCACTTCTGCTTCCTCACTACCAAAGGTAGGCAAGCTCTGATCTTGTGGTTTTTATGGCCTATCCTTTGTTATCATGGAAATCTTGGCATCATGTTGCAGTTTTCCTAATTCAGAGGTCAGATTTCGACTGAAGTGGGAAGGAAGTTGTAAAGGACTTTTTCTTTACTGTTTTACTCTTCCTACCTTTTTGTAGGTACTAGTTACTTTCTTTATGCGGTTATATAAATGTTTGGTGTGTAGGAAGGAAGACCTGTGTTCCCTGAGGGGTTACCTTTAGCCCGCCAGGTCGTAAGGAGAGGTCTCGTCTGACAAGTGTTCCCAGATCAGGAGATCGGCACACCTTGCCTGACGGGGGGAGAGAAAGAGAGGTAATCAAGTACTGTTCTGTTGTTCCCAGATAATTTTTAAAAAATTATTTATTGGCTTCAGGAGTAACTTATACAGCCATACGTATAACAACGTTCCACACATTTACATTGGATCTTGCATACTATTCATAATTATATTGTTTGAATTGCTCATAATTTGATTCCACTGTCCACAATGAATGTCACCATCGCGTCGTAAACAACTTCCAACTCCGTCACAAGCACAAGTTCCCAGGTTGAATGGGCAGGGTATAAAAAACCCCGGGGTGGGGTATGGTGTATGGGGTCCTCTTATCTTCTCAAAAAGAACCCGACGTTTATTACTGTGTACAGGGCACACAAGGATCATATGCTCGGCATCCTCATCTTCCACTTTCCGCTCTCCCAATACGCAAGAGGTAGTTCTTATTGGCGCAATGGCCATTCCTGAACCTGGACATGATCCTGTAGAAGGTTTTCGGGTGTGAAGGCATTTGTGCAAACCACGGGTTCGAACCGGGTAGGGGGAACATATTCTTATATTTAAAATCAGCGTGGTAATTTGAGTGGAAATTATCCCAACTATTCTTCTGTTGAACCTTAAACCACCTGTTTAAATCAGAAGCAGGGAACTCGCGGAGTAAAGTAGCTTGTTTTGCCAGTGAATCCACCATCGTGTTGCCATAGATGTTAAAGTGGCCTCTGATCCAGATGGAGGTAGTTGGTGTATCAGCGAGCTTTAGTGTATTCAAAATTTCTCTTTCTATGAATCCAATTTTTTTGGTAGGATTCAAACTCTTGATTTTGTACAGGACCGAATGCGAGTCAGAGATATTGACGACGTGAGGGCAGTAGACAGTGGAGTCTTACAGGAACGCCTCCTTGATAGCATAAGCTTCTGCCGAGTAGATGCTAGCTTTGTCCCATAGACGGAATTGCTTTCTTACCTTTGAATGGGAGTCAAAAAATGCACAGCTCTTACTGACTGATCCATCAGTATAAAGACATTTGGCGGTCGGATACTTCTTCAGAAGAAGGTCGTTTAAGTATACTCTGGCTGTAGCTTGGGTTTGAGATGCTGACTGAGGGAGGGAAGACACCGCCATGGGTTGTTGTAGAGCTTCGTATGCGATCGGAATTTGAATGGTATGTCAGATTGAGGAATCCACCCCACATCTAATATTTCCATCCCCAGATAATTTCCTATCTTCCCTCACAGAACAGTATTTGATCAGCGAAATTCGCAAGAGACAAGTAGTTGTGCCTGGATACTGGTATCTGCCCTCACCACTTGGCTGTTTGAGAATTTGTATGCTAGAGAGGAACCCTAAGAACTAACCTCTACGTAAATTCTTACTATGAAATTTAACGTTATGAAGGGATGGTCTTTTTTAGCGTTTCTTTTAGCGTTTTAGGGGTGGTTTTCTGATTGAGAAAGTCTTGAGATGTATGAATGACACCTCAGTAACATCCAAACCAGACTGCTGCTCTCCGCTTATGCCAGCGGTCTTTTATGAGGGGTTCTCTTACTCCAGTGCCCTCCTTTAACCAAGGCTTGACTGGTGTAGGGTGTGTTGACTTCAGTCCTCTTTATTGTCACTAATTAGGTAACAATAAATTTTTATTGTTTGGAGACCATGATTTTCAAATGGGGTCACTATTCACAAAACATTCGAGGCTCACGTGCCGCTAGAAATGTTATCAATGGGGAGCTCCAATATTTCTTACTCAAAATACTATCTAAATTACATTTGAGTGAAACAGTTTTGTGCAGCAGGAATGTTGATAAAAATTCGTGTTTTATTTTTGTTTTTATCGCTTTCCAACTGGTTTAAATTGACCTAATGCTTATCCAGTGGGGCGGCCCATGAAATGCTTGCATTAGGTACTAAATATATGCTTGTATAATAATCATTCTGTTAGAAGCTACATCCTTCAAGTTATCATGTTTTTTTACTTGGTGCAAAAGTGGGTCATCACACCACTTCCCCCATTTCCGGGTAAAAGACTTGAATATTCATTCATGAATAAGTGAAAGCCTTGGCTGTTACTGGTAACAGCGTTACACTGTATCTCCAAGTGATGAAGCAGTCTCCGCCAACCCCAATGCAGGCGGTGGGACATCCCGGCGGGCTTTAATCGAATTCTCCCTTCACAGTTTCCCTCAGTATTGACAGATGTGTTGCCTTGAACCTTTCAAGAGTTCAAGAACTTCAATTCAATTTGCCTCGAGCCTCGTCGGTGATGGATGGTCGTCTTCATTTTGTTAATACTTTTCCGATAACTATTCGTGGGAACAGGCCGATACCTAATCGGGCTTCGCAGAACATCTTTTTTCCCTTCTTTTGATCGATGCGCATCTTCAAGATTATAACGCGTGTTTGAATTATTTACGCTTAAGGAGGTTCTTTTCTCATGCGATGAGTGATGCTCGTATCGCCTCCCACGTGAAAAAACGTGTTTTCCACCACACCTGTCTGCTTTCCATCTCCTTATTCAGTAACATTATGATTTGATAGACATTTCTCAGTTTGAGCGGATCAACTTATTCTGTTTTTCCCTTCAACCCTGTAATTTTTATATTTAACCCTCCGATGTACGCTTGGCTCTAATGGCCGGATTCAATCAATATTTTATTTACATAAAAATAATTATTGCAATGAGTTGCGAAAAGTAACTCAGTTCTTTTGAAAATATTACAATAATGCATGTTTGTATTACTAAAAATGCTGAAAATTATTACACTAAGGTTTATTATTTTTCTGTATAGACGACTTTACTGCAAAGAACACAGCTTTGCCATTGTCACTACCTACCAACCATATTTTCGTTTCACAATCCAGTTGATTTTGAAGAAATGAACGCTTCATACTCAATTCGACGAAATAATGAGTAAATAATTAAATTAGTAATTATTAGTAATTATTTAGTAATTTCCTTCATTAGGAAATTTGATTCCTGGTTGCAAAGGACGCAAATCCGAGTACAACTCGAATAAATGAACAACGCAGCGAAAATTTCAATGGAAATCACCCCTCTTTTTCGATTCACACTCGTGTTTCCGATTGAAAGTTAGTTACGTTCTCATCGGGAACGGTTTGACCTACTGAGCTCTGGTGTGTTCTATTCTGAAAATTCAATGCTATTTTAAATTGGCGAAAAATTACCTTCATAAAGGATTTCCAATTACAAGTAAGAAATAAATTAAAACTTGAAAGAACTCGGATTCCAAAACCAGAATGAATTTTATTGAACGTCGCTATGGCAACCCAAAACAACTTAATAATAATGTACTCAAGTGAGATCCTACACCTCTCCCCCCTTAGGGCTCAGCGTAAGTTTCACAGGCCCCCTAGGTGGGATGTCGTTCACAGCTCCTTCTCTTGTGCTAAGCTGATCGGCGTGCTTGCGTTTGGTTTCTCCTCCCACCATTACTCGATATGAATGTTCTGCCGTCCTTTCTTCAACAATCCCCGGCTTCCATCCAGTTCCTCGTTCATTTCTCACCCATACTCCTTGGTTTGACTGGAATTCCCTGGGTTTTGCTCGTTGGTCATGATATTCTTGTTGCCTCCAGACCCGATTTTCTATTTGTTCTCGGATATCAGGTCGAAGCCTATCGAGAGCTGTAGGCAACCGTCTTCCAATAAACAGAACGGCTGGAGGACACCCAGTTGTCTTTTGTGGAGCGTTTCGGTATGCCAAAAGGATTTGTTGAAGAGCCAGATCTGCGGGAAGTCCTTCTTGTTTAAAGGCGTTGTACCGGGTTTTGAATGTTCTGATTAGCCTTTCAACTAGGCCATTAGATTTTGGGTGGTGGGGAGCTCCTGTTACGTTTCTTATGTTGTTATTTTTGCAAAATTCTTGAATTCTTCCGACGTGTATTGAGGCCCATTGTCAGATACTATTTGCTTGGGCAGTCCATACCTCGCAAAACCATTGCCTCAACCTTCCAATCGAAGCTTTTGTCGTAATGCGGTCCATCACTTCCACCTCAGCCCACTTTGAATAATATTATGCATCTATTCAGGAGCATCTAAAAGACGTTAGGTGTCGGACCGGCGCTAGTTCTCCCTGGCTCCACGGGGAGCGCAGGATAATTGGGATGACCGATGTTACCGATAATTGGAGCGCAAAAACCGGACAACCGCCAATTAGATAAAATTGCATTAATCTGTAAATTATTATTATCTATAGCTAAGCGCCCTTGGTATCATTTTACACATTGTACAATGGTACCTAATGATTGTTTTATTACATAACTCTTTTATAACTTCATCTTCATACCTCATAGCTCATGCTTCATAGCTTGCCCATATACTGCGAATTCATTATTTAGCTGTTTCAACGAAAGAGATAGCTACCTATGAAAATACATAAATCCAAACTAATCACCAATATTCATGTGTCGTTTGTTTGGTAACTTTTTCATGGTGTGTCGTAGGGAATTGTGAAATTCAAAATGCCTTTTTTAGTCGCTTAGTAAGTACCTATATGAGGAAATAGTTCAATTTTCTAACAAAAGGAGGGCGCAAGTGCCCAAAGAAATCGATACTCCTCGCACTTAGCGAGATGAATCCTTTTGTATTGTAGGTACGACAGGTATTTTGTCACTTATATTTTCGCAAAACGCGGTCCAATTGATGTTAAAGCGTGATTAACAAGACTTTGATATTTAAATGACTTGTCTCCAGTACTCTGTGGTTAAATAGGTTTAAGATCAGGATAGGAAAAAATGTCTATAATTTGCCTCTGCTGCACTGCTGCTCTCTCGGGGTTGTCTTGTCAATCACTCATTAACATCAAATTTATCGGTAACATCGGTCATCCCAATTATCCTGCGCTCCCCGTGGGGCCAGGGACAACTAGCGCCGGTCCGACACCTAACGTCTAGTGGAGCATCTAGAACGCCAGTACTACCAGCCAGTAGGTACTTTCCGCTATGGCAACCAAACACAACTTAATAATAATGTACTCAAGTGAGATCCTACACTTCATATCAAGAGTTTTTGAGGTAGTGCATTTTGAAAATCTCAGCCCTTATTTTTCACCCTTTAGAAGAGACTGAGATTAACGAAAAGCTTCGGAGCACAACTAGACCCCAAATGGGGCCTTATACCTACCAAATTACCAAGCGTACGCCGTATGGACGGAAAAAATAGGATTTTTGGATTCTACGTACGTTTACATTAAAACGTAAACCAACACATTTTGAGGGGGTTAAAAACTTTTTCCTTGGTCGATTTCAAATAAACCAAGAGGTCTATTATCCACAAGGTGGTAAATCAAGGATATAGAAAGAAGCGAATGAACATAATTTCGTAAATATTGACCAGGAAGGCATTGTGGTCTCCTTCAAATAATCAGTTTTAATCAGTCATTAACAGTCGGTCGCCGTTCGTTCTTAGTATTTCTTGAAATTGAAGGGTCAAAAACTTGAAAAGTTGTACCTAAATTTGAAATTTCAAATGATTTTAGAAATCAATTAGTGCACAGCCCTAGGGAGTTGAAAAACTGAAATATTGCCGCCAGAATAATCAAAATCGAACAATAATTGCCAAAGAAAAATAGGAAAAACTACTGAATAAACGGGTTTTCCCATATTTCTATGGCAATTATTGTCCGATTTTGATGATTCCTGCGGCAATCTTTCAGTTTTTCAAGGCCCATGCACTAATGATATTCTCTAATCCTTGAAAATTTTTAGTTTAGGTACATTTTATGGGAAAAACATTACTGAATTAACAGTTTTTCCCATATTTGTCCGGCAATAATTGCAATAATTATTATTGATCGATTTTGATGATTCCTGCGGCAATATTTCAGTTTTTCAACTTTCAGTTTTTCAACTTTCTAGAGCCGTGCACTGAAGAATTTCTAAAATCCTTTAAACTTTAAAATTTAGGTACTAATTTTCAAGTTTTTGCGCCTTTGATTTGGCGAAATACTGACCCGGAACGAGGAACGAAACGTCGAACGTGAGAGATTCCGGAATTTCTGTCCATCAGAGTTCTTCCTCATCAGATTCGGACGACGATAGCTCATCAAATCCAAGCATCATGAGTTCCACTTTAAACCTGTCAACTCTCTATCTATCGCCCAACTTCATGGAATATCGACGACCAGTCTGTCCAAGAAATGGTCAGATTAAAGGAGGCAATTTAAAAGGTCCAGGAGAATAACCGACTAAGTCACTTTTTTCGAAAATGAGAAAACTCATTTTGAAAGTTTGAAACTCGATTGTGTTTAGCTAGACGCGAATAAAAAATTGAAATGTGTCCTATTATTCATTAAAACATCTATTGAAGTGTTCTATAAAATGTTAACTTTATACTACTACTGTAGTGTGTACTACTACTGTTTATACTTTATACAAGTTGAAAAATTCAAGAACTGAGCAAACCCCCCAAAAAACAGGGGAGGAACCGACGATGTCAATTCTCATCCAATGGAGATAAAACATGTTTTTTCTGTTCGTACGTCGTTTAATTACTATAATAATGGTATAACAAACAAAAACAAGGTAAAATGAAATTTTAAATGTTAAAGAACAAGGGTATTTTTTCTGAAAGGCCTTTTAAATTGTTTTCACCATCTGAAGCAAAAGAAAATCATTCCCATTCATCAGGTTTTGATATAATTTTTTATGGATTTACAAAAAAAATTTTTGGAAGTGAGCGATTGATGATGATAGTTTTGAGACAAATTTCACCGCTGCTGGACCACAAAATTTGAGGAGTCTCATTAAGTCACGATACTTGGCTGATGAGACTGATAGGAAACCTGAAAAATAATACCACGAAAGTCAATCTGTGTTAAACCGTGCTTTATTATCTCTGTATCGTATAATCAAACGATGCTTAACTTCAAGTACACTGTTCTTACTGTCGGAACCACTTGTTGACATAATAATAGTTATTTATTTTTAAAAAAACACTGGAATTATTTTTAGAACTTAGAAGACACTCTATATTACACTCATTGAGGGAAACAATACGGAACTGATAAGAAATTTTGTGAATCACAGAGGAAGGTGGTGGGGACCACCTCTTGCCCTGTTCGGGGTTCAGTCAAGGAACAGTGTCATTGTCGGTTCTTCCCCTGTACGCGAAGACTTCGTCGGTTCTTCCCCTGTACAACAAACACTCTAAGCCTTATAACTTCCGACTACGACGGTTTTATCTCTTTTGCTAGTTACTAAATTGAAGAGCATCGTTTTCTGAATTCAGCGATGTAAAAAAACTCAATTTGTGAAAAAAAAGTGACTTAGTCGGTCCAACCACCTTCATTTACGCTTTACCTTATAACTTGTGGTCTCAATTCACAACCAGACAAGCAACAAGTTGTTTGGTTCTCAGGTCGTGCTTGTCTTCAATCCTCTCCAAATTGATGAGAGTGCGGTCAAGAATGACGACCTATCAAGAAATTTGGTGACTATTCCACACCCAAGAAAAACATCACTGTGGAGCGTCTCAACCTGCTAAGACTTATAAGATGTTTCATCACAAACTCACTATCCTATCTACCTGAGACCAGTGCGACACCTGATTACCTCCGACTAATCATGTATTTCCCGCCATACGCCTCCAAATTAGGAATGTGTTTTACGATCCTCAGTTTCTTATTAGCTCTGCTAACACGTCTTCCATAGTGCGGAAAATGACTTTCACAGGTGCACGTTCCAAATTAATAAGGTAAATTGGCTGGGGAATTTGAAGATGGAGTTCATTACTTTCTCTCATAACCGGAGAATATGTGGGCGGGGCTTTTATTATGGGTGCACGTATTAGTAGCGCCGCGTCTTAACCGCACCAAGAAAATTATGTTGTGCGTGGAGCGCGTTTCATTACGTGGCGGTAGGTGGATGAAACCCGAGCTTGAAATCGCGAAAGAGAAAATGAAGATGAGAAATGCGTCTCCAGGGGAGTGAGAAAGGAAGATTGGAGAAGCGGGTAGAGGGCTGAGAAACTACCCCTTTCCTCTCCGGACTAATTGAGTGATCAGACGCAAACGCGTAATAAATTCCCCCATTAATTTGTTTAATGACGGAGAAAGGCGAGGATCTGTAATTGGTAATAAGAGTGAAGGAGGAAATGCGATAGAGGCAGATGAAAAAGAGATAAAAAGAGTGGAAATTCTCCTTTCTCATTGCTCTTTCTCATCCATCGTGTGCTCGACCTGTGATATCCCCCTTTCGCTTCCCTCGATGGCACACTAGCTTTCCCATCACCTCTCAGGTGCGATACAGTGATTTATCTCCCTCGCCTCAGATGCAGCCTCTCTGAGCTCGCTTATCTGCAATGATGTGAAAACGTACCCTTGACTTTTCATAATAATAGAATTCAACATTATTCTCCTGGTTTATAACTCGAAACTTCTCAAACTTTGTTGGCCTACTTTACTCTATATTCAGTAATCTTCCTTCGGAATCGACATAAAAATTTTTAACCCCTCCTCAAAATTTGCTAGGTTCGTAGAATCCAACAAGCACTGTAGTTCAAAAGTGTTTTTTTAACGATACATTTTTGAGGGTTTTGCTTCCGAGTCTACCAAGGTAGCGGAAGCTTTGTTTTCACTTTTCAAGGACGAAAAAAAAGTTCTCCAAAATCAAAATTTTCACTCGCGTTTTGCGTTTTAGACCTTTCTGAACAATTTTGGTTCCGGGTCTGTGTGTCTGTCATGAATTCCTTGTAACGCCCATAACTATACGAAGTTATTGTCCGATTTCTATGAAATTTACAGGGATTGTGCTGGTTGGTGTGTAGACGGTCCCCTATGAAAATCATCACCTTCGGACTGATAGTAGCCACTGCGCATGCGCAAACGTGGATTCCTTGTAACGGCCATAACTTCCACATTTTCTACCCGATTTCGATGACATTTTTAGGGATTACGCGTATTAGGTTGTAGATGGTCCCCAATGAAAATCATGGCCTTAAAATTTACAGAAGCCTCTGCGCATGTGCATACGTAAAATCCTTGTAACAGCCATAACATTTCCATTTTTCATCCGAATTTGATGAAATTTTCTAGGATTGTCCAGATTACCGTGTAGATGGTCCCCTATGAGAGTAGTGAAAGGTATTTAGAGATACAACGCTATCTTGTGGCTAATTGTTGTGTTTTGTGAAATTTTTGCTCTCTGAAATTTACGAAAAAATGTGGTAAAAAGGGCGCTTGAGGAAACGATTTTTGGTAGGAACTTCGGACAAACGGTCCTGCAGCTGTCTGTGCCTTCAATCGAGTTTTCCTGGTGCCGAGGGAGCAGCTTCGGACTGTAATAGCTGTCGGTCAAAAGTTTCGAAATTTTATTGTTTTTGTTTTTACAGTTATGTAGCAATAGTGGTTGGATACAGCAGCGTAGTTATGGAAAACTCAAGCGTTCCTTGTCAACAATGTCAAAATTCATCCCGATTGTTCTCCCGAAGAGGCCTGATTCTCCATATCCGGGCTATGCATCCCCAAATCACTAGTGTGGGACTCCTCTTGGGGACCAGCTCCGAGCTAACTCCATCTCCAGACACGTCTGTGGCGGATATAATTTCAGGCACCCCATTCTCGGGCATCATTCCAGGTACTCCCATAAATATCAGCATGCAAGTAACCTCAGAGACCCCAGAGGAAATGGTCAAAGACAAATTGCAGGAGCTGTATCAGGCTTCTTATTTGAATTCTCCCGGGCTACCCGGCGGCCTGTGGTACGAAAGATGGCGAATCATTTCCCAATTGAGAGGGAGACAATATGACTTGCCGGGCGGTTCGATAGGGGATAGATTTGTTGAAGCTCTCGCAAATGAAATATTATCAGTAGCCCAAGGAGAACATACCTCAGAAAGGGCAATGGTGTTCGCAGCTGTTCTTTTGCAACGAAACCGAATGATAAAGCATGCAAAGGACATACGGATTCTGTTAGAAAGGCGTCTTCGGTTATGGTCAGAGTGCGAATGGGATATTTTAATCAATGAAGCTGTGACACTGGACAAAAAGTTGATGAATCGGGGCTATGGAAATGGCAACGATATTAGCAAAATATTTCACTCTCAAATGGCACGAGGGAAAGTAAAGGAAGCCATGAGGAAACTGATGGAGGAAGTGGACACGTCTGTTCTGGATCCAATGAAAATTATTGACGACGCAGGGACCACAGTCTTGGACGATTTAAAATCGAAACACCCTTTACCTACCATTCCAGACCCAGAGAGTTTACATTTACCCAGTGGGTTCACAGAGATCCCCCCTTTGCTACAAGTTCAGGTGACCGCAGATATTGTAGAAGTAGTGGCAAGGAAATTGCATGGTGGGGGCGGGCCCAGTGGATCAAAAGCTGATCAGTGGGCTGACTTTTTACTCCGACATGGAAGATCCAGCACACATCTTCGTGAGGCAGTGGCAGCCCTAGCCAATCGTCTAGGTAATGAGGATGTCCCTTGGGATTCAATCCGAGCCTTAGTAGCCAGTCGGTTGGTAGCACTTGATAAGTGTCCCGGAGTCCGGCCAATAGGTGTTGGCGAATGTCTGAGACGAATCTTGGCAAAATGTATGGCCGAGGTTAGTGGGGATGAGGTTACGAGCGCATGTAAGGGGAACCAGTTAGCTGGAGGGCTGAGTGGAGGGATTGAAGGTGCTGTCCATGCAATGAATAAGCTATACCAAGAAAAAGCATTGCCGAATTCGAATTGGGGCCTCCTTCTAGTGGATGCAAAAAACGCCTTTAACTCGGTTAATAGGATCAAAGCTCTGTGGTATGCTCGTTTCCATTGGCCAAGCTGCTCGAGATTCCTATACAACACGTATAAGGCCCATGCTGAGTTGGTACTGCGAGGTGGAGTGGTAAATTTGCACAGCCGTGAAGGGGTGACACAAGGAGACCCTTTAGCCATGCTTCTATATGCATTGTCAACGCTCCCTCTTATAGAAGACCTGAAAGCATCCAATGTTCAGCAGTGTTGGTACGCCGACGACTCTTCTGCTCAAGGAAGTTTTACGGATTTGAAAGGCTGGTGGGATGAACTGGCTAAGTGTGGTCCAGACTATGGATACTTCCCCCAAGGGCAAAAGTCTTTTCTAGTAGTAAATCAGCAGGATCATGAGGAGGCAGAAAGAGTATTTTCCGGAACAGGAATAAGAATAGTGACGGGTCAGCGGTTTCTTGGAGGTTTCATAGGACAGGAATCTGGGAAGCAGCGGTATCTCAAGGAAAAAATATCGAAGTGGATAGCATGCCTCAAGAAGTTGTCAATCGTGGGAAAAGAGCACCCACAAGATGCGCATATTGGCCTCACAAAGTCCCTTAAGTTCCAATGGCAATACGTCCAACGGGTGGTCAATTGTAGTGCGGAGGATTTCAGACCACTGAGAGAGGAAATCTGCAAAACCTTCATTCCATCCGTGGTAGGGGGAATTGCTACGGAAGAGGAGTGCGACATGTTTTCCTTACCAGTGGACAAAGGTGGCCTGGCTTGGACCAACCCAATGAGCTGCACGGACTTTCTGTTCGGAACGTCGCAGCAGGGTTCCAGGGTATTAATAGAATCGATCCAACAAGGCACTTTGTTTGAAATCGCGGACCATAGAAAGCAGATGGCCGAAGCTAAGCAAGACGCAGTACAAAAGCGCAAAGAAGATGAGAAGATCCTGTTGGAGTGCACATTGAGGAGGTTTCCGGAAGAGAGACGGAGAGCAATAAAACGGGCCATTCAGGTTGAGTCAAAAGTCAAATCGTCAGGCTGGTTGTCAGCTGTACCTCTGGCCAAACATCACTTCGATCTCTCGGCCGATGAGTTCAGAGATGCTCTGGCAGTCCGGTACACGCGAAGCCCGGTTGACATGCCTCGTTCGTGCGATGGCTGTGGACACAGCCCATTCTCGTTGCGACATGCATTAAATTGCAAAACGGGAGGCCTTATCTCAAGACGCCACAACGAAGTGAGAGATACCCTCGGTCAACTAATGAGCACGGCATGGGGTAACTGCTGCAAAGAGCCAATCATTCTTCCGGCCTCTGAAACAACTCCAGCACTGAGAGGTGATCTTGCTTGCCGAGGAGTGTGGGAACCGCAGAGGGAAGCGTTATTTGACGTCCGTGTTGTAGACACTGATGCTCCCTCTTACGTTCCCCGCTCTGTGCAAGCAGTCCTCAAGATGGCTGAAGAGGAAAAGAAGAGGAAGTACCTGGCGGCTTGTGAACAGCGCCACAGCACATTCACACCTCTTGTGTGTTCTGTCGATGGAGTTTTTGCCCCCCAGATGAATAGTTTTGTTAATACCCTAGCTGAAAAACTAGCAGATAAGTGGAAGAGGCCTGAGGGTGTTGTCAAGGGTTGGCTTCGAGCTCGCCTTCAGTTTGCCATCCAACGAGCATCATCGATGTGTCTCAGAGGGGCGCGACAGAGGTGGAGAGGCGTCGACGAATTGTTCGGGTTCGCTGATGGAGCTGCGTTGCCTCTAGGGTTCACGCGCCATGACGAGTGAGAAACGTGTCCCACCAATGTGAACAATCTTGACAGCGAAGAACCATGGCTGACTCACATTAGACGAAGCCTAGACCAGTGCCCCCCCCCCCCCTGATTTTATGATTAAAATGGATTGTGTGATTTAGAGATTGGTGTTTTGAGATTAACTACTATGCATCGGATCATCTATATATTTTTTAGACTGATCTATAAGAAATTCCTCATCTTATATAAATCTCGAGCGACCAAAACCAAATTTTGCGGTAAAAAAAAGTCACGGATTTTGCAAAACTCAACTTCGAGAATGAAAAAAAATGGAATCATTATTCATGTTGTATTGTACTTGAGGAAAAACGAGCTGGTAATTTGAAGTTTCCAACCATTTTTCCAAATTTGATTGCTTCCGAGTCTATCAAGGTTGCGGAAGCATTGTTTTCACTTTTCAAGGTTGAAAAAAGTTCTACAGAATGACATTTTTCTACAGAAATGAAACATTTTTACGGAAATGAAAAAATATCCGCCAGGATTTTACGTTTCAGACCATCCTGAAATATTTTGGTTCCGTGTCTGTCAGTCCGTGTATCCGCATATCCTTGTAACGGGCAAAACTATAATATAGTTACACATATTATGTGGCACATCACCGACATGAATTATTGTGACGTCTGCGAAAATTATGGCAATTTGCTACAACAATAGCGCTAAGAATGGTTATTAAGGGGGTCTCAGTCGGTCGCCGTTCATTCCTCGTTCCGGGTTAGTAATTCCCGGAATTACAGGGGCTCTTTTGAAAAATGTACTTGAATTCGAAATTTTCAAGGATTTTCGAAAGGCATTAGTGCAGCAGTATTTGGAATTGAAAAACTAAAAAATAGCCACTGGAAACATCAAAATCGAACAATAGTTGCCTGAGAAAAGTGGAAAAACTCGTTTATTCAGTTAGGCTATCTTTTATTTTTTCAATTCCAAAGACTGCTGCACTAATGAATTTTGAAAATCCTCGAAAATTTAAAATTTAAGTACAATTTTTAAAGTTTTAGCGCCTGTAATTTACGGACATACTGACCCGGAACGAGGAACGAACGGCGACCGACTGAGACCCCCTCAATCAGTCGCCGGTCTTTCCTAGTTCCGGGTTAGTCTAATCTCTTACGAACAGGTGGTTGCCCCTACCCATCCCTCCGTCTGAAGGAGCAACGCTGCTACCCTCCACCCCCAGTGCCCCCCCCCCCCAGCCATCTCATAGCTGGTCAGTTTCAACAACAGTTAGTGTCTGAGATTCATTAGTGCATCTACCTTGGGAATTAACTAAAAATTCCCGCAGGAATCATAAAAATCTTCCAATAATTGCCAGAGAAAAAGGGGAAAACCCGTTTATTAACTCACTGAGACTCCCTTAACCCTTAATATCCTGAGGTATCTTTTAGGAAGTCCGATTTTTACCGGCAATAGTTTATGCACTTTTAAAACAAAACGGATAGCCGTTGAGGTGATATCGATTAAGTAAGAAACCATTATAATAAAAACTAAATAATTCTCGATTTTACAGACTTTAGTAGGGCCTTCAAGGTACCTTGTACCCTCATTTCTTAACTTGTAGGCTACTAGTAGAATTTCCTCGTCAGAGATGACGCTACTGTCTAAGAAGCATAGATTCCTCTATGAAGTGAACCTTCCCACCTCATTCCTTGGTTCTGTACTTTAAGAGAAATAAATTGACATCCCACCATGGATTTTTCCAATTTTCTCCTTCTACTCCAACAAGATTGGGCTTATAGACAGATTCAGCTGACGCAGATAGCGCTAGTGTGGCGTTAGCTGTGTTAGGAGAGATCATTCTTAAGCTGACAGACTGTTATAGGGCCTTCGAGGTACCTTCTGTTCAAATATTCTACAAATTTTTCAAAATATATCTAATTTTAATTTAAAAAATCACAAAAACAATTTATTTTTTAATAAGTGGGAAATTAAGGGTTAAGCCACCTAGAGCACTAGGCCAAGAAACCTAGCACCCATTACATCTCATTGGCCACGATATTCTCTTATACAATTAAAGTAATAATTTTTATACACTAAATGGTATAATTATACCGTAGTAGTAGTAGGAGTTTCGTTTTCAGCAGGTAACAATTGCCAATCCTTCCTCGTCTCCAGAATATTAGCCTAGGGACCTAAATCAGCGTTAAAACGCAATAACCGGCCATATTTAGTTCTAAATGTGGAGGAGAATAGTGTGGAACCTCGATCTGAAGTTTTGAACTCTAATCGTAAAACAAACTGCAGCCATAGAAAATACTACGAATGAAATTCCGTTTTCATTTGCCTCCTTCAGAGCAATTAATGAAGTGAACCTAAAAGAAAGGAGAAAAAAAACAATAACAATAAAGACGAAAATAATCGTGAAATAAACGAGATGGTTGCTCCGGTAGGTTCAGTTGGAAGTTGGAATGGGTTCTCAGGACGTCACCAAGCAAAACCTCAGACTCAAATGGGGTCGCAGGTTGAAATCTCCACGTTGGAAAGTTTGCACTGAATTCAATTATTATCCGTTAATGAGTAATAACAAAACTCTGGCAGTTTTATGAATTATTCATCGAAGGCCGTAGTAAGCAGAGGGAATACGCCCTCAGACCTGAATGGGAGCGCTTCAGAAAGTTTCTTCGGTTTCCTCGTTGGTTGTAAGCTCTTCAGGTTTATTCCTTCCTTCTTCGTCTACTCCTCTTCAGAAATGAAACGAACTGGAGGAAGGGAGGAAGCGAGGAGGAATGAGGCTTCATTCATATTACATACGGAAAAGCTCGTTTTGCCTCTCTCCGGGAGTTTGAAAGTTCGTTATTATCATTACGAGAGGTACGTGATTGTTCATAAGCACCTTACTTAGCACCGATCTTCCACTCCATTCTGTTAAAAGAATGATCTTAAGCAGTCCTCGGAAGTTGGGAAAAGCTGTAACTAACCCCGAGGTGCTCGTCCAAACGAAGTTACGGCGTCCTGGTAATTTCTCTGATTTCCTTCCGATTACCTGCTCTCTTTCCTCGAACTCCGAGATTGTTTGACGAGTAATGAACTATTTCCAAGCAAGTGTGAACCTGATGGAATGTTAAATATTCATCATGATTTATACACCGTGTGTACTATTGAGATGGTCACAACGTTAAGGATCGATTCTGCAACTAATTTGCAACAAATAATGTCTCAGCAATATTTTTGGTAGATTTGGTAATATTGCAATCGAGCAAGTAAAAAAAATTTAATCCCCTCTCAAAATTTGATATTATACGTTTTAAGGTACGTAGAATCCAAAAATCGAATAAAAAACGCTTCAAATTATTACATACTGGTTTATTTTTTTTTATTTTTCTATATAGATCACTCGTCTGCAAAGCCACCAACCATCCAACATGAAGAAAAACATCGATCGCATTTCGGTCAGCTGTAATTTGAACGGAGATTAGGCCTCTTTTGCGATTCACACTCGTGTTTCTGATTTATCGTTACGTCCAAACTTTAAATTCTTGTAGTGAGCGAACGGTTTGTCCTACAGAGCTCCGCGTGGTCTCAAAAAATTCTAAAAATTCTATGGAATCTTAAATTAAAGGAAAAACAATACCTTTATATCAAAATTTTTGGAGTTAGGGTGTTTTCAAAATTTCAAAATTGATTTTGGAACCCTTAGAACTGACCTACATCAACCAAAATCTTCGGGGCACAACTAGACCTCAAATGGAGCCTACATACCAAATTTCATCAAAATCGGACAATGCTAAGTGGCAAAAGTGCCGCGGAAGGCGGACGGACGGCCAAATTTTTATTCGATTTTTGGATTCTACATACCTTGAAACATAAACCATCAAATTTTGAGGGGGTGTTAAAATTTTTTTCTTCTTGGTCGATTCCAAAGGTTCATTATTGGAAATAATAAACCAAAAAAATGTTAGTCAATATTTTAAATTTTTTCCTCGAAAATCGCTGTTTTTTAGGCTGCTGATTCCTTCGTAATAAATACGTCTGCTTCGAGGTTTTAGAGTGAAACTCTATTCTTGAAAAAGGAAACGGAAAATATTGAGTTTTATGCTCTTGCATTTTACCTTTAGACCTTCCTGAACAATTTTGGTTCCGCGTCTGTTCTTCTGATAGACTAGATGAAATTTGGTGAATTAGATGGGATTTTCGTCTCATTTTTCATCTTTCTCATCTTTGAATCTCTTCTTGAAAATCAAAGTATCAGGCACATTTTCAAGGTCGAATTAAAAAATTTCAAATTGTTTTTCTATAAACCACCTTTTTAGCCCTAACAGGCTTCTTTAGGGGTGTTGACCTACTGGATTGGAATCTTCCATTGTATTCTTTATTATATTTTCAATACTTGAATCTTTCGCCTATTGGCACTCACACCCAAATCACAAAACAATACAGATAGACATAGCAAGATATTGAGACTCTCAGACGGAGAGGGTTTAACGGATAGGGTTAAGGGCAGTTTCAGTTTTAGAGAGGCCGAATTCCCAGGTGTCCGTACCACACCGCCCGGGGGACAATAAATCAAATTTGTAAGCTGCAGGTGGCGGGTCGAAGTTAAGTGCAAAGAAAAGGGATGAACGGGGGGTGGGGGGGGACGTAGAGAATGATATAGATGAAGAGGAGGGGAGGGGTGCCCTTCCAACCTTTATCGAGCATGGTTCACTTCCGCATCGATTTATGGAGTGTGCCAAATTTAATTGCGTTCATATGTCACGTCAGAATAAAAATAGAAAACAAAAACCATCCCGAACTGTCATTCGGAAACAATTTTTTTTCTCATTTTAATCTGCTTACAATTATTTGGACAAGTAAGACCGTATACTATATATCGATGCCTTAAAGCACAAAGGGGCCATGTCCAAAAACGGAGTTTTGAGAAAAACGCAAAATAGGTTTTCACCAGTGCACAATTCCTAATATAATGGCTTATTACACTAAAGTCTTTAATTTCTTATAAGCTATACTCTTCAAGAAGATCTTCCAAAAATAGTTTTATTGAATTTGAGATTTTCTGAAATAAAAAGGCACATTTGCTAAAACGGACCACGTTTTGAGATGGGAAAAGCTGAATAACATAAAATCTAGAGCAATTAGCGAAAAAATTATGTGAGTAAAAGTTGAAGAAAAATGCACGGCGAATTATATTCATCTTATAAACCGTCCAAATTGAGGTTGGGTATTTGCAAGAAAACCAATGGAGGAAGGGGGGGGACCATCACTTGCCTAAAAAAACCCTCTTCCTCTTCCACTGCCTCTTTGAACCACCAGTGTGCCCATTGTGAGCGGGCATTCACTACCAGGTCCGGCCTTGGTCTCCACATCAGCCGGAAGCATCCTGTTGCTGCTAATGCTGCTATTGATATTGAACGAATACAGCACAGGTATGCTTCCGAGGAATTGCGCAGGATGGCGGCAGATGAGGCGGTGGCTGTGCGCAATGGGGTACGTAATATTAATGTTTATCTGAATGAACGTTTTCCCACGCGCACAGTCATTGCCATCAAGAACATCCGCCTGAAGCCCCACTATAAGCAGCTTGTCCAGGAAGCTATCCTGGCAAATAGCAGTGGGGCTTCTCCCGCATCTCCTATTGCTGATGTGGAGCAGCGGCCTGCCATTCAGTATCCCTCCCCCGGGACCTCCGGTCTTCTTGCCGATCTGAAGACCGAAGTCTTGAGGCTTGGGGGGCAGGTAGGTCGTATTGAAGGCTATGAAAGCACCTACCTGCAGGATCTGGTGAGGCGGGCTGCTGAAGGGCTGGATAACCTGGAAGATGAGGTTGCAGCCTATTTAGGGAGAATCTTCCCGCGGGTTGGGGAAGCGACCGTGACGCAGCACCAGGGGGGACCTCCTCCCAGAGTGGTGTTGCGTGGAGGTCGCAGAGCAGCTAAACAAGCGAGACGGGGGGAGTACCACCGGGTTCAGAGTTTGTGGAGGAAGCATCCGGCGCGTGTGGCTGCGGAGGTACTGGAGGAGCCTGGGGAAAATCAAGTTCAACCCCCTCTCCAGGAGTTTGTGGATTTCTGGGAACCACTTTTGAGTGCTCCCAGTCACGACCCTGGGGAGCGTGTGGTTCCCCCAGTCTCCACCAGGGATTCCTTGCGCAGCATAATGTGCTCGCCGGTGCTGTCTGACGAGGCACACAAGTGCCGTGTCAAGAACTCCACTTCCGCTGGACCCGATGGTGTTCCTGCCCGACGCTGGAATAAAGCACCAAAGACGATTAAGCTGCTCATCCTCAACCTGCTCCTCCTTGCGGGAAGACCCCCGAAAGCGTTAACTCGTACCCGGACCGTGTTTATCCCCAAGAAAGGGGGAAGTGGGCCTGGAGGCTATCGACCGATCTCTGTGTCCTCGGTAGTCTTCCGCCACTTCCAAAAAGTACTGGCATCTCGCCTCCAGGTGGCTGGTGTCATTGGTGATGTCCAGAGAGCGTTTCGGCCAGCGGATGGCACAGTGGAGAGCCTTACAGTTCTCCAAACTGTCATCTCGCTGGCCCGTATTAAACGCCGGCAATTACATCTCGCCGCTCTGGACGTCGCTAAGGCCTTTGACACAGTCAGTCACCTTGCCCTGACCGATTGCCTTCGTGGTGTCGGGGCCCCATCTCGGTTAATCGAGTATGTGGCGTGTCTGTACCAGGAAGGCGTGACGGTCCTCGAGGCAGGAGGTGAGGTATCAGGGGATATACGGATCGGGCGTGGGGTACGCCAGGGGGATCCCCTATCGCCACTCCTCTTCAACCTGGTTGTGGATACGGCCTTGGGTAAGCTGCCCACTGAAGTAGGGTTTGATCTCACCCCTGGGGTGCGAGTAGGAGCATTGGCATTTGCCGATGATGTTATCCTACTCGCAGAAACCCGTGAGGGCTTGCAGATTGCCCTCAATGCATTTGCTAACCAGCTAGCCAGGTGTGGACTTGTGGTTAACCCCGATAAGTGTGGGTCGGTCTCCTTGGTCCCGTCAGGTCGCCAACATAAGGTGAAAGTTGTGGATGGGGGTTTTGTCGTAGGACAATCCCCCATTCCGTCTCGATCCGTGTTGGAGGTTTGGCGGTACCTTGGAGTCGACTTCATGGGGATGGCCACTATTACTGCCAGCCGTGTGGACCTTGGTAGAGCGCTAGCTCGCGTTACCAAGGCTCCATTGAAGCCACAGCAGAAGCTGCGCCTCCTCCGCATGTACTTACTGCCAAAGCTAACCTATGGGTTAGTCTTTGGCAGGCTTACAGCGGGGAGGCTGCAACAATTAGATCGAGAAGTTCGCTCTGCTGTGCGCTCTTGGCTGAAGTTCCCACCTGGTGTCCCAAGTGCCTATGTTCATGCACCGGTCAAATCCGGTGGGCTTGGCATTGTGTCTCTCTCGGCATGTATCCCCTCACTGCGCCGCCGGCGCCTGCTAGCCCTTTAGGGGTCGAGCTGGGAGGTCGCCCGTGCGGCTGCTGATCTTGATTTTGTCAGGCAGCAGTTAGCATGGTGTGACCGAGCAACACCATCTGCTCCAAAACCCAGTTCGTCTGCTGAGTTCGCTGCTGCACTGCATGAATCAGTGGATGGTAAAGAACTCCGACAGTGCTCCGAAAGCCTTGTCTCATCCCAATGGGTAGATTGGGCTTCGGAGGGCATTGGGGCCCGCGACTACCGACACTTTCACGCCATCCGCGTGGCATCTTTGCCAACTGCGGTGCGGTGTTCGGGAGGTAGTCGCGGGACAACGCTACCCCTTTGCCGTGCCTGTCGGAGTGGAAATGAACACCTGTATCATGTGGTGCAGCAGTGTCCACGAACTCATGGGGGCCGCATCCTACGTCATGATGCGGTCGCCAAGCAGATAGCAGGTGCATTGTCATCTAGCGGCTGGGATGTTGAGAGAGAGAGAGATTGTATCACATGCCAAGTGACCAGGGTAAGAAGCCCGACATTGTTGCCGTCAAGCCCGACCAGTCTTGCATTATCCTGGATGTCCAAGTTGTCAATGGCAGCTTGGACATGGAGCAGACTTGGCGGGCCAAGATAAGGAAATATGACACAAATGATTTACGGCAAGCAGTGTCGGAGCTAAAAGGAGTGGCACCCAACAACATCAGGGTGATGGCTGCAGCCTTGTCGTGGCGCGGTGTGTGGTGCGGGAAAAGTGCCACGGAGTTGCGTGAGTTGGGCATCTCAGTAGGCGTACTCCGTGGTATCACCACCCGTGTCCTGCTCGGCTCATATTTGAACTGGTGGTCGTTTTATAGAGGCACTTCCCTTCATCCTTCTCTCCCACCCCCACCTTCCTCATCTTCCCTCATCCCTAGGGCCGGCGTCGGGTGAGTCCTGGGCGTCCTCCCCATTATATTTTATTTATTTATTTATTTCGTTTTATGGCGTGCCCCCTCCGTCAAAAAAGACATTTTGTCTTTGAGGGGAGATTTGAAAAAAAAAAAAAAAAAAAAAAAAAATCTGCAACGCATTGGGACATTTTCATGTCTTTACCTATTGCTTTTTACCTCACTATAGGATTTTATAACCCACCCTCCGTTGTTGTCAGAATGTGAAACGAATCATTAACATAATAACATAGATATATTATGTTACAAATTGACACAATTATTAATATTAAGAGGTAGGTACCTAATTTCAATAAAATAGACGATTTCGGATTAATTATCTTCTACACTCACGATCATTAGTTTGTAAACAAAATAAGAGAACAGTTATGCCCATAGCTCCGCTATTCGTATAGTCAATATGTTATGGAGAACATGAAAATGTTCTTTAAATCGAGAGCTTTCCAACGAGTGGTGAACGATTTTTGTGGGTTAAAAATTGTAGAAAAAGAACAAACCTAACAACGGGGTCGTTGTAAGCGGAAATCATTATAAAGGCACTGTAATACAATTTCGTTACGCAATTTCGTGACAGTTTTTTGTGCTATGTGCCAGGACAAAGACATGAAAATATCAAAAAATAAAAAATGTGGGAGATGGATGGACATAGCTCTTTTGGCCAAGTAAGATTAGGGACATGGATCCTCTAGCCAAGTTCGATTGTGGACATGACCCCTTTGGGTAAGGGATTTCATCACGCTCTCGATAATAATTTGGCTTCACCACCGGTTTTTTGGTGACAGACTGGCAACAGAGGGTGGTGACGCCAGGCGGTTTCGCGTGTTGGTAGGTGTAGTTGATCATGAATTTTGGAAAGTTATTTGTGCATAATACGTGGATTACTAAACATCAATAATTATATTTTTCAACTCTTTTATTCTCCTAAAAATCTCAAATAATTACAAAATATTAATATTATATCAATTAGGAGCACAAAATTGAAGGGACTTCTGGTTTCAAAGGATCACCAAAATCGTCTTTTTTAACTACCTATCTGATCGTAAGTTGCCTACTGTTTAATAAAATATCACGGAAATTCAACGTACCAAAAAAAGCTATTTAAAAATGAACTATCATCAAATTTTGGTTTATTATTTTCAATAATGAACCTTTGGAATCGACCAAGAAAGAAAGTTTAACCCCCCCATCAAAATTTGTTGGTTTACGTTTCGAAGTACCTACGTAGAATCCAAAAATCGAATAAAAATTTGGCCGTCTGTCCTCCGTTCGCGGCACTTTCCTCACTTATAGCATTGACCGATTTTGATGAGTTTGGTAAGTGGGCTCCATTTGGGGTCTAGTTGTGCCCCGAAGCTTTTGGTTGATGTAGGCCACTTCTAAGGGTTGAAATTTTTAAAAAGCCCTAACTCAAAACATTTTGATATAAAGGTACCTATTGTTTTTCCATCCATCTAAGATAGTATTGAATTTGTAGAATTTTTAGAGACCACGTGGAGCCTTGTAGGACAAACCGTTCGCTCCCTACGAGAATTTAAGGATTGGACTTGAGTAAGTGTGAATTGGACGAGTGTGAATCGCAAGAGACCTAATTTCCGTTCAAATTTTAGCTGACCGAAATGAGATCGATGTTTTTCTTCATGTTGGTTGGTGGTAACAATGGCAAAGCCGTGTTCTTCGCAGACGAGTGATCTACATAAAAAATAAACCTTTGTGTAATAATTTGCAGCGTTATTTACTCAATTATCACAAAAAATGTGCCACGATTTAAAAAAACACTGGGTAGAACTTAACAACGCTGCAATGAAACGATCAATGCTCGCATTTAAAAAGCTGAAATCTGAACGGAAATTATGCCCATTTCCTATAATGAACAATCTTTTGGGATTCAGTTTTGGTTTATTTCAATCCCAACCCTTGATTTCTTGAAGGGAGAGAAAGGTGTTTTTTCTCTAAGTAACAGTTCCAACCTTCCATAAACCTAGTGCTCAAAAGAGCTATGTCCGGACAAAGCTCGAGTGTCCACAACACGATTGAATTTTATGGCTATCTTATTGGGACACAGGTAGAACGATTGTGCATTCTTCTTCTGGACAAAGCACCGAATGGCTTTAACGATTTTTCGAGAGAGGACATAGAACCCTGTCAATTTTTCCGTTTTTAAGCAATTTTCAAAGTTTTTAGAGCTACAATCATGTATCCTTATGAAAGAGTATAGTCCTATGATGTGACTGACCCATTTATTTCAAAAGTGACATTTTTGGACATAACGCCTTTGTGCTTTAAGGTATCGATATGTTGGTCGTATGGGATCCCTGGATGCCACATGAAGGTTTTGTTTATGTACGAAAAGTTGGTTGTCTCTTATGTTATGTCAATAAACGAAGATTCTAAAACATCTCTACTAGGTATTCCTTCTGCGTGGTTTTGTACTATGAAACCCCGAACTCAAAGTCTTTATAATGATATTAACCTATTATTTACTTTCAAAAACAACATTCCGTGAACTTGATACTCTTCATACACTTTATTTAAACGATAAATCCAATTTAAGGCATCCAATTAAGGAGTGGAAATTTAATTCCAGTGTTAATTTCCATGAGCTGTCGTTCTTTCAGAACAATTAATTGAGTTCGTTGCTTGTACGTTAATTTACTGCCTAACTTTGAGCACCGCTGTTGCCTGCCTTCATTGTGGATGGTTCTGTTATGGCGTTCCGTGAGCAGATTTACTTATTATTGGAACAATGTTGATTTGACTTGTGGACGTCTACATATGGGATATATTTCGCTGGATTAGCGCTGATTTATGATCAAATAATACGAGCTCGCTCTCGACAAACACGAAGAATTCAATTTCCAATGCGGAAGTGTATTGACCTGGGCTGGTAGAGCTTGGAAGCTCCACGCTAGCTGAATAGCTACTTACTTACAAACCGACTGAATGTACAATATCGGCTAAAGAAACCAACCTAAGTTGTTTGAGAAAAATTACGGCAATTTCGATACGAATTGACAATTGGGGAGGTTAAATATTTTTCTCATGCTCAAATCAAAAAATGATAAACCAAAATGGAAGTTTACTCTTCTCAACATCCGACGAGAATCCTAATGAAAAGCAACGAACAAGTGCCTAGAATATAATATTATGAAGCATCATTATCATTTTTCATTAGGTATATTATTTATTTTTTATAATTGACAACTCTAAGCGAATTATTTATGTATGTTGCGTCTTGGCGAATATAAATCTTAATTATTTATGTATATAACTTAATAAATCATCAAGTGCCTCTAAGAAAGTCCGTAATGACGCTAAATTATAAGGCAGAAGAGAGAAAGGTAGGGTTCTCTTAAAACCAAGGGATGAGGAATGGACCTAAGCTGATGAGTTCAGCGTTTGGGGGGAAAAACCATTTTTACGGGATCAGAAAGAATTTTTGATATTAAGTAGAAGGTTGGAGGTTCATTCCATCTGAGGGGAAGAAATGGAAACTGTCTGGTTATTGAAGGCGACGAGATGGATGGTAAGTGGTGCGAAGAAACTACTCTTTGTGACTTGAAACATTCTATGGTAGGATAGTGAGTTCGATGTGATCACAATATTAAAAATAAAGATCACATACATATCCGAAATATCAACTTAATTCAAGACTGAATCAAAAAATATTTGGGAATATAATGAGCAAAATGACGGTACAGTACGTATTTCTACGATGTTGGAATAAAATGCCTTCACGTTTCATGTGAAATTTTGAGTCTTCCTGGGACTAGGGAAGAAATTGGGTCAAAAGTAAAGTGATCCAATGAAAAAATTTTTGAAGCTATGGCTTGGAAATCGAAAAAAATACCTGACAGTAGTCAGCCTTGTGGGTGTGGCACATAGCACGAATAGTTGCAATTATACAACCAACGCCTTAGTTAAAAATAATTTATGACTGAAAGAATACTCTTATCGTAATTCTGAACTCTTAGAGTTAGTTAGTCACTTCACCCCTTAGAAGTGACTGACATCAACCAAAACCTTCGCGGCACGACTAGACCCCAAATGGAGCCCATATACCAAATTTCATCAAAAATCTGTCCATGGTTGCTAAGGAAAGTGCCGCCGACGGATGTATTTTTTAAATATATTTTTTTAAAACGATTTTCGGGTTCTTGAAACGTAAACCAGCAAATTTTGAGAGGGGACGGGGGTTACATTTTTTTCCTGATTCCAAAGGTTCATTATTGTAAACAAACCAAAAGAATCAGACACATTAGTACCTACCAGAGAAAAGAAAGAAAAGGTGTTCATACTATACAAAAAAGAAAAAAAAAGGTGTGCCAAGTGGGTGTGGCACATAGTTTCTTCGTATCCATAACCCGATTGTATAGATCAATCTCAAAACATTCATCTCTAAGTATCTTCCACTACCCTCCTAGGGGACCTTATACATGCTAATCTGAACAATGCTGAGGAATTACGTCGAATTCGGATGGAAAATGTAGAAGTTATGGCTGTTACCAGGAATTCACGTTTGCGCATGCGCAGCAACTACTATTAGTCCGGGGCAGTGTACCGGACTGCGGTGATAGGATGAGAACCGTCTAGCGGGGACGCGCGTTCGAGTCTGGTCGTCGCAGAAAGTTTACTGTCTATTAGACGATCGGCAATCTCTCGTTCCAACCCAGGGCGGTGATGTTTGGGAAGCCATGAGCGAAATCATCAGAACAAATTCTGATCTCCCCTTAGGGAGACAGCTGATGACGTCCGCGACGCCAAGAATGGCAGTCGGACGAAAATTCAACCTGAAATGGTTGCTTACTTTACTTTACTTTACTTTACTATTAGTCCGGGGGAGATGATTTTCATAGGGGACCATCTACACGCCAATCTGAACAATCCTAGAAAATTTCATCAAATTCGGATGACAAATGTAACTGTTATGGCTGTTAAAAGGATTTTACGTTTGCGCATGCGCAGAGGCCACTGTCAATGTTAAGGCCTTTAACTCATTGGGGACCATCTACAACCTAATCCGCTTATTTCCTGAAAATTTCATCGAAATCGGATAGAAAATGTGGAAGTTATGGCTGTTACAAGGAATTCACGTTTACACATGCGCAGCGGCTACTATCAGTCCGGGGGCGATGATTTTCATAGGGGACCATCTACACGCTAACCCGAAAAATCCACGAAAATTTCATCGAAATGGGATGAGAAATGTAGATGTTATGTTAATTTCATGACAGACCGACAGACACGGAACCAAAATTGTTGAGAAAGGTCTAAAACGTAAAACGCGAGTGGAAATTTCGATTTTGGAAAACTTTTTTTTCAACCTTGAAAAGTTAAAACAAAGCTTCCGCTACCCTGGTAGACTCGGAAGCAAAAAGTCCTATGACACGCCGAATTGAGATCTCTTCTCGATGTGTTTGTATTCGAAAATGCTTCATCTTTCCTCTCAGAGCGGAATAGTACCCTCGTACAAGTTCCAAAAAAGCTGAGATAACTCGAAATCGATGACTTGAAACTTTCCAACCCGTTCTTCTGTAAAGTTTGGAAAACCCTTGTTCGGCCCACCCATTCAATTACTCTTCCTATACTTCATCATTCTCTTCTTTTTCTTCATTGGTACTTGACGACTTTGAAAATTTAACGCTGTTTCAGAGTTATCCTACGACAATGTTTAAGATTGATTTTCTAATTAGACATTGTCAAATATTACTGGTCTCGTAGGTAATGCAAAGTTTTTTGAATAATAAACGAGCTGCGCCGAACACACTGAATATTAATTGGACTGTGAATTCTTAAGCAAATAAGGGAAAGGGTTCTAGTTATATGAATTTCCCAAGGGGACGCGTTATGATTACCACGGCTTTTAGAATATCTCCCATCTACGGAACATCCCCCTCCACCCTCGTTTCCGCTTCATGCCAGAATGACATTATTTCCTTGACAGTACGAGATACGTATCGTACGGTAAATTGTTCCAATGTTGTTTCTACCGTTTTGAAAAGCGTGGAGAGGGATTCTACGCTCACTCTGATGCTCGTTTGTTTGTTTATGTTACAGCAATTTTCGTTGTAAAGGAAATGATTTCAAAAGTCGTTATAATGTGTTTTGTTTTTTCAGGTGAGGGATAACAGTACTGTTTCTTCTTATTTGGAACCTTGGATTGTGGTAAGTGTGATACCTAAAATACCCGCACAATAAGATTAAAAGAGGAAAAAATCGAGACATCTCTTTTTTCAGAAGTAAAACTCTACTGTTAGAAACATCAACATTGCAATATGTTGACAACCAGAATTTTTGTGATTTTCTTGCTACCTACCTACCTGCTGCAACTGACTCTCAAAACACATTTGAGTTTGGGGGAATGAATATGTTAAAGTGTTTACCACCATGGACAATTGGGTATTGGAGATATAGGCTGCACAGGGAACTCTATAATAGTTGGTAAGATAAGAGATGGATACCTTGTTACTGGTGTAGCACGGTTATTTAACTACTAGTAAAGTAACCGTGATGTGTAGGGTGTCCTGGAGCTCGCAGGTATGTAAGTAGCTGAGATCTGTTGTCAGGTCCTTTATTTTGGATGTAGGTAGATGTCCTTTCTTTGGCATTCTTCCCTATTCACTGATACGGTACTCACACAAGGATGGTTTTGGATAACTTCTGAACATGAGGCAGTAAAACTAGCACGAAAAAAGATGGAGTAGTTGACTCTGATAGAGTTGGAGTAGAACTGGTCTGAACCTGGCAGCAGGCTGTGGACTCCATGGATGCTCGCAAACTTCCCCCATGCTGATCCAAAGTTGCCAGTTCCAACAAAACTAGAGACACCCGAGCACATTTTGTGGAAAACGAGTCAGGGTCTTCCCTCGCACATCTTCGGAGTCGCGTTCTAATCCGGAAGAGGTCAATTAGGGTGTGGGAATGACCTCACTAAAGGTTAACTACCTGCGGTTCTATTATTCACCCCAGACATTCTTGTTTTCGAACTTTATGGATGATCAGGGCCCGAATTCGGTAGGGGAATTCGAAGAAAAACTAACTATTTACACGAAAACCACAAGAATATGCTTCTATTCCGAAAACCGTGGTTTTATGCATTTATAAGCTCGGTAAATTTAAATTATGTTGGTCCCGGAGAGGTGAAAATACCACCAAAAGGCTTCTTTCAGTGAGTACTATCCAGGAAGAAAATATGCAAATATGCTCGGATCCTAGCCCTAAGAATTAGTATTTAATAACATGGAACATGATTTTCATGTACAACCCAGTGGTTGCCAAGTACAAGTCTTCATCACAGTACTCAATGCTTGGGTTTTTACGAGAAGTGGTTGAGATTCAAGGAATTGCGAGAAGCCTGTGGTTGGTTCCTTTTCAATCTGCGACTGTTTGGTGTAGGTGGGGGATAAGCTGCTTGGAGTGAAAGTATTGCATTTGGATGATCAGCCATGGGGTTGTGGAGAATATTGTAGGTGTTTTCGATCTCTTCGAGTACGTAGGGGATTCCAAATCATAATGTCCAATGACATACCATCTGTTATCCGTGTTGCCGCTGCCGACCCCCACAAACCGCAAAAGAACGACCAGATTGGTTTGATGAGCGAGAGGTAAACTAGTCTCTTTGTGCTAAGGAACATCAGTGATCGGTTCCCAAGTAGGTAGTGGTTTTAATTGCCTTAAACTTTGACTACAAAGATTTTCATTCTATAATTTAATCCTCAAAAGAAACCCTAAGATAGAACTAGACAACACAACTAACCAACACTGAATGTGAGTGCAGACTGTAGGTAGGTTAGCTGTTTTTGGTGTTTAAGTGTTGGTTAGTTGTGTTGTCTAGTTCTATCTTAGGGTTTCTTATGAGGATTAAATTATAGAATGAAACTCTTTGTAGTCATAGGTGTATATTATACACCTTTCTTCGAACCCAACTAAGCTTGTTATATTCCACACCGGAAAAACCATTAAGACATTGTTCACATCTTCCTTGTGGGTGGTAAATAGGTGTAACTTGTAAAAATCAATCTATGGCGTCATCAAAAAATATAACGTTGGTGTGAACTACTTTCGATAGAGAAGAAGTGCTGCCAACATTGTGAACTAACATTTGAATAATTGATACGTGACGTCATCAGAAAAATAGCCAGATATCTTCGCTGTGTGAACCAGTTTTGAACAATAAGGATTACTTATATTAATATTCTACATTGATAGATATTATACGTTATCTTTCCTGCGTGGCCTCGTAGGTGTGTTTTTCTTAGGACGCTCTTCAGCAGAAGGTACCCAACTTCGTTATGTAATCGATCAGGGAATGAACAGTACCAAATTGAACAGATATAAAATAAAACCTCCCTCAAATCATCTTCAGACCACACTGATTTCGTAATATCCTCATGTTTATAAGAATGTAAAAAATAATCTTATGTGCTTTTTTCATGGATTCTGAAAGCAAAATCCCGGAAGAAAAAAATATGAATGTTTTCCGTAACACAAATTTCCTGTTGCTAATATTCCTCTGGATCCAACAAGAATATATTGTTTGAATTGAAAATCAGTTTTCATTATTTTTTTATTTTTTAACTGGGGAGTTTTGTCGGAAACCTCTCATCTTCAGTCCTTTGAATAGAGAGGTCCTCACGTCACATTCATTTTCGCCCCTGGGTTGCCTGGGAAATAATGGAAAGCCGCCTAAACCTAGCTAAAACAGAAGCTTTTAGAGCCTAACTGAATTTGATTGCCCCTGGGTTGTGAAAGTTTTGTGGATGGTAGCCCCCCTCCTCCCCCTTCCCCTAACACTTACCTCTATGAAATGTCATGGAAATGGAAAAATGTGTGTTCGAGTTGAGTGAATGCCTAACAACTTAACGCGAAAATCTTGAGTCTTCACGCTTCATATGGTCACATTGGCTCACTAATATGTCGATCGGTGTGTGGGTGGAAATGCTCCACACCAGCGGTGAAAGACAAGATAGTCTTGATAGGTGACCCAGAAGTTTTCGGTTGCTGACGGGCGGAAAATTCTTGATAATGACTCTCATTACATACGTCTAAGCTGTCCAGTAGAGTTATGATCAATTCCAAGGTTGTTTGCAGTATACAGGTAGTCAAAGGGGTGCAACCACGTCGACTGAAAGCTTCAAACGAAGTAAGAGTTGAGGCAACCAACGTGTTTTCAGTTTAGGTTAAAACGAATACCTAAGGGCGGAATTCACAGTCATTGCTCAAGGAAGCAGGAATTTCTGAAACTTTTTTTGATTTCTAAAAAATTGTGAAAAATGCATATAGCTCGTTTTTTGAGCAAGGCCTTCAATTAGGATTATTGAAGCATTATATACGGATTCTGACTACAGAAAATCTGAAAAAGTAGGTAACCCAACCCGATAGTTAACAAAAAAAGTGTTGAGGAACTCCTTGAGGAACCTTTTCATGTGCCTCGGTATTCTGCTCCTTTTGAGCCGATTTCAAGGATTTCCTCAACGTCGAGTTAGGATTGTGAATACGACGCTGAGGAAAAGGTCATACGACTCGAGGATTTCCTTGACATGGCGACTGTGAATAGCGCAGAGCATGCGACTGTTCCTCATCGCCTCCTTGAGGAGTTCCTCGGCGTTGAGGAATGATTGTGAATTCCGCCCTTAGGGTGGAAATCTTGCATCCAACATCAATTTGGAACTCATCGTTAGCGAAGATATTACGATCAAGGGGAAACAATGATAAACTCGATACACAGGTCACTTGATGGAAGTCTAAATCAGACGAGACCAGACACGTCATCATACGAGACCAATACGAGTGGGAAAGACTCCTAAAGCAGTGTTACCATCCTAGTTTATATAGTTTTAAGCACAGTAATGAAACATTATTGATTACTGAACAATGTTTGAAACGTAATAATATCAGTTGGGCATATTCTCTCTATTTTTATTTACATTAGGCAATAATTCTAAAGACCTAATAATTCGAGAATAAATAGAAGTACCAGTATTCATTCAGATGATGCATTCACTGCCTAGAGATGCTTTGGGATGATACGTATCTTAACTGGAATATCGAGGGTGAAGTTGCAACATGACCTAACTCATTTTTTCTAAATTTTTGGTAGACACTAAAAACAATTTCTGACGGCGTAATGTAATAAGGAGGACCTTTTATTAAAAAAAAAAATTAGTGCACATATATTGCAGGTATCCGCCTACTCAAACTGAAATCTAAGATTATTTTCCATTACATTAGTCGAGATAAAGGACGTGTTGCGTGAAGTACCTGTCAATTTAGGCTATGTTGCGCGTAGTTATAACATAACGAAACGAAAACACACTGACATCCAATAGTTATTGGTATCCAATGATGATAGATGTTACAAGGATTTTGACGTTTGCGCATGAGCGGAGGCTGCTGTCAATTCGGCGATGATGCTTTTCATAGGGGACCATCTATACGCTATATACGCTAACTCACACAATCCCTGAAATTTTCATCAAAATCGGACAGTAACTTTGTATAGTATCGCCCTTTGAAAGAATTTGCGGACAAACAGACACAAAACCAAAAAAAATTAGATTTTGGAAATTTTTTTTTTCTTTTTTTTGAAACAACACTTTTTCTTCATCTTCTTTGGCACTCTTTCTTTTTACTTCCCTCATTGTTGTGTTCTGCGTGTTGTCGAGTGAGGGCGATGGTCCTCTCGATGCGCTGAATTGTTCCTAGCTTGAATCCTACTCAAAGGAGGGATTGATCCCTAAAGCCTAGGGCTTAAGCACTCCATCCGCAGCGCCTCACGGCCTACCATACGGATAAGTGCTTGTAGAATCTATCGGTCAACCTCGGCGTCTGATAACAGACCCACCGGCGGGAGGCGGAACATTTACCTAGTGAGGCCTACTGTTCTGAAGAGGTCCCTAAGGGGAGCTAGAGGTTTGGCACTTTTATGGGGCAAACCGTTTCCTCGGAGGAACTGGGCTGTAGGTAAGACAAGAAATGATAAGTCGGATAGACGAGGTACGAATGCATGTAGGAAGACCCTTGAGTGCGGCTTACATACTCAAGTTAGCATGGTGAGGGGAGAGTGGAAAAAAGGTGACGTCAAATGACGTGTTCTTTCCCTTCCTCGCCTCGCCTGTGTTGGTGATGACTCATGCCACTCTGGGTTTTCCTACACGTCACTTTATTGGAGAACTGCTGAACATAGATATATGACATTACACTCATGCTTTGGTGTTAATGAGGGATTTAATTGAAATATTAATGACAATCGTGAGGGATGAACTTCTTCAAGAGCTACAGGTGCAGGACATTATACTGTTGTCCGTTGGTATTTTCTGCCAATTGGCGTAGAGTTTGGGCCAAAGATGAACAGGCGTAAAAGACCGGCAATGTCGTTTGAGGCCTCCAAATTATGTTATTCATGTTATGTTATTCATTATGTCATCCAAATAATGTTATCATTATCGTGTTGAGGCAACTCCTGTACTTCATTATTCATACAAATACAAGCTTGAAATGCGTAGAAATGTGGAAATGATTGGGAATACCCATGAACTCATGTTTGTGCAGAGGCAAACTGAGGATCACTAAGGCAGGATCCAGGCAATCCAGGCAACTGAGGATCACTAAGGCAGGATCCAGGCAACTGAGGATCACTAAGGCAGGATCCAGGCAACTGAGGATCACTAAGGCAGGATCCAGGCAACTGAGGATCACTAAGGCAGGATCCAGGCAACTGAGGATCACTAAGGCAGGATCCAGGCAACTGAGGATCACTAAGGCAGGATCCAGGCAACTGAGGATCACTAAGGCAGGATCCAGGCAACTGAGGATCACTAAGGCAGGATCCAGGCAACTGAGGATCACTAAGGCAGGATCCAGGCAACTGAGGATCACTAAGGCAGGATCCAGGCAACTGAGAATCACTAAGGCGGGATCCAGGCAACTGAGGATCACTAAGGCAGGATCCAGGCAACGGAGGATCACACAGAAACAGCTGAGATAGATCACGTTGTTGTCACCTTGGAGAAAGGCTGTGTTGTCACAACTCGATTTTTGACGCAATCCGTTGTTCTTTTGTCAATTTTGAGGACACCAACCGATTCGGCGCGAAAATTTGAATCTAGGAACACTTAACTCAATAAGACCTAAAAATGAATTAGGACATGTAGCCACTTCGCCCTCGATATCATACAATAGACACTTCTACATGGACACTTCCAAGTACTGAGATTCATCTCGTAGTAAACGATGAATTTTGACTGCACAAGTCAAGTGATCTTTCGAATGAGGGAGCAGACAAGCTGGTAGCTATAAATAGTAGACAGAGAAAGTAGATTTCAGTTTTGTAGGCTTATGTAGGTTTATTCTAATGTCAAGTGGTTTTATAGTGCCACTTTACTGTTGTCAGAATGAGTAGGAAATCTTGGGCCCAGCTATAAAATAAGTAAACAAAGATTAGGGTTGATGTCAAGGAGACTAGTATAAAAATGTCAGTTTCGCCTTAGGTAGAAACATGTTTCAAGGGTGAAGCGGAACAAAAGCCGCGGAATACGGCGGCAGGAAGTGGAAGTAAGCGCAATTTATTTTGCATTAAAAGGAGAAAAAACAGAAACCTTCCCGAAAAGGGCCGCGGGACTTGTTTAAATCCGAGAGGGGAAGACAGAGAATGGAAGGACCGCGGGGTTCTGGGCCGCGAATGGGCGGAGAGCGCTATGAGGATAAGACACTTGTATTTATGGGGTCCCTGGGGGAAGTCTCTCCCCTCCAACCTTCCCCTGTACTTCTTGAACGTCCTTTCTGCTCTGTTTCTGTACAGTTAGGATGCGAAGGAAGGAAAACCGCCGACGGTTTACGCCAGACACCTCTTCAACCGGAGCCCGTCGACGCCCTTTCCAACCATTTACAACTCAGTGACGCTTTTAGAGCTCGTGTAGCTTCCCAAGGAGATACTGCTTCCTAGCTCATCCTTTTGGAATTGGAATTGGAGGATCCAATCGCTTAGATGTAGAGCTATTCAGCTTATCCTATCGTATATTTCTGCTCCTCTTGTAATAGAAGATTTTTGCGCAACACCAAACCCTAAATTATTCAGCCAGGATTGTATCGTACTGTAAGAAGGAAGGACAACTACAATTATTTTGGTGTATTCTTAACACAAACTCAGATTTCAAAATCTGGCATCAAGAATCAAGTTTTAGGGTAATTCGTCTCCAAGCTTCCAACTGTCCAAACGTAACTTTCCATCATCACCCTCTTCCTAACTCAAGTGGCTCTGCATCCCTCATCCTCCTCTGAGCTTGGCTGCAGGCATTTGTGAAGGCACAACGATATTCCTGTACTTAGGCGTCATTACTTTCACAATTACAACTGAAATACACTTCGTAATCTTCCAGGGTCGTAGCAGTAGGGGAGTCCGCATGTCGACAATGGTAACCTCACTTGATCCTCCATCTCTGAGCGACTTTCCTTGCCATGTTGATCATAATCAGCAGCCACTTTACCCGTGGTCTGTCGAGCTTTGTTGCGAACTTTAACTGCATTGCAAATTGTGTCCGTCACATTCTCAAAAACGCTGCTTTTTATTATAAATCAGTAGTATTTATGCGACACTTGAGTTAATCTGCCAACACACTAACACGAAAATATCAATGAACTATTACATCATTGTTGGTAGTACTGCTTCTCGTTCAAAATTGGTCCACACAGTGAAGATATCTGGTCATTTTGCTGATGACGTCACCTATCAATTATTAAAATGTTAGGTCACAATGTTGGCAGCACTTCTCCTCGGTCGAAACGGGGTGGACGCGATGGTCGGAAAAACTGTTTATTGTTATTTGTAATCTAAACTAGACCTCATTCTGAGAATTTTGATACCAACCGCGACCTTCTAGCGTGAGAAGACCTTTTTCTATGATGTTTCTAAGTTTCGAATGTTTATGACGTCACAGTGGGCTGGAGGGTCCCGCCCAGGCGGGAGGGGCGCGTGACGTCATAAACATTCGAAACTGAAAAATCATAGAAAAAGATCTACTCATCCAAAAAAAGAACGGCTGGTGACAAAGTCTCAGGATGAGGTCTACTTTCGATTGAAAATTTAAAAAAAATCAGACGCACTGGTGAAATGTACGCTAGGAACCTCGTACTCTGTCCGGTATCCGGTCATTTCCTAAGGCTTGAAAAAAATTTCATTGAAATCGGATAGAAAATGTAGAAATCATGGACGTTACAAGGAAATTCACGTTTGCGCATGCGCAGTGGCTACTATCAGTCCGAAGGTGGTGATCTTCATTGGGGACCATCTAAATACTAATCCGTAACATCCCTGAGAATTTCATCGAAATCGGATGAAACCACTTCTACGAACGGATCCAGTGGCGAACAACAACATAAATTTATTAATTTTCGAACAGCGAAGTCGGATGTAGGCATAGAGGTCCTTGAACTTTAGGTTCAACGAAAAGAGACAAATCACGAAAGATCGGTGGCTACAGCTTTCGTACAAGTACGCAACCACGAGAGACATTTTATGTAAGCGAAAATCATCAGAAATTTCCGCGTAACGCTCCCCGCGTGACGATTTTTCATTTATGTGCCATAGTAAAGACATAAAATGTCAATAACCTCCAAGGTTTCAAAAGTCCGACGAAACTAAATATCCCGCCTTCTTTTATCAAATTTATTAAATCCACCATTCATATCTCAGTAAAATGAAACGAGAAAAATTTAAAAACCATTTTGTTTCTTGAATCCCCAAACGAGTTGAAACCCCAATTAAGCTGAATTAGAAAATTTGAAGTACAACTGCTGCAGAGGTTATTGGACTCCCCTGAAAAAAATTTGACAAGCAATAACATCTTTCTTGGGAAGCAACAACATCGTTTTTTGAAGAAATCAAATTAAACCCAACCTAATTGGGAATATTCTAGATCGTGTTGTTGTTTGACAATTCATTAAACTATCAACATGTTTCATGAATTCCCTCTGGGATTTTCAACTTTTCTATAATAATTCTGTCCATGTTACTTTCGTTTCGTTATTATGAACGCTACAGAGTTGAGGATGTTCACTGTGTTCTTCGAGCTTGTTAACGCGGTATTTTGAAATAATTCGAACGGGATGTATCGAAAAAAGTTTCGAAGAGAAAACTTTCCGTGTGGGGTAGCGATCCCGCTGGCACCTTTGTCTCTCGGAGGTTGTTATTATTAACCGCCCTTATTGTGAGGGAATGTTGTTTTTCCATGAATAAAACATCGGTGGATCCTCTAAACGACTCTTATAAAACGTTATTAGCGAATACATGAATATCTCATATGGAACGCCTCCGCTCCTTCGGTCATCTGAAATATTCAGGCGATAAAGGGGAGTAAACCTCAGATCCAACGCGAAGATGAGGAAGGTGTGTTTTGGTCGAGCAGGTAATCTCAAAATGGAGTCTCAGAAAAGCTGAAAAGTCTTATTTGATGAGGATGTGCCTTTACAGGGTGTTACATTTCGAGACGGTCATCCCAGGAATCAATTCTCTCGATCATTTCCAGCAAAAAATGCATCTTATTATTTTTTTTAAGTTTTAAGTTTTGAAGCCTTTTTTCGTGTTTTCGACCTTATCTCAGTGAAACAGCTATAACTCCTCGAATTTTCATGAAAATTCAAATCTGATTTCACCGTTAGAATAAGCGTAAAATTTCCTATCATCTGGATGAAAAAATAACACTTTTTCGATCCGGAAAAATGGGTGAAAAAGGACTTCAAAATTATCGATTTATTAGCTATACTATACGCGTTTGAAAAAAGTTAGGATTTCCAAGATTTGAACAAATTTTCGTTTCAATTCCGATTTTCACCCGTTTTTCGATTAAAAAAATGTTCTGCGATTTTACACTCTTTCCAACGGCCTAATCAGATTTGAATTTGCATGAAAATTCGGGGATTTACAGCCGTTTTACTGGTCAAAAACATGAAAAAATCTCAAAAGTAAAATGTCTCGAAAATGAAGCCTCTAAAAAATTACTAAGACGCGTTTTTTGTTGGAAATGAGCTATAGAATTGATTCCAGGCCTGTGACCGTCACGAAATGTAACACCCTGTATTCATTAGAAGTGACGAAAGTGACAAGTTCTTAGCATCGGTCATCCATTCAACCGGGTTGATAAAAGGAAACTATATGCCACACCCACTTGGCAGAGTTTTAAAATGCAAAGCAGAAATTTGATTTACGTGTTATACATTTTTTTCTTTTTTTGGGGGGGGTGTTTAGTTTAACTAACAAGGAGGTCATTTTGTTGAAAACTTCGGCTTGGTCCTAGATTATAGAAGATTCTCCATCCCTTCGGATAAGCATTGTGTTTTAACAATCCCAAAACACGCCGTATTTGTACTGTATGGTGTACCGTATGGATCACCTTGGTCACTGAAACCCAATGAGGCTGTTCAGGGCGTGAACTCCATCCAACAAGGCGAGCAGCTTTGGCCAGGTGATCCCGGAAGGGAGCGATAAGCTCCAATGCGGGGATAGTTGAATCGATGAGGATGGTGGCCGACGATGTTGCGAGGGGATGTTTCAAAGACGAACACAATGGAGTCATTAGGCAGTTTATCCAAGCGGTACATTGCACTGGCCGGCGTTCCGCGGACCCCCGACGGCACCAACGTCCGTCCATTTGCCTGCAGGCTGAGATGGGTTTTGCAAAACAGGCTCAATGCCCTTATGGGAGGGCTCAACATCAAAAGGATTGTTTGATCAAGATTATTTTCATTCATTTTCGAACTTTATGCTCAGCTCAGCGTACAATTAATGTTTTGAAACATCATGTTACTTTATCCGTTGAACGACAGAGAAATGAGTGCAGTTGGCCATACGGCTTTATTTAACATCGCGTATTCCTGTCATTTCACAAGTACAAAATGCTAATTGCTTATTGACATGAAAATGTTTATGAAAAACCGGGTGTTGAAAGAGATAAAAGCAGGGCTGTGACGTAGTCTCCCATAGTTTTGCGGAGTACTTACCATATCAATAGAGCAGGTTAGTACTTGTTTCCTTGTTCCTTGGTCTATACAAATTATTACTCAACAGTTCATTATTCCTCCGTATTTAGATCTCCTACCTGCTAAGAACAAGGTTTTTTGATTGGTCAATACAGTCGTTGAATAAACTATAAGCCCGGTACCCTTTTCGTGTCCGGATCCCAAGTAAAATCATTTCCTTAAAAAGATGAGACGTAGGGCCTCAACCGCCATTTGAGGAACACACGGACGAGGTAGAGCGCTGGTCTGGGAGTGAGGAGGTAGGGAAGGAGGTCGCGAAACCAAAAGTTCCACAATGTGAATTTGCTGTCATAGCAATGGACTTTATATGGGACGAACTATTGTCCCCACACATTTAATAATTATTTAAATTAAACCTGGTGTTAATTATCCTCATAAGAAGTGAACTGTTGGTCCTTCAAAGCTCTGGGTTACATTAGAATGTTGAAAATCGTCGCTAATTCGAATTAATAAAAGATCCTTTATATTGAAAGTTTTTGAGCTAGGTCATTATGAAAATTTCCCTCCCCCCACTTTTCATTCAGAACTGGCTGACAATAACCAAATGCTTCGGGCACAACTAGACCCTAAATGGAGCCCATATCGACGTTCGGGAGGGAAAAGGGTTAAAACACTATGATGGTCAAGATTGAGTTATGCACATTTTTTTTTTTCAAAGTTTTTTGATCTTCTGCAAGATGAAGAAGGAATCAGGTCGAACAACACAAAAATGAAGCACGTTTTTTGAAAAAACTCGCAATAAAACGGCCCTAGATTGACGGGTTAGAGGGCCAATGTACCACTCTGGCACATCTCTTCATTATTGGGAATAATTTTAAACTTATTTGGTCAAACTGAAATCCAAGGATACTTGGATTTACTTCAACATGAAAACTCTCGGTTGGATTGCGTGAGCTCACTTGGAAACGCTGCCACAGAAAATCGCGATTTCCTGACGTTTTTCTTTTGACGTATTGCTCTTTTCCCTGCCGAGCGTCGATGTAACAAATTTCATCAAATCGGGCCATAGGAGTGGGCGGACGAAGGAAATTAGTTTTGAAATTTTGAATGGGGAGAGGGGTTTAATTTTGTATTTTCTTGCACGATTCCAATGGTTCATTATTGACAAGAATTGGTTTGAGTAGATTTATTCAGATTATTGAGATCAAAAGATGACTGGTGATAACGAAGGACCACCCTAGTATGGTGTGACTAGGGACACTCTTTGAAGTACCTACTACTATATTGCACTTGTTAATCTATCCTAATGACTAGTCTCAGTAGTTGTACTAAATTGTAGGTTTAGGAACTTGTGATAAAGGTGTGATAAATAACAGATAACAATAACAATCCTCTTTTCATAAAGATACATTATAACGAAAACAGACTAGATTTGTTCCTTAATTTCCTACTTGGCCAAGGATACACATAAAGGAAGTAAAGAAGAGATAGCAGAAAATGTCAACAGATGTGACTAGATATAGATTTGGTAGGTAGGAAGTTCAAATGGTGATGAAGGTTGAAGAAGTCTTCATGCACAAACTTGAGAAGATGAGGAAGAGATAAGAAGAAATACCAATCTTCAAGCATCCTGACTGAAAATGATGGTTAAAAAGGTGGCTTCATCCATCAATCGGCGTCCACTGTCTTCAGCAGGAATACTTGAGAGTTGAAAGGGATTCGATCTTCCAAAAGGCTGGCCCAAGCAGGAACTCCACAGGTAGAACAAGGACCTGATGCCTTCCAACTTGCTAGTGAGATTTAGCTGCGAATCTTCACCATACGTTGATAGGAACGACTTTGTGATGACAAGAATACTTTTGGTAACTTCAAGTATTACAATGTGACAGGTTTAACAAGGTAAAAATTAATAAATTTGGAAAAAGGCAAGTGAAATTCGAGATCATAAAAAAAATTGTGAGGAGATTTGAGTAGAAACTGGTAACTAAACTTCCAAGGCAGTTGGCTCTGGCAGGGATCAGCTGAAGACGGTTGGCAACACTGCGCGCACTCAAGTCAATTTACTTTTTTTAAATTACACTGCCAAGAACAGATTACGACTTGTTTAATTTTAGTCGTACTGAAGAAAGAAAAGCAATGGTAAGTCTGCTGTATAACTCAGTAACTGTATAACTGTATATTTCAGTGAGTTTCACGTTCGAATCAAAGCTTGGTTATTGTACACACAACAGTGTGGAAGCACAAAAAGTGATATTACCACCGTGAAATATCCTCTTGATATTCTTCAGATTCTTGATGAAGTCTGTTTCAAATGCAGGCCTTCATTGTGGTGTCATGTCTTATGAATCAGCATATTACGATCAGTTGAACGATCGAAGACGTAAAGTTGAAAAGTGCAGATGAAAAAGAGACGTCAAACATTGTGGTGACGAATTCAATCCTTCTGCCACTCACGAAATCCTTGAGACTTGGAAAACCATAGACAGTCTCTAACCGAATCAGTGGTAAAAGGAGGGGATTCTCCCTGCGCCGATTCCACAGAAATCCAATATCCTTCTAATGTTTTGGCGATGGGAAACAAGATTCCACGAAAGCACTCGACCACCCGCTGGTTCTCCATCGTCAGCCGGCGGAAAGCGACATTAGCGCAGGTGGTGGTGGGGGGAGCCGGAAGCTAAGTATTCAATCTAAAGCGGAATCGGAGTGCTTCAAAACCTTTCTGATTACTTCAGTGGCGGCTGGTCAGGGTAGGCAAGGTAGGCACCGCCTAACCTGCAATCTATACTTAAAAAACGCTTAATTGAAAAAAAAAATTTTTAATTAAAAAAATAAAAATAAATAAAATTTTTGAAAAAAAGAGTTTTCTTTTCTACATTAAATTAATTATTCTTCGAAGTTGCTGAGTAATGGTTATAGAACTCAATCTCACTTTGCTCAATGGGAAATAAAGTCAACTTGAAAGTGGAATGAACCAGCAGAAAGGAACCGTTCTATGAACCAGCAGAAACTTTCTGCCAGAAAGGAACCGTCCTATGAACCGTTCTATGAACCAGCAGAAAGGAACCGTTCTATGAACTACACCCCCCTTCCCCCCGCCATAAGAGCGAGGAACAAAGGCTCCTTAGGCGAAAGCGCGTTTTCGCCTGACATGCCATTCATCAGAAAAAGAATCCATTGATAAAGAATAGGCTAAGATAGACGATCCCCTCCCACTAGTTAGGCGATGGGAGCTTGGAGGGGAGTTTCGCCTTTCCCGATTTCGCCCTCCCCTCTAAGCCACCCGTGTTAACTTCTCCCAGAGTTGACAACCCTACTGATAAATCCGTATATCTACGAATTTTTGGTTCTCATCCCAAATAACCGATTTTTCATCAAAATCAAGGGATTTTTTGACTTGATTCATTTTTGAACTCTCGAGCTTTGTATAGTATTTATAAAACGTAAGGATTTTCACTCTTAATCTCGGATTTTTCAAGGGTTAATTAGGCTTGAGTATGGAGAAATCTACCCATAGGGTTGGCAACTCTGTACTTCATGCCTTCTTCGTATTTACCCTTCCCCTCCTTTCTTATCAGAACTCGGTCTGAACGGTTTTGCCCTTTGCCTTCGACTGTTTACCTTCCGTTTTAATTTTCTCGGTGGCATTCGCGTTTGTGATCGTGATATCGTGATGGATGTTATTTTAGCCCTGCTTGATCAGCCATTCTCGCGATGGAAAGAAGAAGATAAGCAAATCTTGGTGAGAAATGGACGGCCAATTCCGCAGGTTAATTTATCTAGTAACGACCACAAACAAGGTAAAACCTATACTCGTACTTTCACTAGATCCTGGCTCGATAAATACAAATGGATTTGTATAAGTTCTTCCAAAAATGCATTATTCTGTTGGCCGTGTTTATTGCTGAATAATTGTAAAAGTCCGTGGAATTCTTGTGGCTATTCTGACCTCAAAAATGTATCTACTGCCATAAAAAAACACAATGACTCGAAAGATCATTTAGGTGCCACAGTTTGTCTGAAAAGACTCGAAAATAACTGTTCAACCGTTGCCGAAATGCTTGATGTCCATCATAAAATCAGCAAGGCTGCATTTAATGATAAAGTTAGTCTGAATCGTAGGGTAATGGCAAATATAATAGACACAGTTATTCTTCTTGGAAAAACTGAGCAGCCTTTCAGGGGTCATGATGAATCAACAACATCTTTGAACAAAGGTAATTACGTTGAGACATTACAAACTCTTATTGATCACAATTCAGCTGATGTGAAAATTCATTACAATTCTATGAAGTCCATTTTTTCTGGAAATTCCAAAACTATACAGAATGAAATTATTGAAGTTTTAAACACAGTCTTGCAGGAATCAATAACATGTGCTATTGATGGGGCTCCATTCTTTTCTATTCAAGTAGATGACACTACTGATATCACCCAAAAATGCCAATGTACCATGATTGTTAGATTCGTTAATCCTATTGGTGAAATTGTTGAACATTTTCTGGGCTTCGTTGATGTTAGTACAGGCCGAGATGCTCAGAGTATGTTTGTACATCTCAACAATCAACTTTCGAAGTACAGTTATAAGGATAAGCTTGTTGCCCAGTGTTACGACGGTGCTAGTGTGATGTCTGGTCATCTGAATGGTCTGCAGAGTAAAGTGAAAGAAGTTGTCCCACAAGCATTGTTTGTTCACTGCTATGCTCATCGACTTAATCTCGTACTTCAAGACAGCTGTAAAGGAATTCGCGAATGCCGTATATTTTTTGCTACCCTTTCTGGAATTTCCACTTATTTTCATGGTTCGTCAACAAGGACACAGGTAGTTGATAGAATTGTTGGCAGGAGAGTACCACAAGTCGGAGCGACCAGGTGGTGCTCTAGGTCCAGAGTCATATCATTGATAACATCAGAGTGGGAAAGTTTCATACTAGTTTTTCAGGAATTAATCCAAGATCCGTCCTCCACGAATGAAACCACTCTTGGAGCAGATGGATTTTTGGGAAAATTTAATGATTTTGATTTTGCATTTATGGCACAAATTTTCAATGACATATTCATCCATACTGATATTCTTTTTGATGTGCTTCAGAAAAAATCTCTGGATGTCACGTACTGTTTGAGAAAAATTAATGAAACCAAAATTTTGATTGAAATTAAGAGAAGTGAAGACCATTTTCAAAAATTCTATGACCTGATATCTCAAACCTTAGATATTCCTTGCAAAAGAGGAGTGTCAAATCCAGAATCGCATAAATTTAATTTAAAACGTTTATATTTTGAAATTATTGATTTTATTACCTCTCAAATATCTTTAAGGTTTGGTGATATGAATAAGCTGAAGTTTTTTGAATTGGCAGATACTTCCTCTTTTTCAAAATACTGTGATAACTTCCCTTCTGACGCATTGAAAGCACTTAGCACTGCCTATCCTTCTTTATTCTTAGATCTAACTAAATTGAAAAATGAGTTATCATTCATCTATCACGATAAAGACATGAACAAACTGTCCCCACAAAATATTCTGAAATATCTGGTTGAAAAGGATTTACAAGGCGTACTTAGCGAGGGTCACAAATTCTTTTCATTGATTTTAACAATACCATCTTCCTCGTCGTCCGCAGAGCGAAGCTTCTCATGCTTGAAACGGGTAAAAACGTATTTGAGAAATACGATGGGCCAAGAAAGACTTAGTGCATTGGCGACGTTTTCCATAGAAAAGAGATTATTGATGGATTTAAAAGCGAATGGGGCTCTTCATGAAGTAGTTATAGAGAATTATGCTAATCTTAAAGACAGAAAGATAGATCTCATCTTCAAACTCTAGTCATGAAGTAGTTATAGAGAAGTATGCCTATCTTAAAGGCAGAAAGATTGATCTCATCTTCTAACTCTAGTCATGAAGTAGTTATAGAGAAGTATGCCTATCTTAAAGATTGGAAGATTGGACTCATCTACTAACAAAGCCTGTAGGACAACGCCTCTCTTGTAGGATGGGTGCTACCACATATATATATAATATTACCTAGATCAGATCCCAATTCAGATGCATGCCATATCTAGTATGTACGATGGTATCTCTGATCTTATAGGATCATTAGGTATTTAACCCCTACTAAGAGGAATATTTAAGAGTGGTTGAGTTATTGGAAGTATAATAATGAAGTCAATAGACTGAAGGAGGTCTGATAACACAGTCTGAAAAAAACAATTATGCTGTGATAATGCAAATTACCTAGTTTACCAAAGTCACCTAATTTCAAACAAGTAAGCTACTGACGGGACCAAACGTACCTTCCTTCAGTTTCCTATAAAATGGTTAATCTGTCTTTTGGTAAGATCCACATGGATGGGTGGTTGGGGTGGATCGGGTGGGACACGGATCTGGTGCGCCTCCCCGGGGCGTGTCCTGGTTACTGGCCCTTTATACATTGAAAGGGCTTGCTGAGCACCAGATGTATCATTGATTAACATAAATAAATTAGTGATCAATAAATTCATGAAATTATTGTCAGTTCATTGAAATTGCATCGTTGTCTGAGATTCAGTAGCTTTCTTGTTCCATGAGTCCATCTACCGACCCCCCCCCCCCCCTTTTAAGCTTACGTTTGTCGCCTACCCTGTAATGATCTATCAGAGCCGCCACTGGATTACTTCCTTACTTCACTGGAAAGTCATACATTTCCTGTCAGATAAATCATGTTGTGTACCCTTACAGAATTGACTTTACTGTATTGATCACAATCTCTTGGAGTAATACCAATTTTCCTTCGAAACTTCTAGGAATGAACCTGGTAATTGATAGCAGACTAAAGTTGTTTAAAACTTCGAATCCAAAATCTTTCGAACTCGGGATTTCGCAGCATTTGTTAATAAATTTAATTTCTTATTCCTTAAATATACCACTCGTCCATTATACATATAAACGAATGTATAAAACAGTTTGTAGCATCCCTACTCAGGATAGGACGACTGAATGTATTGGACGTTGTAGTAAATTCTCTAACAGGATGATTAGTCTGCCATACAAAGTAAAAATACTGTATTTAAATCCATTTCTTATTCTTAATTAGTAAAATAAATACATAAAATACAGTCAGACATCTCTGTATTATTCGAGATTTGGTTCTGCGGTACTTCCTCCATTTCAACGATTTAAAGATCCAGATTGTAGTTCATCCCGGCAACTTTAGCGAGTATTTCGGTTTATTATTTTCAATAAAGAACCTTTGGAATCGACCAAGAAAACAATTTTTACCCCCCCCCCCCCCCACACACACCCACAATTTGTTGGTTTACGTTTCAAGGTACTTAGAATCCAAAAATAAATTAAAATTTTAAAATATTTGGCCGTCCGACCGCTGTACGCGGCTCTCACCTTAGTTACCATGGACCGATTTTGATGATATTTGGTATATGAGCTCCTTTTGGCGTCTAGTTGCGCCCTGAAGCTTTTGGTTGATGTTTTTTATCTTTTGTTTTGAGTTTTAGCTGATCAAAATGCGATCGAGGTTGTTTCTTCGAATTGTACTCAGTTTTGCGTCCTTGGCAACCAGTAATTAAATTTCCCAATGAAGGCACCCACAACTTTTTATTTCTTCTAATTAAACTTGTCTGTGTCTGCAGAAACCCACCCCCCGATCTACCCTACCCTCCTGAGGCGCTGCCTGTAAAACAAACTACAGCGTCTACCTATTATACAAAGATTGAGAGAAAAAACTCTTTATTGAACATTGTAAAAGGAATAAAGGTGGAAAAGGACTCCAGTAATTGTCAAAACGTAATGAATTTGCCCAAAGTTCAAATTGAGTTGCCAAAAGTTCAAATTGGTATGCCAAAAGTTTGCCAAAAATTCGAATTGATTTATGCCAAAGGGATTTTTTTTTCGAGCGTGAATGTGTGAGGGGTTAATTTTGTGGGAGCCAAATTGCTGCTCCGTCTTCCATCCCGAGTCCTCGGACTTTGTTCCCTTGAGCCTCTTAGCCTCGTAAATAATATACAAAATAAATAAATACAAATAAATAAATACAAAGATTATTGATAAAATTTGACTTTAAAGAAACGATAAGATCCCCTCCAACACAACTACTTGGGGATTTTGGTGTTTTACATCTTATCAATTTATTTGAAAAACCACGTTGATATATATTCTTTCCTTAAGGGGGTCTCAGTCGATCGCCTTTCGTTCCTCGTTCCGGGATAGTATTCCTCAAAATTACCGCAAATGACATGAATTTGGAATTTTCAAGTATTTTTGAAATTCTTAAGTGCATCAGCCTAGGGAACAGGGTGTGCGCCTGGGTAGGAAAAACTGTTTATTGTTATTTTTAATCTAAGGTAGACCTCATTCTGAGAATTTTGGTACCAACCGCGACCTTCTAGCGTGTGTAAATCTTTTCCTATGAATTTTTAAAGTTTCGTCCGTTTATGACGTCACAGTGGGCTGGGGGTCCCGCCCAGGCGAGAGGGGCGCGTGACGTCATAAACGGTCGAAACTTTGAAGAATCATAGAAACAGATCTACTCACGCTAGAAGGTCGCGGTACGTGCCAAAATTCTCAGGACGTAGTCTACTTTCGATTTAAAATATTAAAAAAAATCATAGCGCACCCCCCTGAGAAAAACTAAAAAATTTCCGCTGAAATCATTAAAGTCGAACAATAATTGCTAGAGAAATTCAGTTAGGTTTTTTTTCCATTTTTCGCCGGCTATCATTTTTGAAAATCCTTGAACATTTCAAATTTAGGTACAACTTTTAAACTTTGAGCGCCGGTAATTTTGAGGAATACTATCCCGCAACGAGGAACGACAGGTGATCGACTGAGACCGCCTTAAGGAAAGAATATTTTCGCTCAAAATCAAAAGTTCTCTCGGACGAATAAACTATCAGACTTGGAACAAACCTATGTAAAAAGCTTTGAAGTGCAGAAATAGAAAAGAAATTTCGATTGTGAATGATGAACGTTTTCCAATCAGTAAGGGAGCAAAGGGAAAATGGACGAATAATGACTCATCAATCAGACGCTATAGAAAACATCAGTCTTTTTGAGAGAAGCACTAAGCAAACACTGCTGGCGGGCTTTATAGCTGCCAAGTGGGAGCTGACACGTGTCGGAATGGAGCTGAAAGGAGTGCTCGTGCCCTCCCTTCAAATCGTATGGGACGATATGTGTTGTGTATTCGTATTAATCCACCGGGCAAACTAATATCCCAACAACCGAACCACTCAGCGAAGTAATGGAGCACCTGCTCTTTTCTCTCTCATGCTTTCCAATCAACGAGGATTTTAGCTCGTCGCGCCAATTCACGCACGGAGCTTTGACAAATTGAGATTGTAGCCTCTAGCGGGATCGGATAAAGATTCCGTGCAGATCTCGTTGGTTAATTGAACTCCCAGAGACCCCTCTCGGCTCTGTAAACCGCGTCATGAACCGTAAAACGGAAGACACGGTCGATCCACGTTTGTTCAGGCCGAAAAAAAGCCCGAAGAAAAAACGTGGGAATGAAAAAAGATTGTCAGAGCCTTGATTTGGAAACGTTATTTCCCCCCTTTGGGTTACAACAATGAATGTTAGGAGGTGTCAAGTACAGAGATTGGATTTCAACGTCATATGTATGTTGGTAGGTATTGCGGCAGTGTTGTAAGATTACTGGAGTTTCAGGGATGTGGATGAATGGAGTTCGGGGTCTTGCGGAGACAGGCAGATTTACGTGAAGGCAGAGGTTTTGATTGCTGGTCGTTGAGAGAGTGCGGGTTTTACCTCCCTCTCGCAGTCCGATGTGTAAAATGTATATTTTCATAAAAAAGGCATGATGCACGTATAAATAGATTTACAAAATATCTATATCTTTATTTCCCTTTGAGTAAAAAGCATAACAAGGGGATTCATGCCATTTTATAGGTTCATCGTATAATACAATTTTGACAATATTATCGTTATCACAGAGAGATGAATCAAATCGCCAAAATATTCTTGTTTGATCAAAATGTGTCAGTTTTAGATCCATTTAAAATTTATATTTAGTAAAATTTTGGGCAGAGGTTAGGGAAATCATGAATCATGAAACTTTGAAATCGCTGAATATGCTTTCAGAATATGCTACTACTTCGTATGCTTTATCCTATTATATTATATTATGGGGAAACTCTTCGCGCTCTATGAATTTGTTCAAGCTCCAAAATAGAGCTATTCGCATCATAAAGTCGCTTGATTGGAGTGACAGTTGTCGAGGACACTTCAGTGATATGTGCATCCCTACTCTGCCAGCTCAATATGCGTATACGAGCCTTTTGCATGTAATGGGTAATTTGAAATCTTTCATGAGTGGATCTGATATGTACGAAGGGACCACAGTTACCCTACGAGGAGCCGTTCAATTTATGTCCCCTACCTGCTCGCCTCACTTAGTCAATGAAGACTAATCCATCCCAGTCTGCTGTGCGATTCTACAACCATCTGCCTCAACGCTTCCGAAGCCTACCGGTCAACACTATCGAGAAGATTCTAAAGAAAACATTGATCACGACAGAACTCCACAACGTAGACTTCTTCTTTGATATTAAATTTGACGTATAGTATTTGTATAGTATTTTTCTTATTTAAGCCATTACTTGACTACATTGTTGTTTCGACAAATAAATAAAAAATAAAAGATAACGCAGACGCTTTGCGAATATAAACTTTTTCACTTCTTTTCCATATAACTTATTTTTCTCCTAATCTTATGTTTTATGAGTTTCCTAACCTCTACCCAACTTTTACTAAACGTCTAGTCAATTCACAAAATACCAAAGCAAATTGTCACATTCTGATTAGACAAGAATATTTTGACGATTGCCTAACCCCCTCCAGGCATTTTATAAAGTGACTAGTCAATTTGCAAAATGCTTATGTAAACCGTTTAACTTCGATCGAACGCAAATATTTGACAAATTGCCTGAGGGCATTTCACAAATCGACTGAGAAGCCCAAAACGATTGAGTCCTTCGAAACGAATAATTTCATTGTTTTTGATCTGCCTCTTCTGTCTGCCTAGCTGTCTATTTGACGAGGGCACATGCTTCTTTTGGACGATAATACCGCACGATTGATTAATGCTACGGTGAATCCAATCATTTTCGCACCAAAAGATTCAAATTCTTTTCCCAAAAGATACCCGTTGTTTACTTTGTGAGTGATCTATACCGTCCATCCAGCTAGGCGGAATTCTTTGAGGGAGAAATTGAATTTCAAGTTTACAGTCATTTCCATTTTGTGAATCTTTGAAGTGTATCAAGGCTTTATCTGTTGGATACAAAACTACATAAACAGTTCCTTTTCCTGCAAATTTACTGGATTTGAGAGCGTAATTTGCGGAGTGGAGGATAACTCGGCTTCCATAACTTTTGAAAATTATACCGTATTTTCAAGTTTCAAGATAGCCCATCTTGTTAAGTAAAATTTCAGCGGAGGCGGGCGGAAAAGTCTGAGACTCATAACCTGAGAGAATTCAGGTTTCCCCTCCATTCAGCGCGCCGTGGCATCCGCCTGAGTCAACATAATAAAGAGTTGCCCCCTTTGCCGTGATTAGCGGATCTTCCTTTGTCAAATATTTGAGGGGGGGGGGGGGGGCTTCCAAGTTTATTTTCCCCCACCACCTAGTCGGCGGAAAGCGACGGTGGCTGAGTCCTTGATTAATTTCTCCTTGAAACTTGTTAAGGAAGTTTTCTGATTGTGCGGGAGCGCGGATTCCAATCATAGTTTTGTGGGAAGTTCGCCCCCCCCCCCCCCTTGAAGATGTTTGTAGCCGAGATGCAGCTTCGGCTTCATCAATCTCGATCCGTAGTTGTTTACCATACTCGTCCAACTTTGACATTGCAACTTGTATCTCTTATGTATCATGTATCTCTGAATTCATACTTGATCTCCACTATGTCGATGTATCTGCAAACGATGGACATTAATGAAATGAAGCCCTATATTCGCTAGAGCGATACGAAGAAACATCGTGGCCGTATTAGCTACTTTATTTATTTCTTCGTTATTATCATTTAAAAATATTGTTTCTCATTAAAAGGTAGGGAAGCTTTGTATTCATCAAATAAAGGTGATTAGGGCAACTATTACCTGGCATGAGGTACGGCATGACAGATCTGATACGAGATGGCTACCTATTGATCATCCTAGAGTGGATGACCTCCAGAGTCATAATAGAGACTTGAGCAAGTGAGCCTGAAAACCAGGAGGAGCCTCCTGTATTGATGTTTCGTTGGTCTCTGGCTCTGAACAGAGAACAATGCTGCCAAAATGCAGGAATAAGGCTGCAGCAGTGAAGTCAAATTTGATTGATCATCCTAGAGTGGATGACCTCCAGAGTCACAATAGACTTGAACAAGTGGGCCTGAACACCAAGAGCAGCCTCCTGTATTGATGTTTCGTTGGTCTCTGGGTCTGAACAGAGATCAATGCTGCCAAAATGCAGGAATAAGGCTGCAGCGGTGAAGTCAAATTTGATTGATCATCCTAGAGTGGATGACCTCCAGAGTCACAATAGACTTGAGCAAGTGGGCCTGAACACCAAGAGGAGCCTCCTGTATTGATGTTTCGTTGGTCTCTGGCTCTGAACAGAGATCAATTGCAGACATCAAAGCTGCCAAAATTCAGAAATGAGGCTGAAGCAGCGATTCCCAACATAGGTACAGCGAAGTCAAATAAAGATGATTGGGGCAAGGATTACCTGGCATGGGATATGTCATGGTAGGTCGCCCAATGATCTGGTACGAGCTAGCTACCCATTGTTGTGAGTTCTGACTGGAGCAACATTTACCTGGTCTGCATTCAAGGCTACGGCTTCGGAAGACATTGCAAGGCTTGAGCAAGTGGGCCCCGTGGGGCTTAGGGCTGTTCTCACACCCCATGGTTTGATGCCATAGCCTGAAGAGTCTCAATCTTCCCTTCAACAACTCGGGGACAAGGTACAATATTGGCCCCCACCTCTTACGTCCAGGGTTGGATCTCTGACCCTGAAACTAAGCTGCCAGATGGATTTGAGTGAGAAAAAAAAGCTGATGTAAACGATTTTTCAAGAATTGTTCGACACCACCCAGAGCTTTGTGTGACCAAATGCTATCTATGATGATTAAATATTTAATCAGTTAATAAATAACAACTGACAATTTTCATTAATCTAAAATAGTACTCAGGTTTCAGAAACGAATGAGACCATCCAGAGCTCTGAACGATAATCATGGTTTTGCCATTTTGCTTCCGAGTCTACCAAGGTAGCGGAAGCTTTGTTTTCACTTTTCAAGGACGAAAAAAAAAGTTCTCCAAAATCAAAATGTTCACTCGCTTTTTGCGTTTTAGACCTTTCTGAACAATTTTGGTTCAGTGTCAGTGTGTCTGTCTGTCTGTCATGAATTCCTTGTAACGCGCATAACTATACGAAGTTATTGTCCGATTTCAATGAAATTTTCAGGGATTGTGCGGGTTGGTGTGTAGACGGTCCCCTATGAAAATCATCATCCCCGGACTGATAGAAGCGACTGCGCATGCGCAAACGTGAATTCCTTGTAACGGCCATAACTTCTACATTTTCCATCCGATTTCAATGAAATTTTCAGGGATGTTACAGATTAACTTGTTTTGATGTTTTGAGATTAACTACTATGCACCGGATCATCTATACAATCGGGTTATGGATACGAGGAAGCTATTTTTTGTTTTTGGAATGAATATTATTCAAGTCATTCAGTTGTGCTTCCTTAAATAAAAAACCAAATTTCGTAATGAGTCCTTCGACTTTGGTATTAAGATGTTTTGCTGGTGGGTATTAGTTATGGCAGAGCCAAGTTCTTTTCAAACGGGTGATCTTTGCAAACAAATAATAAACCGTTGTGTAATCATTTGAAGTTTTTTTTTTCATTTTTTTTTTTTCATTTTTTCATCTGTCAAGAGCAGGTCAAAAATTGGTTCCTCTGAAACCAAAATTTCTCTCGGAGTTTGCATTTCAGAGCTTTTGAACACTTTAGTTTGGTTTTTTGCTGGTCTTTGCAAATTGCTTGATTCTTGGTTTTGCTCATAACTACACGAATTCTGTGTGCGGAAGATAAACTGGTAGAACTTGGTAGAAATATCTTCAGAGCTTAGATTGAACAATGGATTTCATGAGAAAAAATATTGTTTGTTCAGATCAGATAAATTTTTACAGCTGAGGAGCATTAATTGGTGTTCACCATTGAGGTGCCTTAAAATAATTATAATATTGAAGAATTGTCTGCTGTTCTCAAAGCAGCCATAACTCTTGGTCTTAATGGTATTTCTGGATGAAAAAATTGGTTCTTTTCAGTTGAGAACATCAAAGCCCCATTTCAAATCAGTGAACTTTCCAGGTAGCAGAAATCTTCTCCCTCAAATCTGCAATGAAACTACCAGGATATACACTGTGTTATCGGCGATGGGGGTTTGGTCCATTTCTCAGTTAGGACAATTAAGTTTCTTCGAGAAGTTTTTTTCTTAGGGTATGAGGAAATCTTTAAGATTCAGGGGTGGAAATTGGATCTTGTAAGATACCCGAGGGAACTGCCGTTATATGGGATTCAAACCCACTAAAACCTCACCTTACCCCCTTGTTGGATCTCAGCCTGGAACTGTTCAACACATTACTTCAGGCTGAGTTCTGGGAGTGTTCTTAGTTCTTTGCCGAACTAGGCCGATCCTTGGTTCCCCTTCGCTGCCTCTCCCGTTCTTGAAAGATTTTTTTGTCCATTATCTTTTCCACAAAATCTGCCACAGTGGGCCAGTTTTTTTCGCTTTCTAGCATCTTTCCTATGACCGCCTCTGGGGTTGTGTCCTGTGCTGCGAGATGCAACTTCTCCTTATGCAGTTCCTCTCCCCCGTCAATCGCATCCATTCAAAGAATGTATGGAATGCGTCATCATCCTTGTTCCAGTTGGGACATTTTGGGGACCCCACCTTCCCCGTCTTATGTAGGTAGGCGTCGTAAAGTCCGTGCCCTGAAAGGAACTGGGTATGTATACATAATCGTACTATTTGTGTTGTTGGTCTTCATTCTGTACTGCCAAAGGCTCTAATGAGCCTCTCATGTTCGGGAATGGCGGCGTTATGAGCAACAGTCGTCCAATTTTTAAGCTGTAGGACGAGGCGCCAGCGTTAGTTGAACTGTTTTATGATTTTTGTGGAGCGTACGTTGCTTAATTTTAAGGTACACCATTTATTTCTATGTCGAATCATTTTTTATTTGAATAATAAAGAATGTTTGGTTTTGATTTTACTTCCCGTGGTATGACACGCGCAGATACCTAATAATCTGTGTCATGCGTGTGTTGTTTGGGTAATAATGTCATTAATGAACGGGAATCGATTCGGTATGGGAATATTCAGTACAGATGAGCTTAGCAGAAGCTCTGGTTCGTTCACCAAGTAATTGCTACTCGCCCATGATACCTGCGGGGGGAGACGCAATGAGTCAGTCGTCTCTCGAGCATTCCTCCATATCCTGTCATGATCAGCAAGTCGGGAATGCGTGCCAACAGTTTCGCGTGCCACAAAATTATTAATGGCTCTCAACTCGATTTCGGATAATGTGAAAATGGAAAGAATGAAGCGGAATGGGCCATTCTCATGATACTATGTTTTATTTTACGATCTCTCTTATCATATTAACGAGTCGTCAACTCCACCTTCGGTCCTTAGTATTTAGAAATATGACCATCTCAACATGCTAATGTTGAAAGAAATTTGCTCGCATTTTCTGTGGCGGGCAGTACGTCTGGTAGATGGTATCTGCATCCAGCAACTCATGCATTGCTAGTATACCCTTTGCATATTAGGCACATAATTTTCTTTTGGTTTATTAATTTTAATAATGAACCTTTGGAATCGAGCACAAAGAAAGTAGGTTAACCCCATTGAAAATTCGAAGTTTAAGGGTGGAATTCATAGTCATAACTTAAGTCTGAGTGCGACCTCAAATGCATCGATATGGGGTGGCGGGCGCTCAATTGTATTCCAGGGGCGTTGGGTGACCTCTGAAAGTGGTGGGGCACCATACCAGAAAATACATGAACTTGACCCTAGGATCACACATACCTACATACTTTTGCGACAAACAGAGGACCCAGTGGTGAAACATCACATCTCAACTTCATTCCAGTTAATGATGAAAAAAAAAAAAAAATCATTTCTGGGACTCGAAAAGATAAAAATGTTAATTTGTTACTAGGTAAAACATTAATTATTCATTTTTTTTTAAACGAAAAGCACATAATTTCTTAATCATAAAGACGAGATCATAAAAAAAAGTGTCTCAACAAATTCTACATATTAGTCGAAATGTCTATGAGGCTTTTCGAGGTTCATATTCCCTTAGATGACTTTTAATTGTCTTTTGCAACGCCTACGTAGCATTTATATATGAAAAGTTGTGGAACTGAAGAGCACCAGGCTGCCTATTGTATTTCCCCATACCGAAATGTTGAACAGAAACGAAAAAATACGATAAGTAGGTAAGTAAGTCTAATCAGTGGTCAACTCCATCAGATCGCATTACAACAAACACCAAGACGACTTGAAATGCAGGGAAAATGGAATGGAAAACCGAAAATGATAAGAGGACCAGGAACGTAAACTGTCATTGTTTCAAGACACTTTAGGGAACACAGTAGGTAAAGAGCTCCAGAGAGACTAGTCATTTCGGGGAAAAAAAAACCCTGTGTTGTTGCCTGTAAAGTCGGTATACGGGCGAAAGTTTTACGTGACAACGACTTTGAGTGGTAAAATAATTTTAATGTTAATATTCATTCGTATAGTAGGAAGAAGGATAAAATAAAATTCTTTGTCAAGTTGCACAGAGTAGGTATTTCCCATGGGTGGGGGGGGGGAGTGAGTGCCAGGGAAGGGGGGCGGGGCGCTCCCGCCTTTAGGGAGCGCCGAGCTGCACCCCCTCCGTGAGCGGAGCGTAACGCAGTTTCTTGAAGTGTCTCCCGGTAAACCAATTTATAAGACGTTATCACGTCAAAACCCCTAAAGATAACAACTTTAACAATATTTTAAAACTTCGTTTCAACTTACAATAGTTTTAACTTACTTTCATGCCTATGTGACAAAATCTCTGTGTAGCAAACGCCATCCACAACAATGATAACACTCCAAAAATCATAATTTTGCTGTCAATCAGCAAAATTGTATCATGTCAGGATGTAACCACCCTCCTGTTTATCAGATAAACTTTATCTCTTGTCGGTAAACACACAAAACACCTAATCGTGCAGTCTGGGCAACATACTGTGTTTAGACTGAGTAGGGGCGTTTATAAATAATAAAACTAACCAATTAACTCAAGTCTGAATAAGTTTATTTTGAAAAAAAAATAAAAAATAAAAGGACCAAACAATGGATCCAAAATCTTCGAGAAAAGATAAATCCTTCTATCCTACTTAGGAGCTCCTTTGAAAGACAAAAGTAAATTCTTAATCTACGGACAACCAAAAAACTATGAATTTGTATTTTTTACGTCCCGGAAAAAAGTTCTTTCGAAAGGCCGATAAAGGAGAAAAAAAAGGTAAAATAAAATGACCGACCGATTCTTGTGGATCAGGGCAGCTACTTATCGAGACGACACCCAGGCCTTCCGGTGGAGGAGTCCTTCCCACGGAGAATACGATGGTAGGTATTGAATCGACTCGGCAGACACGTTGCTGCTTCCTGACGAAGAGAGCTGAAAGCAGAAGTGTGGTGAGCGCCATGTGATCCAAAATTTTGATAGGCTGCGGGGGGTTAATCGGTCGTAGTACTTACATCGATCGACGATTGTACAGAAGGATGAAGGAGCCAGTCGCCTGATGCGGAATCCAAGGAAAAAATGCAGGATGAGAATGCTGGTGATCTCAACCAGATCGACAGTAGGTAGATGGCGAACGATTTAAATTGGCTTGAGGGAGCTGTGGCCTTTGACGATGGAATACAGAGACTGCGGGAGACCTGTAGGCGCCAGCAAGCGTCGACGCGAGGAAGCAAGGGTAGGGAAGGCCTCATTGGGTGTTTGGAGATAACAAAGTTTCACTCGATTTCACTGGGTCACTAGGTTCACTGGTGGTCACTCTTAAAAAATAAATAGAGTAGGTAGCTTACCTATCAGTTGTCTTAACTACTGTGAAAATCTGTAAAAGTGGGGAGTATCCATTCAATTTTTAACCCATCTATAACTGATATCAGAAGTACTCCATGCGTTTACATCCTATGATGAGTCCATTGTTATACAATGGATTATAAATGGAGTTATAAGAGTAGGTAGCTTACCTATCAGTTGTCTTAACATAAACCGCCCGCCAAATTTGGGCACATTCAAATTTGAGAATGATCATTATTAGGATAGGAAGGATTTGATAAGGGAAGTAATGGCACAACCTTAACCACTGGACGCTTGTAGCTAGACGATGGAGTCTGTATGGTTACCACCCGGACGACGCCGTCTTCTCCAGGATGAGTTGCAGTGATCCTTGCAAGAGGCCAATGTAGAACGGGAGTGTTGGGGTCCTTCAACAGAACAAGTTGTCCAACCTCGAGGTTTGGTGAAGACTTGGTCCACTTTACCCTGGACTGCAGAGTAGACAAATACTCAATACGCCATCGCTGCCAAAACTGTTGAGACATGCGAGTCACAAGTTGCCATCTATCCAATGTGTTCAACTTCTCGTCGAATAAGGAAGGTTCGGGATAAGCTAGAACGCGAGTTCCAATCAGGAAATGTCTTGGAGATAAATAATCACACTCCAGCGGATCGGACGACAACGGGCAAAGGGGACGTGAGTTAAGAACTGCCTCACATTTGGCGAATATAACGTACATAATTCTTCATACGTCAGAGGGGAATCACCAGATGCGCGTCGTATGAGTCTCTTGGCCGACTTCACGCCTGCCTCCCATATACCTCCGAAGTGAGGGGCAGCAGGAGGATTGAAGCGCCAAAGAACACCCTTGCTCACCGAAAAGTCAGATAACTCTTGCTGAGTGTGAGAATCTTGGAACCATTTCCAAAGTGACTTCAGATGAGAGCTTGCTGATACAAAATTGGTACCGCAGTCTGACACAACTTCTGAAGGGAGTCCTCTTCTTGATGAAAACCTCTCAAAACTTGCCATGAATGCTTTAGTTGAAAGACTGGTGACTGGTTCCAAATGAATGGCTTTTGTGGCCATACATATAAATAAACACATGTAGACTTTGGAAGTTGCTGCCTTGCGTCGAAGAGATTCTCGGAGGACGAATGGACCGGCAAAATCAGTACCTACCTTCATGAAGGCACTTTCACCTTTGAGGCGAAAAGCAGGAAGATTTGCCATCTGAGGCTTAATATGCTGGGCCTTCAGCTTGTAGCACTTGATACATTGGAAAGTGCGTTGTTGAGCAAGTTTCCGTAATGAAGGTATCCAGAACCGGGTTTGCACTAATGCCTGAAGAAGGGATGGTCCAGGATGCAAGTATGACCGGTGATAGTAGTCCAAAATCAAGACAGCAAGATGACTATTGTTGGGTAACAAGATAGGATGTTTATGGTTGTACGGAAGGCTTGCATGGTAAAGCCTTCCGCCCGCCCTGAGTATGCCCGCGCTGTCCCAAAATGGGTTGAGTTTGGCAAAACGAACCATAACTTCATCTTGAGACCTGTCTTTGAAAAAATAAGCGGTCTGTGTATGTTTCACACAGATACACAGGGCATTGTCATATTCGGACAATTTAATATTTCCTCCATGCTTGTTGGTTGGATTCCTGAGATTATGAGATATACGAAGTATTCGTGCCACCACTCGAAGTAATTTATTGAAGGATGAAAACCTTTTGATCAGTTCGAAAACGAACGATGAATCAGCCGAGGATACCAGCAATGCTAGGGTAGTCTTCAATTCAGGCAATGTCACATGATCCATTGAGACATTTAGGCTTGGCCAATCATTCTCGGGTTTTGTTAACCACGGGGGGCCTGACCACCAAAGGGGATGGTTTACCAGATCTGGAGGATTCAAACCTCTGGATCCACAGTCTCTTGGGTTGTCCTCAGATAGCACGTGACGCCAGCACGATGTTGGAATCACAGTGGTAATTTCCGCAACTCGATTGGCTACAAAAATTTTCAATTGATGTGGAGGAGTCCGTAGCCAGCCCAATACTATCGTGGAATCCGTGAAAAATCTTGACTCGATTTGTGACTGATCAGAAATAATGTTCAAAAAACTCGAGATGGATTTGTACAACTTTGACAACAGATATGCACCGCATAATTCCAAACGAGGAACCGATACAGTTTTCAGTGGAGCTAGTTTTGTTCTCGCAGTCAACAAATGTACTTGTACAGTTGAGTTTCTGATAATCCGTAGGTATAATGTTGCACAATAGGATTTCATAGATGCATCGGAAAATCCAATGACTTGGTATGCGTATGGTTTCTCAAAGCCTACAAAACGAGGTATCTGAATTACAGACAGCATCTCAATATTGTCGATAGACGATTGCCATTGAGATTTGAGTTGGGACGTGATCGGATCATCCCAATCTAATCCCAACTTCCAAAGTTCTTGTATGAACCCTTTAGAAATAGTAATTGGATGGGAGTTATGATGATGTTCGGGAATCATCTGCAAAATCTGAGGACAATTGCTAGCCCATTTACTGAGAGAAAAATTTCCCTTTTTCAACAATTCAATGAGTTCATGTTGAAGTTCGAGTGCTTCTGCAACTGTAGCTGCTCCTGTAGCCATGTCATCAATGTAGATGTCTCTTTCTAAACAGCGCGAAGCTAATGGAAAATTGGATCCTTCATCGCTGTTCAATTGCTTGATAACTCGTAAAGCTAAGTACGGTGAACATGATAAACCGTAAGTTACAGTCTTTAACTGAAAAGTTTTCATAGCTTCAGAAATATCGTATCTCCAGTAAATGCACTGGAAGGCACAATCATTTGGATGTACCCAAATATTGCGATACATCTTTACAATATCCGTAACGAAAACTATTCGATGTGCTCTGAAATTCAACAGAATATTACGGATATCTGTTTGTAATTTGGGACCAACAAATAGGTGATCATTTAGCGACCCATTCATGGTTTTTGCTGACCCATCAAAGACGACTCGAATTTTATTTTGTAATCCATCAGTTTTAAAAACTCCATGATGAGGGAGTATATACTTCGGTTCAGATTCTATGGGGCTCATATGGTTCAAGTGCTCATATTCACGCATGAATTCAACATACTTGGAGCGAAATGTTGGATTTCTAAGCAATTTGTCCTCTAAATTGTGAAAACGTCTCAACGCAGTAGGATTACGATTTCCGAAATTCGGAATTTCATTTTTGAATGGAAGGTGAACTACATAGCTTCCATCAGCTCTTCGGTAGTGAGTTTGCTGAAAATGGACTTCACACGCTGACTCATCAGGACTCAACAACGCATCATGAGAAGGATTAGGTTCTTCGAGTTCCCAAAATTTTTGGAGATCAAGAGTTACATCTTCATTTGACGAAGCGACGAGTAACGCAGTGCCTTTGTTATGAGAAGTGTCCGAAGTCAAAAATTTCCCAATGACGACATGCCCAAAAACTGTTGGGAATAATTTAGGAAGATCCGGACGCACGACAATAGGAGCACCTGTCCATATATCAGCAAATAGGTCACACCCCAAAAGAAAGTCTATTGGACCTGATTCGCAAAATTTCGGATCTGCGAGCGAGAATGGAAGATAATGACGCCACATATCGTAAGAAAGAGTTGTCGTAGGTAGAAAGGATGTAATTTCCTTAACTACGAGAGCGTTTGTAGTTAAATTAGGACTTGACCTTGATCGAGGTTTGATTACGCATGAAACTTCTCCTTTCGAACCGGTGAATGATGTCTGACCGATACCTGAGATCCTGCGATTACCTTGTAGGACATTGAGACCCAATCGTTGAGTACATCTTTGAGTCATGAATGAATAGTGACTCGCGGAATCTATAACAAGTCTAATCTGTTGAAATTGCCCTCTAGAATCCTGGACTTCGGCAACAACAGTACCCATTAATATTTGAGAAGGCTGATAGGAAACAGAATGCATCGAAGTTCCGGAAGAAGGTAAACCAGACCTGTCAGAACTAGAAGATGTAGAAATAGGATTAGTGACCTCGGCATTGATGGACTGATGAGATAAGCACAGCAAAGAGTTATGCTTCAATTTACAATATTTGCATGTCCATTGTGAACCACAAGATTTGGTATTATGAAGAGGTGATAAACAATTTTTACACCCTTTCCAATGTTTCAACCATTGGAAACGTTGACGCGTATCCGCATTGAGAAACATTTTACAATTTGAAAATGATTTGCAATTTTGCTTGCAAATAAAACAAGTCAAAGTAGACTTAGAATAGCCATCACCATTATTAGCTATTAGCGAAAGTTTGGGTTTGGTTTTATTACCATAGGCACTCATTCTGTTTGGAGTATGGCCCTTTGATGGATTTTCCGAATGTTGATCAAAATTGATATGTCCGTCGGCTAGCTCCAATGCCATACATTTCTCACGAATAAATTTGGTAAGCATGTCATGAGACGGAAAATCAACGTTTTTATGGGCCAACTCAAATTGTTCACGAGTTTTGCGATCAAGACCACGACTGGCAAGATGAAATAGCACAAACGAGGCTTCATCCGCAATATTAAGCAGCTTGAAAGCAGCTAAGTTGTCTCCTACTGTACTCAAAAACGATTTGAGAGTAGCGATTGTCTGGTTTCCGGACGTGGGCTTATAATCAAGTACCTGATTGAGATAAGCCGAAGCAAGCAAGCGCTTACAATCATAAAATTTCTCGAGAGCTTCCCAAGCAACTGGATAATTATTTGCCTCGAGGGGTAAGTGATTTATGACCGTAGCAGCAGGTCCAGAAAGTGCCATTTTCAAATAATGAAATTTTTTAATCGGAGGTAGAGCATCTTCTCTATGGATCATCGAGAGGAACGTGTCACGAAATTTTGGCCAATTTAAAAGTTTTCCATCAAACTTGGGCACGTCGATCCTAGGTAACTCTACTCGTGATTCATTGGAGATCGTGTAATTCAACGCAGGTGAAGAAATGTGCGCAGATGATGACGAGCTGAGTGGAACTTGAATAATTTCAAAATTTGTATGAATTTGATAATAACATTTTCGTGTCCCCTGCATGTTTGAAACATCAGCGTCAACAGGAAACGACGAAGTCATTTTATGAATGTCATAAATAACTACAAGTTCATCGTAAGCTGACTCGTATTGCGTGAAGTACCTATCCAACGATTTGAAGGCGCCTCTAAATGCATTGACGTTTTGCGGATCCGACAGAGCTAATTTACTCATGTCGTAAATATGTTTAATCTACTCAACACTTGTTTTCATTGTTCTTTGAAGAGAAGCAACCCGTTGAATCGTTTCCGCGTCCATGTTGTAAATGGAAATTGGTCGTCCACAATATAGGTACCAACAATGGTTATGTGACCAGACAGTATGAAAAAAAAAAAAGGAATATTTTCGGGAAATGGAAATATGGTTCAAACTTGATGAAATAATAAAGATGAATGATCATGCAAGTAAGATAATGCTACGAAATACGTAGTATGTAGTGTTAAGACAACTGAGTACAACAAATAATGTGTGTACCTATTGATTGCAATATCAAAATTGCCAACACGAAATAAGTAGGTACCTATGTGGAATACCTACCGAAATATTTATCAAGATCAAATGACCCAATTAATGAAAAAATTTCGAGGATAATAGTTTCCAAAACTTATGTAAAAATCATAAATTACGTACCTATGTAGAAATTCAAAAAAATCAATTTTGGTTGAACAGTCAAACCACGCTCTGCTACCAATGTTTAGACTGAGTAGGGGCGTTTATAAATAATAAAACTAACCAATTAACTCAAGTCTGAATAAGTTTATTTTGAAAAAATAAAAAATAAAAGGACCAAACAATGGATCCAAAATCTTTGAGAAAAGATAAATCCTTCTATCCTACTTAGGAGCTCCTTTGAAAGACAAAAGTAAATTCTTAATCTACGGACAACCAAAAAACTATGAATTTGTATTTTTTACGTCCCGGAAAAAAGTTCTTTCGAAAGGCCGATAAAGGAGAAAAAAAAGGTAAAATAAAATGACCGACCGATTCTTGTGGATCAGGGCAGCTACTTATCGAGACGACACCCAGGCCTTCCGGTGGAGGAGTCCTTCCCACGGAGAATACGATGGTAGGTATTGAATCGACTCGGCAGACACGTTGCTGCTTCCTGACGAAGAGAGCTGAAAGCAGAAGTGTGGTGAGCGCCATGTGATCCAAAATTTTGATAGGCTGCGGGGGGTTAATCGGTCGTAGTACTTACATCGATCGACGATTGTACAGAAGGATGAAGGAGCCAGTCGCCTGATGCGGAATCCAAGGAAAAAATGCAGGATGAGAATGCTGGTGATCTCAACCAGATCGACAGTAGGTAGATGGCGAACGATTTAAATTGGCTTGAGGGAGCTGTGGCCTTTGACGATGGAATACAGAGACTGCGGGAGACCTGTAGGCGCCAGCAAGCGTCGACGCGAGGAAGCAAGGGTAGGGAAGGCCTCATTGGGTGTTTGGAGATAACAAAGTTTCACTCGATTTCACTGGGTCACTAGGTTCACTGGTGGTCACTCTTAAAAAATAAATAGAGTAGGTAGCTTACCTATCAGTTGTCTTAACTACTGTGAAAATCTGTAAAAGTGGGGAGTATCCATTCAATTTTTAACCCATCTATAACTGATATCAGAAGTACTCCATGCGTTTACATCCTATGATGAGTCCATTGTTATACAATGAACTTTCATGGCAACCTGAACAGAGTATCCATCCATCTAGTTGAATCAAAACAAGTCATCACCAGAAAGAATAAAAAATCGATTTTGTCTTCTAGGGCAGGGGCCGAGAAAGGGAGGGGATAAACTAAAATAACACTACTGCGCATGTGCGGACGAGGAAAAACTAAAAATAAACAACACGTTGGCATGACGACGCCGGGGTTTAGTAGGGTCTAGCCCCAGATCTTGGGAATTCGGGAGTGGAGAATCGATTGTTTGATACAAATCGATTGTTGGATACCTATCGATTCCATCTTACATTTTCTCTCTCGTAGCAGGCCATGGAGACAGCCTTGGGCATGGACCTAGTAGTAGGCATGGAAGCTAGCTCCATGGCCTCGGGTTTTACCATGGAAATTTGACATAATAACTGCATGTCAGTGTAGAATTATTTTTTACTTGTAAAAGCTCCATGCTTCCATGGATCATGAGTGAGTTTTGAGGAAAAAACTTTCTGCTAGGGATTTTTTTCTACTTTGTGGAGAACACTTTTTGAAGGGAGTTTTTCCAACTTTGGGGTAAAAAATCTAGGTTACAGTGAGAGAAATTTTGCCGGGGCTAGACCCAAAGTGGCCTTATGGACGCCACGCCCCTGTTGTATTCATAGACAAGATTTGAGGGCGCCCTGAGGGAGCACTGAAGGATTTCTAGGGGCGCACTCAACGGTATTCATAAACCAAACTCAACATTGAGTTGAGGCCCACCCTCGGACTCAATGGTGCAAAATCCTGAGTGCTGGCCGGAGGTAGGGGAAGGGCTTGTACCTTGGGACGATTTTTTCAATTACATTTTTTCACAGACAAAAGTAATTTAGCAATTAACGGAAGGGTGTATTATTCTCTACCACTCTTGAGGTTCAATAAAATGTATAAACCATAATTTTGAAAAAAGTTTAAATACCATAAAATTTGATTTTTCAAAATGTCTATGGGTACAAACAGGGTATGTACCTCGGGACACCCATGTTTGAACCTTGGGACCGATATTGTCCCTTGGGACAGAAGGATAAATTTAGAAGAAAACCACCCAAATTATTCAAAATATTTTATTTATACATTAGTTATCGCAAAAACATACTTTAATTTTCAAATATCCCTTTTAAGGAGTTCAAACATAGACAAGTAGCAAAATTTGGTTACCTACTTTTACATTGCTATCACACAAATAGGTCAAACAAAGATGCTTCAAAGAATAATAAACTAAAAGGATCATTATTGGTAAATCTTGCGCCTTTTTGACCATTGGCCATTGATCATCAAAAATGGAGTGTGCGCATGAGTCGGAAAAACTGTTTATTGTTAGTTTTCTACACTAGACCTCATTCTGAGAATTTAGACACCAACCGCGACCTTCTAGCGTGAGAAGACCTTTTTCTATGATTTTTCAAAGTTTCGAATATTTATGACGTCACAGTGGGCTGGGGGTCGCGCCCAGGCGGGAGGGGCACGTGACGTCATAAACATTCGAAACTTTGAAAAATCATAGAAAAAGGTCTTCTCATCCAAAAAGAGAACGGCTGGTGTCAAAATTTTCAAAATGAGGTCTACTTTCGATTAAAAATTAAAAAAAAAAAAAAAATCAGGCGCACCTCCCATTGACTTCCTTCGACTTGGGATCAATCTCGTATCCTTTCGACTAAACTATATTAATTCACACTTCGGAATCAGAGCTCGCAACCACTGAGCTAAGGAAGTGAAAGGTCAGAAATGCGAAGAGGTAGCTGATCACAACATCTCTCCCCTGTTAGGAAATCTTAGTTACTCCGTTACCTAGTCAGGGTGGTGAGGGCTCTTTAGCTGGCCTTATTCAACCCAGTGAGAACGCTCTATTTTTTACTGGCTTCGGAGTTTTGTTATTATTTCTTCATGAACGGGGCGGGGCATCTGCTGACCTCAACGTTTGTCTGAATAGGCTGTGGCTCGACTCGTGTCTTGGGAGGAAGTTGTTTTAAAGACAACACTAATTTATTATTGTTCCCAGAGAATGCTGAGGAAACCATTCGGGTCCGTACGACTGCGCCACTTTGTTGAATCATCAAAGATTAACTTCCCTCGACCGGGGATCGATCTCCTATCATTCCGATTCTGAATCAATCAATGGGTTGATGTTAAATTATTCCTATGAACACTCATAAAAAGAATACCAAAATTTCTTTTCTTGTTTATTATTTTGAATAATGGTTCTTTCTTTCGTATCGTACCTACGATGGCTGATCTTTCTAAATTGAAAGAGCATAATACCGTCTTGTGTATGGTAGGTAGCTAAACTATTTATTTAGCTAATAATATATAGATACGTTTACTGCTAATTTAAGGAAATCATAATTTTTTACTTTCTTCAGAGCAATATTAGGAACGATAAAGGAGCTGAGAGGTAGTGTGAAGAACCTTCTCCTCCACCCAAGAGCAGTTTTGATGATGCCAACAAAATGTTCCATCATTATCGCCCCTTTGGCTCAAAATGTGAAACAATAATCGTTGATAGGATGAGCGATACAGAACGGGGTCCTAACGCCATACTGCAGATGGCACACCGAGCCACTTGGAGCCTTCTGGTATAAAGCAAATCACCCTAAAGCGATCCGTTATCGCTTCCAAGGCCCATTTCGTCTCGATCTACCCTCCTCATCTTCCTTCAGGGGTTCATGAGGCGGAATCATTTCAAATCCTCCTGTTTATATACGCTCAGATAATTTTCCTCCAATTGAGGATTTCTCGGGCTGCTCATAGTTTACATTCGTTTCCCTTCAAGTTGAGCCGGATGAAAGACAAGCTTTCGCACGCCTGTCTTTCCTTCCTCGAGACAGAGTTTGTCACCTACCGAGAGATAAGCAGCCTTGCTAATGATGCCGCTGTCTGCGAAACTAAGGGTATCTCGAAGGGGTTAATGAGGTTTTCAGAGTTAATTAGAAGGGATGTGTTGTTGGGGAGTTTCTCCTCGTGCTAGTCTGGTAGAAGGAACATGACGCTGAACGCTTGTGTTCAGTTTAGACGTTTTATGATGAAACTTGTGCGGCTCCTTTCCGGACCCTCAGTGCTCCTCGCGAGCTCATCTATGCTCATATCTACCCAGTTACTACTCTTGAAAAGGGTTCCCTAACAGTTAATTAAATTTGAACAAACTTGGTTAACTCCAAATGTTCCCAAAGTTATCGCTAGATGGAAGGTTGAGTTAGTTTGGAAACCTTATGTGAGGCACGTTGTTGTGAACCGGATATTATGTTTTTTCTCAGTCAGTCAAAAGGCCTGGCGTTGATCATTGAAATTAATAGAAATCCTTGAAGTAGCTGAGAAACAAGAAGAAAAGAAGACAAAATCTCTTGAAAACGTTGTTGTATTTTGAATTGAATTTGCGTTTAAAATTCAATTTTACGGTTTCCTATGCGCTTGGCTGCTGAAGTTGTTTTTCAGATCCCAACACTTCATTCAAGAGCTTTGAGCATTTGACATGTCACCATTGGCTTTACGAAACGATTGATGTGATCTGGTTGCGTATATCGCCACACAACCTAAAATATTCAATGCAAAAGTGGTAAAATTTACCACGTAATACGTATTTAATACGTAATTAGTTGGAGTCAAATCTTTATAGCCACACTAATGAATCGGATTTTGAACCGTTACGGGACTAAAACCTTTAAGTGCTACAATGGCGATGAGATGTTATGTTCTTCGTAAGTAAATTCGTCAAATTCGCCAGGAACATTCCTCCTTCCCCATGAAATCCGTTGTTCAATCAAAGCCCTGAAAGAACATGGAGTGTCCGTTGACGTGGACCATACATCAAGGATCGATTCCACGAGGTATTTCCAACAAAAAATGTATCTTAGCAATTTTGTTTTAACCCCTCGTTTTTCCAATTTTTTTTTTTTCAATTTAAAGATTTTTTGTGATTTTTACATTTTTTTGTATTTTTAAAATTTGAGGATATCGTCGGAGAAGCGTTTAATTTCGAACTTACCTAGTGCGAAATCAAAATCTTTAAAAAATGAATCGTTTTAAAAAACGCTGCAAATTATTACACAAAGGATTATCATTTTTCTGTATAGATCACTCGTATGCAAAGAACACGGCTTTGCCATTGTTACCTTTTTATCTGAAACTCCCCTGAAAGACGCCATAAATTAAATGAACAAAAAAATCAAATATGATGGGGAGGACGCCCAGAACTCACCCGACGCCGGCCCTATGGATGAGGGAAGATGAGGAAGGTGTTGGTGGGAGAGAGGGATGAAGGGAAGTGCCTCTATAAAACGACCACCAGTTCAAATATGAGCCGAGCAGGACACGGGTGGTGATACCACGGAGTACGCCTACTGAGATGCCCAACTCGCGCAACACTCCGTGCCACGACAAGGTTGCAGCCAACCATAGATACTACCTACCTAACACGTACCAATTTCACAATCGAGTTAATTTGGAAAAAATAAACACTTCACGCCCAGTTCGAAGAAACAGGGAGTTCTGGTTGCCCTAATTATTAGGAAATTCGATTACTGGTTGCTAAGGATGCAAAACTGAGTACTGGGTGGACGGAATAGGAATCTATTGGCTTGACAATGTTGATCGGAGCACTTTTTCTTCCAAATACTCCAACAATTGGGACATCTTTACAAATCAAGGTTTTAGAAAAATCAAATTTGTTATACTCGTAATTATCAAGTTTGCTTGTGTGATGATAATGTAAGATAGTGGAAAGAATTGATAGGGTTTGATATTAACGCACAGCAGATTTTAGATTAAACAGTATTTTATTAGGTTTTTACAACGTATACTTCTACTTTTACTAACGGCCAACTACATTCTCTATTCATCTCATTCCTAACTCTCGTATCACAAACAGGTGAGTGGCATGGTAGACACAGTGTGTTCTGATTAAAATTTACTCCCTCCAACTAGAACTCCTCACACAATGACTGAGTACCTACCTTTTATGTACCCAAGTCAACTAATTGTATATCACTCATTCGATATTGTATTGTTGGGATCTATTGAGCAAAATGGTTTGGAGGTGAATATTACAAAAATTATATCAAATAGAGTAAATCGAGCTGAAAAACTTGAACTGATCCAAATACAGGTGGCACATCTAAAGAGTTAGTGGGGTATTAGGGAAACGGCGAAAAGTGAATGGTGCTTCCAACTAAAAGAGCTTGAGGTTGGCAAACGTTTCCATCAAGTTTTCCACTAGAAGTGGTCTCAGTTCTGGCGCAGAGAGCCTTGACTAGTCTCCCAACCAAACGGCTTTCCGAGGAATGAAACTGAGAATTTGCGTTGGTTGGTTTGAAGTGAAGGTCTTTGCGCTCGTGAATTTCAAAGGAAAGCAGCTGGAAGGTTTCTCAACATTTTAGCGAGCCAAAAGGATTCGACTTCCATAACTTTCCGACAATATTTCGCAGATACAGATGAGTGGAAAAGAAACCAAGTATTAATTTTGAGAATCGTGAACGGGTACCCACTTTTAACCAAGATTTGTCACAGTACTTACAGTTTGATACCAGTGTCATAACTTATATCTTTAATTAAATTAATGTAATCTTTAAATATAATTAGCATATTCGATTTTATCTTGTATCATCTCTACTGTTTACTACAAACCACCACGAGTGATCGGGAGAAAGTAAGATCAGCTGTGTTCATTAACTTATTTTATGTTCATTCTAGAGACTGTTGGTCTTTGGTAAATTTCCTTTCGGGCAACTCTAAAAGTGATCAGAAGTCGAATCTTTAGATAGAAAACAACCGTTATAATACAACGGTTCATCGTAATATTATTACGATGAAATCGGCGAGCTGCCCTCCACTGGGTTGCCATACGTCACAGCATAATAATCAACATTTCTAGTCTAGGTTACAAATACGTTAGTAATAAGATAATTCATAACGATAATTTATATTATTTATGAAACAAATTCAAAATTGTCAAGAACAAAAGAAAAATAAGTAATAATAAAATAAATAGATATTTTAGTTATTCCAACTTATATTTAGATCTGGCCGGCGGGAGGGGGAATTTTACAGGAGAGCATTTCAAAGTTTCAAATTGTATTCGCAATTCAGGAATCCACAATAATTGATACTTAACTCTGTCATTTTTTCACCAAAGTATCCTACAACGGAAATGATTAGCTCGGTCTGCCCCTAAAATTACATCTTAAGGGCAATTTCAATGGTTTTTTAAAAATTGTCGAGTTAGGTACTTAGTTACGTGCAGTCTAATTTCCATACTTACTTGGTTACGAGCAACCAAATTTTCAGACTTACCTGCTCACCCACCATTAGAAAACCTACTTGTCTGGTTAAGCACATTTCAGTACACTGGGATAAAATAGGTAAACTCGAAACAGAAATGAGAGTTAACCGAATAATCACTAACGCCCCAGCCAATAGGAAGCATAGTAGACTTACGCTGACTTTCGCAAACGAAAGCTGACACAAAATAATGTCTACAGTAAAGATACCTCGATTTTCACCAATTTTCACTGATTATTTTTTTTATTGTTTCACAAAAATGGGTGAAAATATTGTTTATGTTTCTCTCCATCAGTGTGACATCTCTTCATCGCGAGGATAATAATTAATGTAGAATGGGGGAAAAAAATAAATAAATCACTCATTTTTAAAACTTGAAAACAATTTTTTTTAATATAACTTTTTTGTTTAGGCACTTGTTTTCGTATTGCACTTGGTTGGGTTAACATTTTGGTGGTCCTTCCTACATGATAGAGATGGGCGAAACAGTTACATTTGCATATTAGGTTCCACCGTTACCGCTCTCGGTCGGTAATAGGTTCCAATAACCTGTTATTTATTAATAGGTTATCCCAGGGACCTTCTCACCAGCTCATTCCGACATACCATTCCAAAGTATCGTTTCTTAGATTTCTACTTTTCGTTCTGACCTGCGTTCGTTAGTTTATCTTTAAGTTATTCCATTGCAAAGTATCATTCCGTTGAGCTCTAGTTTTCGTATCCTACCTAAGTTGGGGTTTCTATCAAGTTATTCCCTACATATTTACGTGTTAGTGTATTTTCACTCTTTTTCAATTAAAAAGAATAAATCCATTAGTACCTACCTACTTATTTATGATTACATCTATCTAATGGTTTTTTTGTGTTGTAGAAAAGTGTGTAGTGGTGGCACTCGATAACACATCAAAATCTTCAAGAATTGGACCAATATCGTCGAGACCCTTTGGTTCAGAAAGAAACTGGTCAAAAACGTAACTTTGAACAGCTCCCGCCAGAACCAATATGGAGGAGAGAATATCGATACCTTAAAGCACAAAGGGGCTATGTCCAAAAACGGAGTTTTGAGAAAAACTCAAAAATTCAAAACACAAACGGTGGATACAGCTTTCGTACAAGTACGCAACCACGAGAGACATTTTATGTCTTATGTTTAATAATTGAGAGCTTTCCAATGAGTAGTGAACGATTTTGTGGGGGTGGAAAATGAGGAAGTTAGTTTTCCCTAGGAACGATTGGTTGTACGTGAAAATCATCAGGAATTTCCGCGTAACGCTCCCCGCGTGACGATCCCCGCGTGACGATTTTTCATTTATGTGCCATAGTAAAGACATAAAATGTCAAAAACCAAGCTATTGTTCTGGCTCCACAAACTTCCGAGCCTTCCCTGAAACGTTATTTAATAACAGGGTTATTTTGGTAATTGGTTCCAAGCGGAATTCACAAAACCGGGTAATAGGTTATTTTTAACTGTTACGTTAAATACCGCCCATCTCTACTATGATAAGACAACAGGTTATCTTGGAGAGCTGGAGGTGGTGGTACATCATCTTTGTTTAATTTGTTGAAGTGGTTGGTCTCCCAACAATCTACGTAGAGATAGAGGTACTGTCAAGTAGGCACCTTCTTGTCGTTGGTGTTGAAACAGATAAAATGTGAGAAATAAAAAAGTATCACCTCTGATACTGGAAAAAAAGTATTGGTACTACGATATAAATAAGGAAAAAAAGTATCGATATGTATCGATACTTTGGGGACATCCCTACCATTAAACATACCACATTTCTATGAAAATTCGCTCTTTAACTCATGCTGCATGAATGGACTTTTTTTGTGTGTATAATATCAATGTGGCTAGAACGATAAATATCTGGTGGAACCTTTCGAAAAGGTAGAATCATGTTCTGACATGTATGAAACTATATTATACAATCAATCCTTTTAGTTCCTGAATCATAGATTTTCGCTTTCAGGTTAGTCTGTTATCATGTTCGAGTTGTGCGTATATCACTCCTTTAATTTAAGAAATACGTGGACTGATGAGAAGTTGATCTGAAATGAACCTCAATCAATATCTCTGTATCCATCGAATCCGGATAGCTGTTGAGAAAACCCACACTCGGACTTCTTTTTTGTATCAGGTTTAATCGATTCCTACTTTTCCGTCCCACATCAATCACCTGGTTCTTATCTCGAGGCGAAATGTCATGTCCTTTGGAAGTAGGACCGGCCAACACCGTCATGCCACCTGAACCGTAGACCCGGATAAACGGTCAAAAACCTTTTAGAAACGATTTACTTTTGAAATGGGTTGATGAGTTTTTGGTATGGCTGCGATCATGACACCCCTCGTGTAACTAGGAGACCGTGCGACACGGCGGGACAATTACTTGCATGCACATTTCGTTTACAATTAATAGTAAACCAGCTAGGCCACACTATCCAAGAAAACCGCACGGCTCATATCCACCTCGTTTGTACTGCTGACTTCCTATGGGTTAACGAGCCACCACGCCAGGCCCTTATTAGTGTCAAATTTCTAACTGACGGCTCCAACCGACCCCTATTTCTTTATTAGCGGGCGCCACAAAATCTTCACCTTCGCACGCAACTCCGTGGACTGTCCACTCTCGATTGAATCATTTCTACATTTTTCCAACTCGAGTTCCGGAGGTGGAAAGATTGGAAAGAACTACGATGGGTCACGAACACCTCGAGGCCGAAAGGGGGTTTCAACGTTGGACGGGATGTACTGGAAGAAACACTCGTGCGAAGGATTTTTAGCCACTTAAACCAGGACTCAACATTATAACGTTTAGATTCAATCGATTTTTTCGTATTGCAAATTATCCTTTTGATTTAGGAGGTTATCCGCTGTAATCAGGATCATTTAGTTATCTCACCAAACAGTGGAACATGTGAATAAACCTGAGCAAAAGCTCATACCATTACTTTTACTCTTTGTTCTAAAAAGTCCATCCATTCAGCATGAATTAATGAGCGAATTTTCAAAGAAATCTTTCAGTTGAAGGTATGGTTAAGAAAAGGAACAATGGTGTTGCAATTTCTTTTAGAAACTTTTTGTTTATACTATTTTTGATTTTTTTCGATTTTTAGTATACCATACGATCATACTGTATGCACAGGGAAGATGTTAGGAAGATATTAGGAGTCCATATTCACGTTCTACTCGTCTTCACAAACTCATAGAGTACTCACACGGCTATTGTTGATTTTTTTCGATCTTCAGTATAGGTACCTACCATACCAACATACTGTATGCACAGGGTATGCTTTGAAGATGTTAGGATTCCATATTCATCTTCTACTCATCTCTACAAACTCACAGAGTACCCACACGGCTATTGTTGGTTTTTTTTCGATTTTCAGTATACCATACCAACATACTGTATGCACTGGGTATGCTTTGAAGATCTTAGGAGTCCATATTTATCTTCTACTCGTCTCTACGAACTCAGTGAGTACCCACACGGCTACTGCATTTCTGGGTACAACAAATATACCCACGTCTTCATTATATATATAAATATAGTTGTGTTTTCGGGTATCGACCGTTAATTGATGTTCGATGAAGCAATACTGGTATTGGATGTCGAGGTTCGGTCTGAATGAAGAGGGTCGATTGTTTCCCAACGTTTCAATGGTTTATGCCATCATTTTCAAGGGTCTTGAGTGCTGTAGGAGACAGGAGAAACAAAGTTGTTTTGTCCCTTATTTCCACTGAACGAATTTTTTTTCGAAAAAGTCCAATCTGAAGATTTTGAGGCCATTGCAATAGCTTCATTTTCCTTGAAAATTCACTGATTAAACAATTGTTGTCCTTCATACTTTTGAGCGAGTTTTCGAAGATTTAGATGCTATTGTATGGACTCGACATTTTTTTTAGTGTGTACTTTGATGAATTTGTGTCTTCACTGAAATTCTATTTATTCTTATTACTTAAAATTCATATTTATGTGTATACCACTCCGTGTAGAGGACATCCACCATCATCTTTGGACTGATCCATGTAATGTCTGAAACGTTTCGCCCCAACAGAGAAGAAGATTCTACCCATTTTCTTTTGATGCGCAAAATAGGCGGCTGAAAGAAAACAGCTGCGAGCAGAACTGGGGTTGACGCTCTAAAGTTCAACACCAGAAGCTGTAAAGTGAACTGGAGGCTTGATCGGAGAGCATCCTCATGAAGGGAGATGTGCCTAGAACTGGAGAGAGAGAAGGGAAGCATCTGGTCAGTCCCTGACTAGAACTGACCAAGCACCTTAGAACTCTGCCCGATGTAATTTTTAAACTGTTCCGGGCTGAGTTTCAATGTAGAAGAAGGGGTTATTTATAGTGGGTTTGAATCCTACATAACACACATTATTCTCTTGTTTACCTCTGATTCAAACCTTTTATATTGAGTGAGGTTGTTTTCTAGTTTTGCAAGAAGTACTTGTCTCCTCAGCACCAGTTGGGCTGTTGTTCATCTTCAAGGTTTGTACTTGCTCCCACAAAGTGGTGTAGCTGTTTTCCCTCTACCAGGAAGTACTTGTTTCCCAATACCAGTTTAGGTGTTCTCTCCTCCAGGAAGCTCCATGCTCCCGGAGTAGTGAAGCTGTTCCCCAAGCTACTGGGTGTACCTGCAAGTGTACCTGTACAAGTGGTATATCTCTTACCTGATCCTACAAATTAGGAACATCCCCTTCAGGGACGGTAAAGGTGGTGGACCTTTTCAATTTATATTATTATTTCATCAAATTCATGAAATTCTAAATTTATAGTTTCCTGTTGAGCCAAAACCCATAAATAATTATTTATTTAAAGAATAATCAGTGAATAGCAATTGCAATATTGCTATTCACCATAGCTGTTAAAATGACTAGTAATTAACCTAGTGAAGAAACAAGTATACGAAGTTATAGTCCGATTTCGATCGGTTTTGAGACCAGCTAGAATGCACCTTGTTATCTATAATACTACAGTAGGGGAGTTATGATACGAGAAAGCTATGTGCCACACTCACTTGGCAGATGATTTCTTCTTTGTTGTAGAAGCGAAGCGAAACTATTATGAACTTTGGTTTGTATCAATTTCCCAATCGATGAAGCTCCTGGTTGTTCCAAGTGACCCTTCGAATGTCGTTAGGACTGAAAAGACTGATGGGAGCGGAGTTTCTAACGAAGTGCGATAATTAGGGCGCCATTAGTGGAACATGATGTGTGAAGTCTGCTGGTGGCGGCTACTCGAAAACCCTTCCGGCCATTTCAACGCCCATATCCTTCGCTTGATATGAAGAGGAGGAAAAAACTGCTACTGGGAGGACGAGGTTTGTGTTTTCAAGTGATTTACCCCCACTTTTGCCCCGAAGTTCACCCCATCTCTGACCCATTGTACCACTTTTCTCTTCGAGCCACGTTGAAAACCTCCGAGCCGACATTTTGAGAGCTATTGTACCCACTTTTTGCCCCCCCAACCCCGTTTCCCTTCACCCTCTCGTAACCAGGTTTTTGCTGTATCAATAATTCACAAAATCCTCGTTCTCACCCGAAGTGCCGAGAGGGGGAAAATTAGGTCACCGACAACTGTGGTCAAAATAAAAGGGAGCTTGAAAAGAACGGGGAAAACTGGGAGGAGGAGAACATAGTTTATTGAAAAAGGCAGGTCCGGAAAAATAAAAAATAAAGGAATAAAACGCGGCTGGAAACGCAAGCTCGAGGAATGGCAGTTTGGCTCAAACGAAGCGTGGAATGGGACACTCGCCTGAATGGGCCACTAACTGGTTATTAATAGTCGCCAGTGTCCCACGGGGTTACCTGTCTCTCAGCGGTCAAGCTGTGGAATGAAATCTGTTGTTTTTTCCCTGTGGTGACCCAGAGGCTTGAATAAATTAATCTAACAAAACTGAAACGTCATTGTCGCGAGAGGAAAACAACGAGGATCCCAACTGTGAAAACTTTGCTCCAGGAGTGAGGCCGACGCGGATTGTTGTGGATTCATCTCGGTTCTCAAATGAACCTCTTCTGTTTCGTACCAGAATCGTAGGTAAAACTAGGAAATAGAATATCTACCTGCGATATCGCTTTTAACCCCTTCAGAACTAATCTTTATCTGCTGAGCCAAAAAAAACCTTTTTAACAAAAAAATGGACCGACCTCAAAAATTATGTCCGTAAACACCAAAAAGGAAAAATTAAAATCTCAGAAAAAACGTAACTCCGTGAAAGCGTACTTGATGTAGTAGGTTGATGGACATAAATATCTAGTCAACAGATGGTATGTTGGAATAGATACTCATCTGTAGATTCTATCATCTAGATGCTGTCTAGATAGATAGGTAGGTAGGTACGCATTGAAGTCGCCGCCGTGCCCATCTGCAGACACAAACTAACCACCTTCCTGACTCGATGATCTGGTTACCATTACAAGAGTGAATACCATTGAGTTACAATGTGCACCCCAAACTATCAGGTACCTAGTATGTCTCTGCTGCTATATAAGTATGATAGTAAGTGTGAACCTCCCTAGGAATGGTTGTGACGAGTATTTGAGACTTTATTATTATAGGAGACAGTTTATTATATTGGTGGACATATTTTAATGTAGCTACGTACCGTCGGAAGCGTTGTAACCTAATTAACATTTAACACCCTCCACAATTTTACAAATATTTACGTTCATACTCGGTGTGGAAGCATGTTAGTAGTATGGGAGGTATGTATATTTGCGAAAAAGAATGATATGTTGGTGAGTAGAAGATTTTGAAGACGTTTGTGTCTACAGATGGGCACGGCGGCGACTTCAATGTGTACCTACCTACCTATCTATCTAGATAGCATCTAGATGATAGAATCTACAGATGAGTATCTATTCCAACATACCATCTGTTGACTAGATATTTATGTCCAACAACCTACTACATCAAGTACGTTTTCACGGAGTTACGTTTTTTCTGAGATTATAATTTTTCCCTTTTTGGTGTTTACGGACATAATTTTTGAGGTCGGTCCATTTTTTTGTTAAAAAGGTTTTTATTTTATTATTTTTCCATTTTATATTATTTTTTATTTTTCACTTTTTAGTGGTCTTCAATTTAAATCTGAAATTAATTTACCCGCAGTTTATCGATCTGTTAGTGTGGATCTGTTTCCATACTGTGAATCATTTCAGTAAGGTGAACCAGACGCCGTAGGGTGGACCACATTCTGTAATCCGGATCAGTTTCCATATGTATAGATGACTTTCCGTTTTTGGATCAGTTTCAGGAGGTATTTGGTTCACTTTGCTACTTAGCAATCTACTCTCATATCCCCTAACTGTTCGACGTCCCTCATATTTGATAGGTACTTGGTAGTTCTGACAACACAATTCAACAACTCAACCATGACATGATTGACGGGGACTTATCACCTAACTGTACTATAATATATGAGGTATATTATACTTCATATTTGGTACGGCACAATTCAGTTCTGACGATCACCTGTACCATTACCTACCCAACTATTTATGAATGACGAGGAAGCTATGTGCTACACCCATTTGGTAGAATACCCTCTCATCACCTAGTTGTCCTATAATCCCTCATATTTGGTAGGGCACTATTCAATTCCGACAATCTTCTATACCATTACCTGCCCAACTATATTATGGATGATGAGGAAGCTATGTGCTACACCCACTTGGTAGAATACCCTCTCATCACCTAGTTGTCCTAAAATCCCTCATATTTGGTACAGCACTATTCAGTTCCGACAATCTTCTATACCATTACCTACCCAACTGTTTTATGGATGACGAGGAAGCTATGTGCTACACCCACTTGGTAGAATACCCTCTCATCACCTAGTTGTCCTATAATCCCTCATATTTGGTACGACACTATGCAGTTACGACGATCTTCTATACCATTACCTACCCAACTATATTATGGATGACGAGGAAGCTATGTGCTATACCCACTTGGTAGAATACCTAACTAACAGTACTATAATTATCCCTCATACGTATATGGTAGGAAAACTCACATATTCGAGTATTGATAAACACGTTTGATACGGCTCATGCAGGTTCTGAGCGAATAGCCCACTACAATTTCCCCCTTTCTCATCCCCCGCAGCACCTTTTAGTTATCGGAACCCCCCTCATATAGCATACCATTTTGAAGCTTACAATCAGACCTTCAATTTGACTATACACAAATAGTCCGTCATCGGCACAGTCGGAAGTCACAGGGGAAGAAGAGTGAATGCGGACCGATATTCCCGAAAACGGGAACCACGTTTTTCAACTTCTTTCACAAATTTTCGATACTTCTAACAAAGCGAAATGAAATCTGTTTGAAATGGGACCACCACGGATACTGGTAGAACAAATTTCAAAAAGAACCAGACAGATTGGTACCAGAATAAAGAAATGCAAGGTGTTCAGACATACAAAAAAAAAAAAAAAAAAAATCGTCGTCCCACGACAACCCGAATTGAGTACCTCCTCTTTCGCGCGCCTTCGGCGCGTTGAAGTCGGTCAAAAACAATCAAACTTGGATGGTAACTTCCTATTGGTCCAAGGGTGGCGAGCTTCAAATTTGGTTAATTTTGGTTCACCATTTCAATAGTTATGCAGTATCACCTATACTGTCGTCCAAAGGAGAAACGAACCAATTAATTTTTAACACAGAATGTGTTTTTGCGATGACCTACCGAAAAAAAATCGTCACGAAAAAGCGACAGAAAAAACCGTTACGCGCCTTTTATGATTTTCACGTGCAACCAAGCCGTTGGTAAGGAAATAGAACTCCCGCAGTGTTCATTGCACAGAAATTGTTCACCATTCGTTGGAAAGCTCTCAATTTAAGTAGTATTTTTCTTGTAGTTACATATTTATTTATATAACATTTATAGGGTTTTAGACCAAATTAAATGTCTAACAATTATTTATTTTGTTATTGCCAAAGACTCCACATTTATTGTTGTTGTTTTTTATTTAACGGCTGACTAGCATCGCAAAAACACATTCAGTGTTCCTATGATTTCATACAGAGTATGGAAAAAGAAATAAACCGGGGGGTGCAGGGGGGCGGAGCCCCCCGCCGAGGCGCAAAGCGCCGAGTTTATTTATTTATTTTTCTTCACATTTTTACTTTTTGGTATCGTTGGATTCGTTAGCTCAATCTCTATACCTTCTGCAATAGAGAAAAAATCGATAAATTTAGAATATGATTTCCAGTATTTTGCGCGTGAAATGAATGGAATAAAACAAAGAAAGAGTGCATAGTTAGATACTTGGCAAAAAGAACATCGTATTTTTCATCATAATTAAGATTTTTATGGAACAAAACGTAAAACCTTGATTCTCTCAAATCTGGTTTTCTGGAAAAACTGCTTTTCTCTTTTGGACGGAAGGTTGGCGGATATTGGTTCTTGGTTGATCTGCGTTTTACAACCACCAACCTAAGAAAAATTCCTGTATTATTTCAGTTTTGGGCTAAAAATTTCTTGGAATCGGCCAAGAAAAAAAATACTACGGACGGTGGACCTGCGGTTCTACAGTCCGATCATTATGCACCATTTTTCCTACCAAAAAATTGTTGAAACTGGTCATTTCGTGACAAATGTTCACATTACATTTTTGTTAAAATGAACATGCTTACACTTTCTTAAGTCGTGACATGACGTTTGGAAACCTTCTGGAAATCTTTATTAAATGATAAAAAAAAGTTCAAAAGCTTCAAAGTTGGTTGGTTTACATTTCAAGGACGTGTTTTTTTTTAAATTACGCCGAGTCGATGAGCCAATTTCAGCCGTCCGATGTCTGGCAGCCCGATATAAATTTGCAGTGCGATGATAACTACAGTCCTAACATCTCGAAGACCCCCACAAAGCTCCAAGTGGTCTTCATCCATCTCTCCTGCCCCACAGAGCTCACATATAACGTCCTTCACGCCTACACGGTGGAGATGTTTCTGTAGGAAGTCGTGGCCTGTGAGGGTGCGGAAGCCACTGCAACCCTGTAAGGAAGATTCGACGGGATTCGCCCAGATTTCTTTATCAGGGGCTCCCATTTCTTTCCTGGGCGTTCTCTTCAAGTCTCACAGTAACTGTTTTCAGTATCTGTCGTGGCACCTCTCGTCTTGTTGCATAATGGGTTAGAGGTGCTCTTGTCTGGCTCATCTGTCTTCCTTTGAGAGCTGATCGGCCATTTCGTTCCCATGAAGTCCACGGTGGGAGAGAACCCACTGGAATACAAGCCGGATGCCTTTATTTAGCAAATTATCGGCTAATAGCAAGTGTGATGATCGACCCAACAAACAATTAACAGTCAACTGCTTGGGAATGGGATCCTCAGAAACAAACTCCTCTTTTGCCGAGCTTTTGGTGAATTTATGGCCTTCCTCAGGGGTCAAAGAATGTATCACTGTGTGAGCATCACATCAGCGTCAATCAACAAACCAGTTGATGCCACCATAGTTGGTGGGAAATGCACTTCGGAACTATTGTAGGTAAAATGAAAAAAGGGGGAAATTTAGAACATTATGTCACCTGTAACACTATCAGGAAGCAACAACCTTGGGGAAAGTGTTAATTGCATAACTTAGATAATAATGATCTTTCCCAAGGCTGTTACTTCCTGTTATTATTATAGCTGACATGATTTTTTAAATTCCCCCCTTATTTCATTTTACCTGCAATAGTTCCGAAGTGCATTTCCCACCAACTATGGTGTCATCTCTAACTGGTTTGTTGATTAACGCGAATGTGATGCTCACACAGTAATACATCCTTTGAGCCCTGAGGAAGGCCATAAATTCACCGAAAGCTCGGCAAAAGAGGATTTTGTTTCTGAGGGCCTCATTCCCAATCAGTTGACTGACAGTATCGGCTAATGTTTTGCATTTCCGAACGGCACCAGAGTCACGTGTCTGGCCAATACCCGCTACAGCAGTAATCGCTGCCTGTGAGTCAACCAGAATAACAATATTGGTAGGCTTGTCAAGCTTCATGCACTCTTCCAGTGCCAGCTGAATAGCTTTGACCTCACCATCAAAATTTGTGGCAATGACTCCAACAGGTGCTCTTATTTGGAAGGCGAAAATCGTATAAACATTTTGCTGTCCGTACGCGTTTGCGGTACGTTCCTTAGTTACCATGGATCGATTTTGATAAAATTTAGTATATGGGCTCCATCTGGGGTCTAATTGTGCCCGAAGCTTTTGGTCAATGTCAGTCACTTCTAAGTGGTGAAATATAAGGGCTGACGTTTTCATCAATTTAAAATAGTATTGAATTTTTAGAATCGAATGAGACCACCCAGAACTCTATTGAATTATCTTTCGCTCCTAATGAAGACTTGAGAGCTGGATAATCAGAAACACGAGTGTGAATCGCAAAAGAGGCCTAATCTGAGTTCGTAAAAGTTCGTTGGCAGCCCTCCGGTCTCGCCTAGCTTTCCTAAAGCCCCTTCCCTAGCCGTTATAACTTAACCTCGATTCGAGTTCTAGAGTCATCGGTTGTTTATGTTCTTCATTTCGGAGGTAGTTCTCGGGAAACCCTAATACTGGGCAATTCCAGATTCAGAGCTTTCCGAAAACTGTGATGTCCGAGGGGTGTCCGATGGTTGGAAGGGACCAAACCCGAGTGTCGCACGTATGCGCGACAACCTCTCTCCAAGGAGCTAAAATCTTACGTAAAAACTTCTCCCCCATAAACATCCAATCTATACGATAATTAAGGCTTTTCAAGGGTGTTGAACCCGATTATGGAATCGAAAATCGGAAATACCGGAACTCTTACGAAAACGAGGAGTTCCCACAACAAACACCGTCTACTTCGTTTACCTCTGAGAAATCGTTGGGAATAGGAGGTTCGTATGAATAAACCGATGGTTTAAAGAAGGAATAGAAGTTATGATGGCGCTCGGGTGGAGGAACGAGGGTGGGGGCACATCCCTTGGCAAACCCCGGGTTTATATTTGCATTCATTATACCATCACTACGCCTTAGGCCAACATTTCATTATATTATATTTATATCCGCTTCCCTTGGTAACCGCCCTTCCTTCAATTAAGGAACAAATTATATTTATCTTGTGATCGAGCCGAGCTCCTCTTCACCCTTACTCCCCAGTAATGAAAAAAGGTAATAATTTTACGAGTTGTATTTTCAGGCTTTTCTAATTCCATTCCTGTCTCTTTTTTCATCACTTTAAAATTAAACTAAGGAATTGAGAGAGGAATTTAAAACTCATGTTTAACACTAAGCCACTGTGTGATTTCGTAGAAAACATGCCCCGTATTTTGTGAAATTTCGCGAGGAATTCATAAAAGTGTCACACCTTCGCCAATACTTTCATACGACGAAATAACTGACATGGAACGAAAACAATACATGTTTATGCTTCAAACCTTGTGGGAACAGATCTGATTTTTGTCGCCCTTTGTATTTCGTTGTCTTCTTAATGGATGTATTCAGATAGGAAACTGAAAACCGAGTAGGCTTGACGGTTACATGCTAGCTAAATCACGACTAAATTATGTTGTACAATTCATCATGACGCAAGTAACCTCCTTTACATGAAAATCATCTTATGATTCGAAAATCATCTTTCATTATTGACGAAAATAACCCGAAATATTACTTAAATCGATTCAAAGATTTTCAATGAGGAGTGAATTAAATCTTGTGTAATAAAGGAGTCACTCTCCACGGAAAATGCTCGTATCCTGGTGAATTAGTACACTTTCATAATCCCGAGTACACCTCCGTTATTCATGTTGTAGGTTGATCACAGGGAATCACCACAGGTCGGAGGTGCGCGAGTTAAGCCGAGTACAATTCTCGATGAATATTTCACCTAGTTTTAACACCCCGGTGTCTCCCAGCGGTCGGGAGCAGAGGCGAGGGTTACTATTTAGGGTTTATTCAAGGGTCTTAGCGGGCATTTAAGGGTTTACAGAGCTACGGCTTTTCCTTGACCAGACTATCTTCAAAGTGGTTTTCACCACGACGACTTGTGAACTAATCAGTGCACCCTCCTTCAGTGGTGGTTGCGCAGCATTAAGATTGGACTTGAAAGGAACGTTTCTCGAAGGTTAAACTCTTTGTGACAAGATCATAATTAAGATTAATTTATCTTTATAATTTCCGTCGTAACGGAGAGTCCGTTCAAATAAGTTAGAAAATGTCTCATAACAATTTTGTTTTAAACCCTTTTGGTTTATTATTTTCAATAATGAACCTTTGGAATCGACCAAGAAAAAACATTTATAACACTCCTCAAAATTTGATGGTTTACGTTTCAAGGTACGTAAACTCCAAAAATCGAATAAAAATTTGGCCGTCAAAGCATTGACCGATTTTGAAGAAATTTGGTATGTAGGCTCCATTTGGGGTCTAGTTGTGCCCCGAAGATTTTGGTTGATGTAGGTCACTTCTAAGGGTTTCAAAATGAATTTTAAAATCTTGAAAACGCCCTAACTCAAAAAATTTCGATGTAAAGGTAATGTTTTTCCTTCAATTTAAGATTCTATAGAATTTTTAGAATTTTTTGAGACCACGCGGAGCTTTGTAGGACAAACCGTTCGCTCCCTACAAGAATTTAAAGGTTTTACGTACGATAAATCAGAAACACGAGTGTGAATCGTGAAAGAGGCCTAATCTCCGTTCAAATCATAGCTGACCGAAATACGATCGATGTTTTTCTTCATGTTGGATGGTTGGTGGCTTTGCAGACGAGTATTCTATAGAAAAATAATTAGCCATTGTGTAATGATTTGCAGCGTTTTTTTTTTTAAAGTTTCTCAATATCAAGATTTTTTCGTGTTTTCGACCATATACCACTAAAATTACCCTAACTACCTTAATTTACCGTAAAAATGTAAAACGTCTACCAAGTGGGTGTGGCACATAGCTTCCTCGTATTCATAACCCGATTGTATAGATGATCCAATGTATAGTAGCTTATCTCAATCTTACATCTATCTTTAAGAACCTACCATTATCACAACAATCAATCTGCACAATTTCTGAATATTGTTGGAAAAGGTAAAAGTTATGGCTGTTACAAGGATTTCACGTTCGCGCATGAGCACAAAATACTTTCAATTCGCGGGCCATGGTATTCAAAGGGGACCATCTCCATGCCAACCTGCACAATTCCTGGAAACTTCATCGAAATCGGATGAGAATTGTAGAATTTATGGCTGTGGCAAGGATTTCACGTTTGCGCAAGCGCAGCGGCTACTATCAGTCTGGGGGGTGGTGATGTTCATAGGGGACCAGCTACACGGCAATTCGCATGATCCTTGAAAATTTCATCGAAATCGGATGGAAAAAGTGAAAGTTATGGCTGTGGCAAGGATTTCACGACCTTTTTCTATGATTTCTCAAAGTTTCGAATGTTTATGACGTCACAGGCTGGGGAGAGAACGGCTGGTGTCAAAATTCTCAGGATGATAAAACGGTGTTCAGTAGAACGTTGTCTATTTCCACGAAAATAATGAGTTACAAGTTAAATCGATTTCGACTGTTAGGTCATCATCAGTAACAAACAATAAGTGAAGGTACATCACAGAGAGCATAGCTTATAAGGGAGCTTGAATCCCATCGGTCCAGAAAGTGAAAGTCATACCCAATCAGATAAGTGAAAGGAGAATTCTATTGGCTCAGGGAAGTGAAGGGACCTGGGAGGATCATCAAATGCCAATCAAGGCAGCCAAGTGAAAGGGAGCTCAAACATTGGTGATGGTAACATTGTGAAGGGGAGGCCAAGCTATTGTAGGAAGGTACCCATCAACGGTGAAACATGTTGAGGGACCACCTCACTCAGACATTTACCAGACCTATCTTGAGAATCTCGAACGTTTCAAGCACATCCAACATACCTCCCTTCGTGCAAAAATGAGGAAATTCTATCTAGTTGAGGAAAAACTAAAGTTATGATTGGATTCTTTTTAGCTTTTTGTTATCCCTGAAATCCTTCTCATGCTCTTTTATTCTTTCCCTAAATTTCCTACTAGTTTGACCACAATACTCAAGCCCACAAGAACATTTCAGCTTATAAACCCCACTTTTATCTTGAACGCTAATTTTATCTTTAACAGAACCCAACGAAGCTTTAAAATTATTTTTATTTTTAAACCCTACTTTGAAACCTCTAGATGATAAAATTTTTTCAGAAATCTTTCCATAATAATAATTGTTTGTTACTGATGATGACCTAACCGTCGAAATCGATATAACTTGTAACTCATTATTTTCGTGGAAATAGACAACGTTCTACTCAACTCCGGTTTTATTAAAATGGTTTTCCACAATCTCATCGCGAGTGATTTTATTCGTTTTCAGGGTCTACTTTCGATTAAAAATTTAAAAATCAGGCGCGCACCACCTATTAAGCTGTAAAATTGCTACCGAACCTGCCAGAAAATAACCACTGCGACTCCAATAAATTATCGTGCTGACATTTTCCTCGACCCTTTTAACCCCATTTCCTGAAAGACGAGTGATGAACAAAAAGTGGGAAGTACCTTTGATGTAGGATCTGTTGGTTCAGCAGCATGTTGTGTTTCCCATCGAGTCTAGCAAGGTACTGCAAATTGTGATAAGCCATTAGTCTTACGTCTCAGAATAAGAGGGAAAGAAAAACAATGAGATCATAGGAAGCCCATCGGCCGGACTGAAGGGAATGGAATGGTTTTTTTTCCCTTGGAACCCTTTGATGTCCTTTTCCCGTTCTACCGGTCCCATTGGAGTGCTGGCGAAACGATGTCAACGGGGAGCCGTGATGAGCAAGGAAAAGAGTCTCCTGACGAAAAAAAGAACGTTGAAAAAAAGAGCGAAGTAAGGTGAGAGTGTGATGTAAGGAATATGTGAGGGTACTTCTCAAGGGTGGTTTGCAAGGGTGTGAGACGTGAACAAAGAGCCTCTCCACTCGTGGGATCAAAGCAAGAGGTTTCCTCCGTCCTCACGCCCGCCCTCAAGTAGCCTTCGTACTTGTACACAACTGTTAAGTCAGATCAAACGACGCCGCCATCTTACACTATCTTTACAGATAGACCTTCAATGAAAGTTCAACACACTCCTACAATAGGCTTCTTTAATAATTGCTAGGACCATCAAAGTGCCTCACCTCTTCAAAGTTCAAAGAAACGTGCTCCCAACCCTTGTGCCGGTTGCGTGGCGCGCTGCTCAGAAAAAAATTCAAAAGTTCTCGGGCGTTACTGCAACGGTGCCCTCCGAAACGCTTTGATGGCTTCTCATTAGCTTTTTTCTTGGGTGGTTCTTTTGACTTCGATAAGCTCGAAACGTGAAGGGCTTCCTTGTTTCAGCCCTTGGCGTTTTCTCCCTCTTTTCACTCAGCTGCTCTCTGTGATTGTTTTTGAAGCAAATGTTGATTTATTGCAGGGAGATTCCGACGATTAATCATCCCCTTGAGAGATACGCCAACGCCGCGCCGTTGGGCACAGTAGTGGGGCGCAGCAAATCTTTGGAAATCTTATGTGAAGCGAAACTTCTCGCCACAAACCGTATCTGAAGGTAACAGAGACTAACTCTGTCAACTGTGCTCAACTTGGGGACTCAGTAAATCCTCACTCCCTCCATCCCTCACTTCTATGTAAGGAAGATTTATCCTTGTCTCCGAAATTCCCAATAAATTGTAACGTGGATCACTGAATGAAGTGACATACGAGTGTCAGTCTAGTAGTAAATTCAGTTTGACTTCATAATGTCAGGTGGATGTCTCGAGTTCATATCCACCAACCTTCATTCTCTTCTATTTATTATCAAGCAGTAAATGGTAAAATATCTTTCATAATTATTATACATGAAAATGAAGCAGGTACTAGAAATATTTGAATGAATAATAGTATGATTTATGAATCGTACTTTTGCTCTGCTACGAGTATATCAATATTGTTCTGTACAAATCTTCTACTTTTATTTATGTTTACCTCCACAGATAAATATGTTTAGGGCGAATCCCGACAAATTCTATTACTTTTAAATTTAAGGGATTTTCTACCAATAGGAACTATAGATATACTCTTTGTTTTGTGATATATTATGTACAATTTTAGTTATCTGCCTATAACGTTCAATAATTTGATAGTAATGGAATACATTTTTTAAGCAGAGGCTAATTACAATAAGACACACGTCATTATCCTTAATAAAAATAATTAGCTAAGGTGAAAACAATAGAAACTTTGAATGGGGTTCGGTTCTTTTTTCTCGACTGCTTGGTTCAAAACTGGTTGTTGTGGTTCTTGACTGAACCTTAGGAACCTCAACTCCTAACTTTGAATAACATCCTAACAAATGATTGAACGAGACGTTGTCAGTCACACATAGTTTTATTTCGTATTTCTACGGGGGACCGGTTTCGGACGTTATGCCATCATCAGCCTTGGGAGAAAATTTGACGAATCGCACGTTCGCACTGTGTATGATGTTCGCACTGAATGAATATGTACTGTACATATTCAGTACATATTCATTCAGTGCGAACATCATACACAGTGCGAACGTGCGATTCGTCAAATTTTCTCCCAAGGCTGATGATGGCATAACGTCCGAAACCGGTCCCCTATAGAAATACGAAATAAAACTATGTGTGACTGACAACGTCTCGTTCAATCATTGATCCAAAATCACACAACGTCTGGACATCTCAACTTAATCCTAACAAATGAATATACTGATATAAATAAATGCCTATTAAGGGGGTCTCAGTCGGTCGCCGTTCGTTCCTCGTTCCGGGTCAGTATTTCGCGAAATCGAAGGGGCAAAAACTTCAAAAATTGTGCCTAAATTTGAAATTTTAAAGGATTTTAGAAATTCATTAGTGCACGGCCCTAGGGAATTGAAAAACTTTTGATGATTCCGGCGGCAATATTTCAGTTTTTCAATTCCCTAGGGCCGTGCACTAATGAATTTCTAAAATCCTTCGAAATTTCAAATTTAGGTACAACTTTTTAAGTTGTTGCCCCTTCAATTTAGGGAAATACTGACCCGGAACGAGGAACGAACGGCGACCGACTGAGACCCCCTTAAATTGAACGCTCGAACGCTTATTCAAACAATAAGGAGCAGCATAAGCGTATGCATGATTTGAATTAATTATGAAAAATTATTTCAGAATTTAAGCTCTCGAGAAGATTGTAGGATGTTGCTGATCTATGATTGAACATTGACGTTCATTGCGACAGTCCGGCCAAAAGAAGTGTGAAACAAGCTTTTATGTGTTGGGCTGAATGATAAAACCATAATGGAAATTTTGGTTAAATAATCGGGGCAATTAGTAGCGCCAGAAAAAGTTTCAAATTACAAAATGTATTCTGATTTAGCATAACTCTCGCCCTTGAGTTCTCTTAGGGAGCAAACGGTTTGTCCTACAGAGCTCCGGGTGGTCTCTAAGAATTTTAAAAGTTCAATACTTTTTCAAATTAGTAAAAAATAGCGAGCTAGGGTAGGTACTGATGAAAATTTCAACCCTTGATTTTCACCCCTTAGAAGTGACTGACATCAACCATAAGCTTCGGGGCACAACTATATGAATGAAGCCGTATACCAAATTTGAACCAAATCAGTCCAGGGTTGCTAACAAAAGTGCCGCGTACGGCGAAGGGACGGAAACATTTTTATTCGATTTTCGGATTCTCCGTACCTTGAAACGTAAACCAACAAATTTTAAGTGGGGGGGGGGGGGGGGTTAATTTTTTCCGTCGGTCGATTCCGAAGGTTAATTATTGGAAATAATTAACCAGAAACGGATTTTCCATGTTTTTGTGGGTAATATCTCCACAATCATTATGGTATAATTATTCGGATTCAGCACAAAATGTCTGATACCGATCTTTCTAAAAGTGAAAATTGTTCAAAGATTGAAAAAAGTATATTTGTATTGTATATTATTTATGTCAGTCTTTGATTTTACAGAGGGGAGAAAAGAGAAGTAACATAAATTTAACAGAAATTTCCGATCTCCTGGAATTTCTTTCGAATTTATGTTATTTCTCTTTTCTCCCCTCTGTAAAATCAAAGACTGATGAGTGTTTCCTCCTTTTCACCATTCAAATATATTTTATTTACATACTTCTCTATGACTTCAATTGATGTTGTTGCTCCATTGGTACCTTGTGAACCGAATGAAAGTGTTTCTTCTATTTGAAACAGGTTTCATTCGATTTAAAAACCATTTTGTTCTTGTAGTCTGCAGGACCGTTTCTGAATTGTAGTTAGGAGTTGGTTCCAGAATGATTGAATGGATTCCCAGGTGTTCCTAGAACTCTGAAAGCTGTTCCCAGGCGTACTCAGAAAAATCGATCTAATAAACTTCTCGATCGCGTTGATGTTTCTAAAATATTGATTGAATGTAAAGGTTTCATTACATCCAGGGACTTTATTTTCTCTGATCAATATTCAGTCGCTCTCGTTTGACGTGATATCACTTACTACGCCTAGGTGTCATCTACAATGTTCAAGTTTAGATGGCTTGAATACGTATTTTGTATTATTCGCTTGGTTACAATCTTCGTAATGTCCCACATGACTATCCGTGTATTCGTAACAAGGAGTTGCAACAATGCTAAATTCAGAACATGATGATGTTTCATGTTCGTATATGAGATTACATCTTTTTCCCAACAACCTTTTTTTCCTCGGAAGAGATGAGCTCAGCGTGCGAAAGTCCGACTAACACCATTATGATCATGATGTCAAAGCCGGGTAGCAGGTAATGAAATTCCGGTAGAGTGAAATTTTCTCCCCATGACGTTTCGTTCTCCATTTCTCCCTTATATCCTGATACCCTTTTCTCCCATCCACGCATCGTGACCCGAGGTCCGCCCGGTAACCCCATGGAGTTTCCTAAATTGAGTTAGGCCTCTACCCTGATCCAATTTACAATGACTTCTGAACTGAAAGAACGTGTGAAACATTAACACTCACACGTTCCTTCCATTCAGTTTTCCTCTATCTTTCCTCCTCTTCTTTAAATTGAAATAGAAACTTTGCGCTTTTCGCTACCTTACGAGTGGAGGAACTACTTCAAAGTTGGTGCCGAGCCGGTAAGTGGAGAAGTTGGGAAACTCGTATCCTCAAGTGATTGGTACCTCTCGAGACGGCCTGTTTGCATCTACGTCAAAAACACAGCAAAAGGTCCTTTGCACGTTGTTCTTTCAAACTACTTCTTCTCAAACATTTCTTTCTAACGAGTCCACGATCCTCACTCGTTATTACTTACCGATTGATGTGATGATAGATGAATCAAACCTCCACTATCAACCCATCATATAATATATGATCGGTAATTCGGAAATTGCAGAATGATCTCAGCCAAAAACATATATATTATATATGTTTTTTGGCTGAGATCATTCTGCAATTTCCGTGATGATAAATGAGAAGCGATACCGACAAATATTCTTGGAAACCTTGACTTACCAACATCTTTACAAGGAGCAGAGAGACAATATATTTGGTAACATAATAAACTGATATCAAATAACAAAACCGGCTAACTTTATTACCAACGGCCGCTGGCTGGTTCCCTTGAGATCACCGGAGATGATTTGGATTGGTGGCCGCTCGAGGGCAGTATCGCAGGTCTTGGTAATTTTTCTGGTTGGGCCGTTGGTGAACCCCGCTCCACCTAAGTGGGTGAGGCAATAAGTAGCCATGAGCGTAATCATCAGAACCGATTCTGATCTTCCCTTTGGAAGACATCTGATGACGTCCAGGAATGGCAGTTCAACGAAAATTCAACCTGAAAAAACCTTCGTTTACTTATAATTTTCATAAAACTTAACAAACGATTTGGTGTCTACCACACTCTAACCACTTACAGCAGTTTATACATTTTCAATTCTCTTGTTGGTTTTGTACAAGACGCATGTTTCAGCTCAATGGGAGGTAGATAAGGGCCATGGAGGTTACCAAGACTCAAGAACCATTCAGGCCTTTAGTCATGAAATTCCATCTGTCTCGTTTCTTTGCATCTGTATTCTGTTCAATCACGCCAGGAATCCAAATCTTGATCGTCTCCATAATATGGAGTTAATATTATGAAATTAATATTATTAATATAGATGCTTTGTGACTTTTGACGGCGGCGACTTGAATAATTTTTGCCCACCAACCTGTTTCATCAGTAAGTAAGGTCTCTGAAGCCTTTAAAATCGTAATTATGCCAACTCGTACAACCAAAATAGCTCTAGAAAATTGCACATATAGTTCAGCTCAACGGGGTTTTTGAGGTTCTCTGAGCTTGAGGCATGTTTTTCCTTCAATTAACTTGTGTTTTCCTATAATTTCAAGTGAGGATATCATCATTGTTCTGTTGCTATTTCAAGCCTTGGTTGTTATCAAGTACATCCAGTTTATAGGCTCTCCTGATCCCTTTAATAGCATTGGCGGCGAAATGAAGAGAAGATTTTGTCTGAAATGCATGTGAAATAAGTATAATGATTGTCTCCATAGGATCGTACTTATTTATTTTAGAACTAAATAAATAAACTTTTACTGTTTGGAATTAATCCACAACGTCTCACATCTCTACATTTCACTTCTCTTGCCTTCAATCCGCCTCCAAATCACCCTGTCTTCAAATTCACTTTTCCCATTCTTTCTTTGCTGGTTCGCACTAAAATCTTCATTATATTCCTTCTTAATACACCATGTTTCGTACTGGAGACCACCTCTTATCTGGTCTATCGCGAATCTCGAACCCGATGTGTCTTGCAGCCGGTGAGCAAACCTTGAGCTGAGTATCTCGGAAGCACAGCTCTTAGAAGGCGGCTGGACTTTTCACTGCTGGTTTTTCAGATTTGAGATTTGAGTGGGGCGGTGTGCCGTCATTTACTTAGCCATCATTTTTTTCCTCAGAAACCCGAGCCAGAGATACGTGCCACCTTTTTTCTTTCCTTCATCAGCCCATAACCATAAGCGCGAGTGTCTGTCGGTAGACACTTTTAGTACCAAATCCTGGTCTCATAGCGCCCTACCTACTGACTGCAACAAAACATCTCAATTTTATGCTATCTTGGTAGACGCAGGAGCAAAATATTGATACTTCACTTATTTCCTACCTGATTGTTATATTTAAGTATTCACATTTTTTCCAACTCTTTCCACCTTCTCATTCAATCCTTGCTGATCAACCTTAATTATATTATAATACTATTGTCATTCATCGGGTGTAGGTCCGGATAACCCCGGGGTTCTTCTAAGCAATTATGTACCGACTATTTTAGATACCGTAAAACAAGGTGACTTTGCTCCACTTTTTTCGAATTTTTTTTATTCAAATTTAAAATAATTATAAAAAATGCAAATCCTATTTTTATGGATCATTTTATGAATTCTCGAGAACCTAACTAATTGATCTATCGTTGGCTCAATTTTTTATTTATTCATTAACTCTTATTTATTTTGTTTAAACTTTGGAGCAATATTCCTGGGGGGGGGGGGGGGGGATGGTTAAGAAATGTCCTAATTATTCATTCAGAAATGCTATTGTGTCGTATTAAGGGCAAACATTCGTAATCTACCATTCAAACATACACCATTACCTGAATGACAAAAATCTCAAAATGCAACGAAAATCGCATTTTTGTTGAACATTATTAAACAACAAAACATTAAACAAAACATTATTAAATACAAATCAAGATAATAACAAATCAAGGAAATTTTCCTTGATTTGTTATTATCTTGATTTGTATATTTCTTGATTTTATAGTTGAACAAACCAAAATAGCTCAATGATAATTGTTTAAAAGTATCAAATAATATAACTATATAATATAAACACAGAAATCCGTCTCTTATCAGTTGATAAGATACTTCGCTCCAGCCTCAATCATGGAGCAATGTTTCATGCTTTTTAGGGGGCAGAATTATGTAGCAGTAGTGTTTCTGTGATCTGTGTTTCTGTGTGACGCTAATTGTCCTACATCAACCAACAAGACGGGACATTTATGCTAATTAAATTCGTGATATGAAGGAATAAGCTCCTCACCTTCACAACATTGTTCCAAAGTTGGGTGACCAAAAGTAAAAGTGACGAAACAAAGAAAATGGCACGTTTCATTCGGGCGAGGCAAACTGCTATGTAACCTCCACTTACGCTGTTTGGAGGGTTTACAAAACTTCGTATGGGTGTCAGGAACAACATGGACATTTTTTCGACTGGCTCCACGTGACCTATTTTGGTGATGTCACGACAGAACAACTTTTTTTTTGACATTTTCATGTATTTGCTTTGGCACATGAAGTGAAAAATCGTCACGAAAACTAAGCAAATCTTGCTCACGCGACCAATAAATAAATAAAATAGACTCACTGTGTTGCGTAGAGAACAATCAACTGTTTTCTTGATTTGATGCTTGGGTACATGAACTAACAACCTTACTTCACTACCTTGTTGTGTAGTTGTTGACATGAAAATCTCCCAATGTGTTGCAGACTCGTATGCAAGCATTTTTGAGTATTTTTAGCTAAGTTACCTCGTTTTACGGTACTTATTATTTGTTCACTTTGCGTGCTTATGCAGTTCCATCGCCTCCAGCTGAACACGTACCAAAATTCGGTAAAATTAAATATTTAATATTCTCCATAACATTCGCTAGAATGAGGTGACGGCCTGAATTGAAACTTGTCAACTCATCCAGTCTGCAGGAGACAGTTTGTTTACTTTCTTCTCCTTAGAACGGTTTTAAACGACGAGGATATTGAAGAAACATCAATATCCAATGATTAAAGGCCAGAGCAGAAGAATGTATCAGCCACCAAAGTGTAATAAGCGTTATCCAGTCTCCTCGCTTAGTTTATTGGAAAAGCACGAAGGGAGTCTGTAATTAATAGATTTTCCATGACTGAAAGGAAGTAAAGGGTAATATCCCTCAAGGGTTGTTCAAGTAAATCCGTGAGGCTACTGTTTCTAAGAGGCCACAGGTAAATTGCCTGACGGAGAGCAGCTTCTTTGATCTACCGCTTCAGATGCCCCTTTCAGCTTAGACCCCCCTAGGGGAAACTTGGCGAAAGAGGCGAGGAAAGGCGAGAGCTTAGGACCGAGGGACTGTAAATTCTTATTAGAAATCTCATTACCCTAATACACTGAGGACTGAGGCAGGGAGGTTGAAAGGGAGTAGTGCCAGGGTCGTATATATCATAGGCCGCCCCATCCTCTGAGCTCAAGGGTAGAAAACCCACCCTTCCACGGTCAGGGTTAATATCAACCCCAACTATTTAACGCGGCGAATTATAAAGAACATAGTTCACCCGTCTTCTCATACTTTCCACTTTGCCAAGCTCGTTCTTAACAACCGAAATTGCAGCCAAGTAAAATTCCTGACTCTCCCTCTTCATGTACCCGATGAAAGAGCGGGAATTCCTGGGAAGGGTGGATACGACGAAATACTTTGAATTCTGCGACTTGATCAACGGAGGTCCTTCGTGCGGTATTGATTCCTTCCCTGCTCAAACTTAATCCCATTTCATACGCGAATAAGCACACACGCTACACGCTGTGAATGACAGTATTTCTTCTCGAAAAGGGCCGTCGAACAATACGGTAGCGCACGCGTGTTTTCTCACGTTGACGACGCGGAACCATTGTGTACTTCCATTCAAAACAGTGACGGCTCCAACCTCCTCCCTTTGTATTTGTTTAGGGCGGCACGCGGAATGCCATGAGTAGTTCAAGAGACTCAAACTGCGAAATAAATCTTGTAACCGCACAATTCGTTTTTTTTTTTTTTTTTTTTTTTTTTTTCAAGTTGATACTTGAACGTAGACTAAGACACCAGTTATTGTCAGGCTGAATTCTCATTTTTAGGACGTCCTACTTGGGCGTTCTTATGCGATTAGTCTGGGATGAAGGAGGACAACCCCCAACGGATAGGAAATAACCATATACGAATCCATTTTATACCACTCTGAATCCAAATCCGCGAAAAACCCATACTTGTATGTATGTTTGAGGAGAGTCTAGCCCCCAGAAAGTGTTGTCGGGTTTCAGCGCTTCCTACCGCCAGTTCAACGAATTACCATTTCTGACATCTTATCAGGTGATCACGCTCGCCATCGCATTACCGTCGCTCATCTAACTTGCAGTTATCCCAAGATTACAATGTAGCAAAGAAGAACAACACAACAAATGAAAACAACACAAAAATGCAATAACAAGTTCCTTTTCCTCGCAATTTAAAAAGGCAGGGAAGTAAAGCCGCCAAACTTAGAAATTAGAGAGTAGTAAAACCGAGGTGGTAAAATCGAAGTAAGCCTACTTTTCAGAAATGCCGCTTGACCACGCCCACATCGAGCTGAAAAAGTATAGTTCGCTGAAGTGGCGGTAGGTAGCGCTGAAACCCGACAATACTTTCTGGGGTCTAGACTCTCCTTATGTTTGTATGCGTTTTTGATGACCCGCTCATCGGATACCCCACAATAATATCCAGGTTCCGAGCTTTCCAACAAGGCGCCATAATAATAATAATAATAACAACATCTTATAAAGTGACTAAATTGCAAAATACCAAGACAAAGGGTTAACTTTCCCAGGCATTTCACAAGTCGATTTGCCAGATTGACTGCGATCTACTCTTCATCACATGTTTCCAAAATAAACTAATCATTTTCTTGAATCTTGGAGTATATTGTGATAAGATTAGTTTGTATCATGTATTTCATCAATAGAAATATCCTCTTTATTCGGTACGTCTCTATCTAAAGATATCTCCTAGTTCTGTGGCTTATCGTTATTTGTTTGTAATGAGAGGAGCCCTACAGAATTGGTGAGCGCTTACTTGATAGGACGTATAATGATTGTTCCAATTTGTCATATCAACCGAATTAATGTTGTATTTTTCTTTTTCCAGGTAATCTTCATCTCTGATTGTGATTGGGCAACCGGAGCGGCCACCATTTCGAGCTCGATGGGCAGGTAGTACATTGCACGTACATCATATCCGTGGGGAGAAGATTGGTTGACAGATTAGCCGAACGAATATTATTATGCTCGGTTGTGGGCAAGCGAGATTAGAGATCAAGTTTTGTAATTTCCCCGTGTTAGGAGAAAAGCCGGTATTAGACGAGGGTGTGTGGAAGCGAGGAGGGAGGGTTATTAAAGTATAACCGAAGCCTGTGATCCTGCCGGGGTTGTTAAACTCCTGTTAGGGCGAAGGGGAATGATGTGCCAAAAATTGTTCGATCTTCTTTTCAAACACCTCCGTTTTCCTATCACCTAATTACGCGAGGCATTACGCTTTCTCCCTCCGACTGACGTCAGAAAACGAAAGGGAATAACCGTTGAGATTAGCATATTTATTGGAAAATCGAGGGTTGGCGAGAGCACTAGTTGAGGGGAGCAAGTATCCATCAGAAGTTGGAAACCTCCCGGAATTCACGTTTCATAACGATACGCTCTTCTTCATCGAGAGAGGTGTCTTTTCAGTCGGCAGTTTCTATCTTGGCGTCTCTTCATCTTCACTTGGGAGTAGGTTGAATCCAAAATTCATTGTCAAGGGCTGCTGGAGCCAAATATACTGAGCGCAAATCCTTAGAAGTACAGGAAAATTGAGCGCAAATTATTTTCCTCGCCCCTTGTATTAAGTATAAAACTCGGTGCAACCCAAAAAGTCCACCGATTGGGTGTGGCGCATAGCTTCCTCTTATCTATAACCTGATTTATAGATGATCCTATGCACGTAACAAATCTTAAAACATCAATCTCTGAGTATCTTGCACTACTCTCATAGGGGACCATCTACACGTCAAAGCGCACCCCTGGAATTTTAATCGAATTCGGGAGGAAAATTAATAAATTACCGATCTCAGAAGGGTTTTACGTTTGCGCATGCGCAGAGGCTGTTAGTAATCCGGTGGCGATGATGTTCATAAGGAAAATATCTTCAAATTCGGATGAAAAACGTAGAAGTGAGGGTTGTTAAGTATTTTACGTTTGCGCATGCACGCAGGCTACTATAGATTCGGGGATGATTATTTTCATAGGGGACCATCTACACGCCAACCCGGACAATCCCTGGAAATTTCATCGAAATCAGACGTCAACTTTTTATAGTTTTGCCCGTTACACAGACCCACACACAGCCATACCAATCAAAATTGTTATGACCAAATGAAGTTAAGGCTGTTATAAGGAAACGGTCAATCCAGAATCCTAGATTGTGGGACTTACGGCTGCTCAGAGGCTCCAAGTTTCCTAAGCCTTCATAGCTGGTATTTCTCCATCCTTCCGTATGTACGCAGGAATCAAGTTTCAAGTTATCGATCAAAGACGCTAACAATGTAATAAGAAGCAACAAAATCGAGTTTGAAGGTCATGATTCTACAGTACTCGGGGCCTGTCTAGTATCAGCGACTTCGGGTGAAGTCAGGTCGGTCAGTGCCTACTATTAATAATCACAAACGTCTAAATCACACCTACAGCATTAGTTCATATTTCCTCCGCTAGGGATAGTAAAGCATTTTTTCCTTGAATCAACTGCATCGCATTATCTCAAACTTTACCAAAATAGGTAACTGAGCTCATCTCATCTGATTCAAAGAAAAAACGCTTTATTAACCCTAGCGGAGAATTCATGAACTAATGCTGTAGGTGTGATTTAGACGCTCGTTTGATATTCCTCTTTACAATCTATCAGGACAAACCTGGTACGATATTACGTTTTATTTTGAATCACCTTAATATTCAAATGGAATGCACCCCGAGTGAATGAATATCCCAACATGATTTGTCTGGTAAGTACTCCATAGTTAGTCAAACATCTCACGAGCGAGAGGAAATCTCAGGGAGATGTTATTGGGGAATTTCCAGTTTACTTCAAGAGACCTGGGAGATTTTCGTTGGATTGCGATGGAATTCTTTGTTCTGGCTGGCTGGAAGCGCAGGTTCAAACAACTTGTATCACATTCGCCATTTGCAATTTACCACAAGCCACGTCTCAAGGCACGAAATGTCTATAATCAGGAGGTATACTTGTATTTGTGACTATTTCTGGACTCGAAACTCGAGATACCCCTTCCATTCGGGAACCTTGTTAGTGTAGCAGCTCCGATCCATTACGTTCGATCTGTTTTCATACACTCTGCGGTTGAGTCTATCAATCAACGTCTTCCCAATCGCGGTAAACAAGTAATCGTTACCGAGAAGCCGAGTTTGCTCACTCCTGATTATCATCACTCAATCGTTCTACGTTGATTTTCAATTTGGCTCACCAAGCTGGGTCTATTTGAAGACTATTTTGGCGGTTGTATGTCTGGAAGGATTAATTAGGTCAATTTTTTGGTTTATTATTTTCAATAATGAACCTTTGGAATCGACCAATAAAAAAAAAATGTAACACCTAAAAATCCAAAAATCGAATAAAAATTTGGCCGTCCTTCCGCCGTACGCCGTACGTGGCACTTTTGCCACTTAGCATTGACCGATTTTGATGAAATTTGGTATGTCACTTCTATGGGTCGAAAAATGAGGTTTGAAATTTTGAAAACGCCCTAACTCAAACAATGAGGAATTTCACCACGTCGGAATTTCCTATTTTTGGACCCAAAATCGGATTCAGCACCTCGAAAAACCCCTTAAGGCAAACTTTCAGCCCGAACTTCCTAATTTACGAACAAACAAAACAGTGTAGAAAATACGAATGTTTAAAAAAAAACGGGAAAATGACGTCATCCTGGAATAGTTCATTTATGGCCGCTTGAAGCGCTAAGATCGAGAAATCTATAGTCCTCAGATGCAAAATTTCTTGAAACAGTAAAGTTTGAAATCGAAAAACTGAAGAAAAACGTCTGCCAAGTGGGTGTGGCACATAGCTTCCTCGTATCCATAACCCGATTGTATAGATGATCCGATGCATTGTAGCTGATCTCGAAACACCAATCTCTAAGTACCTTCCACTAGCCTCATAGGGGACCATCTACACGCTAATCTGGACAATCCTAGAAAATTTCATCAACTTCGGATGAAAAATTAAGTGAGTAGGTGTATGTGATTAGATAAAAAAAAAAATGCGCAGTCGCTTCTATCAGTCCAGGGATGATGATTTTCATAGGGGATCATCTAAATACTAATCTGTAACATCCCTGAAAATTTCATTGAAATCGGATGGAAAATGTAGAAATTATGGACGTTACAAGGAAATTCACGTTTGCGCATGCGCAATGGCTACTATCCGTCCGGAGGTGGTGATTTTCTTAGGGGACCATCTAAATACTAATCTGTAACATCCCTGAAAATTTCATTGAAATCGGATGGAAAATGTAGAAGGTATGGCCGCTACAAGGAATTCACGTTTGCGCATGCGCAATGGCTACTATCCGTCCGGAGGTGGTGATTTTCTTAGGGGACCATCTAAATACTAATCTGTAACATCCCTGAAAATTTCATTGAAATCGGGTTGAAAATGTGGAAGTTATGGCCGTTGCAAGGAAATTCACGTTTGCGCATGCGCAATGGCTACATCAGTCCGGAGGTGGTGATTTTAATAGGGGATCATCTAAATACTAATCTGTAACATCACTGGAAATTTCATTGAAATCGGGTTGAAAATGTGGAAGTTATGGCCGTTACAAGGAAATTCACGTTTGCACATGCGCAGTCGCTTCTATCCGTCCGGAGTTGATGATTTTCATAGGGGACCATCTAAATACTAATCTGTAACATCCCTGAAAATTTCATTGAAATCGGATGAAAAATGTAGAAGTTATGGCCGCTACAAGGAATTCACGTTTGCGCATGCGCAGTCGCTTAATCAATCGCTATCAATCCGGGGATGATGATTTTCATAGGGGACCGTCTACACACCAACCCGCACAATCCCTGAAAATTTCATCGAAATCGGACAATAACTTCGTATAGTTATGCGCGTTACAAGGAATTCATGACAGACAGACAGACAGACACACAGACACGGAACCAAAATTGTTCAGAAAGTTCTAAAACGCAAAACGCGAGTGAAAATTTCGATTTTGCAGAACTTTTTTTTTTCATCCTTGAAAAGTGAAAACAAAGCTTCCGCTACCTTGGTAGACTCGGAAGCAAAAATAGAAAAAGCAAGATGGGGAAAATTAGGTTTCCCCTGTTGGTTTATTATTTCAATAATGAACCTTTGGGATCGACCAAGAAAAAAAAAATTTTTAACACCCCCTCAAAATTTGATGGTTTACGTTTCAAGGTACGTAGAATCCAAAAATCGAATAAAAATTTGGCCGTCCGTCCGCCGTACGCCGTACGCGGCACTTTTGCCACTTAGCATTGACCGATTTTGATGAAATTTGGTATGTAGGCTCCATTTGGGGTCTAGTTGTGCCCCGAAGCTTTTGGTTGATATAGGTCACTTCTAAGGGTTCCAAAATCAATTTTGAAAACGCCCTAACTCAAAAAATTTCGACATAAAGGTATTGTTTTTCCTTCAATTTAAGATTCTATAGAATTTTTAGAACTTTTTGAGACCACGCGGAGCTCTGTAGGACAAACCGTTCGCTCCCTACGAAAATTTAAGGGTTTATATTGAAATATATATATATATAAATCAAAACACGAGTGTGAATCGCAAAAGCGGCCTAATTTCCGTTCAAATTAGAGCTGACCGAAATGCGATCGATGGTTAGTGATTTTTATTTATTTTTTTTTGAATTTATTTTTATTTTATTTTTTTTTATTTTTTTATTTTTTATTTATTTTTTTCCTTCATATTGGATGGTTGGTGATTTTGTAGACGAGTGATCTATATAGAAAAATAATAAACCATTGTGTAATAATTTGCAGCGTTTTTTGTTTGATAACGTTTCTCTTAGAAAACACGATTTCGTCGTCCCAATGGGCAACACTGGGAAGAGACGGCGATCCAAACAGCCCAATCAGCGAGCGTTCCCGCTTCACGTCCGTTTTCCCGGTTAGTTTTGAAATCAAAAATTTTGATTGTCTCCCAAAAATAACAGGAGACTTATTTTCCGAAATCAGCCCGATTTTCATCTATCCCACACCATTAACTATTCAGGAAAAATGCAAACAGAATTCGTTGAAATTTCTCATTTTGATGTAAAGGTATTGTTTTTCCATAAATTTAAGATAGTATAGAATTTTTAGAGACCACGCGGAGCCCTATAGGACAACCCGTTTGTTCCCTTCGAGAATTTAAGGGTTGGACTTACGATAATTCAGAAACACGAGTGTGAATCGCAAAAGAGGCCTAATCTCCGTTCAAATTTTAGCTGACCGAAATTCGATCGATGTTTTTCTTCATGTTAGATGGTTGGTGGCTTTGCAGACGGTTGATCTATATAGGAAATTAATAACCCATTGTGTAATAATTTGCAGCGTTTTTATTCCTGAGTTTATTTTGTGAATTTAGGGAGTTATGAGCGTTTTAGTGGCATAAAGTCATAAAGAAGATTAGAATCTTCAAGCGTAAAAAACGTCGGATTTGTAGTGAAAAAAGTAGAACAAGTTGTGGCAAATCAGTTGTAGAATCGATTCCTGAGTCTCGTCGTTCTTATACCGAACACGCTCTTTTTGCTCTTCATAACTTGAGATTCATATCGAAATGACCAGCATTCTCCCAGCTTACATCGTCGCGAAAACCCGTGAATTCTCCTATTCGAGCTCTCCCTTGATAATACTCCGATATACCTTACAACTGGCTTACGGGATTCGGGGCGAATGGTTGCAACAGCTGTGCCTTACTGGCATTCGCAGTCAATTCCGCCAGGACGGGAGTTTTAATTTCGCGTGAGAAACATCCCCAGAGCTCAGCAACGAAACTATTTCGCGCCGCCTTTGTGCTAAGAATTTACAGTGCGTTTAATTGTTGAGCCTCTGGACGCGTTTACAGGCTCGTTCCCGTAGGAGGGCATCATTCCCGAAGTGGGTTCTGACTTTATTAAACTCGCGACCATGGAAAATCTCTTTCTGTGATTGTTCGTTGTAGATGGCGTCGGTGCTGGCTACGAGGCGAGGGGATCGTGAAGAATAATAAATTGAAACATAACTTTCTTTATGGCTGCCCCGCGGAATAGCTGTAGAGGTTTCCCTCAGTTTCTCACAGAGTTGACCTACTCCGTTCTGTATGGAGCTGAAGATCCATGGCTTGCGTTCCCTAAAATTATTATATTATTCCGGGAAACACGCCGATGGGACTCTCGGGGTTGGCTCTGAATTTTACATAAGAAAGAGTGAGTCTCAATAATAGATTCCTAATACAATTTTCACATTATCTTCACTCCATATAATTATTATCTACGTACCGTATTGGAGAATCCGTCGTACAGGAGGCGAGCGCTTTCGATGTAAAGACATCATCTTCAGGGCCGTCGAGAGAGTACTAAAGTTTGTCAGTCCGTCGTCCTGTTTATATAGTCTGGGTGAAAAGGCGGTAGGTAAAAGGATTAGAAAGGAAAGGGGACCACATAGTAACGAGACCACGTGGTGAAAGGTTGTTTGTCTGTCATGTCAAGTGAAAGGGAGAGATAAAACTAATCCTATCAGCTAATTGTACCTTCACCACCTGGTAACCACGTGGTGACCACGTGGTCTTCTATTCTAAATTATGAATATATTATAAACTAGCTTACATAACTAAATTATTGATAAAATGATTAACTTATATCTATATCTATTTCTAACTTCTTTTTTTATTTTTTTAAAATTTTTATTTTGGTTAGTTGATTATTTTATTTATTGTTAGAGATTATGATATCCTAGGTCGTTTGGTTGTCTGGAAGTTAGTGGAGTCGTGAGGGTGCTGTTTGCGTTTGTAAGGAGATATGGTAGTGTGTTCTGTTCGTTGTCTTTTGTTGTTCAGGTTGTCAGTAAATCCGTCTGTGGGTGTTTTTCGTTTTTGAATGAGTTTGTCCAGTGGTTTGAATATAGTGTCTGAGGAAGTGTCAAGTAGGTTTTTGTTTATTATACGTCCGTCAAATTTACGTAGTTTGTATATTTCCATGTTTTCAAGTATGTTGAGTCGTCGTCCTTTCTGTGTGGGTGGAGGAGTGTCATGCAGTTTTTTATGTCGGATAATTCATGTCCATGGTCGTATACGTGGTTTGCGTAGTTGGAGCGTCTAGTGTTGAGTCGAAAAGATCTGATGTGTTCGGTGTATCTTGTTTTTAAGTTGCGTCTGTTTGTCCAATGTATGTGTGTTTACAGCTGCAAACCAGTTTGTAAACTCCACTTCTGTCGTATGTGTTTGTTTTGTCAATGCAAGTGTT